>OY288288.1:12309527-13648391 GCA_958450335.1 Hibiscus tridactylites
ACATGAATATCATCAATAAACACACCACAAACTGGTCCAGATACTCATGGAGCACTCTATTCATCATGTTCATTGATCCTTGGCAACGGGCACTTGTTCTTAATCGTCAACTTGTTCAGTTGTCGATAATCAATGCACATACGCATGGTACCATCCTTCTTATATACGGACAAAACTGGTGCACCCCATGGTGAAATAGCCTTATGAACCCTTGGTCAAGCAACTCTTGGAGCTGCATCTTCAATTCCTTCAACTTCTTAGGTGCCATGCGATACGGAGCAATAGACACTGGAGTCGTAGTCTCATGTGATTCTATACCAACTCAACCTCCCGGTTGAATAGCAACCTTGGCAACTCCTCCAGAAAGACACCCGGAAACTCACATACAGTCTGTATGTCTTGTACACGTACTTCCTTCGTGCCAGGATTCATCACATATGCCAAGAAAGCTTTGCATCCCAACTTTATCATCCGACTCGCTTCAAGAGCTGAAACTACATTAGATAAGAACTTCACGTTCTCGCCCACGATTACTACCTCGTAATCATCCGCAAGCTTCAGGATAACACGCTCAACATCAAAATCCACCACAGCTCGATGCTCAACCAACCAGTCCATTCCATAAATCACACCAAACCATTAAACAGTAATTCCATTAGATCAATAGGAATTACATGACCTTGAATAGATAAAGAACATCTCCCAAACTATTTTCCTCGTAACAACAGTTTCACTAAAGAAATCGATTACTCACACTCCCACATCTAACACCTCTGAAACGAACATTCGAGCTACAACTTCCAAAGCAACTTACAACAACAGGCGTGAAAAGATATATCCTATCGATAAAACGTGGACAAGCTTGCCTAACATGGTCATACGACCCACCTACTTAATAGGTATCAAGCGTTACTCAAGCCTCATATGGTCAGCGGACCCACAATTCCAACATGAACTAGCTCCAGTCGTAGAAGTCTGTACCTCACAAGCCGCATGAGGGCAATCCCTCCTCAAGTGCTCCCGTGAACCACACGTCCAACAGTACTACAGCCTCACCTCAACCCAGGCAATATTCCTAAAACTTTACCATTCGTACACTGGCTACCACTAAACTAGAGTTCACAACTCGCTTCCTAGCGCTTGAACCTCTCGTACGAGCTATTAAACTCAAGTTCAGCTAAAATTCCTCGCCAGTTTTACCAACACGTCGAAAACAATATAACTAGTAAGTCAACAATTATGGCTTATCAATCCACAAAGGTGCCAACACAACGATGTCTCATATCCACTTCCAATCCAGTAGCACTTATGCTCAACTAAACAATCTGCATCTTAACTTAACCACAACTTACGATCTCGAACCCAAACCATAGATTCACATTTCTCAACATCCAAGTATCTAATCCCCAGATACTTCTCCTTTAAAACAGTTCAAAAGAACTCCCAGAACACAACATCAGGTTCTATGAACACAACCATAGTTGTTCACCAACTAAACATATCTATATATGATCGAGACACAACTCATCTTAACACTATGGGCACCATTACACTTCATTTATTCCACAATCTTATTCATACAGGTCATCCACTCCCTGGATGCCTCTAGTGCCAACCCTTGAGCTCAACTTGCGTAAGTGCTAACTGCAGCTCACAACATCCACTAGCTAGTGCAGTCACATGCTCCTTAGCATTAAAAGCTTCACAAACTCTAAACATCGCCTATATACCCAGCGCCATACAATCCAACACTTACCCAACCAACACAGATTGTACTTATTTCGAGGCACATCGAGGTGCCTAGCCCCCAGGAGACTTTGCACACTCCTATATTCCTTGCCCAAAGGCAAAAGCAATCATACTAGATCACTACTCTCTCCTTGGTTTATTGTGCTATTATTTTGAATGCATGATAACAACTTACAAAACAAATTGCTCAGGCCAGCACCACCAAGACTTTGATTCCAACTTAAAACATTTCACTAGGTAATAAGGCAATGGACATCCCAATCTCCCCTCAGCATAGCACAAAGCATACCACATGCGTATCTCAACCATCATGCAACTCAAGCATCAAGATTCAACCCAGTCAACATCATAAAACTACTCACATCTGTATTCACTCATCATGTATAGTATAACTATCACATATTCAACATAGACATGCTTAAACATTCACGAGACAAATCAAATATCACCAAAACACATATCCACATCGCAAATCACTTACCAACAACTTACCATCATACCAACCTTTCGTAACATGACTCTGATACCACCAAATGTAACCCCCTTAACCTGGCCTAGACGTCCGACCCGAACCAAGGAGATTACACGGGGAACACTAAAGCCAACTCGTTAAAGCTAACTTCGATTAACGACCCTTTTCCTTTTTATCTTCTCTAGATGCAATTTAAAACTCTATGTGATCAACAAAACATTTAGAAAGAAACAGCGTAGCAAACGGATAACGTTTAGGGATTCAATTGAACATTTTAATCTTTTAGGGACCAAAACGTAATTTCTGTAAATTATAGAGACATTTCCCATTTTAAGGCTACCAACCTTTAATTAACCATAAAACATGTTTCTCTGACAAATTTCAACACAAACGAACCATCCAAACCCATCTAATTGCATACACAAAGTTCATGGACTAAAATGTAACATTTCCGACTTTTAAAAATTCCATTTAACCAATTTAACGACCAGGTATCGGTACACTTACAGCCTGTATCGATACTTGGGAAGGCAGTAACCAAAGTTTGAGAGAGGGTATCGATACCCTTCCCCGAGTATCGGTTCAGGTCTGCATGGTATCGATACACTTCCAAAACGTATCGATACTCTTGCACCAATTTGGCCAAAATTAGCCTATGAGTATCGATACTGAGGCCCGAGTATCGATACTCATACCAGAAGTGCACAAGAAACGGCCTCTTAAACGCATCAAACATCATCTGATCACACTCATAACTCATATACATGCATATATAATCACATCAAACATATATGCATCACAAACTAGCCACGTAACAAGCATTAGGCACATTAATTCATATTGAATAAGCAACTAATAAAGCATGCCTTCAACCACAAATCGAAGCATGACCAAAACACCAATTAAAGGTCCAAAAACCACATAGAGGCCAATTATAAAAACACAAATGCATACTAAACTTGCTCAACACTAGGAAATATCGTAAAAACAATATTTAAATCATTGGACACCCCCATTGTCTTTATTACTCTAGTCCAAAACCAAAGCTTACCTTCAATCAAAGTCTTCACCCGGTCCCCTTGCCAGTGCTACCTCCAAAGCTTAAATTGACTGCATTGATGAACAAAGAGAGCATAAGCATACAAGCTTAGTGAGGATTGCTCAAAACACATCAACAATGCAGTTTTTAAAACACAAGTTGAAACCATATCATGCTCAATCTCAATTCAAGCTTTCAAAACCAAAGCAAACCATTCTTTAACCATGTTCCACATGTATCATTAGCCACGGGCATTGCTCACAATGCAAATCCACATTAAGCCTCACTTGCTTAATTCACATGCATTGTGAACAATGTAAATCCACATTAAGCCTCACTTGCTTAATTCACATGCATAGATTTGTCCTATGCAACATCATCATCAAGCATCTCATGCACAATAATCCATTATGCTTTCATTATAATCATGATACATGGGCAACAATAAACACGTATATTGGCTTACAACATCACCACATAGGCTCACCCCTATCCATTGTGATAGACTCACCTCTATCACTTTTACAAACAATATCGGATACACGGACTTGTATAGGCTCACCCCTATACTCAATGATTGGCTCACATCCATCTTAATGGCTATGAATGGAATTAGGCTCACCCCTAACCCATAGTGATAGACTCACCTCTACCATCTGCAATAGGCTCACCCTATTACATCATGTAGCTAGACACACGTATGATTTATAAATTATTGTGCACTCACATCCTATTGGTCAACCAATGTATCCTTATATTAAAAATATATCATTAACTTGTCAATATATCCATAAAACCATGTTAACTCCCTACTTACAATGTATCATTAAAAATAATCTCATATCCCAAAATTAAACATGCTTTTAAATAGCAAATACCATCTCATACAAGATCATATCATCTTGTATCAAACCAATCCATTTCATGGGATAAACACAAGCAAAACCATGCATAACAGTGAGTAACAACCATTATCAAAACATGAGCATGATAAACCATGAAGTCCATTTCAAATTGAAATCCGAGAGTTCGAGTAACCATACTTACTTCCGAGATTAGCTAAGCGTTTCAAGCTTACACTAACCCCCAACACCTCGTATCCAAGCTTAACAAAGCTTTAAAACACATTCACTCACCGATACGCGAAACTTCACGTGCCAACGCGAAGATCACTCATCTGAAGCTTCAAAAATCGCTTCGCTTGCTCCCGGATCAATGACCCCTGCTTTTAGAGCACCAAAAATAGAGATCCATTGCATTAAAATGCATTCTAACTCCAGCAACTAAACACAAACTTGTTGCCCAACAAAACAACATCAATTTACCCATCCGAAACAACCGAAAACTCATTCGATTGCTTCCTAAACCACGCCCAGCTAACAATCAACACTTCCAATCATTAATATTCATCAAATCACATCCAAAAACAACCTAAACTGTTCCTTATATCTCCAGTAATCATTTAACCATCAAATCACTTCAAAAACACAACTAAAACTATCATAAAACTCAAGGATCTCAAGGATTTCGGGATCTAAATCATCAAAACTCTTTTTCAACATCATAATCACCTTAAAACTCAATTATAATCCATCTAAAACATAGCTCATCAACAACACTCCGAAAATCAAGAATTAAACCTTAGTTTTGCAAGATTTTGATCTTAAATCAAAACTCAGTTAAAAACAACAATTGAGAGTCAAAAATCTTGGGAATTTCAATAAAGAACCTTGATTAGAGGTTGAGAACGGGATTTACCTCCAATCCTTGCTTTCCTTAAGATTTGACAAGTTTTGCTTCACAATTCTTGAAGAAAATGAAGAGAAATCTTTAAAATGGTTATGAGATCAAAGTGAGAGTGTTTGGGAGAAACGAAATCTGAAGAAAAGACTTTAGAAAGGTGTTTTTCTAAAAATGAAGAGTGAAAAGTTAGTTACGTAAATGAAACTTCCAAATTAATGATTTTATTTGATAAATAAATAAAATCTCTTTTTTAAACAATTACTTAAAATTCATTTAAAACACATGTCAAATTAAGGAAAGGTGTAATTGCACAAAAGCTCCCTAAAGATTCTAAGATTTTGACTCCTCTGTTGAAATTTGCATTTTTCCACAGTTTTAAAACTTTACATTTTGATCACTACCCAAAATGTACCACTTACAAAACTCATTTTGTAAAATTGATTTGACCAAACTCTTAAACATAATTTTAATAGATTTTAGCATTTTTTTTCATATTTTTATCCTAGCCTGAACCTTGATTTCCCTGAACCACCTAATACGATTCAAACCATTTTCGACCGGCTCAATCCAATGTCTAAAACACCTAGGCCCAAAACCAGGGTGTTACACTAACCACCTGTTAACTACATCCACCATGTTTTCTCTAGTTTCTTAAACTAAAACAAACAACCTGCAAAAACAGAGAAACCAGCAAACACAAGTTAGAAGCCCAAAACAAATTATCAGACTTTTACCTGATTTTTAGTCTCCACCATAGGTAGAACTAGTAGCTTGTCTCAAAACCTATTGAATGATGAAGCTGACAATGGTTTGGTCATAATGATTGTCACTTGTTTGCAAGCTGGAACTTCATTCACATTTACCCGACCAGTGGCTACTTTCTCGCGTACAAAATAGAGGTCTAACTCAACATGTTTAAACTTGGAGTGCACAACCGGATTTGCAGACACTGCTACAACACTAGAATTATCACACCATAAGGTTGGTGTACCATCCACAACAAGACAAAGTTCATCAAGTAAAGATTGTAACCATAACAGTTCTGTTGTAGCACATGCAACACTGTGATATTCTGCTTCTGCAGTCGAACGAGACACCACTTGTTGTTTCCTCGAAGCCCATAAAACAAGATTACCTCCAAAACCCTGTAGTTGATCGACGATCATCAATGTTCGAACCCCAGTCTGCATCGGAAAAAACAGTAATAGACAATCGAGAGGAAGCAAAAAAGTGTAGACCATACTCAAGTGTACCCTGCAAATACCTAAAAATACGTTTGACAATATTATAATGCTCGTCAGTTGGAGATTGCATAAATTGATATACTCTATTCACTGCAAATCCAATGTTTAGTCTAGTTGTAATAATATATTGTAGCGCCCCAACAATGCTACGATACTCAGTAGCATTCAACAGAGCACTTCCCCCATTAGTCGATAGTTTACAACTAGACAGCATAAGAGTAGGAAGACCTTTAGCACAGTCAAACCTACTTTTCTTTAGCAACTCCATAATATACTTTCGTTGATGAAGAACGAGGTCAGTGGAGGTGTATTCAACTTGAATACCTAGAAAATAATGAAGCAAGCCAAGATCCTTCAAGGAAAAACACTATTAAGATCCAAGATAACTTGCTGAACCTGGTCAGCATTATTGCCAGTAATTATTATATCATCTACGAAGACAAATAGATAGATAATACACTTACTATCCTTTCGAATAAACAACGAGACATCAAACTTTGAGATAGCAAATCCCATAGAAACCAAATAAGTTCGCAGATTCTCAAACCAAGCTCTGTGAACCTGTTTGAGACCATAGATGGCCTTGTTGAGTTTACACACCACCTTCCTTTTGTCTCCTTGTTCATACCCTGGCGGTTGAACCATATAAACTTCCTCGACCAAGTCTCCATTCAAGAAAGCGTTGTTAATATCAATATGTCGTAGACACCATTTCTTGGACATGACTATAGACAAAATGGTCCTTATAGCAGTTGGTTTAACTACAGGACTGAAGGTTTCATGGTAGTCACACCCAGCCTGTTGCAAATAACCTTTTGCAACAAGCCTTGCCTTATATCGTGCAACAGACCCATCAACATTCCTTTTAAGTTTAAAAATCCACTTACAACCTACAGCCCTCTTATCCACTGACAGGTCAACTAGAGTCCATATATTATTCTTAACTAAGGCATCAAACTCAGCTTGAGCTGATGCCTTCCACTCAGAAGATCGCATGGCTTCTTCAATGTTAAGTGGCTCAGAAGATAAATGTGTTTCCATAGTTGTCGTACTTGTAAAATAAACCTTAGGCTTACGTATCCCGTTTTTACCTCTTGCCATGATAGGGTGAACGTTGGCAGCTTCTCTAGACACACAGTCAGCCATTTTAGAAGAAGGCAAATCAGAAGAAAACTCAAGAGCATATGTGCCCGCTTGTGGAGCTGGAGATCTAGAAAATTCAGGAGAAGGCATATTATCCACTTGTGGAGCTGAAGAAACTTCACGAGTAGTTATATCCATGTGTGAGGCAGTAGAAGGAACCAGTAAATTCTCAACAGGTGCTACATAGGAAGGTGCAGCCTCATACTGTAACCCCCTAGACCCGCCTATGCGTTACAACGGATCCTAGGAAGTCACATTAGGGTCACAAGAGCGACCCACAGTAAAAATACACATAAAAACATTTTTTTATTTCTTCAAAACATTTATTAAACTGTAAAACCAACTTCTGTTTAAAATACCATCTCATGAAGTTATTTAAACATAACAGAAATTTTAGAAAGTACTTTACAGACTCAATCATAAAACCATACGTGACATACATGACATACATGCCCACTAACTAAACAATACCGTACTCCAGAGGCAACGCCGAGGGAACTCCGAACACTGATGTCAAACATTATACCATGTTATATTCTTTTAACCTGCGATGGTAAAAACAACGTGAGCTTGGAAAAGCTCAGTAATACAGAACTACCAAAAGATACTATAAGCTCATGCAGATACATGGTAGACATAACATTTTCATGATGTTCCAAGCAGTAACAGTCTTCATTTCCTTTCCGATATTTAAGGGTAATGTTGTTCTACTATTTCAGGGTTTCAACATACTCAAGAATAATGGTATCTGTTCTTTAATCAGACCTTGAGAATTAGACGAAAATTATATAGGCTGATAATATACGAGGTAGGAATCAGAGAGTTTGGCATCTAGTGTGTTCCAATAAGTACAGATCAACATACATAAGTACTTAGCATCGTGGGTGCATATCAAATAGACATAAATGCATACAAATCATATCATGTGAGCACATAACAGATTAAGTGAAAATGTCCAATGTTCATACAGAAGTTTACAAGAAATACCCTCCAACCTTACACCAATATGCAGTCCCCCAGAACTGCATCCATAAGGACTTACCCTAGGCCCGATGGGCATAGGTGCCACCTAAGGGGCTGCCTTAGGTCCATAAGGACTTACCCTAGGCCCGATGGGCATAGGTGCCACTCAAGGGGAGACCTTGAGTCCATAAGGACTTACCCTAGGCCCGATGGGCATAGGTGCCACCTAAGGGGATGCCTTAGGTCCATAAGGACTTACCCTAGGCCCGTTGGGCGTAGGTGCCACTCAAGGGGAGACCTTGAGTCCATAAGGATTTACCAGCTTGATCAGGGTTGTACCGACAGAGACTTCATATCATAACCCAACAGTATACCCCAGATGACAATCGGTAATCAGATTTCAGACATGAGTAACATAATACATGTAACAGGCATATTCTATTCAGAGTATCAGAAACAGAAGTTCATGCTTTTAACAGATAAATGGGCATACCATTGAGCAAAGCAGACATTCATTATTCATCATGCAAACAGATTGTGCCATCATATATCAAGCTAACATTATCATACTATTAAGTAGGCAGAGAATGTCATTATGCAGTTCATTCAACAGAAATTAGCATACACATGGAACACACTAGATGGGACAGATCATTTCTCAGAGATGCTTGGCATTTACGGAATGAGACATATTAAGCTTGTGACGATTTGAACGGATTTCTGAAACGTAACTCCTATTAGAAAGGGTTCATACTAACGGTTTAACCCAGATATTTAGGAGGTGATACATCAAGATCTTTGAGAGCCTTGGCATATCATGAGTGATTCAGACATTTAAGCTTACAAGGGCATTATGGTCATTTATCATACACGAACATTTTGGTAATTTATACCAACAAGGCATAAACAGCGGCTCGGGAATTCTGTTTGCTCATCAAATTTCCAACCAGACATTCAGAGATTTCTATGTCAAGATCTTTCACAGTATCAGATACATTCAAGGCTATTTCGATTTCTTGGGCCAACGAGGGCATCTTGGTCATTTAACTATCATAGGTGATTTTCGTAATTTAGCCCATTAATGATGATATAACGATTCACAATATTTAATATTTCCAGAAGTTTATCGAGCCTCCAAAACCATTCGAACTAACATACCTCAACCTTGTATTTCTAACCAACCCTTCTAATGTATCTGGTTGTATAGTATATCTGAACGGTTGCTTTCGTATTTCACCACCAGACTTGCCGCAGAGTAGTCGAACTTATATTCTGTGCGGAAAAACTTCCAACCTTATTTTAATATCAGGAGTGATTATCGTACATAAGTGTGCTTCCTAACACTTAGGGGCGCTTTAGCCCTTAAAGTTTTATTAGAAAACTCAGAGTTTCATCAACTGCATATTTGCATATTTAGCTCAAGAGGGCTTTAAAGTCATTTTGGAATTTGGGGTAAATCCACCATTTCTTTCTGAATTACCATTCGGTACCTCCATCATTCACGTACTCAAACGAGACTAAGTCGTCATAACTCTCCGCCCTTTTACAGACGATTCATTCAATACAGAAATTGAGGGTATAACGTCATACAAATTAATCAGACATTACAGTGCTCGAGGGCATTACCGTCTTTTTGGTCATTACGATCATTCTCATTTAATTCACGCATTACTGTCTTAAGGATCAACTTATAATTTCAACAATATTTCCAGAGAATTCTCATTCAAGTGTTATACAGAGTTTGAGGGATTATCCGAGTTTGTATCACATGTATTGCATAATCAGGTCGAATGCAGATTTTAGGTCATTTCCTTTATCAGAGGGGTAGTTTAGTCATACTTATGCTCCAAGGGCATTTTCGTAAAATTCGTAATTAACATCTCTCACTCCGTATCCTGGGCCTCGATTCTTACACAGTGTTGATTGAGTTGCCGATTAACTGAATTTAACTATTAGAACTTATGATATTGTTAGCCCATTAGTAATCTCATTCGGATAATTTGGTCTTATTAATATCTATACTTATTGCTCGAATCTGATTCAATTTAAGCAGAATTTACAGTATATGTCATCATAAGCATGCATGCGTTAACCGAATATCAACATGTTCATAAAGCATACAAGGGGTAGTAGTGTATTACCTTAACTCCGAGCTACATCAGTCGATTCGTAATACGACATTCGAATACGCTCGAACTCGGATTCAACATCCCACAACCACGCGGATATGAAGACGTGTGGATGCCTTCAATTAAACAAAAACCACAATTAATCTTTAATCACACTGCCATTAAACTGAACAAGAAACACATAAGCATTGTTGGGTTCAAGATTAGTTTCAGAGGCTTTCGGGTCAGAATTTTACAAAACGGGCTTCAAAACCGGACTCAGGACGTCGAAAAACATAAAATAGGAGTTTTCGGAAAAAATTGACTTTTTGGTCAACGGTCAAAGTCAACGCTGACGTCAGCGATCAAGTCAACGCTGACGTCTTGCTGACGTCACTGGTCAACTGGTTTGACTCATTGAGTCAACTCGGGTGAGCTGACTCACTGAGTCAACTCAGGCGAGCTGACTCACTGAGTCGACTCGGGCAGACGGGTCGGGTCGGACGGGTTGACTGGGTTTGGGCTTGGGCCAAACCGGTTTGGACCAGTTTAGACCGGGTTGAACCCGGTTCACTTACCCAAAATTCCGGTCACCGGACGGCCGTCGGAAACTTCGTCGGAGACGTCGAATCACCGCGATTCTGTCAAAATTACATAGATCAAGACATGGGCTTTAAAAATAAACGACCGGTTATTCAAAAAGTTGTCGGAATCTTACCGGAGATGTCGAAAATAGAGGCGAACCGGCAAAAAAATTCGCGTAGCTCCGGTGGAGGCTTCGCCGGCGTCGATCGAAAAAGAAACCTTAGGGGTTTTGCGCGTCTCCCCTCGATGAACACGACTGAGCCGGCGATGCTCTTAACCGGCGACGCATTTGGCCGGAACCGAAGAGAAAATGAATGTGGCTTTCGGCCGAACTGAAATCACGATTTTTGGCAGCAACGGTTCGACGGAAAGGCGCGTGACTGCCGGAAGTGAGATCAGATGGTGAGGTGGTCACTGGGATGGTGGTCGTGCACGCCACGTCACGGCGGTGGCTAAGATCGGTGACTACGGTCGGTGAACGGTGCAAGTTTGGTGAGAGGGAGTGGCTTTTGGGATATCACGAGGGCTTCTTCAAATTTCCCAGGAAACAAAATCGGTAGGTGAGGAGTCAGACCTCTATAAAATATCTGGTAAAAAAAAAGCATAAATTATCATAAAATAATATACAATCCATAAGCAAGGATTGCCTTAGCTCAGCTGGCTAAGACTCTTGTACACTACTCAAAAGGTCACGGGTTCAACACTCCCAGGTAGCACTCTCCCCCTTTTTTTTATAATCTTGTGGGTGTTACACATACTGATGAAAAGAAGTGAGGGATAGAGAGTTAGGCCCAACTCCAAGAGACTGAGCTAAAGAAGCCCCACCGGCAGAGGATAATCTTTCAGCTACTAAGGGAGAGCCACTATACACAACAGGTGAATGAGGAACTGCTACTGGAGAAGCTCCAGACGTGTCTGCTTCAGGAGAGACCACTAGAGACTGAGAATGCAAATCAATCTGATTCTACAAATCTGACTGATTCTATGCAGTTCGAGCAACATGTGTATACATATCAACATTATTCTCCGTAGTTATAACAAGAGGAAAAGCAACAGAATGATCAACACCAGTCTCCTTTTCCTTAGACTCAAGCTTGTCTTTAAAAGGAAAAATGGTTTCATAAAAAATAACATGACGCGATATAAAAATACGACCACTATCATCCATACATTTGTAACCCTTGTGACAAGTACTATACCCAAGAAAGACACACTGCTTGGATCTAAACTCCAATCTATGTTTATTGAACGGCCGAACATAGGGGTACCACGCGCAGCCAAAAATCATAAGAAAGGAATAATCAAGGTCTTGACCAAATAAAACTTGATAAGGTGCCTTGTTCTGTAGAACAGGCGTAGGCAACCTATTTATGAGAAACACAACAGTAACAAAAGCATCACTCCAAAAACACAAAGGTAAATAAGCTTGAGAAAGTAAAGTCAAACCTATCTCAACCACATGTCGATGCTTTCGTTCCGCCTTTCCATTCTGCTCAGAAGTACTAGGACATGAGAGCCGATATTGAACACCCTTGGAGGCCAACCATCTACCGAGAGCTTGATACTCCCCACCACCATCTGTCTGTAAGGCCTATATTTTACACCCAAACTGAACCTCAACAAGCTTATAGAAGTCTAAAAAACATTGAAACGCCTCAGATTTTCGTTTTAACAAGAATAACCATGTATGTCTAGTAAACACATCTATAAAAGTAACGTAATATAAGAAACCCCCTGAAGAAACAGGAGCCAGACCCCACACATCTGAAACCACAAGTTGAAAAGGTTTCTCATATTTATTCGAAGACAAAGAAAAAGGATGCTTGTGAGCTTTCCCTTGAAGACACGCTGAACAAACATCATGCATCTTATTATCATGAAACAAAAATGCTACTATTACGTAAAACAGACTGAAAAACACTTAAAAACGGGTGCCCCAGCCGTTGATGCCACTAAAAAAGAGAACCAGAACTCTTAGTTACATTGTAAACACTGCCTAAACCAGCAGAGGAAGAAACCGCAGGTGACAGTAGTTCATAGAGCCACTCAGGTGTGCGCCTCCCTCTCAGCAGAGTAGCCTATGTCTGTGAATCCTTCACAAAGCATCCATGAGGATGAAACTTAAGAAAAACTTTATTATCACACGTCAACTGTGAAACAGAAAGTAAATTTTTCTGTATTCGTGAAACATGTAATAAGTTTTGTAAAACAAGAGGCTTAGACGAAGTGAGCAGAGAACCTTGACCAAAATGTGTTATTTTGACCGCGTCACCATTACCCATAAGTAAAGATTTATTACCTGAATAGATCACTTCTGACTGTAGATTCGACCAATCATTTGTTATGTGGTGTGTAGCTCCCGAATCTGGAAACCGAGACACATCTTGTGACAAAGCAACATTAGAAGTGGAAGGAAACTGATTAATAGCA
Source organism: Hibiscus tridactylites (assembly GCA_958450335.1). Classification (NCBI taxonomy): domain Eukaryota; kingdom Viridiplantae; phylum Streptophyta; class Magnoliopsida; order Malvales; family Malvaceae; genus Hibiscus; species Hibiscus tridactylites. The sequence goes on from OY288288.1 coordinate 12,323,004, forward strand.
GCAGGAACTAGATTCGATGAGGTAGGAGAAATCAAATTTGGGGAGGAACTCGTAGTCGAGTAAGGGGCAGACGGTGCACCGACAGAGAAACTAGCAGAGAGAGGAATCTCAATCGAAGAACCAGTCGACAAAGGAAAACCAACAGATGAATCAGTAGGGAAATGAGAATTGGACATCCCATGATAGACATTGGGTGAAAAATTAAAACTCGGTAACGGCCTATGTGCAAGAGGTGAGACATGATAAAAAGATTTAAGACCTGGGCCACTATTTGGTATAGGCCCAGCAGAACAACCAGGACCATAATGGGAAGAAGAACCCATCCCAGAAGAGGGACCAAACACATGTGAAAAAGCCCGAGCTGAATTCTCCCCACGAGTATTGTAAGCAGTCGTATTGTAATACCTATTTTATGTCCGGACCATAACTATTTATTTTTCGCTCAAACGTATTATTTTATATCTTATAAAAATGAAAAAATGAAAAAAAATGAGAAAAAAATAATAAAAAAGGGGTGAAATGCGTGGATGCCATGCAAGACATCCACGCCCAAAGCAAAGTGACTCAGCATCCACCCCAAATTAGTATAAATTGGGGGAGTCTTTGCACATATGGACGGGGGGCAAAGCCATAGAAATGGCGCAAGAAAAGGGCAGTGCCCTTTCGAACCTTAAGGGCAGTGCCCTTTTAATGGTTCGAATAGTTGATTTGATTGGAGACCCTTTCGAGGTTCGTTCGAATCAATTTTTGAGTTATAGCGAGGTGATGCGGAGATCTTGCTAGGGGTCGGGTGAAGTTCTTATTTCGAGCTTCTAGTAGGGTAAATTTTGATCCTCATCTTTGTATTTATTTTAATGTTGTCTTTTTGTAATGAATATCTTTGTATGAAATATAAGATGTTTTTATATTTGTTGGTATGTTTTATATGTCATGTTTGTATATTTTATTTTGTATGTCATGTTTGAATAAAATATATTTATTTATGTTGCTTGATTGAATTTTAAATTAAAAACTCTTATTAGGGCTTATCATGAAAAGCGTACCCTGAGCGTAAGGGTGCCACTTTTCGATAGTCTCTATTAAAAAATATTTTTATTCTAAATCTTAATTTTCAAAATAGACTTCCTTAAGTCGGGAGTCTAACGGAAATTATGCTCCGGGCGTTGGAGTGTACCTTTCCTTTTATAAACATACATTTTTAAATATTATTTTAAATTAAGGGATCATAATTTTTAAATTTAAATTCAAATTCATAATTCCACCATTAAGACATTACATAATCTACAGGTACCAATTTTTGGGCGTTGTGGGGGTGCTCGTCCTTCCCCACACGTAACCGACTCCCGAACCTATCTTCTGGTTTCGCAGACCAAAACTCATTATTTTAATAAAAACAATAAAAACAAGTTTTATTAAAATAACCGGGTTTTTCAGGTGTTCCAATCGCACCTAAAGTAAAACTAAGGATTGGTGGCGACTCACCCGTTGTTACAGCTTGGCGACTCCGCTGGGGACCTTTTTTTTAGAGAGTCAAGCCACAAGTCGATTACTTTTTTGTCTATAGGTGGAAATTATGACTTCGATTTAATTAATTTGTGATCCCTTTTTTTTCTAAAATTTTTACAATTTTTTATAAATTTATTTTCTGAGTTTTCATATCATGAGCTCTATACCCGAGCTCCGTCCCTTAAGTGGGAGCGAGAAACCACGCCTTCGTGAGGTACTCCCTCCGTGTAGGATGGTGAAACGCTTCCGGGATATAGGTCCCTTTGTCTTCGTGAGACCTCTGTCTCCGTGCAGACCTAGGGAAATGTATCCTCCCGAATCGATGTCCTAGCGACTGTTCGGGTACCGTTACTCTAGAACCAAAACACATATAGTAAACCCTAAGAGCTTATCCCTTAAAACCAAACCAAAACTCTGTCCTTAGCAATCACCCTGTTTAGGTTTTGATGCCTTTATTTGCTATATGTTTAATTTTCTTTGCTGCTAATTTTTGTCTTATTCATCATTCAATTCATTCATTTAATTCTTTTATTATGAACTAACCCGTTTCTTCTCTTTGGTGATCATGTTGCATTAAGTCATTCATTCCACATTAATTACATGGCACCATTATAACATTTTAATTTTTGCACTTCATCAGCATGAAGTATTGATTCACGTCTGGTTCCCTATTTGAGAAATTATCATCGGGAGAAAATCTAGTTCCCTAGATATCAATGCAACATTCAAAAGTTGCGAATAAATCCCATAAATTTAGAAGTTGAACCACGAGAACCATTTTTGAATCAGTGTTTCACATTTAGAACATGTACCTTGCATTTACATGCATTCATTTCGGAACTTTGAAACCGATCTCGGGATGCCTCATGTTAGCAAATACCAGATAAAGCAAAGTTGACCAATCTAACATGATGTAAGAGCCCAGTCCAGAGGCATTTTCAAATAACCTTTGCACTCATATAGACATCATACCTCTTCAAGGCCCCAAGCTGAGAGATTTCCTCGACGAGTTCAGGAATTGAGCCTCCGATGCCAAGTCAGACTTCTGCACCCTAGATGACTACATCAATTATCGATTATAGCACTTCGCTAGAGCCAAAAGTAATGAGCTTCCATGAACCAACAACAAATTTATAGACCCGACCGGGGGGCAACCTAACGTGTTCACAAGAACAATGACAGCTCTTCAAGAAGAGATGAAAACATACTTCAAGCTTCGAGTTCGCTTCAAGAGCAGTCTTAGACAAAAATGTTGAGGCATTCACTCGAGGGAGTAATCCCAAAAATGATCAAACCCAAGGAAGGTTGGGGGCATCCTTACAAACAAGGCATCGAGCATTGAGGCAAAGATCTGGCAACTTAGAGCCAGGGGCATCCCTCTGAGGGGCAAAACAAAATTTCCCATTCATCATTCTACAATAACTGCATACATCATACAAGTTATCATGCATTTAGGCTAGATACATGCATCAAACACAAAGTTAAGTGCATCCATGGCACATTGATGTCTTGAACATATAAATAGGTCTAGGAAAGAGACCGAAAACCTCAACTGCGGGGGCGACAACATAATTACCAACATTTAGCCTTGAAGAAGGCCGAATATGCAAAAAGCTCGAACATCTAGGTAAAAAGGTAATTTTTTTCGAACAGATTACTAACTAATGTTCCATTTTCAGGGGTCATAACTTCATGCCGTGAACATCCAGAATCAACCTTTTTCAATCTCGCCTCCGTCAGTAGTGATGAGCCAAGTTAATTTCCCTGGAAAAAAAGGAGATGACATCGAGATCATTCAGCTTAGAAGTTCAAATTCAGAAAAAATGAGGACAATGAAGCCTGGGGGCAAACTTTTGTCGGGGCAAATTTCGAAGAAGAATCAGAAAATCAAACTAAGACCAAAAGAAAGGGACTTCTACAAGAACTCCATGAAGGCATACATGAAAACATACGCATCATCCCATCGTCAAAAATGTTCATACATCATGACATCTAATGTTTCAGGAAACATTCATTTCGACATGAAAACATGTGCATAATTGCATTGTCAAACATGTTCATGCATTATGATAAGCATTCCGACAAGAGTTTCATGCATCTTTGCATCATCATAAAAACATGCGCATGCATACCATTTGCATAAAAAATACATAACCAGAAACTAACCTTGCACTGGTTAGTGAATTTTTTTTTAAACCAATCTTTTCATAAGGAAACCTTTTTTTCTTCAAAATTGGAGTTTCTTAACTCCGTCCTTTCTTAAGGGCACTTTTTCTCAAAAACAAGAGTTTCTAAACACCGTCCTTTCTTAAGGGCATTTTTTTCTCGAAAACACGAGTTTCTTAACTCCGTCCTTTCTTAAGGACACCTTTTCCCAGAAATTGAGTTTCTTAACTCTGTCCTTTCTTAAGGACACTTTTTCTCAAAAATAAGAGTTTCTTAACTCCGTCCTTTCTTAAGGGCATCTTTTCTCGAAAACACGAGTTTCTTAACTCCGTCCTTTCTTAAGGACACATTTTCCCAAAATTGGAGTTTCTTAACTCTGTCCTTTCTTAAGGGCATCTTTTCTCGAAAACACGAGTTTCTTAACTCCGTCCTTTCTTAAGGACGCCTTTTCCCAAAATTTGAGTTTCTTAACTCTGTCCTTTCTTAAGGACACATTTTTTTTTAAATTAAAGTTTCTTAACTTCGTTCTTTCTCAAGGATAACTTTTCTCAAAGCAGGAGTTTTTTAACTTCGTCCTTTCTTAAGGACACATTTTCTCAAAACAAGAGTTTTTTTTAACTCTGCCCTTTCTTAAGGACATATTTTCTTAAATTTCGTCATTTCTTAAGGATACTTTTTCTCAAAATTCAGAATTTCCTAATTCCATCCTTCCTCAAGGATCGGTTTTTCTCAAAACCGAATGTAACGCCCCGGTTTTGGGCTTGGAAGTCTTGAGCGTTGACCGGTTGGTCAAAGTGCTGTTCGAATCGTAAGAGGTTAAATTAGGAAAGCCTAGTTCGGGTTGCATTAAAAATATGGAAAAATGTTCTAAAATCATCTTTTAATATAATTAAGTGAACTGTGAAATCAATTTTGGAAAATGAGTTTCGGAAGTGTGACATTTTGGCTAGTGACCAAAATGTAATTTTTGAAAGTTTGGTGGCTATTTTATAAAGGGTTGAAACTTTGAATCTTTAAGGAGCTATTTACCCAAAGGGAGTTTCTCCAGATTTTTCTAAGATATTTTAACACATAATTCTGATTTTTAAAGTAAAACAAAAGGAGGGAAAATTCATTTTAGTCATTTTCTCATCTAACTTCCAATTTTCTTTCTATCTTTTTCTCTCAACCCAAACACTCAATTTCCAGAGATCTAAATCTGATTTTCTCACCTAAAATCCTTCTTTCAACTCTCAATTGATTGCAAATCATTGTGTCTTCAAAACCTCTTCAATTGCTTCTAGTTTCATCAAGCTTTTCAATTCCAAAAAGAGGAGAAACTCAAGTTTGGAGGTAAGAACGTCCTTCTCCTCTGAACTTCAAGTTCTTTAATGAAATTCCTAAAGTTTTCAATCCTAATTTGATAATTGATTAAAGGTTTTAAAGTTGATTTATGGATCTTGGCTAATTATGCAAGATTTTGGTGATTTCACAAGATTTTCGTTTGATCTGTTAAATCTGTGTTTTGAGAAGTGTTTTTGATGTTAAATGATCATTAAATTGATGTGGAAATGAGTCTTGATTGATGCAATCCCGGATAGGTTGGATTTCCTAAGTTTAGCTTGTGTTTTAAGGTAGCTTTTGTGGTGATCTTGTGGATCTGGTGTTGCTGGAGGTATAAGGATGTTTATAGGTTGTTTTTAGATGTGTGTTGATGTTAATGGAAGTGAGGTTTTGCTGGTTTGTGGCTGGGCTTTGTTTAGAAGTGTTTCGGATGCATTTTCGGTTGTGTTTGGTGGCCGAAAATGGAGGTTTTGTGAGAGCAGCGAGTTTAGATGCTTTCATTGAAGCAATTAATGCATGATGATGCATTAATCCTCTGCTTTAATGTGTTGAAACAGGGGAGGCATCCTTGGATCCAAGAATTGTTGATCCGGAGGCTTGATTTGGTGCTTTGGCTTGAAGCAAAGTGGAAATCGGTGAGTGGATTTGTGAAAATGGTTTTCGGCTTTGAAACCAAGGTTTTGGGAGCTTAGTTTAAGTCTAAACAACTTTGCTAAGCTCAAGTGTAAGTTTTCGGATTACTCTCTTTAAGTGGTGGCCATGTTTTGGTGCAATGTAAAATGATGATTTTGCATGATTTGTTTACTGTTTTTGAAAGCATGTTTAAGCATGATAATTGCTGATGTTTTAGCATGATTTATGCTGATGATTTAAGCCATGTATTGAAGGTGACTCTAGGTAAGAGTACCTTGTTTTTAATGCATTGTTAAATGATGATTTAATGCTTTGAAATGCATGATGAAATGGCTTGGTTTAATGCTTTAAAACAGTGGATTATGTGATGTATAAAGTGTGTATTGGCAAGTGATGGTTTGTAAAAGTGAAGGTCACTAAGGTGGTTAAAAGTCCTTGAGTGAGCCTTGTTACCTAAGATCATCAAGGTGTTTAAAAGTCCTTGGATGAATCTTGTTGCGGACACTAAGGTGGTTAAAAGTCCTTAGGTGCTCCTTTCCATGGTGTTTAAAAGTCCATGGGGCCAAGGTGTTTAAAAGTCCTTGGGGCCAAGGTGTTTAAAAGTCCTTGGGGTAATTCAAGCTACGGACACAAAGGTGGTTAAAAGTCCTTGTGTGGTCCACATTCATGGTGTTTAAAAGTCCATGGCCAAGGTGTTTAAAAGTCCTTGGGGCCAAGGTGTTTAAAAGTCCTTGGGGAAAGTTGTTGAACTTGATTTCATAAATGAAATGTATCACTTGAGCCAATATGACATGTATAGTACATTGAGATGCATGAGATGCATGTTTTAATGTTTATGTTGAAGCATGAGATGCTTGTTTAAAGGAAATGTGGAAGCATGATATTGCTTGATTTAAAGTATGCTTTGAGCATGTATAAAGGTTGTTTGTAAGCAAATTTTATAAATGGTTTTAATTGCATTATTGAATGGTTTTTAAAGAGCACTCCTCACTAAGCTTTGGCTTACGCTCTCTCGTTTTCTTGAATCAATAATGCAGAGCATTAGAGTACATTGAGGGCAGCAAGAGGAGGCAAGCAAACAAGTTCAAGTAAAGCTCAATGTATGGAAGGTTTTGTTAAACATTTAGCTTTTGTATGTTTTGGCAATGGGGGACCAATGTGTATGTTTTGGGAGGTGTTTGAGACTCCCTAAGTATGTTAAGTGTTGTTGTTGTTGCTGGTTTTTGGATTGAACCTTATATGTTTGTTTTGCAAGTTTGATGCTTGAGTGGATAGCTTGTGTAGGAAGCATGACCATTGAATTGGGGCTTTTTGCATGTGAAGTTGGTTTGTCGATTTGTTGGTTTCTATATGTCTTAAAGATGTTTAATTGCATGCTGGTAAAGTTTGGTGATGTTTGGAGCATGTTTGGAAGTCCAATTGCATGATTAGGTATGCTTGTTTGCTGAATTTTGTGCAGGCGTTTCGGAACAGGGGTGTATCGTTTCGGAACGAGTGCCTTTCATGAACCCAGGCGTCCGAAACGGTATGCACCGTTTCGAAACGGTTTGGCCTCTGTCGAGCCACGTTCCGGAACCCGTTTCGGAACGGCCCGTGTTTCGGAACAGGGTTAGCCTGTTTCGGAACGGTCGACCGTTAGGGGGCTGACATGGTAGTTATATGTTTTGGTTTGTTTGCGTTTTGGTCCCGAATCTTGTTTGATCAATTGCATGAGCTGTGGATGTCCTTTTGAGCTGAAATTTCACAGAGAAGCATGAAACCTGATTAATTTCAAGATGGTAACTTTAATTTGGGTTAAGTCCCTTAATTTATCGGAATTTACAAATTGGTCCCTAAAGTTGTAATTTGTTCAATTGGGTCCCTGTTTGATCTCTGATGTTTGTGATCTTTTAGTATGTTGTTTGTATGATCACAATTAAGGTTAAAGTGCATCTAGATAAGATTAAAAAGAAAAAAAAAAGGTCGTTAATCAAGGTTGACTTTCGGGTTGACTTTGGTTTTCCCCGTGTAATCTTCGTAGTTCGGGTCAACCGTCTAGACCGGGCTACGGGGGTTACATTTGGTGGTATCAGAGCTGAGTTCTCGAGTAATTGGGAATGTGTGTATGCATGATTGAAGCATGGTTTGGTTTGTATGCTTGTTGAGTGAAAGCATGTTCAGTGATATGATATGATGATGTGTATGTGATGCATGTTGTGATGATGCATGATGAGGGTACCCATTGCCAAACAAAAGCTAAAGAGATGATGTTGTTTTTTTTTTAAAGAAATTGAGCTTGAATACTTGGAATTTGCTTACCTTGCTGGTCCTGACTTGTTTTATTTGTATTGTAATGTATGGAAGTATGGCACCACGTAGAGAGTTAAGGAGTAGCGCGAGAGCTACGACCCCGGAGGGGAATGTGAATGATGAGCACACGGGTAGTGCTGTGATACCTCCTCCTCCACCTGGTGGTGGTGGTGCGGAGAGGGAAAGAGCTGGAGCGGAGGCAGCTGGTGCTGGAGCTGCAGGACCTGAAGTTGGTCAGGGGCAGGCGATGCCTGACATGTCTGTGCTGGTACAAGCTATTGCGGGTGCTTTTCGAGCAGCAGTAGTTGGAGCTCAAGGAGCTGGGCATCAGGGAGATGCTGGAGTGAGACTACCCTTAGAGCGTTTGCGCAGTCTTGGTGGGACTGAGTTTAGGGGTATGTCAGCTGAGAGGTCTGAAGCATGGCTGGAGAGTACCAAGCGTGTCTTGGGACAGATGAGTTGCACTGATGTGCAAAAGCTGGGATGTGTGGTGTCACTGCTGCAAGGTGATGCTTATACCTGGTGGACGACCACAATCTCGGGGATGGCTGATGCTGATGTTACTTGGACGTTCTTTCAGCATGCGTTCAAGAGGAGATATCTGGGAGTTAGATATCTGGACGAGAAGAAGCGTGAATTCATGTCTCTGACTCAAGGGAGCATGAGTGTGGCTGAGTATGAGGTACAGTTCGTACGTCTTAGCCAGTATGCACCGGAGCTGATACCTGATGAGCGCGAGAGGTGCGAAAGGTTCCGTTATGGCTTGGTGACGGAAGTTAAGACCTATATGTTGGCTGCTGAGTACAATGATTTCGATGTGTTGGTTAGTCGATCAAAGGACATTGAGATGAATCTGAGTTTGTCTGCTAAAGGTGTTGGAGCTAGTTCTGGGAAGAGAACTGCAGAGTATAGTTCCGGTGGACGGAACAAGAGAGGGCGTGATCAGAGGTTTCAGCCATCATCTAAGAGAGGTGGAGGTGCACCTGCTAGGGGTGGCAATGCTAGAGCTGACCCTAGTGCTTGTTGGATTTGTGGTTCTCGTGGTCACTTGAAGCGTGACTGTCCTCGTGCTGGGAGGGAGGTGCAAGCTCCTGTTGTGGCAGCTGGTTATGAGTGTTGGAACTGTGGTTCTGCTGACCATTTGAGGCGTGATTGTCCGAGGATGGCTGGTGGTCAAGAGCGTGCTCCTGTTGTTGCAGCACCGCAGAGAGGTCGTGGGCGCGGCCGTGGTAATTTTCAGAGGCGAGAGGAAGGTGGTCGCGGTGTAGCTCATGTTGTGGCTATTCAACCTGAGGGTGGAGGCCAAGCGAGGGTGTATGCTCAGCGCGAGGGAAGGAATGATGCTGATGTGATTGCAGGTACCTTTACTTTGCAATCCTTGTTATTTCTTTCTTTGATTGATTCTGGATCTACGCATTCATACATTCTTCGTGAGCATGCTGAGTTGCTTGGTTTGCCTGTTGAGTCTTTGGATGTTGGTGTTAGAGTCACTAGTTCTTTTGGTGAAACTGTTGTGACTCGTAAGCTTTATAGAAGGTGTCCTTTGGTTGTTCAAGAGCATGTCTTTCATGTTGATCTTATGGAGTTGCCCTTTTATGGTTTTGATGTGATCCTTGGTATGGATTGGCTTGCTGAGCATCGTGCTGTTGTGGATTGTGAGAATAAGCGGGTTTCGCTTAAGCTTGCGGATGATTATGAAGTGGTGGTGGTTGGTGAGAATGTGAAGTTTCTTGCCAATGTTGTTTCTACCTTGGAGGCGAGCAGGATGCTGAGGCAAGGTTGTGAAGCTTTTCTAGCTTTTGTGATGAATCCTAGTTCGAAGGAGCTGAGGGTGCAGGATATCAGGGTTGTGAAGGAGTTTCCTGATGTTTTTCCTGAGGAGTTGCCTGGTTTACCTCCTAATCGCGAGGTGGAGTTTGGTATTGAGCTGTATGAGAATACCACTCCTGTGTCCATTACTCCCTATAGAATGGCACCTAAGGAGCTGAAGGAGCTGAAGACGCAGTTGCAAGAGCTGCTTGATCGTGGTTTCATCCGGCCGAGTGTGTCGCCTTGGGGTGCTCCTGTCTTGTTTGTGAAGAAGAAAGATGGCACGATGAGGATGTGCATTGATTACCGTCAGCTGAACAAGTTGACTATCAAGAATCGGTATCCTTTGCCGAGGATTGATGATCTCTTTGATCAATTTCGGGGAGCTGCTGTGTTCTCTAAGATTGACTTGAGGTCAGGGTATTATCAGTTGAAGGTGAAGGATGTGGATGTGCCTAAGACAGCTTTCAGGACAAGGTATGGGCATTATGAGTTTCTTGTGATGCCGTTTGGTTTGACAAATGCTCCTGCTGCTTTCATGGACATGATGAATCGTGTTTTTCATGAATACCTGGACAAGTTCGTTGTGGTGTTCATTGATGATATCCTTGTGTACTCGCGTACTGAGGAAGAGCACGAAGAGCATTTGAGGATTGTGTTGCAAGCTTTGTTGGAGAATCAGCTTTATGCTAAGTTGAGCAAGTGTGAGTTCTGGCTTAGAGAGGTGGTTTTTCTTGGGCATGTGGTCTCAGCCGAGGGGATTCGTGTTGATCCTCAGAAGATTGAAGCAGTGATGAATTGGAAAGTTCCTAAGTCTGTTTAGGAGGTTCGTAGTTTCCTTGGTTTGGCAGGATACTACCGAAGGTTTGTGGATGGTTTTTCCAAGATTGCTGCTCCTTTGACGAAGTTGCTGCAGAAAGATGTTAAGTATGAGTGGACAGAAGCGAGGCAGCAAGCTTTTGAGAAGCTGAAGATGGCTTTGACTCAAGCTCCTATCTTGATTCAGCCTGAATCAGGGAAAGAGTTTGTAGTCTACAGTGATGCATCCTATGTTGGTTTGGGGTGTGTGCTGATGCAAGAGGGTAAGGTTGTGGCTTATGCGTCGCGGCAGTTGAAGGTGCATGAGCGCAATTATCCTACGCATGATATTGAGCTGGCTGCAGTGGTTTTCGCTCTGAAGATCTGGAGGCATTATCTGTATGGTGAGAAGTGTACTGTGTACACGGATCACAAGAGTTTGAGGTATCTGATGTCTCAGAAGGAGTTGAATCTTAGGCAGCGACGTTGGTTGGAGTTGCTCAAGGATTATGACCTGACGATAGAGTATCATCCTGGAAAGGCCAATGTTGTTGCGGATGCCTTGAGTAGAAAGGTAGCTGTTGAGTTGAGAGCTATGTTTGCTAGCTTGAGCTTATCGCAGGATGGTGGTCTGGTTGCTGAGTTGCAAGTGAAACCTTCGTTGGTTCAGTTGATCAAGGATAAGCAGTTGATGGATGATTCCTTGGTGTCTCATGTTCAGGATATCGCGGAGGGTAGACCTTCGGATTTCTGCTTTAATGAGGATGGAGTGTTGTGTTTTGGTAGTCGGATAGTAGTGCCTGCAGATGCTGAGTTGAGGCGTGCTATTCTAGCTGAAGGTCATAGTAGTCCTTTTACTATGCATCCTGGTAGTACTAAGATGTATCGCGATCTTCGTGATGAGTACTATTGGGTGGGCTTGAAGAAGGATGTGGCAGAGTTCGTGAGTAAGTGTTTGGTGTGTCAGCGAGTCAAGGCTGAACATCAGGTTCCTTCTGGTTTGTTGCAACCGTTGAAAATTCCTGAGTGGAAGTGGGAGAGGGTTACCATGGATTTTGTCTCTGGTTTACCTTTGTCTCCGTCGAAGAAGAATTCTGTTTGGGTGATTGTGGATCGCCTGACGAAGTGTGCGCATTTCTTGCCTGTGCATACTACGTTTTCTTTGGATAAGCTGGCAGAGCTGTACATTGCTGAGGTTGTGAGGTTGCATGGTGTGCCTAAGTCGATTGTGTCGGATAGGGATCCGAGGTTCACATCGCGTTTTTGGCAGTGTTTGCATCAAGCTCTGGGTACAAGGTTGCATTTCAGTACATCCTATCATCCTCAGTCGGATGGCCAGTCTGAGCGAGTTATTCAGATTTTGGAGGATATGTTGAGATGCTGCGTGATAGAGTTCCAAGGTTCTTGGGAGAAGCATCTGCCTTTGGTTGAGTTCGCTTACAACAACAGTTATCAGGCAAGTATACAGATGGCACCTTACGAGGCTATGTATGGTAGGAAGTGTAGGACTCCTCTGTGTTGGGCTGAAACTGGTCAAAAGTTGGTTTCGATGCCTGCTTTGTTGAAAGGGACCACCGAGAAAGTGAAGCTCATTTGTGAGCGGTTGAAGGCTGCTTCTGATCGGCAGAAATCTTACGCAGATTTGAAGCGTAAGGAGATAGAGTTTGCGGTGGGTGATCGCGTGTTTTTTAAGGTTTCGCCTTGGAAGAAGGTGATGAGGTTTGGTCGGAAGGGTAAGCTGAGCCCTAGATACATTGGACCGTATGAGGTTGTGGAGCGTGTGGGTCCTGTTGCGTATCGGTTAAGGTTACCTCAGGAGCTGGAGAAGATTCATGATGTGTTCCATGTTTCTATGCTCCGGAGGTATAGATCTGATCCTTCGCATGTGTTGCCTGTGGAGGAAGTGGAATTGAATCCGGATTTGACCTATGATGAGGAACCGGTGAAGGTTCTGGATTCAGATAGCAAGGTTCTTCGTGGCAAGACCATTGAGTTGGTGAAGGTGCTGTGGAAGCATCGCGGTGTTGAGGAAGCCACGTGGGAGCGGAAGGATGATATGCTGAAGCAGTTTCCTTATCTCTTTCCTTCAGGTAAATTTCGAGGACGAAATTTCTTAAGGGGGGAGAGTTGTAACGCCCCGGTTTTGGGCTTGGAAGTCTTGAGCGTTGACCGGTTGGTCAAAGTGTTGTTCGAATCGTAAGAGGTTAAATTAGGAAAGCCTAGTTCGGGTTGCATTAAAAATATGGAAAAATGTTCTAAAATCATCTTTTAATATAATTAAGTGAACTGTGAAATCAATTTTGGAAAATGAGTTTCGGAAGTGTGACATTTTTGCTAGTGACCAAAATGTAATTTTTGAAAGTTTGGTGGCTATTTTATAAAGGGTTGAAACTTTGAATCTTTAAGGAGCTATTTACCCAAAGGGAGTTTCTCCAGATTTTTCTAAGATATTTTAACACATAATTCTGATTTTTAAAGTAAAACAGAAGGAGGGAAAATTCATTTTAGTCATTTTCTCATCTAACTTCCAATTTTCTTTCTATCTTTTTCTCTCAACCCAAACACTCAATTTCCAGAGATCTAAATCTGATTTTCTCACCTAAAATCCTTCTTTCAACTCTCAATTGATTGCAAATCATTGTGTCTTCAAAACCTCTTCAATTGCTTCTAGTTTCATCAAGCTTTTCAATTCCAAAAAGAGGAGAAACTCAAGTTTGGAGGTAAGAACGTCCTTCTCCTCTGAACTTCAAGTTCTTTAATGAAATTCCTAAAGTTTTCAATCCTAATTTGATAATTGATTAAAGGTTTTAAAGTTGATTTATGGATCTTGGCTAATTATGCAAGATTTTGGTGATTTCACAAGATTTTCGTTTGATCTGTTAAATCTGTGTTTTGAGAAGTGTTTTTGATGTTAAATGATCATTAAATTGATGTGGAAATGAGTCTTGATTGATGCAATCCCGGATAGGTTGGATTTCCTAAGTTTAGCTTGTGTTTTAAGGTAGCTTTTGTGGTGATCTTGTGGATCTGGTGTTGCTGGAGGTATAAGGATGTTTATAGGTTGTTTTTAGATGTGTGTTGATGTTAATGGAAGTGAGGTTTTGCTGGTTTGTGGCTGGGCTTTGTTTAGAAGTGTTTCGGATGCATTTTCGGTTGTGTTTGGTGGCCGAAAATGGAGGTTTTGTGAGAGCAGCGAGTTTAGATGCTTTCATTGAAGCAATTAATGCATGATGATGCATTAATCCTCTGCTTTAATGTGTTGAAACAGGGGAGGCATCCTTGGATCCAAGAATTGTTGATCCGGAGGCTTGATTTGGTGCTTTGGCTTGAAGCAAAGTGGAAATCGGTGAGTGGATTTGTGAAAATGGTTTTCGGCTTTGAAACCAAGGTTTTGGGAGCTTAGTTTAAGTCTAAACAACTTTGCTAAGCTCAAGTGTAAGTTTTCGGATTACTCTCTTTAAGTGGTGGCATGTTTTGGTGCAATGTAAAATGATGATTTTGCATGATTTGTTTACTGTTTTTGAAAGCATGTTTAAGCATGATAATTGCTGATGTTTTAGCATGATTTATGCTGATGATTTAAGCCATGTATTGAAGGTGACTCTAGGTAAGAGTACCTTGTTTTTAATGCATTGTTAAATGATGATTTAATGCTTTGAAATGCATGATGAAATGGCTTGGTTTAATGCTTTAAAACAGTGGATTATGTGATGTATAAAGTGTGTATTGGCAAGTGATGGTTTGTAAAAGTGAAGGTCACTAAGGTGGTTAAAAGTCCTTGAGTGAGCCTTGTTACCTAAGATCATCAAGGTGTTTAAAAGTCCTTGGATGAATCTTGTTGCGGACACTAAGGTGGTTAAAAGTCCTTAGGTGCTCCTTTCCATGGTGTTTAAAAGTCCATGGGGCCAAGGTGTTTAAAAGTCCTTGGGGCCAAGGTGTTTAAAAGTCCTTGGGGTAATTCAAGCTACGGACACAAAGGTGGTTAAAAGTCCTTGTGTGGTCCACATTCATGGTGTTTAAAAGTCCATGGCCAAGGTGTTTAAAAGTCCTTGGGGCCAAGGTGTTTAAAAGTCCTTGGGGAAAGTTGTTGAACTTGATTTCATAAATGAAATGTATCACTTGAGCCAATATGACATGTATAGTACATTGAGATGCATGAGATGCATGTTTTAATGTTTATGTTGAAGCATGAGATGCTTGTTTAAAGGAAATGTGGAAGCATGATATTGCTTGATTTAAAGTATGCTTTGAGCATGTATAAAGGTTGTTTGTAAGCAAATTTTATAAATGGTTTTAATTGCATTATTGAATGGTTTTTAAAGAGCACTCCTCACTAAGCTTTGGCTTACGCTCTCTCGTTTTCTTGAATCAATAATGCAGAGCATTAGAGTACATTGAGGGCAGCAAGAGGAGGCAAGCAAACAAGTTCAAGTAAAGCTCAATGTATGGAAGGTTTTGTTAAACATTTAGCTTTTGTATGTTTTGGCAATGGGGGACCAATGTGTATGTTTTGGGAGGTGTTTGAGACTCCCTAAGTATGTTAAGTGTTGTTGTTGTTGCTGGTTTTTGGATTGAACCTTATATGTTTGTTTTGCAAGTTTGATGCTTGAGTGGATAGCTTGTGTAGGAAGCATGACCATTGAATTGGGGCTTTTTGCATGTGAAGTTGGTTTGTCGATTTGTTGGTTTCTATATGTCTTAAAGATGTTTAATTGCATGCTGGTAAAGTTTGGTGATGTTTGGAGCATGTTTGGAAGTCCAATTGCATGATTAGGTATGCTTGTTTGCTGAATTTTGTGCAGGCGTTTCGGAACAGGGGTGTATCGTTTCGGAACGAGTGCCTTTCATGAACCCAGGCGTCCGAAACGGTATGCACCGTTTCAAAACGGTTTGGCCTCTGTCGAGCCACGTTCCGGAACCCGTTCCGGAACGGCCCGTGTTTCGGAACAGGGTTAGCCTGTTTCGGAACGGTCGACCGTTAGGGGGCTGACATGGTAGTTATATGTTTTGGTTTGTTTGCGTTTTGGTCCCGAATCTTGTTTGATCAATTGCATGAGCTGTGGATGTCCTTTTGAGCTGAAATTTCACAGAGAAGCATGAAACCTGATTAATTTCAAGATGGTAACTTTAATTTGGGTTAAGTCCCTTAATTTATCAGAATTTACAAATTGGTCCCTAAAGTTGTAATTTGTTCAATTGGGTCCCTGTTTGATCTCTGATGTTTGTGATCTTTTAGTATGTTGTTTGTATGATCACAATTAAGGTTAAAGTGCATCTAGATAAGATTAAAAAGAAAAAAAGGGTCGTTAATCAAGGTTGACTTTCGGGTTGACTTTGGTTTTCCCCGTGTAATCTTCGTAGTTCGGGTCAACCGTCTAGACCGGGCTACGGGGGTTACACCGAAATTTCATAAGTCCCTCCCTTCTTAAGGATAGTTTTTTCCTGAAACAAGAATTTCCTAATCCCATCATTCTACAAGGACCTCTTTTTGAAAACCAGAATTTCTTAATTTCGTCCTTCCACAAGGACTTTTTCTCAAAACATTAATTATTTGCACAATGATGTTTTTCTAAAAAAAAATTGATCTTTCCTCAAAGATCTTTTCAACTCTACCTCTTCTTACAAATAATGAAAATTTGCAGGTCTAATATTCTCAAACAGGAAGGAGCATATCGTTATCAATAAATTCCAACATCCTTAACATGAAGGACTGGAGCAAATATGAAAATGTTGTCTGGCACATTCAACTAAAGATAGCACAGACAATTGTTAACAAGAACCAACATCCTTGACACGAAAAAGTGGATCAATCAAATCAAACATTCAATTCAAACCTTATAGCTCACGAAGAGTTAGTTCATGGCTCATTTTGACCAATCACTCTTTTAACTTTTGCAGGTCCTATCTCACCCGTAACATGGTGTAGCGGATCAACTTTTTCAGATTCTGCCTCCCCGTCAGAGGTGCAACAGATCACCC
The DNA here is from genome assembly GCA_958450335.1 of Hibiscus tridactylites. Classification (NCBI taxonomy): domain Eukaryota; kingdom Viridiplantae; phylum Streptophyta; class Magnoliopsida; order Malvales; family Malvaceae; genus Hibiscus; species Hibiscus tridactylites. Next base: position 12,339,507 of record OY288288.1, read on the forward strand.
TTGAAGTTGCAGATTCTTCTTCTTCAAGATTGGCAAAATTATGTTTCTCCAGCAAATGGTGGAACATATAAACTTAACAACAAGTTTATCTCCCTGAATTTGCAGCGGAATAAGCACGACAACAATTTCATCTCCCTAAACATGTAGTGGAATGAGCACGACAACATTTTCATCTCCCTAAGTTTGTAGCGGAATGAGCACAGACAACAAGTTTAGCTCATTGGAATTACGATCTGTCTCCCTAAATTTGCAGCAGAACAAGCTTCAATAATTTCATCTACTTGAATTTGCAGCAGAATAAGCACGACAACAATTTCACCTCCCTGGATGTGCAGCAGAATGAGAACACCAAACAACAATCTTGTCTTCCCGAATTGGTAGCAGAACAAAGCTACGACAAACTTGTCTCCTTGAACATACAGCAAAATAAGCACAAACATAAGTTCATCTCCATGAGGGTACAACGGAATGAACGCGATAGCAAATCTGTTACCTTGAATTCGCAGTGGAACAAATCATCTCCCTGAGGTTGCAGCACGATAAACATAACAAATCACGTCTTCTTGAAGATGCAAAAAACATGTCACCCAATTCATGCTTATTACTTTTCCAAGAACAGACAAGACGATCAAAGCCCAAGAGGGTTGTCACTCCCCGCCACGATGTAACATATCCTACATCCACTAGAGTTCATTTCGATGTTAATAATGCAACACGCCAATTGTTGTTCCAGGTCTACTTTCGCCATTGATGGTGCGACAAGAATAAACATTTTCTTCTGAGCTCATCTTTAGATTTCAAGAAAATGAAAAAATCCAAAAAAAGAAAAAGAAAACAACAAAGTGAAAACCTGAAAAGGAGCTTTGACAAAATTAAGAAAAGAAAGGTTCAAAACCCGCAAAGGGCGTCTTGAGACCAAATAAGATTTTGAGTTGAAAACCCGAAAAGGGCAACTCAAATTTTGAACAAATTGAATCCAAGATCCTACTTCTTCGTCAGTGTCGTAGAAGATTAAACCTCGAATCATGCTGCTCCATCAGAGTTGCAACATGCCATATCTTTCAGGTCTAGTTTCACCGTAGTAGGTGCGACTAGACCAAAATCCAAATCATACTACATCGTCAGGGCCGTAGTAGATCAAATCTCAGATCATGCCACTTCGTTAGAGTTGCAGCAGAACATATTTCCCAGATCTAGTTTCGCCGCAATAGGTGTGACTAGATCAAAGCCCAGATCATGCTACAACAACAGAGCCATAGCATATCAAACCTCAGACCATGCCGCTTCGTCAGAGTTGCAGCAGGTCGATCATTTTTCAGGTCTATTTTCGATGTAGTAGGGGAGAATAGATCAAAACCCAAATCATGCTACGCCACCAGAGCCATAGCAGATCAAACCTCAAATCATGTCGCTTTATCAAAGTCGCGGCATGCCAATTGTTTTTCAAGGTCTAGTTTCACTGCAATAGGTGCGACTAGATCAAGATCTAGATCTCACTACGACGACAGAGCCGTAGCAGATAAAACTTCTGGTCATGCCTCTTCGTCAGAGTTGTAGCTTGACCAAACTTGAACCCTTGATCCTGCCTCATCGTCGGTGTTGTAGCTGGATCAAAACAACTTCAGACCGTGCCTCTTCATCAGGTTTCGTAGCTCGGTTAAATTCTGGTCATGCCTCTCCGTCGGGGTTGTAGCTTGACCAAACTTGAACTCTTGATCCTGCCTCTTCGTCAGGTGTTGTAGCTCGGTCAACTTCTGGTCATGCCTCTTCGTCAGAGTTATAGCTTGACCCAAACTTGAACCCTTGATCCTGCCTCCTCGTCGGTGTTGTAGCTGGATCAAAATCACTTCAGACCATGCCTCTTCGTCGGGTGTTGTAGCTTGGTCAACAAAAATTTCTTGATTTCCAAATCTTTTCCTCATCCATATTGTAAAAGAAAATCGTCAAATCTTGTTCCTTCGTCAAAATTGCGGCTGAATCGAAGCTAATTTTTGACAAGTCTGACAGAAATGTCAGCACAACGTGCTTAAACACGGTTAAGTTTAAGACAATGGACAATTCAGATGTCCATCGAAAATCCATTGTCACGAATGGTCCAAGGAAAATAAATCCTTGGGAAAAATCCAATCTCATGATTGGTCCAAACTGATTGTACCCAGGGGAATGGTACAACTAGCCCGGAGCAAACGGCTACCGGTAAAGGCAAATCAAATCCGTTCATCCCTGTGTATTTGGGAAAAATGCAAAAGAAGTGTAAACCAAGGACACTCTGCTTCGTCTCGTTGACAAAATTCTAGTATTAATCAGATCTTCTCGCATCAGTGGAGTTGCAGTAGATCGACCCTTCTTCAGATCTTCTCGCATCAATGGAGTTGCAGTAGATCACCTTCTTCAGATCTTCTCGCATCAATGGAGTTGCAGTAGATCACCTCGTCTTCAGATCTTCTCGCATCAATGGAGTTGCAGTAGATCACCCCTTCTTCAGATCTTCTCGCATCAATGGAGTTGCAGTAGATCGACCCTTCTTCAGATCTTCTCGCATCAATGGAGTTGCAGATGATCGACCCTTCTTCAGATCTTCTCGCATCAATGGATTTGCAGATGATCGACCCTTCTTCAGATCTTCTCGCATCAATGAAGTTGCAGATGATCGACCCTTCTTTAGATCTTCTCGCATCAATGGAGTTGCAGTAGATCGACCCCTTCTTCAGATCTTCTAGCATCAATGGATTTGCAGTAGATCGACCCCTTCTTCAGATCTTCTAGCATCAATGGAGTTGCAGTAGATCGACCCTTCTTTAGATCTTCTCGCATCAACGGAGTTGCAGTAGATCGCCCCTTTTCAGATCTTCTCGCATCAATGGAGTTGCAGTAGATCGACCCTTCTTTAGATCTTCTCGCATCAATGGAGTTGCAGTAGATCGCCCCTTTTCAGATCTTTTCGCATCAATGGAGTTGCAGTAGATCGACCCCTTCTTCAGATCTTCTCGCATCAATGGAGTTGCAGTAGATCGCCCCTTTTTAGATCTTCTCGCATCAATGGAGTTGCAGTAGATCGACCCCTTCTTCAGATCTTTTCGCATCAATGGAGTTGCACTAGATCGCCCCTTTTTAGATCTTCTCGCATCAATGGAGTTGCAGTAGATCGACCCTTCATCAGATCTTCTCGCATCTATAGAGTTGCAATAGATCGACCCTTCTTTAGATCTTCTCGCATCAATGGAGTTGCAGTAGATCGCCCCTTTCCAGATCTTCTCGTATCAATGGAGTTGCAGTAGATCGACCCTTCATCAGATCTTCTCGCATCAATGGAGTTGCAGTAGATCGACCCCTTCTTCAGATCTTCTCGTATCAATGGAGTTGTAGTAGATCGCCCCTTTTCAGATCTTCTCGCATCAATGGAGTTGCAGTAGATCGACCCTTTTCAGATCTTCTTGCATCAATGGAGTTACAGATGATCGACCCTTCTTCAGATCTTCTCGCATCAATGGAGTTGCAGATGATCGACCCTTCTTTAGATCTTCTCGCATCAATGGAGTTGCAGTAGATCGACCCTTCTTCAGATCTTCTCGCATCAATGGAGTTGCAGATGATCGACCCTTCTTCAGATCTTCTCGCATCAATGGAGTTGCAGATGATCGACCCTTCTTCAGATCTTCTCGCATCGATGTAGTTGCAGATGATCGACCCTTCTTCAAATCTTCTCGCATCGATAGAGTTGCAGATGATCGACCCTTCCTCAGATCTTCTCGCATCAATGGAGTTGCATATGATTGAGCCTTCTTCAGATCTTCTCGCATCTATAGAGTTGCAGTGGATCAATCTTTCTCCTCCAGATCAAGCTACCTTGTTAAATGGATCAAGTTTTGTAGACCTCGCCGCTCTGTCAGTGTCGTAGTTAGGTCAAGTTTTCTCCGGGTATTCGTTAATGTCAGAGCCGTAGCAGGCCGGACTTATTTTGCTTCTCCCACGGGTCTCCGTAGTTTAAAGATTATCTCCCCAGCGGATCGTTCCATTTTGAAGATTCTGCCTACAAGAGCGGCCGAACAGATCAAGCGGAGTTCAAAAAGGAGCGTGGCCAAAGGAAGGAACCCAGACCCGGGCGGACATAAAATGGTTATCCTTTTATCTTTGCTTTATTCCTGTTATACAACAATGAGCAAAGGGGGGCAGCTGTAATACCCATTTTATGTCCGGACCATAACTATTTATTTTTCGCTCAAACGTATTATTTTATATCTTATAAAAATGAAAAAATGAAAAAGAAAAAAAATGAAAAAAAAGAAAAATAAATAAAAATAATAATAATAAGGGGTGAAATGCGTGGATGCCATGCAAGACATCCACGCCCAAAGCAAAGTGACTCAGCATCCACCCCAAATTAGTATAAATTGGGGGAGTCTTTGCACATATGGACGGGGGGCAAAGCCATAGAAATGGCGCAAGAAAAGGGCAGTGCCCTTTCGAACCTTAAGGGCAGTGCCCTTTTAATGGTTCGAATAGTTGATTTGATTGGAGACCCTGTCGAGGTTCGTTCGAATCAATTTTTAAGTTATAGCGAGGTGATGCGGAGATCTTGCTAGGGGTCGGGTGAAGTTCTTATTTCGAGCTTCTAGTAGGGTAAATTTTGATCCTCATCTTTGTATTTATTTTAATGTTGTCTTTTTGTAATGAATATCTTTGTATGAAATATAAGATGTTTTTATATTTGTTGGTATGTTTTATATGTCATGTTTGTATATTTTATTTTGTATGCCATGTTTGAATAAAATATATTTATTTATGTTGTTTGATTGAATTTTAAATTAAAAACTCTTATTAGGGCTTATCATGAAAAGCGTACCCTGAGCGTAAAAGTGCCACTTTTCGATAGTTTCTATTAAAAAATATTTTTATTCTAAATCTTAATTTTCAAAATAGACTTCCTTCAGTCGGGAGTCTAACGGAAATTATGCTCCGGGCGTTGGAGTGTACCTTTCCTTTTATAAACATACATTTTTAAATATTATTTTAAATTAAGGGATCATAATTTTTAAATTTAAATTCAAATTCATAATTCCACCATTAAGACATTACATAATCGACAGGTACCAATTTTTGGGCGTTGTGGGGGTGCTCATCCTTCCCCACACGTAACCGACTCCCGAACCTATCTTCTGGTTTCGCAGACCAAAACTCGTTATTTTAATAAAAACAATAAAAACAAGTTTTATTAAAATAACCGGGTTTTTCAGGTGTTCCAATCGCACCTAAAGTAAAACTAAGAATTGGTGGCGACTCACCCGTTGTTACACGCATCATCTGATCACTTGTCTAAGTCCTCGTGTCCATCATCAGTGTTACCCGCAAGACCCTGAAAATCTTGGTCAAAACGATACCAACATTTTTGCACAACATGACCAATTTATCACATAGTTGGCATTGTGGTCTATGACTAGAATAACGACCACCACGACCGCGGCCACCACGATTTCCACATCTCTGTCCTTGAAAAAAAATTATGAGTATGTTGAGAATTATGAGATCCAGACTGAATTCCATGGCCATAAACCTGACCTCCAGAATCGTAAGTTTATTGAGCCGCATGTTGCACAGCAATATTGGCCTGAGCTGACAGAGTTTTAAACAAAAAAGTTTGACGAATTTCGCAGTCAAACAACATATCAGTAAGAGTATCAAGAGACAACAACTCTCGAGAAGCAATTGCAATAACTGACTCAAATTCAACTGTTAACCCTGACAATATGACACTAATTTGTTCTTGCTTAGAAACAGGACTACCAGCAGCATTGAGAGTATCACAAATAAGCTTAATCTTCGCCAAATATTCATTAATAGAAAGATCATGTTTCTTTTATGAATGAAGACTATGGCGTATAGAGCTAATTTTAGCACTGGTTCAAGCGCCAAACATACGAGATATTGTGCTCCAAATGGCACCAGTAGTAGTAAGCCCAATGAGATGAGGCAACACATCACGAGTAACAGTCGACAAGAGCCAAGAAGCAAGAAGTTTATCTTGCTGGCGATAAACTAGAAACGCCTGATTTTCTACTACAACACCCTCAGCAGAGTTAACAAACTGATTTGGTGGTTTATACGTATTAGAGAGAAAGTTTAACAATCTCCAGGACGAACAACGACTGATACCATGCTAGGAATATTGAACAAACTAAGTAAAAAAGAGAACCAAAGAAATATGAGGGAATGAGAGACGATACTCTCAAAATTTTATTGAAAGGACTGTAATATCTTCAAATCAGAGACTAATCCATATTTATACAATATGATAGTAGTCAATGGTCAGTTATGAAGTGGCTATCTAACAAAAAACTTAACCACCTGTTAACTGCTACAACTACTTGGTTTATACAACTAATACTAACTTATAACATCGTGCAATGAACAAAGTATTTCTCAATGGACCACAAAGTGCAATTGCCCGATTGATGAAAGTCACTGCAACAGCTTTTGACAGAGAAGGAAGAAGTGCACGGGAGAATGGCCATCGAACTCAACGCGCCTCACGCGCCCAATGCTTTCTCCTACTCAAAGCTCCCCGGGCCTCAGTCGATTATTTTGATCTGCCGGAGCCGGCCTTTTTGCGTGGTCTCTGCACGGAGGACTTTATCGCCGTCAGATGGCCATCATATCGCCGGAATATCAAGGGACGAGGTTGGCTGTTGGTTTGCTCGGAGGTTTCTTGACGGTGGAGAAGCGAGGGCGAGAAGCAGGCAGTTTACGAACGTTTCTGGCCCCCGTAGAAGGACCCCAACGGCGGTTGTTGCCGTAAAACTAGCTGAAGCTGGTCCTTTGGCCGGACTTGTGGCAGCCGAGCATTGGAGACGGTGTCCCAGCCTAAGCTCCCTGTGCTACCTTCTGGCCTGTCGTCTTTATGCGTACCGGCAAAGTGCGGAGCCAGCTTACGTATGCTTTGATCCTGGTGGCCTGAGGTTTGGGTGGCCAGCAGGCCGGTGGATCTCTGCCTCGGGTTTGTGTTTTTTCCGGTTATTTCTTACCGGAAACAGTAGCGGTTCTCCAATCCCTCAGCTCTGCTCGAAGCCAAGAGGCAACATTAACAACCGGCCTGACTCGCCGCCTGCGATGAGCAGACTCTGGTTTTACAGTGTTTTCGGGCTTCAGGTTTTCTGCTTTTGGCGTGAACGCCACCATATTTGGGTTCTAGTTGAGACTAGAACATGCGTACACACTCTCCAGACCCAAGCCATGTTCATCTTTTCCTGTTTTTTGGAGGAGACGACCATATGCTCCTCGGTGGCGATGTTACTTTGGGTTGCAGGTTCGACTCTTCCCTTGCGTAAAGACGTCGAAGCAGCAGTATCCTCTTCATGCAATGGCATCGGAGCGGCGGTTCAGGGTGTCTTAACAGTGAAATCTTTTCTTCGGTCGGCGCTGAACGAGGGCTACATAGGCCAAGGAATCGGGATGAACGGCGCTACAACGACGGTGAAGCCGGCAAAGGTGACAAGTCTCTGGACGAAGGAACAAACTATTGACGGCGCGAAAACCGATGTCTTCCATGAAGCTGCAAAAAATCCCGGATTTCTTGAGATATGGCAGGCTTTTCGGACAGTCAATGGTTTTGTCTTTCTCGTTGGGGTAAGATTGGGCACAGATTCCAAGGTCTATGAGATGGCCATTAGGAGCTTTTGTTTTCCAAGGCTTGCCATTTTTGGCTACGGTGCAGGCCTTATTTTTCAGCCTTGGAAAGCGAACTGTGAAATGAAATCCTTAATCTCTAAGAGAGAGATTATTTACCCACCGGTTACTTTTCTTTTTGCTAAGTGTGAAGACAACTGTAGTGGGACCCAGGAGAATGTTTTCAGCTGTCTCTCTAGATCTTATCCAATTGATCATGGGATTTGGATATCTAATGATTTATCGTTCGAATGGGATCCAGGAATCTTAAGGTTACCTCCATGGACCTGTGTACCTGAGTTTTTAGCTATTTTATCTACGGGTTTTGGTTTTTATTTTGGAGCTTGGATCATTCAGTGCCAGACGGAGCAAGGTTCTTTAGTTCGACCGTTTAGCTCACTGATGTTGTCTGTTGTTGCTTGTCGTGAAAAGGACCGACCAATATTGGTAGGAAGCCTGCCTCTGGATAGAGCTCTCTGATATCGACGATGGACTGTCAACAACAGTTGGTGGTGGCGAACTAGTTTTGTTCCTTGCCGATGGAGTCTTGCTTGGATGGTCTTGAAAACGCAAACCACTTTGTGCAAGTCGGTCGCGTTGGTTATTACGGTTTCTCGTTGGGCTTTTGTCCCCGATCGCCGCTGTCCCTGGTCGCCTGAGTCGCGACATCGTCTTTGTTCTATGTTTCGATCTTATGCTTTTAGGTTTGATTTTGTGGCCTGCGTGCCTGGTGTTTTCCTTTTCTGTTCTTTGTTTAGGTCGGTTGTTTTTCCTCTCTCAGAATGTCTGTTAAGGCTTTTGCCTCTTTCTGTTTAATTAATGCAAGTTATCTTTGATAAAAAAAAAAAAAGAGAAGGAAGAAGTGCAATTATGTAGCAACCTTTGCAATTGAATGCAGAGTCACGTTGGATGATCCCTATTCCCTCCCACCGCATTTAAGATGCCCAACCACATTGCCTTTTTTACAACTACCAAACCATGCCCCAACCCACAAATCTGTTTGAAGTTGACTTAATTTGCAGTGACAGAGTAAGAATTTCCGTGTAGTGGGACCAATACATAGTATGAGGTAGAATCCTTCTATTACTATAATAATTATATTTAACCTCATACTTCAACAAATTAAGTGGAATCGATTTAAATATTTCTTATAAAAAATTCTAAAATTTTATATTAGCCCCTTGAAAATCTCATACCACAACAAATCAAGTGAGGTTAATTGACCCCAAATGTTAATGTGGATCCGTCCATGTTAATTCGAGACTTAATCCAATTTAAAGTATGAACGGAGTCAGAATATCAATTTGAAGAAAATAAAATATAAATTTTAAATTTTTAGAAAGGACAAATAGTAACTATCCCATATTTTTTAAAAAAAAATTATATACGCCCGCCTATATAACACTTGTGTCCCTAGTTGAGGAATAGAAATCATCTGCTCCTTTTCGGTACCCTTATTTATGCCTTACACTAAAAATTAGCTTTAGTGTTTAAGAAATTTAAAGTAAGGTGTATTTTTAGGGTATAAGGTGCAGGGTTTAGGATTTAAAATTTAGGGTTGGGACTTAGAATTTAATTTTTTTAGTATTTTTTTAGTGTCGAGACATAAAAATAGTACTAAAAAGAGGCCGAAAATTTCTATCCCTAGTTGAGAGTGTGTTCGACAATGCTTTTGGAGCGTTAAAAGTGGTTTATCTCCCCTAAACAATATTATACACTCAAAATCTGGTTTAAAATTATGGTTGGTAAAATGTTTTTATACCCGCTCATCCCCTTGTGTCCTGGTGGCAAAGGTAGATGTTTATCATCCCTTGGGACCCGGGTTTAAGCACCAGTAATGCCATGCTGTGTGTGCCGTCTTTGAAAAGACTTAGAAAGTTGAACAGATGCTACCCTTGCATCGCACCAGCATATTCAAAAAAAAATATTTTTACACCCGACATCAAAAATTAAAATTTCTGATATGTCCAATCGCAAAGTATTTTTAAGGTTTTGCACATGATTCAGAGGGCACACAACATGCTGCTTCTACTTCAAATGCTAATGAAAATGCTATTGAAGACTCTAGACGGAGGAAGACAGAAACTGCAGAAGAAAAATTAAATTCATTGGTGGGAGCTGATAAACAATGTAGGTAAAGAAAATGGGAATGTAGAGAAAAATGGAAAACATTCCGAGCAAAAGAACTCAAAGAAGCAGCAAAATGGCTCATCAAGTAAGTGTTGGAAAATTATGATCATATAAAAACTTTGATGCATAATTTCAATAGATAAAGATGGAGAATCGAATAATGAATTTACGTTTTCAATTTTACTCCATGAAATTTTTATAACGATATCTCATATGCTTAAATTGGTTGAGTGGTGAATGAAAAATTGATGCTCAAAGTTGGCAACTTGCAATGATTGAAGAGAAAATAGTAAGCTTGAATCTCACATTTGTTAGAGACCAAATGTGGAAGGTGTATATATAATGGAAACAACCAATACCATGTTTGTGGGCATGACGTGGGTGAATATTAATGTTTGGACAAGTGAAACCTTCTATAAACTTATTGAAATTTTAGCCCAAATTTAAAATTTATTTTGTAAATCTGAATAATTTATATTTAGATAGATATTATTATTGTTCGCCTATAAAAGGAGGCTTCAACAAGAATAGAAATCACATCAGTGAACAATGAACATTGTAATTGAAGAGAGAAAAATCTCTTAAGGAGGCTACAAACCATCTTGCATTTGGTTTTCATTCATTGTTTTCTATGGTGATAGAAAGAAAGTTTCTAATTCGTGATCTCTGCATATGTGCTAGTGCAGTTGATTATTCTGTTGTTCTATCTTGGGAAATAGACGTCTAACGATTCTGATTTAGTGCTTTAATATTTGATTTATATTTTAAATATTATTTTATAATTGTTTTGTTCTATTCGTTATAATAATAATTTTACCGTATTTTATTATTATTATTTCTTTAGATTATTAACGTCTCATTTGTACAACAGTAAGTTTATGAATGTTTTTGTAATTTGTTGGACATTTTGAGCAAATGATGGATTCACCTCTGAACTCACTATCAACCACATTAATTCTATTCTTCACCTCGTTTATTCAGTGTCTACTCATTTTAGGCATCAACATGTCTCATGGACTGACCTTAGTCGTGATAAACCCAGAGTTTAAACGTGGTGTACATGCAATTGTTGGAATGCAAGTTTTTGTTTTTTTCAAACAAGCATCCATTAACTGTATATTAAACCCCTGCCTCTGAAGTCAATTTGAAACTGGCTAGTTGTGTCATGTATGAATTTTCTACACAGTAAATCTGGCATGTTTTAAAATTCGAATGTATTAATTTATCTAGCTGAAGCTTCAATAAATTTGAAGAAATATGCTGCAATCAAGTGTTTCCTGTCTCTCTTTTCTTTTTCTTTTTTCATACTGCACGAGTTTTAGTGTTCAACTTTTTGGGTTAATTTGAAGTTGGACTTGGAGATTTTGCTGTTGCTTGTATGATATTTATGTTTTCATTGGCGGATCCACATATATATTTGAATTTTTCAAAGTTCATATATTTTGTATTAATTTTCATGTATTAGTCTTTAAATTTTATAATTTGTGCTCACCCTGAAATTTTGAGATTTGTATGACTTGTGCTCACCTTTAAAAGTATTTTGACTTGTGCTCACCCTCAAAAAACGTTCTGGATCCGCCACTGTGTGTTTTTAACGTTATATCATCTGTAGATGTGCGTTGTTTGATGCTTTCCTCCTCACTTACTCCCAATTTGACTGTTATTTAATTTAATTTATAGTAAATGAGTGGAGATTCACTTGGTAAAAAGATAATAGAGAAAATTAAACGAAATAGATATTTTTATCGATTGAGACCATAGATAACGTGGTAAGGAAATTCATTATATAATTTCTCCTAAAATAGAAAAGAGGAAAGAAAACATAACAATTGTTTGGTTAAATAGTGGGGAGGAAAGGTATTCTATATTTACAATGCTCCATAGCGTTTCTAAAATAAAAGAAAATATCATAAACAAAAAAAACGTTAATATTAAATTGTATTATACTCATGACGTGGGTGAAAAAATATATATTAACTTCATATATATATATATATAGTCATAAATGATTTGTATACAAATATTTACTAAGTTCGTGTCCAATTCTTGTACATTAATTTAGTTTGAGTATTTTTACTTGTTTCATTTTATATAGAGATGATTTACAAAATTACATACAACGTTGGTATAATGTGAACTTTAGTTTAATTTGTGATGTTATATATGAAGTTTAGATGTTGATGTAACATTATTTAGTTTGTGTATTGTATATAGTGACGGAGTTTAGTAGTTCCTGGCCGTAGAGAAATTTTTTTTATCTTTTAATTTTTTATATTTTTCTGAGAATGGAATAATTGTGAATTTATTCCCTCCCATCTTTTAAAATTTGTATTTTACCCCTTCAACTCCAAATCTTGGCTACGTCCATGATTATATAAGTAAATAATTATATTTATCTGGTGTGAAAATAAATGTGTATAATTAGTTAAAAAGTGTACTATTCAAATTACGAAATTTAAGTGAAACGATAAGGGTCATTTTTACATTAATCAGGGTTTGATTATTGTCTTAGATATAGAACTGCTTTAAAACATCTCTGATATGACACACACAAAGCAGAAAGGTAGTTGTTAGGCTCATTCCTGTAGATACTTTGAGAAATAAAAAGTTTACAATTGAATTATAATTAACATTTAATGTATCGAGTTTAATTAAAATTAGAATTTTATGTTCATAGTTGTACAAAATTACAGTTTATATATGAATTTGAGATTTATTCCTTTAGTATGTAATATTTATTAGAAAAATTCTACAATGTGCATTGAACACCGCATATATATATATATATATATATATATATATATTTGAGAAACGAAGCACTAACCATGAAAGCCAAGCCTGTGACAATAGCACAAAAATTAGCAAGCATTGCACCAGCAAGCTGGAGTTCCCCAAAGTTATCGACAGAAACGAGATATTAGAGACGATCATCAAAAGTTAAAACCCTATTTCCCGTCCTTTTCTACACACATGTATATATATGTAGTGCTTGTTCTTAAAGGATTTAATTAAGTTCTATCTACTAAAAGAACATAAAGTTCTTGTGTTGCTTGTTCTCAAAAGAAATGATTAAGATCCCACTTACCAAAAGAACTTGAAGTTCTTGTACTAAAGTTGAGACTTCATGTCTTGCATATCTGAATAAAATATGTGCTCATTTATCCACAAATGTGGAAAATTTTATATGATTTTAGTAGATGCATCTACTTTGTTTTATCAACTTACAACCAGAAGTTTGTGAGAATAATTCTAAAAGGATTCAGATTATGCAATTAGACTATTCGTCTTGCAAAAGCTAGCGGGTTTATATTTTAGGCTATATCAGTTGTTACAAAGCCTATTGATTATGAAAAATACAATTTAGCAATATTTCAATTGGATGCCTCCTCTTTAATAGCTAAACTATGAGAACAAAAGAGTTATTATTTATATGATGTTTCCATATAGCAACACTTATACGCATCAAGCCAACGAGTTATAATAAACTCTCTATTATGATCGGTTTTTGGTCATAAGCCATATATTTTTTATTTTATAATTTTTTGAATGTGTGATATGAATTGCTCCACCACAACGCACAAAATGGGTAAATAAAAAAGGTTGAGAATATATATTGAGTACGAGTCTCCTTTTATGTTTAAACTCTTAAACATTAATTGGAGAATCATTTACGAGATGATTTTTCTCAACATCAGGGGGAGAGTATAATCAGTTGGATAAAGAAGAAAAATGAATTATTATTATCTAGATCCTCGAATATGAACTAAAAGTTCATAAGATAATTTAAGTTATTGTATGTCAATTGTCAGACATATTTACTGAACTAATGAGAGTGATTAAGTCTTATATACCACCTAAAATGCTCTAAGTTTAAATTATATGTTAGAGCAAATGAATGTAAATCATGCCTGAAGCATGATAGTTGAAATTGATCTCAATGATCAAAATTCTCGTAAATAGAAAGTAGTATGAGATGGTCATATATTGGAGGCGGGTGGTCCTGAAGAGACCCAAGACATAACTAATTATAAAACTCTTGAAAAGTTTTAGGTACCTGAAGTAAAGATTGAAATCTTGAAAAGATCTCGATGAGTTATGTCACTACGAGAATGGAACCAGAAAATTGAAAAGTTGTCGACAATAATTTTGCAAACAATTTTACATAGAATACTTCTATAGAAGTAAAGAAAAAAAATGAGGATCTTATATAAGAATCTATAGATGTTGAAATAATTGGCCAATATAGAAAGACGCTTTGAACTTCCAAAAATGAAGTATTTGAACTCGCAGTCCAAACACCTAAAGGTGTAATGCAAGTGAGGCACAAATAAGTAGTCGTAAATACGACTTGACTTATGATTTATGAAGAGTTTTAATTATTTCATGGTGGATGCAATTAATTTGGCAGTTATGAAATATATTACATGCGTCTAATTATTTGTAGATCTTTATTTATCCTTAAAGGATTTAAAATTTTAGAAGCATTTGAAAATTTTTGAGGAAATTTATTTAGACATGTCTCATTGAATATTTTGGCGCATTTGGTATAATCGCCTTAGTGAGTATTAATTGAGGAAATATTGCAAGAATGATCAGATTTCCTTATGTATTTTATAAAGGAGTTTTGGATCAAGATTCATTATGATAATTTGAATTTCATTAAAACTCCTGAAGAGCTTCAAATTGGAAATTCATGAAGAACTTTCAAAGCATTTGATGAAAGTATTTGAGAAAAAGAATCTTGATATGTGGTTTTGTCTCGACCTAAAGATCGAGCACTTAAATATGCATTTTTGTCTATGAATGAACGTAAGTTGAAAGAATCTTAAAGAAAATTCAATATGGATAAAACATATCTATTGAGTATCCCAATAATTGTAAGGTTGTTGGATATGAATAAAGATAATAATTTATTTTCTTGGTCTTGAAGCACCATATATTAGTTGGTCAAAAATATACATGGATATACAAAGATTATTACCTTTAGATCTTCAAACATTCGCCAATGCCTCCTCAAATCTTGTAAGAAATAATTGTTATGCACGAGGCAACCTAAAAATGTTTCGCTAAGACCATTGATCTAACATATCAAGAAGATATGTGATTCACTTTCATAAGATACGATAGAAAGTTGTCTTGTGTAGAGCTAATATTGCAAGATGTATATCTCAATCGAAAGATGGATACATCATGAAGCATATTACTCCAAAGTTCCTTTCGATCTTTCTATAATTAACCCTTACATTAAAACATTGTTCCTAAACATATTTGGACCTATAATCTCTTAGTTGTTACAATAATAATAGTGTTAATCGAACTAATGTTCAATTTAAATATAAATACGAAGACGTAATCGAATATGTAAGTTCAATAGAGATATATGTGAAAAATAAAATAAAAAATATGTTTGCGGTGGCTAAGGAATTTGGAACTGCATGCTCGTTTAATAGTCAAATTAGATGTGAAATGTGTTATTGATGTTTTACATGGTGTAATCGTATATTATCATCTAATGAATGTTTTGGTTAAACATTAAATAGAGTTTATAAAGGAGGGTTGATTGGGAAGATTTAATGAATTTAACACAAAATCAAAATGATAATATTTTATTTCTCGAAGACGCATATGAAAGTTCAATTCTCATCTTACAAGTGATAATAGTGGAAGATATTTTTAAGGTTGTAACTTTATCAGTTGTCTTTGAAAAAAAGTTGAATGTATACTTGTACTTTTTTATTTAAAAAGAAATGTATACTTGTACTTGAAGTCTTGAACTCTACACTAATTAAATAATTTTTGTTTTTAAGTTGGTATATGTACTATGAGTTGGAATCTAAAAATATTTTGTTTTCAAGTTAGTATCTGAACTAGGCACGTTCTTTCAAGTTGGTACTTAAACTAGACATATTCTTTCAAGTTGGTCTTAAAAACTTATACATTCTATCAATTTGGTCCTAATTCAAAACGATTCAATAAATTTAATCCTTTATATTTAAAGTTTTCATCAATTTACTATTTGTTCTTCTCACAAAATGTTATACACTGCTATAGAATAATAACAGTTTAACAATAATTTGTTGTTGCTTTATGGTTAATGCAATTATCAAGTTGTTGTGTTGATTTGATGAACTCGTTTGGTTTGACAGTATCATAAAAATGACTAAATTGATGAAATTTTTAAATATGAATGGTTAAATTTATTGAATTGGTTCGAATTATGACCAAGTCGATAGAATGTATAAGTTACTGTACCAACTTGAGAGAATGTGCCCAGCTCATGTATCAGTTTGGAAAAAAAATTCTTTAGTAACAATTTATCAGAAGATGTCTAATTCAAGTACCAAATTGAGAGTAAGAATTATTTAAATATCAATTTGAGAGAAAGTGTATGATTCAGATATCAAATATATATTTAATCTCGATAAAAAAATATGTTTGCCTTAATTAGTTAGAGAGGGTTAAACGATTCATTATTTTATAACAATTTCATGCCTCTTCATTGCAACACTCGATTTAGAAAGTTCATTACACAAAATAGAATATGAAATGTAGCAATAAGCATTTTGGTTAACTAAAAATTGAATTTTTCTCATCATTTATCCCCCCATTCAAATTAAGCAGATTGTCCATTGAAGCCATCAGGGTTAACATCCTTGGATTCTTGCTCCACCCTCCGAGGAGATTGTTTCCCTGATCTGACCTTCCTTTTCTCTAAACTCAGGTACGTGTAATATGTCATTCCGGCAATCGCCACGAAGGCTCCACCAATGCTGGTCGTGCCCGGATTCGATCGGAATATGTAATAATTCCCTAGCAGCAGCACGCATGTCTTAAACTGTCCAAGAACCACATGAGAGAGGGCTGATGTTGCCCTGAAATTAAATTTCACTGTGTACGTAAATACATATATATAACACTCGTCAGTAATGTCACCAACATCAATCTTACCCGAGTGCCAAAGCCGCCGACCACTGAAGCAAGAAGCCGAAGACACCGGAGATTAAGATCATGGATGTGTTGATGAAATTCCACTCGTAGGAGAAGGCTCCCGGAGGATCCAAAATCGGAATCATAATCAGCAGACAGAACAACGATATTGGCGTCGTCTTCCACATTAACCTGCAGACGATTTTATTGCTCGGTTAGCTAGAGCGATGTATGTATGTATGTATGTATGTATGTATGTATGTATGTATAGGAGAATTTAGCAATTAGCATACGCCAAGGCAGTCCAATTCTCCCGTTGTTGCAGGCTGGACCAGAGGATCTTGCTCAATGCACTTGGAATAATCCAAGACAATGCAATGCATGCACCGAATAGGTTGAACTGCAGATCGGTCACTGTGGCAACCGCGACACCGATCGATACGACCGCGAGTGCAACCACCTTGGCGAAAGAAACTTTCTTTTTGTACCATAGATATTCCGCCAGAACAATAGTAGGCGTCACGGCAATCTTTGCCATTTGATAAAATCCGACGCTGCGAATACCGAAGAAAATCAATTATTCGAAACCTTCGTGACCGTAGCTAGCTAGTAACAGTTATATATCTTACCTGTTGTACTTCAAGCTGACATTAGCAAGACCGGTGCAGAGAGACATCACCAGCCCGAGAGTAAACAAAGGGGCCGATTTCAACGGCGGAGAGGGCGGAATCAAAGACAATGCATTCAGGACGGCGATCAGCGCCAAAGTTACAACATAATGAATAAAACTGAGGAGCACGGGGAACTGGAAGCCGGCATTCTTTAGCACCTGCAGGAAGATCAAAGCAAACTCCCAGCATTCGAAATCGACATATTTCGTGCACATATCGAACTGGCCGAGAGCCAAAGAATTAGATTACCAACCCATTTGTTCATGAAAATGATGGCAATAGCAATGAAGAAATTGAACGTAAGCGCAATGCTCGGAGTGCAGAGGCGTTGCTGCAGATTCTTCGCCTTTTCCGATGTGGCGAAACTGTTAAACATCGATGACCGCAGCTCCTCCAGAGCTCTTCCTACGCAAAGAGAAGGAATAAACGAGATTATACGTAAGTTGTAACAGCAATAATAATGTATGAAAATGCATACCTGTTTCGCTAGCATCACTGCCTTTGCGCTTTAGCAGTCTCCTAATATCTTTGCTCAGCAAAAAACTCATAATCTCCTGCCTCGACAACATTGTTTTTCCTCTGCCTTTGTCTGAAATTTCAATATTTCTTTGCTGCTCATATGAAACTATATATAAATCCAACGATGGAAAACGATTTACAACAAATTATGCAGAGGATAAACGATGACAAGAATTTGAAAGAAGGAAAGAAAAGCCGAGTGAGTATAATGTTGGTGCATTCTTCTTGTTGTTTCATTTCATTTGATCTCGTCTTTCTAAAATAAGATGGAATTGTCTGGCCATAATTGGCTTCCTTTTGAGTTGTTTTCTGGGTTTAATTGCTCTGGACAGGTTCTCGTGGAAGAAATGTGTTATTCTCTTGCTTTTGACTCATGTTTGCATTGAAAACTGTCTTTGTTTTCTAATTAATTTCATCATAATGCTCGAATTTATTGCAATGCTATTGTTCGGCTTGAAAAATACGAATTCGAAAGAGTTTATAAATTGTGAAAATTATAGGCCATCTTAGGTAATTAGCGGATAGCTAGTAACTGATAACGAATTATATTAGTTGATAGTTAATTGTATTAGTTAATTTGACTACCGATTTGTATTAGCCCTTTGACCAAAAGTATTTGGTAAAATTAACTTATCGCGGGTAGTTGTTTGATTATTTAAACAAGCAAAATGACATATAAAGACATGATTATATTCGATACTTGTTTGAATAATTTATTAGTTATCAATATTTTGTATCTATTAATATTAATTAGATTATGAAAAATAATTACTATGTATTTTTGAAAGATCTATATATTAATTTATTATTTATATAAGTATTTTTAATACAATTTAATTAATTATTAAATCTAAATACAAATATAAATATATGGGAATAAAATAAAAAAAATACAAAAATATTAGTTTAAAAATGTCACAATATAGATACTGAAGAATTAAAATAGAAAATGTTAAATATAAGTTATTTAGAGGTTTTTTATAATTGTTAAGAGTAAAAGGGTCTTTATAACTCTTATGTCAAAACATCTAATTTCAGAAAGTTCATATTAGAAGTTTTTTCAAAATCAGAGGTTTCACCTCAATCTGCTATTACAAATCCACTATTCACCAAACATCCAAATTAGCAGATTTGATCGGTCAAATCTTTAATATTAGCTCAAACTGCTATTTACAAACGGGGTTATAAATTATACATGTTGATATTCAATATGATAGTGTTAATGATTAACCGTCACAGTATTTTGATTAATTATAATAAGATGAACACATTATTCTTATTCTTAGAGATTATCATCTAATTACGCTAAAACCAAAACCTACAGATTAGCTGTTGTACACATCTAATTTAATATACTTACTTTTTAAACATTATTTTAATGTACTCGCTCGATTGATTAAGCTGTTTATTTTTATTTTTCATATATCATGTCATAAGTTTTAGACCCCTAAAAACACCATTTTTTTCTTCTAAGAATCATATTTTCTCTTTCTAGAATTAGAATTAAAATTGAGATTTATTAAAAAAAACAATTTAATTTTTTATTAGAAACTTAGAAAACAGGATGGGTTGAACGGGTTTTAGATGGGGTTAATTTTTTATGTTCACGTCAATTTTCAATGGCTTAAAGCTGCTTAAGCTCTCAAACTCTAAAAAAATAATCAATTAATTTTTTTTTGAATATTTTGCATCTAATTAAGCCTTTCAATTAATAAATTAAATTAATTAAACTTTTTTGACAATTTCGATCTTTTAATTTTCAACCATTTCTTTCTTGAAATATAACCATCACATGACACACTATAGTTTGGTCATGTGACATTTGTAAAAAAATTTAGAAAATTATTTTTTACAACTTTTATTAGTTTTTTAGAATTTCTATAAACTTTTTTTAGAATTTTTAGTTTTTCTAAAGATTTGTAATAAAAGTAAAAAATTCTAGAAATGTCAAGTGACAACACTTTAACATGACACGTTGCGCCAATTGATCCAAGAAAAATTGTTAGATTTAACCGTCAATGTTGGTCAAAAGGTGAATTGATAAAATTTTAGAGTATAAGGGCTTGATTGGGTGCAAAAAAAAGTTCAGAAACTTAATTAATTTTTTTCCTATTAATTTAAGGGCTTATGAAACCATTAAGTATTTTTTATGTAAAAAAATTCAAAAACTTAATTAATTTCAAATTTATACGAATAATTCAACCGTTGAACATGTTATATCATATGAGAAATAAATTAGTATTTAAATAAACAGACTAGAAAACCATTACTGAGGAGGATTCGATCACATGACCATTTTTTTTTTTTTTTTTTGTATATAAACATTCTACCACTCCACATATAATCATTTAGTAATTAATTTTTCTGCATATAATTTTTACATAAGATATTTCATTTCTATTTTAATGTATTTTAAGTTTTTGGTTGAGTTTAATGTTAGTTAAATCAGTTACATCAATTTAATTGAGAAATTATGTAAAAATTAAAATATAAAATATAGATTCATAAGGTTACAATATTGATTTAATTTTATTTGTATTAATAATAACTATACTTGAACTGATTAATTTTTTAAAATTTAAACTAATGTGTTGTTTGTTAAATTGAAAAAATAAGTGTTAAAATTTAATATTAAAATGTTAAATTTAAATTATAACTATGTTTAATGTTTGAATATAATTAAATTATTTGATAAATATTACTCTCTCCGACCCATAAAAATGTCTCTTATTGACTTTTTGAAAGTCAAAATTTTTAAACTTTGACTATTATCATATTGAATATTTTAAATAATTAAATTTTATAAAATATATATTTGAAAACTACTCGATTAGAGGTTTTTAAAATATATTTTTTCATATTTTTATCAATGATATATTTAAAATAATTATGAGTCAAAGTTGAAAAAAATTGACCTAAAAAAAGTCAATAAGGGACAAAAATTGTAGGACGGATAGAGTACTTAAAACAAACTAAATATTAAATGGGGGCGTTTTCTCTCGCGATGCTCGTTAGCCGGTCTAATGACGCTTGAGCGATTCCTCACCGGAGACACGATTCCGTCTGATTTTAGTTGGGTTATGTTGGATTTTCGCTGGGTTTTGCTCTACGAGGATTTCCTTGCTTTCTTCTCGTTTTGATTTCATGTCAGTTTCGCCAATTGATTGGAAAAAGCTCTTTGCGGAAGCTGAGGCCCATTCTCTGCAATTCTATTCTCCGGGATCACGTGAAGGTTCTCTCCTCATTCAGCCGCCTAAGCAAGTTTTCGAGGATGGAGATTCGGATTGGAAGCTGGCCATTGTTGGGCAATTTATTGGTTCTGCCCCCAATTTCAGCTATATGCAGAAAATCGTTAATCTTCTATGGGGGAAGACGTATGTAGTGAAGGTGAGCTTAGATGGTCCTAACTTGTATGTCTTCAATTTTACGAGTGTTGCTGCCAGGGATTGGGTATTAGAAAATGATTTGGGGCATATCCAGAACAAGCCTCTGATTTTACGAAAGTGGGAGTCTAATATGCATAAACTGGATTTTGATCTTGTGTGTATGCTTATCTGGATACAGCTCTATAACATTCCACTTGAATTGTACACAAAATGGGGCTAAGTTATATTGCGAGTGCTTTGGGGACTTCGTTGTGTATGGACTATGTCACGGCCAATCGTGAAAGGTTGGAATACGCGAAGGTATGTGTTGAAGTTGCAGCTTCCACTAAAATCCCTAAGTTTGTTGATGTTCTTTTGCGAGATGGCAGTGTGCATCATGTTCGAGTTGTTACTCCTTGGTTGTTGCCTAGTTGTCCCAAGTGCAAGGTTTTTGGGCATCCTGAGAAAACATGTGCTTCGAAGGGTGCCAAACCTGTGCAAATTTGGAGGCAGAAAGCTCCTGCGAATGAGCATCTCAACTATGTTAGTGAGCCTGAATCGTCGAGTGGTGCTAAAGATTCTGAGCATGTACTCGGAGGTGATGTGGTTGATTCTAGGTCTGTGGTCAAGCCTGGAAGTGCTGCCGATGTAATTGTTGATCCTGAACAGAGCAAGACTTGAGGTGCTGCAGATGTATCTGAGCCCTCGGCTGTTGAGACTGTTTCCGGTGAATCGACGGTGCAGCCTATTGTTAATGTAGGAAGAGGAGCTGATTCTGAGCATATGATTGAAGGTGATGTGGTAGCCTTTCATGCTGAATCAAATATAGAAGGTCTTGCTGATTTTGTTGCTACTGTTGAAACATTGGAAGCTGATTTTCCTACCTTGCAAGCTTCGGTTCAAAAAAAGAAGGGAACGGGGCGCCCTGTTAAAGAGAAGAAATACCCTTCTCATGAGGCTTTGGTCTAGGATTTGAAAATTAAAAAGAAAGCTGCTCTGGCCAAAGGTAAATTGGTAAGCGATAGTATTGCTAGTTCTATCGTTAGTGTTCATCCCCTATTGGCTCAATGATAGTGTGTTTTTGGAATGAGAAGGGAATGAACAACCCTCTTAAGCGACGAAAGATACTGAGCAGGATTAATAATCTGAATGTCGATATTATGTTCTTTTTAGAAACTAGAGTCAAAGTTAATAATTTTGAGCCTATTCTTAATATGTTGGATGATTGGAACTTTAGCACAAACTATAGTCATGTTGTAAATGGCAGAATCTAGTGTCTCTGGATACGTGGTTTGAATATTTCTATTTGATCTGTCACTAATCAGAGCCTTACAGTTAATTGTATATTCAATGGTTCCTCGTTTTGCCTCACAGCTGTTTATGGGAGTAATAGTGGTACTCAACGTAGGCTTCTTTGGCGGAACATGAAGGGAATTGTTGATTTTTCTGTGCCTTGGCTACTAGGAGGGGACTTCAACATTCATCTAGCTGTTTCAGAGAGTTCTGCAGATGCTGCTGCCATCTTTACTTTAAATATGGGTGACTTTAGAACTGCTTGGAAGATTTGGAACTTGCTGACCATGTTTATTATGGGCCACTGTTTACATGGTCTAATAAACAACATGAAGGATTGTTTTGGAAACTTAAGAAATTGAAACATTTTTGAAGAACTTGAATAGGGAGCACTTTGGTGGTCTTTCAGAGCAAGTCAAGCTTAAACGTTTACTTCTTGAGCAAAATCAGCTTATTAATATGTCCACTGGGAATGTTAATATGGTGAAAGAGAATGACCTTCGTGCTGAACTTGCTGATCTGGAATGTGCTGAGTGTTTATTCTTTAAACAGAAAGCCAAGGCTCAGTGGCTTCAGGAAGGTGACCAGGGCACCAAATTCTTCCACTCTGCTGTTGCTACCAAGCTAAAGAAGAGCACTATTCGAATGTTGCAAGATGACTATAGGAGAAAACTAGAGACCTTTGATGATATGTCAAGTGAAGTTGTGAGGTTTTTTACCAAGTTGCTTGGCACTGTTGACATGAATGTTCTCCCCTATTCTGTGGACACTTTGAGGAACCTTCTTAATGGGCCTCTTCCTGATTCAGGCTCGGCTGATCTTGTGCGCAGGTTACTAGTGATGAGATTAAGAATGCTATTTTCGTGCAGGGAAATGACAGGGCTCCTGGTCCCGATGGCTATTCCCTTTTCTTCTTCAAGAAGGCTTGGAGTGTGGTAGGGACTGATGTTGTGGCTGCCATTGGCTATTTATTTGAGGCTTCTTATCTTTTGTCTGCGATTAATACAACATCTGTCAAACTTGTTCCGAAAGTCCCTAATCCCTCAAAGATGAAGGACTTTCGGCCAATTTCCTGTTATTCTGTTATCTACAAGGCAATCACTAAGATCCTGGTGGGCAGGTTGGTTCCTTTTCTTGCTGGGCTGGTCTCACTCAACCAAGCTGCATTTATTCCGGGACGTAGTATCGCTGATAATACCCTTTTGGCTCAGAAGTTAGTAAGGGGTATGCTCGAGGCTCTTTGTCGCCTCGTTGTGCACTTAAGGTGGACTTGCAAAAGGCTTTTGGCACTGTTTGTAACCCCCTAGACCCGCCTATGTGTTACAACGGATCCTAAGAAGTCACATTAGGGTCACAAGAGCGACCCACAGTGAAAATACACATGAAAACATTTTTCTTTCTCAAAACACTTATTAAACTATAAAATCAACTTTTGTTTAAAATACAATTCCAGGAAATCATTTAAACACATAACAAAAATTTCAGAAAGTATTTTACAGACACTGACATGAAACAATACATGACATACATGACATACATGCCCACTAACTATACAGTATCGTACTCTAAAGGCAACGCCGAGGGAACTCCGAACACTAATGTCAAACATTATATCATGTTATAATCTTTTAACCTGCGATGGTAAAAACAACGTGAGCTTGGAAAAGCTCAGTAATACAGAACTACCAAAAGATGATATAAGCTCATGCAGATATATGGTAGGCATAACATTTTCATGATGATCCAAGCAGTAACAGTCCTCTTTTTCTTTCTATTATTTCAGGGTAACGTTATACTTGAGATTAACGATACTTGTTCTTTATTCAATCATCGAGTAACAAACAGAAATTATACAAGTTGATAGATTACGAAGATGGAAACAACGAGTTTAATGTCTAGTGTGTCCCAATAGGTGCAAATCAAATAGGCATAAATGCATACCAATCATATAAGGAGAACACATAACAATTCAATGCAAATGTTAAAGTACATACAAGGGTTTACTAGTAACTACCCTCCAACCTTACACCAATATGCAGTCCCCCAGAACTGCATCCATAAGGACTTACCCTAGGCCCGATGGGCATAGGTGCCACCTAAGGGGTTGCCTTAGGTCCATAAGGATTTACCCGTGCTAAAGCATCGGTACCCACTCAAGGGGAGACCTTGAGTCCATAAGGATTTACCAGCTTGATCAGGGTTGTACCAACAGAGACTTCATAACATAACCCAACAGTATACCCCGGATGACAATCGGTATTCAGATTTCGAACATGAGTAACAGAATACATGTGACAGACATATTCTATTCAAAGTATCAGAAACAGAAGATTCATGATTTTGACAGATAAATGGGCATACCATTGAGCAGAACAGACATTTTCATCATTCATCATGCAAACAAAGTGTACCATCATGGGTCAAGCTAACAGATCATACTATCAAGTTCATCAGACAGTCAGGCAATACCATCATAGATCAAGCAATCACATATCAAGTATGCATATTGAGAAGACATACATCAAGTAGGCAGAGAATGTAATCATATATCCGGTTCATCATTTCATCTCATTTTCCAACATAGTGATGCAATCTCAATAACAATTGAAATGTTTATCAAAAATAGCATTGTTCATGATTAAATCATTATACAATTCATTCAACAGAATATATCACACATGGAACACACTAGGTGGGACAAATCATTTCTTAGAGATACTTGGCATTTACGGAAGGGGGCACATTAAACTTTTGATAATTTGAACGGATTTCTGAAACGTGGCCCCTATTAAAAGGGGTTCATACTAATGGTTTAACCCATATATTCAGGAGGTGATACATCAAGATCTTTGAGAGTTTAGACGCATCATGAGTTATTTAGTCATTTAAGCCTACAAGGTCATTATGGTCATTTATCACTTATGAACATTTTAATAATTTATACCAACAAGGCATGAACAGTCACTTCGGAAATTCTATTTGCTCATCAGGCTTCCAATCAGGCATTCGGAGATTTCTATGTCAAGATCTTTCACGATATTAGATACATTCATGGCTATCTTAATTGCTTTGGCCAACGAGGGCATTTTAGTCTTTTAACTATCATAGGTGATTTTGTAATTCAGCCCAGTAATGATAAAATGACGATTTATAACATCTAATATATATATATTTGAACGGTTGCTTTCATAATTCATCACAGGACTTGTCACAAAGTAGCTGAACTTATATTTTTGTGCGAAAAACTTCCAACCTTATATTAATATCAGGAGTGATTAACATACATGAGTGTGCTTCCTAACACTTAGGGGCACTTTAGCCCTTAAAGTCTTATTAGAAATCTCAGAATTTCATCAAATGCATTACTGCCTATTCAACTCAATAAGGCTTTTCAGTCATTTTGGAAATTGGGATAAATCCACCATTTTTGTCAAATTTTACTATTTAGCACCTCCGACGTTTACGTACTCGGTAGAAATTAGGTCGTTCTAATCCTTTCGGCCCTTACAGACGGTTTACTCATTTAGAACTTAAGGGCATAATTGTCATTCTAATTAATTAAGAATTTCGATGCTCGAAGGCACTACAGTCTTTTTGGTCATTACGATCATTCCAATTAATTCATTCATTACTGTCGTAAGGATCAACTCAGGAATACAACGATATTTCTAGTAAATTCACTTTCGTGTGTTATACAGAGCTCAGGGGAAAAATCCAAGTTTCTTTTCGTATCATACGCGTTCGAATAATGATGCCGAAGTCTTTTCCAATAGAACATACATCTTAGGTAGGGTAATTTTTCAATCAGGTTGAAAGCAGATTTTGGGCCACTTCCTATATTATGGGCATTGGATCTTAGACACTATTGATCGAGTTGCGGATTTAACTGTATTATTTATTACTATTAACTTTCGATACTTCTGGTCTATTGGTATTCTTATTCGAATATTTTGGTTTTAATAATTTCCATACTTATTTCTCGTATCTGATTCAGCTTAATCAAATTTTATACAACACTTCATCATAAGCATGCATGCGTTAACCGGATATCAACATGTACATAAAGCATACAAGGGGTAGTAATGTATTACCTTAACTTCGAGTTACACCGGTCGGTTCGTGGACGACATTCGAACACACATGAACTCGGATTCAACATCCCACAACCACGCAGATATGAAGATACGCGGATGCCTTCAATTAAACAAAATCCACAGTCAATCCTTAATCACACTACCTTTAAACTGAACAAGAAAAGCATAAGCATTTTTGGGTTCAAGATCAGATTCAGAGGCTTTCGGGTCGAAATTTTGTGAAACGGGCTTCAAAAACAGATTCAGGACGTCGAAAAACATAAAATAGGAGTTTTCGGAAAATTCGACTTTTTGGTCAACGGTCAAAGTTAACGCTGACGTCAGCAGGTCAACGCTGACGTTAGCAGGTCAACGGTCAACGGGGTCAGAGTCAATGCTGACATCAGCAGGTCAACGCTGACGTCAGCAGTCAACAGGTAGAGGTCAACTGAGTTGACTCGATTGACTCACTGAGCTGGCTCGGCTGACTCACTGAGCTGACTCGGCTGACTCACTGAGCTGACTCGGGCTGAGTTGACTCGGTAGATGGGTTGGGCTCGGATACAGGTCGGGTCGGGTCGAATACGGGTTTGGGTCAAGCATGGGTACGGGTTGGGTCGGACTCGAGTTGGACCGGTTCGGATCGGGTTCAGACCGGTTTGGGCCGGGTTCAGACCGGTTCACTTACCAAATCAAAAATTTACCGGAAAAATTGTCGAAAACCCCATCGGAAAGCCACCGGAGACCCCCAAAAGCCTCGATTTCACCGGAAGATGCACCGGAATCACCTAAAACACTCGGGAATGGTCGGAAGCGACGTAGCTCCGATGAGACCTCTCCCGGTGTCGGATGAGCAAACGGCCTGATGGGTTTTTTCTGCCGTGGTATGAGGAACCTATTGGTGTTGGCGGCGCGACGAACGGAAGACGGACGGCGGCGAAATCGCCGGAAAACTTAAGGGTCGGCTTAGGGTTTCACGGATCTTTCGAACAAATCTTCACGGCAGACGGCGGCATAAACGTGCGAGTGGTGGTCAGGGCTGGAACCGCGACGTGCCGCCGGTCACTACGACGTTGGCGGTGAGAACCACAGCAAAGCGGTGGCCGAGATCGGCGGTGAACGGTGCGGGTTCGGTGAGGGGGAGAAACTTTTGGGATATCGAACATCTTTTCAAATTCCAGGACAATCCTTGGGCAGGTGGGGAGCCGGTTGGATCTTTAATCCGATCTGAAATTCTACCCAAGACTATCTTTAATATTGGGCTAGGTAACCCTTAACATGTAGACCATTTGGCTCAAATGGTTAACATATGGGTTTACCAAGCATAGGTCATGGGTTCAAAACCCCATGACAGCAAACTCTCATATTTTTTTATTTTCTTTCTTCCTTTTTTCCCATTACAAGCTAAAAAAACATAGTGTTACATTGTTTCCTGGGATTTTGTTCTTGCCATTCTTGAGGCTCTGCTTGACAACTTTTCGATATTCTATTTCATTTAATGGTACTTTAGTGGGATATTTTTCTTGTGCGAGGGGAATTCGCCAAAGAGATCCTCTTTCTCCCTACCTCTTTGTTCTTGTGATGGATGCTCTTTCGAAGCTCTTGGACTTGGGTGCTCGTAGTGGTGTCTTCCAGTACCATCCCAAGTGCCACAAGCTTGGGATTACGCATTAAGTTTTTCCGATGACCTCCTTATTTTTTGTAAAGGGTCGTTGGATTCTTTGGTTGGTGTCACTTGTATTCTTGCAAGGTTTTACGAGATGTCAGGGTTGCAACTTAATGCTTCGAAGAGTGAACTTTTCGCTTCTGGGGTTTCTAGTGAGGTGACTGGCTTTCGTGTGAGTTCTCTCCCGGTCAGGTACCTGGGTGTCCCGCTTGTAACGAGAAAACTTACTGAAAGTGATTGTCAAGCTCTTTTTGACAAGGTTCGAGGGAAGTTGCGACAATGGTCAACTCGTAACCTTAGCTTTATAGGGAGGCTTTAGTTGATAAAAACTGTCTTGCTAGGGGTCACGAATTATTGGTGTAGGCAACTCGTTTTGCCTTCAGGGGTCCTCAGGAAGATCGAGCAGATTTGTGCGCGATTCTTTTGGGAAGGGGCCGATATTCCAATGCGAGGTGCTAAGGTCAAGTGGTCACAGGTTTGCTGTTTGAAGAGTGAGGGGGGCCTTGGTCTTAAGGACCTAGCTACCTGGGGTAAAGCATGTTCTTTTCTCCTTATTCGCAATATCCTTGCTGATCATGGATCTTTATGGGTGACTTGGATAAAGACTTACGCTCTCAAAGGTGATCATTTTTGGACTGTGGCACCGAGAGATACGATGAGTTGGACGCTATGTAAGCTTTGTGGTGAAGCTAGTTCTTACTTTACTTCTATTGTTGCTTTGGATTCGCTAAATGCTGGGCTGATTTGGAGGAACATTCGTGTCCCGAACGAGAAGGTTCTCTGGCAGCACCTTGTATGGTTCCCTCAACATATTCTGAAACATGCTGTTATTGCATGGTTGGCACTTATGGGACGCTTCTCAACTAAGGATAGGTTGCTGAAATGGGGAGTTGTGGATTCTGCAAATTGTGTGTTATGCGCTGGAGCCTGGAGGCGTGGAGTCTCATGATCATCTGTTTTCGAGTTGTAGCTTTACCGCGAGGCTTTGGGATGTGATAGGCTCATGGAACGGTGTTGTTTTGGGAGGTGATAGCTGGGTAGGCAATGTGACGATGGCTTCTCGGTTCAAGGGGAAAACTTTGCGGTCTTATGTATTGCGCCTTTCGTAAAATGCTGTCATCTACCATGTATGGGAGGAACGCAACCGGCGTCAATTTCGTGGTGAGTCGCGAACTTGTGTAATTAAAGAGATTGTACATATTAAAATAGCTCAGAGATGTAAAAATAGGCCTACGCGTACGCATGACCCTTTGTATAGCTTGGGGTGCGGTATAGAGTTTGGATACGTTTTTTTGTAGCAAACTTTTTTTTACTTATTGGATAATGAAAGCCAACCTAATTATAAAAAAAAACTAAATATTTTTCAGAAACTCTTTTCTAAAACAAACTAAATATTTCTTAGAAACTTTTTTTTTAAATAAAAAATATACGAAACAAACCCTAGGGAGGCAAAGTGATCAAAACTCAGATCGGAAAAAAGGACTGAAAGCAGAGGGGAAATGTCTCAAAAAACGAAAATGGCTCCAAAACCAGATCCCCAATCTGCCAGCAACGTCACCGCCGCCGACGCCGCCGCTCAATTCTCAATGGACCCATTTTTCCACATCCTGAAACTCGTCCCCTTCTCTTTCCTCCGCCCACCGCGCCTCCGCCTCAAGCTCCCGTCCTTCTCCCTCCCTTCCGCCATGACCGTCTTTTCTCTCATCCTCCTCACCTACTTCATGGTGATCTCGGGCTTCATCTATGACGTCATCGTGGAGCCCCCCGGCATTGGCTCCACCCAAGACCCTGCCACCGGCGCAGTCCGACCCGTCGTCTTCCTTCCGGGCCGAGTCAACGGTCAGTACATCATCGAAGGACTCTCCTCCGGTTTCATGTTTGTGCTTGGCGGCATTGGGATTGTGCTCTTGGATCTCGCCCTTGATAAAAACAGGGCAAGAAATATCAAGGTTTCGTACTCAATTGCGGGGATCTCCTCCATTGTTATCGCCTACGTGATGACCACGCTCTTTATTCGCATCAAGATCCCTGGTTATCTTAGGTGAAAATATTACTTCATTAGCTATTGCTCAAGTTTTTAATTTAGTTGAACAATTTTGAATAAGAATGACGATCTCTTTACCTTGCTTTCTTTGGGTGTTTTCTATTGAAGGACCTGAATTATGCGGTGTAAAATTTGCCTTCGGATTCGAGTTTTAAAGCTCTTACGGTTGGTAATTGAACATGTTTTAGGATTCCATTAATGGATTAACAAGTTGAGCATAATGCATTTGTTGGCTGATCTTTATATTCTTAAATTACAGAGTGTTCTTCAAATGTCAGTTTATGATTACAGTGAATAGGATCTATCTAGGCAAAGTGTTTTTTTTTTTCGAAACAAACTGGCCGTGTTAACCAAGAAATTAGGGGGGGGTTCCGAGTCTCTGTTCCGAAAGTTTTTAGGGAAAAGAGGAAAAGGGAAATTGATTCAAGTTAGTGCATGATTGGGACATTTAGTCCATGATGGTGATCTTCAACTTGGGTATTTCTTATTTCTGTTGTTGCCTGCAATATATGCTAATATTCAACTTCTAGTTTATGTTTCAGATCATTTGTTACATTGGTGGATTCTAGCTTAAACTTCTAAGACTCGACCTAGCTAGTATTTCGGATTAAAATTGTGTTTAGTGAAGCATTTAGACTTGCACTGCTTTTTTATGGTTTATTGGGCAATGTTGATAACATTGTAAATCTAAATACTTTTCCACCATTAATGAATCTGTTAGCTAGTCTCTAACCCCATATCTTATAGTTTTTGCTTCTTTGTTTAACTGCATTCACAAAGATGAATGATTGTAGTTCATAATCAGGAGACGTAAGAATGAATTTGATCAGATGATAATTTGACGAATTCTGTCTTGACATTGCTAGTATTTCGGATTAAAATCATATATGCTAATATTCAACTTCTAGTTGATGTTTCAGGTCATTTGTTTCATCGTAAGACTCGACCTAGCTAGTATTTCGGATTAAAATTGTCTTTAGTGAAGCATTTAGACTTCTCCTGCTTTTTATGGTTTATTGGTCAATGATGATGATAACATTATAAATCTAAATGTTTTTCTACCATAATGAATCTGTTAGCTAGTCTCTAACCTTATATCTTAGTTTTCTCTTATTTGTTTAACTGCATTTACAAAGATGAATGATTGCAGTTCATGATCAGGAAACATATGAACGAATTTGATCAGATTGTAATTTGCCGTATTTTGTCTCGAGTCTCGACCTGGCTAGTATTTCGGATTAAAATTATATATGCTAATATTCAACTTCTAGTTTATGTTTCAGTTCATTTGTTACATTGGTGGATTCTAGCTTAAACTTTTAAGACTCCACATGGCTAGTATCTCAGATTAAATGTGTTTAGTGAAGCATTTAGACTTGCCCCGCATTTTTATGGTTTATTGGGGCAATGATGATAACATTGTAAATCTAAATGTTTTTCCACCATTAATTGATCTGTTAGCTACTCTCTAACCCTATATCTTAGTTTTTGCTTATTTGTTCGACTGTATTTACAAAGATGAATGATTGTAGTCCACAATCAGGAAACGTAAGATCGAGTTTGATCAGATGATAATCTGGCGTGTTTTGTCTCTTATATGACACTTATCCCGAACTCTTGCGAATGTTTTGAATGATTATGGCAGTGTCGTTGTTTTCGCTCATGCAGTTTTGTTGACAATGTTGCCTTGCCTGTCATGGTTTTCGATAACATGTTTGCTTTCTCTTGTTAGTGTGAAATGAGTAAAAGTAGGATTGCTTTATTAAGAAGTTATAGGTCTCCATTTATATAGGCTTATAGCTAGATGAAAAGATACCATAGTTGCATAGAGAGCTCTTATATTCATAGAATGATCATGGCATCCAAAGATGACAATATTGATCTAAACGAAGATGCTTCATGCAAAGACAGTATCCCATATCCGATATTGGAAAGGCGAGAAAGAGGAGCTCGAGTCTCATTTAATAAATAAGAGGCCCATGGTCTCGATATGTCTCTTCTACTTCTCTGTGGAAGTGAGTTTGCTTAAGGTCTAGATTTGTGTGAGAGAGTTAAAGAGGACGGCTGCCAACTATGATCAAATGGTAACATATCAAAATATTATAGGCCTCCCTTTGTAGTTACATAAAATCAAATGGTATCATAGTTGCGCCAAACTTGAGTAAAAAGGTGACAAAATCTTGAGAATTCCTTTGATTTCAAAAGGAAGACATCACCCTTTTTTCTAACTCCTAATGAGTTTTGAACTCACAACTTAGGGGGAGAGAGAGAGGAGGGAAGACGATATCAGTTTGTGTGTGGTGACAATACCAACTATTTTGCGACGAGTTTCATCAACATTTCTATCCCGGTATTTTGATATAATCACGGTTATTTAATTTATCGATCGACTAATATGGATCGGGTATTGCACTGAACCCATAGATTATAAATAAGTTATGCTATGTAATTGTTAAAATTTAATTTGGTTGTTCTTACTTTGGGTAATTATTTTATGCACAAGTGTTTTAGTTTTAAGGTTTATGGAATTTGCTTAGGGATAGTGTTTAGGGGTTTAAGATTTGAATTTAGGGTTAACAGTTTGTTGGTTAAAACTTAAATTTCTAACCATACTATGCTAAACTTAAACCTTAACCTTTAAACCCTAAATTTTTCCCTAAATTTTAAATTCTAAGCACATACACTTAAACCCCCTACCACTTAAACCTTAAATTGGGTCTTAAACCCTAAAACTAAAGTAATTGTAAAAACTTTTCATTTTCACTGTCAGTGCATGAAATATTTTTCCTTTTTATTTTTTTTGACAGGTTTTATTTTTTTTTAACTTTAGTTCTAACTTAGATGGTAACCACTTTACGACCAATAAGTTGAATTTTGTTATTAGTTTATGTATTATAGCTAAATTATAAATTTAATCTCTGATTTTAAATTTAATCATTTTTAGTTCCAGAATTGACTAATTTGGGTTAGATTAAAATAAGAGTATTAACATATTAAAAAAATTAATTAAATAAAACCAAATAAGAGAATATGAACATAATCTATATAAGTAGCATATAGGAGGATAAAAATTCAACACCACCGATCTATAGATAAATAATATAAATCGGTGAGTTATTGTGAAACAATTAAATAGATAAAGTGGAGTGTTGAAAATTGACTTTCTGATTTCGCAGAGGGAAAACAAATTAATGAATGGTGGCCAGGTCATTGACACATCATAACTCAAATTAAATTATTTTTTTAAGAAATAGAGAATATCAACATTTGACATCTAATTATAAATAATTTTGTAAATAATAGAGGCATAAAAAAATATAAATGTGTAATTTTATTCGGTGTAACAATGTACCATAAACATTTGACAATGTTAAGGAAGAAGGGACGGCTAATCAAATACCGTACCATTAATTGATGCCATGCTACTTTCAGTCCCTGATAGTGGACATTATTTATTTATTTATTTATTTATTGTATATTGTTTTAATAAAGGTACAACCGTATTGCTTATATATGTATATTGATAAGCTTTGTTGTAGAAAACTCCTAAAGTATGGTATTTTTTTAAACTTTAACTAACTAAATTATTTTTATGTTATAAAACATAAGTTTTAAAGGGGCAATTCATAATTGTTTTATTTAAAAAAAAAATAAAGAATCAAGGGTAAAAATATTTCCTCTGTCGAGAGGATAACAACCCCTCACATTAACAATAGGATAATTATTTTATACACTGGCGGTAGAAATTAAATTTTTTCGCTAGCGCCTTAGTTTTAGAGTTTAGGGTTTTAGCTTAAGGTGTAGGGTTTTGGGGTTTTGGTGTGAGGGTTTAAAATTTAGGGATAGCGGTTAGAATTTAGGGTTTAGACGTTGGGGATTTGTTTTTAGGGTAATATGGTTAGAATTTAAGTTTTAACTTATAAACCATGAATTATAACCCTAAACTTTAAATTCTAACCACTACACCTAAACCCCTAAACGCTACACCTAAACCCCTAAACGCTACACCTTAAACTAAGACCCTATACCTTAAAACTAAGGCGCTTGTGAAAATTTTCAGTTTTCACCACCAGTGTATAGGATATAAATCCTTAACAATATACATTGTCCCTATATATCTAACATTTTTTTTATTGTTACCGCTTTTACTATAGTTGATTTTTAGGTAAAGCAAACGAATGATCACTAAACTGCCCTAAAAATATAAAACGAATGATCACTAAATTGTTTAAGTGAATGACACAACAATTACGAAAATTTGAATAATAACAAATTTAATATTTCATATTTACACATTAAATCAAGTTAGTCTTAATTTAACCCTCATTATTGATGTTTACATTGATTGAATGTGTAAATATTGAAGATTAAATGTATTGTTACATAAATTTTCGTAACTGTCATGTCACCAGTTAACAACAGTTAACGACTCAATGACCATTTTGTAACAAATACTAAAGTTTAATGCCCATTATATAACTTTTAAAAGTTTGATGACTATTTTATATTTTTTAGATAGTTTAGTGACCATTTGTATATTTTACCTTTGATTTTTTTTTTGTTAAAAATGATACTTTCGTAAAAAGTCATGTGACACTATCAGAAAGTGTTGTGCGATAAAAATAAGTTAAAAATTTAAAATCTAATTTTTTAAAAGATTGAAGGTCAAAAAAATTAAAGACTAAAATGAAAATTTTAAAAGATTGAAGGTCAAAAACGTCATTAGGTCAATTTTGTGTGTTGTTGACGTATCGAAAATTGTCAATTTAATTGGCGTAAAAATTATCTTATTTGAATTCAGTTAGAATGACTATATTAATTAATCAATTAATTAATTATATAGTTGCTGTCATTGTTATTGCCTTAGTGGTATATAATATTCTAAAAATAAATAAATAAATTGGGATTGGATTAAGTCTAAAGGAATAATTAAAATTAATGAGTGAAGAGGAGCGGGATTTGCGGGCAGTCGAAGAGAAAACAAAACGGAAAAGGCAAAGCGGTTGACTTTTTGAAAGTAAGAGCGATGGCCACGCAACCGCAACGCCGTCTCCACAGCTATAACCGCTTTCACTCTATTTGCTCAAACGTCATCTCACCTCTCTGTTTTCTACTCCGTACCCTCCCTTTGTACGTTTCTATATTAATATAAATATATATAACCGCAATCGACAACAAAACCAAGCACTCATCTCTTCAAATTCGAATCCAATTTCAAAATCGAAATCGAAATCGAAATCGAAACCTCTTGTTTCGATCTCTCTGGTTTTATGTGAAGTAAAATGATGTACGAGCAACAGCAGCAGGTGACGTTAATGGAGATGGGCGGAAACAGAGGAGGAGATCGGCATCGTCGGAGCAGGCCGAGAAGATCGTCGAGTAGGGATGGGGAAGAGACGGTTGGGGTCGGGATTGTGGATTTGAGTGGGATGTCGTTGGATTCCCTTCCGATTCCTTCTCTAAACTTGGCTACTGTTTCCAAGTTAGACCTCTCCAACAACAATCTTCAGGTATATATATTTCCCTCCTTTCGTTCTTTCGTTCTTTTCAGCTATTTAATCTATCTATTTATCTATTGTGTTTCTTCGTAAAATCATGTTTCTTTAACAAAATTATATCTATTTCGATCTTAAATCTAACTCTTAACTCTTAAACTTTAAACATAACAAATGACATTTAAAACTTTAAACATAACAAATAACATTTAAAATGGACGGAATTGTATACTTATAATACAAAAGTTTTCCTCTAATATATCAATAATTAAACAAAATTTCATTGAAAAAAAATAAACATTAATTATAAAAACTAATAGTTTTTAAACATGTATAGCGAAACTCTATAAACATTATTATTTTATAAAGTAAGAATGAAATGCGAAAAACCACAAGCATTATTATAGGGTTAGAACGTTATGGGTTTTTTTTTTGTGTAATATTTTCCTTCTATTCTATTGTATAAAATACTCAACTAATACTACTCGGCACTTACGTTACGCCCATGGTATGAGTGTCCCTCCATTTTTTTCATAAATAATAACAAGAGGCTTTTATGGTTTATATCTATAATATTTAATTTGAGTCTCTTCTCTTTTTTTTTTAGAGTTTTTTCCCATAAATATCGGTACCCAACTCATTAATTGACTAATATATATTGTAAAGTCTCATTATAAGGATGATCTTTCTAATTTAATTTATTTTATTGTTGTCAAAATTATATTTCACTAAATTAACTGATTATTGGTTCTAAAGGCTCCCTTTAACATCTTCAAGAATTTGCATTTAATCTAGTTTCGACCATATTTTGTATTACTTTTTAAAAGTACTTTTGGAGCAAATATTATTATTGGGATCAAAAGCAATGCAAAACGATTAATTTTTGAGGTCAAAAAATATTTTTCAATTTAAGTTGAAAAATGCTTTACAAATGTTAAAATTTTTAGTTTATAATTTTTGCCATAAATATTTTTAAATAATTATTTATTTCTTCTCGTTTATATTATTAATTTTTTTATATTTTAAAAAATTAACTAACCTTAAAATAACGAAATTATGTATATTATTAAAAAGTTTATTTTTTTTAACATTAACAAAGTTATATTGGCATTTCAAACATATATATACGAAAATATTATCAGATTTGACTTTAAAGCAAACGAATAATACAACGACTGTATGTTAAATTTATCCAACAATAGTTACTTATCTTTGGCCTCGTTGTTTATTATACTGTGGTTTTCACTTGGTTAAGAAACAAAGTTTATTTTATTTCGAAAGAAAAATAATAATAATAATCTGTTATAAAGTTTATTTTATTTCGAAAGAAAAAATAATAATAATCTGTTATTTTCACTTTTGCCGACATACCATTATTCTATAATATTCAATGGATGAGTACGCTGGCGTACGTTATTAATATTGATGGTTTTGGTTTTACTATATAACGTGGGAATAATACCAGTACGGATGGACTTTGATTCTTAATTATGTGTTTTTATTTAAATAATTTTAATATTAATCTATCAATAATATCTTCTCATATTCACATCCTCACCTGCTCCGCATTTGTACGTATAAATATATGTAAGAAAATGGGTAGCGTACACATATACTAAAAATTCTCTAAAGTCAGCTAATCTATAACATAAACATAAGTCTATTTGTCAATCGAGTTTAGTTCAGTTGATATTGTGGTCAATATAATACTTAAAATAATGTAAAGATTAGTCTGACTTAGTGGGCGGAGTCAGAATTTAGATTAAGGACAAGCTATAAATATGTGAAAGTGGAGGACAAATTTATAAATAAATTAATTTTTAAGAAAAATTAAATAGAGGGACAAAAATAAAAAAAAAATTCGGAGCGCCCCGGCACATCCCTACATAGTTCTGTCCCTGGTTTGAATAATATATATTGCGTTGGACTCGATTAATATAATTGATTTGACAGATCATACCAGAGTCCCTGACGGCACGGTTGCTAAACGTGGTGGCCTTGGATGTGCACTCTAATCAGCTCAAGTCTCTCCCGAACTCCATCGGCTGTCTCTCGAAGCTCAAGTTTCTCAACGTCTCTGGCAACCATCTCCAAGCTCTCCCTAAAACGATAGAGAATTGCAGGTCATTAGAAGAGCTGAACGCTAACTTCAACCAGCTCACAATTCTTCCGGACACCATCGGATTCGAGCTCGTTAACTTGAAGAAACTGTCGGTGAACTCGAACAAGTTGATTCTCCTCCCTCAATCCATCTCCCATTTAACATCGTTACGAGTTCTCGATGCACGCTTGAATTGTCTCCGGTCACTGCCGGAGGACATGGAGAATTTGATCAACTTAGAGGTTCTAAACGTGAGCCAGAACTTCCAGTACCTCGAAACCCTACCCTACTCCATCGGCCTCCTGATGTCCCTAGTGGAATTGGACGTCAGCTATAACAAAATAAAATGTCTGCCGGATTCCGTCGGGTGCTTGAAGAACCTCCAGAAGCTTAGCGTGGAAGGGAACCCTCTGGTTTCGCCGCCGATGGAGGTGTTCGAGCAGAGTTTGCAGGTCGTTAAGGAGTACCTGTGTGAGAAAATGAAAGCAGGAGGAGAAAACCACCGGAAGAAGAAATCATGGGTGGGGAAGTTAGTGAAGTATGCGACCTTCAACGGGAAAATGATAACGAGTGGTGGTGCTGGCCGCCGGAGCGGGGACTGGGAGAGAGACGGGTTCATCATGTCGGAATATAGGTCCATCGACGGTCTCGCTTCGCCTGGCTACATGGGGATGTTGTCGTCGCCCGGCCGACTCTTCTCGCCTCAGAACATGGGGATGTTGTCGCCTCGCCGGCTCTTCTCCCCTCGTACTTACTGCACCAAATGACTAAAATTACATGTGATGGAAGGCAAACCCTTAGGTTGTTTCTACTGTTTCGAACATAGGATTGTATCGATTGTGTATAATTCTATATATGTTATTGGTGAATAAAGAGAATATGAGTGTAGAATAATGCATGCTGGCATTGATGTGAAGATAATTGAAGAACCGTACATAAGAACGTGGTGGGTGTAAGTTGTAAGTTTAGGTTGAGTTTGGTTTTGTATTTTGGGTCTGTACATAAATGTGTAGTGTACTTGTCTGCCAACTTTTTTGTTAAATGATCCTCCTCGGCCTTGCAGTTTTCTGTCTTTAATGATCCTTTTATATCATCCATTTTCAACGGTAAACGCTTTAGCAGAAAAAGTTTGTCGGCTAGGATAAGTCAAATCAAATTGAGCAACTAATTTTGAGTTAGTCTCATAGAAATATATTTGATTTATTGGGAGTGAAAATTTTGTTTTTTTATAAGTTTGTATAATTTAGAGTTTAAAGTTTTGGGTTATAAGTTTAAAATTTAAGGGTTATTTTGTTCTCGAGTTCGACCCAAATTAGTGATGTTACTCCTCGCGCGAAAACGCGTTTAATTAGGTCTTTCAATTCGCACATTGCAACAAATTAGCCCATTGACCAACGTTGAACGTTAAAGTGACGGCATGTCAGTTAACGGTGCTGATGTGGCAGTCAACTAGGATGACGTGGCAGTCAAGTGTGCTGACGTGACGGTCCACGATGCAGGCGTGATAGTGCATGTGTGATAATGACGTGGTAGAGGGGCTGAATTTATTTTTTAAACCGAATTTGAGGGCATAATTGAATTTTTTGCCTAGTTCAGGGCCATATTTTATTTTAATTGAAAGTTCAATAATTTAATTAATCTTTAAGCTAAAAAATAATAAATTACTAAAAATTTAAAAATATTTTAAAAAATATTTAAATGCTCATAAAATATTAAAATATAAAAGTACTATATGAATTTAAAAAATTAAGTAAAAACATAAAACTAAAAATATGAAAATTTATAAATATAGAAACTCAAAATTTTATAATATTTATAAGTTATCGGAAAAGTTTTTGACTTTTTCTGGCTATGTTAAGCCTACTAATATTCTCTGAGCATATTTTTAATAGAATCATCCTTGTATTAAGGTAGAAAAAACAAAAAATTTCCTTCATTTTTCTAAAAAAAATATTAATGAGCATCAATTTAATATAGAAAAGTGAAAGAAAATTTGAGTTTTATTGTTATTTTAACACAAGGTTGATTCCACTGAAAATTTGTTTAACAAATGGTAATACTCAGACTGACGAAGTCAAATACTTTTTCGATGAAAGTGATTAATTTTTAATACTTTATAAGCATTTGTTAATTTTTATATTTATATTTAATCATTTTTAATCGCTAATACATTTTAACTTTTTATATCATTTTATTTTCAATATTTTTAAATATTTTATTTATTTTTATTAGGTTTATGATTTTTTTAAAGTCGAAGAATATTTTGATTTTTTGTGAGTGTTCTCATTTTGTTTATTTTAAAATTATCAAGAACTCAAAGGATATTTACATCAATTTGTTAATCGATTTTTCATATATTCTATTTCTAAAAGTTAACTTGAAAAAACAAATTATTTATCTAATTTTTTTCAAAAACTAAATAAATTAACTTGACTAACTTAAAATTTTAAAATTTATTTATCTATTTTTAAAATTTTAATAATTTCTTAATTTCTTATTTTTAGCTTAAATATTAAATAAGTTATAAAACTTTTCGATTAAAATGAATTATGCCCCTGAACTCGTCAAAAAATCCAATTATGCCTTCAAATTTGGTTTAAAAAAATCAATTCAGCCCCTCTGCCACGCCATCATCACACATGCACTGCCATGTCAGCATCGTGGATCGCCACGTCGTCACCGTTAACTACCACGTCATCACTTTAACGGTCAACGTTGGTCAGGCGGCTTAACTTGCTGCAATCTGCGAACTGGAGGACCTAATTGAACGCGTTTTTGTGTGAGGGACAACATTGCTAATTTAGGTCGAACGAAGGGGCAAAATAACCCATTTAGCCTAAAATTTATGTTTTAGAGATTATAGTTTATAATTTATGGTTTTAAGGTTAAAACTTAAGGTTTAGAGTTAAAATCAAACAAATTTATTTAAATTTAATTAAAAGAATAAATGATTATTATCTCATACACAGGCGGTAGAATTTTTTTTGTTTCCACAAGTGCCTTAATTTTAGGGGTTAGAGTTTTAGTTTAGGGTTTAGAGTTTATGGATTTTACTACATGGGTTTAGAAGTTAGGGTTTAAGGTTAAGGTTTAGATTTTATGATAATATGGTTAGGGACTTAAGTTTTAACCTACAAAACCCTAAATTTTAACCCTAACCCTAAAATTCTATCATCAACCTTTAAATTCAAATGAACTATTACACTTAAACCCCTAAACCTAAACTCTAAATAGAGTACTTAAACCCTAAACACGAAATCATGTAATATCAAACCTAATGGAGAATGGAGCGTCATGAATGGCTAAATCTGGAGCAAGGGGTGGAGCGGTGGGAAGTGCGGCGGCCAAAATTAACAACATCAACTCTGATCATTCTGAAGTTTGGTCGTTGTTTGTGGATAACCTGAGCAAGAGGGTGTCAAGAGCGGCTCTTAAGGAACTATTTAGTTATTATGGTAAGGTGGGCAGAGTCTTCATGCGTGTAATTAACAGGAAAGACAAGTACAGAGATTCGACTTTTGCTTTTGTCTCTGTCGCTTGTCGGGCCGATATGGTAAGGGTCATTGAAAATATGGATAATACTACTATCGACAGGAAAACTATTAGAGTCTCGCGAGCTAAATATCCTAGAACTCAGTATCGGCACTCGGACATGGGGAGAGTTGGTCGCTCGGGCTCCTCATCTCAAAATGTGCGGCGAGAAGTTCTGGTGTCTAAAGCCAGTGAGTGTCACAATACACCAACAAAGGAAAGCTCGCCTAGAAAAATGCAAAAAACTTATATGGGTGCTCTTTTAAGCAATCTCAACTCTGGTTTGGGTAGCATGAATGTTATTGATCACCCTAACGTCATTTTTCAAGATGGGTGCAAGGATGTTATCTCTGCAGATGAGAGCATCTCGGTTTCTAACAATGAATGTATGAAATGTTGGATGGTGGGTTTAAGGAAAAGTTCCATTGACATGGAACTAGTCCAACAGGGTCTCCATCACGACGGTATCATGGTGAAGGTTGTTAAATGGGGTGGTGAAATCAATTCTGTTATTGTGATGTTCGAGTCAGTCGATGCAATGCAACAGACGTGGGGCCCTAAAAAAGAAAGCTTTCCGTTTTTAGTTTGATCACATTTCCCCACTCCTACTAAATGGCGTCCCCCATCTTTTTGTGAGTGTTGATTTAGTTGGGGTTCCCTTATTGTGTTGGTTTGATTATTTCTCCTCCAGCATTGGGAATCATTGAGGGGGGGTTGTTTGCACTAACAAGAACACATCCAAAAAGACTTGTTTAGATAAATCTTATATGCTTCTAAGAGTTATAAACCCTCTGGATATTCCAAAGTCAATAATGGTTAGGACCACGTGGTCTATCTTTTGAGTTGAGATCAATATTCGTATGTTTAGCTCTGAAGAAGATGTTTGTTTGAACGATAAGGGTGTATAGAATTTCACTGACATCTGGCATGGTGATCCGGTGAATCATGCTGAGGACGTTGAGTTTTTTCAGTCGGATAATCAAATCCAGAATCCTGCAAATGTTGGTCGGCCGGTGGGGGAGTCTCCGTCGCTCAACCCTAAATGTCCCCGCGAGTCATCGGATTCCTCCAA
This sequence comes from Hibiscus tridactylites, assembly GCA_958450335.1. Classification (NCBI taxonomy): domain Eukaryota; kingdom Viridiplantae; phylum Streptophyta; class Magnoliopsida; order Malvales; family Malvaceae; genus Hibiscus; species Hibiscus tridactylites. The sequence continues at coordinate 12,382,053 of OY288288.1, forward strand.
GAATGATATAAATGTCGGTTCAATTCCCCTGAATCAGTCAAGTCCCAAGCAACTTTCAGCACGTAATAACAATAGTAAGGAATATAGGTGCCAGGTGGGCAACCATGGGCTGTGCCTGGGAGATTCTAGGCTGAATAAGGTAGATGGTTTTGACAACTTTGGTATATCGGGTGAGCATGTTGGGCCGCTTGGCGATATGGACCTGATTTATAATAATCCCCCGGTCCCAAATTCTAATCAAGTTGGACTTGGTATGCCAGCCTAACATCATCTCTAAATTGAATCAGAGATCGAATCTGGAGGATATGATGGGTCGTGTTTTTCCTGCACCAAACTCCTCTCATATTATTTCTAGGCAGTGTGGGGAATCATATGAAATTGTTCCTGATAGCTTAGATGGGAGGGAAATAACCACATGGGATTTGGGTTTGGCTATGGAAAGGTGCTGTAACTGATCTTTTGATTCTGTTGCCAATCCTATCAATGGTTTCTTCAGAGCTAGCTTCAGAAAGATTCTAAGGAGGCAGGTTCGAGAGTCTTTGGAGGAAATTTCAAATCAATCTGGAAAATCTAGTCATGGATATGGTTCGAAGGACAATATTTCACTTGAAGAATTTGAGGCGGAAGCTGTGTTTGAGGTTAGCAATCTTTTGGGTTTTTCGTTTAAATGTGGTAAGGAGGTTGTCATCAATAGGGTATGTGAGCTCGAGCAAGAGCTACGCAAGGGTTGTTTGGTCTATATCTGGGTTTCTAAAAATATTGCTATGAATGTGTGTTTTGTTTAATTTTTTAAATACCTACACTTTGTTCGATTCAACATGTATTGATGTGTATGCTTAAATACCAAGGTTATGATAACTTGTAATGATGAAATTGATAAGTTAAACTAACAAATTATACAATTACATGAATAAGAAGCAACACTTGCCTACCCAATACTTGTCTTATGTACTGTAAAGAAAGAATGCTATGTTCGATTAACATGATGTAATCTTTTTTCACCTATTCTTGACTTAAAGTATGGCATAACTTTGATTGATCTTAGTATGAAGAAATAGGCATGAATGTTTATAGATTTACTCAACTTATGTCTTTAGACACTGAATTATGAATGACTCATTATCCAAACTATTAAGATAAAAAAGGGGTTACTTGCATGATAAGTAAATTTAAGCTAGGCTACTTGATTTCTCAGGACTATATTAAAAGATATCATGAAAGTTCATATGGTAAATTTAAGATTAATGCAATGTCTTGTAACACAAGTAAAAATATATTTTGCTGATGGTTAAACAAGCTTTTAGAAGAATAGATTTATTTGGTTTAAATGCTTACTTATGAGAATTTTTTAATTAAATAAATACATATGTTTAGTTAGAACGCCATAGTTATAGGTCTGAATGCTTTAACATTTGTTAATTATCTAAGTACCATGTATATAAGTACATATGTCTTGCTTGATTTTCTATGTCTCTTCTAGTACAAGTTTGTGTCAAATGTCTTATCTCACCTTAGCTAACATCATGTCCAAGCTTATACGTATTCATGTTAATGGAATTTGATGAAGGATAGATTAATAGTTTTATGATATCGTTACTTAAACTACCTCACTAAGTGAATACTTATATCATCCTTTCATCACATTTCAGGATCATGTTTTGTCCGTGGACACCTCTGAGCTCGAATCAGATCACTAGCCAAAATAAAAAGTGTATGTTTGGTAGCTTTGAAATTAAGGACTCCTAGTTAGGTGGCACATCATTTTGATTGTATAAATACATATGAGAAATCCTTTTTGTTTTATGAATGTAAGATTATAAGCATTTTGAACATGTATTGGGCCTTTATAATAATTTTGTGGCTAATCACATGATTGATGGATGATTCTAAATGCTTCGGTAGGAGGCTAGGAAGTTAGTGGTTAAATGCTAAGTGCTATGTGAATGTACTTGCTATGTGAATATGCTTGGTATGTTATTATGTTTGAAAGTGTTTGCCATGATATAGAAATAGTGGCTTGAAAGCATAAGCATATAGAAGTTAATGTTGAGTCTAGATCGAATGGTTAAGCTCAGTTATCTTAGTCATATTGATTGAGTATAGGACCCCCTTAGTTTTCTCTATTTCGATCCTCTATGTTCATTATGATGATTTAGCTTTAATTTGGTAATGTCTCAAGTATGATTTAGCCTATTAATCAAAACAATATCCATGAACTTGCAATTAGTAGCTGATGATATAAATAATTTGGTGTTAATAGTACTAATAAGCTGACTAAATACTCAGAAAACATCTAGCTACATCTCTTAATTTGGGACTTGTTCTTTGTAAAAGATTATGTTTTCTAATGTCTTTAAGTTTAAGTTTAGAATGGTATTAGTAAAGCTTATCTGCAAATACGTCAAGAGTTAAGTGACTGGATGTGAAATTAGTATGAACTCTAATCATATGGTTTTCATGATATCATGCTTAAAGGAGCTATGATCTAAGTTATGGCCAATATTTGTAATTGAATGATAAAAATGTTCTCTAACACCTGTAAAGAAAGATTTTAAGTTCCTTTGTTTGCTTGTGTCTATGTTTGAGATTGTGGGATAGTTTGTTTTTGCTAGCTGGTAATGTTTATGAAAGATCTCTGTCTTCTCTAGGATTCTTTGAATAATCATCTTGTTGTCGTATGTTTGTTTCTTGTGTTTGTTTGTAAAACACCTTAACTCCGTTTATCTTTTAAACTGGTTAGGGATGTTGCATATGTTTAGTTGTTTGTATTAAGTTTTATCGTGAATGTTCGTATGTCTGTTTTGTGGCACTTCCTAAACTGGTTTATTTTTTAGACCGTGTAGAGGGTGTTACACAACCCTAATTTCAAAAGAGAGGATAAAAGGATAACGAGATAACACGCCTATCTTGGTGCATAACAAACTTTCAAATTAAAATTCAACTTAGAGTTTTCACGATTGCCTATTTAAAGGAAGTCGATCAATAAGCCAAGGAGCCTGCAACATGGTGAAGGAAAAAGGTAGAGGGCAAACCGTGGTTCGACCAGGCTGTGGCCGAGAGTTCTAGATCCATTGAAAGGATGCATCGACGAATCTCTTTCTTTGTCCATTTTTCTTTATTTTTAAATTTGATTTTATATTGGTGTTATTTGAAAACGATATGGTGTTGGTGGTTCCCCCAACTATGAACTAATTTTCATAAGTTCGCTGGGGATGTTTTTGCAATGAACGCTTAGCTACTTTGTAGTTTTTTAATAATTGAATGCTTCGACATTTTTTCTATTCTACTAGTGCTTAATTTTTTTAAATTCTTTGTCACACTACAGTTGGCATTACATGCTTATTATCTCTTAATATCTTAACATGCTTAGGAGATAACGATTAATTGTCAGGTACTAAGGAGAGATACTTCGACAAAAGATGTTCAAGTAGATGAGCTTACTTCGAAAGTGAATCTACTCTTTAGGAGTAAATATTAAAACTTTATCAAGTTAATTATTGAAAAACATCACTATAGACATATAAGAGTTAATTGTAATTAGCTTAGGATATTGCCATCGACAAAGACAATATTATCTTAAAATCTGCTCAGAAATAAAACTAAGGCTGAAAGTTATTAATTGCTGCCATAGTTAGCGTGAAATCCAGGCATCCCATGCCAACACCAACCATCCATTTGAATACATTTGTTTGCTAAACTGTTTGAATTTTCACTATATTTTTTCTTAGTCATTATTCTTAATCTACAATCCGAAATTCAATTCAAACCCATTTGTTTCAATTCACAAGTAATATTGTGGAATTTAATTCCTGGACAATCTCTGTAGATACGATACTCAGCTTATTGTTGTATTACTTACTGACCGTGTATACTTGCACGCAAAAAGACCCAAACTTGACATTATTTCTGGTATGTTTACATTATTTCTTCAATTGTTTGCCAAATGTTAGTCGGTCGACAATGGTTCATTAACTTTATCAGCTACCATGGTCTTCTCCCCCTAACTTCCTTTGTCACACCTGCTCTTTTTTTCCGAATAGGGCTCCATTGATTCTGCATTCCCCTTATTCTTCTCCTATTCAACAATTTTCAGTACCGAGTAACTGGAGTTCCCACTGTCCCCTTATCAGATTCAGTAACTTGGCTAGCATTATTTACAAACTGGGGCTTGCATCGCCTATTCTCCACGACCATCCATAGACCATATAGGTTCTCACCATTAGACTCCATTGTGACTGTCTGATTCTCATTCTCCTTGACACGCTCTTTTCCCATAGCGTCTAATGTCCCACAAGTCTCTTTAGAGTGACCATAGACACCACACGAATAACAAATATTGTGTAAGTTTACATACTCAAGTTTCTGCACGAAACCATCGATTCCTATGAATAGGATTAAGGGTTTGTTCATGTCAACAAGAATGACCAACCTAGCAAATTTCCCCCGGCCACCTACAAACGTGTTATAATCCACATTCTCAACCTTTTCCACTATAGCCGCAATACGACGAAACAAGTTCTTTGTATAGCGCCGATAAAGTATTTTCGGCAATCTGACCCACACAAGCACTTGTGACAAATATTCTCTAACGTCGAAAAAGATCAACTCCAGAGTTGAACCGTCAATTAATTGTCATAAATTGTCCAAGGTCCAGCGGTAAGAGCCTTCACATAATCTTAAACATTAGCAAACTTAACCAGATAATAATTATTTTCCAAATCTATCAATTGGAACTCCCCTATAGGATTCCAAAAAGCCGTCATGCATGACAATAATGTCTTGTATCCTATGTTATGCCCCAACAGTCGGACAATAAAAGCTTTCTACATGCTCTGGTCGATCTTGTGGTGTACACGATCAAAAAATCGAATCTTAAGAAACGCACCCAAATTGTCCACGATACAATCTTCGTCCAACACAACCACCTCATCTTCCTCTAATTTTGCTTTGTTACCTGGTGTAGTATCTTTCGAATTGCCCGCAACCATATTTGCATAAGACGTACGAGATGTCTCAAGTTAAGGACAATTTGGACAACGTTTTAATTCTTAAGGGACAAATTGTGTTTTAAGCCCATAAAAATATACTAACTTAGCAGTTGTGGCCGGCTGTTATATTCTTTCTCGTTCACAGTACAGCTGGTGAGGAGGAAAGGCAATAATAAAAGACAAAGAATCGGAATACTCTCAGCTCAATCAATCCGAGACGCCGGAAACGACGATGATTCCACTGCTGAAACCCATCGGCCGAGTACCTCTCTTCCAAACCCATTTCCAGATCAACAACAATCCAAATCAAAAACCAATTTCAGTATCATGTAGTTTGAGCCACGAAGCTGAGAAAATAACGCGTGAATTCGACCCCAAAATCCCCATAGAGCAGGCCGTCACTCCGCCTTCCTCCTGGTATACCGACCCCTCCTTTTACGCTCTTGAACTCGATCGTGTCTTCTACAAGGGCTGGCAAGCTGTTGGTTAGTCTACTCAATACCAATATAATGCTTTTTTTGTACTTGTGGCATAATATTCCAAGAATCTGTGCATTGATTGTTGAATTTTGATTCTGGTTTTTCATTTTTTTAGGATATACGGAACAAATAGAACAACCCCATGATTTTTTCAGCGGCAGGTAGTTTTTGTTATTATTGAATCTTGCAATATGATTCCCCAGTATAGGTTAGGACTGAAGATTTCTTATGTTCATGCAGACTGGGAAATGTGGAGTTTGTGGTATGCAGGGATGATGATGGAAAAATAGTTGCTTTTCACAATGTTTGTAGACACCATGCTTCTCTTCTCGTGTCTGGGAGTGGGAAAACCTCTTGTTTTACATGCCCTTACCATGTGAGTCTGTTTTGTATCCCTATTCCCTTTGTGATTTGACTTGGAGAACATCCTGATTTCCCCTTTTTTTTGCTGTTTAATTGTTTTAAATTTGGTTTCTTTTGATATTTTCCTAGGCTGCAGTTGGGACTTTATGATGTTTCCCCCAAATTCCCCTTTATGATTTGCTGCAAAGATGCCAACCGGTTTATTTTCTAGATATAATCCAAATCCAATGTTTTCTGCAGGGATGGACCTACGGGTTAAATGGAGCACTTCGTAAGGCAACTAGGATTTCAGGAATACAGAACTTCGCTGTAAATGTATACTGTCAACTACTTTAACATAAATGTTTGCCTTTTTTGTTAATACGACTGCGATCTTTCGTATCATATTTCCTAATTGATTGATAACTTTGTGGATATCTGTTGCAATTGGGGATGATAGGAATTTGGACTTGTACCAATAAAAGTTGCTACTTGGGGACCATTTGTTCTTCTGAATTTGGACAAGGAGATTGTTACTGACGGAATTGCAAGTGAATGGCTTGGTAGTTCCTCTGAATTATTGAGCCTCAATGGAGTTGATTCCCCACTAAGTTTTGTTTGTCGACGTGAGTACATCATTGAATGTAACTGGAAGGTGTGTCTCTGTAGTTAATGGATTGTTGCTCTTAGAATTTTATGATGATACCTAAAATAATATATGAGGTTTACTTGTAGTTTTCTTAAAGCTGTCCATTAATCCCTTTGCTTTGGCTTTGGATAAAGATCACTACCACAAACATTATTATGTTGTCTCAAATATGAAATCACATCATTCTCCACGTTAATGATTATGTGATTGCAGTGCAAAGCTTGCTGGCTGTCTTTTGTTTCTTGTACTTTCAGGTATTCTGTGACAACTACTTGGATGGTGGTTACCATGTGCCATTTGCGCACAAAGGCCTTGCATCTGGTCTTTCACTTGACTCATATACCACCTCAGTATGATTCGATCTGATCTTCCTGCGAGTTATATTTGATATATTCTTTTTTACATTGTGTCACAACGTAACATTGATAATTGTTTATGAGTAGATATTTGAAAAGGTTAGCATCCAAAGTGTTGAAGGTGGCTCTGAAGACAAGGAAGATGATCGGCTTGGATCGAAAGCTTTTTACGCTTTCATCTATCCGAATTTCATGATTAACAGGTCCTTTACATCCATCCGCGTTAATCACTTGCCTTTTTTCTTTGCACTCGTTCCCGTAAATTTCGTTTTCTTGTATTGGTATTGTAGGTATGGACCTTGGATGGACACCAATCTGGCAGTTCCATTGGGACCAAGGAAATGCCTGGTAGTGTTTGACTATTTTCTTGAAGCTTCTCTTAAGGTAAATTTTATTTATTATATTTGTTATGATATACTCGTCTTAGTTTTAGAATATCAAACATGCGAGGACGTAATGTTAACAAACAATAGTTTGTTCTTAATTAGCTCAGCTCACTCTTTAGTAGTGCAGAAGAAAAATACTTGGACCAAAGTGAAGTTTCTTTCCAAAATCCAAAAAAGAAGCAGAACAAGTCTGCTACAGTTGGGTAACAATAGGGGATAGCCACAAAATACTAACATTATTACTGGTTTACGCCATGTGTCTGATTTTGAGACATAGGATGTCGGTTGCCATGTTCCTAGGGAAGGGGGAGGATGATGCTGTTCATGATATTGCTGTCATTATTTGTTCAAGAATCAAAGGAGGAATATTGTAATTCCGAGGAAAACAATCATCTAATGCATACACAATATTATTTAGGAATTAGGATAAGAAAAGAATAGTCTTTTGGTTAACAGCTTCCGAGTATCTGTCTGCAACCATGTCTATGTGATTCTGTATGCACAATATGTACTAGGAGAATGATGATTGAATCAACCATTCTGTTCAACTTCCCTCAGTTACACATGCACGGACTCAAAGTTGTCTCCTTTTCATATATCTAATATTTGACTTTGTATCGGCGAATCTGTTGAAACTGTGAAAGGTTGATGTATAGGTAATGTTGTTTTAGAGGAGACTTCAGGTTTGGTTTCTTATGCATTAGCCGCGCAAATATTGTGTTTTTGCATTTCAAAGTGCATGCATCTGTATGTGCTATGCTCTTACATTAAACCGACATGAAAGTTTCCCTTGCATTGGTAATATTGATTCATGGTCGCAGTCTGCAGAATTCAACCAATTTTCAATATATATTATCATTGAGAGGAAAGATTTTCTTTGCTGCATATATTATTGAACTCATTTCCAGTTTAACCGAGCTCTTCTTTTGGCCTTAGGATGACAAAGCTTTCATCGAGAGAAGTCTAAAGGATAGTGAAAAAGTTCAGGTAGTAGCAAAACTAATCTCTAGTTACTGTAACCTCCAAAACCTGCTTTCTGTAACAAGGAAAATATGCAGATGGAAGACATTGCACTGTGTGAAGGTGTTCAAAGGGGTATTGAATCACCTGCATATAACACCGGAAGATATGCTCCGAATGTCGAGAAGGCCATGCATCATTTCCATTGTTTGCTTTATGATAATCTCGTGAACTAAACACACCCTGTACGCTGCGGCTAAAACCGCACGAATTCGAGATTTTTCTTTCACGCTTGCTGAATGCATTTGTCAATGTGGATGATTGGTCTTGTAACATATCTCATTTGTTCTTGGTTTGTATGAACTAATGAAGTCCATGACCAAAGCAATACCAGTGGAGTTGATACAAAGAAGTTGCAAGACTAATATGAAATGGATCAAAGTGTAGACACCTTACAAACAAGCTGTTTGAATATAAATTTCATAGTAATAATAATTTTTTTTTCACTGGAGCACTTGTATTAAATTCTCTTTTTAATGGGGATCATTGTAATAGTCCTTCTCATTTCATAAAAAAAAAAAATTCTCTTTTTGATAACGCGGCAACAGGGAATATATATAAAAAAAAGGGAAAGGATGAAAAGAAATAGGCTTAATAGGCAAATAGGTGCTTAAATTATGTCTTTTTTTTCTAATTAGGTGCCTAAATTATTTTTTTGGATTAAATAGGTGTCTAACGTTTCATTTCGTGATCCATTTAAGGTTCTCCGTTAATTCTCACCGTTAAAGGATATATGTTATCTTCTGAAAATTCTAAAATTATATTAAAAATAAATAAAATTAATAAAATAATATAAAAATATCCTAAAATTTTCAAATAGTCTTCAAATCTCTAAATCCCAAATCTGACTTCTCCAACCAGCGTTGGTCGTATTGCCAACAATAGAATGAAGCACAACTTACACGTCGTTCGTCGCGAATCGTTCAAAGGAACCATTCGACAATTTCGACGACGAGGTGGGGGGGGGGGGGGGGGGGAATGGTCGTGATGGTCCGGCGACCGATGTGGCTAGCGGCAATAGCCGAATCGGCCCAAATCGAAATTTAGGTTTTGGGGAATTGAATTTGGAATTTGGGATGTTTTGTGAAATCTGGAAAACTTAGAGATTTTCTGAAAATTAAGTAATTTTATTTATTTTTAATATAATTTTAAATTTTTTAAGAGATGACATGTGTCATTTAACAGTGAAAATTAACGAAAAACTTTAAATAAGTCATGGAATGAAACGTTATACACCTATTTAACCCAAAAAATAATTTAGACATCCAAATAAACAAAAAAAAATAATTTAACCACCGATTTAACAGTTAAGCCAAAGAAATCATAAAAGTAATGATGGTGAATAGGAGTAAAAAGGGGTATTGAATGGTATAGGATGATGATGGTGATAATAATGGAGATGCGATTATGGTGGTCAACGGTTGCCACTAAAACTTTGTTATGACTTGTATTGTGTTTTGATCCATCTTTTCTTTTCTTTTTTTCTTTTTTTGTGTTTATGTATATTTGAGTATTTTTTAATTATTTAAGTTAAAATATTTTTATGTTTTAATAAAAATAAAGATTTTTTTACTCTTATAATATGTTCCTTTATTATTGTAGTACATTTTTCTTTCTTCTCTTTTTATTAAGGTTAGTTTAATGTTGTTTCTTTAGCTCATCCCCTTGTGTCCTGGTGGTAAAGGTTGATGTTCATCATCCCTTGGGATCCGAGATCGAGCACCAATATTGCATGCTGTGTGTGCTTTCCTTGAACAGATGTCTACCCTTGCATCACACCAGCATATTTAAAAAAAATAAAAAAATGTTGTTTCTCTAATGTTTTATTTGGTTATATTGTCAATCTACTTTTATTTGAACCTTCATATTAATTGTGGTTATTCTCTATGAACGATGATAATATTTATTTGTATCTATCACTTTTTAAAATTATTTATAATTTTTATTCAATTTTTATATGATCTCATTTTATTCTTTAATGACAAACGTACTTTTATGCTTATAGGGAAATGATTGCTTTAGTTTTTATATATTTTTTTATAAATTTGTTGTATTTTTCTTATATTGAATTAAACTGAAGATTATTAAAAAAGATGTGAAAATATATTATAATTTTTTGTTTAATATTCTTTTCATGGAAAATATTATAAGTGATAAGGTTTCAACCAGGGCGAATGGATATAGGAGCCAAGGGAGCCCAGGTCCCTAAACTTGTAAAAATTTAAAGTTTAAAAATTTTAATTTGACACTTACAAATTTAAAATTTTTTATTATATTTTTAATTGAGTTCTCTTCTAAATTTTTTAAAATTTCTTCAAAAGTTTTAGTTAAACTCTATTTTTTGAAAATTTAAAATTAAACCCTTCAATTTTTATGAAAATTTTAATTTATTCTTTCAAAATTTTTAAAAATTTTAAATAAGCCTTCTCAAACTCTATTGTCAAAATTCACCGCTGATCTCAACATTTAAAATTTTAAATTCATATTACAATTTGCATCATTTAATACAAAATGTTATGTTAGTTGATATTTTTGTTTTCACTGCCTTAATTACCTTAACCCTAAATTTAAAATTTTATCAACATATTTGTTTATAGATATTCTTAACCCTTCAACAAAACGCACGTTCTTTGAAGACATTGCAACTGAACCCATATCTCTTAAGATAAACATCATCCGCCTTTCCATTGGTACTACTTGTTAAGTTCACTTGACTTGTTATATTTAATATATATATTTAATATCTAAATGTATTTTTAATATAATTAACCGGTTCAATTAAACTATCTAAACGTATTTTTAATATATGTATTTAATATCTACGTACAAAGAAGTTCTATTTTAATGCTAGTTGACAATTGTTGATTTTTTTCTTTACTTTTTTTAAATTTCAATAAGAATAATTATGTTTTTATAGTACATTTTTCTGTTTTATGACACGTTTATTTTTGTTTTTTGGCATGTTTTTTTGTCTTTTTTATCAGTCATTTGACATTTTTTATTTTATATTTTCTCATGGTTAGATTTGACATCGCCGCGATTGATCAAGGTGATGTTTATTTGTAATTATGATTATCTTACATGCTTTGGACAATCAGATTGATTTGGATACGCAGTTTGCATTTATAGATAGTTTCTCGTGACGCTCTGCTCTGATTTACGGTTCTCTGTGGTCTTTTAATAGCTTAATCCTCTTTTGTTGTATATTTGCTGATGCAGTCAGATTTGTTCATATATATTTTTTGTTCGAGTCTTTTGATTGAGTTTTTAACCATTTTCATGTATGATCATTGTATAATCTAAAGTGGCTAGTTTCTTGTGTCAATGTTGTAAGAAAAATGTCAAAATTATGTATTTAGTTTACGATAATAGTTGTAAACTCTTATTGTAATTTTGAATATTTTCTCTTTTAAATAAGACTAACGGTTTCTATTAAAAAATTAATGAATCAACAAAATCGAATAACAAAAATATATTACCATTGATAGTTTTTTTTAATTATATAAGTTCATTCTTTTATAAACATTTTTATAAGAAAGGGGGACTACTACAGACCTCGTTAAAAATCTCCCTAAACCTAAATGGAGGAAAAAAATACCTATAGTAGCACACATTACAGAAATACCGAGATAACCAAGAACTAATCAAGTCCAATGTGTAATAATAACATAATTAAACCGTATTAGAAACTGAAAGGCGACAACCCTACTAGAAGGGACACGACCCATGCCAATGGCCACACTTTACCATACATCGACAGTGACTTTAAATATCGGCATTTGCCGTCATTACAGGACCAAAGATAGTCTTGTCCGGCCGCAACTCTGATTGCACGAACATGGATACATTCCCTGGAGCAACCTGAAAATGCACCACGTCTAAAGACCACATATCCAACACCTTGGCCATTGCATCCACAACCATATTGCCCTCGCGGCGAACGTGCTGAAAATGTAGAGTCCACTCACATTTTTTTCATTCGACAATATGCATGAGAGTCGATGGGTACTCCTTATCATCCTCTCTGACCAACTGGATCACATCCAAACTATCAAATTCCATGATAACCTGCCTCAAGCCCGCCTCTCAATCACATTGAATACCAATCAATATGCCCCACAACTCCATCAATGGCACACCACCGAGCCAGAGGGGGTTTTGGACATGTGCGAGGTGAGCGACCGCACAGGGCCCCAAAAAAAAGAGGGGCCCCAAATAAGTTGAATTAAATGTTTATAGGAAGAAAAAAAAAGATTTTAGTTTACTAAATTACAAGAAAAAAATATAAAAAATGACTTTAAAAAGGACTCTATAATATATTTTTTACTAAGATAAAAAAATCTTTGAAAAAACCTTATATACTTTTGGGATTATAAATTATAGGACCTCGATTTAATAAGTTGTACAGGGCCCCGTAAACCTTTGAACCGCCCCTGCACCGAGCCAAACATCAGATCCCAATTTCGCTCAACTTTAGCAAAGTGCCCCGGATTCGATAGGTTAATCCAAATTTGTTCTAAGCACTAATTTAAATTTGTACGATTGATAGTATCGAAAGACAATAGACAAATAAGATGATAAGCACAATATAAGTAAAAGTGGTAATCCAAAATATTTATAGTTACATAAGATCAATGTCATAATCTAAAATATAAGTATAATGTAGAATATTCAAATAGATCCAAATCATTCAAAATAAAACTACAAAATTAAAAACATCAATGTAACATAAAAACATCCAAAGTGTCATCCATACATTCATAATGACAACCAAAGACATAGATGCAAGTAATGAAAAACAAGAGAAACAAATCCATCAAACATCTGATGTCGGTGGTGGGTCACAGTCGAAGGAAGAAGCTTGAAAGTTAAAACGTTACAAGAGAGAGCGGCAACCTCATCAAACAAAGGGTTGATGTTAGGCTCGATATCCTCCAACCAAATTGCTTGCCAAGTGGTAGAGAAGATTGATTTTTGGGGTGTTTGTGATGGAATCAAAAGATAGACAAAATTGACACACGATTTAGAGTGATTCAGCTTTCTAACCAAAGCCTGCATCCACTACCTTAGTTACCTACCAAGGATTTCACCAATTCACTAAGAATTCTTCCCCTTTTCTAGGCTAAGGAGGCAACCATTTACAACCTAGATTCACTCACCAAGTCTAGCAACCAAAGCTCACAACCCGAGCTTTGGGCACACTCTTTAAACAAGAGAATTCAAAGCAAACAAAACCCCTCTACAAGATTGATGTTTGCACAGTTAAGCTCTCACCCAAATCCTAGAACACTTGAGCATACATTGACAATTTGAGCTCACAAGTGTTTGTCTATACAAGGAATGGAAATTAAGCTCTAAGACAAATTATCATCATAATGTTGTTGACAATTGAAGCATTAGTCTTCCATAGATGCTTGGAGGTCCCTTTTATACTCTCAATTGAGTTGTTAGCCATTGGAGACCGTTGGGATTAAATTAGAGCCGTTGGAGCCTTTATTTCCCGCAATAAATACAGTTCTAGAGCTGTCCATATCGATACACGGGTAGCAGTATCGGTCAACCTTCTTTAAGAACTAGTCGTTGAGTCTGTTTGTAAAACCAATGTTTAATTTTGATATAACAAATAATCTAAGGACCAAATTGCAAAGTAAAGAAATTTTTAAGTACTCAAAAGAGTCACATTTCACAAGTAAATTTTAGACTTAAAATGTTTTAAAGTCAAAACTTAAACCCTATAATACTTTCTAAGTGTTTCAAAGCCAAATTACTCAAAATCGCCTAGACGTTTAGAAACACCCCAAGGTGTTTCGATACAGATTGATTTTAGGAGCATACTGGAAAGTGTCGTTTCGATACGAACTTCCTTGTTTCAAGACTAGGGTTTCAAAACGGGCAAGCCCGTTTCGATACAACATTCATCTGGGCTTTAATTTTTTAATAGTGTTCCGAAACGTCTCATAACTGTTTCGATACAAGGGTTAAGTATTTTCAAAATTGAGCATTAAATGAACTAGCCGTTACTTGTCAAAACGGAATTTTTGAAAATTGGTTAACTGTTTCGATACACCCCTTTGGTGTTTAAAAATGGCATTTTACAGTTTCAAATGTGTGCAAAATCGTTTTCATACGGCCTATAGATGTTTCGATACGGCCCCTTAACGTTTCAAAACACCTTCTCACGTTTCGATATGGTCCCCTTTTTACACATAACGGCTCATTATTTTTTGAGGTTATTTCGATACAGGGACACGTGTTCCGATACGAGTAGTTGCAGAAATGCATTTATAGAGGGAAAAGAGAGCCCCAAATGCTCTATTGATGATCTCAACCACCCAAACGGCTAGAAATCAATGAGAAGATATAAAATCAAGTCTCCAATGTACCATCAGCAACAATTGAACCTAAAAGCAACATCCAAGCAATCAAATCCAAACCCTTGAGCATAAGAGTCAAATTCTTGTACCTAACTCATTTGGAGTTCTTCATTGTAAATCTTTTTAAAGTTTGAGGAGTGTTTATTTGTAATTGGGTAAACAATTAGCATTTGAGAGGTACTTTTAAAGTTTGTCTATCTTTCTCTTGTAAAGAGTGCTCTTGGGTCAATCTTTAGGTAGAAAGATTGACCGGTTTGTAAGGTTTCCTCCTAAGCCGAGAAAAGGGGACGAATTCAAGCCCGTTTTGATACAACCTTCATATGGGCTTTAATTTTTTAATAGTGTTTCGAAACATCTCATAACTGTTTCGATACAAGGGTTAAGTATTTTCAAAATTGAGCATTAAATGAACTAGCCGTTACTTGTCAAAACGGAGTTTTTGAAAATTGGTTAACTATTTCGATACACCCCTTTGGTGTTCCAAAATGGTGTTTTACAGTTTCAATTGTGTGCAAAATCGTTTTCATACGGCCTATAGATGTTTCGATACGGCCTCTTAACATTTCAAAATACCTTCTCGTGTTTCGATACGGTCCTCTTTTTACACATAACGACCCGTTCTTTTTCAGGTTGTTTCGATACATGGACACGTGTTTCGATACGAGTAGTTGCAGAACTGCATTTATAGAGGGAAGAGAGAGCCCCAACAGCTCTATTGATGATCTCAACCACCCAAACGGCTAGAAATCAATGAGAAGGTATAAAAGCAAGTCTTCAAAGCACCAACAACAACCATTGAACCTAAAAGCAACATCCAAGCAATCAAATCCAAACCCTTGAGCATAAGATTCAAATTCTTGTACCCAACTCATTTGGAGTTCTTCATTGTAAATCTTTTTAGAGTTTGGGGAGTGTTTATTTGTAATTGTATAAACAATTAGCATTTGAGAGGTACTTTTAAAGTTTGTCTATCTTTCTCTTGTAAAGAGTGCTCTTGGGTCAATCTTTAGGTAGAAAGATTGACCGGTTTGTAAGGTTTCCTCCTAAGCCGAGAAAAGGGGATGAATTCAAGCACGTTTTGATACAACCTTCATCTGGGCTTTAATTTTTTTAATAGTGTTTCGAAACATCTCATAACTGTTTCGATACAAGGGTTAAGTATTTTCAAAATTGAGCATTAAATGAACTAGTTGTTACTTGTCAAAACGGAGTTTTTGAAAATTGGTTAACTGTTTTGATACACCCATTTAGTGTTTTAAAACGGCGTTTTACAGTTTCAAATGTGTGCAAAATTGTTTTTATATGGCCCATAGATGTTTCGATACGACCTCTTAATGTTTCGAAACGCCTTCCCACGTTTCGATATGGTCTCGTTTTTATACATAACGGCTCGTTCTTTTTTGAGGCTGTTTCGATACATGGACATGTGTTCTGATACGAGTTGTTGAAGAACTGCATTTATAGAGGGAAGAGAGAGCCCCAACAGTTCTATTGATGATCTCAACCACCCAAACGGCTAGAAATCAATGAGAAGGTATAAAAGCAAGTCTCCAAAGCACTAGCAACAACCATTGAACCTAAAAGCAACATCCAAGCAATCAAATCCAAACCCTTGAGCATAAGAGTCAAATTCTTGTACCCTAATCATTTGAAGTTCTTCATTGTAAATCTTTTTAGAGTTTGGGGAGTGTTTATTTGTAATTGGGTAAACAATTAGCCTTTGAGAGGTACTTTTAAAGTTTGCCTATCTTTCTCTTATAAAGAGTGTTCTTGGGTCAATCTTTGGGAAGAGAGATTGACCGGTTTGTAAGGTTTCCTCCTAAGCCAAGAAAAGGGGATGAATTCAAGTTAGTGAATTGTTGAAATCCTCAGTAGGGTACTGAGGTAGTGGATGTAGAGCTTGTTCAAAGCTTGAACCACTCTAAATTGCGTTGTCTTCATCTTTTAAATTTCCTACTTGCACCCTTCAATTTTTATTCTACCAATTCACCCCATCTTGGTGTTTAGCCATTGTTTGATCAACTCAACAACTAATATCAGAGCTACACTCATTGGAAGGACTAACATCCTCTTGAGTAGATCTTAGAAGAGTTTGATCAATCGCACTTCAATCAACATCGTGTTATGGCATCCACCTCCGGCTAAAACCTCTATGAATCTCTATCTATCATTAAATCATCATTCTTTAATGGGGATACCTATCCTTATTGGAAGAACCGGATGCGACTCTTTATCAAATCAAACGACTACATAGTTTTGGACGTGGTAGAAGACGGTCCTTCTTTTCCAATGAAGAGAGACGGTGAATGAATGCTTGTTTCGAAGACCAAATCCGAAATGGCCGATGAAGATAGAAGATGTTTGCAAGTCAACGACAAAGCTTTGTACATGATATTTTGTGCTCTCAGTCCCGACATATACTCAAAAATGTCTTCAATTGAAAATGCCAAAGAAGTATAGGACACCCTAGATACTACATATGAAGGAACAAGTGACGCCAAAGAGACGAAGATTGGGTTGCTCAATTTGAGTTACAAAAACTTCAAAATGGAAATAGACGAAAGTGTCTCCAAGATGTTTGATTGGTTCTCGGTCATTATCAACGAACTAAAGGGCTTCTGTGAAGTTATTCCCGAAGAAAAGCTAGTCTAGAAGCTACCCTATTCTCTTTCGAAGTCTTGGGATGGCAAGAAGACGATCATCATCGAAGCTCGAGATTTGAAGACTCTCAAGCTAGACGCCCTTATTAGATCTCTACTCACCCATAAGATCATGAAGCAAGGGAGAGAAGAAGAGAAAAAGGTATAAAAGAAAGAGGTTGAAAAGAAGAAGCTAGGAATCGCACTCAAAGCTTTATACAACAAAAGTAATTCTAGTGAGGAGGAGGACGAAGAGATGGCCATGTTGGCCAAACGATTCACTCGATTCATGAAGTCCAATCGAGGAAGAAAATTCAATAGAAGAGGGGACTTCAAGAATAGAGGAATAAAAGGACCAAGTTACTTGTTATGAGTGCAAGAAGCCCGACCATATCCGAACTGATTGTCCTCAATTGAGGAAGAAGAGCTTTGGGAAGAAGAACAAGCTCAAAGCTCAAATGGCAACTTGGAGTGACGATGAGTCATCCGAGAAAGAGGAGGAAGTGGCCAATCTTTGCCTCATGGCCTTTGAGAAGGATCATATGGTAAACTCTAACTTATCTCTCACTTATGATGAATTATATGATGAATATGATGAGTTACAAAATGTTTTATGATGAATTGGTTGAAAAATATAATGAGTCTATTTTGAAAAATAAGAAAATCATCTCCGATTTAAAACTTCAAAATGAATCTTTTTCTAAAACCAATTCCGAATTGGAAAAGAAGGTTTTATACTTGGTAAATCTTTCTAATGAACTTAAAAAAAAAACATAGACCAAGAAAAACTTCTTTCCGATTTCAAGATTATCACACAAAGGAAGTGGATAATCTTAAAAATTTTCTTACTATTGGGAAACATACTCTTGAAAAGGGAAATTCTTCAAAAATCCAATATGTTAAGAGAAAACCATTTTACCCCAAACAAAGAGGTTTTCAAAAGAAATCTAAAGTTAAAAGAATTAGGAGTGTATGGGTTCCTAAGGAATTCATTATTTCTAATAATGTAAATGCAATTGCTTCTTGGATTCCTAAGGGGACCAAGCTTTTGGGAGCTAACTCTCATGGACCCAAATCATTTTGGGTACCAAAAATCAAAGCTTAATCTCTTTGTTTGTAGGGGGAGCAATGCTTCAAGGTGAAAGCTTCATGTAAAAACATGTGGTACCTTGATAGTGGTTGTTCGAGGCACATGACCGGAGACAACGATAGATTCTTGGAGCTTAAACAAAAAAAAAGTGGAGGAATTGTGACATTTGGTGACAACTCCAAAGGCCACATTGAATGCATGGGCTCCATTGGTAATCTCGCATCTACATTTATTGAAAATGTTTTATATATCAATGGTCTAAAACATAATCTATTGAGCATTAGTCAACTTTGTGACAAAGGTTTTGATGTTCATTTTGATAAAAATGGGTGTAAAATTATGAAAATTAAAACAAATAAAATAATGTTCATTGGTCATCGCATAATAAACATTTATATGGTGCATTTAGATGACATACATTCATCTCATACATGTTTAGTTGCACATGATGAGAATGATGCATGGTTGTGGCATAAGAAACTAGGGCATGCTAGCATGAGTGTTTTAGAAAAAATAGTTTCCTAAAATCTAGTTAGAGGTTTACCCAAACTAAAATTTTATTAGATAAAATATGTGATGCTTGTGCTAAGAGTAAACAAAAGAGAACCTCATTTAAATCCATTAATGATGTTTCGACTAGTAGGGTGTTACAATTAATTCACATAGATTTATTTGGGCCTATTAGAACTATGAGCTTGGGTGGTAAGTCATATGCATTTGTATTGGTAGATGACTTTTCTAGATACACTTGGGTTCTATTCTTAAGTACTAAGGACAAGGCTTTAGAAAATTTCATCACATTTTACAAAAATTACCCAAAATGATCTGATCTTAAAGTCTCACATATTAGAAGTGATCATGTAACTGAGTTTCAAAATATGGGTTTTGAAGATTTTTGTAATGAAAATGATATTAGCCTTAATTTTTCGGCTCCTCGCACTCCTCAACAAAATGGGGGTAGTTGAGAGAAAAAATAGAACTTTAGAAGAGATGGCTAGGATCATACTTTGTGAAAACAATTTACCTAAGTATTTTTGGGCGGAAGCCACTAATACGGCTTGTTATATTATTAATAGAGTAATGATTAGGCTTATTTTAAAGAAAACACCTTATGAGATTTTGAAATCCAAAAAGCCTAACATTAGCTATTTCCACCTTTTTTGTTGTAAATGTTTTGTTTTAAACAATGGAAAAGACAACTTAGGTAAATTTGATGTTAAAAGTGATGAAGCAATATTTCTGGGTTATTCCCTAAACTCTAAAGTCTATCGGGTATTTAATAAAAGAACTTTGGTTGTTGAAGAGTCTATACATGTTGTTTTCGATGATAACCTCCTTCCGAGGAAGGAATCTTGTGATGATGATTCCAACTCTTGAAGCCTTGAAGGAGTTGGCTCTTGAGGAAAATGAGATAACATACCCAAGGGAGTTCAAATATGTCAAAGGTGGTGAAATCTTGGGTGATCCATCCAATGGGGTAACTACTAGATCCTCTCTCAAAATTATGAATTATGTTGCATTCATCTCATGCATAGAGCCTAAAATATAAAAAAAGCATTAAAGATGATTTTTGGATACTGGCTATGCAAGAGAAACTTAATCAATTTGAGAGAATTAGAGTATGAACATTAGTTGATAGACCTAGTAATCAATCTATTATAGGAACTAAGTGGATATTTAGAAACAAACTAGATGAGAGTGGTAACATAGTGGGGAACAAGGGTAGGCTTGTTGCTCAAGATTACACTCAAGAAGAGAGAATTGATTTTGATGAAACATGTGCACTCGTAGCTAGAATGGAAGCTATTAGGATGCTTCTTGAATTTGCATGCTATCATGATTTCAAGTTTTTTAAAATGGATGTGAAAAGTGATTTTCTAAATGGTTTTATAAATGAAGAAGTGTATGTTGAACAACCATCGGGTTTTGAAGATCCACAATTTCCAAATCATGTTTTCAAATTAACTAAAGCTCTTTATGGTTTAAAACAAGCTCCTAGAGCTTGGTATGAAAGGCTTTCAAACTTTTTAATTCAAAAAGGTTTTGAAAAAGGCAAGGTGAATACTACACTTTTCTTTAAAAGATATGGCAATGACATCTTGGTAGTTCAAATATACGTTGATGATATTATTTTTGGTTTTACTAATGAATTTTATTGCCAAGAATTTTCTAAGCTAATGCAAGGTGAATTTGAGATGAGCGTGATAGGAGAGCTCTCATTCTTTTTGGGGCTCCAAATCAAGCAAAGGAAAGATGGAACCTTCATCAATCAAGCAAAATACATAAAGGACATGCTCAAGAAGTTTGGCTTGGAGAACGTAAAGCCTCAAGCCACTCCAATGAGCTCATCAATCAAGCTTGACAAAGATGAGAGAGGTAGGTGTGTCGATTCTAAGCTTTATAGATCTATGATTGGCTATTTGCTTTACCTTACCGCAAGTAGACCGGATATTATGTTTAGTGTTTGCTTGTGTGATACGTTTCAAGCTAGCCCTAGAGAATCACACCTAGTTGCCATTAAGAGAATTTTTATATACCTTAGAGATACACCTAATTTAGGTCTTTGGTATCCTAGGGATTCCTCCTTTGACCTTCATGCTTTCTCCGATGCGGATTATGGGGGATGTAAGATGTATAGGAAAAGTACCTCCGGAACATGTCAGTTCTTAGGTAGTATGCTCGTATCTTGGTTCTCTAAGAAACAAAATAGCGTAGCCTTATCTACCACCAAAGTGGAGTACATATCCTTAGGGAGTTGTTATGCTCAAGTTCTTTGGATGAAGCAACAACTCTTAGACTATGGTGTTCAAGTAGATACCATACCTCTTAAGTGTGACAACACTAGTGTCATTTGTCTCACTAAGAATCCATCCAACACTCTAGAACCAAACGTATAGAAATTGGACATCATTTCATTAGAGATCATGTCTTGAAAAATGATGTAGTTCTAGAATATGTTGATACCTTAAACCAATTAGCAGAAATATTTACAGAACCTTTAGATAAAGAACGTTTTTGGACCCTTAGGAGAGAGTTAGGTTTAACCAGCCTTCCTTGACCCTTTTAGGTCCCAAATGAGCAAAAATGTGCTTGAAATTATTTGATGATCATACTTTTATTGATTTGCCTCCTTTTGCATCTATGTTTGTTGTTAGGGGGTATGCAACAGTTTTAGTCCATATAACATGCTCATATATCATTTACATGCATTTAGGCTCGATCTAAGTTGGCTTTTTGGACTTAAAACCGCCAAAATGCATTTTCTGGCCTGTTTCGATAAGGGCTCTCACTTCTGAAAATAAGTTGGTTACTATAAATTTGTGTATCGAAACAGTCTTTTTGCGTTTCGATACGGTTTCGCAGTGTTGTTCCGAAACAACCTTTACCTGTATCGTAACAAGTCTTGTACCGAAACGGCTCGAAGGCGTTTTGATCCCCCCGTTTCGATACGCCAAGTGGCATATCAATACATGTTTGCACAGATTGTTTAAATAAGCCTTAAATGAGTATCCAACTTTAGTTAAAACTCTTTCTCTTTTTTTCTTTCAAACCCTAGCCGAAAACCCTTATAAAAACTCCTCAAATCTCTTGATTTTTTAGACCAAAACCTAAAATCTTTTGAGAGTTTTCAATCTACACATCAAGGCTAAAGCTTTGCAAGAAATTTAGTGCATTAATCATCCTTCATTCATCCAATTTACTATATCAAGGTATAAACCCTTTTTCTTTTCCTTTTAATTTTCGTTTAAATTTCTTTAATGTTTTTACTCAATTTTTGTATAGAATATATACTTATAGTATGAGTTTTGAAGTTTTTGCAAAATTTCTTTAAAATTTGAAAAAATTTTGTTCGAATATAAAATTTATATAGTATATTTTTCTTCATTGTTTTTCAAAATTCTTTTTACCAAAAATTTGTTTTATATTTATATATGTTTTTAAACTATATTGTATAGATTTTTATCAACACCTTGACTATTGGATTGACTATTGTATTGAATTTGGTTGATTTACGCATACATGTGTTATGTATCTTGATTTGTTTTCAGATTTCGAATATGGGTTCTAGGAAGAGAGTACGAACTGATGAGGCTGGGGGAAGTACAAACAATGATGACGAATCCCCTCATCCCAACCTCACTTTACTCTATCAAAATAGTCCTCAAAACAATGACGCCAATAACAACTTCAAACTCTTTCAAGATCATTCAATCTGACGTGAGCGTGTTACTTCTATACCCTTTTTGGATTCTGAACGTTTTAAATTTTGTTATCTTCCTTTATTGAGGCGTTAGTGTTTCTTGCCCTTTTTGAGCTTACCCGATACTTTGTACCATAATATGGTTCTTCTTTTTTATACCAATGCCCGACATATTTCCAATGTCGATCATTCTCAAGTGATTGTCATTGAATCCTACATTATGGGAAAGAAGTTTCGGATTGAGCCTCAAACTTTGGTCAATGTTTTTGGGTTTGAAAATGAGGGTATTTTGGATGAAAACTCTTTGGGACACACTCTTGGTGGCTCCTTTACGGTCCTTGATGCTCATGATCACATCCTTCATCTTATGGTCTCTTGGTGGTTTCTTTCATTAGGAGGAAAGTTCTCCCACATTCGCCAAGTCAACGATTTTTGGCTTCGTTGCTTTCGTGAGGAACGTCGACCAAATCTTTGTCGAATCATGTTTGCCAAGATGGTGCATCTTGTCCAAAATCGTAACTCGGATCTTGTCACTTCCTTCACCTATGGAACTGCTTTGAGTTATTCGTTCTCGAAATTGGAGATCGATTGCTCTCTTGATTTTTCAAAATCTCTTAAGGATCCCATCGATGAGCGCATTCTTCTCTGTTGCAAGTTTCACTACATTGATGGAGATTGGATTCGTGTTGAGAAACCTCCTCAAGTTGCGGCCCCCGAACCTCAACCTCAAGTTTCTCCACCTAACAATGAAGCTCTCATGACCTTTCTCACCAAGCAATTCAATGGCTTGCAAACCAACATGAACTCTGGATTTGCCGCTATTAACACTCGTTTCACATCCTTGGAGGAACGTGTTCAAAATGTTGAGAATCAACTTACTTCGGTTGAAACTCAACAAGCATCGATGGACATGTCTTTTACCGGCTTTTAAGGTGAGTGGAGGCAATTTAGAAGAAGCACTGCTAATGATGAAGATGACGATGAGCCTTAGTTTTTTGCATCTCATTGCATATCATCTAGTTTAGGATTTCCCTTTTTATGCACCTATATATGTTTTGTTTTAGGACATATGCTTTAATTTCTTGTTTTTTAGGTATTAAGTTTGGATATTCTGGAACTTTTGCTTTGGTTTATTATGCCTAATGATATTATGTTGCTTTAATTATGTTTTTTCTTGTGCTATACTGCTTTATATCTTGGTTATATTCTTTATTTCTTCATTGATTTTGATCTAACAAAAAGGGGAGAACGATTAAACTATTTTTTTAATCTTAAATTTAGGGGGAGCTTACTTAAAAATTTACTTTGGTTTTGTTATATCAAAAAGAGGGAGATTGTAAAACCAATATTTGATTTTGATATAACAAATAATCTAAGGACCATACTCAAAAGACTCACATTTGACAAGTAAATTTTAGACATAAAATGTATTAAAGTTAAAACTTAAACCCCATAAAATTTTATAAGTGTTTCAAAGCCAAATTACTCAAAATTGCCTAGGCGTTTCAAAACACCCCCAAGGTGTTTCGATACGGATTGATTTTAGGAGCTTAATGGAAAGTGTCGTTTCGATATGAACTTCCTTGTTTCAAGACTAGGGTTTCGAAATGGGCAAGCCCGTTTCGATATGAACTTCCATATTTCGAGACTAGGCTCGTTTCGATACAACCTTCATCTGGGCTTTAATTTTTTAATAGTGTTTCGAAATGTCTCATAATCGTTTCGATACAAGGGTTAAGTATTTTCAAAATTGAGCATTAAATGAACGAGTCGTTACTTGTCAGAACATAATTTTTGAAAATTGGTTAATTGTTTCGATACACCCATTTGGTGTTTCGAAATGGCGTTTTATAGTTTCAAATGTGTGCAAAACCGTTTCGATATGGCCTATAGTCGTTCTGATACGGCCCCTTAACATTTTGAAACACCTTCTCGTGTTTCGATACGGTCCCCTTTTTACACATAACGTCTCTTTCTTTTTTGAGGCTGTTTCGATATAGGGACACGTGTTCCGATACGGGTAGTTGCAAAACTACATTTATGGAGGAAAGAGAGAGCCCCAACGGCTCTATTGATGATCTCAACACTCAAACGGCTAGAAATCAATGAGAAGGTATAAAAGTAAGTCTCCAAAGCAACAATCATTGAACCTAAAAGCAACATCTAAGCAATCAAATCTAAACCCTTGAGTATAAGAGTCAAATTCTTGCACCCAACTCATTTGGAGTTCTTCATTGTAAATCTTTTTAGAGCTCGGGAAGTGTTTATTTGTAATTGGGTAAACAATTAGACTTTGAGAGGTACTTTTAAAGTTTGCCTATTTTCTCTTGTAAAGAGTGTTCTTGGGTTAATCTTTGGAAAGATTGACCAGTTTGTAAGGTTTCCTCCTAAGCCAAGAAAAGGGGACGAATTCAAATTAGTGAATTGTTGGAATCCTCAGTAGGGTGCTAAGGTAGTGGATGTAGAGCTTGTTCGAAGCTTGAGCCACTCTAAATCATGTTGTCTTCATCTTTTAAATTTCCTACTTGCACCCTTCAATTTTTATTCTACCAATTCACCCCCTCTTGGTGTTTAGCCATTGTTTGATCAACTTAACACTATTATAGTAATGTTGTATCGAAACGCCTCTGCTTGTTTCGGTACGCCCGTATCGGTATGCCTTGTATCATATCGGTACGGATGTCTATTAAGCTATAGGGAACTAGCTGTTGGGGTTTTTTCAAACAGTTGTTAGGCTTGACACATAGGCGTATCGAAACACTGGAGGGCGTATCGAAATGCTTAACCTACGTATCGATATGACCTATGCATGTATCGATACGAGTTTTGGCAGAATCAAAACTTGTAGCTTAAACCCTTAAGGTTTATTGAAACGGGTATGCCCGTATCGGTACGGTCGAGCTAAAACCTTTGGTTAGGCTACTTTAAAACATTTCAAACACTACCAAAACCTTTTGAAAACTCCTCAAACATGATTTCAAGTTGTTGAGACTTAAAAACATTTGAAATCTTTTCAATTTAGTCCAAAACTATTTTTCAATTATTATATCAAAACAAACATCTCAACAATCTCCCACTTTTTGATATAATAAAACCAACTTGAAATTTTGTGTTTGGGATTCTCCCCCTTAATAAAAGAAATTTTGAATAAGAGAATGAAGATTCGAAAGTAATTAAAGCTCCCACTTATTCACTTGAAAATTCAATTTTTTCAAAACATTCTCCCCATTTTTGTTATATAAAAAATGATTCAAACAAAGTTTGAAAAACTTTTAAGTCCATAACAAAGGAGGGTGAAAAGAATTTGACAAAAATAAGAATTTTGTTTAAAAATGGCTCCCTCTTACTCAAAGCATCATCAAATGGTTAGTCCAATAAATATGATTATCTAGTTGAATTAAAGTAAATAAATCAAATAAAAAGTAAATAAATTCAACTAAAATAATTTTACCACTTGAACCAAAGGGAGGACGTGAAGCCTTCCTTCTTCAAGTGATCTTCCTTGTGTGTATCGAGCTCCCCTTAATATTGTACTTTATTGATCATTCTCCATCACACCTATAAACAAGACAATCAAGTAATTTTTGGTATCCATGTTGCTTTGGATCCATAAACGTTAGTAGCACAAAATTTAGTCCCCTTGGGAATCCATTTTGCAATTTCATCCTTTTTTGTTGAAGTAATTAGTCCTTTTGGGACCCCAAACACTTCTAAAACATTTTCTATTTACAAATTTAGGGGCACTAGATTGTCTTTGATAAAAAAAATTATTTTTCCAAAATTTGTTTTCTTTTCAAGTTCTTTGGAAATCAAATCTTTTTCTTCTTGAACTTTATGAATCAAATTTTTTAAATCAACATATTTTTGCTCAAACTCTATATGTAGGCACGTAGAGGAATTGAGAGCAACGACATTTGTGTTAATGTCTAGCTCCATGATTTTCTTCTTCCTCATCTTTTTTATCTCTTCCTTCTTCTTATTCTCTTCTTTTCTTTTTTTTCATGATTTTATGAGTGAGAAGAGACCCCAATAGTTCATCTAGCTTCAAAGTCTTGAGATTCTTGGCTTCGATGATGGCGGTCTTCTTTGAGTCCCATGACTCGGGAAGAGAATAGAGAAGATTTCGGACAAGCTTATCTTCTGGAGTGATTTCTCCATAGCCTTTGAGTTCATTTGTGATGGTGGAGAATCTATCGAACATCTTCGTGATGTCTTCATCTAGTTCCATCTTGAAGTTCTCATACTTGAGGTTGAGAAGACTGATCTTGGTCTCCTTTACTTCGTTGGTTCCTTCGTATGTGACTTCAAGCTTGTCCCATACCTCATTGGCATCTTCACAAGAAGACATCTTCTCATAGATGTTGGGGCTAAATGCCCAAAAGAGAATGTGCAAAGCCTTTCAATTTAGCTCAATCTTCTTGCGATCATCCGCATTCCATTCCATCTTGCTTTGTTGTGGCACGAACGGACCATCATCAACTATGTCCCAAAGCTTGTAATATTTGGCCTTGATGAAGAACATAATTCTTGTCTTTCAATAGGCATAGTTGGTCCCGTCAAAGAAAGGTGGTTTGTCAATGGATTACGTCATTTTGCTAGTTGATTGTATTGTTGGTCAAGCTAGCCGGATCGCTTCAATAAGATGTTAATCCCCTTCAATTGAGCCTCACTCTGATACCAATTGTTAGACTCGATATCCTTCAATCGAATTTCTTGCCAAGTGGTGAAGAGGATTGATTTTTGGGTGTTTGTGGTGGAAGCAAAAGATAGACAAAATTGACATACGATTTAGAGTGGTTCGACTTTCTAACCAAAGCCTACATCCACTACCTTAGCTACCCACCAAGGATTTCATCAATTCACTAAGAATTCTTCCTCTTTTCTAGGCTAATGAGGCAACCATTTACAACCTAGATTCACTCACCAAGTCTAGCACCCAAAGCTCAAAACCCGAGCTTTGGGCACACTCTTTAAACAAGAGAATTCAAAGCAAACAAAATCCCTCTACAAGGTTGATGTTTGCACACTTAAGCTCTCACCCAAATCCTAGAACACTTGAGCATACATTGAAAATTTGAGCTCACAAGTGTTTGTCTATACAAGGAATGGAAATTAAGCTCTAAGAAAAATTATCATCACAATGTTGTTGACAATTGAAGCATTAGTCTTCCATAGATGCTTGGAGGTCCTTTTTATACTCTCAATTGAGTTGCTAGCCGTTGAGACCATTTGGATTGAATTGGAGCCGTTGGAGCTTTTATTTCCCGCAGTAAATGCAGTTCTAGAGTTGTCCTTATCGATATATGGGTAGCCATATCAGTACGACCTTCTTCAAGAACTAGCTGTTGAGTCTATTGCAGCAATGTCGTATCGAAACGCCTTTACTTGTTTCGGTATGCTCGTATCGGTACGCCTTGTACCGTATCGGTACGGATGTTTGTTAAGCTGCAGGGAACTAACTGTTGGGGAGTTTTTTAAATAGTCGTTAGGCTTGACACGTAGGCATATCGAAATGCTTGACCTCCGTATCGATACGACCTATGCCTGTATCGATACGGGTTTTGGCAGAATCAAAATATGTAGCTTAAACCCTTAAGGTGTATCGAAACGGGTATGCACGTATCGCTACGGTCAAGCTGAAATCTTTGGTTAGGCTACTTTAAAACATTTCAAACACTACCAAAACCTTTTGAAAACTCCTCAAACATAATTTCAAGTTTTTTGGACTTAAAAACATTTAAAATTTTTTCAATTTAGTCCAAAATTATTTTTCAATTATTATATCAAAACAAACATTTCAACAGCTGAACCGAGAAATAAATTAACCATGAAACTCCTCAAGTCTAGCAAAGAGACATTGTTAAAGAAATCAGATAAGTCAACTGGAAAAAATACAAATAAAAATATTTGCAACAATTCAATCTCAATCCTCAATAAATTTTATTAACCAAAACAATAAGTTTAAAGATTACACACTATATATATATATATATATATATTTAAAAAGGAAAAGAACTTGAAAAATAAAATGTGTGTAAGTATATTGTTAATCTTAATTTCATATGTAATATGTAAGAGCGGTATAGATACCGTCTAGAACAGAACATATATCGTCAAGAACAATACAGATACTACATGATACTTTTACCCAAATTTTTTACATACGTTCAAATGGTATTGATACTGCAATAATAATATTGATATCAAAACACAGAAAATATCATTTTTAAGCTCGAAAATGCTCCTCAATCTAACTCTAACCTTCTCATAGTGTCCCTAAGACTACCTAAAACCACCAACGTTATTGTAGTATCAATACCATTTCTCAATTTCCTTCAAAAACCTCTCTTAAAGCATAACTCCAACGAGATCTTATTTTGAAGCTTGGTATGTAAAGAGGAAGAATCTTACTTCAAATATTACTCTACTCCAACTCAAACTCAAAGAAATCGAGGTTGAAGAAGATGGATGAAAGAAAGATGTGAGTTTGTAAAAAAAAAATCGCGTTTGATTTCCCTTTGTTCTTTCCTCATTTTCTTTCTATAAGGTTAATCGGTTAACCTTCTATCCCCTTTACCTCTCTTTTGTAATTTTTAGATTTATTTTACCTACATTTAATGGTCATACCTCAAATTCATTTTATCTACATTTAATGGTTGTACCGATGCGGCCTAATATTAACCTAATTTTAAGGTGCCTAATTTTAGAATTTCCTAAATAATCCCAAAACCTTTCCAAAACCACGAGCAACTCGTAGCTAGGGATGACAACGGGGCGGGTCGGGTGGGTTTTTAGCCGACCCGACCCCGACCCGATCAATGAATATCAAGACCCGGCCCCGCCTGTCCCGTATTTTTTTAGTAATATTTTACCCGAACCCGCCCCGTCCCGAAATTTAATCTCCAAACCCGATCCGACTCGAACTATATCACAAAACATGAAAAATCAAAGCCGACAAACCAAAAAAAAGTCAGATTTTATCTCCAAGGCCAACTAACAAAAACAAAATAAGATCTCATCTTCCTAATCTAAAAACATATATCAGTAAAAAAATCTTGAACAAAGTTTAAAAAATGCAATCAAACAAGGAGTTTTAAATTTAAAAATCTAAAACAAAATGAAAAGAGTGAATATAAAACACCCAATTTATACATATATAAATACATCATAACCATCAAATTTACTGTTAATAAACGATTGAAATGAATACAATGATGAATCTAAAAAAGTGGTAGAAGAATGGAAAACAATCGGTAAAAGAATCAGAAATAAATCGATAAAAGAATAGAATAGAAAATAAAAATAATAGATAGATGAGGTGAAGGAGAATGTGAGGAACGACGCAGACATGAAAAAAAGGAAAATGGGAACCCTAACTAAGTATATATATATATAGGAGTTGCAGTTTTGTAAATATATATAATTAAAATATTCGGGGGGAGGCGGAAATTTTTAACCCTATACCCGAATACGCCCCAACCCGTTTATTAAAACTCGACTTGACCTGAACCCGAAATTTAAGAGAAAAAATCCGCTCGAGGCAGGACATATCAGATCGGGTAAGTTCGAGTAATTTTGCCATCCCTACTCATATTACGCAACATGAGTGGTATGAAATCATTGCATTTATATTTGGCACGTAAAAATTTAACCCACAAAGCATTTTTTGGGGCAATAAAATTTAACATGAATATTATAAGTTAACATTTGTTCATATTTTTTTCTTAACTATTTGAATTGATACACATATTTTACTGATAAAGTTATTCAAATCTTGATATTTTAATTTTTTTCTACCGAAACCATTATTAGATTTTCTTTTTTATCAAAACCTTTGGGGTAATTTACATTTTAAATCATTAAACTTAACTTCTACTTTCATATAGATCACGAATCTTTAATTTCATCAAGTTGAATCATTCAACTTTAATTATTAACAAATTTAATACCTTTACTAACACCGTTAAATTATTTTAACCGAAAAATTGACTCATCACTCCTATTTGGTATCTATTTGCAACATTAACATATTAATATTTTCAAGCCTTGGGCGTATATTCTGAATCTTCAAGAGCAGCAAAAAAAACAACGGTGGTTTAACAAAAAAAGAAATAGAAAATCTTGTGAAATTGATTTGATCAAACACGTAGTGGGGAAGGTAAGTTAAAAAAATTATTTAAAAATGCGAAGTAATATTAATATGTTGATGTGAAAATAGATGTCAAATAGGAGTGATGAGTTAGTTTTTTAGTTAAAATAATTTAATGGTATTGGTAAAAGTGATTAAATTTGTTAATAATTAAAGTTAAATGATTCAATTTAATGAAATTAAAGATTTATTATCTATATGAAATTAGAAGTTAAGTTTAGTGATTTAAAACGTAAATTACTCAAACCTTTGTTAGATTTTAAAGTACTCAATTTATAATTACATTGTAATTAACATTTAAGTAATTAAAAAACATATTTGAAGAAAGATTAAAGGCTAAAGCGACCTGGTAAGAAAACGTTACACCATCAAATAATTATCCATTTATATATGTACGAAAAAGCAGTGTACAGATAGATAGGGAAAGGGATGGAGCTGGGGAGAAGTAAGAAGGGAAACACATAAAAAAACAAAGTTTTAGGATGGGAAATGTCTGGGTTTCTTAATTCCATGTTTTGTAGGAAAAAATTGCAGCATTCCTTCTTTCACAAACTTCCATACTTCAAAACCCTTTTTTAACATTTTAGATTACTCTTTGCTGCATCCGTTTCCTCTTCCTTTGTTTTTCCGGTGCCGGACACTTTCTCTCCCTTCTTTCCCGGCCCTCTCGCCGGAATCCGTTCCCTGTAAACTTATTTCCTTTCCCCCGGGAATTTGGGATTTTACCTTTACTTTGACTACTGTTTGAGTTTGCTAATTGAGCTGATCTGAGCTTTAGCAGCAAAGCTTTTTATTAGTGCCTTTGATTTGTTTGTTTTTTTCAAGCTAATCAGAGATGAACAGCTCAAAAGTTTAGATTTTTTTTATTATTTTTGTCTGAGAGTTCAAGGGGAAATTTAAAAAAAAAAAAAGCAATGAAAGTGCCGGCCGCCGGAGCCGGATCTACATCCAACGCGGCAGCTCCGAATTCGGCTGAAGGTATGCTCTTTCACTTTTGATTTACTTTTTTTTTGGATTTTTCACTTAGATTACTCTAAAAAGGTCTGAGCTTTGCTTTGTTTCTGCCTTTTCTTTTCCGTTGAACTAGAATCTCTAGCTAGATTCATAAAGTTTATTCTTTTTTGTTGCTGTTAGATTTTCTTCTTTCCTTTTCCTGGAAAAACAATCAGCAAAAGAGTGAATTGACTTGATTGTTGCTTGACTGGTGATGCAGGTGTTGCGACGGAGAAGAAGAGCGTCAACCCGGAGCTATGGCAGGCATGCGCCGGACCGCTGGTTAACCTGCCGGCTGCTGGGACCCACGTTGTTTACTTCCCTCAAGGACATAGCGAACAGGTAAACTAAATTACCAACTCTTGTCGGCATTTACTATATATTTCTTTGGTTTCTGCTGAGAATGAATTTTTATAATAAAATGGTTTGATCTAGGTGCTTTTTTGGGTTTTATTGATTGTTTGTATTTGATGCAGTACGAGTGCACAATTTATGACTTTCAATGAACTAAATGACTTTATTAATTAAATGTGAAATTTTTAGTTTTTAACAATAAATATGGATAATTTTGTTTTCTTACGAATAATATGTGGTATTATATGATTTCACATGAAAACTAAGGTAGTTCAACTTTGTTTAACTCGGAGATTCGTCATGGTAAAGAGCCGCTTTATTCGGATGTATTTACACGGTGATAGATTACATGAATGGTGTTGTTTGTTTTAATTTTTCATGTTCTATCTTGGTTCAGTATGTGTTCTGACTTAAAATAAAATTTCTGATCTCATTTATCCAAAAAAAAAATCTGATCTCAGGTTGCTGCGTCGATGAAGAAAGATGTTGATGCTCAAGTTCCGAACTACCCGAATCTTCCTTCTAAGCTATTATGTCTCCTTCACGATGTCAAATTGCATGTAGTGCTTCCTCTTGTTCCTTGCCTGCTGGAAAATATTGATAATCTTTCATTTATTTGTGCTTTCCAGTCCATTTTTCTCAACTTCCTCTTGTTTGATTTTGCAGGCTGACCCAGAGACGGATGAAGTCTATGCTCAGATGACCCTCCAACCTGTTTCTTCTGTAAAGTGCTTGTCCCAAATTTCTAGAAGAATCTTATATCATGTTATAGAGTTTTGAATATGTAAGCTGATATAAGAACTGAACCTATTGACATTTTCTGCAGTTTGATAAGGAGGCATTACTGAGATCAGATCTTTCTCTTAAGTCGAATAAGCCGCAACCAGAATTCTTCTGCAAGACGTTGACAGCAAGTGATACAAGCACTCATGGAGGTTTTTCTGTTCCACGTCGCGCTGCCGAAAAAATCTTCCCTCCTCTTGTAAGCAGTTTTGTTTAAGCTACAAGGTTGGTTGTTTTAACTTCAGATGGTAATCTCTTTCCTGATTCTTTTGACAGGATTTCTCAATGCAACCACCTGCTCAAGAACTTGTAGCCAGGGATCTGCATGAAAATGTCTGGAACTTCCGCCATATCTATCGTGGTATGGTCATTTTGTGGCCTTAAACTTTCACTTGTTGGATTTTTGAATTGCCATTACAGTATTTGTAGTAATTGTTTTGCTTGCGCTTTATGCACTTGATGTATTTAATTTTAGGACAACCAAAGCGCCACTTGCTTACCACAGGTTGGAGCCTATTTGTTAGTGGAAAGAGACTCTTTGCTGGTGATTCAGTTTTATTCATTAGGTAATGGTAATGATTCCGCTTGGAATACGTATTTTTAGTTACTGATTTCACAATGTTTTATGTCTATTTACAGAAGCATTGTCACGTCACTTTTTATTGTTTTACTGCTCTTTTCCGTAGAGAAAAACAAAGGTAACTTTATCACCCTTGTGTTCAAAATTTGTGAGCAGAGATGAAAGGCAACAGCTTCTCTTGGGCATAAGGCGTGCTAACAGGCAACCCGCCAATTTATCATCGTCAGTATTGTCGAGTGATAGCATGCATATTGGAATCCTTGCTGCAGCTGCTCATGCAGCAGCAAACAATAGCCCCTTTACCGTGTTCTATAATCCAAGGTCCAAATGATAACTTTCTGGCTTTTAATTAAGTTCGCCGCGTTAAAACAGTTGATTACTATATGCTTCTAGTAGACTTTCTTTTCCTGTAAGTATTCATTCCAAAGTATTCTTGGTCTTTCAGGACTAGCCCTTCTGAATTTGTTATTCCTTTAGCCAAGTATTACAAAGCTGTGTCCAATAATCAAATATCACCTGGCATGCGCTTTCGAATGATGTTTGAAACTGAAGACTCGGGAACAAGAAGGTAGCTTTACGTCAAGTTTTTGTCTGTTTTTGATAATTCATTAACATCTCCAAGTTAGCCATGTATTGATGATTGGTTTCTTGGATCAGAAATTTTTGATTTGGCTATTTTTCAAAAAAAAAATGGTGGAAATAAATACTTTTTCCCCCTTCAGGTATATGGGCACAGTTACAGGAATCAGTGATATTGATCCTGTAAGATGGAAAAACTCACAATGGCGTAATTTGCAGGTAACTCCTACTATTTTTAGTTTTTTTTCATTATATTTATTATAGAAAGATGAGGCTTTTTTTGTCAGCAACAACATTTTTAACTAGCTCTTTTCTTCAATAGGTTGGTTGGGATGAGTCAACTGCCGGGGAAAGACGTAGTCGAGTCTCCATTTGGGAAATTGAACCAATTACAGCCCCATTTTTCATCTGTCCACCTCCATTCTTCAGATCAAAGCGTCCTAGACAACCCGGAATGCCAGGTAGCATATCCTCTAGCCTCTAGTTATTGCATAACCAGTTTCTATTTGGCGCAAGAACAGTTTATTATGTCACTTGGGATTTTGTTCCTTGGGGCAGTACCGTGGGTGGCTTCTATTGATTGTTTGTAGGACACATTTTTAGAGTAGCAATGATTAGGAGTAAATGGCATCAGCCGATTCTGCTATGAGTACTGCAAATTGATCTTTTTGCTTTTAATCTATTTGGTCTATCCAATATCAAACTTCTCTATGTGCTATGCTGATGCTTGAATTCCTCAACATTTTTTATCCTTCATGTATTGACATGGTTTATCTGCATACCTTGGCTGAGAAATTTGCAGATGATGAATACTCTGACTTAGATAATATATTCAAGAGGCCAATGCCTTGGCTTGGCGAAGATCTATGCATGAAGGATTCACATTCGGTTCCAGGGTTTAGATTGGTCCAATGGATGAATATGCAGCAAAATCCCGCACTGGCAAACTCATTGCAGTCTCTGGCTGGGTCCAGTATGCAAAACTTCAATGGAGCTGATCTGTCCCACCAGATGGGTCTGTCAACACCCCAAATGCCTCAGCCCAACTTGCAGTTCAATGCTCATATGCTACCTCAGCAAGTGCAGCAGCTCGATCAGCTTCCGAAGCTACCATCTATGATGAACTCATTGGGAGCCATTATGCAGCCACAACAGCTGAATGGCATGACTCAGCAGTTGAGGCAAAATTTGATTGCTCAGACTCTACCCTCTAGTCAAGTTCAGGCTCAAATTCTGCAGCCTCAAGCCCTT
Organism: Hibiscus tridactylites; assembly: GCA_958450335.1. Classification (NCBI taxonomy): domain Eukaryota; kingdom Viridiplantae; phylum Streptophyta; class Magnoliopsida; order Malvales; family Malvaceae; genus Hibiscus; species Hibiscus tridactylites. The sequence goes on from OY288288.1 coordinate 12,417,266, forward strand.
GTCCAAAGTAACAATGTCCTTCAGCAGCAAACATCTAATCAAACTCCTCAAGTCCCTCAAAGTCTTCCTCAAAACCTGCAACAGCAGCAGCATATGGGTCCAAATCTACCACAAAACCTAACACATTCTCAGCTGCCCGATCCACTTAATCAACATTTACAAGTGCCTGACAACCAGGTCCAGTTTCAACTGTTGCAGAAGCTTCAGCAGCAACAACAGTTGCTTTTGGCTCAGCAATCCACACTTCAGCAGCCTGGTCAACTTGCCCAACCCCAAGGTCAACAAAGGCCGCTCTTAGATGCGTCTCAGACCTTCTCTAGGTCAGTGCCACCTAGTCAAGTGTTGGATATGCCTCAAAACTCCCCCACCTTGCTACCTCAATCGAATGTTGCCCCACAACAGATACCTAAAAGTAACAGCCCGGCAAATGTTCGGTTCTCTCAGCCACCTCTGCAGTCAAAACTTCAGCAACAACAACCTGGAATTCTGCCTGAAGTTCCTGGTCATGTGTATCCCTTCAGAACCACTGCAACAAATCAGCTGTCCAATGCTGTTAGCAGTGCAATGACATGTGCTGCTGTAGCTGCACATTCTGTGATTACTGATGATAATCCATCGTGTTCCACTTCACCATCTACAAACTGTCCAAGTGTTCTTCAACCAACGATAAACAGCAGAGTCCACAAGAGTACTGGATTAGGGGATGTCATCACTCATTCTGCTGCCACAATCTTGAATCCTAATCCCTTGGAGACCATGTCACCCAATGCTAATATAGTTAAAGAACTTCAGCAAAAGTCTGATTTTAAACTTTTATCGAATATCTCCAAGAGTCAAAACCAAGGCCTTTATACCTCACAAAACTATATCAATGGTTCTACTGCGCATGCAGATTACCTGGACACATCATCTTCTACAACTTCAGTTTGCCTCTCTCAGAATGATGTTCATTTGCAGCAAAACTCATTGACTTACAACCCACAAACAATGTTTTTGAGAGACACAGGTCAAGACGGCGAAGTTCAGGCAGATCCAAGGAAAAATGTTTCGTATGGAAATAATATGGATAGCCAAATTGGGATACCCATGAATTCTGACACTTTGTTGACGAAAGGCGTGATGGGAATGGGGAAGGATTTTTCAAATAACCTCTCTTCAGGAGGAATGCTTGCCAGCTATGAAAACCCGAAAGATACTCAGCAAGAACTTTCATCGTCAATGGTTTCCCAGTCATTTGGAGTTCCGGATATGGCGTTTAACTCCATTGATTCCACTATAAACCATAACAGCTTCACAAGCCGCGGTGCATGGACTCCACCACCACAATTTCAGAGAATGCGAACATATACCAAGGTTTGTTGTTCTAAACTTCAGTCACATCAAGTCAATCTCTCTACTTGTTGCACACATCCTTGACCACTTGCACACATCACAAACACTTGTCATCTCATCGGTCAAGGGCTCTAATTCACTTATTTACCTTTTCTAGGTTTACAAACGCGGGGCTGTTGGAAGATCGATAGATATAACTCGTTATTCAGGTTATGATGAGCTCAAACAAGATTTGGCTCGTAGGTTTGGCATTGAGGGGCAGCTGGAAGACCGAGGGAGAATAGGCTGGAAACTAGTCTACGTGGATCACGAGAATGATGTTCTGCTAGTAGGAGATGACCCCTGGGAGTAAGTCCCTTTGCTCCTTTTCTCATAAACACAGCTCTTCCCAAATATTCTTTACATTGTTTGCCCCAATGAAAATGATCTGAGACGTTAGACTTAATCGCTGAAAGTGAAACTAAATACTGTTACATTTAATGTCCATTTCCTGACATTTTCTTTTACATCTGTTTCATTTCAGGGAGTTTGTCAACTGTGTCCGAAGCATCAAAATCCTCTCCCCTCAGGAAGTCCAGCAGATGAGCATGGAGGGAGATTTCGGGAACTCTGTCCTGCCTAATCAAGCCTGTAGCAGCTCTGACAATGGAAATGCATAAACTAGTATAGCAACAGGCTAATGACCATTACTAGTTCGGAGCTTATACAGTTTCTACGATAGGATTCGGTTGATTGTTTCCCATACTGTATATATTTTCCGCATGTCCTTCTGCAGCAAATGGCGTTCGCTTTCAAATTTTGGCTGAAATTAAGGCCAGAAAAGGAGAGATGATTGGCCATGGAAGCAGAAAAGGAGGAAAAGTTTGGCCTCAGAATCAAGCCTTGAAGAGGCAGTTGAGGTGCTTGAGTTTGATTATGTAAGAAATTGATATTCCAATTTTCTTTTTATAAACTTTGAATTGACATTAACCAACAAAGGCTGATTCAGTTGGTTCAATATTCATTAGTATCTTGGTAAGAATTAAGGCTCTGAGTCTTACCAGTGATCGCATTTCGCCTATCAGAAACTTCGAATCTTCGAATCGACATTTGATAGTTTCCTCAGGTGTACTTTACCATCTGTACAAACGAGAAATTGTGAATTTTATGGCTTAGTTCCTTTTGTATAATAAATCTGTTGATTTGTTTACCCTGTGTTTAAAAGAAAACTGGATTTCATTGTTGTGAACTGCTATTGCCTGGCTTTTGAGGTTGGACTCATCATTTCCAAAATTCTAAGTTTATCACAACTATTTATATAGAGAGATGCATCAAAATTATGGATGGTCCTGTTAACATTGCGAATAAGGCTGCGTTCAACACGGTTTCTCCAACGGGCGGAGAAGCAGTACTGAACATGATATTAATGTGCGTCGATTCCACTGATTTTGCGCCCCAAACAGGCGTTCCTCCACTGCTGGTTTTCCCGGCTTATATGAAAACGTCCGATTGGCAGGGATTTTACTTTCAAAAATCCCTGTTGAACAAGCCCTAACAAGATCCTCAAACTATTTTTTTAGGAGATAACATTGAAATAATATTGGGGTTAATATTAAAGTGTATTAATATGGTATCAATTATATTCTTTTGTCAGATTAGAGGGGAGGTTTTGAATTTTTGAGTCGGGTGCGAGTCGACCCATGATTATCCTAGATTAATGTTAAAACTGTTTCAACCGAAAAGAACAATCAAACAGCACAAACATTACGGGCATGTAATTAGTTTTGTAAGAAAAAATCACTATACTCTTCCCATTCCTACTTTATTGGGGAATTAGTTCTGATTGTTTCCAGCAAGAAGAAACAAATAAACCTACCAAACATCCCCTCTTAATTAGCCAACATCTTCAATATAAAAATACACGACAAAATGCAGCCACAAATCGGCGCGAATCAAAAGCACAGCGAGATCCAGGCAAGGGTTAATCAAACATGTCGAGAAGAAATGGAGACAGGAAAGATCAAAGTGTGGCAGTGGCAATAGACAAGGACAAGGGCAGCCACTACGCATTGAAATGGGCCGTCGATCATCTCATGTCCAGGGGTCAAACCATCACTCTTGTCCATGTTAAAACCAGACCTTCTCCGACAATATTCTCATGTATGTATGTGTGTATGTATGTGTGTATGTATGTATGTATTGTATTGTATATGCATGGCTAGCTAGTACGTAAACTTGCTGATCTGATGAATGCATGCATGCAGTTGGGCACCACATGAACATTTCTAATGCCGATGACGATGTTTCAAAAGCATATAAGCAACAACTGGACAACCAAGCCAAGGAGGTCTTCCTTCCTTTCCGATGCTTCTGCTCGCGGAAGGATGTATGTGTTCGTGTTCGTTCGGATTCATTTCCCTTTTCTTCTCTTTGATGATAACTTTTTTTATGTTGCGTGTGATATTGCAACAGCTCACCATCAATGAAATTGTACTGGAGGATACCGACATAGCTAAAGCCTTGATCGATTATGTTTTAATCGCTTCAATCGAGATCTTGGTGCTCGGCGCACCGTCGAAAGGCGGCTTCGTTAGGTACATACATGATCGATTCCTCTGTCTCCACCTAACACCTATATGACGCTAACTTTGTCAAATGTTTGACAGAAGATTCCGGAGCGTGGAGCTTACAAGTACAGTCTCAAAAGCGACTCCCGATTACTGCACCGTATATGTGATCGGTAAAGGGAAGATTTCATCGGTGCGATCTGCTACCGCTACCTCTCCGGCACGACTTAGCATGCCTGTAGCACAACTCCCACCGCCTCCCGAATCACCGGAAACCCCTTCGGCTCAAGCACTTTACCCCAGATACAGAGGTTCTGTAGGAGCTTCTTCTAGTAGGTCTCAACATACACCACGCCTCCTGTATGACGACGACATGGAACTTATCAAGTAAGTTATAATAAGATTATCGACATATATATATATGTACACACTTGTAACTTTATAACTCAAAATTTTCGATTGCCGGGAGCAGATCACCATTCGCGAGATCACGAAATAGATACGAGCCTTCAGTTCTTGAATCCGACATATCATTCATAAGTAGTGGGAGGCCAAGTACTGATAACATGTTCTATCTGAACAACTGTGCGGAACTCAGAAGCCAACGGATTTCTGTGAGTTCCGATTGTGACAACATAAGCCTCAGATCTTCATTATCAGGAAACAGGTCCAATGATTTCAGTTCACAGTATGACTGCTCCTCCACATCACACGAAAGTGGTAGTATGCCATCATGGTCATCTATGAATACGGTAAGGAACTACTTTTTCGACATCATCGATGGCAATGCACTTCGGTAGTTCGGTTTTGTATGTGATTCGAACACGTACAAGGTACAGAATGGAACCTAACTATTCGGATGTCACAGGATGATGTGGAAGCTGAGATGAGACGACTCAAACAGGAGCTCAAGCAGACAATGGACATGTATAGTGCAGCCTGCAAGGAAGCACTCTCGGCGAAACAGAGGGTACTTTATACTTGCTAAACATCGAAAAGCCGGGATTCTTTCCAAGCATAATCTACAAACTTGAGAATGTATGTAATAATTTTATTTAAATTCTCATTACAGGCAAAAGAACTCCAATGCTGGAAATTACAAGAAGAACAGAAGTTCGAAGAGGCGCGACTAGCCGAGGAAGCCGCACTTTCACTCATAGAGAAGGAGAAAGCAAAGTGTAAGGCTGCCATTGAGGCAGCCCAAGCAGCTCAAATGATTGCTGAACTTGAAGCACAAAAGAGAATGATTGTAGAAATGAATGCTAGCAAAGAATTCGATGAGAGGAAATTGGCTGCTGCACATGATCGCAGGTATCGGAAATATACTATTCAAGAGATCGAAGCAGCAACGGATCTCTTCTCGCCGTCTCGTAAAATAGGGGAAGGCGGTTACGGTCCCGTGTACCACTGCTACTTGGACCACACACCGGTTGCAATAAAAGTTCTACGTTCGGATGCAGACCAAGGGAAAATACAGTTTCAGCAAGAGGTCGAAGTGTTAAGCTGGATACGACATCCGAACATGGTTCTTCTTCTAGGAGCCTGCCCGGAGCATTGCTGCCTAGTCTACGAATACATGGCTAACGGGAGCTTGGAAGATCGCCTATTTCGACGCGATAACACTCCGGTACTTCCGTGGCAAATAAGATTCCGAATCGCAGCAGAGATCGCAACAGGACTACTTTTCCTGCACCAAGCCAGACCAGAGCCCATTGTGCACCGTGACCTAAAACCTGGCAACATCTTAATCGATCACAACTTTGTCAGCAAGATCAGTGATGTCGGATTGGCTAGGCTCGTTCCTCCGTCCGTTTCCAACTGCGTAACTCAGTACCGTATGACAGCAACAGCCGGAACATTCTGTTACATAGACCCAGAATATCAGCAAACAGGAATGCTAGGCATAAAATCCGACATCTACTCACTTGGGATCTTGCTTCTACAAATAATAACAGCCAAATCACCTATGGGTTTAATTCATCAAGTCGAGAACGCCATCGAAAACGGAACGTTCGCCGAGATACTTGACCAAGCTGTGCCTGACTGGCCAATGGAAGAGACATTGAACTATGCCAAGCTAGCTCTCAAGTGTTCGGAGTTGAGACGTAAAGACAGACCCGACCTAGGTCGGGTAGTGTTGCCCGAACTCGACAAACTGAGAACTCTTGCCGAAGAAAACATGTCTTTCATCACACTCGGTGGTAGCAGTGCAGGAACTTCACCATACAACAGCCAAGTTTCCACCACCATAAGTGAGAACAAAGACTGGTCTTACTGATTGTCGGAGCCGCCGCAGTTGAGGATAAAATCAATATTTATATCAATAAACTGGTTGAAGTGTGGTTGTTTAAGGTTGTTTTCCTCCAACAAGACCTGAATTTGAATTGAAGCGGAAGAAAAAATCTCCATTGATGCCTACTCAAGTTCAAGTTTTTGTAGGGCGGTTAGTGACAGTCCGGTTCCAGTGACTTGATATAATGTTAAATTATTGTTATTGTCCAATTTGAGAACTCAAAAATACTTGGCTCCATGTAGTCTGGTTCCAGTGACTTGACATAATGTTAAATTGTGATTACTATCCGATTATGGTTAATATATTAAAAGTTACTACATTTTGCCTAAATTTATACTTTAGTCATGGGTAAACTATAACTGTGGTCCTTGAACTTTTAGGACACAATTTTTAAAACTTACATTACATATGCTAAATTTTTAATTCTCTTTTATCATGATCAAGTCGTCAGATGTGGTTAAAAAAATACTGACTTGACATATTGTTTTATCGGTAATTATTTCATACAAAGGCGAGTAGGCGACGAAAATAAAAAAATTTACATATGCCTTTGTTTTAGGGTTCATAGTTAGTTTTTATGGTTTAGAGATTAGTGGTTAGAATTTAAGATTTTATGTTACAATTTAGAGTTTATAGATTAAAACCTAAATTCTAAACTCTAGCCTCTAAACCCTAAACTCTAATCACAAATTCTAAATTATAAACCCCTAAACATAATTCCTAACCTTTAAAGTCCAAAATTTAACTTAAACCCTAAACTTAAGATAATTATAAAAACTTTTTTATTTCCATCGTATGTATATTAAATATAAATCTTTTGTTTTACATTTTTTTCTTTTTTTATCTTCTCTTTATCTTCATGACTGAACCTTCTTCTCATATCTAGAGAAATTATTGGGCTAATAAGGAAGATCATTTGATTCCTCAAACTTTTGAATCCAAATTAATTACGAAAGCAACCTTCATACTGGTTTTAAAATTTTGGGTAAACTATATGAATGACCACCAATCTATTGGGAAAATTTTAAAATGACCACCATAAAAAAAACGCGTCATTTGACTACCCAAACTATTAAAAAACTATTAAAATGGGATCAATTTGACCACCGGCCGTTAAGTGTCTAACGGAAGGTGACGTGGCAGTTAAAAAATTAAAGGTATAATCACACATTTAGTCCTTACTATTTACACATTTTTTCAATTTAGTCCTAATTTTAAACTAATAAAATAAATTAATTAGATGGTGACACGTGTCAACACCTTATCCATCTAATTAGAGGAAAAAAACAAAGTTTAGCACAATTGTCATCCAGGGGAATTGAACCTGGGTGGTGTAGGTGCAAAAGCAGTGGCTAAGCCACTGCACCAAGCACAACTTTGTGCTTTAAAACACCAAACTCAATATATATCGTTTTCCAATCAGTGTTCTCATTGTCTTCATCTTCGTCATCTCAGTATTCAACATTTTCTGGGACTAAGCATCCTCTGGGACTAACCCGATTTGGAAAAAACAAAGGGAATATCCCATTGTTAGCTTATAGTTTATCATTGTCATCCAAAATCAAATGGTAAGTTCCGTTGTCATTCTTAACCCAAAGCAAGATGCAAATTGATCCTGAGTCGTTTTTAGTACTTGTAGAACTGATGGAAAAAAGCTAACTGCTAAAACTAACATCAAACCAACCTGATCACCCTTTGAGAACTGAAAAGAATTTTACAGCAGCTACATCTGTAACTTATAACAAAGCTAGTTGACTCGAAAGAATATGCAAGTTCTAAGGCTTATGCTCATAACATGATCAATCTTTCACACAGTGGTAAATTAAAACTTCTTGACAAGTGGCTACATGCATTCCTAACCATAGAAATCGATTTCTTGTTGCCTTGGTCAAGTAAGAAAAGATTCTACATAGAGTACAAACTGTTTATCAGGACATTAGGAAAATAAAAAGTTTGTGCACTGCATATAAAAGAGGGAGAACAATTGAAAAATTCAAATTTGCAAATACAAAAGAACGTGGGAAGGGTGAAAGAAGAAACAGCGGCTAAGGATGAGAGAAATCAAGAAAGAATTACCTTGGAGAACAATGAGCATATGGAGGTTGAAATTCCCTGCATTATGTCAACAGAAAATGTTGAATTTGGGGCAGAGAAAATGTTGAATACTGAGATGATGAAGATGAAGACAATGAGAACCCAGGGAAAAGATATATATTGAATTTGGTGTTTTAAAGTACAAAATTGTGCTTGGTGCAGTGGCTTAGCTATTGTTTTTGCACCTACAACACCCAGGTTCGATTCCCTTGGATGGCAGTTGTACTAAACTTTGTTTTTCTCCTCTAAATAGGTGGTGACACGTGTCACCACCTGATTGGAGGAGGAAAATAATTTATTAATCAAATATAAATAATTAAATTCCTTCAATAAGGTGTTGACATGTGTCACCACCTAATTAATTTATTTTATTAGTTTAAAATTAGGACTAAATTAAAAAAATGTGTAAATAGTAAGGACCAAATGTGTGATTATACCTTTAATTTTTTAACTGTCACGTCACCTTCCGTTAGACACTTAACGGCCGGTGGTCAAATTGATCCCATTTTAATAGTTTGGGTAGTCAAATGACGCGTTTTTTTTATGGTGGTCATTTTAAAACTTTCCCAATAGATTGGTGGTCATTCATATAGTTTACCCTAAAATTTTAGTGATTAAATATAATTATTTTAAAGTTAAAGGACCACCAGTGTAATTTACACTTTATTAATTTGTGTATGAAATGGGCCAAAGCCAAACTGTTGTGTTTATATATAGTGAGTTAACTCGCTTTCAAACCGCAGAAAGAGAAGAGGGGGGAAAGAAAAAACCGATTGAAAACAAAGAAATAAATTAAAGGTTTCGTCTGTCTCTTTCACTTCCACTCTCTCATTCAGAAACGAATCTCTTTACTTGCTTCTAATTCACACCTTTCCGTTTTCCCTCTTGCTTCAATCTCCACGATATTCCGGAATTACGACCCCAACAAAAAAAAAAACCCATGAATTGAATCGACTCCCAAGACTCTTTAGGGGGTGTTCCCAGTTTGTAATTTTCCAGGAAAAATGGAAAATTTTGCTGGAAAAAAGAGACCCACCATCAATCTCAACCCGTTTACCACTTTTTCACCAACGAAATCCCCGAGGAACTTCCAGGACGGTGTGGTTGGGCTAGGTATAGTAGTGGCTATGACTGATGAAACCCATACTCGTCAACCTATTTGCTTTGCTCCGTCGCCGAGATCCACCACCGCCGTGCCTATAGTTCCGTCTGTTAAACCAGCACCCATTTTCCGAGGCGGCTTCAATTCGGAGAATTCCGATGAATATTTGCAGAACCCCAGTTTTGCAATTTCTCATTTTGGCGATAATAGCAACAATTGCAAGGCTTTCACTGCTTCTTCTTCGATTGTGGGTCAATTCAAGAGGGAGTTTTGGGGTGAAGACTTTCTGACTTATTGTCATCTTTGCAAGAAGGAGCTTCACGGTTTGGATATTTTCATGTACAGGTATGGGGATTTGGTCATCTTTTAATTGATTTATGTTTTCAGTAATATTGGGTTTTGATTCTCGACGATGCTTTTCAATCCAGTTTTTGTTCCTTTTTATTAAAGTCGTGCTGATTTGCAACAAATTGATGCATAAAATGATCTAACGAGTAATTGGATATGATTTTGTATATGTTTTCTTATTAGTTTATGGTGGGGTTTATAGGAATCAGCTTTATTGAGTAGAAATGAATTTCTCCGTTAAGTAATTAACTAGAGTTTCTTCAAAAGCTTTACAGATCATTCTTGTCTTTGGAAAAGGTATCTTATGATCCAAAGGTCTATAGGATTTAATAGGAAATGCTGTGACAGGAAGGAGAAGGATGAGTATCCTTTGCCGGACAGTCGTCTATATAAACTGGGAAGTGCATGTTGATTATAGTCTTAAGTCAGTAGAATCATGTCAATAGGGGGCTTTATCATTGTTTGAATAGTAACCTTTTTGCACAAATGTGTTATGGAAAGTTTTGATATGATTCTAACAAATATCAAGGGTGCATCTCCACCTTTCTATGGTAAATAAATTCCATTTTTGTTTGACAATTGTGTTAGTTCTAATCGTTTCCTAAGCTGTTCTGTTTATGAGTAAACTCGTCTGTATGAAGTCGATGTTAATTACTATAAGTTGTAAGGAAGTTTGTTCCGCTTTATCAACCGTCACTGTCAGGGATATTTAATTCTGGGTTTGTGTTTTTGTTGCCATTTCATTAGTTAAATATCTAGCAAATAATGCCAGCTGCAATTTGATTTGTGAATGATGTATATTGTGTTGCATTTGTGATTTTTTCCTTTGGAAGATGAAATTGAATGCTATGATTTTTGCTGTCGCTGTTTCGTTGTTATGAACTTCAAAGTTTCAATATGGTCATGCTAAATCACTTAAAATTCTTTTTAAGTGAGGCTTGAAAGATAAGGATTTATCATATAATCAAACATCATCACCATCTGACTAATTGGACGTTATTGAGGCAGCATCTGTATGAAGAAAGGGGTTCGTTGTAAAGTTACACATCTCTGTTGTGTCTTCTGGATCAAAACCTTGTGTTCCTTTTTTCATTTTCACTATATTACTTGGACTTTGGGAGTAGCATAGATACTACATACGTAAGTATCCGGCATGGTAATTTTCGGAGCGTGAGATCTACATACCAATATCTGCCGGATATTTACTTGGCCGATAGAGTACTTAATGTAAAATGAAGAGCCATTTTAATTGGGTGGAAAACTTGTAGTCTTTGTTCTGTCTATGCTCATTTTGTTCCTGAATTTTAGTGGAAGGCATTTTGCAGTGCGGAGTGCCGTGACAAGCAAATCACAAATGATGATAATCACAAACAAATATGTGGGGCTGAAGCCAGGAAAGGGAAATCACTTGATTGCTCCGAGTCTGCACCCCACTGTTCTAGTCCGCAGGTGTTGTTCGCCGTGGTTGCCGCGGCATAGACTACGACTTAATCATTACCAATACATGATACATAATAAATAAATAAACAAATAAATAAAAGGAAAGATGGTAACATGCACAGGTGCAACTGCAGAATTTTGGTAGGTTTTTGAGTTTCAGTTTCAGCATCTGAGTGAAACCGGAACCACATAATATTTCCTTTTGGCTTTCAAAATTCTGGAGGCTTTTCAGCTTATTGTACGTAGGAACATTTTAGCATATTAATATGTATTATTATGAAGTGTTAAGATGTTATGCATATTATATTTCAGCAGTAATGAATAAAATCCACGTGTTGGAAATGTACGGCTATTTGTATTGCACTTACTTCCCTGGCATAAACTGTGAAGAAAATAATTACTTAGAATAAAATCACAGTTGAAAAACAGAATTTGATCAAAACAGAGGAGTACTAAAACATGTCACTAAACAATGTATTTTAAGAATGTCAGCAGAACAACAAACAGGAGCTTGAGGAACCCCACTCTTCTAACTGGGATGTAGTTCACGTCCCGGAATCATCAATGAATAAGAATGGCTTTTCCACTACCAACATTTCAAACAACAAAACAGCTACATGGCTTATACCACAAAACTGAAGATGACGATGACGATGACGATGACAAAGAAGATCAACCCTTCTAAGCAGCCGCACTGGTCAATTCTTTTGTGACAACCATTTTCTGTGGCTGCAGACATATAACAAAGTGTTTAAGCTTTATTTCTTGGCATTTTCAAACTTTTTTTTTATTGAAACAGGAGGGAGATGAAAGCAAGGCATGTTCTTACCGCGGCTAACTCTTCTTCGTGTTTTGGAATGAAAGCAGTGTCAACCTTTCCGTTTCTGAAGTCCTGTAAAGTGTTGCATGTTTAGATAGATTGAATATTTTTTGACCTAAAAGCATAATATTCTTCAACTAAGCATTAACTGAATACAACTACCAACCTCAATATCAAGGATGAGTTTATGGTATTCAATCGTTGTAGGAACCCCTGAAACAAACAAAAAAAGTACAGATTAGGAGATTCGTTGATGGGTAGGGTTTTGCTATATAACAAAAACAAAGAGAAATGAATTTGGTCCAAACAGACAGAAGGCACACTGACAATGGTCAATGAACGTGGATTCACTCAAACAGATGCTTAGAGTCATTTTTTTCTAGTTACTGGTTTCTTGTCTCATGTAACCTAATGCATGTGAATGTTTACAATAATTCAAATAGTAAACCTTGGTTAAGTACCTGTAATCACAGTGTCATCAAGTGCCCTTTTCATGCGCTCAATTGCTTTTTCCCTTGTTGGAGCCCATACGATAAGCTACATTAGAGTAAATAGTTAGAACAATATCAAAGCTAGAGAAGCAGCCCAATAAGAATAGCCATTTTCATAAGCATGAATCGAACATCAATGCAGTTCAGATATTACAAACCTTTCCAAGTAATGAATCATAGCTTGGAGGAACTACATAATCAGGATAAACATGGCTGTCCATTCGAACAAATGGGCCTCCGGATGGCAAGTATGATGTTATTCTCCCTGTCATTAAGAAATCAGAGGCGTTTAAAATATCAAACTATTAGACTAAGTACTTCCATTTGCCCCCTATTCTTTTGGTTGTTTGAGAACATCCAGTAGAAACTGAGGAAAGATTTAGAGTATCAACTTCAAAACTTAAAAATGTTTTTTAATAATGAGTAAATGATATATTCTACAATATTAATATACGCATATGCAATCTTAAATGTAGTAGCAACACTGCAAAAGCCCTGATAGTAGCAAGCATAACCTATTGCAATAGCAAGTACAAATTAACACAAAACAAAGAAAATAAGAATACCAGGTCCAGGTCTGAACCCTTTAAATGCATCTTCTGCATTGATACGACATTCAATTGAATGCCCTCTGAGCACAATATCTTCCTGCAAATCATCATTTATGAACAGTTAAATATATTAGGTTTGATGCTCCAAAACTTTTGGCTGAAACATTTAATTTCATACCTGTTTGTAGCGAAGTTTTTCTCCCATAGCTACACGAATTTGTTCTTCAATCAAGTCAACAGAGGAAATCATCTCAGTTACAGGATGCTCCACCTGAGTTCAATTGACAAAAATACATGATTAGAGCAGTACTTCAAATTAATCCACTAATAGTAATTCATGAATCTGAGTTCCCAGTCCTTGTTCAACCTGGATTCTAGTGTTCATTTCCATGAAATAGAAGGAACCTCTTTCGTCTAGAAGAAACTCAATAGTTCCTACACCAATGTAACCAATAGAAGCTGCTGCAGCAACTGCTGCATCACCCATGGCCTTCCGTAACTCTGGTGTCAATGCTGGAGAAGGTGCCTCTTCTAGAAGTTTTTGGTTACGTCTCTGCATAGTAAGTTATTCAACAACATTTTATGTCAGTAATCTAGTTATTCTTTCATTAACAATTAAGAGGCAAGGGGGAAAGAAATAACACTGTGCTGCCAAAAGATTGGCTACTATTTAGCACATCGTAAACTGCAGCAAAGATTTGAGAAATAGCCACCAGGCTTTTAACTTTGTAAGTATATTTGCTCCTTTTAAGAGAAGGGTGCAATATTTGGAAGCTATTATCAAGAATAAGATGCTTTAATTTCTAACAAGAAATGGTGATCTGATCTACTCGAAAATCAGAGTTGATAAAGCCATCCAAGGGTTAACGAGTCAAGTTCGGATTGTCTTAGGGGTTTCTAGCCGGAAAATTTTCCCGAAAGTCCAAATTGATATTTAGGCTCCATAGGTGTTACTTTGGCTACTTACTTTTACTTTCCTAAAGTTGGTATAAAATATAAAAGCCAAATACTCAAAGAGAAGAAGGTTATATATATTTGTTAATAAAGCATAAAGTTTTAAAATGAAACATCAATTTACACACTTGGTTTTAAAAGGCGCGAGGCGCAAAAGGTCCCTGGAGCCGAGGCGAGAGGCGAAGGCGCTCGCCTTTCGTAGACAAGGCGCCTTTTTTTCCTAAAAATTTATAAATTAACCATATAGTATATTTTGTACTTAAAAACATGATAATTATATTAATAATGCTAAGAGATAAAAAAATATTTTCTACTTAAATTTATACTTAAAGTTTCAAATTAAACAAAGTGATATAAGAAAACAACCTAAAAATCAAATAAAAACCAAATAATAACCAACAGTAATGTATTTCAAGACTGTGAATTTTAGTTTTATAAAACCAGTGTCCTACTGCCTTCCCAAATGTGAATTCTAGTTTTATAAAACAATTCGGGGGCTATAAAGTGTAAACAATTGGAGTTGAAGGCTGTAATCCCTATAACAATTTAATAAAACAACCCATTCAAATTAACATTGTCTTGTCTGTAATCCCTAACTTGAACCGATTAAAATAGACAAAAGAAAAGAAGAGAAGAGGCGACGCCGACGGTAGCTAGGGTTGAAGGCTGGCTGGAATTTGGGGGGAGGCAGAGCAATTTGGGAGGAGGCTGGCTGTGTTTGTCATGATTTTGGGGGGGGGAAAGTAGGGTTGAAGGGTATATTCTAATTAAAAAAACAAAAACACATGCTTTTTTTAAACACGCCTCGGTGATAAGAGGCGTCGCCTCGCTCGCCTCACGCCTCAGGCAAAAGCGATCGGAGGAGCGCGCATCCTGTATATCGCTTCGCCTCAGCCCTCGGATGCGTTTTCCTCAACGCCTCACTCGCCTCACGCCTCAGGCGCGCTTTTTAATACCAAGTTTACACATAGTTGTTTCATTAACAGTAAAATAATGCTTTTAGTTATTCATTAAAATTAATTTTTTAACTTTTAATCCTTCAAGGATTTCGCTTACTTTCACAACCAAATGTACGTTTTTCTTTACACCAAAACCAAGTAGCAAAAGTAACAACCAAACAAAACCTTCCCTTTTCACTGGTTAAATTTCCAGAAGGAATTCTAATAAAGAATCTATGATCAACAAGAAGTTTTCATAATGAGTCATTGAACTTCATGTGTTCTCCTACTTTTTCGCTAGCTAAACTTTGAAGTAGGAACTAGGAATCAAAGGTCTAGTAGATTTAGACCTTGTCTAGAACCATCAGAATTGAGATCATTAGATTTCAGTATGGTTTTGATAATTAAAATGATCAGTATTTTGTTTTATTTAGGAATTAAAGCCCAGAATCAGTCATCTTCATTCAAACCAAAAGTATATTCCCTTTCTTAAAACTTTCAACCTAACCTTCTAGCACCAAAGTTCCTTTTAGTTTCCACCAGCCAAACACCTGAACTAACTACTAAATCCTAATTCCTACTGTCTTGCTTCCCCGAATGTTGAGCGAACAGTTCTCATTCAGTTTTACCATAATTCAGTCAAACCCGATTTGACTCCTAAACCCTGACCCTAATCTATAAGAGCCCCAAGTCCTAAGATTCCTAGTTTTCCAACCCTAGTCCGCCATAAACATAGTTTAAAACTCTAAATAAGTAATTACAGGTGGTTTTGCTTTTCCATATAACTTCAGCATTTGTGTTGAGTAACTCTTTTCTACTTACTGTTAAAAGTGATTTCTTTATAAATTGGGCTTGAAAAAACAAGATGCAGATAAGTTAGAGAGAACTAAACGTAGTAATAGTACCTGGATGCTGCAATCACGCTCACCAAAGTGAACAACATTACCATATTTATCTGCAAGGACCTGTAAAACCATAAAAATAGTGCAAGAGAATTAAAATGTTGCACATAATCTATATTCTTAACAGAAAATATGAAGCACAGCGCAGTATGGCTTAACCAATAGGTATGTATTCATTATTAATGTTACATATACAAATTATATAAAGTTACCAAGAAAACAGCCTAGCTATAAAGATGCACAGAACTATACCACCCTCCAGATTTACGTTACTAAGATTGATTCAAGCACATGAAGAGTGAAATTATACCAAGCAACCAACTACCAATTAGTCTAGTGGGATGAGACACTAGATCCCTTAAACAAGGTCCAAGGTTCGAATCATTGCATTGTGAATGAAGCAAATTTGGTTGGAAGGGAAGCTCCCATTATGCCCTCTACAGTACCCGATATGGATTAGTTGACCAATGGATTGGATACCGGTGGTTATACCCAAAAAAGTTAAACAAAGCACATAATAATCACCTGGAACTCAATGTGCCTTGGATTCTGAATGTACTTCTCCAAATAAACTCCATCATTTCCAAATGCAGCAGCAGCTTCACTTTTGGCTTGCTGTTAGATGTACAAATCAAATGAAAACCGAGTACATACATTTCATTTAGATAAAGCATAATCAAATTTTTTGGACAACATTAGTTTATAATAATCCATTAGAACTAACTAGCATTTTAGAGTATATATGAAAAATAAATTCCATGTCACATGATATATTAAATATTGACTGAGAATTGATGTGAAATGTCAAAAGAGTCCTAAATAACCTGGGAAAACAATGTTCCTACAAGTTAGTAAGTGAACTCTACGAGAAATATGGCAGAATTGGAAGTACAGTATATTTGGAAAAACAATATTTAATGTAGCTAGGGTTTCTTAAAGCTGCTTAATAGGTCCCGTGACCATAACTGTAAGTAACTGCTTCATGCTGTGAAGCAAGGAACCTGTGAACCTTTTGGGTCAAATTATGACAAGGCAGTCACTTTGTTTCCTTCACAGGTTGCAAAATAGGATCTAATGATTATAACTATTCATAACAAGGGGATTAGGCCAATAGAAAAAATAAACAAGGATAAGGATGCATTCCATGATTTCTGCACTGCCCCAGGAGGGGCAAAAGAAAAGAACGGTCATGAGTCATGAGTCATGAGTCATGAGCCAAATGACAATTGACATGCTTAAATAAAATACATAAAGCCAAAAACTTCAAAAGATAGATATGTCAACTAAAATAGTTGGAGCAACTCATATTTGAAGTAATACCTGCAATAACTTCACAAACTCATCGGGTTCTTTAGCAAGACGCATTCCACGTCCTCCACCACCAGCTGTGGCCTTGAATACATAAAAGAAAAAATAAATAAATTACTAAAGTTTACCGAATACGGCAAATTTCAATGCAGTTTCACCAAACAGGAGTGTCTTCTTGACACTCAAAATCATATTTCATAGCTGCATTTTGACAGTAAAGCCAGCAAAATACTACAATATTCTTGAGAAACACAATTGACCACAAATATGTGTAGTAGCAATTTAACGACGCCTGAGAATTTTTAGAAATGATCAATAAGAGGTCAGATTGTGCAACAATTTTAAGAAGTTACATCCAGATCAAAAATGAGGTCCATGAGCTCTATGCTTCGAAAGGATTCAAAAACAAGAAGATTTTGTTTAAACCAAAAGATTTTTCCTTTTCCAGTCAACAAGTAATCACCTTGATTACTGATAATAGAGCTAAGTAAATTATTCTGATAATAGACCTTATGTTGATTGTTAGGGAGCAGAATAATCACCTTGATCATCACAGGATAGCCAATCTCATTTGCAAGCCTGATTGCTTCCTCGGTACTCTATAATAAACAGAAAGTTAACATAGGGGCTGCAAACTGACCATATCAATGCTTTGTTTGAGGTTGCATGCACAAACAATTGGCCAAATGTAGTACCTGTAACAAACCATCACTTCCAGGAACAGTAGGGACACCTGCATTCTTCATTGTTTCTCTGGCAGTTGCTTTGTCACCCATGACACGGATACTGTCAGGCTGCCAGAGCATAGCCAGAAATCATTTCTTCAAATTAAGACTAAGGATGAGCAAAAACCAAAAAAGTATCCAAGCTGGAAAACTTGAGCTAAAAAAGAATAATATTACTGTAGTTTAAGACCCATCAAATACATAAATTTGGCCATTCACAGCGCAGAAGAAGAATCTCTGAATGCATATTTTAATAGCAAAATGAATTAAAATAATATATATATATACACACAATCCACAATAAATGATACCATGTCCGCTAATCTTCTGGTCAAATAGATAATACATTTTGTAGTGATCAATTTTAACTAGATGCTAAAAGCAAATGACTCCAACTTAGAGAAGAGACTAAATAAATGCACAAAACTAAATCATAAAATCCTACCTAACATCAGTTCTCCCTGCCAATATACAGATTCTAGATCAAATCACCAGAAGTGTACATCCAGGGTAAAGTTGGCACCAAATTAGACCAACAACAATGAAAAGGACAAAGGTATGTATTCTTTCATAAGTGGATTTATGAACTGCATGTAAATATAACTAACTGAAATGTAGAGTAGTTAGAGTTTTTATTTAGAACAAAATTTGCTGTTAGTAACTATTTCAAACCTGCAAACACTTTTATATTCAGGAAGCCCCTTATTAAACATAAGGTGAATGTCATTATAAGGTATTATTCAAGTGCCAAATGAAGGTTTATCAGCCTCATTAGAAAGAACAGGTTGAAATTCTATATGTGGACAAAGTATTATGCATATTCATTTTTTTTCTGAGCAAGAAAATAGCATGTTAAATTAGTTATTCCAATTAATTAGAAAGATAACAAACTAGATTTCCAATAATAAAAGTATTCTTACATGAAGTAATGGTCGGGTACTTACATTAGGCCCAATAAAGTTTATTCTGTGATCTCTACACATTTCCACAAAATTTGCATTTTCAGCAAGGAAACCATATCCAGGATGAAGCATAGTACAATTACGGCTAATTGCGGCAGACAGGACATTTGGAATCAATAAATACCTGAACAAAGACAGTTCAACATACAAATTATGCTGTTACAAGTGCTAAAACTGAATAAATAGTTAAATACATAAATGAAAGTCGAACAATGAGCATCCAAAATATATACGAAGTAACAAGACAATTTAATAGTAAACTTTGATGGAAAAGCTCAGACAATTATTATAAAAGCTAATTAAAAACCCATAGAGGCTCAAGATATGACTACTCACGATTGACTGCTGGGTGCTTCACCTATGCAAACCGATTCATCAGCCAATTTCACATGGAGCGCATCCTTATCTATTGTTGAGTAAACAGCAACACAAGGTATTCCCAACTCATGAGCAGTTCGGATCACCCGAACAGCGATTTCTCCTCTGTTTGCCACCAGGATTTTCTCAGCACGGCATGTAGCACCAAGAGCTCCTCCACGCTTAATAGATTTACATCTAACTTGAGTTGCCTGAGCTCTCTGCCTAGGAAAGTTAATCCTGCTCCCCACCATAAAGCTACATTGGGAACTCCTAATACCTCCACTCCTCCCCAAGAACAAACCCTTCAATCGGAAAACAATAACATAAACAACACAAGAAAAAACCAAAGGAACCCTCTTTGCTTAAACATCCGATAAAGATTGGAGCTTTGGACAAAACCGAATCCAAGAAACTAAACCCAAATTCCAAAATCAAGTTCTTTACAAAAACCAGTGAAAGCACCCAACAGATGGAACAAAGTGAAGGTTCAAAAAAGCAGAAAACTTACAGGAGATGAAGAAGTGGGGGATTTGCACATGGTCATTGAAGCGTCCATTGCCATACTGAAGAAATGCCTGCAACAACAAACACCCATTTCAGCCAGAGTGACGGATCAAAAACACTGGGAATCAAAGAAAAAGAGAGAAGGGAAAGATACCAATGAGAATGAGGGGAATGGAATGGTGGTGTGAAGTGGAAAGAGAGAGCTTGGAGAGATGGATTGATATAGAGGAGATTGTCGATGGAAACGAGGCTTTAGTGTTGGGGTCTGCTATTGGGTTTGGATCGAATTCTCCGCCTGGAATTTGTTGGGGTTATCAGCCCAACTCTCTGTTCTTGACTTTTTCTCTACGGTTATTTATTTCTGCGGTTCTATACGCTCCTCCAATGAGATTCTTCCACGTCTGCGTTTCTCCCCACCAACCCTGTCATGCAGATCACCCAACCAAAATTTTTCGCTGTCACAATCTTTCCCATGCCTTTGACGAAAAAAATTAAATTATTTCTAATTTCATACGTAGTGAAAAATAATATTTATAAAACTATATATCATATAAAAGGATAGTTGATTTTGACAAAACGGACTGACTTAACGTTTGTTTTAGGCTTTAGAATTTCTTTTAACATACATATTAATATAATGTTCACTTTTACAGTATACTAAACATTTGAGCATGTCGCAAGACGAAACTAGAAATTTGTAAAGGAGGGGATTAGAATGAGAATAAAAGTTTTGAGGGAGTAAAAGTAAATTTTTATAAAGATTGAAGGATTACAACACTGAACGATAACTCTTGTTATCTCATCTAAATTCGCGATTAAATTTGCATGGATTTTGTAGTTATATAAACCGCTTGAAAGAGTGGAGTTAGCAATGTGACTTGACAAAATGAAGACAACCACCTAATTGGTAGCGGTGGCCGGTGGAGCATTAAGTGTGCACAAACACATATATACTCATCTTTGGATTACCTTATACAAGGAAAAATTATATAAAAAAACAATTCAAATAATATATTTAATTCAACTGAAACTTCATTAAACTCAACTCGATTAAAAATCAACTTAAATTAAAATTGAGAAATATGACTCATCGACTCAACTAACTTGAAATTTATTTATTCGATTCAACAGACTACTCATCTCATTTATATAAAATATTATATGGAATAATTAGTACTCTTCAAGCAAGCTTAACTGATGGAGAATTTATTAAAAATGTCCACTTGCATCTAGTCAAGTCCGGGGGGGGGGGGAGCTCAAGTTTTGCATTCCTAAATAAATGCAATGGCTAAGCTCAGGTAAACAAATACAAAATACCAAAAAAATCACATATTTTCTTACTAAATCATAAATTACCAATCAGGGAATTGAGTTTTGGTCCCCAAAAAAGGAAGAGTTTCTTCTTTCTAACAACTTCGTTTCTCCATCGTCACTTTAGTGTCCTTTCTTTGAAAGCCATAGCCATAGGTCTTGGTTGCAATTCCCACTCACCAGCAAAAGGGCCTAGTATCGGTCGTTTGCGCATAGCCATCGCTATAGGGAAGAAGCTTACTATTTGCCAAGGCAGCAAAGTTTCGAGTGCATGAGAACCTATGATATAATACGAAATATTAATCGATGCTCATTTATCTTAAAGAACGAGTTATACATCCATGGTTGTGCTAAGTAATAGCCATGCCTACAACTACATTTGTCTTATATGCTAGACAATCATCTGATCCTGAGGAATCCAAAATATTGAGTTCTAAGCTCCAAACTAAAATATGCAGACATCTTAGCTAACAACAAACCTTATGGGATGAGGCAATTTTGCAGGTCAAAATCAGTATATCCAACATCAACAAGACATAACCCATCAGGGGGGGCTGGCGGTGCCGTGGCACGTCTACAGGTAGCCTCCATCAGTTTTAGCAATGCATCTTCTTCTGCTCCCGCAGCTGCTTCCCTTACAGAGGTTGCCACGAGCACACGGACCATCTATTATATTTGGTTAGATGCCATCAGCATGCAAGTTGGACAAATGGAGACCACACAATGTGATGATATTATAAGGCGAGAAATAAAAATTCATTATCTAGATTTTAATGAGGGTTGATATGTTTCTAACATCACTCATTTGATTAAAAAAACTAGGGATATAGAAAAAAATGATCTGAAATTCTGGAAAAAGACATGCATGCATGCAAACAAGCACATCTGCGTATACCTTGCGTAGGAACCGATTTGCAACCAGCTCGACACACATAACCTTCCTTCCTTCCTCATGATCCTACAAAAAGTTATCTTATCAGTGATGTCTACATGGCTAATCGTAATAGGTAAATATATTAATCCGGATTTATCCCATCAAAAAGTTAAAAGGAAAAAGTGAGTCAGAACTTAAAGTGCACGCTCATGTATAAATGAAAATCAATTGGATGCACAGAAGGACCTTTAAGGGGCTCAAATTATAAAGGTTCCAATGCAAAGTTCAACGTACAATAATAACAGCCTACGGTCTTTTATCCCACATTACTAAGAGAATCTCTAGTAAGATTGTTTTCCTAATTGTTTACACAAGTTACATACATAGGTAATATCTCGACATTAATGTCGCAATTATCCATAAAATAGTATTACAACTTGCAATTATCCACAAAAGAGTAATATGAAATCCAAAAACAATAGTCTTTTAGCCTGAAAATTAAACAAGCAAACAAACAACAAATGATCAGCTCTCACAAAATGCAAGCATAGATGCAAATATACGAGAATGCATATAGGCAATCGAAGTTTGCGAGAGAATAAAGTTAGCAAAGATATAAAACAAGCCCAACCTATCAACTTAATTGAATCCCTTCTATTTATAAAGTTGTTCTGGATTAATTATTTATCAATCTAGCAAAATAATGAATAGTTGGAATTAAGTATTCAAAAGTTACATTTTAATCCATATGAAAATACCTAAGAGAAGGCTACAGTTCAACATGAGATGGAGTAGTAGCAACAAAAAAACTGGTGAAAAGCATATATATTTATCGCATGTGCAGTAATGAGATGAAATAGATGCAATTTTTTTAAAATCTAATGAAAGCAAAATTGCAGTAATGTTCATTCTCGGGTGTATAGCGAGGGACAAACAATGGTTTGCAACATAGATAATAGTATGAGATATTTACTGAACAGGGTATTCTTGCTTCTGCAGCTCGAGCATGGTACATGAAGCACTCCGTCGGTGGCCCTCTGAAATTAATATTTATAAGAAAAACTGTCATAAACAATTTCATGGAAAAAAAAACAAATGTTAAAAAAATGGCTTAGACACCTTAGGGGACAAAAGAGAGAAAATACTCCACACAACACAAATTACATGATATATATGAAACACTCGATAAATCTACCAATAGAAATTCTTATGTCTTTTTTAATAATTTGGAGGTTGGGTGGGTTGCTATGGTTTGAACCCAAGCTTTCATGCCCCACAAGTCTCTTGTCCTCCAAATTTCAGTTTTCAATTCTTGCAAAAGTCATATAAGATTCAGATATCTTCAATAAATCCAGAAGAAGAGTATGGCAATGCACATTACTTTATCTCAACTATGAATTTCTTGACGATGTCAACTTTGTTTGACTCTTACATGTTTCTAGATGCTTTGGTATCACGTGCAAACATTTTGTATGACAATAATTTTCCTTCTAGTTGCTGCAGTAGCTGATTAACCCTGCATACACTGAAACTGGTTGGCTTGTTTGCTGCTTCAGACCCTGTACTATTGCTGATAATTACATTCTCAGCATTTTCCAAACTAATGCTCTCAACACACTTGTTACTTGGCTCATTATAGTTTCCAGCAGAACTAAAATTTTCAACTTCCTTCTCATTTTCTTGACCATTCAAAGGAAAAATATACAAATAGCGCCTCCATTTTGCGGAGAAGTTAGGATGGAATACACGTGAAACCTACAAGGATTCAAAAATAGTTGCTAGTGTGTAAGAGTAATTATTACAGATAAGCTTTGCAGTTGCTGTTATCAAGGAATAATTTTCCCCGAGTAATCACCATTCATTAAAAAAAACTATTACCTCAGAAACTGATACAACTCTTAGTTTCCCAGGTGCTGCACTGTTGATTGCTTCTTCAATATCACAAGGTTTTACATCCTTTCTCCAAGTATCTAAAAAAGGTCGGAGAAACATAATACACAACTGTAGGGAAAAAATGAGTAAGATAAAAGTTGGGACTCCCAAAAAAACATGGGTTTATAAAAACCGCTAGTTTTTGAAGTCTATAAATTCAAAGAACACATCTTCCTTTCAGGCTTGAACTAGATTGAAATAAAACTCTTGAATTACTGGGATCATTGCATCCATGGTATGCATACAGAATATATCTTACTTTCAAGCTCGAAATAAAACATCTTAATTTCCACAATATGAAGTAACTTGTAGTCTCTTTAGTGACATGTCGCAAATTCACAATTATGCAACCAACTTATTAACAACTAAACCAAAAAATACTCAGTAGTTCTCTAAGGATTTTCAACAGACACTTGGCAAGCAAACGTTCCTAAATATCACAATCAACCAAAGAACTAAGCAACCCTAATCTTGACTATCAACAAGTAACCCAAATCATTTTCAATAGTTAAAGAAATTCACAAAATAACTATGGTTCCAGCAATTTATCAACTAATCCAAAACAAATTCACAAGCAGTTCTCAAGATCAACCAAAAAAACCACAAGATAGAACCAGATATCAAACCGAAATCAATCAATGGAAAAGAAAAAACTAAAGAGAATAAGTATCTAAACCAGAACACACTTTATTTTGAATGATTTTCCTTTTGGATCCTATCCAGAACTTGAAAGAGATGTTAAGCATTGAGGGAAAATATGAAAACAGAGTGATTAGGGAAGACCAACTTAAAGGGAAAATGCCATGACATACAGAAAGAACAAACTTGCTGAATAGCAGACACTCCTTTGTCGGTTCGGCCTGCAACCATGGCACAACCTTCCAATGGTTTAGACTTTTCTTTCAAAAGTTGTGCTTTCTTGTCATCAACAAATCTCCCAAGAGACCTTTCAACTATTCTGTAGAGTACAACCAAGTGAGAGAGATATAATTCAATTATCAATTTACAGAAAATCAAAGAAGAAGAAAACCAGCTTACTCCTGAACAGTGTTCAAGCCAGGCTGCTTCTGCCATCCATCAAACGCACATCCACTATATGAAACAATTATCTTAAACGTTGCTCTTTCCCATCTTCCACTCCTTTCTTCCCTCTCATCACAAACCTCGGGTTTTTTCTCATCATAATCAACAACATCACTACATTTCTGCCATCGAAAATTAGTTGAATAAATACAAGCAACAAACCCAACATGTATTAAATTATGGGTTAACTGAATCGAAAAGAAACATATTCATACCTGAGCGCCATTGCCCGTGCCGAATAACGTTGATAAGGTTAAGCGGCCATTGACCACACCGGAATAGAAATGGCGAACATCCTGCCAAGGTCGCTCGTGCATGAATTGAAAGCTCTCTCTAGCAGTCCACCTCGCGGAACTGCAAGAATCGGTATGGTTATAGTGAAAATAAATCTTGTTTTCCGTTTGGTTTTCCATGGACGACATTGATACTAAGGCCCTGAAGCTTCCCAAATTTTTCGTTTTGCTGATAAAAGTTGCCGCCAATTTTACAGTAATGGGTGCCACCATGTACCCTCTGCCCCTCTCCCGAATCCCAGAACTCACCGCGGCGAAACCTAATTCATTACCCGGTTCGATAAAGGCGGATTTCATAAATCGGGTTCGGGTATGATTTAGCATTAGGGTTTAAGTGAACGGAAAGGGTACTGGCGCGCGATTCATGAATAGACCTCAAAACATTTGTAAATTTATTTTACATTTTAAATAAGCTTAACGATGTTAAAAGTGTTCGAACTATAATTTTTTTAATTAAGTGTTTAAATTATTTTTCGAGTTAAATACGTATTTAATAATTTTATTATGTTAATCAAATAAGGCGTTTCTATTACGAATTACAGTTGTTAAAAATTCGTTATTCAATTAGAGTTATTTTCTTTAATTTTTATTTTTAAAAATCTTTAATTTTATTTAAAAAGTCTTAACTACAAAATAAGTGCCCAAATTATGTATTTTTTGCAATAGGTCTTTAAAGTATTTTTTTTAGTTGAAATAGGTGTCTAAAGTTTCATTTTTTTTTTGCTGAAATAGGTACTTAAAGTTTATTATTCTGGCCAAAGTAGGTGTCTCGATTGACTTTAAAACAAACCAAAAATGAAACAAGGCATATATTTCAGCCAAAAAATACTTTGACACCTATTTCAACTAAAAATAAAAGTTTAGACACTTATTTCAGCCAAAAAATATTTTAGGCACCTATTGCAAAAAAGAGTTTTGACACTTATTTTATAATTAAGCCATTAAAAAACCTAAAAATCTGTAATTTCTCTAAAAAACTCTAACCCTAAATCTCTAAAGTCCTCTCATCCAACAACCGATTCAATCACCACTCACCACCGTCATTGCCATTGTAGGACCCTACAACTGAAAACTTCATCATCTCGTCGTCAAAAATCGTCGATGGTGCGAACGTCAAACAATGAAAAATAAGAGGTCGATTGAATTTTTACCGACGGCTAGAGGGTGGGGATGTTGAACAGTAAGGTACGCGATGCATGGGTGGTGAACGGTGAACTACTGACGTGTGAGGAATATTGGGAGGTGAGAAAGATTTGATTTGAGAGTTTAGTTGAAAGAAATTAAATATGTGAGATTTTTAAGTAAATTTATAAATAAAAAGGCCACATGTCATTTCTCATTTAATGACGAAATTTTTTAACGTCTGTTGACGGAGAAATCTTATTTGTATAACGGAATAAGACATTAAACATTTATTTAGCCTGAAAAATAGTTCAAACACCTAACTGAAAGAAAAAAAATATTTTACGGTTAAACTTGAAGAACTAATGTTTTGATATAATAATTGAAAAATAGTTTTGGACTAAATTGAAAAGATTTCAAAAGTGTCTTTAAGTCCAAACAAGTTTGTGGATGTTTATAAATGGTTTTGGCAAGGTTTAAAACGTTTTTAAGTAACCAAACTAGAGTTTTCAAGGTACACGTTTCGAAATAGGGAGACCTGTATCGAAAAACAGTTTAAAACTACCCAAACCTTCGTTTCGAAACATCCCTTCGGTGTTTCAATACGCTCAACGGTCAAAACTTCCCCAACTGCTATTTTCCCAACGGTTTTTTAAATTGTAGCTCAACTGTCACACGTTCTGAAACGGGGTTGCTACCGTTTCTATACGAATCAAGAGTGTTTCGAAACGGCCAGAGGCGTTTCGAAACGGCTTGTTGCATCAAACTTCAACAGCTAGTTCTGAAGAAGGTCGTTCCGATATGGGGTCGATTGTTTCGAAACGGACGTCTGCAGAACAGCATTTATGGTGGGAAATAAAGTCTCCAACGGCTCCAAAACATCCCCAACGTTCCTCAACGACTATAAACTTAATTGGGGGTATACAAGGGACCTCCAAGCATCAAGAGAAGACTAATGCTTCAATTGTCAACGGCTATAAACTCAATTGGGAGTATAGGCAATACTTGTGAGCTTAATTGTCAAATATGCTCAAGTGTATAAGTTTTTGGTGAGAGCATAAGATTGCAAACAAATACCTATTAGAGGGATTTCAAGTTTGCTTAGAATTTCTCTTGTAAAGAGGGTTCACTCAAGCTTTGGGTTAGAAAATTTTGAGTGTGTAAGGATTGCCTCATTAGCCTAGAAAGAGGAAGAAATTCAAGAGTGAATTTGGTTGAAATCCTTAACGAGAAGCTAAGGTAGTGGATGTAGGTGCTTGTTAGAAGGTCGAACCATTATAAATCCTTGTGTCCAATTCTCATTCTTTAGCTTCCACTTAAACACCCAAAAATCCAACTTTTTCACAGCGGGTAAGTTAGAACGGTTGAAGGAAATCGAGCACATAAAAATCCAACAAAACTTTTTAAATAAAAGAAGTTATTGAGAAAAAAAATAGTATACATAAGGTAAGTTTACACAAGTTTTTTTAGTGGTTAGAAAATAGTTTAAGGTTTTTTTAGTGGTTAGTGGTGAACCTATCAAAGTAATTTTCTTTTTCTTAGTGAAAATTTTGGTTTCGGTTTATCTTTCTTAAATCTTGTTACTAATGAGGTTACTTAGGATATGGATAAAATTGTTAGGACATTTATATTAGTGATACGCCGCATCGTAGATGTTAAATGCCCTGACCCGACGAATATCGATGATTTTTGCATCTGACATCATGACAATAAACATTTGTTCACTATTAAATCTACTTACTCTCAATTGACTGTTTCTACTTAAGATTCGAAACTTTCCAATTGAAATATTTTTTGAAGTTTACCAGTGTCATGAAGGCTCCGATTATTCTTATGGCTAACATATAAACAAAGACCGATGACCAACCTTGAGAGATGTCGACGATTCATCAGACATCGATATTCATTTTATAAAAAGTTATAAGAGACTTTTTAAGCGTGTGGAAACAAAAAATGAGTGCCGGATTTCTTTAAGAATATCAATTGTTTTATATAAAATTTTATTTTTTAATATTTTTATATAATATTTATCAAAAGAAATTTTCTTTTTTTCAAAAAGTCATTTGTATGAACTCACACCCCTTTCATCAAGTTGGTTCTACTATTACTTTATATAAAAAAAAAGTTGGTTCTATTTTGTGGTTCCAACTTCCAATTGCATACAAGAATAAATGACTTTGAATGTATTTAAATATGTATCATCTCATCAATTTAAATTTTACATAATTTTATTTAAGTGAAGCTTTGATTTAATGCTAAGATGTTAGTTTGAAAATATAAAAGATGGCGATCAAAATCATATCAATATAAATTTTATGTACGTTTCACAAAAAAAATTAATTTTTTTCTCTCTACTATTGATGTGCCACAAGGGTCTTCATCCTCTTTTCTTTGATTAGCTGGCGGCGGTTCCAACTTTTATATTAGTTGCGAACCGCTAGACTCATTATTTATCTATTTATTTATTTATTAACACCATTCTTTTGAATTTCAGTCTTTTTGATTTAATAAACTTTTTTTTATCTTTTGGTACGTTTTTCTGCCTTTTGGCATATTTTTTTGTTATTTATTTTCTATCAGGGCTGGATCTGACTTCGCCACGACTAGGGCTGGCAACGGGGCGAATTTGGGTGAATTAGAGCTACATCCACCCCATCATCCGCAATCAAAACTGTCATCCAACTCATCCACCACCCACTTAATCATTGACCCAAATTCGTCCCACCCATCAATTGCAGATGAAACGAGTGGATCGGATCATAAATGAGTTCTATTATTAGAAAATCAGAATTGAAATTACATGTAACAACTTACTAAAAACTGTTACTAAAAACATTAATATTTAATAAATGAAGTCAACTACTATTAAAGTTTTAAATTTTCAATATTTTAATTTTTAACGTATAACATAATTATGTAAACAAAGTTCACTTCCCAATAGTAAACTACATAAGTAAGCAAGCATTAGCCTCCTCATTATTTTATCTTATCATGAAGTTATTGCCATTAGTTCTTCATATAATCACCTTCAAAGGTCATCACCATCCTATAATAAATGAAAAAAATAAAATTGTGACATAATTTTTGTAGCAAATAAATAAATAAATTTAAGAAAAAAATATAAATAAATTACCGAATTAACGTCAACAACTTCACTTGATGAACATCTGTCGCCCTCCACATCATTATCCTCTAAGATAGTAGCACATGCTTGTGCATTATCGAAACAAGAGTCTAAAATAATATAATGAAACATATTATCGATTATAAGATGAAAAAAACCAAATGCATATAAAATATAATAAAATTTACTTGAATACTCTCCAAGTATCTAATTCTGCATTCACATGAAAGCCTTCATCGTATCAATACGAAGGCTTGAGCGTTGGGGATTGACCACTCTCTCACTCATGCTAAAGGCACTCTCTGAAACTATAGTAGATGCGGGAATCGTTAAAACATCCTTATTAATTTTTCTCAATATTAGAAATTTTAAATCAGTTCTCCAATAATAAAGCACGTTAAATTCATTACTCTTGGGTAATACATCATCCTCAAGATAATGATCTAACTCACATCTCACATTAGCTTTTCATTTTTTTTGTCTTCTTAATTTGAGCTCATTTATCTACTTTCTCATCGCCACATTTATTAAAATTATTAACTGCATTTTTCTTACCCAACAACCATCATGACTAGAAGAGGTGGAAGAGATATAATTCTCATTAACAGGTTCGTCTTGGTACTCTAGAAGTAGTTCATACAACAATCCTCGAACCCTTTCGATTTCGACACCTGCATCATCACCATATATTTCATTGAAGTAATAGTTCACACATTCTAACTTATTTTCAGGGTCCGGAATGGCTATAACTGCCAAAATTTCATTTATATTTGACCAATATTTTTCAAGTTTTCCATCATTTTTAGCCATATCTCTAATAACTTGTTCATCATCACTATCTTTCCAAGCTTTTAATGCTATTTTGATCTCACACACTTGCCGAAAAAATAAGTTGACAGTAAGATATTTTCTACCAGAGAACAACTCAGTCACTTTGTGAAACTTCTTCAACTTATGACAAATAATTTCAGCCAACTCCCAATCATGTTTAGTAGAAACCACAAACTTAAATTTAAAGTTTTCAGTCTTTAAATTAGCAAAGACATTTTTAAATGACAAAGCACTTATAAGCATCAAATAAGTGGAGTTTCATCTTGTTTTATAATTAAGTGACAACCTTTTAGAACAATCAATTTTTGAAACTCTTGCCTTGCCTTCAAACTTTTGAACTCTACTAGGAGTTGCAGTCCAAAACACAACACAATTACGATTTTTTTCAATCTCAGAATAAATTACTTCCAAATCATCATGAACAATCAAATTTAAAATCTGTGCACTACAACGCACATTTAAAATATTATCATCCAATAGAAGATTATCATGATCAAATTTTTCTTGCAACACAACAACCATAACATCATTTGTTGAACAATTATCCAGTACTACAGATGAATTTTTTTTAGCAATATTATAATATTCAGAGAATTTATCAAAACTTGGACAAATATATTAGTGGTATGCAAAAAGGAACATTAACAAACCTATTATATAACGACATAATTGAAATACATCAATTTTGAGCAAATAAAAATCACTAGCGAAGCACAACACAAACAAATAGGAAGCCCATTTAAAGTTTGTAAAAACATTAAAAAAATATACTTCAAGGTTTTGTTCTGCAGATTCCAACTATCATCAATATAGTGTGTTGTGACCACCATAAAACCTTTCTTTTGATTTGAAGCTGTCTACATGTCAAAAGTATTGCGTGAGATTAGCTTGAAGCTTGGATTTAAGCTGTTGATAATTTTTCAAAATTTAATGTGCTCAACAATAGATAACGAACACTCATGAAGAATGACCATATTGGCTAGCTCCTTTCGCGATACCTCTTGAGAAAACACATAATTTTCTAGCGTTATAGATGAATCTTGTTTACGATTAATTGACAAAATTTTTTAGCGCAAATCAACTTGCATCACATGCTTTTTAGAGCAACTAAGCTTGAAACAGTCTTTTAAATATGAAGTTCTATTTTTACTTTTGACAGAGAATGTCTGGCCACAATGCAGACACTTTGCTCTTGTTTTTCCATTAACAATCATCCTCTCAAAGTGATTCCGCACCAGAGAAGTAAGCTTTCTAGGTTGACGAGGTGGTGGACCTGATGGCAGATGTATAGTTGCATTTTGTTGAGACGAATCTGAAAATTCTAGTGTAGAAGGTACGTGTTGAGCAATCGGTTGAGTATTACTTGGAGTTGTAGTTGGCATTAAAATCTCAGAAGATTGAGAAGAGAATAATTTGGAAGCAGCGTAACTGCTATCTGTATCTCCCATCTTAATTTCTAAAGTGTTAAAATAAATTAATTTTTATTAATCAACAAACAGAAAAGAACGTAAATTTTTTTGCTATTGTACTATTATTTCTCACCATCTTCAACGAAAAACATGTAAGGATATTTAACCCATTTTAAAAAATATAACAACAATTTAAAATCAAAATATGATGCTAACAAATGAACCAAAATATAACAGTAAATAAAAATATAATGCTAACAAACGAACCAAAATACAACAAATAAAAATATAATACTAACAGCAGTCTAAGAACAATTGAGATCTAAACCAAAATTAAAATAAAAAAACGTACCTTAATTAAATAACATAAAGTTGGAAAAAATCAAACATTGTTATATTGTATAAGAAATTGCAGGAATAAAATATTGAAATCTAAACCAAAATTTAAAAAATTAAAAAAATAAAGAATACGTACCTTTTTTATTCTCTCAGTTGAAATTGCAAGAGGTTTCTTCAAAAAAAATTGCAAGAGGAATGTGGGACTAAAATAAAGAAAAATGGCGCTGGATCTAAAATAGAAAATGAGTAAATATTTTAGGGTTTAACCTAAAAAAAACTCTTTAAGGTAATTAATATCTTTTAGAATTAATAACATATTAATGGTGGATGGATGGGCAGGTGACGAATTGGATGGTGGGTTGAAAATTTTTCACCCAAATCCATCACCCGCTCCATTCACCACCCACTTTAAATTGATCAAACCTATGTTTTATCGGATTTTCGTCCATTTAATTGGGTCGGGTGAACCATCATCCATGGATAATTGCCAGCCCTAGTCACGACTGATCAAGATGTCGTTCCTTTCATTATGTTGATGATCTCTCTGTCTTGGACCCTTGAACTGATTTTGGATACGCGATTACATCTATTGTTTATTCGCGATTGAGTTGTGGTAATAACCTTATTGTCAACGCATGTTCACTGTAATATGCATTTGTCAATGTTGTTTATTGATGTTTTTACCCATCATCATCGATTTGGGGATGTTTGTATCCATATTTTGTTTCGAGTCTTTGGATTAGGTTCTTACATGTTTCTTGGTATGACCCTCTTATGATCTAGAGCCGCTAATTAGTTTCTCTGAGTTTGTGTCTAGATTTAAGTGTTTATTTACTCAATAGTAAACTTTCATTGTAATTTTGGATATTTCCTTAAAAAATAAAATAAGTCATATGTTTCTTTTCATCATGCTTGTAATATTTAATTCTTTAAATTTGTTGAGATAAGATTCTTTCATACCATTTAAAATTAAGTTTTGCAATGGTACCGTAAAGGTTAATTATGGGAACAACCCTCTCAACTAGAGTATCTTCATATATATTCTTAACTCTTTTACAATGCACACATATTTTGCAGATAAAGTGATTGAAACCATATCTCTTAAAAAATTCGTTTTTTCGCTGGAACCACTTGTTGAGTTTATACCAATTGATAGATAGTTACTAGGTAAATTAACATTTATGTTATGAATATTTATCTATGTGGATGTCTATCATGATAAGGACTTTATCAAGGAGATTTGACTTACTTTATCATTAGAAATATTATCTACATTAATTAGAGTTTAATGTATTATGTACTTCAACATTAAAAAATTAATATTTTATTTTAAAAACCCTAGTCATGACTTTCACGTTTCCTCCGAAATTATCGGAGCAGCATGGGCAAGTATCGGCGGCGGAGTACAATGACTCTGGTGGCCAGTCGCCGGGAGGGGTGGAGATGGTAGTGCCGCCAGTGTTAGAGTGGCCTGGTTCCCCCGCCATGATGGAGGAGCAGCCGGCGACGAAGAAAGCCCATGAGATGGATGTTGTGATGGCTGATAGGGCCACGGCAGAAGCGAAGGACAATGACAATGTTGTGGAGATGGAGGTGCAGGCGGCGAACAGTGATAGGCCTCCGATGGGGGTGCAGGCGGCGAACATTGATAGGCCTTCGATGTCATACGCGGCTATGGTGTCGGGTGTGTCGGTCGGTGGTGGTCATGCAATGGCAGGGAGTTCCGAGGAAGGGATTGAGGTGTTGGATGCGGATTTTTCGATCGATTGCAGTGGTGTGTTTCCCAAGATTACTTTCTCTGAAAGAATCCATGAACGTATTGATGAAAGCATGCAACGTACAATCATAGTTCGTCCTTTAGCGAGAGCGATCGGCTTCAAGACCCTGGTGAACCGCGTTCATACTTTATGGAAGACGGAGAAGAACTTTCAGGTGATCGATTTGGATAATAACTATTTCTTGGTGAAGTTTGAGTCTGCCAACGATTATACTAAGGTGCTCACAGGAGGTCCTTGGACTTTGTTTGGTTGTTATTTAACGGTGCATCCGTGGTCGAGAAACTTTTCGACATCGGAAAAGCACCCGTCACAAGTAGTGGTGTGGGTGCGATTGTCAGGGCTTCCATACCGTTATTATTCGAAGGCTTTGTTTCGAAGGATAGCTGATGTGATTGGACGTGTGATTAAAATAGACTATAGTACATCATTGGGTGAGCGAGGTCGTTTTGCACGCTTAGCTGTGGTGATTGATCTGAACAAACCCTTTATTGTCTTGTATTGGTATTGATGGTTTTATACAAAAGCTTGAATATGAGGGCCTTCATCAAATTTGTTACAAGTGTGGGCGATATGGCCACTCACAAGATTTGTGTGGGGTTAGTGCTAATGTCTTCGGGGTCGTAGAAAGGGAAAATTTGGTAGCAAACAATTCTTCTGCAATGTCAGCTGAAGTGATTTCTGAGGATAACTTGTTTGGACCTTGGATGGTTGTTGATCGGCAACGTTGATGATCAACAAGGGTGGTAGGGAACAAGAGCGATGGTATTCAAGTCAATCGTAGTGGTTCGTGGTTCGATGTCTTGCGGGGAGATCATGAGGAGGGTGACGTTGGGAATGTTTCTAATGCTATTTTATCGAAAGAGGGCAGGAAGTTTCTCGGTCGCGGGAGAATTTCGCGGGATAAGGTGCTAAGAGATCGACACCGGGTCGAAAAGGTATTGTTGTTCAGCCGAGTGGTCCCAAGGGAGTGGTGATAAATGCGGGTGATTGGATTGCTAATAGTGTTGGTAGTTCAAGGGCGAAGGAGAACGATGGGAAGGTTAGCGCAAAGCCGATTGAGAAAGGTAAGGGGTTTTGTCAGTTGAGTGTTTGGATGAGGCGACGGGGCGTGTGCAACTTCGGGATGTATCTAATGTTGTTAGGGGACTTGTTTCAGAGGGTAATGGACATGGCTTCATACATGTAGTTCCTTCTGTTACGGGTGTGGATCCACATACTGTTGAACACACGCTGAGGATTGTATCCGGTTCTCACAGAGCTGTCTCGATTACGGAAGGGAACCATGATGTCAAATCGACGACAAGGTTGAAACATGGTTTGAATTCGGGAAAGGGAGGAGCGGCGATACGGGCAATGCATAAGAAGAGCTTAAATGTGTCACGGAAATCAGAACCACGAGTGCCGCCTCGTCCGGTATTGAAAGAATGGGTTCAGTCTCTTTCATCGAAGTTGGACAAGTTTCTGGCCCCTGGAATAGGTACAGTTGTGGGAGTGCCCTCTGATACAGCCGATGTGGCTTCTACGGCGGCGCATGGGTTGGTCGTTGGGAAGGAGAACCTTCCTTCCCTTCAGTAAGTTTTTCATCCTCTTTTATTTGATTGTTATGAATACTATGATGTTTTAGAATACACAGGGGGCGGCGAGTGCTGAGTTTCGCCGTCACCTTAAGAATTTTGTTAGAGCTAACAATCCACAGGTGGTTGCTCTGTTTGAACCACGTGTCAGCTTTGCTGAAGCTGATAGAGTTATTCAACGGTTTGGGTTTCTGAATTCTTTTCGTGTGGAGGCAAGAGGTTTTAGTTGGGGTATCTGGATTCTATGGCGAGATGGATTGGAGGTTGAGTTCTTATCAATTTATAATCAATTTGTGCATGGTAAATTTTGTGAGGTTGCAGGGGATAAGTGGTTTTTCTTTATGGTTGTCTATGCTAGTCCTAATGCGAGCATCCGACGGAGTCTTTGGGATAAGTTGAGCCAGTTAAATCCGGAAGATGACGTACCGTGGATTTTAGGTGGTGACTTTAATGTTATCCTTCCTAAAGATGGGCATTATGGGGGTTCGAGTGCGGTTCTAGGGACTAGCACTCTTTTCTGGGACTTTATCAATAATGTGGAATTGGTTGAGATGGATTATAAGGGGGATGATTTTACTTGGAGTAGGGGTGATCTGTACCATAGGATTGATAGTTGTTTAGCTAACGCTGCTTGGTTCATTGAGTTTCCGATGTCGATTGTTGTGCATTTAGATTAGGTTGGCAGCGATCATTGCCCTCTTCTTGTTCAGCCAGGGGGTGTAAGGGGTAATAGTGAATCACGTCCTTTCCATTTTTTAGCTGCTCGGCAGGATCATCCGGGGTTCAAGTCGATGCTTGGATCACTCTGGGATAGCTCGTCTTTGGTGGTTGACAACATTCAGCAATTTCAGGAGATTGTGAAACGCTGGAATGTAGAAGAGTTTGGTCACATTGGGCGAAGGAAGAAGAGGGTGCTGGCACGGCTCCGGTATTGATAGGGCCTTGAGGAGGAATCCGTCAGATTTTCTGATTGATTTATTGCATAAACTGCGGGATGAGCTTGACATTATTCTCGAGGAGAAGGAATCTTTGTGGTTCCAAAAATCACGAAGCCAATGGATTTTACTCGGCGACAGAAATACTCGCTACTTCCATGCGTCGACAATGGCATGTCGAAGGGCAAACGCAATTGTTGCGCTCAAGGTGGGTGATGGTACTTGGAGCACTGATCAGGATGTTTTACGTCAACAGACAATCGATTTTTACAGGGTGTTATTTACGGCTGATACAAGTTGTTCTGGGGAATATTAGGTTCGTGGAATGTTCCCCAGCATGAGTGATCATATGTGTCGTTCTATAGGTGGACCGATTTTTTATGAGGAGGTTAAAGTATCCGTGTTTGATATGGGTCCGTGGAAAGCTCCGGGTATTGATAGCATGCACACAGGGTTTTATCAGAGGAATTAGGACGTTGTGGGATTGAATGTGTGTCAGTATATAAGAAGTATTTTCAATGGCGAGTCGTCCCACTCTTCTATTAATAATACTCTCATGGTTCTAATTCTCAAGGTTACTTCACATGAAACGATGAGTCAGTTTTGCCCTATCAGTCTGTGCACTGTGCAGTATAAAATAGTGACCAAAGTGGTGGTTAATCGCATTAAGCCTTTTTTGTCAAATTGGGTTTCGGACAATCAGACTAGCTTCGTTCCTGGACGGTCTATTTATGATAATATTATAATGGCGCAGGAAATTGTGCATTCAATGAAGAGGAAATCTGGAAAGAAGGGTTGGATGGCGTTGAAGATTGATTTGGAAAAAGCTTATGATAGGTTGGAATGGGCATTTATAGATGACATGTTGCAGGATATTGGCTTTCCTTTGAACATTCGGCACCTTATTCTTGATTGTGTTTCTAGTGTCTCCACTCAGCTCATTTGGAATGGTGCGGTCACTGAGCCTTTCACGCCTACCAAAGGTATCCGGCAAGGGGACCCCATATCGCCTTACCTTTTTGTTTTATGTATGGAACGACTGACACAGGCGATCAATCAGAAAGTGGCTTTGGGTCAGTGGAAGGGTTTTTATACCTCTCGGCGAAGCCCTGTTATTTCACATTTGATGTTTGCGGATGATATGGTTCTTTTTACAGAGGCGTCACTAGAACAATTGGATGTGATTTGGGAAGTTCTGATAGATTTCTGTAAGCATTCAGGGCTGAAGGTTAGTGTGCAAAAATCGAATATGTATTTTTCAAAGAATGTGGACGCTGATTTGAGACGGGCTCTGAGTACTGTGGTGGGTTTTTCGGAAGTAACGGATCTAGGTAGGTATCTCGGTGTTCCTATGTTACATAACCGGGTTTCTAAATTGACATATGCCTATTTGATACAGAAAGTACGTGATTGTCTATCAGGGTGGAAGGCTAAGTATCTTTCGTTTGCGGGATGTATTACTCTTGTGAAGGCCGTGTTGTCGACATTGCCATACTATGCAATGCAAACGACGAAATTACCGTTAGGTGTGTGTGACGAAATTGAGCATTTGATTCGGAATTTTGTTTGGGGGCACTGTGACGGCAAAAAAAGGGTGCATTCGGTGAATTGGAATGAATTATGCAAGCCTTCTTCGATGGGCGGGTTGGGTTTTAAATGTTTGAGAGATCAGAATGATGCGTACTTCATGAAACTCGCGTTTAATTTGGTTGATAAGCGAGAGCATCTTTGGGTGTGTTTTCTCCACACTAAATACAAGTGTAGTGAGATCGTTCTAGAAACACTTTTTAGGCGGAATTGCTCCCATTTGTGGCGGGAAATATCGTCGGTTTGGTTAGATATTCGGGAGGGGTTGGTTTGGAGAGTTGGTAATAGAGAATGCATCGACTTTTGGCGTGACAATTGGATTCGGGGTGTTGGTCTGCTTGTGGATCTTGCTACTGTTCCGAGTGGACTGCAACAAGGTTTTGTTTCCCTGTAGGACATGCGAAATAGAGAGGGAAATTGGGACATTGATCGTTTTGCACACACCTTGCCAAGGGATGTTGTTGATAGAATTGCCGTCATACATTCCCTTGCCGCGACTGATGTAGTCGACGCCATGGGTTGGAGCTGGAGTGCGAACATGAAGTTTTCAGTTAAGTCGGCTTATGCGGCGAAACGGGGTGAGCTTGAAGCAATGAGGGATAATCTTTGGCGAAGTTTGCAGCAATTTCCGGGACCTCAGCATATCTGTTTGTTCTTGTGGCTGTTGTGCAAGGGCCGTGTGTTGACAAATAGTGAACGGACTCGAAGGCATCTTGCGGACACAGCAGCATGTTTGTTGTGCGGGCACAGTGACGAGACGATCGACCATGTTTTTCGTCAATGTTCAACGGCAAAGAGCACTTGGTTGCGTTTGATTCCAGCCGCTAATCGCCGTTGGTTTTTCACGTCTGCCATAGAGGAGTGGATCACCGGAAATGTGTGAGATAATGCTGGCAGTGGCGAGGAGTAGTGGGGGCTGCTGTTTGGGGCCATTGTTTGGCATCTATGGTTGGCAAGGAATAGTTTTGTTTTTGGCAGTGTAAGTCCCAGTGTGGACGATGTGTTGGTGAAGGCTAGACTGTTGGGTTGTGTGGAGCTCGATTCGATCAACCAATTTAGCTCACCAAGTGGTGGAGAGGCGGATATTTGGGTGGAAGGGTTTAGGAAGCTAAAAGGATTAAAGACACAATGATTTATAGTGGTTCGGCCTTCTAACAAGCACCTACATCCACTACCTTAGCTTCCCACTAAGGATTTCACAATCAATCCACTAATTGATTCGTCCCCTTTTCTAGGATTAGGAGGAAACCCTTACAACCGATCAAGCTTCTACCCAAGCCTTGATCAAAACCCTCTTTTACAAAGAGACAAATGAAAGCAAACTTAAACCCTCTAATAGGTGTTTGTTTGCACAATTAAGCACTCACCCAAAGCCTAAAACACTTGAGCAAATTTGACAATTTTGGTTCACTAGTGTTTGTCTATACAAGAAATGACACTTTAAGCACTAAGACAATTTCTTGATCATTTGTTGATTGACAATTGAAGCATTAGTCTTCTCTTGATGCTTGGAGGTCCCTTTTATACTCCCAATTGAGTTTATAGCCGTTTAGGACCGTTGGGGTTGAAATAGAGTCGTTGGACCCTTTAATTCCCTCCATAAATGCAGTTCTGCAGCTCCCCATTTCGAAACGCTTGAACCCGTTTCGGAACACCCTCAATATAGAAAGAGCCGTTGCAGTCTGTCAGGGTACCCGTTTCGGAACACCCCTTTGCCGTTTCGGAACACGTATCGGAACGCCCTTAGCCCGTATCGAAACGACATGCATTTAAAAGTTAGTTGGGAAAGAGCCGTTGGGGTTTATGACCATTGGGGTCAGTGCCACGTGGGCGTATCGAAACGGCCTAGCCTGTTTCGAAACGCTGGCCCTGTTTCGATACGGGTATCGAAACGTTTTGGCCACTGGAAGGCACCCGTTTCGAAACGCCCTAGGGTGTTTCGAAACACTTGGTCAGTTTTGTGAAATTTGGCCTTTAAAAACATGAAAAACCTTTATGAAAAATTCCTTAAATATTATTTCAAGTTGTTTGGACTTTGGAGATGTTTTAAATACTTTTTAAATCAGTCCAAAACATTTTTCAATTATTATATCAAAACATTAGTTCTACAATCTCCCCCTTTTTGATATAATAAAACCACTTGAAAAATTGTTTGGAATTCTCCCCCTTTAACTTTAAAAAAGTGAATAAGAGGTTAAAAATTTAATTCACATAAGGCTCCCCCTTATTCATTTGAAAATTCAATTTTTCAAACCATTTCTCCCCCTTTTTGTTATATCAAAAAGATTTAAAACATTAAGTTCAAAAATAACAATAGAGGTAAAATTTGACAAAAATATGAATTTTGGTTTTAAAAATGGCTCCCCCTTACTCAAAGCAACATTGAAATGTTAGTCCAACATATATGATCATCTAGTTGAATTTAAATTAAAGTAAACAAATAAAAGCAAAAACAACTAGAAATTTTTACCACACTTGAACTCAAGGGAGGATGTGAAGCCTTCCTTCTTCAAGTGTTCTTCCTTGTGTGCATGGAGCTCCCCCTCAATGTTTGACTTGTTGAACATCTCCATCACACCTACAATAGACAATCAAGTAACTTTTGGTATCCAAATTGCTTTGGATCCATAAACGTTAGTTGCACAAATTTTTGACCCCTTAGGAATCCATTTTTCAATGTCATCCTTTTTAATTGAAGTGGTTAGTCCTTTTGGGACCCAAACACTTCTAAAACATTTTCCTTTAATAAATCTAGGGGCACTAGATTGTCTAACATAAAAATTTGATTTTCCAAAATTGTTTTTCTTTTCAAGCTCTTTGGAAATCAAATCTTTTTCTACTTGAACATTTTGAA
This sequence comes from Hibiscus tridactylites, assembly GCA_958450335.1. Classification (NCBI taxonomy): domain Eukaryota; kingdom Viridiplantae; phylum Streptophyta; class Magnoliopsida; order Malvales; family Malvaceae; genus Hibiscus; species Hibiscus tridactylites. Next base: position 12,457,982 of record OY288288.1, read on the forward strand.
GCAATTTTTGTAAATCAAGACATTTTAACTCAAACTCTTCAAGTTTTGCTTCAAGTTCAAGTTTGGTTTTAGAAAGCAAATCATTTTGAATTTTTAACTTTGAAATCAATTTATTGTTTTTCAAAATGTGGCTTTTAAAATCTAAAACCAAATCATCATAGGCATCTTGTAATTCATCAAAAGTGTAAGAACATGAAGTAGATGAATTAGAAGTTACCCTTGAATCTTCTTCGATGGCCATAAAGCAAAGGTTGGCTTGTTCATCGTCGGTGGAGTCTTCATCACTCCAAGTAGCCACATGTGCCTTTTTCTTATGGCTTGAAGTGCTTGCCCTCTCCTTTCTCTTAGGTTCTCGTTCAAGCTCTCTCAAAGCTTTCTTCATGAAAGGGGCACACTTCTTGAAGAGATGAACTATCTCTTCATCTTCCTCCTCTTCACTTGAGTAGACATGATGGCAAGTGGAGGATTTGAGAGCCATGGCACTAGCATTGATGCCAAGCCCTTTGATTTTCTTCTCTCCCATAGCTCTTATTTCTTCCCTCTTCTTCTCATCCTCTTTATTCTTCTTCATGATTTGATGAGTAAGGAGTGACCCCATGAGTTCATCTAGCTTCAAAGTCTTCAAATTTTTGGCTTCGATGATGGCGGTCCTCTTTGAGTCCCAAGACTCGGGAAGTGAGTAGATGAGCTTTCGAACAAGCTTCTCCTCCGGGATGGCTTCTCCATAACCTTTAAGACCATTGGTGATGGTGGAGAATCTATCAAACATCTTCTCGATGTTCTCTTCCGGATCCATTTTGAAGTTCTCATACTCCAAGGTTAGGAGCCCAATCTTGGTCTCCTTGACTTCGTTTGTCCCCTCGTATGTGACTTCAAGCTTGTCCCATACCTCCTTGGCACTCTCACAAGAAGACATCTTCTCATAGATGGATGGACCAAAAGCACAAAATAGAATGTGCAAGGCTTTGCAATTTAGCTCCATCTTCTTGCGATCGTCGGCACTCCATTCCGCTTTACTTCTTTTAGGCACGAACGGGCCATCTTCAACTACATCCCATAGCTTGTAATCTTTTGATTTGATGAAGAATTTCATCTTTGTCTTCCAATGGGCGTAGTGGTCTCCGTCAAAGAAAGGCGGTTTGTCGATTGATTGTGCCATTTGAGCCGGTTGATGAAAAAGTGATCGAACTTGCCGGATCTTCTCAATAGGATGTTAATCCTCACCGATTGAGCCAAGCTCTGATACCAATTGTTGGGTTGTGTGGAGCTCGATTTGATCAACCAATTTAGCTCACCAAGTGGTGGAGAGGTGGATATTTGGGTGGAAGGGTTTAGGAAGCTAAAAAGATTAAAGACACAATGATTTATAGTGGTTCGGCCTTCTAACAAGCACCTACATCCACTACCTTAGCTTCCCACTAAGGATTTCACAATCAATCCACTAATTGATTCGTCCCCTTTTCTAGGATTAGGAGGAAACCCTTACAACCGATCAAGCTTCTACCCAAGCCTTGATCAAAACCCTCTTTTACAAAGAGACAAATGAAAGCAAACTTAAACCCTCTAATAGGTGTTTGTTTGCACAATTAAGCACTCACCCAAAGCCTAAAACACTTGAGCAAATTTGACAATTTTGGCTCACTAGTGTTTGTCTATACAAGAAATGACACTTTAAGCACTAAGACAATTTCTTGATCATTTGTTGATTGACAATTGAAGCATTAGTCTTCTCTTGATGCTTGGAGGTCCCTTTTATACTCCCAATTGAGTTTATAGTCGTTTAGGACCGTTGGGGTTGAAATAGAGTCGTTGGACCCTTTAATTCCCTCCATAAATGCAGTTCTGCAGCTCCCCGTTTCGAAACGCTTGAACCCGTTTCGGAACACCCTCAATATAGAAAGAGCCGTTGCAGTCTGTCAGGGTACCCGTTTCGGAACACCCCTTTGCCGTTTCGGAACACGTATCGGAACGCCCTTAGCCCGTATCGAAACGACCTGCATTTAAAAGTTAGTTGGGAAAGAGCCGTTGGGGTTTATGACCGTTGGGGTCAGTGCCACGTGGGCGTATCGAAACGGCCTAGCCTGTTTCGAAACGCTGGCCCCGTTTCGATACGGGTATCGAAACGTTTTGGCCACTGGAAGGCACTCATTTCGAAACGCCCTAGGGTGTTTCGAAACACTTGGTCAGTTTTGTGAAATTTGGCCTTTAAAAACATGAAAAACCTTTATGAAAAATTCCTTAAATATTATTTCAAGTTGTTTGGACTTTGGAGATGTTTTAAATACTTTTTAAATCAGTCCAAAACATTTTTCAATTATTATATCAAAACATTAGTTCTACATAGACGTTTGGTGTAGGGGACGACTAGGGCACTGTTGGGCGGGAGATTTGTGTTGCAAAGAAATGCTGGGAGAGCTTCGATGGTGGATACACGTCAGCATTTGATGTGGTCTCCACCGCCTGTGAATGTGTGGAAGATCAACGTAGATGGGGCATGTGATCTATCCGGGGGTCGTGCTTTATGTCGGGGTGTTATTCGTGATTCCGCAGGTAATTGGATTATTGGTTTCTCAAAATTCTTTGGTCGATGTAGTGCCCTTGAGGCGGAAATATGGGCGATCCATGAGGGTCTGCTATGTGCGCTCGAATGTAATGCTCGGGCGTTGATAGTTGAGTCGGATTGTCTTGAGGTGGTTCGTTTGCTACAGAAGGAGCGGGACGATGTTGGTCCGTTGTCTTTGTTAGGATCTGTTCGTCGTTTATTTACAAAGGTTAGTATGCTTGAGATTCGTCATATTTCTCGGAATGCTAATCGCATTGCCGATGTTCTTGCTAAATTGGGTCATTTGAGTGGTTATGATGCGAGCTATTTTTGTGCCCTGCCGGATGCGGTGCTCGCGCTCTTACATGAGGAGTTACCTAGTCCTATAGTTTGATTTGTGTGTATTTTTCGGGTTAATCCCGAGTTTCTGCAATACTATGGCGGGTACTCTTTTCCTCCATTTAGGTTAGGGAGGTTTTTAACGAGGCCTGCCATAGTATCCCCTTTATTAATCAAAAAAATGTATTATGTACTTCTTGTGCCTATAAATAGATGATTTATTGAATGCATTGTACACAAGTCTATATTTGAGAATAATATGAATCTTCCTCTTTTTCTCATCTCTTTGTTCTTCTTGTTCTTCTTTATTTAATTCACAACACGTTATCAGCACGAGACTCTAATCAACTGAGTCTTCATCGTTCGAATCCAAAAGAAATTGCTTGAAAGAGTTCAAGTATAGAATGAACTAAAGATAAGTTTCTTTTTCCCCTTATTTTTTTAGTTACTGATTATCTGTATGTTTATATTTTAACTTGGTTTTTAATTTTTGAAAGACATGGAAGCATATTTGATTGTATTTGAATTTTGACAATTGGGCAGAGATTAGTTTGTGATTTCTCACAATTTTTGAATAGCGTGGAAGCATATTTTAACTCAAAACATGATCTCGCTCAATTACTATGGTTTTTGTTAGTGATTCTCGAAAAAGATTTCAATATGATATTGAAGAATACATTCACTATATATTCAAACTATCTTTAAAACTTTGATATGATTTTTAATCGTTCTTAAATTAAGTTTAGTATATCTTGATCTATTATTTGGTTATTGTCTTGTTTTAATCATTTTGATTAAGGGTTTGACCATTTTTTTGTTGAAGTTAATAGTGACGACATTCAAGTATGATTCATCGATTTACGGTTCATCTCAGGTGGGAAATAACATGCAGTCTATTAACATGATTTTGTTAATTAGAAATCCAATCATATGAATTGCAATTATGGATCCTATTATATATATATATATATATATATTATTTTATCGTTGGGAATTGATATTTTAACCGTGTTTTAAGTTTTACATGTCTTTAAACGGCTTGGAAAGAGATATGACATAGAGAGATTATGAGAAGTTGTCTTGGTTATTTATATCTCCATTGTCCTCAAGAGGAAAATCAATATCGGTAAATTTTAATTTTATTTTTATTCTTTATATTATTATTTTAAAGTGCGATAAATCATGGTGATTTTGCTCGAAAGTAATATTTCTTCTACATTGAAAAACTCAATTGTAGACTTCTCCCAATGTCAAATTACAAAAATTCATCTTGACAAGAATTTTGTGGGATGCATCCCTTGAAGTAAATGCAAGCATAATGTTTATTTCATGCGATTATCAATAATGAGGCATTCCCTAAAGTGAATGCAAACATTATGCTTATTCCATGAAATTATTGGATCTGTTTCATTCCCTGAAGAGAATGCAAATATGGTAAATCACTATTTAATTGATAACATAACTTCGATATAATCCAAGTATATTGGCTGGACATCCCGTTCTGCGAGGCTATTGGTCTCAAATGAGGTTTTTAAAGGACCTTGTGGACTGATTTAACAATGTCGTGTACGAGGATTAAATCTTTATTCTATGTGATAAGGATATGTCAAAAAGGTTTCAAAGGCCCACTGGCTCTACTCCATTCTCTGAAGTGAATGTGAGATTATATTATGGAAAAATAAAAATCACATTAAAAGTTGTGGTCGTGATTGAAACCATGAACATAGAGATGGAAAATATGGTCATTTTAAGGATATTTCTACCCACCGGTAGTGAGGTAATAAGAATGACAAGAGTGATAAAGATCATTCTAATGAAGTAAAATCCTTCTTATTACCAATGCGATATTATAAATGATTGGTCTCGTACTTGTTGTACGTTGAAAAATCAAAAATCATTGAATGATAAAGGGAAGAAAATAGAAGCAAATTTTGTTTGCGAAAAATGACGAAGATGATTTTGGTCTAACTTTATTTGGACATTGTTGGTCCAACTCATTTAGACGTTGTTGATTTTCTTATAACCCTCGAAGGGAATAAATCATCTTCTAATTATTCTCATAACTTTGAAGAAAATTATTTATCTTTTTATTTATTTTTCTTTATGTTTATTTACTTTACACACATTAATTATTTATGTTTTATATTTATATTTATATTTATATATTATGATATTTATTTATTTATTTTGTTTAACATGATTACTTGTCAAATAAATCTACAGTGACGATTTATGCTCAACATAAACATAAGATATATTTTTCCATTTAAATGCAATGGAATAATATGAGTACTATATCGCAAAGTACTGAAAATATTGATGCTCTAGAAGAGTAATAAATTCTTGAGAGAAAGCACAATATAAAAAGTGCATAATTGTGAATATTGCAATAATTACTACTAATAGTAATAATATCGTCACCACTATAAGTGGAAATTTTAAGATAGCAATATGAGTTCGCAAAATATCCCTTTGGGAATTATATAAAACATATGTTATCAATTGGCATTTGAAATAAGTCAATGTAAATATAAGTTCGGTAGCCAAAAGGTCAATTGAAAGCTTTAGAAGAACTATATATTGCTACTAAAAGATAATTTCCATTGAAAGCTCTGAAAGAGCTAAAGATATTCATATTCAAAGGAACAATTTTGATGGTTGTACTTGACATGTACGAGTGAGATTGAATCACATGTTATGGTAAATTAGAAGTTTACGAAATTCAGAAATGTATATACACACTTGTATATAGTTGGTATGATCGGTTAGACCATCCTGATCAATAATGATGCGAAAACTATTGAGATTTATATGCACATTTATTAAAAGAACCTAAAGTTCTTGTGGTGCTTGTTCTCAAAGGAATTGATTAAATTCCATTTATTGAAAGAACACGAAATTTTTGTGTTGCTTGTTCTCAAAGGAAATGATTAAGATCCCACTTACCAAAAGAACTTGAAGTTCTTGTACTAAAGTTGATACTGCATGTCTTGCATATTTGAATGAAATATGGGCTCATATATCCGCAAATGTGGAAAGTTTTATATGATTTTAGTAGATGCATCTACATTGTTTTATCAACTTACAACCAGAAGTTTGTGAGATTGATTATAAAAGGATTCAGATTATGCAGTTAGACTATTCGTCTTGCAAAAGCTAGTGGGTTTATATTTTAAGCTATATCAGTTGTTACAAAGCCTATTGATTATGAAAAAAATACAATTTAGCAAAATTTCAATTGGATGCCTTCTCATCAATAGCTAAACTATGAAAACAAAACAATTATTATTTATATTGTGTTTTCATATAGCAACACTTATACGCATCAAGCCAGCGAGTTATAATAAATTCCCTGTTATGATTGGTTTTTGGTCAGAAGCCATACATTTCCCATTTTATAATTTTTGAATGTGCGATATATTTTTGAATTGCTCCACCATAACGCACAAAATGGGTTGTAAAACCTATGTTTGATTGTGATATAACAAAGTATTTAAAGGACCAAATTGTAAAACTTGAAATGAATTTTTAAGTCCTCTAAAACTTTTCAAATCAACAAGGTTTTGCTCTAGTTTGAAAAACTCAAACTCCAAAATATTTTCTAAGTGTTTCAAGGCCAAATTGCTCAAAATATTTATGCGTATCGATACACCCCTTACCGTATCGATACCTTTTTTACAAACTTGGCTACTAGAGACAAACATTTTGATACGCCCCTTACCGTATCAAAACAATGTATCAAAACAGATTACATCTGTATCGATACGCTCTCTCTATAAAATCCTAAGAAGTTTGAATCGAGTACCGATACGGTCTCACTCGTATCGATGCAGTTTAAAAGTAATTTTAAATTCAAAGCCTTAAATGTTTTTACTGTTGCTTTGTCAGTTGTTAGGTAGTGAATTTTTAAAGAGGTGGTTAATGAGTATCGATACGCTCTTACTCGTATCGATACAAATTCCTCTAGTGGGCTAAGTTGAAAAATTGCATCGATAAAGTCTTGCCCGTATCGAAACGGTTCCCTAACCCGTACCGATACGCCTCTTTTATAATTGTGCAACGGTTCTTTCTTTTTTGAGACAAGTATCGATACGCCTCCTCGAGTACCGATACGGTAGGCTGCAGAAGTGCATTTGTGGTGGTAAGATAGAGTTTCAAAACCTATAATCAATTTCTTAACCACCCAAACGGCTAGAATTAATAGAGAATGTATAAAAACAAGTCATTTGAAGACCAACAACAACTATTGCATCCAAGAGAAATATCTACAAAAAAAATTCAAGCTCAAGTGCCTAAATTCTCATTCTTGTAAAATCCTAAATTGTATTGAGTGAAATTCTTATTTTGTATTTCAATTTGGGTTGAGTGCTTGTATTCAAAGGGGTAAATTTGTATTGAGAGATATTCTTATTGCCTTCAATTTCTTCTTTGTAACCAAGTGAGGGTTTGGTCAATTTTTGGTAGAAAATTGACCGGTCTTGTTAAGGTTTCCTCCTAAGCCTAGAAAAGGGGAAGATCAATTAGTGGAATTGTGGGAAAATCCTTAGTGGGAGCTAAGGTAGTGGATGTAGAGTTCATTTGGAACTTGAACCACTATAATTGTCTTGTTCTTCATTTTTATTCATCCCACTTCACTTCCTAAATTTTAAAAAACCAATTCGCCCCCTCTTGACTTTGATCAATCTTTTGATGCACTCAACATGGGTAAATAAAAAGGGTTGAGAATATATATATTAGTATGAGTCTCCTTTTATGTTTAAATTCTTAAAAATTAATTAGAGAAACATTTATGACATGATTTTTCTCAACATCGTGGAGACATAATAATCAGCTGGGTAAAGGAAAATGAATTATCGTTATCTAGATCCTCGTATATGAACCAAAAGTTCATAAGATAATTCATGTTATTACATGTCAACTGCCAGACATATTTATTGACCCAATGAGAGTAACTAAGTCTCATATACCAGCTGAAATGCTCTAAGTTTAAATTACATGTTAGAGCAAGAGGATGTAAATCATGCCTAAAACATGATAGTTGAATTGGTTCCAATGATCAAAATTCTCGTAAATGAGAAGTAATATGAGATGGTCATATATTGGAGGCGGGTGCTCCTAAAGAGACCCAAGACATAATTGATTATAAAACTTTTGAAGAGTTTTAGGTACCTGAAATAAAGATTGAAATCTTAAAAAGATCTCGATGAGTTATGTTACTACGAGAATGGAACCAAAATAGAAAAGTTGTCGACAACGATTTTGCAAACAATTTTACATAGAATACTTCTATAGAAGTAAATAAAGAAAATGAGGATCTTGTATAAGAATATATAGATGTTGAAATGATTGGCCAATATAGAAAGACACTTTGAACTTCTAAAAAAGAAGTATTTGGACCAACAGTTCAAACGCCTAAAGGTGTAATGCAAGTGAGGCACAAATAAGTAGTCGTAAATACGACTGAATTATAATTTATGAAGAATTCTAAATATTTCATGGTGGATGCAATTACTTTGGATCCATATAAAAAGAAAGTTATCCTTGACGGATTTAAAATGCTAGAAGCATTTAGAAATTTCTGAGGAAATTTATTTAGACATGTCTCATTGAATATTTTGGCGCATTTGGTATAATCGCCTTAGTGAGTACTAATTGAGGAAATACTATAAGAATGATCATATTTCCTTATGCTTTTTGTAAAATGAGTTTGGATCAAGATTCATTATGATAATTTAAATATTATTAGAACTCCTGAAGAACTTTCAAAGCATTTGGTTATTTAAGGAAATGATATAAGAAAAAGAATCTTGAGATGTGGTTTTGTTTGGACCTAAAGATCGAGCACTTAAATATGCGTTTTTTGTCTATGAATGGACATAAGTTGAAATAATCTTAAAGAAAATTCAATATGGATAAAGCATATCTATTGTAAGATTTTTGGATGTGAATAAAGATAATTATATCTTTTCTTGGTCTTGAAGCATCATATATTAATTGGTCAAGAAATATCCATGGATATACAAAGATCATTATCTTTAGATCTTCAAACATTCGTTGATGCCTCCTCAAATGTCGTAGAAATAATTGTTATGCACGAGGCAAGCCAAAAATGTATTTGGCTAAGACCATTGACCCAACATATCCAAAAGATATGTGGATTTACTTTCACAAGATATGGTAAAAGTTATCTTGTGTGAAGATAATGTGAGATGTATATCAAAATTTGAAAGTGGATACATCATGGAACATATTACTCCAAAGTTCCATCCCTCGCGATCTTTAGAAAAATAATTGTAACGTCCGAGTTTAGGGCCCGAGAGATATTCAGGTTTAGTTAAGCCGATTTGGGTTAAACTAATTTTTGGGGGAAACAATTTAAATGATCAAATTCTAAAACTTTTGAGGAATAAGAGGTTTTTTTGGTAAAATGGATAACAAAAAGATTTTGAAGATGGATTTTAAATTGAAAATAAAACATTATATTTCAAAAACTCCTTTCTTCTCCCCTTTTTCCATTCCCTTTTCACATAAAACTTTCCTAAGCCTAACAACTATTCTCTTCCACCAACCTTCACCATCTTGGAAGATTTTAGGAGGTAAGACAACTTGGTTTTATTCTTCTCTTCTTTCTAATCTTGTTTTTTGAATTTTCTTTTCAAGGTTTGAAGATTTCTTAAATTCCTTCATTTTGGGTAAAATGGGGTATTGAAGGGGGGTTTAAGCAAATGTGATAAAAACAACAATTTGGGTGAGTTGTAAATCATATTTTAGGTGTAAAATGGTGTTAATATAATGGGTTTATCATGAAATCTCAAAATTTGGAAAATGGGAAAATTTTAGTTAATGGATATTTGGGTTTTTGGCTTAAAAATGGTAGGGAAGGACTTCTAATGGTTTGATGGTGTTGGGTTGATGTTTTTGGAGTATTTGAACATGTTTTGGATGATAAATTGATGAAGTTATGGCTGATTTATGGTTAGAGTAGAAATGAGGATAGTTTTGGTTAGTTTCGGATAGAAATCAGAAATTTGTTGTGGTCGGATTTTGATGGGATTGATTTCAGTGGGTTTGGGTTGTTGAAAAGTGTATTAATTCTTTGGGTTCTTCAGACGCTATATCAGGAGTTAAGGAAGCTTGAAGGAGGACCGTTAGCTTATTTTGGTATTGTGTCGGTGAGTGGTAATGTTTTGAAGCATTAAAATGTTGCAAAGAAGTTTTATTCGGGTTTGGGTGGAGCCTTAAAGGCCAACCAAAACCCAAGTGTAAGTTGTCTAATTTTGCCTTGTTCCGTTGATTATTGGCGTATGCGTTTATTCGTGTTGTTGTGTGAAATACGGATCGCTTTTACCTCATTTTAATGTTGTATGTTGTTGTTGTCGTCAAAGCCTCACGTGATGGTTTAAGGAAGAGTGTTATTGAATACAGTGATATGTAGTCCCACCGAAAGTGACTAGTATATGAGTACGGTGATGTGTAGTCCTACCGGAAAAATGCTAGTTGTTGTGAATGGTGATGTGTAGTCCCATCGGGAATGGTTGTGCTTGTGCATACCATGGTTTTGCCTTGTGCTTTCGATTTATCGTATTTCCATTTTAAATGGTTTTGTCTTCAAACTAAATACATGTTTTGAACTGCATTGTTGTTGTTGTGATTTTGAGCTCCGCTCACTAAGCTTTTAAGCTTACGCTCTCATTTTCCAACAATGTAGATCGTTAGTGGCTTCGGGAGGAAAGTAAGGCAAAATAGAAACCTTGGAGTTCTTTTGCTAGCTCATGTATGGTTTTCATGGTTGTAATAATGCTTAGGCAATGAGAATGCTAGACTTTTGTGTTGGGGAGTGGGTGTCCAAGCTCCTATGTGGTTGCTATTGTTGTTAACATGTTTAAAATGCTAAAGTGTGCCATGGTTTGTCTTTGGACCTCTTTATGAATGCCAAACATGAGTGTTTCCTTTAACTTTTGGCCATGTATCCATTTTGTGTATGTATGCATATTTGATGCTGGTTTTAGGGCGCCTTGCCTCTAGTTTCCTTGTTTATCGTGTTGTTATGTTGTTTGACGCATGTTGGGACAAGTTCGGGAACGTTTGGGGATGCCAAAATGACTTTTTGAAACTCATTTGTGCCCATGCGTTTTGGAACATCTGGTATGGTTTCGGAACGATCAGGCTTTTGGGGCACCCGTATTGGAACGGGGTGGTGTCGTTTCGATATGTTTTGCCACTGGAGGCTCCTGTTTCGAAACCAAGCAGGACGTTCCAGAACATCCTAGGTTTTGCTTTTTGCTGAGAGCCCGCGTTTTGGAACAAGCAGTCTTGTTCCGGAACACAAGTAGTTAAAGTGGTTAAATGGCATCTTTGAAGGTTTCCGAACGTTACGTTTTAGTCCATAATGCTTGTATGTTTCTCAAATGAGTTTAAATGTCTTGTTGGTGTTGGTTTTGCCTCGTGTGCTTGAAACTTGACTAATTAACTAATTGGTAAGGTTAAATTACCTTTTTGCCCCTACTTAACATTGCTTTTGTAAAATGGTCCTTTGTGACTATTTGTCCTTAATTGGAAATCCGATTGATGTCCGATTGAGAAGTTGTTCTTCCGCTGTGACCTCCTTAACACCATAGGGTCGTAAATTATATTTAGACTAGATAAAATCTTAATCTAGGGTTGTTAACCGGAGAGAAATTCTCAGATTTTTCTCTAGTTATCCCCGTGTAACTCTCCCGATTCGGTCTTGCGACTAGACCGGGTCGAGGGGGTTATAATAATATTCAAGATTGAATTATGAAGATTCAAAGATCTTCTCTGATGTTTTCACGAGGAGGAGTAAATACTCGTTGCACTCTTTTTCCCTTAACCGAGGTTTTGTCCCAATGGATTTTCCTGGTAAGGTTTTTAATGAGGCAACATGTTATGCGTATCAAAGATGTGTGTACTACTTTTCCTTCACTAAAGAAATTTTTTTCCCACTGGGTTTTTATCTTAGTAAGGTTTTAACGAGACATATTATCTTCATAGACATCAAAAGAGGAGTGTTATGAATATTTATCTATGTGGATGTCTATCATGACAAGGACTTTATCAAGGAGATTTGACTTACTTTATCATTAGAAATATTATCTACATTAATTAGAGTTAAATGTTTTATGTACTTCTTGTGCTTATAAATAGATGATTTATTAAAGATATTGTACACAAGTCTATATTTTGTTCTTCTTGTTCTTCGTTTTTATTCTTGTTCTTCTTTATTTTATTCACAACAATTTAATCATTTTAAATTAAAATATTTTCAAATTCTTTTAAATTTAAACAAATTAAGCCTTGAGTGTCCGTTGTTAAATTTTTTTTGGGTGACATAAATTTAAAATTTCCCATTACTTGACGTCTATGCTAATTGCTAAGTCAGCAAATAGTAATCTTTCACATAAGCCGATAAAAAGATTGTTGAACATGCTTTTTGCTGGTTGTGTGGTATGGGCCACGGGCTTTACCAAATTATGTGTTATTGGAATTGTATAATGACGCGTGGCGATGAGTGATAGGGCCGGCGTTCATAGGGAGGGCCCACATTGATGTCAATTGGCAGGAGTCAGTTAATGAGGCTGCATAGATTGGCGTGAAGAATTTAAAATATACAAAATATTTCCGATATTTTTCTAAAAATAGTTAAAATTAATTCAATCCCTTAAACAATAAATTACTGAATATAATTTAAAAAAACGATTACTAAATATAAAGTATCTTGTTTTTTTAATTTTTTATTAATCGAAAAAAATATCTTATTTTTTTAATCTTATTTCACTTTAAAAGAGTTCTCATATTTTTTTGGCTAAATAATTGGTGAAAAAATAATGATAAATGGATATGTCAAAAATTATTTATTGAATTGAAGATATCTTACAATGTTAAAGAATCGGTAATAATATAAACCGACTTTAAAAAATTTAGTAACAATGTAAATCGACTTCAACAACTACTTTGATTCGAAAGTTTAATCCTTATATAAGTAAATAATCTATAGAGCATATACTTTAACAAATATTATTTTCAGACAATATTATTTGAGCAAACCACCTTAACTGTCAAATATACATTGTTTTTAATTTTATGTTCTTTGACTTAAAATTTAGTTATATTGTTAACATTATTTTACTTTGACTAATTTTAATTTAACTCAAACAAAATTATTCGACTCAAACTTCAATCCACTCGACTCAATCTGATAAATATTAAAATTAAGTTTAGATGATAAAATATGACTTATAAACACAACTAATTCAAAATTATTTCACTCAATTACATGGTACATTAAAAAAACAATTACATCCATGGGCGTATGCTTTAAGGGACCGGTGGGGGCCACGACGCCTCCAAAATTTTGGAAAGCTCGAATTTTACCTTTAGAATTTGCCTCTCTCAAAATTTTTAAAAAACTTATATTAAGCTTCAAATTTTTGAATTTTTTAGTTAAATTCTCTCTAAAAAATTTTAAACTTTTTGGCTAAATCTCTAATAATTATTAAAAATTTAGTTAAACCCCTCAATTTTTTTTAATTTTTTTTAATCCTCACAAAAATTAAAAAAATTAAGTTGACTCTCTTAAACTTTTACTTCAAGTTCTGCTCCATAATTACATCACTTATTAGCATGGTTATCAGAATTTGCCTGATGGATCGAATCATTTAAACCATAAATTTAATAGTTTGATTGGTTGAAACAATGAGATAAAATAAAAAAATATGAGAATCATTACAAAAATTAGAAAACGTGATTTTAAAAAACATCAATTTAACTAGTTGAACTGGAGAGATAAAATTGAAAATGGTGTGAATTGATACGTTCTATTAAAATTTTAAAGATGGGATGAAAAAGGTGATTCATCTGGTTAAACCAAAAAAATATTTAATTATTTCGAATCAATGGTTCAAGTGATTGAACCACACATTTATACTCACGATTTTATTATCAATTCAATCATTGGTCTGATTTTTTTTGGATAATCAATTTTTATTATCCAAGAGCAGAGAACTGCTACGATCAACAAAAAACTGTACATGCGACAAAACAAATGCCAAAACCCCCTATACAAGAAAGCCCCAATTACATCTCAAATTCGTATCTATACCACTATGTAAATGTCCAACCTTGCTACGCAACCTAGTATAAACAACATCTCGAACACATGAAAAAATAGCATCAACAGTTGAACAAGATGAACGAAACAACCTGAAATTCCGTTCCCGCCAAATGAAATAAAGAAAAGCACTTCAGGCAATCCTTAGAATCAAAACAATAAGAGATTTGCCTTTCAAATGCTTCATTGCCCAATCAAACTCAAAGCCCCATGAATGAACCACTTTCGAGATGCCGCACGCATTCAAAATAAGCTGCCAAACTTCCTTCGAGAAGTTGCAACCAAAAAAGATATGATCCCTGGTTTCACTAGCCTCCTCACATAAGATGCACACCGTGTCAGACACCACTCCTTAAGAAGCGAGCCTAACCCGAGTAGAAAGTCGATCAAGGATGGCCATCCACGCTACCAATGCATACCGAGGTATGTGCAAAGGAAACCAAATAAGTCGTTGCCAAATAACCTTCTGCCGACGAGGTCTCAGATCCAAACAAATTTGAGAGGTGGGCAGAGCACCACTCAACAAATGTCTCTGTCCATCCCTCACCTTAATTAGCTGCTTTCATATCCACCCTATCGATGCTCTAGGAACTAGCTGCAAAAAGGAAACACCCTTTAAGACATAAGCACTAGCCCAAGCCACCCACAACGATCCCTGCCCTGCTAACAATCGTCGAACAAGGGTTACCATACAAGCAAGGTTTCAGCTAACCAAATCCTACAATCCGAGACCACCTTCAGCTTTCAAGGAACAGACAACATCCCACTTAACTCTAGTGGAACCCTTCTTGTCCTCACCCTTCCACAAGAACCTCAAGCACAGCTGATTGATCCTCATAATCACCGATTTAGGCAACACAAACTGCCTGCACCAATATCCTTGAATGCCAAAAATAGTGGATCGAATTAATTCCACACGACCAGCAAAGCTCAGTTTCAAAGTCGACCAATGCTGAACTCTGTCCTGAATTCGAACCAAGAGAGGCTGACAATCCTTATCAGACAGCTTACGTGTAACCAATGGCACCCCAAGATATCTCACAAGTAATGTCCCACACTTAAAACCAGAAACCATAACCATGACATTCACCACTTCAGCCGAAATACCAGAAGTTAAAAGCTCACTTTTAGCAGCATTCAACCGAAGTCCAGACATCGGATAAAACTTCTCAAGGATACAACATATACCAGCAATAGACTCTAAGGAACCCTTGGAAAAATCATTAAGTCGTCCGCGAAGCATAAATGAGTCAGCCGAACCTTTCTACACTTAGGATGATATTGAAAAACACCCCTTTCAGCAGCAACATTAAGCAACCTCGAAAGTATGTTCATGGTCAGCACAAAAATGTAAGGGGAGAGAGGATCTCCTTGCCTCACACCCCTCTCACCCTTAAAAAACCCAACAAGCCCACCATTTAAACAAACTGAATATCTAGGAGTCATCACTAGGGATGTAAAAACATGTAATCAGATGGGTTTCAGGTCGGGTACTGTCAGGTCGGGTAAAATCGGGTACAGGTCATTTTTCTATTTTGGCTCGACTCGGGTCGGGTGCGGGTCCATTTCAGGTCGGGTCCATTTCAGGTCGGGTCCATTTCAGATCGGGTCCATTTCAGGTCGGGTCAAAACGGGTCGGGTCCAAAGCAGATAATTGACAGGTTAATTCGGGTTTGGATACACTTCAGGTCGGGTCCATTTCAGGTCGGGTCCATTTCAGGTCGGGTCCATTTCAGGTCGGGTCTGTTTCAGGTCGGGTCCATTTCAGGTCGGGTCCATTTCAGGTCGGGTTCATTTCAGGTCGGTTGCATTTCAGGTCGGGTGCATTTCAGGTCGGGTAGTTTCAGGTTGGGTAATTCAGGTCGGGGTATTTTTAGGATTGGAATTCGTATTGAGTTTGAGTTCGGTACAACCGTATAAGTAGTCGATAGACTTTAGGTTGACCTTCGTCAATCGTCATTGATTTGGAGTTAATTATTTAAAGTCATATCAAATTAAAATTATAAAACATTGGAGTAATTAAAAATAATGAAAAAGGGGTCAATTTGGACTGAAAATGGGCCAATTTGGATTAAAAATAAAGTTTCACGAATTATAATGAACAAAAATATCAAATTAAAATTATAAAACATTAGACAAATTTAAAAGAAAACAATGAAAAGGGGTCAATTTGGAATAAAAATAAAATTTTGGGGACTGTAATGAACAAAAATATCAAATTAAAAGTATAAAAATTAGAGTAATTAAAAAAACAATAAGTAGATGTCAATTTAGAATAAAAATAAAGTTTTAGGATCTAGAATGAACAAAATTTCAAATTAAAATTATAAAACATGATGAATTAAAATATATATAGGGGTCAATATGGAATTAAAATAAAGTTAAGGGGCTAGAATGAAGAAAATATCAAATTAAAATAATAAAACATTGGACAAATTAAAAAATAATTGTGGGTCAATTTGGAATAATAAATGTAGACAAATTAAAATAAAGTTAAGGGACTAGAATGAAGAAAATACTAAACACACATGTATACATACATACTAAAACACATATATATATATATATGAATGTATTTGAGTTTTAATATATATATATATATATATATTGTGAAACAAATATTTTAATTTTGATATAACTAAAAACCTAAGGACTAAATTAAAAGTCTAAACGAATTTTAAGTCCTAAAAATATCCCCATATAATTTTTATAATATGCCTAAGTTAAAAACATACTTTTCCAATTATTTTTCTAAGTGTTTCAAGTCAAAACAGTGGTTTCCATGTACCCGTTCCGAAACGGCCTCAAGGCGTTTCGAAACAGTTTCACCATTGTCGACCACCGTTCCGATACGGGTATCGAAACACCTGGAAGCGTTTCGAAACGGCTCACCTCGTTTCGAAACTGTTCTTCATGTTGGATTAAAAAAGGGTTAAATTAATTCAAATATTTCAGATTTTTTTTAATATATAAGGGGTGTTTCGAAACGGCTAATGCCCGTTCCGAAACGACTCTTTGACAGTAGCCATTCCGTTTCGAAACGGATCAATACCGTTCCGAAACAGGGGCTAGGTTTCAGTTTGAAAAATATGACCGTTGTATGTCTTAACTGATTTTATCAAAACCGTTAAGGCGTTTCGAAACGGTCTAGGACCGTTCCGAAACGACCCTTTTACAGTGGCAAAACCGTTCCGAAACGGCCCTAAGGCGTTTCGAAACGGGCTCTTAAATGCACCCCAACGGCTCTTTCTATTTTAGTCCGTTCCGAAACAGGTTTCCCGTGTTCCGAAACGGGTTGGTGCAGACAGCATTTATGGTGGTAAGAGAGGGTTCCAACGGCTCCAATTACTTCTCCAACCACTCAAACGGCTAGAAATCAATGAGAAGGTATAAAAGGGACATCCAAAAGCATCAGCAACAACTATTGAACTTCAAGCAAACATCCAAACATCAAATTCAAGCATTAGAGCAAAAATCCCAAATTTGTGTAAAATCCCAATTTGTGTTCTTCATTCTTATTTTGTAAAATTGGGTTGAGTGCTTGTATTGGGGCTATCATTTGTATTGAGAGATACCTAATTAGCCTACAAATTCCTTTGTTCTCTTGTGTGAGGGTTGGGTTGATTTTTGGGTAGAAAAATCAACCGATATTGTAAAGGGTTGCCTCCTTGTCCTAGAAAAGGGGAAGATCAATTTAGTGAAATTGTTGCAAATCCTTAGTGAGACTAAGGTAGTGGATGTAGAGTTCATTTGGAACTTGAACCACTCTAAATTCCTTGTCCTTCAATTTTAATTTGCCAATTTCCACTACAATCCTTCAAATTTCCAATTCACCCCCCCTCTTGGTAAATATCGATCTTTCGATCCACTCAACAATTGGTATCAGAGCTTAACTCTTTGAGGATTAACAACCACAAGAGGAGATCCTTGGAAGAGTGTGATCATCAAAATATCAAGAGATGGCTTCAACCTCCGGTTCCGGCATGTACGAGTCACAATCAACCACCAAGCCTCCTTTCTTCAATGGTGACAACTACTCCTTTTGGAAGAACAAAATGAGGCTATTCATCAAGTCAAGTGACTACCTTGTATGGGATGTCATTGAGGATGGGCCATACATTCCATTGAAGCAAGATGGTGAAGGCAAGATGGTGTTGAAGAAGAAAGCCGAAATGAGTGAAGAGGAGAGGAAGAAGATTCAAGTCAACGATAAAGCTCTCCACATGCTTTTTTGTGCTTTCGGTCCGGACATCTATTCAAAGGTCTCCTCCATTGAAAATGCCAAAGAAGTGTGGGACACACTTGAGACCACTTACGAAGGCACCAATGATGTCAAGGAAACTAAGATTGGACTTCTCAATCTTAGTTATGAAAATTTCAAGATGGAGCCCGATGAGACGGTGTCAAAGATGTTTGATCGATTCTCCACAATTGTCAACGGGCTAAAGGGCTATGGAGAGATCATACCGGAAGACAAGCTTGTCCGGAAGCTACTCTATTCACTTCCCGAAGGTTGGGATGGGAAGAGAACCGCCATCATCGAAGCAAAGAACTTGAAGACATTAAAGCTTGATGAGCTTGTGGGTTCTCTCCTTACTCATGAGATCATGAAGCAAGGAAGGGAAGATGCGAAAAAGAAAGAAGAGAAAAGAGTAGAGAAACTTGAAGTTGAAAAGAAGAAGAAGATGGGAATAGCTCTCAAGGCTAAAGCTTCACAACTTGATGAGAGCTCATCGAGTGATGAGGACGAACTTGAAGAATTGGCTATGATAGCCAAACGATTCTCACGATTCATGAGGTCCAACCGGGGTAGAAAAATCCAAAGAAAAATGGACTTCAAGAGCAAGAGCAAAGAAGAAGGAAAGGATCCCATCATTTGCTATGAGTGCAAACAACCCGGCCACATCCGTTCGGAGTGCCCTCAACTCAAGAAGAAGAGCTTTGAGAAGAAGAAGAAACTCAAAGCCAAACTGGCTACTTGGAGTGATGAGGAGTCATCGAAGGATGACGAACAAGAAGTGGCCAACCTTTGTCTCATGGCACTTGAGGAAGATTCCTCCTTGGTAACCTCTAACTCATCTACTTTAGATTTTTCATATGAAGAATTAAATGATGCATATGATGAGTTGCAAGAGGTATATGATGAATTAGTTGAGAAGTTTAAAGAGTCGGTCATTAAAAACAAGAAAATCATTTTAGAGCTAAATGAGAAAAATGACTCACTCACTCAAGCTAATTCTAAATTTGAGAAAAAGATTTTAGGATTAAAAGATGAACTTAAATTCTTTCAAGATGAAAATGTTGATCTTAATAATCTTTTGTCTCAATGCAATAGTGAACACCAAAAGGTGTTAGGTGAGCTAAATGAGCTCAAAAAGTCCTTAAAAAATGTTGGTAGTGTCAAACATGAAGTAGGAGAATCCTCTAGAACACACCAACCTAAGAAAAGGACTAATTACTACAAACAAAGTAGCTACCCTAGACATAGTAGAGCTAAAAGAATTAGAAGTGTATGGGTTCCTAAGGAACTTGTAAAATCTAATAATATTATTGCTATGTCATCTTGGATTCCTAAGGGAACCAAGGTTTTGGGAGCTAACACTCATGGACCCAAAATGATTTGGGTACCAAAAATCAAGGTTTAATATCTTTGTTTGTAGGGGGAGCATTGCTACAAGGCCAAAGCACAAAGTCAAAACTCATGGTACCTTGATAGTGGATGCTCGAGACACATGACCGGAGACAAGAGTCGATTCATGGATTTAAAGCCAAAAAGTGGAGGAGTAGTAACATTTGGTGACAACTCCAAAGGCCACATTAAAGGTATTGGCTCCATAGGTAATCACTCTACCATTCTCATTGAAAATGTCTTATATGTCGATGGTCTTAAACATAATTTATTGAGCATAAGTCAATTGTGTGATAAAGGATTTAATGTTTTATTTGATAAAAATGGATGCAAAATTGTTGACATTAAATCTAATAATATTATGCTCATAGGTCATCGCATAGGAAACATATACATGGTGCATTTAGATGACATACATACATCTCATGCATGTTTAGTTGCTCAAAATGAAAATGATGCATGGTTGTGGCATAGGAAGCTAGGACATTCTAGCATTAGTGTTTTGGAAAAACTAGTCTCTCTAAATCTAGTTAGAGGTTTGCCCAAAATTAAATTTTCAAATGACAAAATTTGTGATGCATGCTCTAAGGGTAAACAACATAAGTCTTCCTTTAAATCCATTAATGATGTTTCTACTAGTAGATGCTTACAATTAATTCACATAGATTTATTTGGGCCAATTAGGACTATGAGCTTGGGTGGTAAATCTTATGCATTCGTGTTAGTTGATGATTTTTCTAGATTTACTTGGGTTCTCTTTTTAAGTACTAAAGATGAGGCTTTGGAAAAATTCATCACATTTTCAAAATTAACCCAAAATGATCTTGAACTTAGAATTTCACACATTAGAAGTGATCATGGAACCGAGTTTCAAAATTTAGGGTTTGAAGAATTTTTGAATGAAAATGGTATTAGCCATAATTTTTCGGCTCCTCGAACTCCTCAACAAAATGGGGTAGTTGAGAGGAAAAATAGAACTTTACAAGAAATGGCTAGAACTATGCTTTGTGAAAATAATTTACCTAAATATTTTTGGGCGGAAGCCACAAACACCGCTTGTTATATTGTAAATCGAGTAATGATTAGGCCAATTTTAAAGAAAACACCTTATGAGATTTTAAAATCTAAAAAGCCTAACATTAGCTATTTTCACCCTTTTGGGTGTAAGTGTTTTGTTTTAAATAATGGAAAAGATAACTTAGGTAAATTTGATGCAAAAAGTGATGAAGCTATTTTTATAGGTTACTCTTTAACCTCTAAAGCCTATCGAGTATTTAACAAAAGAACTTTAGTAGTAGAAGAATCCATTCATGTTGTATTCGATGATAACCTCCTTCCTAGGAAGGATTCTTGTGATGATGATGATGTAGGAATCATAAATGCCTTTGATGGAGGTCAAACTTCAAAGGAGGATGAGATTCAACCAAAAGAAGAAGACACACAAGATCCACCTCTTGAAGCCTTGAAGGACTTGGCTATTGAGGAAAAGGAAGTGAGCTACCCAAGGGAGTTGAACTATGTCAAAGATGGTGAAATCTTGGGTGATCCATCCAAGGGGGTAACCACTCGTTCTTCTCTTAAATTAATGAACCATGTTGCATTTATCTCATGCATAGAGCCTAAAAACATAAAAGAAGCATTGAAAGATGACTTTTGGATTATGGCTATGCAAGAAGAGTTAAATCAATTTGAGAGAAGTAATGTATGGACATTAGTTGATAGGCCTAGTAATCAATCTACAATAGGAACTAAATGGGTCTTTAGGAACAAACTAGATGAGAGTGGTAACATTGTGAGAAATAAAGCTAGACTTGTAGCACAAGGTTACACGCAAGAAGAGGGAATAGATTTTGATGAAACCTATGCACCCGTAGCTAGAATGGAAGCCATTAGGATGTTGCTTGCATATGCATGTTATCATAATTTCAAGCTTTTTCAAATGGATGTTAAAAGCGCATTTTTAAATGGTTTTATAAATGAAGAAGTGTATGTGGAACAACCACCGGGTTTTGAAGATTCAAAATTTCCAAATCATGTTTTCAAACTTACCAAAGCTCTTTATGGTTTAAAACAAGCTCCTAGAGCTTGGTATGAAAGGCTTTCAAACTTTTTAATTGAAAAAGGTTTTGAAAAAGGTAAGGTGGACACTACACTTTTCATAAAAATGTATAAAAATGACATTTTAGTAGTTCAAATTTATGTTGATGATATAATTTTTGGTTCTACTAATGAATGTCATTGTCAAGAGTTTGCTAAGCTAATGCAAGGTGAATTTGAGATGAGCATGATGGGGGAGCTCTCATTCTTTTTGGGACTCCAAATCAAGCAAAAGAAGGATGGCACCTTCATCAACCAAGCAAAATACATAAAGGATATGCTCAAGAAGTTTGGCTTGGAGAATGCAAAGCCTCAAGCCACTCCTATGAGCTCATCTACAAAGCTTGACAAAGATGAAGGAGGTAAGTGTGTTGACTCTAAACTTTATCGTTCTATGATTGGATCCTTGCTTTACCTTACCGCAAGTAGACCGGATATCTTGTTTAGTGTTTGCTTGTGTGCTAGGTTTCAAGCTAGTCCTAGAGAGTCTCACCTTATAGCCGTTAAGAGAATCTTTAGATACCTTAGAGACACTCCTTGTTTAGGCCTTTGGTATCCTAGAGACTCTACCTTCAACCTACATGCTTATTCGGATGCGGATTATGGGGGTTGCAAAATTGATAGGAAAAGTACTTCGGGAACTTGCCAATTCTTAGGTAGTATGCTCATATCTTGGTTCTCTAAGAAACAAAATAGTGTAGCCTTATCTACCACCGAAGCCGAGTACATATCCTTAGGGAGTTGTTGTGCTCAAGTCCTTTGGATGAAGCAACAACTCTTAGATTATGGAATTAAAGTTGGAACCATACCCCTAAAATGTGACAACACTAGTGCAATATGCCTAACTAAAAATCCCATCCAACACTCTAGAACCAAACATATAGAAATAAGGCATCATTTCATTAGAGATCATGTCCTTAAGGAAGATGTGGTTATAGAGTATGTAGACACCTTGAATCAATTAGCGGACATTTTTACAAAACCTTTAGACAAAGAGCGTTTTTGGTCCCTTAGGAGAGAGTTAGGTCTAGCTAGCCTATCTTGACCTTTTAGGACCTCTTTTGTGCTTAAATATGCTTGATTTTGTGAAATGCCATGTTGATGTGTTTAAACTCCTAATTTCATCCATGCTTATAGTTAGGGGGAGTATGTTTATGCCTACATATGTTTTGCCTGCTCATTCATGACATTTATGCATGTTAGGCCTCTTATAAGATCATTTTTCTGTATTTTTAGAGCCTCATCTGCACTTCCAGGCCCAGGTGTATCGAAACAGGTGAACCCGTTTCGATACGGGTACCTTAAATCACGTTCTGAGAAGAGGGCGTTTCGAAACGCCTAATAGCGTTCCGAAACGTTTTTGATTCTGCCAAGGGGGTGTATCGGAACGCGTTCCGATACGGGTCAAAGGGAGTTTTGATACGGTCAACTGCGTATCGAAACGTTCTGTTTATGGTTTTAAAATGGTCAAAACCCTAGCCGCCCGTTCCGAAACGGTCTTGACCGTTCCGAAACGGCATCGCGGATTGCTATATCTAGGGCTTTTAATGATACAAATTTACTTTTTTATCAAACTCTAAAACCCTAAACCGCCTCCCTCTCTATAAATACCCTCTCAAACTCCTTGATTTTCACCAAATTGTGAGGGGTTTTAATCTTCAACTCAAGTCTAAGCAAGTTTCATCAATCTTGTGCAAGGATTTCTTCAAAATCATCCAAAATCCCAAACTAAGGTAATTTTTCAATTTTTCTCTTTTCTTTCAATTCATGTTCGAATCATAGGATAGAAAATCTTATTTTTGTATAAATTATACGTTTTTGTTGTGGGTTTTCAAAATCTTGTGAAAATTTTTTCAAATCCCAAAATTTTTGATTCGAATATAAAATTTTTCAATCGTCTTTTTTTTAAACACTGTTTTATTTTAATTTTGTTTTCAAAAACCTAAGTGGGATTTCTTATTGGATTGATTTTAATTATCAATGCATACACTCAATTTTAAAACACTTGCTTAATGTTTTTAGATGGCGGATCAATCGAACAAAAAGCGCAAGGCCGTTCAATCCGGTGAATCGAGCATTCTTCCGAATCTCACTCTGCTTTTTCAGAAATCCTTCAAAACTTCGGAAGCACGTGCTCGCTTTGCTTATGTCAAGGATTTCGCGGTTCGTAAGGAACGTGTTATCGATCTTGAATTCCTCAATTCCGAGCGATTCCTTTTTCGTTATCTTCCTCGTTTGGATGAGTGGAATCTCATGGATTTCTTGAGCCTTCCGGATGTTTGCTACAAAAATATGGTACTCATCTTTTACTCTAATGCTCACTTTCTTTATGATGAGTCCAAAACCGAGATCATAGGGATTGAGTCATCCTTGCTAGGAAAAAAGGTTGTTATAAATGTTAAACTTTTAGAGTCTGCTCTTAAACTGAAAAATGAGGGTCTTGAGGATGAACGCCACTTTGGCACTTTTACCGGGAAAGCTCTTAACCTTGATGTGCATGATCGTGTCCTTCACTTAATGGTCTCTTGGTTTATTCGCCCTTCCGGCGGTAAATATTCCCATATCCGTCAACGAGATTATTTTTGGTTAGAGTGTTTCCGTAGGGGTGAGCGCCCAAATGTCCCTAAGATCATCTTTGCCGAGATTGTCAATAATATCAAGCTTATTGACACAAATGAGTTGACATCCTTCACTTATGGCATTGTCTTGAGCGCCCTATTTCACCATCTCGGTATTGATTGTACCTACGACTCTCCGGAACCTCGCAAGACCAAGATAGGTGAATCTTCCCTTCGCAAGTCCGGGTTCCATTATGTGAATGGTATTTGGGAAAGAGTTGATAGAGAAGCGGATCCTCCTCTTGTTGCTCCTCCACCACAAGTTCAAGCCGCGAACAATGATGCCCTCACGGCTTTCCTTACCGAGCGTTTCAATGCCTTGGACTCTCGGTTCGATGCTTTGAACACTCGCATTACTTCGGGCTTTGAAACAATGGGCAATCGTTTGTCGAATGTCGAGAATCGTCTTAGTTCTCTTGAAACTTCTCATTCCAATTTGGATCTCTCCTTCTCCACTCTCTATGGGCAATGGACTAAGTTTCAACGTTCTCAAGCCAAGGACGATGACGATGAGGATGACGAGGATGATGATGACGAGGCTTAGGATCTTCATTTCATATCATATTATTTATGCTTTTTAGGATTTAGATTGCATCTTATGTTTTATCATGTTTTAAGACCTATGCTTATGGCTATTTTATTTTGGGATTTTGTTGTTTGAATTATATTGAACTTAACGTTTTGAATTATGTTTTGGATATTTTGGTTATGAATTTATGGTTGCTTATTATTGCTTATTGGTACTAATCTTTTATCTTCTCTATGAGCTTATGTTATTCTTTTTGATCTAACAAAAAGGGGGAGAAGAAATTTAAGAGCCACAACACTAAAATTCGTTTTTAATTTTTAAAAGGTTTAAACTTCAAATCAAAATTTTTTAAAAAACCTATCTTAAATTAAGGGGGAGTTAGAATATGTTCAAAACTTTCCAAATTCTCAAAAATTCTAACTTTGGTTTTGTTATATCAAAAAGGGGGAGATTGTGAAACAAATATTTTAATTTTGATATAACTAAAAACCTAAGGACTAAATTAAAAGTCTAAACGAATTTTAAGTCCTAAAAATATCCCCATATAATTTTTATAATATGCCTAAGTTAAAAACATACTTTTCCAATTATTTTTCTAAGTGTTTCAAGTCAAAACAGTGGTTTCCATGTACCCGTTCCGAAACGGCCTCAAGGCGTTTCGAAACAGTTTCACCACTGTCGACAACCGTTCCGATACGGGTATCGAAACACCTGGAAGCGTTTCGAAACGGCTCACCTCGTTTCGAAACTGTTCTTCATGTTGGATTAAAAAAGGGTTAAATTAATTCAAATATTTCAGATTTTTTTTAATATATAAGGGGTGTTTCGAAACGGCTAATGCCCGTTCCGAAACGACCCTTTGACAGTAGCCATTCCGTTTCGAAACGGATCAATACCGTTCCAAAACAGGGGCTAGGTTTCAGTTTGAAAAATATGACCGTTGTATGTCTTAACTGATTTTATCAAAACCGTTAAGGCGTTTCGGAACGGTCTAGGACCGTTCCGAAACGACCCTTTTACAGTGGCAAAACCGTTCCGAAACGGCCCTAAGGCGTTTCGAAACGGGCTCTTAAATGCACCCCAACGGCTCTTTCTATTTTAGTCCGTTCCGAAACAGGTTTCCCGTGTTCCGAAACGGGTTGGTGCAGACAGCATTTATGGTGGTAAGAGAGGGTTCCAACGGCTCCAATTACTTCTCCAACCACTCAAACGGCTAGAAATTTATGAGAAGGTATAAAAGGGACATCCAAAAGCATCAGCAACAACTATTGAACTTCAAGCAAACATCCAAACATCAAATTCAAGCATTAGAGCAAAAATCCCAAATTTGTGTAAAATCCCAATTTGTGTTCTTCATTCTTATTTTGTAAAATTGGGTTGAGTGCTTGTATTGGGGCTATCATTTGTATTGAGAGATACCTAATTAGCCTACAAATTCCTTTGTTCTCTTGTGTGAGGGTTGGGTTGATTTTTGGGTAGAAAAATCAACCGATATTGTAAAGGGTTGCCTCCTTGTCCTAGAAAAGGGGAAGATCAATTTAGTGAAATTGTTGCAAATCCTTAGTGAGACTAAGGTAGTGGATGTAGAGTTCATTTGGAACTTGAACCACTCTAAATTCCTTGTCCTTCAATTTTAATTTGCCAATTTCCACTACAATCCTTCAAATTTCCAATTTACCCCCCCTCTTGGTAAATATCGATCTTTCGATCCACTCAACATATATATATATATATATGTATGTATGTAAGTTTTAGTATATATATATATATACTAGAACATACATATTTGTATGTATATATGTATACCCCTAAACAATACTCATAAACCTCAACCCTTAAATCTTATAATTACTAATAATTAGAGTACACACCTAATCCCCTAATCCTTAAACTAATCTCATAACCCCAAATAATTAAGTTGATACATTTACCCCTAAACCCCAAACATGAATATCTAAATCTTATAGACACTATTCACTAATAATTAAAGTGCAAGCCTAATCACATAATCCATAAACTAATCTCATAGCCCCAAACAATCAACTTGACACACTTACCCTTAAACCTTAAACATAAACTCATAAATCTAACAAACAAAATAAATTGAAACATAAAAAGGACAAATCTAAAAATAAATTATTAATTAGAGCCCAAATCACAAATGAATAAAATTATTAAACCTACCAAATCTTTATACGATGACCAAATCAAATTTAAAGCAAACCAAAAAGCTTAATAATTAATTAATTTATGAAACATGGCCTAATTAAATAAAATTTAAAAAAACAAAACCAAAAGTTAAAACTAAAAAAAATAAACTAAAACCTAAAAGACCTAAACCCTAACCATCTAATTAATGAAGGACCTAAAGGATAATTAAACCCTAAATAAAAAAAATTTCACCTCCACTCTTAGTTTGATTCATATGGCGCCAAAATTCCCCCCTCCCCCAATTTGTTTGATTGACTGGCAGCAAATCCCCCCCCCCCCCCCCATTTAGTTTTTTTTAATATGGTGCCAAAATCCCCCTATTTTATTTGATATGGAGCCAAAATTCCCCCATAATTTCCTATCAATCAAAAAAAAAATCCCCCCATTAATTCAAAAAAAATTTCTCCTAAACTAAAAGATATTTTTTATTATTTTAATAGTTATAATTAAAATTTTAAATAAAATATTTCATAAATTTAATGATCACAATTAATAAATTGATTTAAATTTTAAATAATTTGTTTTAAATTCATCCATCACAACTTATTAATTCAATAAAAAATTTTAAATTTTGAATATTTTTAATAAAATAAATTTAAATATGTTAATTCTTATTAAACTTCACAAATAATTTATATTGAACGAGTTAGTATTAAATGAATTTAATAAATTAATACTTTACATTTATTGTAGAACTTATGTTTTGATATAATAATTGAAAAATGTTTTGGACTAATTTGAAAAGAATTTAAAACTTGGTTTTAAGTCCAAACAACTTGAATTTATGTTTGAGGTATTTTAAGAGGTTTTTGGCAAACATTTTTCATGTTTTAAACAGCCAAACTTGTGTTTTCAAGTCACCAGTATCGATACGGTTGTACCCGTACCGATACCTTTTTGGCTCAGTTTGGCCACTGTCAAAACCCGTATCGATACGGACCGGGTCGTTTCGATACGCCACGTCAGCGTACCGATCCCTGTTCAACTACCCCAACGGCTATTTCCCAACGGCTATTCAAATATGCAGCCGTACCGATACGCCCTCAAGCGTATCGATACGCCTCAGCTGGCAAGAGCTCAACGGCTAGTTCCTATGAAGACCGTATCGATACCGTTCTACGTGTATCGATACCCCTGTGCTGGCAAAAGCCCAACGGCTATTTCTTCATGAAGGCCGTATCGATACCGTTCCACGGGTATCGATACTGGTAGCTGCAGAACAGCATTTATGAAGGGAAATAAAGTCCTCAACGGCTCCAATTCATCCCCAACGGTCCTAAACGGCTATAAACTCAATTGGGAGTATAAAATGGACCTCCAAGCATCAAGAGAAGACTAATGCTCATATTGTCAAACACCATTTGATCAAGAAAATGTCTTAGCACTTAAATTGTCAATTCTTGTATAGACAAACACTAGTGAGCCAAAATTGTTAAATTTGCTCAAGTGTTTTAGGTTTTGGGTGAGTGCTTAAGTGTGCAAACAAACACCTATTAGAGGGTTTAAGTTTGCTTTCATTTGTCTCTTTGTAAAAGAGGGTTTTGATCAAGGCTTGGGTAGAAGCTTGATTGGTTGTAAGGGTTTCCTCCTAATCCTAGAAAAGGGGACGAATCAATTAGTGGATTGATTGTGAAATCCTTAGTGGGAAGCTAAGGTAGTGGATGTAGGTGCTTGTTAGAAGGCCGAACCACTATAAATCATTGTGTTTTTAATCTTTCTAGCTTCCTAAACCCTTCCACCCAAATATCCACCTCTCCACCACTTGGTGAGCATAATTGGTTGATCGAATCGAGCTCCATACAACCCAACAATTGGTATCAGAGCTTGGCTCAATCGAAGAGGATTCACATCCTATTGAGAAGATCCGGCAAGCTCGATCACTTTTTCATCAACCGGCTCAAATGGCGCAATCCATAGACAAACCGCCTTTCTTTGACGGAGACCACTACGCCCATTGGAAGACAAAGATGAAATTCTTCATCAAATCAAAAGATTACAAGTTATGGGATGTAGTTGAAGATGGTCCGTTCGTGCCTAAAAGAAGTAAAGCGGAGTGGAGTGCCGACGATCGCAAGAAGATGGAGCTTAATTGCAAAGCCTTGCACATATTGTTTTGTGCATTTGGTCCATCCATCTATGAGAAGATGTCTTCTTGTGAGAGTGCCAAGGAGGTATGGGACAAGCTTGAAGTCACATACGAGGGGACAAACGAAGTCAAGGAGACCAAGATTGGGCTCCTAACCTTGGAGTATGAGAACTTCAAAATGGATCCGGAAGAGAACATCGAGAAGATGTTTGATCGGTTCTCCACCATCACAAATGGTCTTAAAGGTTATGGAGAAGCCATCCCGGAGGAGAAGCTTGTTCGAAAGCTCATCTACTCACTTCCCGAGTCTTGGGACTCAAAGAAGACCGCCATCATCGAAGCCAAAAATTTGAAGACTTTGAAGCTTGATGAACTCATGGGGTCACTTCTTACTCATCAAATCATGAAGAAGAACAAGGAGGATGAGAAGAAGAGGGAAGAAATTCGAGCTATGGGAGAGAAGAAAATCAAAGGGCTTGGCATCAATGCTAGTGCCATGGCTCTCAAGTCCTCCACTTGCCATCATGTCTACTCAAG
The DNA here is from genome assembly GCA_958450335.1 of Hibiscus tridactylites. Taxonomy (NCBI): domain Eukaryota; kingdom Viridiplantae; phylum Streptophyta; class Magnoliopsida; order Malvales; family Malvaceae; genus Hibiscus; species Hibiscus tridactylites. The sequence continues at coordinate 12,487,698 of OY288288.1, forward strand.
TGAAGAGGAGGAAGATGAAGAGATAGTTCATCTCTTCAAGAAGTGTGCCTCTTTCATGAAGAAAGCCTTGAGAGAGCTTGAACGAGAACCTAAAAGAAAGGAGAGGGCTAGCACTTCAAGCCATAAGAAGAAGGCACATGTGGCTACTTGGAGTGATGAGGACTCCACCGACGATGAACAAGCCAACCTTTGCCTTATGGCCATCGAAGAAGATTCAAGGGTAACTTCTAATTCATCTACTTCATGTTCTTACACTTTTGATGAATTACAAGATGCCTATGATGAATTGGTTTTAGATTTTAAAAGCCACATTTTGAAAAACAATAAATTGATTTCAAAGTTAAAAATTCAAAATGATTTGCTTTCTAAAACCAAACTTGAACTTGAAGCAAAACTTGAAGAGTTTGAACTAAAATGTCTTGATTTACAAAAATTGCTTCAAAATGTTCAAGTAGAAAAAGATTTGATTTCCAAAGAGCTTGAAAAGAAAAACAATTTTGGAAAATCAAATTTTTATGTTAGACAATCTAGTGCCCCTAGATTTATAAATGGTAAATGTTTTAGAAGTGTTTGGGTCCCAAAAGGACTTAATACTTCAACTAAAAAGGATGAAATTGAAAAATGGATTCCAAAGGGGACTAAATTTTGTGCAACTAACGTTTATGGATCCAAAGCAATTTGGATACCAAAAGTTACTTGATTGTCTATTGTAGGTGTGATGGAGATGTTCAACAAGTCAAACATTGAGGGGGAGCTCCATACACACAAGGAAGAACACTTGGAGAAGGAAGGCTTCACATCCTCCCTTAAATTCAAGTGTTGGTAAAATTCTAGTTGTTTTTTTTGCTTTTATTTGTTTATTTTATTTTAAATTCAACTAGATGATCATATATGTTGGACTAACATTTTGATGATGCTTTGAGTAAGGGGGAGCCAATTTTTAAAAACCAAAATTTTAAGTGTGTCAAATTTTTTTTTGCCTCCTATGTTATCTTGAACTTAAATGTCATTTTAAATTCTTTTTGATATAACAAAAAGGGGGAGAAATTTGAAAAATTGAATTTTTAATTGAATAAGGGGGAGCTTTATTTGATTTCATATACTTAATCTCTTATTCACATTTTTAAAGTTAAAGGGGGAGAAACCCAAACAATTTTTCAAGTGAGTTTTATTATATCAAAAAGGGGGAGATTGTAGAACTTATGTTTTGATATAATAATTGAAAAATGTTTTGGACTAATTTGAAAAGAATTTAAAACTTGGTTTTAAGTCCAAACAACTTGAATTTATGTTTGAGGTATTTTAAGAGGTTTTTGGCAAACATTTTTCATGTTTTAAACAGCCAAACTTGTGTTTTCAAGTCACCAGTATCGATACGGTTGTACCCGTACCGATACCTTTTTGGCTCAGTTTGGCCACTGTCAAAACCCGTATCGATACGAGGGTTTAGAGTATCGATACGGACCGGGGTCGTTTCGATACGCCACGTCAGCGTACCGATCCCTGTTCAACTACCCCAACGGCTATTTCCCAACGGCTATTCAAATATGCAGCCGTACCGATACGCCCTCAAGCGTATCGATACGCCTCAGCTGGCAAGAGCTCAACGGCTAGTTCCTATGAAGACCGTATCGATACCGTTCTACGTGTATCGATACCCCTGTGCTGGCAAAAGCCCAACGGCTATTTCTTCATGAAGGCCGTATCGATACCGTTCCACGGGTATCGATACTGGTAGCTGCAGAACAGCATTTATGAAGGGAAATAAAGTCCTCAACGGCTCCAATTCATCCCCAACGGTCCTAAACGGCTATAAACTCAATTGGGAGTATAAAAGGGACCTCCAAGCATCAAGAGAAGACTAATGCTCATATTGTCAAACACCATTTGATCAAGAAAATGTCTTAGCACTTAAATTGTCAATTCTTGTATAGACAAACACTAGTGAGCCAAAATTGTTAAATTTGCTCAAGTGTTTTAGGTTTTGGGTGAGTGCTTAAGTGTGCAAACAAACACCTATTAGAGGGTTTAAGTTTGCTTTCATTTGTCTCTTTGTAAAAGAGGGTTTTGATCAAGGCTTGGGTAGAAGCTTGATTGGTTGTAAGGGTTTCCTCCTAATCCTAGAAAAGGGGACGAATCAATTAGTGGATTGATTGTGAAATCCTTAGTGGGAAGCTAAGGTAGTGGATGTAGGTGCTTGTTAGAAGGCCGAACCACTATAAATCATTGTGTTTTTAATCTTTCTAGCTTTCTAAACCCTTCCACCCAAATATCCACCTCTCCACCACTTGGTGAGCATAATTGGTTGATCGAATCGAGCTCCACACAACCCAACAATTATCAACACTTTAAATTTATCAAATCGTAGACTTCTTCAACTATATATCAGGTAAATATCAAGTCAGATCAATATCAGTTCAGGTTAAAAATAGGTCAGGTTCAAAGCAGGTCGGGTCAATTAACAGGTCGGGTTCAAAACAGGTCGGGTTCAAAACAGGTCGGGTCCAAAACAGGTCGGGTCCAAAACAGGTCGGGTTCAAAACAGGTCGGGTAATATCGGATCTCGGGTCAATTCAGTCGGGTAAAATCGGTTATCTGCCAGGTCGGCTTCAGGTTCGGGTTCGTTTCAGTCGGGCGCAGGTCGAGTTTCAGGTCCACAGTAACAGGTCCAATTCGAGTTCGGGTCGTTTTCAGTCGGACGCAGGTCGGGTTCGGTCACTACAGTAACAGGTCGAATTCAGGTTCGGGTCAACAACAGTCGGTTACAGATCGAGTTCGGGTCATTAAATTTTCAGGTCAAATCAGGTTCTGACTCGACCAGGTTTCAGTCGAGTTTTCAGGTCGGGTCAGCTTTTTACATCCCTAGTCATCACACAAGCCTCAATCCAAGTGATGAACTTACCAGAAAACTCCATAGCCCTTAAAATAGCCAAAACAAACTCCCAGCTTATCGAATCAAAAGCCTTTTGCAAGTCGATCTTGCAAGTGCATCTAGGGGAGAAAATACTTCTGCCATATCCTCTAACCATTTCCTGAGCCAATAGGACGTTATCAACAATGCTTCAACCCTTCACAAAAGCACTTTGATTTGGCTCAATCATACTCGGAAACAAAGGAGACAATCTATTCATAAGTACTTTTGTGATGCACTTATAAAATATAGAGCAACAAGATATAGACCTAAAATCCTTAACCTGATTGGGACTTAAGGATTTAGGAACCAAAACTATGGTCGTAGCATTGAACCCAGGAATGAGCTCTGACTTAGAGAAAAAATGCTTGATAGCCAAAATAAAATCCTTCCCTGTAATAGCCCAAGTCCTTTTAAAGAACAACGCAGTGAAGCCATCCGGTCCAGGAGACTTATCATTGCCCATACTGAATAAAGGAGCCTTAATCTCTTCATCAGAGACATCAGCAACCATTGACTCAGCATTCTCAATTGAAACAATATAAGGAACCAACTCCTTAAGAAACTCAACTGGTGGAACAGAAACATTAGGATCCTTAGACCCAAACAGATTCGAGAAGAACCGCACCACTTTCTGTGCAATGTCATCCTGAATAACCAACCTAACCCCATCAGCTGAAACAAGTGACTGAATATACTGTCTATGATTCTTAACCTTGACCACAGTATGAAAAAACTTAGTGCTTTGATCTGCCTCACAAATCTATTGTACCTTTGCCTTTTGCTTATAAAAGCTCCTATCAGTCAACTCCAATTGAAAAAGTTCATCTCGAAGAACTTGAACCTGAGTAATCGAAGAAGAAGACACATTAGCAAGATGAACTAATTGTGCCTCTTCCAATTGCTTCCTTTTTGTTGCCACCCGGGAGGATAGCTCACCAAAATACTTCCTATTAAAATCCCTCATCACAGGCTTTAACCTTTTTAACTTCCCAAATAGCTGCCTCATAGGATTACCATAAGCAATAACACTCCATGAATTAGCAACAGTTTCCAAAAACAAGTGATGCTGACACCAAAAATTAAAAAATTTAAAAGGCTTTAGGGGAGAAACAAAAGCCTTTTCAGTGTGAAACATCGCAGGGGAATGATCCGAAACACCCGGAGCCAAAAACTCAGCTTGCGAACAAGGGAAAGAGCTGTACCAAGCTACATTAGTTAAAATCCTATCCAACTTTCGAGCCAATGGTCTCAACTCTTGATGGTTTGACCACGTGAAAAGAGGACCCGAACAAGGATAGTCCACCAAACCCAACTTCTCCAAGCATTCTCGAAACTCAATCATATCATTCCCAATAACATAATCATCCTCCGAACTCTCATTAGGATATAAAATAATGTTGAAATCCCATGAAACAATCCAAGGAACCTCTCCAACAACACTATGCAAATCAAGAAGGCTAGACCACAAACACCTCCTACTAGCTCCTAGATTTGCAGCATAAACAACAGTTAGAAAAAAATCATGCCCCCAGAACATACTCGACAAGTTATACACTGATCAGCAGCTGAAACAAGCGAAAGATTAACCATCCCCTTCCACAGAATCCATATCCTTCCATTATAGGCAACAGAATAATTAGCCATCCAATGCCAATCAGGAAACCATTTGTTAATAATACCAGTTGCATTATTAACTTTCACCCGAGTCTCAAGCAAGCAAACCACATCAACATGTAAATAATTCAAACGATTAACAATACCATACTGCTTAATAGGGTCATTGAGACCCCTAACATCCCAAATGCAAATAATCATAGCAAAGGAGAAGAATTGGCCTTCGCAACAAGGCCTTTCCTCTTGGCCTTATCAACAACATCACGCTTTTTGGCCTTCAATTCAAGAACCAATTTAGCAACATCATGGGACGCATTATGAACCTTCCGAGGGGAAATAGGAACAGGATCCTCCGCCAAAGGCAACCCTGCATCACTTGGACTATCAATCGAATGCACCACAGCCTCAAGATCATCAGTCGAAACTGACTCAAGCACAACAGTAGGGACTGTCACAGCACCATCCAACCCATAATTAGAGTTGCCATCAACCACATCCTCTGAAATCAACGAAGCCGCCTCTTCCAGAGCACTGAACTTATTGCTAGAATCCCGTACAACGCCCGTAGAAGGGAAGGGAGTAACAGCAACAAGCTTATCCATACCACCAGTGGAATTAACAACAAACCCAAGAGAAACGGGGACTGTCGCAAGACTGCAAGACGATTTAGGAGGATCCTGCATATGCAATTTACCATTATGATTTCCAGGAACCACAACATGCTCCACTTTCACAGCTTTATCATGACATGTTTTAGGAGAGTGGCCGAAAACTGAGCATTTTTCACACTTAGGGGGCCGCCAAGGAACCTCAACTGAGACCTGGACCACAGAACCATTCTGGAGGCGAACATGAATCAAATCAGGGATCACCGTAGACATGTTAATCTCCACGCATACTTTGGCGTACGCCAATCTTTGTTTGGAAGCAGTGACCCCATCCATATACAAAGGGAATCCCACAGCACTTGCCACATAGCTCATTCCCCGTCGAGTGAACAATTCCAACGGAATCCCCCAAAGATGAATCCAAATCGGGATACGATCAAGCTTGAAATCTAAGCTCTCCAGATTGGGCTCCCAACGACGCAAGATCAACGGCTTGTTCTGAAAGTGCCAAGGACCATTTTCGTATACCCAATTTCTAACTGTTGAATTAATGAAACGGAAAACAATAGATTCTCCCCCACTGAGCTAACTTCAACTTCACCATGCTTACCCCACAAGATCCCAACAATCTTCTGCAATGCACTGTAATTTGGAGCTCGACCAATAAACTGACCCACCAAAGCAAAGCGCCAAGACAAAGATCCCTCTTCGAAAACCTCTGTCGGAGGATCCACCACCCCCTCCGATGGACAAAAATCAAGCGACTAATCAGAAACCCCAACAAACAGCTTCCGCCAATCAGAACCACCCGCTACCGAAGTCTCACCCATTAACAAAGAAGAAAAACCCAAACGAAATCAAAGCAAAATCAAGATGGCGAAGAAGAAGATCGAAGAACGAAAGACCCGCTATCGTGCACCGAGAGCATTCCTCTTAACGTGCGTCGCCCCTTCTTCATACATATATGGTTATTATTTAATATATTTACGAGTATAAACTGGGTAACACGTTGTTATGTTTTCGTTGGTTGGAACACATTGCGACACATATTTGATGGGGTGAACGGCGAGAATTAACATGGTTTAATTTTATCTATTTTTACGGATGAGAGAAATGAACAGTTCATTATTAACGTAGAAAATATAAATAGTGTAAATACATAATATCTCATGTGTCTCAAAAATCAATATATATCCCATAACACGTTGAATCTAAAATAGTCTTCCCAACGTCCCTACAGGCTACAATACCCATCTCTACATCACAATTCACAACCACTATAGTCGCAGAGATCATAAAACAAGTTACATCTTTCTAAAATAAATTTTTCTCGTGATTTTAAAAGTTAAATCCTCTTCTATATTTATATCCCTAAATACGTAGTCACTAACAAACCTTTATTCAACAATATATCTTATCTCATATAAATGTTTATTGATTAAAGTAAACAATAATTACCAAATAATATTCAACCACTAAAATTACAATAAAATTCAATTTAAGTATACTTAAAATTTAAGTAAAAAAATATATGAAAAAATTATTTCTCTAATTACAACCAATAAACCACTAAGCAAAATAGCCACAAATACACATCACATGCGCACTAACAAGAGACTTGTATCTAAAGATTTGGTTTCTCTTTGTAAACCAAATAATAATAAAAATTATATGTTTTAAAAATACTAATAACTTTGATTTTTCAATTTTAAATAAAAATTCACTTAATTATGATGTGTATATCTTATTACACGAGTTACTTGCAAACAACAACTTTTTTGCCACTCAAAAACAAGAAATTGAATGCCACATATTTATTCCCAAAATTATCCTGAATCCAAAAAAAATGATAGGACGAAACGAAGACTTAGAAATTTTGGAGAAAACTATTTATATTCCCAAGATTTTAACATTTTGATCCCGAAAATTTGGCAGGCTAACATGGATCACAACATATATATTATATTTTATACTTTTATCAACATTTTTATAGAAGATAATAATAATAATAGTAAAATAAGACACTATTTTTTTTAGTAAAATTAAGAGTTTGAGTTTAATTTTACGAATAAACAAACAAAGGTGTAAGAGTCATAATGGACCTCTACAATTGGACAAGTCGAAATGGTGTCAAATGGGGTCAACTCCAAAAAAAAAATCAGTATTTATTTCTTCATTTTTTTGAGAAATTAGTTCTTCAAAATTTTAATTTCACCTCTTATTTTTTTGAATTTTTTTGATTAAGTATCCTAAAATTTTTAAAAGTAACCATTAAGTCTTGATATATTTAAAAAAAACAAGTAACATTTGCAAATTATACGGTCAAGATTAATTGTTATTATATAGATTAATTGATCAATAATTGTTGATAAAAAATTGACTGATATAGTTTAAAATGATTACAATGTAATATCTGTTGACACGTAATATTAATTTTTGATAAAATTTTACAGACAAATCAATTTAAACCCGAATAATATTATTTTTTATTAGAACTACTTGTTCAGTTAAAAATAATCTATAAATAAATATTGGCTAAAAAGAAAAGAAAAATGATCTATAATACCAAAAAACCAACCGTGAGGGGAAAGGTACAAACTTTTTCCAGTGAAACAAACGAAAGGCAAGCAAATTGCAACCAGAAAGACCTTTTTTTTTTTTCATTTTTATATAAAATATTTATTATATTCACTTTTATAGTACCAAGGAGGGTTTGTGTGTGCATTTATAAGCAAGAAAAACAAGTACAGAAAGCCTCTCATCGGTTCGCCCCCTTCCTATTTCACTTCTCATCCCTCTTCTCCTCGAGCAAAGTTTTCTTTTGTCAATGGCGGAGGAGAAGAAAGCCCAACCTTCTGGGGTTTGGCCAAAGGTTAAACCTTTTGTCAATGGTGGTGCCTCTGGTATGCTTGCTACCTGTGTCATCCAACCCATCGATATGATCAAGGTTGTTCTTTTTTTCCACTCATCTTTTAGTAGATCTGTTCTTCAAGTATTTTCCTTTCAAATTTGAAAAAAATATGGTACTTTTAAGGGAAAGTATGAGTTTTTAGATCTGGGATTTGCTTGGGTTTGTGTACTTTTGGCTAATGGTTTTTGTTTGGTTTGGTTTGGTGTAGGTGAGAATCCAACTGGGTCAGGGATCAGCAGGATCTGTCACCAGGAACATGCTTAAGGAGGAGGGTGTTCGTGCATTTTACAAGGTTATTTTTTTGTAACTCCATTCAAGTTTTGATTTTTGTTTTAACTTGATCTAGCTTTTCATATATTAGATCTGTTAGTGGCTTCTGAAACTGTGTTATAGATGCTGGATCTTTTAGTTTCAACATTGTTTCGAGATTTTCTACAATTTTGTTAGTGGTTTATATGGATTGTTTATTGATTTGAGTTCCCAAAATATTGGAATTTAGTACTGTTTCATGGGATAATATGTGCTTGTTGATTTTTGTACTACTTGATACTGCAATTTGCTCATTTGTGGGATTGGAAATCCTGATATTTGTATGATTTGAGTACTTGGGTTTCCGAAATAGTGTAAAAAGAAGTGCATTGAATACTGTTTGATCCGGATCTGTTCTAAAAGGAGGCATTTCGAATTGTTTGTTGACAAGGGTGAAGTCCGGGGAAAACCTCTGAAATTAGTTCAATATTGGACCTTGGACATAATATATAATAGTTCATACATAGATACAGTGACTTTATCTTGATCAGATTTTCGAAATTAAGAAATTTGGTTTGATGTTCCAATCAGAATTAAGATCTTTCAGTTTTCTGTAAGTCTTTTGTCTCACTTGTAAATTTTTGGACAGGGGCTGTCTGCTGGACTTCTCAGGCAAGCTACATACACTACTGCTCGATTGGGATCATTCAAGTGAGTGCCATTGTAATCCTTTGCATGACTTTGGTTATACGTTTCAAGATGCTTCTTTTTTTGTTATGATGATCAACAGTTTGATTCTGAAGTGCGAGCTTTATTTTTCTTATCAGATTAACATTTGCATTTTCCAATGCATATGTGTGATGTGGTTTGCTTTTGAGACTAAACTTGGATAATCTATTCGGTTCCGGTTCAGCTTTTGAACTATTTCCATTGTTTTGTATAGGATGTTAACAAACAAAGCAGTTGAAGCCAATGATGGGAAGCCCTTACCACTATATCAGAAGGCTTTGTGTGGCCTCACTGCTGGTGCCATTGGAGCCTGTGTTGGCAGTCCAGCTGATTTGGCACTTATCCGTATGCAGGCTGATGCCACTTTGCCCATTGCTCAGCGCCGAAATTACACCAATGCATTCCATGCTCTCTATCGGATTGTTGCAGATGAAGGGGTTTTGGCACTTTGGAAAGGTGCAGGCCCTACGGTAGTCAGAGCCATGGCATTGAACATGGGCATGCTTGCCTCATATGATCAAGGTGTTGAGTTTTTCAAGGATAACCTTGGCTTAGGAGAAGCTGCTACTGTGGTTGGTAAGAATCTTTCGTAGTAGCGTAGATATTTTAACTATTATAAAGTCTTTCGCAAATCTATCATATGTTCTAAATTTCTTGAATGAACAAAGCGCAGCATATCAGTATTGTCGAGTAGCAGAATCGTTAGAAGTTTATTGCTAAGGAAATATTGGCTCTCCTTGTGTTTATTTGTTCATTAATTTGAGAGCCGGTTTTTACTACCCCATTTGACTAGATGTTTTTCCGGATAGATTGTAGTGCTTTTTCGAATTCTTAAGACCATTGTTTGGCATGCATTACTAATCCTAAAACTTATTAACTGACTTTTACATATTTGAACTAAGATACGACCCTTTCCCCATATTGATTAATGTTCCTTCTCATCATCGCAGGTGCAAGTACCATCTCGGGTTTCTTTGCTGCAGCTTGCAGTTTGCCTTTTGATTACGTGAAAACACAAATCCAGAAAATGCAACCTGATGCCTCGGGCAAGTATCCGTACACCGGATCTTTGGACTGTGCTATGAAAACCCTCAAGTCTGGAGGACCATTCAAATTTTACACAGGGTTCCCCGTATATTGTGTTAGAATTGCTCCTCACGTCATGGTATATACTACTACTATATTCTGAAGCTCAACCCTGAAGCTTTTAGTTTATGTCTGATGACTGCATGCTCTCTTATGCAGATGACATGGATATTCCTCAACCAGATTCAGAAGGCCGAGAAAAAAATTGGGTTGTAGAAGTGTTGCCGCTTGTCGGAACGGTGGACTAGGTTGATTGCATCGGCGAATAAAAAGCGTTCTTTTTCGGCTTGGTGCCAATTATACAAATTTTGAAGTGGATTTCAAAACAAATCTTCATTCAGTGTTGTCTTATTTTGTTCCACTATATTTGTAGGGTGTGATTGAAACGGGAGTTTTAGAAGTATCATTTGAATCCGGGAGTTGGTGATTTTAAAGCACACAAGGAATTTTACACTTTTGATTTAAGAATAAATGTACCTTAAGATACCAAACCAAGTCCTGAGCATTGGATTTTATGTTCACATTTCCCATTTTTCATTATATCACAGTTAACAATTTCATCTTTGGAAAAATTATGACAAAGTCCCCTCCTGTTTCAGTTTCTTACAAATTCAAGCAAGTTACAATCACATATCTATTCAATAATTCATATTAATGCATTCAACCAGTGTTTGATTCTAACTAAAACACACGTGAAATAAGTAAGCATTATTGGGAGGGTCAAATTACAATTTATCCAAGCCTTATCTCCATTATTCCCTATGAAACTAAACTTCACAACTTATCTCCAATATTTCTCTGTTAATCAAACAGATAAAAATCGGATTATTTTCATTTTCAAGCCTTGAATGAGAGCAGGTGGGGATGAAACTAACAGAGCAACAGCACAATTGCATCTCTTATCAAAACAACTAATTGAGGCTTTAAACCAAACTTGACAGGATCAGGATTATTTATTTTACCAATTTCACCGGCACGCATTCGTTCACCTTTGAGGTGGATCCACTGTTCGAACATTTGCACCGACCATTCCTTCGATGCGGTCCTTTGTTATCTCCACAAAATGACCCACTATTTCGTGGAACTGCTTTAATCCTGACAGTGGGAGGATGATGGAAGACCGGTCAGAACCTGCAACCTGCAATGTTGAACCATTTATATATATGTGTGTGTGTTTAACATGAAAAAAGAAGAAGAATGGAGAGTACTTCAGATATCCTCAAGAAATGTCCTCTGTTGTTGCTCCCAAGATCAAAGAAAAACCTCTTCTGATCAACTCTGATCACCTTTGAAACCCCCATGTTACCTGTTTCTTCTTGTGCTGGCAATTCAACTGATCTATCTACATTCAAATCAGAATTTGAGGTAGGCTGGTTGTGTCCAGAGATGAAGCCAGCCCCGACATCATCCGAAAGCCCCACAAGGTCTTCTGAAGGTTCAGAACTTTTCTGTTTCAGAAAATCCACATAAACACAAAAAACAACCAGATTGAAAGATTACATGAAACTAAATATGGAATTGATGTGTAACAACAGAAAACAGGAAAGGGAGGAGCATAAGAATGTAACACAAAGATACCTGATTCGGCAACGTGAAAAGCCTTGATGCCTCATTGATATCTGCCAATACGTTCCTGAAGGCTGCCCACCCTTCATCCCTGGTACTTCCTGCTGGCACAATAATGGTACTGCGGTTTCTGCTGACAGATGCTTCAGACACCTTCATAGACGATTTCATTAGAGAAAGAGTTTTATTTAAAAAAAGATGGCGAACTCATAACTTTTTACTTTTCCCATCTTCCAAACAATCCAAAGTTAATGCAAAGAATAAAAAACAAGTGCATGTCAGAGTTTGTGTGTACCTGTATGTGTTTAAATCCATGTCTATTTCTAGCATTATTCAAAAGAAGAAGAAAAACAATAACTGTAATATTTTACAAATTTTCTACAAGAATTTATTACTATGATCTGATTGCTCTTTAGTTCAATTTTCTTCTCTCTTTCAAGATATTCATAGGTTATTTATTTATTTTTCCACCAAATAAGAATATTCAAATTCCGAAATGAGAAACCTCCTGTTCTTCATTGTCCTTTAAGAATCTATGTTTTAGACATGTCCAACATATATCAATGTACAGATCAACCCTACAAACATAAGAACAAATTTTACCAACTTAAAACCTGAAAAGAACTAGAATGGAAAACCAAAACTGCTTAAATCCAAACTTAACCCATCTCATCCAATTGTAACCTCTAATTAAGATAAGACTAGCAGCGTTTTGGAAAGAATAAAACTTAGAAGACACAATCTCAAATTTGAGCAATGATCAGCAATCTACACAGCATTGTGATGCTCTGAAATAAAGCTATTAATGCTAGCAGGAAAGGGTGAGAAATCCAACCACCAAAGATCAGACTTTGGAGATGAGTATAATTGGAGGAGCTAATACCATTTTTATGGAAGGAAAACCCTTAGTTCAACATGCACTTTACTTGGAAGTCGTTCTAATCAAGCGAAATTTTCTAATTCATGGTCTTGTCATTATCCAAGACCAGTTATTGTAAAATTGTTCTTGTTCATCCATCCCTTTTCAAGCCAAGAGGAACAGGAGAATTGAATTTAATGAACAACAAGATTGCTCTTCAATTACTTCCGAAAAATACCAAAATCAGCGGCAACCTTCGATGACGAAAGACGAGATATCATTCACCACTAGACACAATGATCAATGCTTACAATTTCTGGTTGAAGACAGATACGAAAAGGGCTTAGCATTCGGACTTCGAAGTGCTATAAAGCTAAGGCTTAATTATTTACTGACATGATAATTCATAGCAAAGAATGTCATTCTCCAGCCCTATCCAATTCAAGAACAGATCCAATCCCCTAAGCCAATTCTACTAAAACTCGACATCACATACACGAAACAGTGAATTCCGTACGAAAAAGAGAAATGGAAGTTGTATAGTGAAGGTAAATAGTAACAGTAAGAGGCTTACCTTCAAGAAACGACCCCTCCGGTTCTCGCCAATGTCAAAGTAAAAGACCTTACTGTCCAGCTGCAATTCCTTGCTGAAGAGGTCGGTGTCGTCGGAATTGGCGTAGTAATTGAAAAGATCGAGGAACCAGGAGATGCCGGAGGACGGAACGATGATGGTTGACCTTGTAGCTGATGTCTTCTCCGAGATTTTCAGATAACGACCGCGTGGGTTCTCCTTGAGATCGAAGTAGAACAGCTTGTGTTCTACTTGGAGTGTTTTGCAAAGCAGCTCCACATCATTTCCTCCTCTTTCTCCGCCGCCTCCTCTTTCTGCTCCGCCACCGCCGCCTCCAGAGCTCCCTTCCATGTCCTTTTTTACCAAAAAAAGAATGCAAAAAAAAAAAAAAAACTAGAAGCCTATGATGACTAGTAATGACTAATGAGTAGGCTCCAACGTGGGTGGGTCTATCTTGGCAAATGGGAAAACAAAAGGCCTAAGCCTACCGATATAGATTAATGATAATAATAATAATCATATAATGATATATTTAAAACACACCATTAAAATTAGGGTTATCTTTACCAGTGGTCCCTTTTATTTAGGTTGTGTTTTATTTTGGTCACCAAAATTCAAAAGCGAGTATTTTGGTCTCTAACGTTACAAAACGTTTATATTTTAATACCCAACCGTTAGTCTCCGTTACTTGGCTAACAGGTGGCTGACATAGCTCGTTAATTTTTTTTAAAAAAATCCACGTGTTTAGTCCACGTGTAATATGTTAATTAATTATTATTTTAAAAAGGGGTAAAAAGGAACTGAAGGGTTAACCCCCTAATCCCTTTCATTTCTCTGTTCAATCCCCCGATTAAAGAAAAATAAAAACACCAAAAGTCAGTTTCTTCTCTTTCGTTTCTCTGTGGAATCTGTGTGGGTTTAGGGCTTATAGAAGTAATCTTTGAAAACTCAAGGTAAGTAATGAATGGAATAGATTTTATCTCCTATTTCGAATTGATTTTAGTAATAGTTATCACTTATAATTCTGTTTTTTTTGTAAGATTTTGAAAAAATGGGTCGATGGCGACTTCGAAAACCAAGGGAGCAGAAAGTGGTGTATGGTATGATTTTTTCGTATTTTTTTTGAAATATTAAGTGTATTGCAAAATGAGTTTATGATTTTATTGTGTGTTTAGGGTTTAGTTATCTCCTACTCGTTTGTATGTGTATGGTAAGATTACGAAAAATGGTTCGTTTCTCCTATTTTGAATTCGTTTTCTGAACTGTTTTGTGCATTGCAAAGTGGGTTTAGGGTTTTATTGAGGGTATTGACTTTGATTTTATACTAGAATTTTAGGGTTTTATGACACTGTTTCAGGTTTAATGGGATTTTACAGTAGAATATTTCTTTAAGAAATACTTGATTTTGGTAGACTTTAACAAATACTTGACTTCATTTAAGTTTGTTTACTACATGAAAACTGCAAAAGTATTTTGTCTTTTAGTTTAAAAGAATATTTCTTACTTTATGTCTTTTATGATAAGATTCATTTTATATTGCATTAAATAAAATTCGGTCCACATTTCTTTATTCCTTTTATGTCTTTGTTGTCTTTTGTTGGTGGGGTATTGATTAAATATGTTGATAATTTATGTAGTTCACCAACTAAATTTAATACATTTATGTGTACTATTTTTTTTACCATTTTGCACTAAAATTTTATTTTACTAATGCATGGTGGATTATTTTACAATAACTATTTTATGGTATTTTACTAATGAAATTGTGTACTTTGCAGGGCCTGGGTCAGATATGTTAACTTTAGTAGTTCACTATGGAGGAGACTTTGTGTTTTCACCAAGGATGAAGTACACCTCCAAGTCTGAAGCCTGTTTCGACTTTGTTGATGCTGGTACATTCTCAATATTTTCATTATGTGAAATGGTTGAGAAGCTAGATGTAGTTGAACCTCTTGCTGTTTATTGGAGAGTGTCAGATGCTGCATTGAGTATTAATTCTGTTAGGCCACTGAAGGCAAATGAAGATTGTATGGTTATGCCGAACAGTGTGCCCAACTCAAGATACATGCATATATATATCTGAAGCCTATTAAAGAAGAAGATCATGTTGCTGAAGAAGATGTTTATCCTACTGAAGAAGAAGAAAGTTATGTTGTTGAAGAAGATATTCTTGCTGCTGAAAAAGAAGATAACCATGCTGCTGAAGATGTGCATCCCACTGAAGAAGAAGAAAATAACCATGCTGCTGAAGATGTGCATCATACTGAAGAAGAAGAAGATAACCATGTTGCTGAAGATGTGCATCCTACTGAAGAAGAAGAAGAAGATAACCATGTTGTTGCTGAAGAAGAATCTGAAGCTGCAGAAAAATTTGATGTCAGTGACATGAATATGATTGGGAAAGAGAAGACACGTGCATACAAGAGGATGAGATATGAATTGAGGTTCAGAGAAACATGGATGACTTTGGACCTAATGGTGTGCAAGTGAATAACAAGGTTAATGGGTCAGAATCAGAAACTGACCATTCTGAAGACCTATATAGTGAGCATGGTTTAATATTCTCTAATAAAACAACATTGAAAGAAGCAATCAAGCAGTATGGAAGGGTGGAAAGGGTGGAAGTAAAACTGAATAAGAATGACAATCGAAAGATTCAAGCAATATGCAAGGAAGGATGTCCTTGGAAATTGTGGGCAGCCCTTATGGATCCTAAGGACAATATGGACAAGACTTGACAAATTAAAACTATGATAAATTCTCATACATGTTCCAAGTATGTGAATAGCACTAATATTACATCTAAGTGGATGACAAAGTACTACATTGAGAAATTTATGTCTGAGCCTAATTATAGCATGAGATCATTATGGCACGATGTATTGCATGAATTTGGTACACTTGTGTCCACTGAGAAGTGTGGTAGGGCTAGAAAAAGTGCATTAGAAATGATTGAAGGGAATCATAAGGCTCAATATGAGAGAATTTATGACTACTTACAAGAGTTGAGGATTACAAATTCCGGAACAACTACAATCTGTTATTTAGATTTAAGGTTGTTCCAGAGAATGTATGTTTGTCCACAGGCTTGTAAAGAAAGGTGTAAAGTAGGTTGTAGGAGGATAATTAGTGTTGATGGTTGTTTCTTAAAGGGTTATTATCAAAGATATTTGTTGACAGCTGTAGGGATTAATGCAAATGATTGCATATATCCTATTGCATATGCAGCTGTTGAGAGTGAGAATATGTCTTCTTTGTATTAGTTTATGGAATTTTGAAAACTGATTTGAAGATTGATAACTCTTTCAACATATGTTTCATGTCTGATAGATGGAAGGTTAGCTCTCTCCTTAATCTATTTTACATATGTTTCATTTATTTCTGATATTAACTTTAAATGTTATATTGTAGGGCCTTAAAGAAGTTATTGAAGATGTATTCCCACATGCAGAGAATAGAAAATGTGTTAAACACATGTACACAAATTTTAAGGAAAAACACAAAGGTCAAGCTCTAAAAGATGCTCTTTGGAAGGTTGCTAGAGCTACCTATTTGAGGGAGTTTGAAAATGCTATGGACCAGTTGAAGGCATTGTCAGAGCCTGCATATGCTTGGCTTAAAGAGAAAGACCCTGCTCAGTGGTCTAAATCACACTTCACCACTAGGAACAAGTGTGATATGCTCTTAAATAACCACTGTGAATCTTTTAACAAGGTAATTAAAATGTTTCAATTATCTGTTTTTTTTATTTTGGTCCCTTTCGAAAGGGTGTGTTTTATTTTGGTCCCTTTCGAAAGGGTATGTTTTATTTTGGTCTCTTTTATTAGGGTGTGTTTTATTTTGGTCACCAAAATTAAAAAAAATAGTATTCTATTTTGGTGACAAAAATAAAACACATCCTAACGAAAGGGACCAAAATAAAATACACCCTTACGAAAGAGACCAAAAATAAAACACACCCTAAACAAAAGGAAAAAATTATTTACTACGTAAGCTAATAATTTTGTATTTTGACTTTGTTGATTTAACTCTTTCACTGTCATTATGTTTTATGTAGTCTATTTTGGAGGCAAGAGATAAGCCTATATTGACTATGATAGAGACAATTCGAACTAAAATTAATACTCAAATTGTAGCCAAAAGAGAGGCTGCTGAAAAGTGTAAAGGATTATTGTGTGCAAAAATTCAAAAAAAAAAATAGACATCAATATTGAAGCATCCATCAAGTTATTGTGTTACATTTCAATTAAAATTAAATTTCTTGTGTCATATGATACTTGCAATATGTTATCTGCTTGCAATATGCCTATTGTTGCAATATGATACTTGCAATATATTTTCTACTTGCAATATGTTTTCTGCTTAAAATTATGAATCGAATTGTTGCAATCTGTTGGTATTGGTTTGTTGTTGTAATCTGCCTGCCTTGGTTATATGATGTAATCTGCCTGCCTTGCTTAGCTTGCAATATGTCCTCTTGGTATTTGTTTATTGTTGTAATCTGCTTGCCTTGGTTATATGGTAGTTGCAATATGTTTTTTGAACCTATAATAGCTCTTTACATATTGTTGCAATCTGCCTTGGTTATATGATGTTTCAGGTTCTGACCAACTTATGCTGGTTTGCATAAATATCAAGTTGAAGCTGACCCATCTCATCAGCATGTTGTGGACCTTGAGAGAAGGTCATGTTCATGTAAAAAATAGGACCTTACTAGAATTTCTTGTTCTCATGCAACATTAGTCTTTCGGCTGAATAATTTAAAGCCTGAAGAATTTGTTAATGAATGCTAGCACAACAGTACATAGCTGGCTATTTACTCCAACATGATTACACCAATCAAAGGTAACAATCTAAGCTACCTTATACCTTACACTCTGTCAATGACTAACTAAACAGTTTCTTTCATTATTTTATTTTCAGGTCCGTACCAGTGGTCTCCAGTAACTGACATGTAACTTATATTGCCATTTGCCACCAATTATAAGGAGACCACCAAGAAGACCAACCAAGAAGAGAAGATTAGAATCTGATGAAGTCAGTAACCCTAAGCTAAAAAAAAGAGGGTTGCAAGCCAACTGCACAAAATGTGGGAAAAAGGCCACAATATGAGGACTTGTAGAGGAGAAGTGGGTGCAAATCAACCTATTCAAAGACCCACATTCAGGAGACCAAAACCTACAAAACCTCAAGAACCTCAACATCCACAACAACCTCCACCGAATCAACAATCTCAGCAGCAACAAAAACTTCCTATGCGTCGAAGGGATAAATTTCCAATTAAGAGAAAATAACTTGTTCCTGACCAACAACTGTGAGATGGATGCCAAGTCAAGAATCTACGGTATCTAATCCTCCAACTTAGGAAGCACAACCAACAACTAGGGAGTAAAGTTAGGACAAACATATTTTGTGATTTGAAATGTTTGGGTCACATTTTGTAACTGCTATAGGAGGTTCAACAGTTGATGTCATATTTTGTTGGTTAAGTTGGGACAATTTCATTTTACAAACTTAACATTTTAGGTCATTATTTTGTCACTGCTACATGATGTTTAGCAGTAGATATCATTTTTTGCAGCTGATATATGAGGTTTATCAGATGCGAAACTGTTATTTTGTATTAGCTGACAAGTTATGCAAATTTACCTTTGATTCCTTAAATTCTTCATTTTTTTACAATAATTTATATCTTCATTACTAGTTACTCAATAGAATACAACATAAAATTGAATAATTCTAATTCTTTACCAAAATTATATTCATTACTTAACTGAAACCATTCCACAGAACAATCCAAAAGTTATTCATACAAACCATACAAAATTATAACTCATGGAAATAAAACCTACATATTAAGCTTCATAACCCAAACCCAAACCCTATAACCCAAACTTCACACAAAATATTCCATGGAATAACAACATTATCTCTATAACCCAAACCCTAAAATTCTTTGAAAATAAACCCCAACCAACCATTTACTTCATAACCCACACCATTGTTATGGAGAAAATCAGCAAGCATAACCGACAAATTCGCTCAATTTTTTTGCCAACTCCATTTTCTTCACTCTTCTTAACAGCCCAACAATTACCACTCTTGCACGTGGTGACAAAGGTTCATCGTACCAAGCAAAGAACCGACAATGACTCTCCTTCCCATATTTTTTACAACTAAAAAATCTCCTACCAAGATTGACATCAGTCCAAGAAATTAAAATCTTTGCTTCGAGGCTGCAACCACAAATAGGAACACATGCTTCCATTTCTTGTGTCTTCTCTTCTTCACTTTAAAATTTCTACAGAGGTAAGAAAAGAGGGATTGAGTTAGGGTTTTAATTGATGTAAAGGGGATTATACAGGCAGGAATCTACCCGTTAGGATTTTTAAATGACGTGGACTACACACGTGGATTTTTTTAATTTTTTAACGAGCCATGTCAGCCACCCGTTAGCCAAGTAACGGAGACTAACGGTTGGGTGATTAAAATATAAACGTTTTGTAGCGTTAGAGACCAGAATACTCGTTTTTAAATTTTGGTGACCAAAATAAAACACACCCTAAATGAAAGGGACCACTGGTGAAGATTATCCTTAAAATTAAGGCTAAAAGAAAGTTGAACATATGTTACCATTGCATCACACCATCATATTCTAAAAAAACACATCATTAAAATTAAGGGATAACTACATATTTAGTACCCTACCTATTTTTGGATTCTTATTTTAGTATCCACCTATTTTTTTTGACAAAATTGTACCTAATGTTATTTTTTTGTTCTGTTTTAGTATCTGACTGTTAAAAATAAAGGGAAATAATGACGTGTATATTTTTAATTAAGATAATCACAATTTTAGTCTCAAAACTTATACATTTCTATCAATTTAGTCTAAAGTCGGTCAATTTAATAATTATCTTAAATAAATCCGCATCTTATTTTTTCTTCCCAAAAACCCTAACTCAAAATTCTTAAGCTTAGCAAACAAATTCATACCAAAACAAATGAACCAATAATTTAGCATCAACCATTCGTGCAATTCATAGTAAAACTACAACCCAAAGTTGCAATTACATAATCTTAAACTACTTCCTCGCTTTCAAAGTTAAGAAATATTCATAGCAAAAAAATTTGGTGTTTTTGCTGTAAAATTTACTGCGGTTGATAATGTTGTTGCTGGGTAAGATTTGGAAGAGGCGAGGACGAAATTTGCGATATTTACTATGGTTGTTGTTATGAATTTTGCAGTGAAGGATCAATCAAAGGAGAATGGTTATTGTTTTGAGGAAGAATTGAGGAATTTGTTGTTGTTGGGGTTGTTATCGGAGTGGCGTTGTCGGCATCAACATTGGATTTAGTATTTGTCGCCGCCGTCAACGACGGTGGCGTCGGAATGGATGATGAAGGGTCTATCATCATGAGATTTTGGGATTGGAGGTGTTTTGGAGATAATGTTGAAGTAGTTTCGGCCATAGCTTAAGAATTTTAGGGCAGGGATTTGGGGAAAAAGAAATAAAATAAATTATTTACAGTTTGAACTCAAGTATTTAAGATAATTATTAAATTAATAGAGCTTGGATCAAATTGATAGAAATGTATAAATTTTAGGGATTAAACTGTGATTATCCAATTAAAAATAAGTTACATATCATTTCCGTTTGCTTTTAACAATCGGGGTACTGCTCATCCCCTTGTGTCCTGGTGGCAAAGGTAGATGTTTATCATCCCTTGGGACCCGGGTTCGAGCACCAGTTATGCCATGCTGTGTGTGCCGTCTTTGAAAAGACTAAGAAAAACGTAACGTTAGGTATAATTTTGTCAAAAAATAGGCGGGGTACTAAAATAAAAATGCAGAAATAGATAAGGTACTAAATATGTAATTATCCCTAAAATTAATTAATTTTATTATTAAATTTACGACCCGAATCCGTCTGGATTAGTCAAGGTAAAGCCCTGACCAACCTAAAATACAACCAAAAAATAACTTTATCACTAAATCTTAATTCGCTTAAATATAGTTGCAGTTTTAAAATTTTCGAATTCAAACTCTTCGGAATACAGTAATATTAAATATTTGAGAAGAAATCTTTAATGCATTTATAGTTTTTTTTTTAATATTTAATGCATTTATAGTTATATCTTAGTCGATGGGGCAAATAGACAAATAATAATAATAATAATAATAATAATAATAATAATAATAATAATAATAATAATAATAATAATAATAGTAATAGTAATAATAATAATAATAATAATAATAATAATAATAATAATAATAATAATAATAATAATAATAATAATAATAATAATAATAATAATAATAATAATAATAATAATAATAATAATAAGGGTAAACTATACTAATGACCACCGAACTATGAGGTTGGTGTCGATTTGATCACTATATTTTCAATTGTGTTAAATATGCCACACAACTATTTAATTGGTTCCAATGTAGCCACCCGCCGTTAAAAACGAAAAAGTTAACGGGGTTGTTAAAATAATTGATATAATTACACATTTAGTCCCCTTTATTTATACAATCATTCAATTTAGTTCTAATTTTAATCTAATATGCTTAGCCCAGTGGCAAGAGCATTGCTTCCTTACCTAGAACTAAATTGAATAATTAATTTATTTTATTAAATTAAAATTAGAACTAAAATGAATGATTGTACAAATAAAGGGGACTAAATGTGTAATTATACCACTTATTTTAACAACCCCGTTAACTTTTTCGTTTTTTAATAGTGGGTGGCTACATTGGAACCAATTAAATAGTTGTGTGGTATATTTAACACAATTGAAAATATAGTGGTCAAATCGACACCAACCTCATAGTTCGGTGGTCATTAGTATAGTTTACCCTAATTATTATTATTATTAATTTTTCTTCAATTTATATTGTTACTGTTGAAATATTATAAATTTGTGAATCTATATTCATTTAAATACATAATTATTTTCTATTTAAGAGTTTTGAAAATTTATGTAGAAGATAAATTATTTTCTTAGGTATGATTTGTCCACATCTAGCAAGGTGGGATTTCATTAAATGAAAGTAGTAATAATAATAGCAGTACTTGTTGGAAACAAGTGAAACCTACTTCATAACTTAACCTGATATAAGTAAGGGTTAACTACTGGAATAATCATTTATATTTTCCCCAATATAAAGTTGGTAATTAATTTTGAAAAACGACCAGTAAGGTCACTTATGTTTTCGGGGCGTAAACTTTAGGTCACTCTGCCGTTAAACATTGACAGCTTGCTGACATGGCAGCAAAAAAATAAGGGTAAACTATTACAATGGCCACTAAAGTTTATCTCATGTATATTTCTGCTCCCCAATTTTAAAAATTAAACATTATGGTCACTATTAAAAAGGTTTCTTTATAATTTTACCCTTGAATTTTTAAAAATTTAGTTTTCAACCCTAAAACTTTACAATCAATTAGTACAATAATATTATAAAAGGCTTAAATGAAAAATAGGTACCCAAAGTATACCTTTTTTAAATTTTAGGCGTCCAAATTGCTCCTATTTAATAACTAAACTTTCAAATTGCTCATATTTTTTCACTCTAAATTATTCTATTATTGTTTAATCAAAAGGGCGCATTGACAAAATTTTAAAGTATAAAGGCTCAATTAGTTATAAAAAAAATTCAAAGACTTAATTATTTTTTTAAAGTTCAAGGATTTATAGTACCATTGAACCTAAAAAAAGAACAGGAATTCCTTGTACCCACTGCCAGTTGCTAGTTTACAGTGCCATTTACTGCATAATTTGCTGGTTTAAAAATAAATTTTTAAAAATTCAAGGGTAAAATTATAAAAAAACCTTTTTAATAGTGACCATAATGTTTATTTTTTTAAATTGGGGAGCAGAAATGTACATGGGATAAATTTTAGTGGCCATTGCAGTAGTTTACCTTTATTTTTTTAACTGTCAGGTCAACAAGCCGTCAATTTTTAACGGCAACAACGGTCGAGTGACCAAAAGTTTACGCCTCGAAAACGTAAATGACCTTACTAGTCGTTTTTCAAAATCAGTGACCAACTTTATAGTGGTAGAAAACATAATTGACTATTTCAGTAGTTAACCCTATAAGTAATTAATGAGTGATCACATTGGCCTGGGAGTTAGTATTTAGTAATGATCTTCTATAATATTTGAATTTAGATTAATTATTTATAAAAAAATAATTATTTAATTTTACACTAATTCATGACCATTAGACGAATATAATGGATGTATTAGATTAAATATTCTTATTTTTTTCTCTTTAAAAACTCTTTATTTTTAATTTTTAATCTCATTCATCCATTATATTTATCTAATGGTCATGGATTAATATAAAACTAAATGAATTTTACATCACGTAACTTAATCCTATCACAGTTGAGGATATTAAATATATATTTTAGATTTAAATTAAAAATTCATCATTTTATTAATAAACTACTATTAATGGTAAAATATTTATGGTTTAAGAAGTATTTTAGACCATGAATTCACACTAAATAATAGATTTAGTCCATCCACAAAAAATCATCTAATTATAGGTCTTTAAATTCGTAAATTGTATCATTATTGGTGATAGTACCAAGAAGACGGGCACTGAGCCACTGATTCCAATCTGGAAGCGACCGAAGATCCGCCTAGTAGTGAATTTAATATTGGGTAAACTACATAAATAGTCCCCCGACTATGTTCCAATTATCTTTTGCATTCTCCGACTATCAGAAGTTACAAACTGGTCCCCTAACTTAAAAAAATAACAAATTGATCCAGTGCCGTTAAAAATTTAACGGCTGGTGACGTGGCATTTAACAAAAATTGGCATAATAACACATTTAGTCCTCAACTTTTACACTTTGTTTAACTTTGCCCTAATTCTAAAAAATGACCCTTAACATTTCAAAATTCTATCAATTTAATCCATTTTTTTCTCCACACAATCCTTTATATAGCCTAATTTGGTTTCCTCAGTTGTGAAGCAGTATTTATTTGCATCTTTACACGATTAGTCATTTGAGGAATTACCTCAATCCATAAATACCCAGTATATAACTTGGTTCAATCTTCTTTAACGAATTTTCTTCGCACCAAACCGACTATCTAACCATTCCGAACCCCAATTGTGCATCTTTCATCATACACATGCAGATCATAGGAATACAAATTCTACAATGTAATTCTTATAGTGTCCTATCAGTTGAACATGATCCTATGTAAAGATTAATGAAAATCACCTGCCATTCCTCATATCCCTGCAAGCTCTCGGAGTTGAGTTTTTTAACGGCGACAAGCGTTCTGCTTCCGACCTTCCCCGGTGTTTTCTCATCGAGCCAACCTTTGAAGACTTTATCGAAACCTCCCTCGTCGAGCACCATTTTGGGCCGGAAACCCTTAGTTGCAGCCTTCAATTCTGCAAAACTAAATATCCTTAGATCAGGTATGGGCAAGATCTGCCCATTCGGAAAAGCCTCATCCCCACTCGAAGCCGAAAACCTACTGCCCCTTGAAACTGCTGATGATGATGTTGTGTTGCTGGTTGTCTAAGATATCACTATTGCGAAACACACACACAATTGAAATGTGCTCAACAAATGAAACAAAACATCACACAATCATTAAAACAAACAAAACTAGCACCATGAGTTGAATAGATGCCTGAAATTTTGTTTCAGGAAAAATAGGGGGAAGATCTGGAAAAATGGGGTTTACCTTAGAGACTGAAAAGAAAGAGATAAGTCTTTTTGTTTCTTTAGTTTCTCCTTTAAAGACATGCTTTCTTAGAGGTTTTTGCATAGGCGGGAGGGTCGTTCAATTCAAGGTGCCTTCCTCCTTTTCTTTCTTTCTTGTTTCTTTTTAGAGCAAAAAAGACTAAAAGTGAAAAAAAAAGTTTATGTAATTTGGTGGGGATACAAATATTAGATATAGTTATTGAACTTTGAGCATTTTCTCGTCCAAAGTTTAGCAATCTGTACTTTTGAAGGTCGAATTTCCGACATTGCGGTTTCAAGTCCTCTTTCTGCTTCACAACTGAGGAAACCAAATTAGGCTATATAAAGGATTGTGTGGAGAGAGAAAATGGATTAAATTGATAGAATTTTAAAATGTTAAAGGCCATTTTTTAGAGGCAAAGTTAAACAAAGTGTAAACGTTGAGGACTAAATGTGTTATTATGCCTATTTTTGTTAAATGCCACGTCACCAGTCGTTAAATTTTTAACGACACTGGATCAATTTGTTATTTTTTTAAGTCAGGGGACCAATTTGTAACTTCTGATAGGCAGGGGATGCAAAAGATAATTGGAGCATAGTAGGGGGACTATTTATGTAGTTTACCCTTTAATATTTCAGATGTTCCTTTAAATTGTGTGGGCCCGACATGCAATATATCTCCTATTGAAAACGTGGAAAATGCAAACAATCTGATTAATGTGCCAATCTCCTTCAATTCAGACTCACCTAAAAACTCTTCAGGCTCAAGTGAACCAACAATTCGTATTCTCGACTCAGAGACTGGGTTGTTCCAAATCAGACCCAATTGGCTTAGACTATATGGCGGCTCTACCCCATCTTCTTTAAGATCCAAGCTGGACAGGCTCAAAAACAAACGTTCCATCACCTTTCCTCTTAAGGAAACTGCCCATGTTAAATCGTTGGAGCCTGGGACCCACGCATACGTTCCTCAAGCAACTACTTCGAAGTGTCCGTCGTCTGATTCCTTATTGGAAGCGAGATCAGCTCTAGAAGTAATGCAGTAGGAATTTTTTTAATGTAAGCAATGAGACAGTTTGTACTAAGTTGGCGCAACTTGAAGAAGAAGTATTGAACGAAGCCCAAATTCTTGGAGGGGGTTCATGTGAGATTCTTAAAATTCATGAAGAACATAAGCTTATTTTTGTCCTGGAATATACGTGGTATGAGAAAATCTGGAAAAAAAGAGAGCAGAGGTTAGGAAGCTGATCTCATCGAGTAAAGCTAGTGTGGTATTCCTTCAAGAAACGAAACTGAGGATTGTGGAAGAAAAGCATGTCAACAAACTATGCGGGGGTAAGGTGAAATTCCTCTTTGATGCTTCCCCCTCTGCTGGTGCATCTGGAGGTTTAATTACGCTTTGGGACCCTGAATTTTTTGAGCTTGAATCGAAGGAAATAGAAGCCAGTTACATCTTGCTGATTGGGAAACTTGTAAACAACAACTCCAGGTGCATTATCATTAATTTGTATGCCCCTAATGATGATCTAAGAATATTGGAAATCTTTGCTGATATTAAACTGAGAGTTCATGCCCAGAATCTTCCTTTGATTTTGGGAGGTGACTTCAACATAGTGAAGAGTTTTGATGAGAAAGTCGGTGTTTCTATTCGAAGAGGCGCTATGCAAGCCTTTTCAGATTTCATTGACGAGTTGGGCGTATTAGATCTACCTCTCTAGGGAAGCAAATTCACTTGGTCCAACTATCGAGAATGTCCTTCCTTTAGTCGCCTAGACTGTTTCCTTATCTCCCCGGAATTCCTTATCCTCTGGCCAGATATATTTCAATATGCACTTCCTAGGGGGATTTCAGATCACAATCCCATTGTCTTAACTATAGCCAACGTTCTGGAGGGGCCGAAGCCATTCAAATGGTTTGATTCATGGTTAGAAAGCAAGGAATTGGTGCAAAAAATTGAATCCAATTGTGCAGTAAATAAAGACTTGGAAATTTTACCTCTCCTAAGATCATGCAAGATGACAGCAAAATCATGGTTTAAAGAGAGCAAGGAATTCCACCTGGATGCTTCGCAAGCTATTAAAGCCAAATGTAATTTGCTTGACCAGAAAACTAGCAGGGGAAAAGATGTCATTAACAACATGGGTGAACTAAAAAAACTTCGATCTAATCTGTGGAAATCCATCAGACGTGAGGAACGGAATCGGCTGCAAAGATCCAGGCTGAAGTGGTTTCAAGCAGGTGATAAAAATTCGAAATATTTTCCCATTATTACTTCTTCAAGAAGACGTAGGAACCACATTGGGAGTTTGTCTACTGGTGTTGGGACCACAAAAGACCCTAATGTTATTAAGACTTTGGTGGAAGATCATTACAAGAAAATCTACAATGAATCCAACACTATTCCAGTCCGAATGATTGATTGCCATTTGAACTCCCTCTCTATTGATTCAGCTAGCAAGCTAGAAATGCCTTTTTCTACAGAGGAAGTGTGGGCTGCGATATCTACCATGGATGGATCTCGTGCACCGGGTCCGGATGGATTTAATGTTGGTTTTATTAAATCTTTCTGGCCGAGTCTGAAATCGAAGATAATGCAATTTTTTTTCAAGGTCTACAGTGGTGAAGCCTTAGACCACTCCTTTATTGTTCTTATTCCTAAAATCAATTCCCCGTCTTCCATGGAACATTACAGACTGATTAGTCTTGTTGGGTGCATCTACAAAATTCTTGCTAAGGTTCTAGCATTGCGATTACGCGGAGTGTTGCCTGAGTTAATCAGAGAGAATCAATTTGCATTTTGTCCGGGGAAGCAAATTCTCGATTGCTCCTTAATTTCCAATGAAGTCATAGATTACACCAAAAAGAAAGGTCTTCAAGGTTTGATTTTTAAAGCTGATTTTCGCAGAGCCTATGACACAATAGATTGGTCGTTTCTAATGCTCATTCTGGAGAAGATGGGATTCCAAAAAGTTTGGCGGTCTTGGATCTATATGTGCATAGCATCGACATCTATTTCAGTACTTGTTAATGGTTCCCCGACGAATCAGTTCTCCATAGCGAGGGGGTTGAGGCAAGGTTGTCCGCTTTCGCCTCTTTTATTCAATTTTATTGCAGAAGTTTTGAGCTCTTTCATCATCAAAGCAAATTCACTGGGATTTTTCGAAGGACTATCTATTGGAAAAAAGGGGTAAACATGACTCATCTGCAGTTTGCAGATGACTTAATTGTCTTTTACAGAGAAAGTGAAACAGGCATTAGAAACATAGTACGCCTCCTTAGAGGATTTGAATTGATTTCTAGGTTGAAGCTAAATTTACAGAAGTCTAAGCTATACGGCATTAATGCAGAAGATGTGACAGTAAAGTCCCGAGCTGCTCTAATCCATTGCCAAAGCAAAAAATTTCCCTCTATGTACTTGGGACTGCCTTTTGGTCACAACAAAAATGATGCGAAAATTTGGGATCCTATCATTGAAAAAGTGAGCGCAAAGCTTGTAGGTTGGAAATCGTCTTCTCTATCTTTTGGGGGCCGCATCACCTTAATCAAATCAGTTCTTTCAAACATGCCTATATACTATATGTTTCTATATCCTATCCCGAAGCAAGTGTGCTCGACTTTGGCAAGGCTAATATCTAAATTTTTGTGGAACTCTAGTGATGGTCGCTCTATTCATTGGTTTAGCTGGAAATCAATTTGTTTGCCAAAATCACATGGAGGCCTCGGTCTTGTAGACTTCAAACTTAAAAATAAAGCTCTGCTGTTAAAGTGGATTTGGCGCTATGGCTCTGAACCGGATAATCTCTGAAGGAAAATAATTGACGCGAGATATGAAGGTAATAGCTTTTCTACTATCCCTAGAAATTTATCCCTTAGCAACAAATCACGGTCTTGGAGAAACATCATTACTGCTCTCTTAACGAGCGATAACTTATTCCTAAACAACATTAGATACATCGTTGGTAATTGTTTGCGCATCTCCTTCTGGAATGATTTGTGGATAGGTGATGCATCTCTCAAATCATGTTTCCCAAGAATCTTTTTGATTGCAGTTAATAAGAGGGGTGTCATCGCTGAATTCGGAAAAAATGTTAATGGAACCTGGCATTGGAATATTCTATTACGCCGAAATCTATTTGAGTGGGAGCTTGGACGATGGGAAGAGCTTCAATCGACTATCAAGGATTTTAAATCCAACTTCGATGTTTCCGACAACATTCGTTGGATAGCTAATTCTTGTGGCAACTATAGTGTAAAATATTTTTGTGAAATTAACACCATTCAAGACTCACCAGATGACATTGTGTGGAAATATGTATGGTCGAAACACACTCCTCCTAAGGTCTCGGCTTTTGTTTGGAAAGCTGTTCATGGGAGGATCCCTGCCAAAATGGAACTTTTGAAGAGAGGAGTCCAGGTTCTAGATTCTGGCCTTTGTGCTGTATGCAAAGTCGCCCCAGAGACTGTCTCTCATCTCTTATTTTGCTGCCATGAAATATGGAAAATTTGGCAAAAGTGGTGTGCTATTTGGAATGTCTTTCTAGTGATTCCAAAGTCGTTCCGTGAATTCGTTACTGTTTGGTACGAGGTGTACCTAAGAAAGGTTCATCGCTCAGTTTGGATTCTAAGTCTGTTTTGTTTCAGCTGGACGGTTTGGCTATTTCGAAACGATATTATCTTCAATGGGAAAAAATGGTCGGCCACTACCTTATTCGAGTTGTGTCTTTTACGCCTAAGCAATTGGTGTTCATCGCTTTGGCAAGCTATCAGATTATCTCTTGCTATGCTCATTGGCCACCCCGAATTGTTTGGATTCTTCAATCCAACTCCGTCGCATGTTGAAATATCTCATTGGATTCCAACCCCTCGGACACACTGAAGTTCAATACTAATGGAGTGGTTATCGGAAGCTTCAGCCTCGCTGGTATAGGAGCCTGCCTACGTAACGACAAAGGTAAACTCTTAATTGTGTTTTCTAAATCTGTTGGTTATTCCGATGCAGCCACTGCCGAAATAAAAGCAATATTAGAGGCTGCAATTTGTTTAAACTCTCCCCATGGTGTCGTTCTCATTGCCTAACCATTGAAAGTGATTGCCTCCAAGTGGTGAATTGGATAAAAAAACCTCAAGATTGTCCTGAAAATTTCAAAGACCTGATCCTCAAATCTATCAGTTGCTGTGAAAATCTGAATTGATCGATCACTACGCTCCTAGGGAATGCAATTTCTTCGCGAATTTCCTTGCTAAGAAAGGTATCTCCCGTCGGATTCAGCTATGCCAGGTCTTCTCAGAAAATCAAGTTGTGTAGCACTAGCGCTAATGGCAGCCAGGGAGTGCGACTGTGATTGCAGCTTTGCTTGTGGAGCAAAGACCTATCTAACTTGTGCGTAGTATTCCTTGCATGGCCAATATCAACTTTGCTCCTCTCCTTTAGTTTATTTGCAAGCCTTGACTTATTGTTTTGGTGTCATCTGCTAAGTTAAGCTGGTTTATGTCGGTATGGTTGGCACTGGTCTTGATTCGAGTTGTATAACATAGATGGATTGCACTCTTTTTTCTCCAATTAGGTTAGGGAGATTTTTTAACGAGACAATCCATTTATGCGACGCTTCAAATTAGTTAAATAAATCTCCAATTTTTTCAAAAAAAAATTTTCCTAAATTGTATCATTTTAATCTTTTGATCAACAAAAACAATCATTGATTGTTACGATGATTATATGGTAGTCAATGTTGTTGACGTGGTAGCTAAATATGTTGAATAAATAAGCATTGATTAATTAATTAATAAGGTAAATTACATAAATCATCATTGAACTTTATATCAAACTTATTTTGGTCACTTAAATTTCAAAACGTTCAATTTACTCATTGAAGTGTAGCTATTGAACGTTTTTTGTCACTCCACTGTGCACTGTCGTCGTTGTTGTTCGATACTAAATTTCACCAGTCATTTCGTCTCGTCTCATGAGTCCGAATCCAACCTCCATTTCGTCATAAAGTGTCTTGAAGTCCACCAATTAGACAAACTTTTTAATTTTTCTCTCGTCGATCTCCCTCCTTCACCGTCAGATGAAACCTATTTTTTAATATATTACTTCTCTCGTGCCGGTGAATCTTTCCACCGTTCGGATCTTGTAGAAATTCTTTCATTCGTTAGTAAATGAACGTCGTCAAAAAATTAACAGAAAAATGACAAAAAAAGTTCAATGTATAAATTTCAACGAGTAAATTGAACGTTTTGAAACTTCAATGACCAAAATTGGTTTGAGAGTAAAGTTCAGTGATGATTTACATAATTTACACTATCAAATATTAAGGCATTCAACCAGTGTTTGATTCTAACTAAAACACACGTGAAATAAGTAAGCATTATTGAGAGGGTCAAATTACAATTTATCCAAGCCTTATCTCCCATGATTTCCTATGAAACTAAACTTCACAACTTATCTTCAATATTTCTCTGTTAATCAAACAGATAAAAAATCTGATTGTTTTCAAGCCTTGAATGAGAGCAGGTGGGGATGGAAATAACAGAGCAGAGCACAATTGCATCTCTTATCAAAACAACTAACAGAGGCTTTAAACCAAACTTGATAGAATCAGGATTATTTATTTTACCAATTTCACCGGCACGCATTCGTTCACCTTTGAGGTGGATCCACTGTTCGAACATTTGCACCGACCATTCCTTCGATGCGATCCTTTGTTATCTCCACAAAATGACCCACTATTTCATGGAACTGCTTTAATCCTGACAGTGGGAGGATGATGGAAGACCGGTCAGAACCTGCAACCTGCAATGTTGAACCATTTATATATGTGTGTGTGTTTAACATGAAAGGAAAAGAAAGAAAGTCGAATGGAGAATACTTCAGATATCCTCAAGAAATGTCCTCTGTTGTTGCTCCCAAGATCAAAGAAAAACCTCTTCTGATCAGCTCGGATCACCTTTGAAAGCCCCATGTTACTAATTTCCTCTTGTGCTGGCAATTCAACTGATCTATCTACATTCAAATCAGAACTTGAGGTAGGCTGGTTGTGTCCAGAGATGAATCCGGCCCCGACATCATCTGAAAGCCCAACAATGTGTTCTGAAGGTTCAGAACTTTGCTGTTTTAGAAAATCCATATAAACACAAAAAACAACCAGATTGAAAGATTAAATGAAACAGAATATGGAATTTATGTGTAACAGCAGAAAACTGGGAAGGGAGGAGCATAAGAATGTAACATAAAGATACCTGATTCGGCAACGTGAAAAGCCTTGATGCCTCATTGATATCTGCCAATATGTTCCTGAAGGCTGCCCACCCTTCATCCCTGGTACTTCCTGCTGGAACAATAATGGTACTGCGGTTTCTGCTGACAGATGCTTCAGACACCTTCATAGATGATTTCATTAGAGCAATATTTTTATTTAAAAAAAAAAGATGTCGAACTCATAACTTTTGACTTTTTCCATCTTCCAAACAAGTCAAAGTTAATGAAAAGAATAAAAAACAAGATACAACATTACTTGCAAAAAAAAAAATCAAAGGTACTACGAGGTCACAAATAGGACTTATGCGTCATTCTCATAAATCATAGCTCTAAATAATCAAACCGCTTTCATTATGTTTGTACTCACAAGCATGCATGTATGTCAGTGTTAATGCGTGTATCTGTTTAAATGCATGTCTATTTCTAGCATTATTCAATAGAAAAATACAATAACTGCCAGATTTTACAAAATTTCCACAAGAATTCATCTGAATGATCTGATTGCTCTTTAGTTAAACTTTTTCTCTCTTTCAAGATATTTGGTGGTTATTTACCACCAACTAAAATGTTCAAATTCTGAAATGAGAAGCCTCCTGTTCTTCATTCTCCTTTAAGAATCTATGTTTCAGACATGTCCAACATCTATCATTGTGCAAATCAACCCTATAAACATAAGATATAACTTAAAAAAGTTTAACAGTCTTTGTATCAGACACATCCATATTCGATACTCACACATGGCTCTTAGACTCGGTCTTGATTTCCCAAAGCATATAAAATTTGTTTTCTCTATTTCTTTACATTTACGGAAAGAATAAATAAAATATACCAATCAGCAACGTATCACAGAAAACTTAAGCTGAACTCAACTTTGATGATTTTACTAATACCCAACCTGGAAATTTACTAAATACAGTCCTAATTACCTCTAGTCCCCCCTCCCCCCCAATTTGCAAATCCAACTTGCTGACCAAAATAAAAGGTTATAAAAGTAACAAAAATTTCTCTGGACAAACTGTAAGTGCATATTTGATATTTTCTTCATCTTTTTTCTCATTTATTTTGTAAATTCATGTCCCTTGCAGAGGCAAGTCCACACCATGGCAAGTTAGATGAAAACCAAATTTGAAGAGACATACAGAAATTCAGACAGAAATTTAGAGTAATCATTTGATATGGCAATTAGACAAATCTGAAGTCAGTTCTGCTTTTGAGGTATCTTGCACATAGTAAGAAAAAATGTGAGTATCAATGGTTTTCTACCCTAATTAAGTTGTTTATAAGAGGTGCTTTACTAATGCTCATAGGTCAAGAAGGTAGATAAATTGACCCACAATGACTCAGGTCAGCTAAAAGTATACCTGAGCAATTCACATATAGTACAGAGGTCAACAACAACAAACACAATGTGCCTCAAAACAAACTATCCCAGATTCAAAACCAATTACCATCTACTGCAAATGAGGTAGAAGTTGGCAAACAAAGGCCTTCAGAACCCGAAAAAGAATTTACTCAAAGGCAACAACCAGAACTTTACCAACTTAAAACCTGAAAAGAACTAGAATCGAAAACCAAAACTGCTTAAATCCAATCCA
Organism: Hibiscus tridactylites; assembly: GCA_958450335.1. Lineage (NCBI taxonomy): Eukaryota > Viridiplantae > Streptophyta > Magnoliopsida > Malvales > Malvaceae > Hibiscus > Hibiscus tridactylites. Next base: position 12,521,393 of record OY288288.1, read on the forward strand.
AACCTAACCTGACCCATCCAATTGCCACCTCTAATTAGGATAAGACTAGCAGAGTTTTGGAAGGAATAAAACTTGGGAGACAATATGAAATTTGAGCAATAAACAGAAATCTACAAGTTGATTTGCAAGGTTCAACCAAGTGAAGCTTCTTTTTATTTTGTTTTTCACCCCCCTCTCTGAAGCAGCCAGAATACTGCAATGGAACTAAAACCAAAGCTAGAGAGAGAGAGACTAGATATCCGAACCTTCAACACATCATTGTGATGCTCTGAAATAAAGCTGTTAGTGCTAGAAGGAAAGGGTGACAGAACCAAGCACAAAAGATCAGACTGTGCAGATGAGTATAACTGGAGGAGCTAATAATATTTTTATGGAAGGAAAACCCTCAGTTCAACATTCTCTTTACTTGAAGGAACGGAAAAGAAGTTGATCCAAGGAACAGCCACATTTATAATGAAGGGAATATAGACCACAATTATAGTGCTCGAAAATAGATATTAGGAGCCTTAAGGAAGCATTTGGTTGCTTGGAAGTAAAAGCACAATTGATGGTAGATGACTGACAGAATCAAACATGACATTTCAGAGAAAGATATTGAATTGGAGGAGCTAATATCATTCTCATAAAGGAACCCTTTGGAGCAGCAACAAACCTTTAACCTGAAGGTATGAAAAAGAAGCTTCACTAACAAGAAACATGGCAGATCTCATGCAAAAAGCATTTAGAATATTCAACGTCTCAAGGAACATTAACATTAATGCATCTGAGGTAAAAGGTTTTCCATAACAGGACTAATTAATGAATCCAATGCAGTTGGATCCAGTTCAAACACGAAAAGCGTTTCTAGAGTCTGCTCTCTGCATATTATCTACGTGCATTTGAATGTTGGGTGCCAATATCCTATAAAATCCGCTTTAAGCAAGTCACTCTAATCAAGTCAAATTTCCTAATTCACGGTCTTGTCATTATCCAAGACCAATTATTGTAAAAGAGTTCTTGTTCATCCAACCCCTTATCAAGCTAAGAAGAACAGGGGAATTGAAATTAAGGAACAACACAATCTCTGTTCAGTTACTTCAGAAAAATTCCATAATCATCGGCAACCTTCGATGAAGAAAGATGCGATATCATTCACCACTATAAATTATAAGAAGGTTGTGGTTAATGATAGATGCAATGGCCAATGCTTATGGTTTCTGGTTGAAGACCAATAAGAAAAGGGCTTAACATTCGAAGCTAAGGCTTAGTTATATACTGACATCATCCAATTCAAGAACAGATCCGAATCCCTAAACCAATTCTACTAAAACTCGACATCACATACACGAAACAGTGAATTCCGTACGAAAAAGAAAAATGGAAGTTGTAGAGTGAAGGTAAATACTAACAGTAAGAGGCGTACCTTCAAGAAACGACCCCGCCGGTTCTCGCCAATGTCAAAGTAAAAGACCTTACTGTCGAGCTGCAATTCCTTGCTGAAGAGGTCGGTGTCGTCGGAATTGGCGTAGTAATTGAAAATGTCGAGGAACCAGGAGATGCCAGAGGAAGGAACGATGATGGTCGACCTTGTAGCCGATGTCTTCTCCGAGATTTTCAGATAGCGACCGCGTGGGTTCTCCTTGAGATCGAAGTAGAACAGCTTGTATTCTACCTGGAGTGTTTTGCAAAGCAGCTCCACATCATTTCCTCCTCTTTCTCCGCCGCCTCCTCCTCTTTCTCCGCCGCCGCTGCCGCCAGAGTTCCCTTCCATGACCCTTTTTTTTTAACCAAAACAAAACTATAAGCCTGTGATGACTGATGAGTAGGCTCCAACTTGTTGCTGCTGCCACATAACAAAACTAGCAAATGGAAAGGAAGAAAAACCGATTAAAATTAATTAATTTTATGGAAAATTCCGAACAATGCTGAACAGTCAACGCTAACACCATTAATTAATTTATAATTATATATTTCTTGAGATGTTCAGCGATGTTCGTTTAAACTAAGATTAACTATGATGATAAGTTAGTCGGAGTCCGATTCATTAGAAAAAAATGGATCCAAATTAAGACGTTGTAGAAAAGAATTGCTAAAATATTTTGAAATTGACGAAGCTAAATTTCATACAATAATTGATATATTCTTTGGTTTATTTGTTTAAATACTTATGTTTATTTGGTTTGTTTGTTGAAAGTTCTTGACATTATCTTTCTTAATTATCAGTTTGAAAACAAACTTATATTCTTTTAACCAAAATAATTTAAAAGAAATATTAAAAATTCGGAGTGAAATCCTTACTCTACTCTTAGGTTGTTGAAAAATGTTATATCTTATATTTATAACTTTGTCAACTTTTTTTAGGGTAAACTGGTAATTCAATTAAAGAGCAAGAAACACAAAACAAGTGTCTGGCCAAAGACAAAGCCAGAAAAGAAAAAAACCCGATCAAAGTAAACACAACAAAAAAATCCTTTCTTGCTCTTGAACAAAGAAAACAAGCGAAGCTCCTGCAACCCATGAATGTAAAATGAAAATGTTGTTCAATGAGAGATTGGTGAGCGTTTGGAGTCGAAAGATTGCTGAATTCTCCAAACAAACCAAAGACTTGACACAGTCAAAATCAGGGAGCTAGGTCACGAAGGGCAGCTAGCTCCACCACTGTCGGTGCTTCTTCGATCCAAAACTGGGGAGAGGAAAATTGGGTCCCCTCTTTAGCTAGGTCAAAATCAAGGAGCTAGGTCACGAAGGGCAGCTAGCTCCACCACCGTCGGTGCTTCTTCGATCCAAAATCGGGGAGAGAAAAATTGGGTCCCCTCTTTAGCTAGTGTATGCGCAGCCTCGTTCCCACACCTCCCCACAAAAGAGAAGGTAAGATGATCGAACGAACCCCTCATTGAATTTATATCTCGGATTATAGGGCTGATGATGGATTTGTCTGAAGAAACTGATGATAACTTCTTGATAACTGATAGGGAGTCACCTTCAACCTGAACATTTCGAAAACCCAAATCCACAGCAAAAGAGATTGCTATCTGACAAGTTCGAGCTTCTGCGATAAAGGAATCAGCCACATCAAAATGTGGGTGAGTGTACGCTGCCATTATTAATCCCATCGAATTCCTTGCAATTACACCTGAGATAGACATGTTAGATGATGGAATAAACGATGCATCAAAATTTAATTTGATTATATTATCAGCAGGGGGAATCCATTTGGCTTGTTGTGCTATCAAGCTGGGACTCATGATACTCTCTAAGGTTTCTAGCTCTACACAGTGAGCATGTATGAAGGTGGATGTTCGAAACACAAAACAACTCGTGCCATCGTGGATCAATTGATTCCTGACATACCATATCGCCCAGTAAGCAATTACTATAGTCATTTTCCTTTTTCCATCAGAATGCATAAAATAATTAGTGAAGACCAACTTATAATCTGATTGTGATTGTGTAGGTGAAAAACTTATACCAACCAAGTCCAAAATCTGACTAGTGAAAGTGCATTCCAGAATAAAGTGGTCCACAATATCAGCTGCATTATCGCAACAAGGGCAAGTATTTCTAACTTGAATACTTCTTTGCTGTAGGCTTGCATAAGTAGGCAGATAGTTGTGAAGAAGCCTCCATATAAAAACTTTACATTTTGCTGGAACAGTCAGACTCCATAAGCTATTATAGAAGTTTTTAAGAATGCTGAAATTTGACCCGTTGAGAGAATCACTCGACTGTAGTTCTTCTTGTAACAGTAGCTTGTATCCACTCTTAGGAGAGTAAACACCAGAATTATCATATCTCCATATCAGTTCGTCAAGTGGTTTAGATTTTACCAGGGGATGCCACAAATATGTTTTGCTAAAATGGGTTCAAATAGAGACTGTATTAAGCTGTGTTTTCATGTGTTATAATCTAAATTTATCAAACCAGAAACTTTAGGGAACCGCATATCAATATTCTGATTTAGCCTACCATTTCTAGGCCCCGGAAGCCAAGCATCATTTCAAACACTAATATTCAACCCATTACCAACCCTCCATCCCATGCCTTTCTCGAGTAGCCCTTTAGCACTAACAATACTCTTCCATGTAAATGAAGGGCAAGTACCCAAAGTGGCACTCATAAACTCAAACCGAGAGAAATACCTAGCTTTCATAACTCGAGCTAGCAGGCTAGAGGGAATAGATAGGATGCGCCAGCCTTGCTTAGAAAGCAAGGCAATATTAAATTTCGATAGATCTCTGAACCCTAATCCTCCACATCTTTTCGACAAACACATTCTTGACCAAGTACACCAATGAATTCCTTTCGAAAAATTATTATTCTTCCACCAAAATCGATTCATAATAACTTCCAACTTCTGACAGATGGCCTTTGGTAGTAGGAAACACTGCATAGCATAAATTGGAATAGCTTGTAAAATAGCTTTAATGAAAACCTCTTTTCCTCCTTTAGACAAGTGTAGATTGTTCCGATTATCAACTAGCTTGTTGAAACGATCCAAATAGTGGTTAAAAGCCTCCTTCTTGCGTTTACCTATCATTGTGGGTAATCCAAGATATTTTTTTGGATTAGAAGAAATTCTCACTCCCAGTAAATTACCAATCTGGTTCCTTGTTGATTCAGGTACATTGGTACTAAAGTAGATGAAGGATTTGTTAAAATTAACTCTTTGACCCGATGCATTAGTGTACATGTGTAACACCCCAAAAATTAGCTTATAAGTTTGGGAGCTTAATTGAATGATTAGGAAAATTAATTAGAATATAAGCCTTAAATAAATGAATTGAAAATAGGTATAATAAGGACCAAATTGAAATTCAGAGAAAAGTACAAGAAGAATTCGGCTATTTAATTAGTGACCAAACCAAATTAAGAATCAAATAAAAGAGATGCATACTAAGGTTCAAAATCCTTGAATTAACCTTGGATTAAAATGAAATGATAATATAAACAAGGGGTATTAAGGAGACATTAGTTGAGACATAACTTGGTAAGTCTCATCTCATAAATGTGTTCCCTTCTCCCTCCCTAACCGGCTACACCAAACTACATCACTAAGCAACCATTTGGTTCATTTCACGCACACTTAAAACACAAAAATTGAGAGAAATCTGAAGAGCATTCGGTGAGGAAGAAGAATGGCATGCATGGCTTAGATATTGGCCTAGGAAATTCTAGCAAAAATTAAAAGTAAGTAGCACTCTCTCCATACCTTTCGAATATGTGAAAATTTTTGAGGAATTGATGGTCTTAGTACCTTTAAAAAGTCATGAAAGTGATTAGGTTAAGGGAGATGTTGCTGAAAAATTTTAATACATGAGAAACATTAAGAAATTAAAGTGTTAATAAGCCTTTGAACATGATAGATCAAAGCTGGACAGATTGCATGTTAGTAGAAACATGCAACTTTAGAAATTTATAGAAAAATAAATAGTAAGAATTTCATGATGAAATTTTGATATAACAAATTTTTTTATGTCTAATTTGATAGAAAAAAATATAAAAACGAATTTGGTGATGTGTAGCAAAATCTGGGAATGAAATTCGAACAACATGTAAATCTACCCAGCAGTGTTCTTAGCTGAACAGTGAACTTTGAAAAATTGTGAAAAATAAATTACTTAGAATTTCGATCTGAAAATTTTATAGGATGAACTTGAAGATGTTAATTGAATTTAGAAACAAACAGGGACTGATTTGGAATTATATGCTGAAAATGGGAAATAAGTTAAGTTGAGTGGTCAAAACTGTTTGGAAAATAAAATAGGGGAATTTGAAGAACTATTGAGAAATTTAATTGGTAAAATTTGATGAAAAGAAAAGTGGTAAATTGATAAGTAGGTTGTTAAAATTTAAATTCATATGAAGAAGTAAGTAATTTGAACACTTGAGCACTAATTAGAATGAATTAGTGAAAATAGGTTGGCCATGTTCGAAATAAATTAGTATAAGGACAAAAATTGGAATCAAGAGAAAATTAGGATTTAAATTAGATGAATAAAGTTCTAAAATTTCTTCTATTATTTGTCTTAAATGTATTAGATCCTAGAGGAGAAAGATTGAAGAAGAAACCGTAGCTGGAACGACCGCAGATCGCGCAAAAGGCCTTCGAATTCAGAGTTAGCTCGACGAATTGTGAGTGAAACAAACTTAGAGTTGAGAATAGAGTCTCAACTACCCTTAAATTTGATTTTAGTATATATTGAGCATGCAATTGGACTAATTAAATATGATAATTGATAAGGGAAGAAAGAATAAAGGAATTTGGATTGAATGCATGTGCTATGTGATTTTTGTGATCTATGTGCTTGAATTGAAAATTGACGTTTGCCATCCTGAATTTGAAACTGATTTGAGGTGTATTGGCTTGATTATGAGTGAAATTGAAATGTTGGATATTAGAATTATTGATATTGAATGTGATTGTTGGAGAATTGATAGCATTGCTCGATATGATATGTGATCAATTGATGATTTTATATGTGTTTGGTGAATTCAATTGGAAGTTGAGTTATGAAATGTGAAATTGAGCTATGTGATATGAAATTGAATTGTGTATATGCTGATTTGAAGATATGCAAATTGAATTGGAATCTATTATATGATTATATGTGATAAAATGAGACATTGGAATGGAAATTACAAGAAATTAATCGAAAGGATTAATAAAGAAATTCTAAAATTGATCGAATAATTACACGATTGAAATTAAAGATCAACTAGCAAAGCCCTTGGTGTGTGCAGTCTCTCTTGGTAGCACGGCTAGCCTAGAGTCTTGAGCTCGATAAGAAAATCGGTACGTTAGTGTACTCGATATTGTGGTATGTAAGTGTACCTTCTTGCTTAATGTCAGTGGACATTATGATATGTGATACGATGATATGAAATTGGTACGTGGTAATTCACACTTCAGTTATACGGGACTCGAATACCTAGCTTACTATACTATCCAAGCCATGCGAATTGATATAACAAGAAAGAAATTTATTGAAATTTGAAATTGAAATTCTTGATTTGGTGAATTTCTTGATTTGAATGGTAGCGTGTCAATTATAAAGTAATAAATTAACTGATTCTCTGCTACAGTTTGCTGCTGCTTGTTTATCTAAAATTGATATTGTTCGAATATATGAAATTGAAGTATGATGTTCGAATGATGTATGGTGATTTAAGAAATGGATATTGATTCTTAATCCATGTTAATTGTATACAATAGAAATAAAATACAATCATTAATATTCCTTGAATGATTCGATTGTGATACAATTGGTATCTTAAATTGTTATGTGTTCGTTTGTAAAATGCTTGGTATATTGTATTGATCAATTCGAATGTTAGCATTGTTTAATAATCGATTGTGAAATTGTGTTGATTGAATGAGCTATTCGAATGGAATAGAAATATGTAATAATAAAGTGGGATCTAATGTGTGATCACTTGATTAATAAATGGAAATTGATTAGATTAAGGTTTCCTCACTAAGTACTAGAAGTACTTACCACTCGAACCTTTCCTTCCTTCCCAAAAATTTCAGGTAGTAGCTTGTTGACTTACCTTCTGATATCTATTTGCACGAAGATTAAGTATGCCCTTCTTTATCTTTGTTATGCTCATGATGGGTGGATTAACGGTCAGCATGCTAGTGCAGTTGTCTTTGATGGTTATGTTCATGAATTACTATTTTAATAATGTATGAACTTTATAAGTAGTTTCCCTCATCTTGGATATGTAATTAAAGGGTATATATTTTGGGGTATAGATCGCCATTAGTATATGTTTTAGGGTATGATTCTTTTTGTTATATTTTGTATAGGCAACCGATAGGTTTAGCCGTTTATAGTTACCCCGGGAAAAGTTATTTTGTATAAGGGAAACGAAAATACTATGGATGTTATCGGATATGAATATATGTATGATGTATGAATCGATTATCCTTATCATCAGAAACGATATTAAATGTTGTGTTGAAATCGAATTGAATGGCTAGAGTAGCATTCGAATGAATTGAAATTAATGGAATTGAATTATAAATGTGATGAATTATATGTATGTGATAATCGAATGAAATTAGAATTTTAATTAGATCTTGATTTAATTTATAAGATAAGTGAATAAATTAGATGAGCTCATATAGCTATGGAACGAGTTATATGTATGGTATATGTGTAATGAATGAATTTTAGATAGTTTAAATTACAAGGATGTATTCGAATAAAATAGAAAAAAAATTACACGCAAAATACCTTCCGCTGCCTAATACGAATTATAAGTTAATATAACGCTCCTTGCCCCTAATCCGGGGTGAGGAGTGTTATTTAAAGTGGTATCAGAGCTTTTTAGGTTAAGTACTAAAAGTCTAATTGAGTCTGCATCTATCTGCACTGTTTTAGGTATGCCACACGTGAATTGCATACTAAGATAATTGTATTGAGCTTTCTAATCTTCTTGTTTAAATGAATGATAGAAAATGACGGACCCAAAGAATAAGAGCTCACATGAATCTTCGAGCGAAGGTGAAAGTGTGAGATTGAGTGATAATTTTCCAGCCCGAACTGAAACTCTGAGAAAGGAGAAAAACAAAGAGCCTGCTCAGATCACTGAGCAAATTACCAAAGAGCCTGCTCAAGTCACTGAACGGATCACTAAAGAGCCTATTCAGATCGTTGAGCAATCCAATAAAGAACCTGTTCAGATCACAGAACAACCTCCACCTGAAAACCCTATGGTTCAGTCTGCTCAAAGGGAATGTCTCCTCAGTATGAAAGAGATGTTCAATCAACTTCTGACAAATTTGAAACAAGAGCAACCTGCTGTTTCTGTCCCTGTTGCACCTAGCAGAGCACCGATAGATAAACTTTCTTAGCATCGAGCCTACACTTTTACTGGTACAAATGAAGAAAGACCAGAAGATGCAAAGTATTGGCTTGAAAACACCACCAAGGTGGTAACCAAACAATTACAGTGCTCCGATGATCATAAATTGGAGTGTGATGTGGCTCTGTTAGCTGATGAAGCTATGAATTGGTGGGAAACCACAACTCTAACTGTCACAACTGAACTGGTGACATGGGAATTTTTCATCGAAGAATTCAAGAAGAAGTACATCAGTGAATAGTACTTACACGAAAGAAGAAAGAGATTCTAGCACCTCAAACAGGCCAACCGTCCTATTGAGCAGTATGTTGCAGACTTTTGCAAATTTGTAAATATGGTGCAAAGTACATTAAACTGAGGCTGATAAATGTAGAATGTTCATTGAAGGTATGAATGATGAACTGAGTCCAATCTTCACTGCTTTGGGAATCAATGATTTCCAGAATCTAGTTAATCGAGCTATTGCAACCGAAGCTAGAATGAAAGCTGCTGAAAAGAAAAAAAAGGGTAATAGATCTGTCAAAAAGCAGAAACGAGACGACAAGTCTCAGTGGCAGTTTAAGAAGACTAAATTTCAGAAATAAGGGTATTCTAATTTCACTTCTGCTCCGAGGAGTAATTACACTTCGAAACCATCTACAACGATCAGATCCTCAGTACCGACTATGTCAGTTAATAGTACAGGAAATTCTGAAAAGATTCCTCCTTGTAAGTTCTGTCAGAAACCACATCGAGGTCAGTGCAGACTTTAGGCAAATCTCTACTATGCTTGTGGTGGTGATGATCACTACATTAAAGAATGTCCTCAAAAACATGAATCTATGTCATCTCGTAACACTATAGTATCTAGTCCGACATCCTCTAATCGGAATAGGAATGCCAAGTCAGCCCAACCGAGTTATTAGAAGAAAGGCAAGGGTACTCATTCTAATGCTATCACTCATCAGGAATCCCGAGCTCCTGCTAGAGATTACCACATTCGTGGTAGAGATGATGAAGAGTCTCCTGAAGTGATTGCAGGTACTGTTGAGCTAAACTCACATCCTGTTTATGCCTTAATAGATTTGGGATCCACTCATTCATTCACAAGTCTATCTATAGTGAAAAAGTTGAAACTAGAACCTGAAATTGTGAAAACAAGTCTGATAGTCTCAAACCCTTTAGAAGGAAATTCAAATATTAATCTAATATGTAGAATTGTTCATTGCATATTAGCAATCTGCCATTCTCTATTGATCTCTACATATTACCCTTCTGTGAGTTCGATCTAATTTTGGGTCTAGATTGGTTAAGTAAACATGAGGCTTGGATAGATTGTTAAAATAAAAGATTATATCTTCAGGGTTTAGAAAAAGAATCCATACTCTTAATTGATAAAAAGCCCACTTCCATTTTTGCATCCATGGTCTTACGAGATCAAATGGAATTTGGAATACCTGAGATGCTTGTTGTTTTTGAATTTGTTGATGTGTTTCTCGAGGAACTACCTGGTCTCCCTCCGACTAGAGAAGTTGAGTTTAGGATTGAAATACAACATGGCTCAAGTCCGGTGTCTATCACTTCGTATCGGATGACACCTCTTGAATTAAAAGAATTGCAAAAGCAACTTCAAGAACCGCATGACAAAGGTTTCATTCGACCTAGCACTTCTCCTTGGGGTGCACCTGTTCTGTTTGTAAAGAAGAAGGATGGAGCGATGCGTCTTTGCATTGACTACCGTCAATTGAACAAGATCACAATTAAAAACCGATATCCATTCCAAAGAATAGAAGATCTGTTCGATCAACTTAAGGATGCTTCGGTGTTCTCAAAGATCGATCTGCGATGTGGATACTATCAAATGAGAGTCAAAGAGGAGGATGTGTCAAAAACAGCATTCTGAACTCGTTATAGCCACTATGAATTCCTGGTAATGCCTTTCGGATTAACAAATGCTCCAGCGACATTCATGGATCTCATGAATAGAATGTTCAAGCCTTATCTTGATAAATTTGTAGTCGTCTTCATTGATGACATTCTGATCTATTCTCGCAATCGAGAAGAACATACTGATCATCTCCGCATTGTTTTGCAAACTCTCCGAGAACGCTAGTTATTCGCAAAATTTTCCAAGTGCGAGTTCTGGTTATCAGAAATCTCTTTCCTTGGACATGTAATTTCAGCAGAAGGAGTTAAAGTTGATCCAAAGAAAATCCAATCAATCATGGATTGGCGACCTCCCAGAAATGTCGGTGAAATACGGAATTTTCTTGGTCTAGCTGGTTACTATAGAAGGTTTGTCAAGGGGTTCTCCACTATAACCTTACCTTTGACTAAACTTCTTTGTAAAGACCAACCATTCGAATGGTCTGAAAAGCAACATAGAAGCTTTGACCAACTCAAAACAACCTTGACTCATGCCCCAGTTTTGATCCAACCAGAACTGGGCAAAGATTATACAGTGTACAGTGATGCTTCACATGCGGGTCTTGGATGTGTTTTAATGCAAGATGACAATGTGATAGCTTATGCTTCGCGCCAATTGAAATCTCATGAATTGAATTATCCAACGCATGATCTTGAACTTGCTGCTATTGTGTTTGCTCTCAAAATATATAGACACTACTTGTATGGTGAAAAATGTTATATGTTCACCGATCACAAGAGCTTAAAGTATCCCCTTACTCAGAAAGATCTGAATTTGAGACAACACAAATGGATGGAGTTGTTGAAAGACTATTATATAGTCATTGACTATCATGCAGGAAAAGCCAATGTGGTTGTAGACGCCTCGAGTCGTAAACCGACATTGGGTAAAGTTCCTAATCCTTGATCCTTAAAATAAAATAAAATTTAATATGTCTGCAATAATAATTCTGTCTAAATTGTTTAAAATTTTTTTGTAGCTCCAACTGCTATCAACGCTCATCTTCGAGTGTACCAAAAGCAAGGATTTCTATCCGAACTTCAAATTCAATCCAGTCTAATTTCAAGGATTGAAAATCTTCAGAAAGCTGATCCAGAACTTCAAGATATTATTTCCAAGCTTGATACAAAGTCTGGTGAAGGATTCCGTATTCACACAAACGATCTCCTCTATTTCAAAGATAGAATCTGTGTTCCAAATGATGAAAGTTTGAAAAGAGATCTTCTGGAAGAAGTACACCAGAGTTCTTTCTCGGTCCACCCTGGATCTGTTAAGATGTATAAAGATCTTAAATCTTTGTATTGGTGGTCTGGTATGAAAGCGGTTATCAATGATTTTGTATCTAAGTGTCTCAATTGCCAAAGAGTTAAAGCTGAACATCAAGTTCCCACCGGATTACTCCAACCACTTGTACTACCACAATGGAAATGGGAACGAATTACCATGGACTTCGTGACTGGTCTTCCTTGTTCTCCCAGAAAATATGATGTCATTTGGGTGATTGTTGACCGGTTCACCAAATCGGCACATTTCATCCCTATCCGTATCAACTACAGTTTAGAGACTTTAGCCAATTTGTACATTCAAGAAATAATTCGGCTACATGGAATTCCTATCTTCATTGTCTCTGATCGTGATCCAAGATTCACTTCCCGATTCTGGAGAACTCTACAAAGAGCTATGGGAACTAAATTGAATCTAAGCACTGCTTTCCATCCGCAAAGTGATGGTCAGTGTGAACGAGTAATTTAAATTCTCGAGGATATGCTTAGAGCTTGCATTATTGACTTTGGAAATAATAGGGAGAAATCTCTACCTTTAGTGGAGTTTGCCTACAACAATAACTATCAGACATCTATTCAGATGGCTCCTTTCGAAGCATTGTATGGCAGAAAATGCAGAACTCCTCTTTGTTGGTCCGAACTTGGTGAAAATTGTAAAACCGGAATTGATTTTGATATAACACATAAACTTAAGGACCAATTTGCAAAACAATAAATTTTTAAGTACTCTTTAAAGTCTCACAATTGACAAGTATTTTTGAACAAAATAATATTTAAAGACCTGCTCTTAAATCATATATTTCCTTAAGTCTTTTCCTATGTTTTTCAAGCCTAAGTATGCAAAAACGCCCAGGCACATCGATACTCTATTTTGCCACAAGAATTTTATTGAACTTACCGTACGGATACGCCCTGCAACTGTATCGATACGATATAAGCTGGGCAAATGTTTTCATGCAACCGTACCGATACGCCTAGCAACCGTATCGATACGATATTCATCTAGGCAAGTGTTTTCATGCAACCGTACCGATACGCCTAGCAACCGTATCGATACGATAAGCATATCTTTGAAAAATCCGAGCATTTAATTATTTGAACGTTACTTGTCAGTTGGTTGGTTTCCCAATTTTCAAAAGATTGTTATACCGTACCGATACGCTTGGTAGGCGTATCGATACACTTTTTATACAAACATAGCTTGGGATTCCAGTAACTTTGGACCGTATCGATACTAACCTCCGTATCGATACGCCCTTTAAAAACGCACTGATACGCATTCTATGCGTATCGATACGCTCTGTTTTCAGGCACAACGGCTCTTTCCTCTTTGATGCAGGTATCAATACGCCCTTCCCGAGTACCGATACGGTAGGCTGCAGAGCTGCATTTAATGCGGGAAAAATGTCCACAACGGCTCTATTGGTGATCCCAACTACCCAAACGGCTAGAAATCAATGCAAGGATATAAAAACAAGCTTCTACCAAGCAACAACTATTGAACATTCAAGCATCATCAAAGCAAAAAATCCAAACCCTTGAGCTATTCAAAGTCAAATCTTTGTACCCAACTCTAGTGTATTTCAAATTGTCAATTTGTATTGTGAGCTTGGGATTGTTTATATTTTATTTGGGTAGACAATCATCATTTGAGAGGAAACATTTGAGTTTACCAAAATCTTTCTTTGTATTTGAGTGGATTAAGCTTTGGGTAGAAAGCTTAATCGAAATTGTAAGGTTTCCTCCTCATCCAAGAAAAGGGGACGAATTCAATTAGTGAATTGTTTGAAAATCCTTAGTGGGAGCTAAGCTAGTGGATGTATAGTTCATTTGGAGAACTTGAACCACTATAACCCCTTGTGTCATATTTATTTTCAATCTTTCTCTTCACCAAAAAATTTTAATCGCCAATTCACCCCCTCTTGGCCATTTGCAAGTGTTCGATCAACTCAACAATTGGTATCAGGGCTACACTCATTGGAAGGATTACAACCCTCTTGAGTCGATTCTTGGAGAGTTTGATCAACAACAAGTCAAGCAATGGCATCCACCTCCAACTATGAGTCCCAATTCACCACCAAGCCACCATTCTTCAATGGTGATAACTATCCTTATTGGAAGAATAGGATGAAGCTCTTCATCAAGTCTACCGACTATATGGTGTGGGATGTAGTTGAAGAAGGTCCATACATTCCCATGAGGAGAGATGGAGAAAGGCTCGTCCCAAAGATCAAAGTCGAAATGACCGATGATGAAAGAAGAAGGATGCAAGTGAATGACAAAGCTCTTCATGTAATATTTTGTGCACTTGGTCCGGATATCTACTCCAAGGTGTCTTCAATCGAAAATGCCAAGGAGGTTTGGGACACCCTCGAGACAACATACGAGGGAACTAGTGATGTCAAGGAGATAAAGATTGGGATACTCAATCTAAGCTATGAGAACTTCAAGATGGATCCCGAAGAAAGTGTCTCCAAGATGTTTGATCCGTTCTCGGTCATTGTCAACGGTTTGAAGGGTTTCGGTGAAATCATTCCCGAAGACAAGCTAGTGAGAAAGTTGTTGTATTCTCTTCCGGAGTCATGGGATGGCAAGAGAACGACCATTATTGAAGCTAGAGATTTAAAGACTCTCAAGCTAGATGCTCTTGTTGGATCTCTACTCACACATGAGATTATGAGGAAGGGAAGAGAACAAGAGAAGAAGATAGTGGAGAAGAAGGAAGTTGAGAAGAAGAAAGTGGGAATCACACTAAAGGCTTCACAACAAGAAATTGATTCTAGTGAGGATGAAGATGAGGAGATGGCTATGTTGGCCAAACGTTTTACTCGGTTTATGAAGTCAAATAGTGGAAGAAAATTAATTAGAAAGGGAGACTTCAAGAGTAAAAACAAGAAAGAGGAGAAGGACCAAATTACTTGTTATGAATGTAAAAAACCGGGTCACATCCGTTCCGAGTGTCCTCAATTGAAAAAGAAAAGCTTTGGGAAGAAGAACAAGCTCAAAGCACAAATTGCTACTTGGAGTGACGATGAGTCTTTCGAAGAAGAGGAGGAAGTGGCCAACCTATGTCTCATGGACATCGATGATGAACCTAAGGTAAACTCTCACTCATCCAATTTCGATTTTACTATTGAGGAACTTCAAGATGCTTATGATGAATTGCAAGAAGTGTATGATGGGTTAGTAGGAAAATACAAAGAGTCCATTTTGAAAAACAAGAAAACAATTTCCGATTTAAAAATTCAAAATGAGACATTTTCAAAAACTAACTCCGAATTGGAAAAGAAGGTTTTGTTTTTAGTTAATCTTTCAAATGATCTTAAAACTAAAAATCTTGAACTTGAAAAACTTCTTTCCGATTTTCAAGATTATCACACAAAGGAAGTGGATAATCTTAAAACATCTATTGCTATTGAGAAAAATAATTTTGAAAAAGGAAATCATTATAAATCCCAATATGTAAAAAGAAAACATTTTGTACCTAAACAAAGAAATTTTAATAAGCAAGCTAGAGGTCATAGAATTAGGAGTGTTTGGGTTCCTAAAGAACTCATTGTTTCTAATGATTTAAATGCTATTGCTTCTTGGATTCCTAAGGGAACCAAATTGTTGAAGGCTAACACTCATGGACCCAAAATGATTTGGGTACCAAAAACCAAGGCCTAATTTCTTTGTTTGTAGGGGGAGCATTGTTACAAGGCTAAAGCTTCAAGTAAAAATTCATTGTACCTTGATAGTGGATGCTCAAGACACATGACCGGTGACAAGAGTAGATTTGTGGAATTAAAGCCTAAGAGTGGTGGAGTAGTAACTTTCGGTGACAACTCCAAATGCCACATTGAAGGAATAGGCTCCATTGGTAATCACTCTTCTATTTTCATTAAAAATGTTTTGTATGTCAACGGTCTTAAACATAATTTGTTGAGCATTAGTCAATTATGTGATAGGGGTTTTAATGTTTTATTTGATAAAAGTGGTTGCAAAATTGTAAACATTAAAACAAATCAAATAATGCTCATAGGACATAGAATAAGCAATATTTACATGGTGCATCTA
The DNA here is from genome assembly GCA_958450335.1 of Hibiscus tridactylites. Lineage (NCBI taxonomy): Eukaryota > Viridiplantae > Streptophyta > Magnoliopsida > Malvales > Malvaceae > Hibiscus > Hibiscus tridactylites. The sequence goes on from OY288288.1 coordinate 12,537,491, forward strand.
GATGACATTCATTCATCTCATACATGCTTAGTTGCACATGATGAACATGACTCATGGCTTTAGCATAGAAAATTAGGACATGCTAGCATGAGTGTCTTAGAAAAATTAATTTCCCTTAATCTAGTTAGAGGTTTACCCAAACTTAAATTTTCAAATGATAAAATTTGTGATGCATGTTCAAAGGGTAAACAACATAGAGGTTCTTTTAAATCCATAAATGATGTCTCTACTAGTAGATGTTTACAATTGATTCATATGGATCTCTTTGGGCCAATTAGAACAATGAGCTTGGGTGGAAAATCATATGCTTTTGTGCTTGTAGATGACTACTCTAGGTATACTTGTGTTCTATTCTTAAGTACAAAGGATGAGGCTTTAGAAAAATTCATCACTTTTTCTAAAATAACTCAAAATGATCTTGAACTTAAAATTTCTCACATTAGAAGTGATCATGGAACCAAATTTCAAAATCTAGGTTTCGATGAGTTTTTAAATGAAAATAGGATTAGCCACAATTTTTCCGCACCTCGCACTCCTCAACAAAATGGGGTAGTTGAGAGGAAAAATCGAACTTTAGAAGAAATGGCTAGAACCATGCTTTGCGAAAATAATTTACCTAAATATTTTTGGGCGGAAGCCACAAATACCGCTTGCTATATTATAAATCGAGTAATGATTAGGCAAATTTTAAGGAAAACACCTTATGAGATTTTAAAATCTAAAAAGCCTAACATTAGCTATTTTCACCCTTTTGGTTGCAAGTGCTTTGTTTTAAATAATGGTAAAGAAAACTTAGGTAAATTTGATGCTAAAAGTGGTGAAGTTATTTTCTTAGGGTATTCTTTAAATTCTAAAGCATATCGTGTATTTAATAAAAGAACTCTAGTTGTTGAAGAGTCAATACATGTTGTTTTCGATGATAACCTCATTTCGAGGAAGGAATCTTGTGATGATGATGATGTAGGAATCATTGATGCCATTGATGGAGGACAAACGTCAAAGGTGGATGAGATTCCAACTAAAGAAGAGGATTCACAAGATCCACCTCTTGAAGCCTTGAAGGACTTGGCTCTTGAGGAAAGGGAGGTGTCTTACCCAAGGGAGTTAAACTATGTCAAAGGTGGTGAAATCTTGGGTGATCCATCCAAGGGGGTAACTACTAGATCCTCTCTCAAATTAATGAATCATGTTGCATTTCTTTCATGCATTGAGCCTAAAAATATTAAAGAAGCTTTAAAAGATTATTTTTGGATTTTGGCCATGCAGGAGGAATTAAATCAATTTGAGAGAAGTAGAGTTTGGACATTAATTTAAAGGCCTAATAATCAATCTACTATAGGTACAAAATGGGTTTTTAGGAATAAATTAGATGAAAGTGGTAATATAGTGAGAAACAAGGCTAGACTTGTTGCTCAAGGCTATACACAAGAAGAGGGAATTGATTTTGATGAGACTTATGCACCCGTAGCTAGGATGGAAGCTATTAGGATGTTACTTGCATTTGCATGTTATCATGATTTCAAGTTTTTTCAAATGGATGTGAAAAGTGCCTTTTTAAATGGTTTTATAAATGAAGAGGTGTATGTTGAACAACCACCGGGTTTTGAGGATTCAAAATTTCCAAATCATGTGTTTAAACTTACAAAAGCTCTCTATGGTTTAAAACAAGCTCCTAGAGCTTGGTATGAGAGACTTTCAAATTTCTTAATTGAAAAGGATTTTGAAAAAGGAAAGGTGGATACAACACTTTTCATAAAAAGATATAACAATAATATCTTAGTAGTTCAAATTTATGTTGATGATATTATTTTTGGTTCTACTAATGAGTGTTATTGTAAGGAGTTTTCTAAGCTAATGCAAGGTGAGTTCGAGATAAGCATGATGGGGGAGCTCTCATTCTTTTTGGGACTCCAAATCAAACAAAGAAAGGATGACACCTTCAAAAATCAAGCTAAGTACGTGAATGATATGCTCAAGAAGTTTGGCTTGGAGAATGCAAAACCTCAACCCACTCCTATGAGTTCTTCCATAAAGCTTGACAAAGATGAAGGAGCTAAGTGTGTTGATTCTAAGCTTTATAGATCCATGATAGGTTCTTTGCTTTACCTTACCGCAAGTAGACCGGATATTATGTTTAGTGTTTGCTTGTGTGCTAGGTTTCAAGCTAGTCCTAGAGAATCACACTTAGTTGTCATCAAGAGAATTTTTAGATACCTTAGAGACACACCTACTTTAGGCATTTGGTATCCTAAGGATTCTACTTTTAGCCTTCATGCTTTTTCGGATGCGGATTATAGGGGATGTAAGATAGATAGGAAAAGTACTTCTGGGACATGCCAATTCTTAGGTAGTATGCTTGTATCTTGGTTCTCTAAGAAACAAAATAGCATAGCCTTATCTACCACCGAAGCGGAGTACATATCCTTAGGGAGTTGTTGTGCTCAAGTCCTTTGGATGAAACAACAACTCTTAGATTATGGTGTTAAAATAGAAACCATACCCCTTAGGTGTGACAACACTAATGCCATTTGTCTCACTAAGAATCCCATCCAACACTCTAGAACTAAACACATATAAATTAGACATCATTTCATTAGAGATCGTGTTTTGAAAAATGATGTTGTTATAGAATTTGTTGACACCTTGAACCAATTAGCGGATATATTTACAAAACCTTTAGATAAAGAGCGCTTTTGGACCCTTAGGAGAGAGTTAGGTTTAACTAGCCTTTCTTGACCTTTTTTAGGTCCCAAAATGTCAAAATTTACTTGAAATTGTTTGTGATTCATGCTTGTGTTAATTTTGTTCCTTTTGCTTCTATGCATGTTGCTAGGGGGAGTATATATTAAGTTTAGCCATTAAAACTTGTTCATATGACATGTACATGCATTTAAGGACGTTTCAAATTGGATTTTTGCACTTAAATATGTCAAATCTGCACAATCTGGTAAAGGTGTATCGATACGGCTAACGCGTATCGATACGGGTTGATTTTTTGGAATTCTTGAGGATGAACAAGTATCGATACGACCCCTCGTATCGATACGGTACAAGTCAAGGGAAATAGTCAAAGCCAAGCGTACAGATACATCATCGCGTATCGATACAGTAGTAACGACGAATATAAAATTAGGGTTAAAAGGTATCGATACGCGTGTATAGCGTATCGATACGGCCTCGACGGAGAGGATATTTAGGGTTGTATGTGCTAAATCTATTTAAAACACAAAACCCTAGCCGCGAAACCCTATATAAACCCCTCAATACTTCAAATTTTACCATTAATCTTCAAATTTTCTTGAGGGTTTTTACTCTACACATCAAGGCAAAGCTTTGGCATCAAATCTTGTGCATTCACATCCCCTCTTTCATCCATTCTAAGATTCAAGGTATAAATTTTCTCTTTTTCTTTTTAATTTTCGTTTGTTTTTAGTTGTTGTTTCAATTGAATTTTTGTACAAACCTTGTTTGATTGTTATGGGTTTCACATTTTTCACAAAAAGTTTTCAAAATTTTAATTTTTTTTCATTCGAATATATTTTATATTCGATATATATATTTTTTAAACTGTTTTTTTTGTTTTTGTGAATATCTCTTTAAAATTAAAATTCTTTTTAACAAATTACCTTGAATTATTAAAATTTATTGGATCAAATAGGATGTTAATTGCATACATATTCGAATCCTTTTTGATGTATTTTCAGGATTATGGCACCGAAAAAGGGAACTAAGCGTCATCGTTCTACTTCCAATCCTATTGAGAATGTCGAGGGTAATCCTACACCTAATCTTCCTTATATTATCCAATTAAGTTTTCTCGAGGCTAGTGATAGGGAACGATATAAACTTTTTCAATGAATGAACCTTAGGGAAGAGCGAGTTGTGTCTATCCCTTTTTTAAATTCTTCCCGTTTCAAGTTTCAATACATACCTTTGATTAAGCAATGGAAATTCTTAACCTTTTTGAATATTCCTCCTATCCTATATAGGTACCTAGTTGTAACCCCCTTAGCCCGGTCTAGACGGTTGACCCGAACTACGAAGATTACACGGGGAAAACCAAAGTCAACCCGAAAGTCAACCTTGATTAACGACCTTTTTTTTCTTTTTAATCTTGTCTAGATGCATATTAACCCTAATCATACACTCGAAGAAATCATACTCGAAAACCACAGCAATCGAACAACGATCAGGGACTCAATTGCACAACATACAGATTTAGGGACCAAAATGTAAATTCTAGAAATTAGAAGGACTTAACCAACTTTCAAGTTACCTATATGAAATTAGTCATGTTTCATGCTTCTCTGCCAAATTTCAACTCAAACGGACATCACAAACTCAACCAATTGCATATACAAACATTGGGACCAAAACGCAAGGATTTCAAAACATAAAACTGTCAATTTCAGTGCCCAACGGTCGGGTGTTCCGAAACAGGAATGATCCGTTCCGAAACGCGGGACCGTTCCGAAACTCGTTGCGGAACAAGGCTTGGCAGTGGCAAAACCGTTCCGAAACGGCTCTACCCGTTTCGAAACGCCAAGGCCATTTCAGGCCCTATGTTCCGAAACGGTAGCACCCGTTCCGATACGGGCTACCCAGAATTGCAGATTTTTTCTGGTTTAACTCACAATTGACCCATCAAACGCATTCCAAAGACAACCAAAACGTACCAGCAAGTTATTCAACACTCAATGAACATATTAGCATCAACCAATCTCAATCATAGCCTCGATTTAAGAAAAACCCAATTCTATAGGCATGCATCCTATATAGAAAACCATGCAACCATAAAAGCTTCAAACCAAAAACCAAAAGGCCATTTACAAGTCTCAACATCACCAAAAGCATAAAACCAACTTAGGGAGTCCAAAACATCTCCCAAAAACACAATTTAGGTTCCCATTGCCAAATGCCAAAAGCTAGACAAGTTATGAAAATTGTCACCATACATGAGCTTAAGCTTCCACTTAGATTCTTGACCACCTTGCTGCCCCTTAAAGCACTTCAATGCTCTGCATTATTGGTTTAAGAAAGAGAGAGCGTAAGCACATAGCTTAGTGAGGAATGCTCAATTAAAACATCACAATAATGCATTTACAAAAACACTTTTTTCAAAGCCTTTAGTTTTAAAACAACATTTATCAAACAATTATGCTTACAAATAAAGCTTTTCATGCTTCAATCCATCATTATGTCATATTGGCTTACAAGTGACAATCCATAACATTTTACAACTCAAAAACACAATCGACAATCGGATACGCGAAATACAAGCGTTGTCCCATACGCTTCATACACATTACCAATATCAAGGTGGAGCATGGTACAATCACAACCCCTCAACACCCGCGATGGAGACTATGGTACAATCACAACCCCTCCACATCACTCATTGGTAGTTGTATAACATCACTAACGAGATCACGAGACATACAACACAAGATCCACACATGGACTTTTAACCACCATTGTGATCTTACAATACACAAGGTCCACACATGGACTTTTAACCACCATTGTGACCTTAACAATACACAAGGTCCACACATGGACTTTTAACCACCATTGTGACCTTAACACAATACCCACCCATGGACTTTTAACCACCATGGTGTTCTTAACCATCTCGTTAGTGTACTTGGATGGAGTTTACGGTACAATCACAACCTCTCAACATCCAAGGCGACTTTATTCACGGTGCACCCATTCCTATAGCCGGCTAACTATATCCGATTCAAGTACTTTAAAAACCAACACATCACTTGCCAATATACATCATTTAACATCATTAATTCACTGTTTTAAAGCATTTAACAAGCCATTAAATCAACATGCATCACTATGCATTAAAATCACATTTATCAATGTTCAAAACAAGGATCCCTTACCTTGACTATCCTTCAACACATGGCTTATAAAACCAGCATTATGCATGCTAAAATATGCTTCCAAAAACAGGATTTAAACATGCAAACAAATCACTTTGCATTCAACCAACTCATGGCTCATCAACAAGAGAGTTTTTCCGAAAACTTACTCTTGAGCTTAGCTAAGTTGTTTAGACTTTAACTAAGCTCCCAAACCTTCAAAACATTGGTTTCAAAGTTGAAAACCAAACTTCACTCACCGATTCCGTTTTGCAAGCTTGCCGAAACACCAATCAAGCTTCCGGATCAACACCACAAGGATCCGAAGATGTCTCCCCAGTTTTAAACACATCAAAGCAGATGATTAATGCATCATCATGCATTAATATCTTCAACCAAAACACCTAAACTCGCTGCTCTCATCAACACTCACATTTCGGCTACCAAACACAACCGAAATCACATCCAAAAACCTCCACAACACTACCCAGCCAAGATCCATCAACTACAAACATTCTTATACATCAATTAACATCCAAAAAGGATCTAATCACGTCCTTATACCTCCAGCTATAGCAGAACATCAAAATCACCCCAAAAACCATCATTAACTCAAGCAAAACTTAGGAAAATCAACCTATTCGGGATTGCATTCATTAAACCTCAATTTCACACCAATTATACATCCAATTTACATCAAAAAAACATCTCAAAACAGTGCCCAATCATTTCATACGAATTTCATCAAAATTAAACCAAATCTTGCATTTTAAGCCAAGATCAAGAACAAATCATTAAAACCTTTAATAAAACTCAAATCAAGGATTGAGAACCTGGGAATTTCAGTAAAGAACTGAGTATTTAGAGGAGAAGGACGTTCATACCTCTAAATGTGAGTTTCTTCTTGTTTAGATCCAAGATTCTTGAAAATTCAATAAGCAAATGCTAAGGTTTTGATGTAGGAATGATTAGAGATCCATTGGAGATTGAAATCTCATTTTTAGATGTCAAAATCAAAGGAAAAATGGCTGGGGAAAAGTGTTTGGCTGAAAGAAAAATGGAGAGAAAATGATGTGGGAAAAATTTAACAAAAGTTAGTTATGAAAAACCAAAATATCCATTTCCCTCTTTTTCCTTTTATTAAATATCATTTAATAAATGTTTAATATTAAGAAAAATCTGGAGAAAACTCTTCTTGGGTAAATTAGCTCCTTAAAGATTCAAAGTTTCAATCCTTTTAAAATAGTCACCAACTTTTCAAAAATTACATTTTAGTCACTAACTTGAAATGTCACATTTCGAAACCTCATTTTGTAAAATTGATTTCACCACTCTCTTATACATAATAAAAGAGGATTTTAAGATATTTTTCCATAATTTTAATGCATCTCGAACTAGGCTTTCCCTAAAAATCACCTTTTATATTCGAACCGAAATCTGACCGGTCCGGTCCAAACCCAAAACTTCTAAGCCCAAAATTGGGGTGTTACAACTCTCCCCCCCTTAAGAAATTTCGTCCCCGAAATTTACCTGAAGGAAAAAGGTACGGAAACTGCTTCAACATGTCATCCTTCCGTTCCTACGTGGCTTCTTCAACACCATGATGTTTCCACAACACCTTTACCAACTCAATGGTCTTGCCTCGAAGAACTTTACTATCTGAATCCAGAATCCTCACCGGTTCCTCATCATAGGTCAAATCCGGATTCAATTCCACTTCCTCCACAGGCATCACATGCGAAGGATCCGATCTATACTTCCGAAGCATAGAAACATGAAACACATCATGAATCTTTTCTAACTCTTGCGGTAACCTCAACTTGTATGCAACAGGACCCACACGTTCAATCACCTCGTATGGTCCAATGTACCTAGGGCTTAACTTACCCTTTCGGCCAAACCTCATCACCTTTTTCCAAGGCGAAACCTTCAAAAACACACGGTCACCCACCGCATACTCAATCTCCTTACGCTTCAAATCCGCGTAAGACTTTTGCCGATCAGAAGCTGCCTTCAAACGCTCACAAATGAGCTTCACCTTCTCGGTGGTTCCTTTCAACAAAGCTGGCATCGAAACCAACTTCTGACCCGTTTCAGCCCAACACAGAGGAGTCCTACACTTCCTCCCGTACAAAGCTTCATAAGGTTCCATTTGAATACTTGCCTGATAACTATTATTATAGGCAAACTCCACCAAAGGCAAATGTTTCTCCCAAGAACCCTGGAACTCAATCACGCAGCACCTCAACATATCCTCCAAAACCTGGATAACACGCTCGGACTGTCCATCCGACTGCGGATGATAAGACGTACTGAAGTTCAATCGTGTACCCAAAGCCTGATGCAAACACTGCCAGAAACACGATGTAAACCTCGGATCCCTATCCGACACAATCGACTTTGGCACACCATGCAGCCGCACAACTCAGCAATGTACAGCTCCGCAAGCTTATCCAAAGTGTACGTAGTATGCACAGGCAAGAAATGCGCACACTTCGTCAGACGATCCACAATCACCCACACCGAATTCTTCTTCGATGGCGAAAAAGGCAAACCAGACACAAAATCCATGGTAATCCCTTCCCACTTCCACTCAGGAATCCTCAACGGTTGCAACAACCCTGAAGGAAACTGATGCTCAGCCTTAACTCGCTGACACACCATGCACTTGGTTACAAACTCAGCAACATCTTTCTTTAAACCCACCCAATAGTACTCATCACGAAGATCACGGTACGTCTTAGTACTACCAGGGTGCATAGCAAAAGGACTACTATGACCTTTAGTCAGAATAGCACGCCTCAACTCAGCATCATTGGGCACTACTATCCGACTCCCAAAGCATAACACTCCATCATCATTAAAACAGAAATCTGAAGGCCTACCCTCTACAATATCCTGAACATGTGGCACTAAAGAATCATCCAACAACTGCTTTTCCTTAATCAATTGAACCAAAGATGGTTTCACTTGCAACTCAGCCACAAGACCCCATCACACGAAATACTCAAACTGGCAAACATAGCCCTCAACTCAACAACTACCTTCCTACTCAAGGCATCCGCTACAACATTAGCTTTACCTGGATGGTACTCGATCGTCAAATCATAATCCTTGAGCAACTCCACCCAACGTCGTTGCCTAAGATTCAACTCTTTCTGGGACATCAGATACTTCAAACTCTTGTGGTCCGTGTACACGATACACTTCTCACCATACAGGTAATGTCTCCAAATTTTCAAAGCAAAAACCACCGCAGCCAACTCAATGTCATGCGTAGGATAATTGCGCTCATGCACTTTCAACTGCCGTGACGCATAAGCCACCACCTTACCCTCTTGCATCAACACACATCCCAAACCAACGTAGGACGCATCACTATACACCACAAACTTTTTCCCTGATTCAGGTTGAACCAAGATAGGAGCTTGCGTTAAAGCTGCCTTAAGCTTCTCAAAAGCCTGTTGTCTCGCTTCCGTCCACTCATACTTAACATCCTTCTGCAACAACTTCGTCAAAGGTGCAGCAATCTTTGAAAACCCATCCACGAATCTCCGATAATATCCTGCCAAACCCAGGAAACTACGGACTTCATGAACAGACTTAGGAGGCTTCCAATTCATCACCGCCTCAATCTTCTGAGGATCAACACGTATCCCCTCAGCAGAAACCACATGACCAAGAAACACAACTTCTCTAAGCCAAAACTCACACTTGCTCAGCTTGGCATAAAGCTGATTCTCCAACAAAGCTTGCAACACAATTCTCAAATGCCCTTCATGCTCCTCCTCCGTACGTGAGTACACAAGGATATCATCAATGAACACCACAACAAACTTATCCAAGAATTCGTGGAACACTCTATTCATCATGTCCATAAAAGCTGCATGAGCATTCGTCAAACCAAACGGCATCACAAGGAACTCATAATGCCCATACCTCGTTCTGAAAGCTGTCTTTGGCACATCCACATCCTTCACCTTTAGCTGATAATACCCTGACCTTAAGTCAATTTTAGAGAACACAGCCGCTCCCCGAAATTGATCAAAAAGATCATCAATTCTAGGCAATGGATACCGATTCATGATAGTCAACTTATTAAGTTGACGGTAATCAATGCACATTCTCATAGTGCCATCCTTCTTCTTCACAAACAAGACCGGCGCACCCCAAGGTGACACACTCGGCCGAATGAAACCACGATCAAGCAACTCCTGAAGTTGCGTCTTCAGCTCCATCAACTCTTTCGGTGCCATTCGATAAGGAGTAATGGACCCTGGAGTTGTGTTTTCATACAACTCAATCCCAAACTCCACTTCGCGATTAGGAGGCAATCCCGGCAACTCCTCCGGAAACACACCAGGAAACTCTCGCACAGTCCTGATATCTTGCACACGCAACTCCTTAGAGCTAGGATTCATCACAAAAGCGAGGTAAGCTTCACAACCCTGCCTCAGCATCCGGCTCGCCTCCAATGTAGACACCACATTGGCAAGAAACTTCACATTCTCACCAACCACCACTACCTCATAGTCATCCACAAGCTTCAACGAAACTCGCTTATTCTCACAATCCACTACAACTCGATGCTCAACAAGCCAATCCATACCAAGGATTACATCAAAACCATAAAAAGGCAATTCCATAAGATCAACATGAAAAACATGATCTTGCACAACCAAGGGACATCTTTTATAAAGCTTTCGAGTCACAACAGTCTCGCCAAAAGAACTAGTGACACGCATACCAACATCCAAAGACTCAACAGGCAAACCAAGCAATTCAGCATGCTCACGCAATATGTATGAGTGTGTAGATCCAGAATCAATCAAGGAAAGTAATGACAAGGATTGCAAAGTGAAAGTACCTGCAATCACGTCCGTGTCATTTCTCCCCTCCCTCTGAGCATACACTCTGGCCTGACCACCACCCTCAGGCTGAACAACTACCACATGAGCCACATTCCTTCCACCATCCTCTCTACGCTGGAAGTTACCACGGCCGCGCCCACGACCTCTCTGTGGTGCAACAACTCCAGGAGCACGTCCTTGGCCACCACCGGCCAACAGAGGACACTCCCTCCTCATGTGATCCGCGGAACCACAGTTCCAGCACGAGTTACCAGTCGTCACAACAGGAGCCTGCACCTCCCTCACTGCTCGAGGACAATCACGCCTCAGGTGTCCACACGACCTACATGTCCAACATGTGTTCGGTTCAGCTCTCGCCTTGTCTCCCTGAACAGGCGCACCTTGGCTTCCACCACCTCGCCTAGCTGAAGACTGATACTTTCGTTCACGTCCCCTCTTGTTCCGTCCGCCACCGAAACTATACTCAGCAGCTCGCTTACCCACACTAGGACCAACACCTCTAGAAGATAGACTCAAATTCAACTCAATGTCTTTTGCTCTACCAACCAGCACATCAAAGTCAGTGTACTCAGCAGCCAGCATATAGGTCTTTACTTCCGTCACCAAACCATAACGGAAACGTTCACACCTCTCCCGCTCATCAGGAACAAGCTTAGGTGCGTACTGACTAAGCCGGACAAACTGAACCTCGTACTCAGCTACAGACATGCTCCCCTGAGTAAGAGACATGAATTCCCTTTTCTTCTCATCCAGGTATCGCACACCCAGGTACCTCCTCTTGAACGCGTTCAGAAAGAACGTCCAAGTTACATCATCTTCCGCCATTCTAGAGATAGAGGTTGTCCACCAAGTATACGCATCGTCATGCAACAATGATACCACGCAGCCCAGTTTCTGCACATCATTACAATTCATTTGACCCAAGATTCTCTTGGTACTTTCCAGCCAAGATTCAGAACCTTCAGCAGACAAACCCCTGAACTCAGTCCCTCCCAGACTGCGCAAACATTCCAAAGGTAGTCTAGCATTAGCATCTCCCTGATGCCCAGCTCCTTGAGCTCCAGCTACCGTTGCTCGAAAAGCTCCAGCAATGGCTTGTATCAGCATTGTCATATCAGGAACAGCTTGCCCCTGACCAGCTTCAGGTCCAGCGACCCCAACACCAGCAGCAACACCAGCTCCTTCACCCCCAACACCACCACCACCAGGTGGAGGAGGTAAATCCACCACATTTTCAGCGTTCTCCTCATTCTCATTTTGAGCCATAGCTCGAGTATTAATCCTCGTCTCTCTACGAGGTGCCATACTAAACAATGCAATAAACAAAGTCAGGCTCAGCAAGGTAAGCAATCCAAGTACTCAAGCTCATTTCCAATTAAAAACAAATCATTTCATTAGCTTTGATTTGGCAATGGGTCCCTCTAACATGCTTCACCACAGCATACACCACAATTGTAACATTCTTACAATTCACACAACATGCTTTCACTCAACAAGCATACAAAACAATCATACACTTACTACCCACACAACCATTCCCAATTACCCGAGAACTCAGCTCTGATACCAACAAATGTAACCCCCTTAGCCCGGTCTAGACGGTTGACCCGAACTACGAAGATTACACGGGGAAAACCAAAGTCAACCCGAAAGTCAACCTTGAATAACGACCCTTTTTTTTCTTTTTAATCTTGTCTAGATGCATATTAACCCTAATCATACTCGAAAACCACAGCAATCGGACAACGATCAGGGACTCAATTGCACAACATACAGATTTAGGGACCAAAATGCAAATTCTAGAAATTAGAAGGACTTAACCAACTTTCATGTCACCTATATGAAATTAGTCATGTTTCATGCTTCTCTGCCAAATTTCAACTCAAACGGACATCACAAACTCAACCAATTGCATATACAAACATTGGGACCAAAACGCAAGGATTTCAAAACATAAAACCGTCAATTTCAATGCCCAACGGTCGGGTGTTCCGAAACAGGAATGATCCGTTCCGAAACGGGGGACCGTTCCGAAACTCGTTGCGGAACAAGGCTTGGCAGTGGCAAAACCGTTCCGGAACGGCTCTACCCGTTTCGAAACGCCAATGCCATTTCAGGCCCTATGTTCCGAAACGGTAGCACCCGTTCCGATACGGGCTGCCCAGAATTGCAGATTTTTGCTGGTTTAACTCACAATTGACCCATCAAACGCATTCCAAAGACAACCAAAACGTACCAGCAAGTTATTCAACACTCAATGAACATATTAGCATCAACCAATCTCAATCATAGCCTCGATTTAAGAAAAACCCAATTCTATAGGCATGCATCCTATATAGAAAACCATGCAACCATCAAAGCTTCAAACCAAAAACCAAAAGGCCATTTACAAGTCTCAACATCACCAAAAGCATAAAACCAACTTAGGGAGTCCAAAACATCTCCCAAAAACACAATTTAGGTTCTCATTGCCAAATGCCAAAAGCTAGACAAGTTATGAAAATTGTCACCATACATGAGCTTAAGCTTCCACTTAGATTCCTGACCACCTTGCTGCCCCTTAAAGCACTTCAATGCTCTGCATTATTGGTTTAAGAAAGAGAGAGCGTAAGCACATAGCTTAGTGAGGAATGCTCAATTAAAACATCACAATAATGCATTTACAAAAACACTTTTTTCAAAGCCTTTAGTTTCAAAACAACATTTATCAAACAATTATGCTTACAAATCAAGCTTTTCATGCTTCAATCCATCATTATGTCATATTGGCTTACAAGTGACAATCCATAACATTTTACAACTCAAAAACACAATCGACAATCGGATACGCGGAATACAAGCGTTGTCCCATACGCTTCATACACACTACCAATATCAAGGTGGAGCAAGGTACAATCACAACCCCTCAACACCCGCGATGGAGACTATGGTACAATCACAACCCCTCCACATCACTCATTGGTAGTTGTATAACATCACTAACGAGATCACGAGACATACAACACAAGATCCACACATGGACTTTTAACCACCATTGTGATCTTACAATACACAAGGTTCACACATGGACTTTTAACCACCATTGTGACCTTAACACAATACCCACCCATGGACTTTTAACCACCATGGTGTTCTTAACCATCTCGTTAGTGTACTTGGATGGAGTTTACGGTACAATCACAACCCCTCAACATCCAAGGCGACTTTATTCACGGTGCACCCATTCCTATAGCCGGCTAACTATATCCGATTCAAGTACTTTAAAAACCAACACATCACTTGCCAATATACATCATTTAACATCATTAATTCACTGTTTTAAAGCATTTAACAAGCCATTAAATCAACATGCATCACTATGCATTAAAATCACATTTATCAATGTTCAAAACAATGATCCCTTACCTTGACTATCCTTCAACACATGGCTTATAAAACCATCATTATGCATGCTAAAATATGCTTCCAAAAACAGGATTTAAACATGCAAACAAATCACTTTGCATTCAACCAACTCATGGCTCATCAACAAGAGAGTTTTTCCGAAAACTTACTCTTGAGCTTAGCTAAGTTGTTTAGACTTTAACTAAGCTCCCAAACCTTCAAAACATTGGTTTCAAAGCTGAAAACCAAACTTCACTCACCGATTCCGTTTCGCAAGCTTGCCGAAACACCAATCAAGCTTCCGGATCAACACCACAAGGATCCGAAGATGTCTCCCCTGTTTTAAACACATCAAAGCAGATGATTAATGCATCATCATGCATTAATATCTTCAACCAAAACACCTAAACTCGTTGCTCTCATCAACACTCACATTTCGGCTACCAAACACAACCGAAATCACATCCAAACACCTCCACAACACTACCCAGCCAAGATCCATCAACTCCAAACATTCTTATACATCAATTAACATCCAAAAAGGATCTAATCATGTCCTTATACCTCCAGCTATAGTAGAACATCAAAATCACCCCAAAAACCATCATTAACTCAAGCCAAACTTAGGAAAATCAACCTATTCGGGATTGCATTCATTAAACCTCAATTTCACACCAATTATACATCCAATTTACATCAAAAAGACATCTCAAAACAGTGCCCAATCATTTCATACGAATTTCATCAAAATTAAACCAAATCTTGCATTTTAAGCCAAGATCAAGAACAAATCATTAAAACCTTTAATAAAACTCAAATCAAGGATTGAGAACTTGGGAATTTCAGTAAAGAACTGAGTATTTAGAGGAGAAGGACGTTCATACCTCTAAATGTGAGTTTCTCCTTGTTTAGATCCAAGATTCTTGAAAATTCAATAAGCAAATGTTAAGGTTTTGATGTAGGAATGATTAGAGATCCATTGGAGATTGAAATCTCATTTTTAGATGTCAAAATCAGAGGAAAAATGGCTGGGGAAAAGTGTTTGGCTGAAAGAAAAATGGAGAGAAAATGATGTGGGAAAAATTTAACAAAAGTTAGTTATGAAAAACCAAAATATCCATTTCCCTCTTTTTCCTTTTATTAAATATCATTTAATAAATGTTTAATATTAAGAAAAATCTGGAGAAAACTCTTCTTGGGTAAATTATCTCCTTAAAGATTCAAAGTTTCAATCCTTTTAAAACAGTCACCAACTTTTCAAAAATTACATTTTAGTCACTAACTTGAAATGTCACATTTTGAAACCTCATTTTGTAAAATTGATTTCACCACTCTCTTATACATAATAAAAGAGGATTTTAAGATATTTTTCCATAATTTTAATGCATCCCGAACTAGGATTTCCCTAAAAATCACCTTTTATATTCGAACCGAAATCCGACCGGTCCGGTCCAAACCCAAAACTTCTAAGCCCAAAATTGGGGTGTTACAAATTCTTAACCTTTTTGAATATTCCTCCTATCGTATATAGGTACCTAGTCATTGTATTCTTTTCTAATGTCGTATGCATTCATGATGAACCTAGGGAGCATGTCATTGCTATTGAATCTTCTATTATGGGCAAAACTATTCAAATTGATCAAAAGGTTTTATGCAATGTCTTTGGTTTTGAAGATGTTGGTATTGATGATGAACATTCCTTGGGTACGGGTTATTTAGGTCCCGCAAAAGTTTTAAATGCTCATGATCGTATCCTTCACCTTCTTATTTCTTGGTTTATCCGTCCATCGGGTGGGAAATATTCAACTATTCGTCAAACGGATGATTTTTGGCTTAAGTGTTTTAAAGAAGGTAAACGTCCAAATTTGTGTCAAATTATGTTTGCCGACCTTGTCTTCTTAGTTCAAAACCGTCACACCAAACTAGTCTCATCTTTTTACTACTCCACGGCTTTGAGTTGTCTATTTCATTCCCTTGGCATTGATTGTTCACATGATTTTCCCGAAACCCTTGGCCTACCAATCGATGAGCGTTCCCTAGCTCGTTCCGGTTTCACTTATGTTGATAATTAGTGGGTTCGCAATGCTCAAGATCCTCCGCCCGTTGCTCCGGTCGATACCTCTCGTGCTTCTTCGAGTTCTCACCGTGCTCCTCTTGATTCCTCCTCCATGGATACTCTCATGACCTTCCTAAATGAGAAGTTCACCGCGATGGATAATCGTTTCACATCCTTAGAGGATCGCGTCCAAGGCATGGACAAGAAGATAGATACCATGGCCGCTCGCCAAAACTCCATGGATATCTCTCTTACCGCCTTCCATGGTGCTTGGATCAATCAAACCCGAATGAATCAACCCTCTCAAGAAGATGAAGAAGAAGATGATGAGGACGATCATGATGACGAAGGGGACGAGTAGATCATGCATCTCATCTTAGGCCATTTAGTCTTTTATTATTGTTATTGCACTTTCGTTTTTAGGATTTGAAGTTTATGCCTTTTATCTATGTTTTTAGGATTTTAAGAGTTTGGATTATGATGGTTGCTTTGACATTTATGCATTTGAACCTTTATGTTTATTTTGAAGTTTATGAATTTGAACTCTTATGCTTGCTTTAAGTTTAATGAATTATCGTTGCTTTATATTGCTATTATCCTTGTATTTTATTTTGATCTAACAAAAAGGGGGAGAAAAGATCATAGAGTCAAATATTTTTGGTTTTGAAAATCTATCTTAAAGTAAGGGGGAGAAAGCTTTTCAAAGTGTTAAAAACTTAAAATTTTATTTATGGTTTCGTTATATCAAAAAGGGGGAGGTTGTAAAACCGAAATTGATTTTGATATAACACATAAACTTAAGGACCAATTTGCAAAACAATAAATTTTTAAGTACTCTTTAAAGTCTCACAATTGACAAGTATTTTTGAACAAAATAATATTTAAAGACCTGCTCTTAAATCATATATTTCCCTAAGTCTTTTCCTATGTTTTTCAAGCCTAAGTATGCAAAAACGCTCAGGCGTATCAATACTCGTATGCGTATCGATACCCTATTTTGCCACTAGAATTTTATTGAACTTACCATACCGATACGCCCTGCAACCGTATCGATACGATATAAGTTGGGCAAATGTTTTCATGCAACCGTACCGATACGCCTAGCAACCGTATCGATACAATATTCATCTGGGCAAGTGTTTTCATGCAACCGTACCGATACGCCTAGCAACCGTATCGATACGATAAGCATATCTTTGAAAAATCCGAGCATTTAATTATTTGACCGTTACTTGTTAGTTGGTTGGTTTCCCAATTTTCAAAAGATCGTTATATCGTACTGATACGCTTGGTAGGCGTATCGATACACTTTTTATACAAACATAGCTTGGGATTCCAGTAACTTTGGACCGTATCGATACTGACCTCCGTATCGATACGCCCTTTAAAAACGTACCAATACACCTTCTATGCGTATCGATACGCTCTGTTTTCAGGCACAACGACTCTTTCCTCTTTGATGCAGGTATCGATACGCCCTTCCCGAGTACCGATACGGTAGGTTGCAGAGCTGCATTTAATGCGGGAAAAATGTCCACAACGGCTCTATTGATGATCCCAACTACCCAAACGGCTAGAAATCAATGCAAGGATATAAAAACAAGCTTCTATTGACCAAGCAACAACTATTGAACATTCAAGCATCATCAAAGCAAAAAATCCAAACCCTTGAGCTATTCAAAGTCAAATCTTTGTACCCAACTCTAGTGTATTTCAAATTGTCAATTTGTATTGTGAGTTTGGGATTGTTTATATTGTATTTGGGTAGACAATCATCCTTTGAGAGGAAACATTTGAGTTTACCAAAATCTTTCTTTGTATTTGAGTGGATTAAGCTTTGGGTAGAAAGCTTAATCGAAATTGTAAGGTTTCCTCCTCATCCAAGAAAAGGGGACGAATTCAATTAGTGAATTGTTTGAAAATCCTTAGTGGGAGCTAAGGTAGTGGATGTAGAGTTCATTTGGAGAACTTGAACCACTATAACCCCTTGTGTCATATTTATTTTCAATCTTTCTCTTCACCAAAAAATTTTAATCGCCAATTCACCCCCTCTTGGCCATTTGCAAGTGTTCGATCAACTCAACAAAAATAAAGTATTGGGACCACAATTGCTCAGAGAAACAGAAGAGAAAGTTCAAATCATTCACTCTCGTTTAAAGCAAGCTTTTGATAGACAAAAAACCTATGTTGATCTGAAACGAAGAGATATCCAACATGATGTGGGAGACAAAGTCTGTCTTAAAGTTTCTCTATGGAAGAAAGTATTTCGGTTTGGAAAGAGGGGAAAACTCAGTCCTCACTTTATTGGACCTTTTGAAATTACTAAAAGAATTGGCCCAGTGGCTTATCGACTTGCACTCCCCAATGAGTTCGATAAAATTCACAATGTCTTCCATGTATCAATGCTCACAAAGTATAGATCCGATCCATCTCACATCTTAAAACTAGAAGTAGAGCTGAATCTTGACCTGTTCTACGAAGAAGAGCCAATTCAGATTCTGGACAAGGAAATTAAAAGGCTTAGAAATAAAAATGTTTCACTGGTTAAAGTCTTGTGGAGAAATCACAAGATGGAAGAGGCAATATGGGAACCAAAGGAAACAATGTGAAACCAATATCCCTATTTGTTTAGTTCAGGTAAGAATTCGAGGACGAATTCTTTCTTTAAGGGGGAAGAAATGTAACACCCCAAAAATTAGCTTAGAAGTTTGGGAGCTTAACTGAATGATTAGGAAAATTAATTAGAATATAAGCCTTAAATAATTGAATTGAAAATAGGTATAATAAGGACCAAATTGAAATTCAAAGAAAAGTACAAGAAGAATTCGGCTATTTAATTAGTGACCAAACCGAATTAAGAATCAAATAGAAGAGATGCATGCTAAGGTTCAAAATCCTTGAATTAACCTTGGATTAAAATGAAATGATAGTATAAACAAGGGGTATTAAGGAGACATTAGTTGAGACATGACTTGGTAAGTCTCATCTCATTAATGTGTTCCCTTCTCCCTCCACTAACTGGCTACACCAAACTACATCACTAAGCAACCATTTGGTTCATTTCACACACACTTAAAACACAAAAATTGAGAGAAATCTGAAGAGCATTCAGTGAGGAAGAAGAATGGCATGCATGGCTTAGATTTTGGTCTAGGATATTCAAGACAAAATTAAAAGTAAGTAGAACTCTCTCCCTACCTTTCGAATATGTGAAAATTTTTAAGGAATTGGTGGTCTTAGTACCTTTAAAAATTCATGAAAGTGATTAGGTTAAGGGAGATGCTGCTGGGAAATTTTAAGACATGAAAAACATTAAAAAATTAAAGTGTTAATAGGCCTTTGAACATGATAAATCAAAGCTGGACAGATTGCATGTTAGTAGAAACATGCAACTTTAGAAATCTATAGGAAAATAAATAGTAAGAATTTCATGATGAAATTTTGATATAACAAACTTTGTTATGTCTAATTTGATAGAAAAAATATAAAAACGAATTTGGTGATGTGTAGCAAAATCTGGGAATGAAATTCGAACAGCATGTAAATCTGCCCAGCAGTGTTCTTAGCTGAACAATGAACTTTAAAAAATTGTGAAAAATAAATTACTTAGAATTTCGATCTGAAAATTTTATAGGATGAACTTGAATATGTTAATTGAATTTAGAAACAAACAGAGACTGATTTAGAATTATATGCTGAAAATAGGAAATAAGTTAAGTTGAGTGGTCAAAACTGTTTGGAAAATAAAATAGGGGAATTTGAAGAACTATTGAGAAATTTAATTGGTAAAATTTGATGAAAAGAAAAGTGGTAAATTGATAAGTAGACTGTTAAAATTTCAATTCATATGAACATGTAAGAAATTTGAACACTTGAGCACTAATTAGAATGAATTAGTGAAAATAGGTTGGCCATGTTCGAAACCAAATTAGTATAAGGACAAAAATTGGAATTAAGAGAAAATTCGGATTTAAATTAGATGAATAAAGTTCTGAAATTTCTTCTATTATTTGGCTTAAATGTATTAGATCCTAGAGGAGAAAGAATTGAAGAAGAAACTGTAGCTGGAACGACCGCGGATTGCGCAAAAGGCCTTCGAATTCAGAGTTAGCTCGACGAATTGTGAGTGAAATAAACTTAGAGTTGAGATTAGAGTCTCAACTACCCTTAAATTTGATTTTAGTATATATTGAGCATGCAATTGGACTAATTAAATATTGGTAATTGATAAGGAAAGAAGGAATAAAGGAATTTGGATTGAATGCATGTGCTATGTGATTTTTGTGATCTATGTACTTGAATTGAAAATTGACGTTTGCCATGCTGAATTTGAAACTGATTTGAGGTGTATTGGCTTGATTATAAGTGAAATTGAAATGTTGGATATTAGAATTATTGATATTGAATGTGATTGTTGGAGAATTGATAGCATTGCTCGATATGATATGTGATCAATTGACGATTTTATATGATATATATGTGTTTGGTGAATTCAATTGGAAGTTGAGTTATGAAATGTGAAATTGAGCTATGTGATATGAAATTGAATTGTGTATATGCTGATTTGAAGATATGCAAATTGAATTGCAATCTATTATATGATTATATGTGATAAAATGAGACATTGGAATGGAAATTACAAGAAATTAATCAAAAGGATTAATAAAGAAATTCTAAAATTGATTGAATAATTATACGATTGAAATTAAAGACCAGCTAGCAAAGCCCTTGGTGTGTACTATTTGTCCAGGTAGTACAGCTAGCCTAGAGTCTTGAGCTCGATAAGAAAATTAGTACGTTAGTGTACTCAATATTGTGGTACGTAAGTGTACCTTCTTGCTTAATGTCAGTGGACATTATGATATGTGATACGATGATATGAAATTGGTACGTGGTACCTATTATATGGTGAATTTGATTCACACTTCAGTTATCGGATATGAATATATGTATGATGTATGAATCGATTATCCTTATCATCAGAAACGATATTAAATGTTATGTTGAAATCGAATTGAATTGCTAGAGTAGCATTCGAATGAATTGAAATTAATGGAATTGAATTACAAATCTGATGAATTATATGTATGTGATAATCGAATGAAATTAGAATTTTAATTAGATCTTGATTTAATTTATAAGATAAGTGAATAAATTAGATGAGCTCACATAGCTATGGAACGAGTTATATGTATGGTATATGTGTAATTAATGAATTTTAGATAGTTTAAATTACAAGGATGTATTCGAATAGAATAGAAAAAAAATTACACGCAAAATACCGTCCGCTGCCTAATACGAATTATAAGTTAATATAACGCTCATTGCCCCTAATTCGGGGTGAGGGGTGTTATAACATGGTAATAACTTGTTTAACGTTCTCAGCCTCCTCCAAAGATGCATCACCAAAAAGGATGTTGTCATCAGCAAAGAAAAGACGATTTATATTCAACCTTTCCCTACCAATTCTAGCTTCTATCACACTCCCAGATCTTTTAGCCTCATTAAGAACAGTGGAAAACCCTTCTGTACAGAAAAAGAACAAATAGGGACTCAAGGGGTCTCCTTGTCGCAATCCCCGCGAGGGGAGAAACACACTACTTTTAGCACCATTAACACCAACAGTGTATGAAACAGAAGTAATACACTTCATAATAAGCAAAATCCATTGAGTATGAAACCCAAGCCGCTGCATCATCCCTTCTATAAAACACCACTCGACTCTGTCATACGCTTTACTCATATTGAGTTTTAGAGCAAAAGATCCAAATTTGCATGTACGCTTCATTTTTAGGGAGTATAAAACCTCATAAGCTATGATGACATTGTCTGAAATTTGTCTCCCTAGAATAAAAGCACCTTGAGCTTCGTCAATGCAATTCTCCAAAATCTCTTTCATCCGAAGAACTAGAACTTTTGCAATTAACTTATAAAGGACATTGCACAAACTAATATGTCTAAATTGAGACATGTGTCGGGGCTTTTTAATTTTCGGAATGAGGACTATATTGGTCTGGTTTATACTAGTAATATCACGTTCCCCATTCAAAATAGACAAACAATATCACGTAATCTCATCCCCTATGATATTTCAGTATTTTTGATAAAATAAAGCAGGGAAACCATCAGTTCCTGGAGCTTTAGTTGGTGACATCAACTTGAGCGCAGCCCATACCTCCTCACCTCGGAAAGGTTCAAGTAACCTTCTATTCATTTCCGTGGTGACACCGCAACGAACAATATCATAAATAGGAGCAGCATCCCCTGTTGACGTCGAAGAAAAAAGCTCTGAAAAATAATTTGAAGCAACATGCAGAATTTCTTCCGTATTCGAGGCCATTATACCATTGTCATCGACGATTTCAGCAATGGTATTATTTCTCGCCCTTGTAGAAGCAAAATTGTGGAAGAACACTATATTTTTATTCCCGTTCATGAGCCAATTGGTTCTCGATCGTTGTTCCCAGAACCTTACTTCCTTGTTCGCTTCCATATTCAGCCTCAATTTTACCTCAATTATCTCTGCTAGTGTCTCCTCATCTGGATCTGTGCCTTCCAAAACCTTCAATCGTGCCTCTAAATTATCTTTCAAGAGATTTTGATGACGTTTATTGGAGAACCCCCACTGCTGCAAAGCATTACCCAAATTAGATAACTTTTCAGGTAAGTTGCCAGAGTGAGACTCCCAAAACTGCTTAACAAACTCCTCACTTGAAGTTTCTAGTACCCAACTCGCTTCAAAATGAAATTTAGCCACAACATTCAGCCCTCTAGGTTGTAATTTGCCAACTGTATCAATAAGCAGCAGGAAGTCTACCACGTTCCCAAGTGAACCAACGACCAATGTATCCTAAATCAAATAGATCAGTCAGAAAGAGCCGTTCGAAATCTTTCCATACAACGTTTTGGTCTCAAACATTGCCCTTGCTTCTCATGAAAATGCATTATCTCATTAAAATCACCGGCAACCAACCAAGGGTAAGGCTGACCCTGACTAAGTTGCCTAAGCAAGGTCCATGAAGCTTCTATCAAATTCTCTTCTGGAAAATCATAAAAACCCGTGAAACGCCAATCAAAACTATCATCGTTTGTCTGAATCAGAACATCAATATGGTTTTGGGAGTAGCTTCGTAACGTTACTGTCTGATTCGATTTTCAACCCAAGGACAAACCACCTCGTGAGCCAATTGCACCAACGTCAATGCCATTTAAGAACCCGCATTTACGCCTTACTCTTTCCATTCTCCTTACACTAAGCTTTGTTTCCATAAGAAACAAAACCTGGGGACATATATCTCTCAATTTATTTTTGAGACGAGTAACAGCCCGTGGCTTCCCCAATCCACGGACATTCCAGCATAGAGTTTTCATTATGTCCGGCTGCCTTGCCCTACAAGGCCAGCCGATATATCATGTCGATCCATGGACACCTTCAAATCCTGAGCAATGGAAATGTTGGAATCCTCACCATGCATATGCTGTCTCTTTTTGCCATCTACAACCGCCACTGGGTCATGCTCATCATCTGAGCCCAGTTCCATATGGCCCAGACCCTTATTACCAGTAACCATATTTAAATTTGGTAATTCCCTCCCAGATGCTAAATTTTGGGATTGAGTGGATCCAATTAAATTTAAATTTGAAAAGAAATATGGGAAATTGCGTTCATCTCTTAATTGGCTCCTTGAATCAAACCTTTCCTTATCAGCTATAGTTGCCTTGTTCACACCTGGTTCGATCAACCACCGACTTGTAGCTATCAGAGCTCTCCTCACCGGAGCACGCATAGATACATCTCAACCACAAGAAATTTCATCCGGTTTCATGTTAATACGGAGTGGGTAGAAACTCTCACTATGTCCTAACTTGCCGCAAATGAAACAGAAAAGAGATAATTTTTCATAATGAAAACGGGCATAAACAAATCTGTCAGGACCCAATGAGATCTTTTTCTTCCTTTTAAGGGGGTATCGAATGTCCAACAGCACGTTTAATCGCATAAACTTCTTCAATCCTGTAAAGGGCAGAGATGCATCATACTCTCGAAAGGTGCTCAGAAAAGATCTAAATTGTTTTGTCATTGTCTCTGACATCAGGCCTGGCGGTAGATCAACTTGTATCCAGAAATCTGAGTGATACAGTGGAACCTTTAAAGAGTCTTCGTCCGATTGAACTTGGTGAAGAATCAACAAATGTTTATTAAAGAACCATGGAGTCCCCTGTAGAACCCTGTCAATATCAACCTCGTAGTAAAATTTAAACAAGAACTATTTCTCTCCAATATCACTGATCGTGATTCCCCCAAAAGGTGCCATAAATTTGCCATTGTATTTCTCATAGAGGGAAAATGAACCACACTTGCTGTCAAAAGAGTACACACTAGACATAGATTGTAATCCTCAGTAAGGGCCACAGTTTCCCCTTGAATTTCTATGGGCTCCTCTTCACCATCTGAGATGTTCAAAGCGGCCAAACTCTCCTCCATCGTCTCAGTAGCACAAAAACTTTAGATGATCTTTCACCCAACCGTAGACTTTATAAGAAAGATTTGGGGAAAACTACAAAATAAAAAAAGCAGACGAACGTGTCAAGAGACAGACTAAGATCGTGTCAAGAGGCAGACTAAAACTATTTTTATGTGAATTTCATCTCTCAATTATGTATCTTTAATATTCTATTATTATGAGAGCATAACTTTGTCAACTTAAACTTTTATACAAAATAAAAGATTTAGTTACGAATTAGACATATATATAATAGTAATATAAATGTATCAACCATATAATTGTATGGGTTTGTTTTTAAAATATTATTTAATATTAATAATTTTAATTATAAAGTATTAAAAGTTTTATAAATTTTCATACAATTTTTAAAATTAATGTTAAAAAGTTAAATTTGTTAAGATTATAATAAAAAAACAATTTAATGAAATATAGCTTACTACAATCTATTAACTAAATAAATAAATTTTACATTTTTGACTAAACAAACCAAATAAATTAACGTAACCTACTCAATAATAAGTAGATAATCATACATTTTCGTAATTCATACCATACCTTTATTTATTTATTTTTAACAATTTTATTTAAGGGAGGAAGAATAAATTTATTCTTAGGGAGCATTTGGTTCACGAAATATAACAATATTTTTGAGAATAAAATTTCAAGAATGTAGTATTATGTGACTCACTATTGTGAATGTTACGCTACCTTGTTTAATTTATTTGTCACGAATTAAATATTATTGTGTTTGGTTAGATGATTATAAAATTGCATGAAAGTATATTTTACCCAATTATCCTAATAAACCGAGTAATTTTAACATTATCATGTTAAATATTGCAAGAAAATAATATCATGCAATAAACCAAAGACTCTACGAATTAATTTTTAAAAATGATTGTAAATAATTTTATTTAAAATATTAATGCATCCAAATTAAATTTGAAAAAAACAGGTCAAATAAAACCATTCTCAGCACATTGGAGGCTAACAACTAAAAAAAGAAAAAAAAACATCGTTATACACTTATATGAACCTGACCAGACTTTCGCTTTAATTAAGATTTGCAGTTTTGTTTCCGAAACCATTAGCATCCGCATGTTTGAAGGGGTTGTTTTTTTAATCTCATTATCAACATTGTCAGCACTAATCACAAGAA
Source organism: Hibiscus tridactylites (assembly GCA_958450335.1). NCBI lineage: Eukaryota > Viridiplantae > Streptophyta > Magnoliopsida > Malvales > Malvaceae > Hibiscus > Hibiscus tridactylites. The sequence continues at coordinate 12,563,341 of OY288288.1, forward strand.
AAATAAATATTAAAAACTTTTAATCGTCTCTTTTAAAGATTGAACACACGGTTTAAAAAATTAGATGATATATCAATTGAGAGCTTTTTAACGATTTGTTTTATAAATTGTTGACAATTTTATTTGTTTTATTTAAAATTTCTCATGAATAGATATTTGTATTAAAACTTAAAATATTTAAATTTTATATTCCTTCAATGTTTTTTTATTCAGATTGATTTGACATGTGAAACCAACTTAATAAAAGATTTAGGCTTAAATAAAAAATCAGCCCTTAAACTGTGTTTTTATTTAATTTTAGCCTTTAAGCTATTTATTTTTGTAAAAATAAGCTTTTAAATTATTATTTTTGGTCTTTTAAGTCCTTAAACTAATTTTTGGTCAAAATAAATACTTAAATTATGTTATTTTTTTCTTTTAGTCCCTAAATTATTTATTAGTCAAAAAATCTGTGATATGTCAACATTTTATTAGTCAAAATATTTTTTTGACATAAATAACTATCAGACTTAAAGTGACAAAAATATAGTTTAAAATTTTATTTTGAGCAAAGAATAATTTAATGGCTAAAAACAAAAAGATATAGTTTAAGGGTTGATTTTTCATTTAAACCAAAATTTATTATAACTGGGTAAGAAATCCACTCAGGAGTTTTTTCAGATGAAGTAAAGGGTAATCGGGTAAAAAGACTAATTAATTAGTAATACTAATATAATTTACAATATTGTGTGGAATAAATAAATAATAGAGGAGAGAGATACAGATAGAACGCGTTTGGATTATCATCTTATTTCAATAAAAATAAAATATTAAAGGGAAAAGTACAACTATAGCCATTTAATTTATTCTTTCGAAACAATCAACATATACCATTCTGCTTGTTCTTGCCTCTTCCACTTTTAATTTCTTTGCTGTTCTTGCTGCAATTAAAGGTAAGGGGGGAAAAGAGTAAAAACGCATCTTTTGTATGTTTCTGTGTCTGAATCTCTTGATTTTTTTTTGCTTATTTCAATTATTGCACTGATTTGGGTTTTTTTTCTTCATGATTATTGTGGGAAATACTTGTTTTGGTTTGGAATTTGAAATCTGTTGCTTCCAGGATCACAGATCCTTCTGCTCTGTTGTTTGGTTTTGCTAAAAGTAGTATTTTTTGAGAAATTGTTTACTGTTGAAATCTAGTGTTCTTTGCGAAGACTTTGAATTCTGATTTTTTTTTTAGTTTGGGATTCTTCTGTTTTTGTTGAATCATATGCTGGGAATTTTGTTTAGAGAATTGTTTATGTAGATCTGCTAAATCATTCCAAATATAAAAGGTTTGATCTTTTAGTTGACTATGTCTATAACTGGTTTTGATGATGCTTATTTGTTGCTCTTGCTTGTGATAGAACCCTAAATTGAGAGTTAAAAGAGGAAAAGGGAATTTTTGCTGAGGAAAGGCGTGGAAGATAATGGAGGAAGCAATGGAAGCTAGGTACTGGTGTCATCAGTGTTCTCAAGTGGTTACTCCGGTCATGGAAGTCGAGATTAAATGCCCCTTTTGTCGAGGTGGGTTTATCGAAGAAATGAGCAATGGTTCAAGAGACGGTGCTCAAGACATGGATTCTGACTTCCAATCCGATCGTGCGCTCTCTCTGTGGGCACCCATCTTGTTAGGTATGATGGGTAATCCCCGTCGTCGCAGAAGACTTAGACGTTTTGAGTTTGGCGAAGAGGATGGTGAGAATTCTGATGGTGAAGCTCGCCGTGGAGGTGATATGGACTTGGACCGGGAACTTGAATCCATCATTAGGAGTAGAAGAAGAAGCTCTGCGACGATTTTGCAGTTGCTTCAAGGTATTAGAGATGGAATGGCATCTGAAACTGAGAATGATAGGGATAGGGATAGGAATCGCGATAGAGAAAGGGATAGGGAACGAGAGCGTGTTATTTTGATCAATCCTTTCAATCAAACTATCATCGTCCAGGGTGGTCAAAACCAAAACTCCAATCACATAGGGTCTATAGGCGATTATTTCAGTGGTCCTGGCTTAGATTTATTGTTGCAGCATTTGGCGGAAAACGACCCCAACAGATACGGAACTCCTCCAGCACAAAAAGAGGCGATCGAGGCCATGCCGACTGTCAAAATCAAGGAGAATTTGCAATGTTCTGTGTGCTTGGATGATTTCGAGGCTTGTAGTGAAGCGAAGGAAATGCCATGTAAGCATAAGTTTCATAGTGGGTGTATATTGCCCTGGCTGGAGCTTCACAGTTCGTGTCCAGTTTGCAGATATCAAATTCCTGCCGATGAATCCAAACTTGATTCTGATAGGACAAGGAGTAGTAGCAACCGAAGAGAAAGAGAAAATGAAAGCAATGTTCACGGACATGTTAGTGGGGAAGAAGAAAGCGCAGGGGACGGGAGAAGCGGGAGAAGGTTCTCATTTCCATGGCCATTCAACGGTTTGTTCACATCGGGATCTCAGTCCAGCAGAGGTAATTCGTCATCCTCGACGTCCGGAAATACTTCTCAAACAGATGAGAGCTGAGTTTATATGGTATTAGCATCCTGTTTGTTGTTCAATATGACTGCGATTGATGCTTCGATATTCTATTCTGCCTTGCCTACTATGTACAATAGTTACTTCAATCTTGCAAACAATGTGGTTTTATTTTATTTTTTCCTTTGAATTTCTGTATTCTTGTAGATTCTTGTTATCACAGAGTTCTGAAATCTGGAATATTATGCAATCTTGTTTCTCTATACATTTGAGTGTTTCTGCTGCCATTTAGACAAAACCTTACATTTCTACCAATCCAATCGCGGTTTTCCGGCCGGCATAAGAGAAAGAGGCTTCCGAGAACTAATGGAGAGCTGAACGGATATCTTGTTCGATTATCCGATCGAGTTGAATGGTATGGTTGGGTTGGTAGAATGATTCAACTATGTTGTAAATGTGAATGGAGCTTGTTGGAATGGGAAAGGGAAAGGTTAACCTTTGATTGATATTTTTCTAATGTTATGGTTAATATTTTGTTTATGAAGTATTATTATTAAAAAAAATTAATTGTAAATGTTTTATATCTTAGATTTTATGACAGGTTCTTACATAAAAGATTTATTTATTAACAAATGGTTACACGTGGAGTAATAAAATTTTATATTTAAAACTATTGATTTGTATTTAATATTTAGACAGTAGTTTTTAAATAATTTGACTAGAATTTGTAGAATTTTAATTAATTTGTATCGAATGAATAATTAGACAAATGTTTGAATTCAGCATCATACAGCCCTTAAATGAAGAAGTTGTTTGGATGATGAGCCGTACATTTAACCAGAAAATTCCCTCGCGTTTTCTTGGTGCGTCTTACAATTTGCCCATCAACCATTCAACTCTTACCATGGTGAGCAAAACTCGACTCAAAAGAATCGAATTTGAATAACTCAAACTTTTTTAGGGTAATCTTTATCAGTGGTTTCTTTTGTTTAGGGTGTGTTTTATTTTGGTCACCAAAATTCAAAAACGATTATTTTGGTCACTTACGTTTAGAATCGTTTCTATTTTGGTCCCTTGGCCGTTAGTCTCCGTTACTTAAAAATAATAATTTCAAATTTAACCCCCAAACTTTCAAAATTTTATTTTTCACCATCTTCCCCAAAAATTATAAAACTAAAACCCCAGAAAATTAATTCAAAACCCTAACGATGAATACAATTAGGTCACTTTTTGGATTTACATTGAGTGTAAGTGATTAGATAATTTTTTTTTTTTACTTTGCAAAACCAGGAGATTAGATAGGAATGCCAATTCCATCAGCAGTTCCAAGCATGTGAATACTGTCCGATAAGCAGTTCCAAGCATTCGAATACAAAAATGTATTAAGAGAACCTTAATGGAAGAAGAGAGTTTTCACCATTGTCTTACTTGGGACTTCTCATATCAGTTCTCTGGCAATATTTGGTGTTCAGTTTTTCTTCTTTATTGCTATAGCTCTATTTTGAGTTCTAATATTTTCCTTTGTTGTTTTAATTTTTTAACTTAGTCGAATCGAACTATAGTTTGGACACATGAGAAGCACAACTCGTTCGATAAGCAGTTGCAATCTTCAGTGAGTTCGAATGGCTTTCATCCACAAAAGGAAATGTGGGAGCCTTGTGCAACCTTGCAAGCTTGCCAATAACCCTGTATAGGCCATTCACAATTACAATCACTAGAAATCAACTCTTCAGCATTCCTTCCTTGGTCCCTACTGAGACTCCGATATGGCAACATCCCAACTGAATAGAGCAAATGCAAGCTCGGAGTCGAATTTGGAACCCACAAGCCTTCAAATTACTGACGGAATTGGCATTCCTATCTAATCTCCCAGTTTTGCAAAGTTAAAAAAAAAAGAGATTATCTAATCTCTTACACTCAATGTAAATTCAAAAAGTGACCCAATTGTATTCATCGTTAGGGTTTTGAATTAATTTTCTGGGGTTTTAGTTTTATAATTTTTGAGGAAGATGGTGAAAAATAAAATTTTGAAAGTTTTGGGGTTAAATTTGAAATTATTATTTTTAAGTAACGGAGACTAACGGCCAAGGGACCAAAATAGAAACGATTCTAAACGTAAGTGACCAAAATAATCGTTTTTGAATTTTGGTGACCAAAATAAAACACACCCTAAACAAAAGAGACCACTGGTGAAGATTACCCATTTTTTTAATAATTAGTCGATTTATTTTTAAGTTAAGTCAAATCTTTCAATTTTTCATGATATATATATATATATATTACCAGTATAAAAAATATGGAAAAATATATATAAAGATATATATATATATATATATTATAATTAAAAAAATCATTTAAATTAAAATTAAACCGTACTATAATATGATAAATAATTAAAATTAAATTGTATAAGAACTCGAAACTTGACTCAATTTTTTTTAAATAAAATTTAAATTGTAAAATATAATGTGTCAATTCAAATAATTTAATTTTTTAACTCGACTCGACTGAAGGCTCATCCTTAATTCCTTGTACGTAAAAAAGAAAGAAAGAAAACTTACCATTCCTTCTCATCTTGTTTTAAGGGTAAAATATACCTCTAAAATCATTGCTAGTTTGGATATAAACAATTTTTTTAAAAAATATATATATATTTTTTTTAATAAATTTAACTATACATATTTAAAATATATATTAATTTAATATTCATTCTTCTTTTAAATTACTTATTTTTCTCCAAAAACATTGTATTACTTTTTTGTTGCAATTATCTAACTGATGGTTTTATAAGGGACTTATTTCTATAGTAGAATACTATTAATTGATTGTTATTTTGGTTGTATGGATACATTTAATTTGACCATATCTCAAAAAAATAAGTTAAATTTATTAAATTATTTAAAATTATAATTAAATTGATAGAGTGTATAAATTTAAGAGTTAAAATTGTTATTATATAATATCACATTATACATCTATTTTAATTTTAATAATACAATAATTTGTTTGTAAAACTTTTTTAAAATAAGTGATTAAATTATATATTTTTTTAAATAATTTATACTTAAAGGAAGGGGAGAAAGAGGCTTAAATTATATATTTTTTTAAAAAGTAAACCATTTATATGGAATACGTACATTTTACCCTTGTTTTAAAAGTAAAACAATCTCCGCAGCATCAAACAGCAAAGGTACAAGTATCTCACAAGTCCCTTTAATATATTGATCGATTCAAATTAACCCCTTACTATTAAAGGGATCAATATAATAAATGTACTATCAAATAAGATCAAATACCAATAACCAGTTGGTCCAATGGAATGTAGAACTAATCACTTAAGCAAGGTCAGGAATTCCGATCCATATACTTTCAACTACAACAGAAAACACAGCAAAGGCAGTTTGAAGGATCAAAATCAGATCACCTGTCCATAAGAATCATAGTTTCGTGGAAAAAAAACGTTCAGTTTTTTAGGTCCCAAATATATCATGACATTGTACTTGTGAACTTAATCACCCTTTCTTCATCCAAATTTAAAACAACAAAAACGACAGTGTAACCCCCTTGTACCAGGGAACCTTCAAAAAATGACATTAAAAATGTTTAACCGGGACTCACTCACTTTGCGGTCAAGATCTTGATCACGGATGCAGTTCCGATACGATGCAGAGCAACGATCGAATCCCCTTTACGGCAGAGTCCCTTTGCCTTGGCATGCTGCACGGCAAACTCCAAAGCTTCCTCGGTTGTCTCTTCATGAGAAGCTCTGGCAGATCCAGCATATAAAACCGGGATCAAACCGCGATAGACTAGGCTGTGCCTTGCTGGACTTTCATCACTGCATGACCAATCGAATGAATCGGTCATGACCTCTGGGACGACCACGGATAAAATGGGAATTCCGGGCCTGTACTTGGCCACCAGCTTTGCAGTACTTCCTCCCCTGGTTAGGACCAATATAAGAGCTGCTTTCGCTGAATTTGCGGTTCTAACAGCTGAAGAAGCCAGGCTTTCTAACGGACTCATTGGCACCAGTGAGTGTTCCATAATCCTTTTGAAGACATCTCCATAGTCAAGAGTGCTTTCTGCTTCTACGCATATTTTGGCCATGGTCCGAACGGCAAGTTCCGGGTAAGCTCCAGCTGCAGTTTCACCACTTAACATCACACAGTCTGTGCCATCAAGAACTGCATTGGCAACATCAGTGGCCTCAGCCCTGGTTGGCCGGGGAGACTTTATCATGGATTCAAGCATTTGTGTTGCAGTAACAACAGGTTTTCCTTGGATGTTACACTTGTAAACCATCACTTTCTGTGCTAGAAATATCTTTTCAATTGGAATCTCCATTCCAAGGTCGCCTCGTGCCACCATAAATGCATCTGAATTTGCAAGGATGTCATCAAAATTTGCTACCCCTTCTTGATTTTCGACCTGCAATATCATTTCAAAGGGGGAAAAAAGACTATCACGACGGCTTCATAAAATATTAACCCTGCCTACATTAGATAGGCATGCATTAGACAAATCTTCCTCCCTAAGAAATTATCATCATTGGATCACACTATTATATGATTTTCTTCTTCAAAAACACCCAGCTACAAGTCATATCTGAAATACTTCAAACATACCTTCGACATGAGAAGAATATTCTTAGCATGCTTCCCAAGCAGCTTGCGGACCTCAACGAGATCTGACCCTTTTCGAACGAAAGAAAGAGCAATCATGTCGATTTGGTTCGGAACTCCCCATTGCAAGATATCTTCCTTGTCCTTTTCAGTCAAGGTCGGGAGGTCAACAACAACCCCGGGAAGATTAACATTCTTCCTCTCACCAAGCATTGCAGAATTCTCACATCGACAGTGAACCAGACCCTTTTCTTTGTCACAAGACAAGACAGTAAACGAGATTGTACCGTCTGCACAAAGTATGACCATCCCTGGTTTGACATCCTCAGCCAACTTTTTGTAACTCATACTTATCAGTTTCTCATCACCCTTTATCGTGTAATCGGTTGTAATGGTGATTTCTTGACTCTGTTTGAGCTGAACTTTCCCATCCTTCAAAAAACCGGTTCGGATCTCAGGACCCTGAAAGTTTACATACAAAGCAGCTACAATTGATCAGCTTCATGGACATTGGTTGTGATAATACACAGAACTCTTCCATACTCTCTCTTTAGACAAAACAAAGATTTCCATGTAAGTTTCAAATTCGGACAAGTGTCTGATTCGGACAAAAAAAGATCTTAAGAATAGTAACGGTGGCTAATAAATGTGCAGCATAAATATACCATTGAAGCATATCATCAAACACTTTGATTGTTGCTAAGCAAACCATTGAAGCATACATATTTAAACTTAGATCTATGATCATACAGATGCCGGGAACAAGAAGGAACAAGAAATCGGATCCATTTATCCAAGAAAAGAAGCAGAGTTAAGTGCAAGTAAAGGTTTTGACTTTAGATTAAAAGAAAAGGGTTTAAAGGGAAGACGAGCCTTGGTGTCGAGCATGACGGCGCAGAGAATACCGGTGTTGAGCATGGCGGCCCTGAGATTATCGAGGGTTTCCTGGTGGTATTCGTGAGATCCATGGGAGAAGTTGAAACGAGCGACGTTCATGCCGGCCCTCAGCAGCTTCTCCACCATGGGGACCGACCTCGATGCAGGACCCAGCGTGCATACGATCTTCGTCTTGGGTTTCTTCTCCGTTTCAAAAGAAACTCCTCCATGATTGTTATTCGTTTCCATTTTTTCTTCTTCTTTTAGCTCTGTAAAAAAAGGATCTTTTTTTATGATCAACGGAGTAAAGGTTGAAAATTTAGATGAGACCCAGAAGAGAGAAAGCGTAGTAGGAGAGAAGACGACTCTGTTTTAGTATTTATTTAGTGGGAAAAATTGAATAAGAAAATGGAATTAATAAATTAAAGAATAAGAAAAATAAAAAATGGCCTTTGTTGGTTTGGTTTTGGTGTGGCTTCACGAGCAAGACGGGAATCACTTGTTAACGGAAAGCAGGAACATGTTCCTTTCACAAGCAAAATCGTGGGTGGATTTGATATATATATTTGGGTAAACTATATAAATAGTCCCCAAATTATAGAGTATTTTTGGTTGAGTCATCAACTATGAAAAATTATAAAAGGATCCACGGCTTAATAAATGTAACAAGTAGGTATTGTACCGTAAAAAAAATGATGGCTGATGATGTGACAGACTGACGGTTAATAATAAAATAAATAATAATTCATTTATTTTTTATATTTAATTTATTCAAAAAAATTAAAAATTTTAATAAAATTAGTTCTCTTTATTTACTCATTCTATCAACTTAACTCTCCACTCTGACTTCGTATCCCTGCTTCAATGATATTTTGTCCAGCTTCATTCCATCCAACGACCTTCATGTCTTACTCTACTCGCTCGTTCGACCAGCTCACTTTTTTCAACACTCGTCCCCGTGCGCTCCAACAGCTTCAGTCTTACACACCAATGCCTTGTCAAGATAATTTTTATTGAATTATAACTAAATTGATTGAATGTATCAATACGAATGACTAAATATGTTATTTTGCCATATTTTCTTAACTGACACGTCAACAGTCGCTAGTTCTTTTAAGACACTGAACTAACTTGTTATTTTTTTATGTCAGAAGAATATTTTGTAATTTTTTATGGTCGGGGACTCAACAAAAAACAGTCTCTAGTTGGAAGGTTATTTATGTAGTTTATCTTATTTATTTTTATGGGTAAAGTACATCATTAGTCGCTGAATTATAAAAAAAATTATCATTTTAACTATTAATTTTAAAAATTATAAATTGCTCAAATTATTATGAAATAATCGCGGGATGTTATAAAATAGTAAAAAAACTAAGTTACTTTAATATTTTATAATAGTTTGATAAATTTGATGTTTATTTTATAATAATTTATTAAATTTAATGACAGTTATATAGCTTTTAAAACATTAGTTGTTCAAAATGTTATCTTTTCATAGTTTGATGACATGTGTGTACTTTTCTCTATTTTTATTAAATTTTTATGGCAAATACAATTTGATTTTGATTTGATCATTGGCTGTACACGAGTCTTTTTTTGAATACGACAATTGACACGAGTCATGGCCCATGGGGACACAGATTTGGGGCTTTAGCAGGATTACGAGGTTATTGTTATTTTGACCCATGAAAAAAAGGGACAACTGGAATTTCCAGAGGCCAAAAGCCAAGGTCAACAACTAGGTCTAATTGTGATTTTCATCTTCCACTTTACAAAAAATTATAATGTAGTCCTTATACTTTAATCTATCAATCTTCGTACTTACAAAAATTAAGAATGTGTATCAAGTAGATGACACTGTTAAGCATTAACGGATGTTTGGTTCATGAAATATAAATATTACATTTGAAATTAAGATTATTGAAATATAATATTACTTAACATATTTCAAGGTATGTTGTATTATTATATTTGGTTCATTTAATTGTAATGTAAGATTTTATTATTTGAACCACGAATAATTAATAAGATTTCTTGCAATTACATTTTATTAAGCTACCTTAGTAGAGTTTGTTTATTTTTGCTTACTACACAAGGTTGAATTTCTAATTTTTTATTCTCTACCAATAAATAAATGCATTTATCAGTTAAATTAATTTCATATCTCTCTTTGTAAAATAAATAAACTAAAATTAGGTAAGATCAGGTCAGACCTTAAGAAATGATCTCAATGAAAAAGATAATATTGTTTTTAATTTAAAATTTAAATTCAAATATTTTATTTTACAATGTGTTTTATTAATAATAATAAGTAGCATGGCTTATCTTTTAACTAAAGTGACATGAAAAATAAGGAAGAAAAATGTGTCAACCAAACAATCAAGTCGTTGGCGTGTAAATCTACAATTCAACCATTTATTTGAAAACTAATAATAATAATTTACATGTTACAAATTAATAAAAATTAGCAATTCAAGTTCATACATTTATATTTGGTCAAAAAAGAGTTCATACATTTATTAACAATTAGACTATTTTTTTTAAATTTGGTTTATAGGTTAAATAAGCCTCATTAACCTTTTTTAAAAAATTAATTAAACTCTTATTTTTTGCACTCAATTAAACTCTCAAACTCAAAAAAAAAATTAATTTGGCCTTTTGCCTAACATTGACCGTTAACTTTAACGATTTTTTAAAATTTTTGGACACATGTCGCAACATGATAATGACACTTGTCTTTTCTACGAATTTTAAAATTTTAAATTAAAAAAATATATAAAATAAAAAATGTAAAAATAATATTAAAAATATATAAATATATATTTTTAATTTTGAAATTTATTTAAAAAATAATAATTTTTCAAAAGATTGAAATATTTTAAAAAATTTACAAATTAAAAATATAAAATACTATTATCATAAAAATTAATTTGAATTTTTTAATATTTTTTAAAATGTAGTTTTAAAAATAAGAATAACTTCTATTGTTTTATATTTTTTCAAATTAATTTTAACAGTTTTATAATATTTTTTTATTTTTTAAATAAATTTCAAAATTTAAAAAATATTTTCAATAATTTTCTAGGATTTTTGAAAAAAATTAAGGTTTTTTATGTTTTTAGATATTTATTTTTAAAAAATAAAATTTAACAATTCTTAAAAATAACAAGTGACATTATCATATTACGACACATGTGAAAAGAAATAAAAAAGTCAACGTTAGTCAAATGACTACATTAATTTTTTTTTTTTGAATTTGAAAGCTTAATTGAGTGCAAAAAAAATATTTAAAGGCTTAATTGATTCTTTTGAAAAAAAGTTTAAAAGCTTAATGAATCTTAAGCCTTCTAATTTTCATAAACTAAGAAGATCGAGTTCTAACAAATTAAAAACAAAATGATTAGTCATTTAATTTTCATAAAATAGAGGGATGAAATGTGTAATTAATCCCACAACACATACGCGAAACATTATAGAAAAAAGAGAGCTTTTCTCAGTTCTCAATACAGATTTTGAACCGCTAAAAGATCTATTGTCTCCCTCGGCTCCTCGGTATCAGACATGGCGGCTGTCTGGTCTGTCAACAAACACCAACGTTAAATCAGTGGGACAAAGCAAACATCCACAAATACCCATAGAATTATTCATTTTTATTACTGAAAAAACAGAGCCCCCATGTTTAAAGAAGAAGACTTCTTCAAAGGCTTCACCTTTATTAATCGGCTAAGTGATTTTAATGGGGGGGGGGGGACTGAAGCTTGGAAATAAGGTCTTAAATGGCAGAACGGACTGTGAAATCATCACCGGAGTTGTTGACGAGGACGACGATTGGACTTCGAACAAAATGGAAACCGTCCGACCAAACTATTTCACCAAAATCGTATCTTCCTTCCGACTTCTTCAGTGGCTTCAACGTGATGTAATAAGACATTTCTCGCTTCGAATGGGAAAAAATCAACACCCGAGGCCATATCACCACTTCCACTCCGTCGGGCTCATTGGCCACGGCGAAGTAAACCGCCGTCCTCCGCCATCCCACGAATTTTACCGTCCTTTTGATGGTGATGGGGTATTGGAGATTTGGGATGCTAATGGATGGATAGTTGAGGTTTGCGTTTGTTTCGTGCACGTTCCGGCAGCTGGTGTCGACACCGGGACATGGGAGAACGATTCTTTTTATTTGTTGTTCGGTGTATCCGATGTTGCAGAGGAAGAGGATGTAATCACTGGTTTTCATGTCGTAAATAAGTCCTGGATCAACTGCTTTTAATGGATTTATGTGGCCTGCACCCATCTCGAAAGGGGTCGAACCGGCCGTTGATCCACCGGCAAGAATGGTGTCATCGGTCGTGTCTCTCGTATAAGCTGGTAAAATAGCAAAACAAAAACATTGTCAAGTTTGTCATTGCTATTTACATCAATGGTTTATTCATGCCATTGACCTTGTTTATTTTTGTACCTGTGGTCATGATAGCAGATCTAATGGCAGCTGGTGACCACTCTGGATGGACAGATTTGAGAAGTGCGACGACTCCCGAAACATGAGGACATGACATCGATGTTCCCGACTGAAAATTCCACTGCACCGAACGGTCGTCGCTCGGCTGCAAAGTCGGAGGAGTTTGTGGAGGCCATGCTGCTAATATATTGATTCCTGGAGCAGTGATGTCTGGCTGCAGTTACATAAAAGCCACAGCATTACAAATTGCAATTCAAATCTATTATTATTACCTTGTGCTATAGAATGTTTGTGCCATACTTACCTTGAGAATGTCGGGTGATATTGTGCTTGGCCCTCTAGAAGAAAAGTACACGATGGCTGGTGCAGGTGACTTTCCGATGATTGTTTTACTCGGTGATATCTGAATTACAGGTAGCCTAAATTCAACACAGCTTTCATGTTAGAACCCTTTCTGTTTGATCGTGACAGGAAATCATTTGAAGACATATTTACAATATATATGTTAAAAAAGGGAGAATAAGGATGCATGTAATATCTGTTTTTTGGTTGAGTCAGATGAATTTTTTACTTGCGGGATTCCGCTAGATAGTTTCCGATCATAGTCCCCTGACTGATGTCAACGTGCACTGTAGGGATATTATCGTCGACATCTGCGATCGGCTTGGTAAAGGGTTCTGCAAATATCAAACCCGATCCGTTTGCTCTCTTGACTGCTGCTTGTGCTATTTCATACACTAGGCCTGGAGTGTAAAAGCATAGGACTACTCTCCCAGTAGCTAGTCTTTGTTTCCAGTTCCCCAAGCTGCACACACTGAATATAAAATACAACACGTCGTAATACGATGTAAGAGAACTTACACAAATAATTTTGTCAAATGATTAGCTCTTTGTACTGTTGCATACAACATTAGTACATATCACTCACCCATCAACAAAATAACTGACTGCATTCACCAGTTTTCCTTTGATTTCTTTGCTGATTATGCTTTGTCCCTAGTAATTAAGAATAAATCAGTACAAGTAATACAATATGCATGCAGGAGATAATTGGAACGGTTGGAACAAGTTGGTGTTTAATGTTCATTGCACCAACTTATGCAATGCTTTAGATGATGATCGAATCTCGGTTCTCCTATTGAATGTCTGGTTTGATCTTATGTTCTTGCTATCTGGTGAATGGGATTGACAAGTGTTTTTTTGTATTTGGTTTTGCTCTCAAACACATCATGGCAGGATTATGGATTATCTTTGGGAACTTTGTCTCTATGTTTGATTTTGGCATTTTTTCAACTGTTTCTATTTTGTTAAGCATTGAACATTGTTATTGGCTTGTGCTAAATCTCTGTGTATTCTAATAAAAACCAGTTTCATTTAGGAATTATAAGTTTTGGCAAAAGATCACGAATGTTACCATCATGGAGAAGTTACTGTTGAGGACTATTTCAGTTGGAAAACTTCGATCAATAGTTGAAGCAGCTACACAAAGGGACCACGGTGCAACATTTTGGACTAGAGATGGCTCTGGACCATCATTTCCTGCAGAGAATACTACGGTAATACCAAGTTGCATTGCATGGAATGAGCCGATATCCGCACTTGATGCGAAGAATGGGGACAAAGGAGGCGTTGCACCAAAGGAGGCCGAGATTACATGAACCCTGTCATGCAAAGCATCGTCGAAAGCTGCTAAAATATCAGCTTCAGTGCAGGTCCCTACAAGATTCAAGCCCCAGCATATTTTGTACACTGCAACCCTAGCTCGAGGTGCTCCACCTCTAGCAGTGCCTTGGCCAATGCCAAAGAAGCTTGCACCGTTTACTATAGACCCAGCTGCTGTGGAAGCGGTGTGTGTTCCATGACCAAGAAAGTCTCTCGCTGATCTATATTCAGGGTTACCACTCATGTTCAGAGGCCCATACTCTTCTTCAAAACCTTTGAGATAGTAACGTGCACCAATTAATTTGCGGTTACACACTATTGCAGGTTCAAACTCTTCTCCTTCAACACATACTCCTTTCCAAGATGATGGAATTGCTTCCATGACAGGTTTTTCCTGGAAACTTTCACTTTCTGGCCATATTCCTTAAAGATAGAAAAGACATTATAGGCATGTAAGATAGGATCCAACCGTCTCTATTTCTCTTTCTTTCCTTTTTACAACTATAACCTCTGTTTAATTTGCATAAAGAATTAAGCTAATAACTAGTGCAGGGAAAGAGTTTCTTTGAACTTGATTTGATATATATACACAAAGGAATTTACATATGCTGATTGAATACCTGTATCAAAGATCCCAACAACTACGTCGTGACCGTAGGTGAACTGCACGGGAATAACTCGAGTTTCGTCCAGAGTAAGGCCAAGAAAATCCCAGCTTCTTGTTGTGTGCAACTTTAGTGTCTTGCTCCGGAAGACTGATACAACTTTGTCCATCCCTGCATGCAATATTTTCTTCTATCAAAACATTTCTTACTTAGAAATTTACTTCAGGAACTAGCAAGCTTTATATATATAGTTTAGAAAAGGTAGCTACTTACTAGCTAAGGTGGTTGCTTGAGATGAATTGAGCTTTGCGGAAAAGCCCGAGAAACTATTGCTGTAGCTATAGAGGATGGACTGCTTGGCATCTTCTTCACTGAAAGAAATTTAAGTTAGAGAGGAAATTGTAGAGTCAAAAAACATGTTTATCATATAAGACATGGTAAAAAAACCTGGAAAACACATCAGAGAGCACTTGAATATGAAACTTGGAAGTAAGGATGGGGTCATGAAATTGGTTGGTCCCTAAATAAACTATGTAAACCTGCATGGTTAAAACAACACGACCCAGTTTTCAAATAAACAACATGAGATTAATCAGATATTGAGATTGTTGTTTAAGTGAAAGAAAAGAAAAGGAAGAAGCACTTCAATTACATGAGATGTGGACGTTGTGTGAACGAAAGAAAGTGAAATTACAAGGGATAGGCCCCAGAAGGATTGAAGATGATAAGTAGCCATTGTGTCCCATTGAAGAATCATATTGTTGGTTTGGGGGTTAAATAGTGTTGTAGAGTCTGTCATAATTTTTAAAAATTGGTGGCTAGCCAAAGGATCGATAGTTTTAGTGCGTGTCGTCAAAGGCTTTCAAGGCTGCAACAACACTGACATACCTCTTTGAATCCATGATTATATTTTCCCTTCAAAGTTAGTTGAAAAAGATGAAATGAACTACCCCTATACTCTCCTCTCCCCACCCTTGATTTTCCAACTTGTCTAGTGTTGCACCTATATACATAGATGATCTTAGGTTAAAATTAAAAGTAAAGACTACCTTCATAAAGCTCCATCATATACCATGAATACCATAGAGGGCAATGCATGTGCCCTTTCATCATTCTCTAGAGTAACACCTTTGCAATTTATCTCATATTCTGAAGGCTTGTGTTTCATTTCGGAATTAGCTGAGAAAAAAATTCTGCTCTCCTACTAATGCTACCAGTACCCTGAAACTATACCTAAACCTCGTTGCTATTACATCATTGAAATCAATGTAATTATGAGACTACCATAAATGTTTTGGTCTTTCTACATCACCTCAGTCACTGTTTTCTACGAAACCGTGAATAATGGCTTAACTTGGTGATGCTCAGAAACGAGAATTTCTGTAGGTTATATCCTGCTTTAGTAAGGTATCCTTAGGCTTGCACCAAATGCTTCTTTTTGAGTAGAATAATTAAGGTTTCTTTAAAAATCCATTTTTTTCTTCTAATCCAACTAAACTATAGCTCATCCATTATACATTGTATGTGCTTCAGTTATACCCCTATACATGAAGAGGGCAAAGCTTCAAAGATGAAGGAATCAACCTAACCTAGCAATGATCTATAAGGATAACTTCATCTAGCTGGTAATTCACAAACAAAAGCAAAAACATTAAGCACTCATTGAATCATTGTGATGGTAGATTGTCCGCTAACATATTGCGTAAATTGTGTTCCAATCGTATTGTGTAATCAGAAGTTCATATGATCAAAAGCCTAAACTTACGAAGCAAGTCTAATCTTCTGGTATATACTTGCATCATTTGGCCTTCCTCTTCATGAACACTTAGAGCTTTTTTACTGCTATACATCTTTTTTTCTCATGCAACATCATAATTTGATTCAAGTAAAGTAGCCATTGTTTTCAGTGGCAACACAGATAGGTCTATAATTCCTTTAGAATAGGTTTATAATTCCTTGGGGAATTTAATAGTAGCATAGCTCACGTAGATAAAAATGTTCACTTTTTTAATCTTCTTTTTAGCTTGTGTAGATAAAAATATGAAAGATTAGGTGTTAGCAAGTCATTCAAATCTTTCAGCCTAGTTTATGGCCTTATTTTCAATCTTGGTTAAAATGCATGCAAGGATTGAATGGTGTTGGCTATTGAACAAAAACCGGAGTAGTTACTATGTTCACTGTCTCGATCCATGTTCTCACGTACATGTAGTTCAACCTCTAAACTAAATACAACCCCTCAAACAAAAAATAAATATTTCTTATTTACTAAATGTACTTTTCTTGGCTGGATAGATATGAACCCTAGCTTTTTGCATGAATCAGGTACTCTGAAAATGAAAAACTGGCTATGGTAGAGTACTAGAGTTGGTCATCCTGGTTGAAACGCATACCTGGATTCTGATGGAGTTGGTCGATAGATTCAACACCATCTCACGGTTCTGCTCGTCAGGATTTCACAAGCAAAGGAAAGTCAAAACGAGGAAGAAAATGGTTAGATTTATCATGCATATTCATTTGAAATAACACGTCTCTTTGACGATTATGAAGTTGGTCCACTAGAAAAAGCAGCATCATTTACTGCTAAAATAGGTTTACAACAAGAGTTCACTTTCTTGCTTACAAGTCACATTCCTAGATATGTCTTATACCCATGTACATTTATCTGGTTTATGCTCTATGTGGAGAGTTGGCATAGTTAACAAAGTGAGCAAGGAAAGCGCTCTTTGTTTCGACATTTGAATAACCAGTTGTTCTGCAAATGATGCATTCACTTGTTTAATTTGCTTAATCCGTTTTGTCAGGCGGACCCAAGTGGGAAAGTTTTCATTAAGAATCTGATTAGGCAAAGATGATGCCATCCTTAATCACCCAAAGTTGTATTATATTTCAATCAGTTGTATATGTTTTTACATTGTTTTTGTATAATTATATGGCTATTGATACCTTCTAATCAACCTATGCTTATTGCTTTGCATAATTATAATTACCTCTCCACTGCCTTTTCCATGTTTAGTGCAATATTATGCAGCAGAAGCCGGCAGTATAATAATCTTAGATGCAGAAAGTGAAAGAAAGGGACAGGTTTCCTGCTCTTTTGGCTTTTGGTATTAAAAACCCAGTTTTTATTTAATAATATATATTGAACCAACAATATTGAAGGAGAAGGCTCCATTAGTGGGTTCAATGCTGCCACGGTCCACGAGCACGCCTGCACTAATTTCTGCTTCTACTTTTCTCCCTATGTCACACTCAATCTCAGCTAAATGATGAGTAAATAAAGTAGCCTAAATAATCGATATTTATTATTAATTTTTGATTGGGTTGGTGTCACGAGTTAATCGTTAAGTTTTGTCAGATTAGTTGAAAATGATAAAAATATCATTTTTTTAAATAATAATTGAAAAAATATTTAATGCACTGTGTATAGTTTACACAAGCATATTTATTTTAGGGTTTTGGTTTATTTTATATATTAGGATTTAGGGGTTTATGTTTTATGGTTCCAAATTTAGGATTTAGATTATGATTTATAATTTAGGGGTTTATTGTTAAATATAGGGTGCTAATTGAGTTAAGCGGTTCGCGAGCAGCTCAAGCTCGACCCAGTGAACGCTCGATTTGAATTGACTCAAGTTGAACTTGAGTTTGACTCGAGATTTAAATGAGTTGAGCAAGGCCCAATTCAATACACTAATGATGAAAATTAAAAGTTTCTACAAGTGCTTTATTTTTAGGGTGTAGAGATTTAAAATTTAAGGATAGTGATTAGAATTTAAGGTTTATGGTTAGAACTTAAGGTTTATTTTTTAGGGTAATATGATGAGAATTTAAGTTTTAACCCATATAGTTTTAGTTTTAACCCTAAACCATGACTTATAACCATTATCCTTAAATTCTAAACATCTAAGCCTAAACCATAAAACTAAGGCACTTGCAGAAACTTTTAGTATCTAACGTTAGTATATTGAATAATTATTATTATATAAAATATTTTCTTTTAGGCAAAATATCTCATATACTAGCGGTGGAAACGAAAAGTTTCCACAAACATTTTAGTTTTAGGGTTTAAGGACTCAATTTAAGGTTTAGGCTATAGGGCTTTGAGTCTAGTGGTTTAGAATTTAAGGTTTATTGTTAGAATTTAGGGTAATATAATTAGGTATTTAGGTTTTAACCTTATACCCTAAATTTTAACCATAAATCCTAAATTATAACCATACCCCTAGTTTATAACCATACCCCTAAATTTTAAACTTGTACACTGAAACCCCTATCTTTAGATTCTAAACAAAATCCTTAAACCGTAAAACCAAATCTTATGTATAAACAAAATTTTGTATAACAAAAATTTAATAATAAGATGTTAAATATTAACGTGTTGGATCAAGTTCAAATTTCTAACTTTGTATGAGTCGAACTTGAATTAAATAGTAAATTCATATATTAAGTGGAATTAGATCCAAGTAAATATAATAAACAAAGACACTTTGTCTCAGCTTGATTTAAAATGGATTCGACCCACAGTTTTGTTTTGGTTGGAAAATCTTTAATGTCGAGAAAACAAGGTACGCTTTCATTTTCTTCTCGGCTCACCCTCCATGCATGATGCATCCCCCTCTAAATTTAATTATCCAAAATCGACCGTTTGATATAAAATTCAATGAAATTTATTCATATCCAACAAAAATATCGTTGTTACTTGTCATGTATATAAGTTTAAATGTACCTTATTTTAGAAATTACTAAAAAAAATTGGTTTAACGACCAATATTCAATCTATTAACGATTATTTCAGATTGTGTACCGCATAGACCTATTATGAGGCAATCCTCCCAACTCAATTGCTCCATTCACAATGTCAAGATTTAAATTCCTAACTTTACTTAAGGGAACTAATGTCTCGTCCCACTAAATTAACTGGTTGTTGATAGAAATAAAAAATTTAAACAATAGAGAAACTCTACAAAATGGACCCTTAG
The DNA here is from genome assembly GCA_958450335.1 of Hibiscus tridactylites. Classification (NCBI taxonomy): domain Eukaryota; kingdom Viridiplantae; phylum Streptophyta; class Magnoliopsida; order Malvales; family Malvaceae; genus Hibiscus; species Hibiscus tridactylites. Next base: position 12,583,027 of record OY288288.1, read on the forward strand.
CTTGAGGGAAGATACTAGATTTAGAGTATAGAGTAATGATTAATTTTTGTATATTTACATATATTAAAATTTATTAATTAATTATTTTAAATAAAATATTGTAAAAATTTAAAATCTTGATATTATTTAAGGCCTAAGGGATTTAATAAATCGCTCTACTAAAATAGATGGGGTTGATATAAAGTTTGAATTAATTAACAAAGGAGGTAATAAAAGAAAGAATAAAAAAAAGGGAAATTGTTGGTAAGGTGGTTGCAAAGTTTAGTTGATGGAGGAGAGTCGGTTGATATAAAGTAACGATAGTTGTTGTGCGGTAGGCCTTTCATTGTATATATTTGCCGGGCTTCCGTACTATTCAAACCTTAAAATATAGCTTCTCATTTAGTTTTCGATATATATATATATTGTGTTTTTAGTTTTTAAGGCTTTGCCCTGATAATTCGGATCGACCTGTGACGATTTTGGTGGGTGTGTCTTCCAGCGAGATTTTCTTGTATACACAATGACTCAAACTTAAAACTTGATTAAGCGGTACCAAATTGCTTACCATTTGAAATAACTCTTGTTGGTATATATTTTTTATTTTTAATGTTTAAAAAACATATTTGCTAAATAAAAAATGTTTTAAATACGGAAAATATGGAAACATGTTTGGTTATTTGTTTTTTTTATAATAAAAACATGATAGTAAAAATAAAAAAAACTATTATATTTATATAGATTCGAACCAAGGCAAGAGATTTAATGTATAAAATATGTCAAAAAATATTTTGTATTTGTTGGGTTTTTTCGGTGCTCGATTCCTTCAACCGTTCTTGCTCGCCAAGTGGTGGAGAAGTGAAATTTTGGGTGAAAGAGGTGTGGAAGCTAAAAATATAAAGACAAGATGATTTATAGTGGTTCAACCTTCTAACCAAGGTCTACATCCACTACCTTAGCTTCCCACTAAGGATTTTCAATCAATCCACTATTGATTCGTCCCCTTTTCTAGGCTTAGAAGGAAACCCTTACAAACCGGTCAAGCTTTCTACCCAAAGCCTTGATCAAATCCTCTTTACAAAGAGATAAAAATAAGCAAACTCAAATACCTCTAATAGGTATTTGTTTGCACAATTAAAGCTCTCACCCAATCCTAAAACACTTGAGCAAATCTAATAATTTTGGCTCACTAGTGTTTGTCTATACAAAGAATTGACACTTAAGCACTAAGACACATTTTGATCATATGTTGTATTACAATTGAAGCATTTACCATTACTAGATGCTTAGAGGTTCCTTTTATACTCATCTTTGAGTTTGTAGCCGTTACTAGCCGTTGGGGTTTAATTGGAGCCGTTGGAGACTTTATTTCCCACCATAAATGCAGTTCTGCAGCTCCCCGTTTCGAAACGCTCGACCCCGTTTCGAAGCACTCTTGAAATAGAAAGAGCCGTTGCAGTCTGATGCAGCACCCGTATCGAAATGCCCTTGGCCGTATCGAAACGCTTGTTCCCGCATCGAAACGCTCTGCATTTAAAATGTAGTTGGGAAATAGTCGTTGGGGGTTTTATAACCGTTGATGTCATGCCACATAGGTATATCGAAACGGGTAAGACCGTATCGAAACACCAAGAAAAATGATCGCCTAGATTGAAACCCGTTTCGAAACAGGCATAGCTGTTTCGAAACGTTTTGTCACTGTAAATACTCGTATCGAAACACCTATAGGTGTTTTGAAACGTCTAGGTGGTTTTGTTGGATTTGGCTTTAAACACGTTTGAAAAACTTTTTGAAATATCCCATAATCATAGTTTCAAGTTGTTTGGACTTAGAAATGGTTTAGAATTCTTTTTAATTTTGTCCAAAACATTTTTCAATTATTATATCAAAACATTAGTTCTACAATCTTCCCTTTTTGATATGATAAAACCAACTTGAAAAATTGTTTGGGATTCTCCTCTTTAAGTTTAAAAATGTGAATAAGAGATGAAAAATTTAAAATAAAGTAAAACTCCCCTTATTCATTTGAAAATGTAATTTTTCAAACCAAACTCTCCCATTTTTGTTATATCAAAAAGAATTCAAAAGACATTAAATTCAACATAACTTAAGAGGTTTAAAAGAATTTCAAAAATGAGAATTTTGGTTTTTAAAATGGTTCCCCCTTACTCAAAGCATTATTAAGGCATGTTAGTTCAACACATGATAATCTAGTTGAATTAAAAGAAAATAAATCAAAATAACACAAGTAAAAACAACTAGCTTTTACCAACACTTGAATTCAAGGGAGGATGTGAAGCCTTCCTCTTCAAGTGTCTTTCTTTGTGTGCATGGAGCTCCCCCTCTATATTTGACTTGTTGATCAATCTCCATCACACCTATCATAAGACAATCAAGTAATTTTTGGTATTCAAATTGCTTTGGATCAATAGACGTTAGTAGCACAAAACTTAGTCCCCTTAGGAATTCATTTTTCAATTTCATCATTTTTAGTTGAAGTACTTAGTATTTTTGGGACCCAAATACTTCTAAAAACTTTACCATTTACAAATCCAGGGGCACTAAATTGTCTTACATAAAAGTTTAATTTTCCTAAATTATTTTTCTTTTGAAGTTCATTGAAAAACAAATCTTTTTCTTTCTTAAGATCATCAGCTTTTTTTTTATAATCTTTTTCAATCGTTTGTAGCAAGTTTTGTAAGTCTAAAACTTTAAGCTCAAAATCTTTAATTTTTGCTTCAAACTCTAAATTGGTTTTAGAAAGCAAATTATTTTCGGTTTTTAACTTTAAAATCAATTTATTGTTTTTCGAAAATGAAGCCCTGAACTCAAAAACCAATTCATCATAGGTTTCTTGTAACTCATCAAAAGAATATGAATTTGAACTAGACGAGTTAGAAGTTACCTCCCCCTCATTGAAGGTCATCAAACATAGATGGGCTACTTCATCATCGGTGGAGTCTTCATGATATGAACCCGGTAATTTGACCCGAGTCATATAGATGTGCCCGATCGTGATTCTAGTAAGAAATATTCTTTGCTACGCTTTGAACTCTGAGATATCATAAAACATACATGTGAGATGAATAACAATATAATAAAAAAAATTAATGAAGAAAGGAATTGGATAGGTAATTTGGATAGTATGGTGGCTAAGGATGGAGGATGATAATCATGGAAAGATGTAAATCAAAGGAGTGATGAGAGATACTAAAGGCGGCGTGGATTTGTATGGTTGCAAGGATAGCGAGTTGTGACCCGCTGGCTATAACGAGCTAGGAACCAACAATATACTTTGATGGAGTCGAGGTAGAGGAGTGTGGAACGTGACCCACAAGCTATAAGAGAGCTTGGAACCAACACTATAGCAAAATGAAATGGATAGAAGACTACAAGCACAACTTGAAGCCAATAGAGTTCTCGCAAGAACAAGATGAAAACAATTTTTCAAAGGTTTATATTCTCCAAAAAAAGTGCTTACAAATGAACCTAAGGTGCCTATTTATAGTGTGGCTAGGCACCATATGAAAAGTCACACAAAAGAGAGATAAATGCTTATCTAAATGCTATTGAATACAAATAAATGAAATGTTTCTTTCTTATCCTTTTGATGGATGACTTTTGCTTTAAATTGAGATGAATTTAGCCTCAAATTCGTTCAAAAGGAGTGGTGACTCTTGGGCTGCTTCATTTTGCTTGCAAATAGATAAAAGAGAATGAATGTGGACATAGGATGAATGTAGACATCCCACACATCCAAATCAGCTTGTCTCTTTGAATTCCTTGATGATTGTATCACTTAATTTGATGATTAAATGATATTAAACTAACCTTCATTGTTTGCCCATTTGTGGAATATGATCAGCCTTAAAAAATGATAAATAAAGGCCTTGGATGCATAATTTGAATGCTGATTATTACATGTCCCTTCTCTTGCACGTGAATGGCCTTCATTGGTTCATAATTTCAACCTTGAATAGGTGAATTATGAAGCTTAAATGCTTTGTTACTCTAAGAAGATGAACAACCTTGAAAAGATGAAAAGAATTCAGCCTTGAATTGCTTTCAATTGCCTTGTTTGCATGAGTAAAGATGGTCATCAATGACTTGTTTCCAAGTTGAAGTTGAAAAGTCTCTTCTTTAATCCACACGTCACATGAACCTAGACACACACAAAGGATTTATTCAAACTTAAAATAATAGATGCATGAAACAATTAAAGAGTTAGTTAATTGAGTGAACTAGTTAAATGAATGAACTAGTTTAACTAAAGAACTAACTTTATTAAATTTAACTAAATACATGAATGAAGTAGTTTAAAGAATGATTTAAGATACATAATTAAACTACTTCCTTAAATGAACTAAAACTATAAATGAAGTGCATGCTTTAATGGCCAGCACACTTTATCAATGCAATGGAAGTTTGAAATACTTAAATTCTCATGCAAATGCATGCATGAGCAAGGTAAGGCATTCCTCCCTTATTATTTCTTCTTTCTCACGTTCATGGCTTGTTGTAAACAAGCTTTCCATGGCTGATTGAAACTCCTTGGCTCGTGCACGTATAATGGGGACACTTGGGTACTTCTCCGGGTCCTTGTTCTTGATGGTCATATCAGTCCCCCCTCTTTAAAGCGATTTGTCCCCAAATCGTCACCTACATCAAAAGGAGATAAATCAGCAACATTAAAGGTTGCACTAACATTAAACTCACCTGGGAGGTCTAGTTGATAAGCATTATCATTGATCCTTTTAACTACTTGAAATGGCTCATCTCCTCGAGGCATCAATTTAGATTTCCGTTGGGCTGGAAACCTTTCTTTTCTCATGTGCAACCACACCCAATCTCCCGGCTCAAAAACAACTCTTCTTCGACCCTTGTTTTCTTGCTGCTCATATTGCTTGGTTTTCTTTTCAATATTATCTCGCACTTGTTGATGAAGTTTCTTAACAAATTCAGCTTTGTTAAGTCCATCTTTATTCACAATTTGATCAGCGGGTAATGGCAATAAGTCCATTGGAGTTAATGGATTGAACCCATACACAACTTCAAAAGGAGTGTGTCCCGAGGTGGTATGGACTGATCGGTTATATGCAAACTCCACATGTGGTAAGCACTCTTCCCATGTCTTTAGATTCTTCTTAATAGTGCTCCTAAGAAACGTGGAGAGTACTCGATTCACCACTTCGGTTTGGCCATCCGTTTGAGGGTGAAAAGTGGTGGAAAATAGCAGCTTAGTTCCAATCTTACTCCATAAGGCTCTCCAGAAGTGGCTTAAGAACTTCACGTCTCGATCGGAAACGATAGTTCTTGGCACACCATGTAATCTCAAGACTTCCCTGAAAAACAAGTTAGAAATATGTAAGACATCATTAGTCTTGTTGCAAGGAATAAAATGAGCCATTTTGGAAAATCTATCCACTACTACAAAGATGGAGTCTTTGTTATTCTTTGTGCGTGGAAGCCCTAGCACAAAATCCATTGAAATGTCCATTCATGGTGCTTCTGGAATAGGTAGTGGTGTGTAGAGTTCATGTGGCATGGATTTAGACTTAGCCTTCTTGCAAGTAATGCAACGTTCACATAACCTCTCTACATCTCGTCTCATCTTTGGCCAATATAAATGCTCTTGAAGTATGGCCAAAGTCTTTGTTATTCCAAAATGTCCCATTAAGCCTCCTCCATGGGCTTCTTTGATAAGCAATTCACGTGTGGAACCTTCTGGAATACAAAGTCTTCCTTTCTCGAATAGGAATCCATTGTCCCTATAATAGTTTTCAAACGTTCCTTTCTCACAAGCTTTGTAATTTTTTTCAAAATCAGAATCAGATTCGTATAAATCCTTAATGAAAACAAAACCCAACAACTTAGATTCTAAGGTGTTTAGAAGAGCGTACCTCCGAGATAATGCATCGTCAACTATATTCTCCTTACCTTTCTTATATTTGATGACATAGGGAAAAGATTCAAGAAACTCCACCCATTTGGCATGTCGTTTGTTGAGTTTATGTTGCCCCCGAATGTGCTTCAATGCCTCATGATCGGTGTGAATAATGAACTCCTTAGGCCATAGATAGTGTTGCCATGTTTCCATTGCGCGAACAAGGGCATACATCTCCTTATCATATGTTGGATAACTCAATGTAGCTCCACTTAATTTCTCACTAAAATATGCTATAGGACGTCCACCTTGAGATAATACCGCTCTAATTCCCACACCTGATGCATCACATTCAATTTCAAACGTTTTGTTAAAATCAGGTAAGGTAAGCAAAGGGGCATGAATTAAACATTTTTTAATGTCATTAAAAGATTTCTCTTGGTCTCCCCCCCAGAAAAAGTTAGCATTCTTCTTGATGACACTAGTTAAAGGGGCGGCAATAGTGCTGAAGTTTGGCACAAATCTCTGGTAAAAGCTTGCAAGTCCATGGAAACTCCTAACTTGGGAAATGCTTGCTGGTCGTGGCCATTCTTCAATGGCTTTAACCTTCTCTCTGTCAACCTCTAAGCCTTTAGAACTGACAACAAAACCAAGAAAGACAACTTTGTCAGTACAAAATGTACACTTGTCTAAATTATCATATAACTTCTCATTTCTTAAAACCAACAAAACTGACCTCAAGTGTTGAATATGTTCTTCCATTGATTTACTATAGATTAAGATGTCATCAAAATAAACCACACAAAATTTACCCAAAAACGGTCTAAGAACATGGTTCATTAACCTCATGAAAGTACTTGGTGCATTAGTTAAGCCAAAAGGCATAACCAACCATTCATAGAGTCCTTGCTTTGTTTTAAATGTTGTTTTCCATTCATCACCTTCCCGCATCCTTATTTGGTGATAACCACTCTTAAGATCAATCTTAAAGAAAAGGTTAGAACCACTAAGCTCATCTAACATATCATCTAAACAAGGAATATGATGACGATACTTTACCGTAATTTTGTTTACCGCTCGACAATCTACACACATGCGCCAAGTTCCATCCTTCTTTGGCACAAGTAATACCAGAACGGAACATGGGCTAAGGCTCTCCCTCACGTAGCCTTTGGCCATTAGTTCAGCCACTTGCCTTTGTAACTCCTTGGTTTCCTCGAGATTGCTTCGGTAAGCTAGATGGTTAGGAATGACGACACCGGGAATGAAATCTATTTGATGTTCAATGCCACGGATTGGTGGCAGCCCACTTGGTATCTCCTCCAGAAATAATTCGTCAAATTCCTGCAACAAAGACACAATAGAAGAAGGTAAAGTGTGATCAAGTTGGTTAGTGTTCAATAAACTTCCCTTGTACACAAGTACAAGTAATTCCTTTCCCGACAGCAAACACTTTCTCAACTCTCTTTCTTTGGTAAAAACACTCATTTTTGCACCCTCACTTTGCTCACTCTCACTTGCTTTTACCTCCATTTTTTATTCTCTCTCTTTGGCTCTTTCAATACTTTCTCTCAAATGTATTTTGTCTTTGTGAATTTGTTTTGGTGAAAGAGGGGCTAAGGTAATCTTTCTTACTCCATGGGTGAGTGTATACCGATTGGTATATCCATCATGCATGACTCGTTTATCGAATTGCCATGGCCTCCCAAGTAGTAAATGGCTAGCGTGCATCGGAACAACATCGCAAAGAACTTCATCCTTATACTTTCCAATGGAGAAAGCAACAAGAACTTGCTTGATAACCTTGAGTTCTCCTCCGTCATTAAGCCATTGCAGCTTGTAGGGATGTGGATGCTTTGTGGTTGCTAATCCAAGTTTTTCTACCATAAGAGTACTAGCAACATTAGTACAACTACCTCCATCAATAATGACAAAGCATACCTTTCCATTAACATGGCAGCGAGTATGAAAGATATTCTCGCGTTGCTCATTCCCTTCACTCGCTTGCACACTTAGGCTCATTTTCACAATAAGGGCCTCTCCTTCTGCTGCATACTCTATATCATCACCTTCATCTTCTTGTATGGCAGCAACTTCATCTTCCTCCTCTTGTTCCGATTCAACCTCTCCATTATCACGAAGAAGCATGGTGTTGCGATTTGGGCATTGGCTTGCAATATGCCCTCTTCCCAAGCACTTGAAGCATTGTATATCTCGGGAACGGTTTGGAACATTCGGAGCCTTACCTTTGCTAGTTTCGGCAATGGCCTTGCTCTCTTTGGGTGGTGCGCCTCTTTCATTGGGTGGTATTGGAGGACTCCGTTTGTAAGAACTTTGCCCCCATCTTGATGATGCTCCCCCATAGGTTCGTGTGGAACCCTTCCGTTTAAGTTGCTTTTCCACTTTTATGGCCATATGCACCATGTCTTCGATCTCCACATAATGTTGCAACTCAATAATGACCGCAATATTTGGGTCAAGGCCAAATAGAAATCTTGCCATGGTCGCTTCTCGATCCTCATCAATGTTAGCTCGGATCATGGCTACTTCTATCTCTTTAAAGTAGTCCTCAACACTACGGTTGCCTTGGGTGAGATTTTGAAGCTTGTTGAACAACTCCCTATGATAGTGAGTTGGAACGAACCTCCTACGCATAACAACCTTCATCTCATTCCAAGTAGAAATTGGATGTCCGCCATTGCGTCTCCTGCTAGATGTCAACTGATCCGACCATATTAGTGCATAAGCTGTAAATTCAATGGCTGCAAGTTTTACCTTCTTAAGCTCGGAGTAGTTGTGGCACTCAAAGATGTGCTCAACTTTTTTTCCCATGCAAGATAGGCTTCAGGATCCGTTCTTCCTTGGAAATGAGGAATGGTTATTTTGATGTTGCTAAGATTATCATCAACTTTTGGCCGAGCTCTTTGGTACCTAGGTTCTTGACGCCTCAAACTTTGCTGGGAGGCTCGCTCGTCTATGAGTTCTTCGTCCACCTCTCCCTCATACTCTTCCTCATGATCTGAATTATGCCTTCGTTGAGATCTTTCCTCCAAATGATCTAATCGTTCTTGCATCGCCCTAACCTTTGTTGCAACAACTTGTCCATCTCTCGGATAATATGTTGAAGATTGGAGTTAGTTGCATCTACGTTAACATTATTACTTCCTCCAACAGAGTTTCTCACGGAATTTTGAGACATTATTAGTAGCAAAAATAAAAAAAATTTAAAACCTCACCTATTCCACTCCAAGAAAATGCACTCACACTCGTGTTTCACTCGGGATGGCTTTTACCCTTGATGTGCACTCTTGCCTTTTTCCACTCTTGCTCTCAATCAAGTCCTTTTAAGAACTTCCTCAAGGCTTGCAAATAACTTGTAGAATTCGGCTGAAAAAAAACTTGGCGAAAAGAATTTGGAAGGTAGGATAAGAAAAAAGTGGCAACAACAAAAAAGGTAAATTGTGAGAGTTGGTAAAGATGACAAAAAAGTAGCAAAAGAAAAATAATGTAATATTTTTTAAAAGAAGAATAGAGAATACGATGCCCCCTCCCTCTTTAACTTTCTCTAATTTTTTTTTCGTTTTTTTTTCTGAAGAGAGACAATGACTATCTTACTGAATCAACCTTGCTCTAATACCAATTGATATGAACCCGGTAATGTGACCCGAGTCATATAGATGTGCCCGATCGTGATTCTAGTAAGAAATATTCTTTGCTACGCTTTGAACTCTGAGATATCATAAAACATACATGTGAGATGAATAACAATATAATAAAAAATTAATGAAAAAAGGAATTGGATAGGTAATTTGGATAATATGGTGGCTAAGGATGGAGGATGATAATCATAGAAAGATATAAATCAAAGGAGTGATGGGAGATGCTAAAGGCGGCGTGGATTTGTATGGTTGCAAGGATATCGAATTGTGACCCGCTAGCTATAACGAGCTAGGAACCAACAATATACTTTGATGGAGTCGAGGTGGAGGAGTGTGGAACGTGACCCACAAGCTATAAGAGAGCTTGGAACCAACGCTATAGCAAAATGAAATGGATAGAAGACTACAAACACAACTTGAAGCCGATAAAGTTCTCGCAAGAACAAGATGAAAGCAATCTTTCAAAGGTTTATATTCTCCAAAAAAAGTGCTTACAAATGAACCTAAAGTGCCTATTTATAGTGTGGCTAGGCACCATATGAAAAGTCACACAAAAGAGAGATGAATGCTCATCTAAATGCTATTGAATACAAATAAATGAAATGTTTCTTTCTTATCCTTTTGATGGATGAATTTTGCTTTAAATTGAGACGAATTTAGCCTTAAATTCGTCCAAAAGGAGTGGTGACTCTTGGGCTGCTTTATTTTGCTTGCAAATGGATAAAAGAGAATGAATGTGGACATAGGATGAATGTAGACATCCCACACATCCAAATCAGCTTGTCTCTTTGAATTTCTTGATGATTTTATCATTTAATTTGATGATTAAATGATATTAAACCAACCTTCATTGCTTTCCCATTTGTGGAATATGATCAGCCTTCAAAAATGATAAATAAAGGCCTTGAATGCATAATTTGAATGCTGATTATTGCATGTCCCTTCTCTTGAACGTGAATGACCTTCATTGGTTCATAATTTCAACCTTGAATAGGTGAATTATGAAGCTTAAATGCTTTGTTACTCTAAGAAGATGAACAACCTTGAAAAGATGAAAAGAATTTAGCCTTGAATTGCCTTCAATTGCCTTGTTTGCATGAGTAAAGATGATCATCAATGACTTGTTTCCAAGTTGAAGTTGAAAAGTCTCTTCTTTAATCCACACGTCACATGAACTTAGACACACACAAAGGATTTATTCAAACTTAAAATAATAGATGCATGAAACAATTAAAGAGTTAGTTAATTGAGTGAACTAGTTAAATGAATGAACTAATTTAACTAAAGAACTAACTTTATTGAATTTAACTAAATGCATGAATAAAGTAGTTTAAAGAATGATTTAAGATACATAATTAAACTACTTCCCTAAATGAACTAAAACTATAAATGAAGTGCATGCTTTAATGGCCAGCACACTTTATCAATGCAATGGAAGTTTGAAATACTTAAATTCTCATGCAAATGCATGCATGAGCAAGGTAAGGCATTCCTCCCTTATTGTTTCTTCTTTCTCACGTTCATGGCTTGTTGTAAACAAGCTTTCCATGACTGATTGAAACTCATTGGCCCGTGCACGTGTAATGGGGCCACTTGGGTACTTCTCCGGGTCCTTGTTCTTGATGGTCATATCACTTCATCACTCCATGTGTCCACATATGCTTGCTTTGAAGATGATCACTTTTTGTTGGACTTGTGGGATTACTTCATCTTCTTCCTCGATTCATGCTTGAATTTTTCCATTTTTTTGAAGAAAAACAACCAAATCTATTAAATCAAGAGCCAAAAATGGCATCGTCAACAACAAATGTCTCAATACAAACTAGAACTGAAAAATCAAATCTAAACGGTTCAATACAATAAAAAATCCAGTGAGCTAATGAGTGAGCAACTCGATTAGCTTCTCAGCTCGAATGAAGCACCATGAATTCCGGATGATCATGTAGAATTTGCTTGCCTTCAGCCAGAATAAAAACAACCAAAGAGAGATCCGGTTTTATAGAGAGAAGTTTGTTGATTACTCCAATCAAATCCCCTTCAATCTGTACCTGCTTCCATCCATTTGAAGCTGCCAATTTCAGACCTTCAACCATAGCCATTGCTTCAACTAACTCAGCAGTGAAAGTCCCTTCTAGAACAAAGGCAACACTATCTATCATAAGACCATATTGGTTCCTAGCAACAATACCAACAGATGCTTTACCAGACTCGATCATGAAGGCACCGTCAACATTTACTTTAATGAAACCAACAGGGGGACATGTTCATCTTCTTAATCTGTTGCAAACTGGAACATGGCCAAAAGGGGCATTTTCTACATCCTGAAAATCTGAAATGAGTAGTTGAACATAATCAACAACAACTCTAGCATGGATTAAGATTCCTTTGTGCAACTTTGAATTTCTTCTATTCCAAGCATTCCACAACAACACACAAAGAAAAGTAAATTGAATAGATTCAAGATTTTTAAGACATTGTTCCAACCAAGCTCTAATAGATTCCACATGGGTGAAAGAAAGCAAATTTGACAAAGCACAAACATCAAACAATTCTCTAACACAAGGGCAGTCTCTACAAGCATGCAAAGCAGATTCAAGAACTAGATTACAGATGGGGCAAACACCAGGACCAATTTTTGCATCTCTCAACTTCTCCCCAATAGGGATGACATTGAAACATAGCCTTCAAATAAAAATTTTGATCTTTGGCAGGGTCCTCATTTTTTGAAGTGCTTTCCAGATGAGGGGAATGACTCTCTCAGTTTGATTATTTTTCAATAACTAGTCATAGCCTGATTTAATAGAGTACACTCCTGAAGAGTGATAATCCCACCCCACAACATCACCTTCCAGAGGGGCAATGGGGCATTTCAAGATATTATCTGCATCAGAGATCGTGAATACATTCCTAACAAGATCAACGTTCCATCTAGGCAAATTAGGAAGCATAAATTCACCACATGTCAAAATATTGATATTGATGTCAACATAGGATCCCTGTAAATTCACAACAGTGTCACCACCCCATCTACCTTTCAAAAGGGGAGAAAAAATGTCAATGTCAGTTCTTACATGAAATTGATCTTTAAACAATTCTTTGGCCTTAAAGATGCCTCTCCAGATATAAGAGGGTTTGTCACGAGCCTTAGCATATAAAATATCTCCATTAGGAAAGTACTTTGCAGAAAGCATTTTAAAGCACAAGGAATCTTTCATAACAAGCAACCTCCAAACCTATTTAGCCAGGAAAGCTAAATTGAATAATCTTAGATCCTTAAGACCAAGCCCACCATATTTTTTTGGCCTACAAATATTTTTCCAGGCTATATGAGTCCAACCCCTTTCACCCACCTTACCAAACCACCAAAAGGACCTCATTGAGAAAATAATGAGATCAAGAATACAATCCGGAAGCAGAAAACAACTCATGGTATAAGAGGGTAAGGCCTGAGCAACTGACTTAAGAAGAACCTCTCTGCCCTCAAAAGATAAGAAATTTTTATTCCAACTCCTCATCCTTTTGTCCACTTTTTGAAAAAGAAAGCCCAATGAGTCAGTTTTGTTTTTTCCAACAACTAAAGGTAGGCCAAGGTAGATACCCATATCCACCTCCTCCCTCATTCCCAGGATGTTTTGAAGTGCAATTTTATGAGGTTCACTCATACCATTACTAAAGAAGATATAGGACTTATCTAGATTTACTTTTTGACCAGAGGACTCTTCATACAATTTTAAAACTTCCATAACTCTAGAAGCCTCATTAGGGGAATTTCTTATGAAAAGCAAGGAATCATCGGCATATAACAAGTGATTGACCCTAGGACCATGGATATTGGCTCTAAGACCCCTAATCCTTCCCTCATTTTGTTCTTTTAGTAAGGTTGCAGAAAGACCCTGAGCACAAAAAAGGAGCAAGTATGGGATAAAGGATCCCCCTGCTCGAGCCCTTTATTTGGTTTAAATTCTTTAGAGAGTTTCCCATTTATTCTCAAGTGAAAGCTAACAGAACAAACACAATTCATGATTAAAGCAACCCAATTCTGATCAAACCCAAATTTCAGCATAACATCCCTTAAAAAATGCTATTCAACTCTATCATACGCCTTCTCCATATCCAGTTTAATAGCAGCCCCTTTATTAGCCCCACTTCTAGAACTCTTTAAATAATGTAAATGCTCATGTGCAATCATAACATTATTAGAGATCAATCTATTTTCCACAAATGCAGACTGATTTTCAGAGATACACGCAGGCATGACAGACTTAAGCCTATTAACAAGCACTTTTGAAACTGTTTTGTAAATAACAGTGCATAAGCTAATAGACCTAAACTGTTTAATGAGGGTGGGTTCATCTACTTTAGGGATAAGGACTATAACAGTTCTATTCACATCACAGAAATCCAGTTTACCATTCAATAAATCAAGACAAATGTTAATAAAGTCAGAACCAATTACAGACCAAAATTTCCTAAAAAAGGATGAAGGGTATCCATCCATACCTGGGGCTTTTGAAGGATGGATAGAAAGAAAAGCTCTTTTGACTTCCTCAGTGGTGAATCCAGAGCATAAGTTGGTGTTCATAGCTGGTGTGATGCACCTCTCCACATTTTCCAGGATCAAATTTGAAGCAAACCCTTCATTGGATTGGAATAGTTCAGCAAAAAACTTTCTAGAAATCTCAAAAATCTTGTCCTCTCCGCACTGTAAGGTTCCTTCACTGTCCACCAGCCCTTTAATCCAGTTTTTCTTCTTTCTCCCTTTGGCTCTAGCATGGAAAAAACCAATATTTTTATCCCCTTCCTTCACCCAGAAGACTCTTGATCTTTGATTCTAATAAATTTCTTCCCTATCAAGAATAGTCTTGAGCTCTTTTTTTGTAGCCATGAGGGCTTTCACATTCAGCTCATTGATTTCCTCATTCACAGATCTTTCAATTCTATCAAGGAGCAATTTTTTCCTCTTTGATGCTATTCTTCTTCTATGCTTTTGCCATCCATTGAGCTCCTCCCCAATACTATCAAGTTTTAAGAAAGTAGAAAGACCAGGGGAGCCCCAAATCTTACTCATTGTTTCTTTACAAAACTCTTCTTCTGCCCAACAGTTTTCAAATCTGAAATGGTCATTTGATTTGTTGGAGAGGCCAGATTGAGGTTCAATATCCAAAAGTACAAAATGGTGATATGAAAATAGGGAGAATTCAGAAATCACATTGTATAACCCATATTTCTCAAGCCATGGGATACTTGCAATGTATCTATCTAGCCTCTTTTTAACCATGTTGTTCACATTTGTTCCACTGTTCCATGTGAACCATCCTTCATTTGGTCTAATATCCCAGAGACCGTTTTTGTTCAAGACTTCTTTAAACTCTTCCATATCTATTCTTGGCTTTCTCTTGGCTCCTTCCTTTTCAGTCAAATCTAAAATATCATTCAGGTCACCCCCTAACATCCAAGGAAGATCTGATTTTGATCTAAGTGTATCCAACATATTACAGTCTTCCATTTTCCTTGTTCTATAACAGGTACCATAAAAACTAGTGAATCTGAACTTTTCTCCACCCTTAACCACCTCAACATCTATATGGGACTTTGAGTAGGACATCAGATCCACCCTCACCTCCTCACTCCATAACATCATCAATTCTGGACAATCTGAACTTCTCTCAACAACTAAGTTACCAGACATGCCAATTCTTCTTCTTACTCCTTAAGCTTTCACTTTATTTAACCTTGTTTCACACAGAAAAACCAGACTCGGACCTTTCAAAGCAATAAGTTGCCCCAAAAATCAAATTGTCTCAGGGTTCCCAATCCCTTTACAGTTCCATACTAATGTTTTCATGGCTCTCGGCGGGGCTGAGTTTTAGCCTCCACCATTAGATCAGGAGTTTTGAGAGGTGACAATGCTTCAACACCCAACTCCTCAGTGTTTGACACAACAGCAGACATGGATTTTGTCTTCTTTGTCCCAACAGGGTTACTCACTTTGAACTTTCATTGTAACACACGTTTCGAGCTCCTATTTTTGGTAGCATAAACCATGCCATTCTTTCCCCTTGCAGACACATTTCCAACAGTGATGGTATTATCATCCACTACTTCCACCACCTTTTTTGTTTTCCAGCTCCACCATTCATGGAATTAAAATGGAAAAAATCAGCTCCAAGAGAGGCACTCTTAGGCTTGGACTTAACTCTTAGCCAACCTCCAAACTTAAATTGATCTTCTCTGACATTCTTGGGAACTACATGACATAGATCTAATTCATGACCTATAACACCACACCAATAGCAAAATTTAGGCAAACGTTCATATTTGGCCATACAAACACAAGGGGATCCATCGCTGAGCTTCCCCACAATAACACATCTTCTTAGAGGTTTCGAAGAATCTATAACAACCCTAATTCACATATATTCACCTAATCTACCTTCACCCCTCCTAAAATCTGCAGTTAAGCAATCCCCAGATTTTTTCCAATCACTTTTCCTATCTCAACATCCATCCCAGCAAGAGGCATGTCATAAATTCTAATCCATATAGGTAAAGGACAGAAATCATACTCTGAGGTACTGAGCTTACCATAGAAAGCTTTCAAAGCCAACAACTCTCCATTGAAGGTCCACGGAACCCGATTTAACAGGAAATCTCTTCCTTCCATTATGCCAAACTTGAACAGAAACATGTTTGACCCAAGCTCAGTAGCATCCACGAGGGGCTGCTCCCTCCAAACCGCCATAAAAACACGAATCAACATAGGGCCATCCACGATTCCAGGTGAAAATAACTTGCCCACCAACCATTTCTCTGACCCTGGGACTTCCTTCTCTAAAATCATTTCAGCTCGCTCCAGATCTTACATTTCTTCTTCTGTGAATTTTAACTCTCCCAGCATCTTTGCAACCTCTTCTTCCATAGTACTCATTTCCTCAAAAACGAAAAACTCGATATCAATGAAGCCTTCACTGTACCAAAGGAAAACTCGAACGATCGCTCTCCTCTGAAACTTTCTCAGAAAGGGGGGAGAAAACCTATTTGAAACCCTTTCCCAGTTTGAAAAATATGTGCTGCGAAAAGACTGAGAGGCCCTTACAATCGAGCCATTATACTCTATAGAGAAAGGAGTAAAACAAATTATTCCTCTTAATATTGAAATGATTCGTTTCTGTCTTCGGAGATAACATGGTTTAAAAAACCAAAATATCCTCGACATCGAACTCTCCAATAACCCCGGACACAGGGTAGAAATGGAAATTCCTTCAATTAATGAAACAGAGCGTTTCACAAAATTGAATAATAAAGGAATAGAGAAAAGACTCGTTAGTCTGGTGGGGCCCAACTCTGACTCAGGTCTTGTCTGTCACCCAACATTCCTTCTGCCCGCGTAGAGGGCCTCGTTCCACGCACTCTGGAGCCGACATTCTTGTAAAGTTGGCGCCAATAATTGCATCATAATTCGAGCATGTCCCCTTGACTCGACAACCACATGAACATAGCTTCCATCATCTTCTTCCTCTGAATAATAATTTTATCGAACACCTCTACTTCAAAAAACACCCAGAAAAACATAATCAAACTGAAACCCAGAAAATCTTCAACCAAAACACGATCCGAGCCATTACCCAGCAACCTTAAGCCTCTATCAGCAAAACCATCTTCAACATCACCATAAACACGTTACCCTAACCCCTCGTCGGAGACCACCATTTTCGATAACCTCAAACCAAAACAATAACCATAAAACCTTCTGAAAATGCCCTCTATCTCCTTCATACTATTCCAATCCATGAAGACTCAGCTTTGAATCTGACCCTGCAAAACAAAAAAGAGTGAAGAAAGTGAATAACACCGGCCATTCGAACCAAACTTACCCTCATCGTTCCAAACCTGACCACTAAGGCGACTCGGGATCCTAAGGCCATGAATCGGTTGTTCTACACTCACCACTCGTCGGTCGGAAGACGACCAGACCCTCATCGGAGCAGATGCCGTACAAAAAACTCGAGAACGTACCCTCACCGGAACTCTCAAAATGGAAAAAGCATGCGAAAATTCAGAGAGAATTTTTTGCTTGTACGGACGCCTCCCCTCCCAGTAGACATTATCATGTCTGAAAATGTATTTTTCCATTTTGCTCTTCATGAATTAGGCAAATTTGTTGAAGAGATAAGTCATCTCTTCATCTTCGCTTTCCTCCTCACCTAGTTCTACATGATGGCATGTGGAGGATTTGAGAGCAACGACACTTGCGTTGATGCCTAGCTCCGTGATCTTCTTCTTCCCCGTCTTTCTTATCTCTTCCTTCTTCTTTTCATGTTCTTTTTCTTTCTTCATAATTTGGTGAGTGAGAAGTGACCCCATGAGTTCATCAAGCTTCAAGATCTTCAAATTCTTAGCTTCGATGATGGCAGACCTCTTTGAGTCTCATGACTCGGGAAAAGAATAGATAAGCTTTCGGACAAGATTCTCTTCCGGGATGGCTTCTCCATAACCTTTGAGACCATTGGTGATGGTGGAGAACCTGTCGAACATCTTCTCAATGTTCTCTTCCGGATCCATCTTGAAATTCTCATACGCTAGGTTGAGGAGCCCGATCTTGATCTCCTTTACTTCGTTTGTCCCCTAGTATGTAACTTCGAGCTTGACCCAAACTTTCTTGGCACTCTCGCAAGAAGACATCTTCTCGTAGATGTTGGGGTCAAAGGTACAAAAAATGATGTGCAAGGCTTTGTAGTTAAGCTCCATCTTCTTGCGATCTTCGACACTCTAATCTGCCTTGCTTTGTTGAGGCACGAACGAACCATCTTCTACTATGTCCCAAAGCTTGTAGTCCTTTGACTTTATGAAGAACTTCATCCTTGTCTTCCAATGGGCATAGTGTGTTTCGTCGAAGAAGGGCGGTTTGTCGATGGATTGCACCATTGAGCTAGTTATTTGAAATGTTGATCGAGCTTGCTGGATCTTCTCAATAGGATATTAATCCTCTTCAATTGAGCCAAGCTCTGATACCAATTGTTGGGTTTTTCGGTGCTCGATTACTTCAACCGTTCTTGCTCGCCAAGTGGCGGAGAAGTAGAATTTTGGGTGAAAGAGGTGTGGAAGCTAAAAAGATAAAGACAAGATGATTTATAATGGTTCAACCTTCTAATCAAGGTCTACATCCACTACCTTAGCTTCCCACTAAAGATTTCCAATCAATCCACTATTGATTTGTCCTCTTTTCTAGGCTTAAGAGAAAACCCTTACAAACCGATCAAGCTTTCTACCCAAAGCCTTGATCAAACCCTCCTTACAAAGAGATAAAAAATAAGCAAACTCAAATCCCTCTAATAGGTATTTATTTGCACAATTAAGCTCTCACCCAATCCTAAAACACTTGAGCAAATCTAACAATTTTGGCTCACTAGTGTTTGCCTATACAAAGAATTGACACTTAAGCACTAAGACACATTTTGATCATATATTGTATTACAATTGAAGCATTTACCATTACTAGATGCTTGGAGGTCCCTTTTATACTCCTCTTTGAGTTTGTAGTCGTTACTAGTCGTTGGGGTTGAATTTGAGCCGTTGGAGAATTTAGTTCCCACCATAAATGCAGTTCCACAGCTCCCCGTTTCGAAACGCTCAACCCCGTTTCGAAACACCCTTGAAATAGAAAGTGTCGTTGCAGTCTGATGCAACACTTGTATCGAAACGACGTATCGAAATGCTTGTTCCCGTATCGAAACGCTTTGCATTTAAAAGGTAGTTGGGAAATAGCCGTTGGGGGTTTTATGACAGTTGAGGTCATGCCACATAGGCGTATCGAAACGGGTAAGATCGTATCGAAACGCCAAGAAAAATGCCCACCCAGATTGAAACCCGTTTCAAAACAGGCAGAGTTATTTTAGAGCATTTTGCCACTGTAAATACCTGTATCGAAACACCTATGGGTGTTTCGAAATACTTGTGTGGTTTTGGCTTTAAAAACGTTTGAAAACCTTTTTGAAATATCACATAAACATAGTTTCAAGTTGTTTAGACTTAGAAATGATTTTAATTTCATTTTAATTTTGTTCAAAACATTTTTTAATTATTATATTAAAACATTAGTTCTACGGTATTTATATAAATACGAATTCATGTCAATTCATTACGTTAAAAGAACTCTTGGTTTCAAATTTACAAAATTTTTGTTGTGCAATAATGAAAGCAATTTTCCCCCAAATTTTCACATACTTTTATTTCTATTTTTTAAAAATCATTTTAGTTTTTTTTAATGAAACATATTTTCTTCATTGTTTTTATATTTTATATGAAAACAATAACGAAAATGGGCTATGAAAACTAAACGATGTCTTAGTTTTTATATTTTTTATTAATTAAAGACGTAATTATATTCTCATTGTAAATATTAAAATTCGAACCTATATAAAATATGACAATATAAGTATCTTTAACCACTAAGCCAATTAATGGATCTCTTAATTTTTATATTTTAATTTTGCGATATTGAATTTATGTACTATTTTTTATTTGAAAACCTCGATTTTTTTCTTAAATTAGGTTAAATTTTATATTTAACTTCTGACATGACAACAATAAAAAAGGTAAAAGTTCATTGATATCTTCTTTTTATGAAGCAAATCGACTTCGATTCTTGAATAATTTGAACAATTCCTCAATATCTTGTTCATTCGCAACAAAATATTTTCTTTGTGCGATGGTAAAAAAACATGCTTTTTTGGGGAGAGATACTATTTCACCTTCACCAATCGAGTCGCAGGTATCTAACATATTCATATCTAATGTCTTTTTCAAGGCTCGATAGATAATTTGATAAGCCAATGATTTTTTCCGTGTTTCATAATACGATTAACCAACATGTTAACTAATCGATTACGATAAATTGGATCGGATTTTGCAGTTTTTTCTTCTGCAGTACCTCGACGTGACATGAGCGTGAAAGGGGTTCAAGAATCCGTTTTCTTTTTATAAGGGCTAAAATCATTTATTTTGGCTTTTTGACCCCATATTGTAGGGTGGATCTCGAAAGATATGAAAGATCTCCCTCCAAGCCGTACATACGACTTTCATCGAATACAAGTTTCCACAGAATTCTATATGTATCTATGAGATCGAGTATGAAATTCTGTTTACTCACTTTAAATTGAGTATCCGTTTCCCTCCCTTTCCTGCTAGGGTTGAAAATCATGTATTTTACATATCCATACGGTTGAGTCCTTGGGTTTCCGAAATAGTGTAAAACGAAGTGCTTCGAATCATTGCTATTTGACCTGGACCTGTTCTAAAAGAGTCGAGGCATTTCGAATTGTTTGTTGACACGAACAAAGTTAGGGAAAACCTCTGAAATTATTTCAATATTGGACATTGGACATATAATAGTTCTGAATCGAATCTCTTTAAAAAGAAGATCTTTTGTCTCATGATAGCCTGCTCCAGTCCCCTTAATTGCCCTTCTCCAACCCTTACTGCCCAACATGAGAGCGGACAGCTAATGCATTCCACTTATTAAACAGGGTTCTATGGTCGGTCCGACCAACAAGGGGTAGTACAGGAATATTCACCTGTTGTCTATCGACTACGCCTTTCGGCATGGTCTTAGGCCCTGACTCACCCTCCGTGGACGAACCTTGCGGAGGAACCTTTGGGTTTTCGGGGCATTGGATTCTCACTAATGTTTGCGTTGCTCAAGCCGACATTCTCGCTTCCGCTTCGTCTACTCCCGCTCATGCGGGTGCTTCCCCCTAAGGCAGAACGCTCCCCTACAGATGCATTTTTACATCCCACAGCTTCGGCAGATCGCTTAGCCCCGTTCATCTTCGGCGCAAGAGCGCTCGATCAGTGAGCTATTACGCACTTTTTTCAAGGGTGGCTACTTCTAGGCAAACCTCCTGGCTGTCTCTGCACCCCTACCTCCTTTATCACTGAGCGGTCATTTACGGGCCTTAGCTGGTGATCCGGGCTGTTTCCCTCTCGACGATGAAGCTTAATTCCTACATTTATAATTTTTATCGATTTGACCCTAAATATTTAGAAATCACAGTTTTAAATGGTCAAATGGATTAAAAAAAACTTTAAACTAAAGTAATAAAAAGTTATTTTGCCTTTTTTAAGCTGTTAGGTCAAAATTTAACAATAAAAGTAAAAAAAATAGTAGAGGGACCAAGATTTTCAAAGAAAAACAGTGCAAAGAATTAATGTCACAAAACTAAGTATAGAGATTAAATTTTAAAATAATATAAAAACTTCTAACATATTTAAAACTTTTTCCTAAGATATATATATCTTACCACACATGATTAAAAAGTTTTTATAAATGATAAAAACAAATATGTCTTGCATTAAAAAGCTTTAAATAAAATCTATCATAATTTATATAAAAAATGTAAAATTTATTATTTTACACATGTATGTATATTTCCACTATAAAATTTAAATTTTAAATTCCTAACATTCAACCCTAAAAATAAAACTTTAAACATTAAACCATATACTCTACATTCTAAACACTAACTTTAATTTCTGACCCCTAAAATTTTAAGCTATAAATTAAACTCTTAATCCTTAAAATTAAAAGGCTTGTGTAAAATAAAATTTACACCGCCTGTATATCAATTTTTTTTTCTAAAATAAAACTCGAACATGAATATTCAAGATCTTAAAAATCTCGATATTAGTAACTTTGTGAAGACTTCATTGGTATGTTTATGTATTTATTTATGGTGGGCTTTTTTTGGTATTTATATAAGATAATGGTGTGATGTTTCCACTATTGCCAAGTAGTTGAGCGTGGGAACATGAGGAAAAGGGACTGAATGCGTAAAACTAAAAGAGCAACCGACGAAGGATTGAGTGTGGCAATGGGCATGGTGAATGATTGGTGGGATCACCATTTTTATCAAAATGCGCACTAACCCCATCACCCTTTTTCAATATCTTTCAATCCAAAACCCAAAACACTCCTCCTCTCTCCTTTCTTTTCATCTTCCTGGTCCCATCTCCAGTCTCCACCATTGCCATGGCCAAGCACTAGCACTCCTTCTCCCCCCTCTCTCTGTGTTTTTTCACGATAATCTAGTCTTTTTTGGATCTGGGTTTTTAGTTTTTACTCTTTCTGGGTATGGGGAATTGCTTGTGTAAGTGGGAGGCTTCCGTATACAGAGTATCGTCAAATCCCAAATCAGGTTTGAAACATGAATTCAAACTGTGGCTGTATACTCTGTTTTCTTGTATTTTTGTTTTAGAAACGTTTGTTCGTTTTTCAGATTCATCCAAAGAGCAACCCAAAGTGAAGAGGGAAGACAGTAAGCTGCCGTCGAATCCGGAAGAAGTAGAAGACCTCCGCGGCAGCGATTCGGCGGCGAATCCATTGATAGCGTTCACATTCGAAGAGTTGAAGCTCATCACCGAGAATTTCAGGCAAGACCGGCTATTGGGTGGAGGGGGTTTCGGGAACGTTTATAAAGGCTTCGTTACGGAGGACTTGAGGGAAGGTCTTCAGATTCAGCCTCTTCCCGTTGCTGTAAAAGTTCATGACGGTGATAATAGTTATCAAGGTCACCGGGAATGGCTGGTAATTTTCCTTTCCTTTCCCTTTCCGAGCTTATTTTCCGAGAAAATGTTATCCGATGAGATTTGTTGAGTGTTAGGCGGAGGTGATATTTCTGGGGCAGCTTTCGCATCCGAATTTGGTGAAATTAATTGGATACTGCTGCGAAGATGATCATCGGGTCCTTATATACGAGTACATGGCCCGTGGTAGCGTGGAAAACAATCTATTTTCAAGTAAGTTTGTTATATTCCATGGTTAAACAATCGGAGTTTATATTTAATACATTGACAATATATAATTACATGTATCATCAATAAATTAAATTATGACATATTATAATATTCTCATATCATCATCTAATTTGCTGACGGTGCATAGAATTTATATAGTCAATTTATCAAATATAAATATTATTTTTATTATGAATTTGTATTCAATATAAAAGCACGGTAAGTTTTCACAAGTGCCTTAATTTTAGGGTTTAAGAATTTAGTTTACTGTTTAGAGTTTAGGTTTAAGAGTTTGGAATTTAAGGTTTAGAGGTTAGGGTAATATGACGAGAGATTTAGGTTTTAATCTATAAATCTTAAATTCTAACTTTAAACCCTAAATTCTAACCACTATACATAAGTTCTAAACCCTTAAACATAAACTCATGAATCTTACGCCCTAAACTAAATCGCTAAACTATAAAACTAAGACACTTATAAAAACTTTTAATTCTCACCGCCATTGTATTGTATAGAACAATTACCCATTATTATTTTCCAATTTTTCTCAAGGAATTATTCTTTATTTGAACTTAATTAACGAGTATGAGTACTTAAATATTTTATCTAATTATG
Source organism: Hibiscus tridactylites (assembly GCA_958450335.1). Classification (NCBI taxonomy): domain Eukaryota; kingdom Viridiplantae; phylum Streptophyta; class Magnoliopsida; order Malvales; family Malvaceae; genus Hibiscus; species Hibiscus tridactylites. The sequence goes on from OY288288.1 coordinate 12,606,955, forward strand.
ATATATAATTAGATGATGATAGATTATTAAAATTTAAAATTATATTATTTTTAATGTTGTGTCATCATTTATTTTACTAATAGTGTATAAAATTATATACCGCCAATATATTAAATATTCACTCGTGATATTATCTTATATATACTAAATGTCGTGTCATCATTTGTTTTACTTATAAAAACTCTAAAGTGTCTTATATTTTATATTTAGAAAATTGTGGAAGATATTTTATTTTTTATGCTTAATATTTAATTTTCTAACAATGAATCATTTATTTATTATTTACCTTAAAAAAATTCAAAATATGTCACTCTATCATATTATTTTGGTCACTTATTGATCTTACTCATAGTTTTCGAAAGTTAATTATTTAACATGTCAAGTCATATAAAATTAAAAAATGATAAAATTGCACCTAAAATGTCAAGTCATAATAATTTGTAAATTGAAATATGATAAAGAGTAAAAAAATGAAAACATAATTGTTGTTATTTAATATTTATTGGCTTTTCTAATATGATATTTTGAAAATTAGTTGACAAATGTCGTGAAACAGATAGCATAAATAATTAGCAAAAATCAATAGATGTCGGATGGGTTGGATTAAGAATGGATGTATCCAACATTCATATAAATAATATTTAGAATTATACATCTATAATACAAAAAAAAACTTCGATACATAATTCGTGTAAACTAAAGTTTATACGTATATTTTTACAAAATAAGTAATCAATATTTAGAAGATTTTAAAGTAATTCTCCCAATTTGATAACAGCTCTTTTTTTTTCTTCAAATTTTATTGATTAATCTTTAGAAAATAAGGATGGTGGTATTGTTTGTGATAAATTAAGATTTTCGTTTTATTTTAATGTTCATCACACATAGCATGCTTACAGTCAAGGACGGAAGCATAATTTTATATTAAAGGATTGCTTTTTCCGTCTTTTCTCAGTTTATTTTTGCATATTTTTCTGCTTATTTCAAACGTTAAGTAATCGAAGATAAAGAATCCATTGTGACAGGAGTATTACTTCCTCTTCCGTGGTCAACTAGAATGAAGATTGCATTGGGTGCTGCCAAAGGACTCGCCTTCCTCCATGAAGCCGACAAGCCCGTCATCTACCGCGATTTCAAGACTTCTAATATCCTACTCGATCTGGTTGGTTATAATTATACACTCCTCTCGTCACTTTGTCACTATTGTTGGGACGTAAAATTTTATATCTAGACTGCAAACTGTTAATGAATTATATTAAAAATTTAAGGGACGTAGAATTACAAAAATATAAAGCGATAAAAAAATACATAAATTATATAAGAATTTGAAATTTTCAAAAAGTAGAGGATTAAATTCATGGGTTTTGTTTTTGCATAAAAAAACAGGATTACAACGCTAAGCTCTCTGATTTTGGGCTAGCCAAAGATGGACCCGAGGGAGACAAATCTCACGTCTCAACTCGCATAATGGGCACATATGGCTATGCAGCTCCTGAGTACATCATGACCGGTATCTTCTTCTTACTCTTTACGTATTAATTGAATCATAGGTGGAGTGATAAAAGATTTGCTGTTTGTGCAGGGCATTTGAGTCCTCGTAGTGATGTGTACAGTTTCGGTGTTGTCCTTCTCGAGCTTCTCAGCGGAAGGAAATCGCTCGACAAATCACGGCCGGCACGCGAACAAAACCTCACGGAGTGGGCACTTCCTCTTCTCAAAGAGAAGAAGAAGTTAGACGACATAGTAGACCCCAGATTACAAGGGGATTTTCCCATCAGAGCCTTCCACAAAGCTGCCATGCTAGCTTATCACTGCCTCAACCGCAACCCGAAAGCGAGGCCTCTCATGCGAGACATCGTCGATTCCTTGGACCCTCTTCAGCTCTCTCCTCATCCACTTCCGGCGGAAAAAACAGTCATCACCGTCTCCACCGAGGTACCAGATCAGTTGAATGTTGAGACTGTTACAGAATTTGGTGCTCCCCTATGATAACCTTTTTGTTCCAACATGCACATGCACATGTACATGTATATGTATATGTATATGTATATTCATTTGTTGCTGACATGGATGAATGTAGTGAGTAGATTGTTTGTGGGAAGATACAATAAGCTATAATTCTTTTTTGTTGGTTCTAAATTTCTAATTTGTTGAGGGAGGTTTAACTTTGCCATCACTGTTCTCAAGAAACTATTACAAGTTCATCCGAGTAAAATCCACATGAAAGATAGCAAGAACTTTATCCGGTGGAGTGCGGAAGAGACGGCAATCTAGTCCCAGCGACCAATTCAGTGTCGACAAGCCAGCGACAATCCGGTGGTTTAGGTTTATGGTGAAAAATATTCGACTCGATCTGACCCATGACTAATGGTGTAATTTTTTTTATATGTTTTCAGGAATATTTGCAATAATGCTCCCTCTTTATATATATTTTACAATTAGGACATTAAAATTGAATTTTTTACAATTAGGTCCTTAAAATTTTATTTATTTTACAATTAGGTCCCTAAATTATATTTTTTAATAGATTAGGTCGGTTTAGGTTTGGGTTTAAATATATAATTTTGGGTTGAATTTTTTAAACGACGAGGCTGGGTGGAGTTCAAATTTAAGGCACATATTTTCGGGTCGAGTTTGGATCGACCAAAAACCCGACCCGACCCGTACACATCCTTAATCTCAGGTTGTACACACATTTCATTTCCTCACATATGCCTCACGGTTCCACCTCTAACACCGAGCAAATATCTTTAAATTTCTTTCTTTCGATAAAAATAAAATTTATAAAAAATATTTTTGAAGAATTCAAATTGCGTTTTGAAATTTCACTTTAAAAATATCATTTTTCGAAATTCCTTCAAATTCCTTCTCACCTGATCCCACATTTCTCATTATAAAACAAAAGCATGGTGATTGTCGATGCCCTTGAATTTTTTTGGGAAAAAATCAAATCAGTTTTTGAATTTTTCCCCATCTAATTAAATCCTCACATTAAAACAAACATTATGATCTTAACCGGCATTAACAGTTAATTTTAACGATTTTTTAAACTAATTTTTACTTTTTTATACTTTTAACGTTTTTATTTTCTATTATTTTTATTTCAAACATATCTTTTCACAATATCTTCTACTTATGAATTTTATGGGAGGTAAGGAGGTATTCATAAAGGTAGTCTTACAAACGATTCTTGTATTTGCAATGTCATGTTTCTTATTTTCGAAGAGTTTTTGTAAGGAATTAGAAACAATTTTTTCTTGATTTTGGTGGCAAAAATCGAGTGACAAAAGGGATATTTATTGGTGTACTTGGGAGAATTTATTTCAAGTAAATGATGAAGGTGCTATGGGCTTTCGAGACATGTGCAAATTTAATATTGCACTTTGGCAAAGCAAGGCTGGAGGATTGTTCAGAATTCAAGTTCTTTGATGGCAAGATTACTAAGATCGAAGTACTTTCCTAGTCAGGACTCCATGCATGTATCTTTGGGATCTAATCCTTTTATAGTTGGAAGAGCATATGAACTTCTCGGGGACTTTTGGAGATGGGTTGTAAGTGGTTGGTTGGGTGTGATAATTCTATTAATATATGAAATGACTTTTGGCTGCCAGGATATTCACAGAGGAAGATATCTTCACCAAACATCCAAGGTTTATCTAGAGTCTCGGACCTAATCTCCACTACAAGACTGCGGTGAAATAAAGAACTAATTTCTTCAAGTTTTTCTATTGAAGATGCTAATGTTATCTTGTTTATAAGACTTCCTACTGCTCATCTCATAGATAAAGTATTCTGGTTGGAGAGCTTTCGAGAAATTATTCAGTTTGCAGTGCATATAAAATGCTTATTTCAAGGAGAGTAATGGATAATAATCTATCATCTATGTACATATTGATATGGAATTCATCATGTCCATCTAAAGCTAAGATCTTAGTTTAGAAATTTACATGAAATTACATTCCAACTACACAGTACTTATACATTAAGCATGTCAATCAGTCACCAAAATGTCCACGGTATCAAAATCAGGAGGAAGATAATGCTCATGCTAGTTTCATATGTGGATTTAATGTGCAAGTTTGGCGGATGCTTGGTTATTCTTGGCCTACTCAGGTATCGCAGTATCAATTTCATTATTGATTACTATGGATGTTAACTAAGTATACAGATCATAGACAAACAGAAATCATTATTGTATTATGGGCTATCTGGTTTGCAAGGAATAAGTTAGTGAATGAGAGTGTTACCAGTCGGCTATCGAAGTAGTGACTTTCATCAGGGGTTATGTTGCTGAACTTCGTTCGAATTCAACTAGGCTCACACATCCAAATGTCCGTATGTAACACCCGAGTTTGGGGGTCGGGTAAAAATAATATTAAAATAATGTTCGAGTTTCCCTTCTCGTTTTAAAAACTCATTTTATATGTTGGATCAAACCTAAAATAAATTAGAACCCAAAACTCTATAGATTTTGAAATTGGGGAAGATGACCATTTTCATTAATGGTAAATTGGTAAATAAGTGGCCTTTCAAATAAAACTCTTTTTCATTTAAAATTATCTTTTATCATCTTCTTCTCTCCTCACCCATTTTTTCTTTCAACGACAAAAACCCCTTCTCCCCTTAGTTTACTATTCCATCACATATCTTGCCCATTGTTGAAGGTTTTGCAAAGATAACCTCGTTTTTTATATATCCTCGTCATTCTCTTCAAGTTAATACCTTTAGTTTTCATTTTTGTCAATGATTTTAAAATTTGAAGTTTTGGGGTTTTTGATTAAAAATGATATCTTTATTGTCTTTAACAAAAAAATTTGATTTGTTAATGATATATGAGTTGTTTACTATCTATGAGGTCCAACATAGTATATTTTTACATGGTTTTATGGAGTTTCCCGAATTTGGGTTTTTGAGGGGTTTTTGGAGGGTTTTAGGTTCAGTTTTGGGAGTGTTTTATGTGGGAGAGTGTGGGCTGATGGTTATACTATATATAAGGGTTGTTTTGGAGGCCTTATGAAGTAATTTAAGGGTTGAAAACAAAGGATTTGGACTATGTTTCATGGCAGCTCGAGAATGAGGAAATTGAGAGTTGTTCTTAGCTTGGATCATGTGTTTATGTGCTTGAATTATGTTCCGGGTTGCTACTTTGATATGTGAACTGATTTGAGGTTGTTTTGATTGTGTTGGGATGATTAGAAGCAAGAAATTTAGTTGGTAAAACTTCGAGGACGAATCCGGAGATTTTGGAGACTTGAGCGTGGTTTTCGGCTCTCATTTGGGTAGCAATGGTGAGTAGAAATGTTAAACCTTGTTTTGTTTTCGAAATGGAAATCTTGGGGGTTGGGTGGGACCTAGAAGGTTCACCTAAACCCGAGTGTAAGTTACTACTCCTACATCTTTGTTATGTGTTAATGAATGATTATATGATGTGGTCATGTGCATCTTAAGTTGTTTTACATCGTTGTTGTTGTGTAGTCGTGTAGAAGTCGAGCCTCACGTGATGGTTGTCTAAACTACAGTGATGAGTGGTCCCACCGGTAGTGACTAGTAGTAGAGTAAGATGATGAGTGGTCCCATCGGAAAACTACTAGTCGAACGATGATGTGTGGTCCAACCATGTGTATGTTGGTTGTGCATGTGCAAGCCATGTGTAGTCTTGTTGTGATAATCATTCGTGCATCCATTGATTTATTGTCAATTACGAAATGTGTTTTGAAAACTGCATGCTTGTTGAATTGTAAAGCTTCTCTCACTAAGCTAGTTAGCTTACGCTCTCCTTTATTTCCAACATGCAGATCGTTAGAGTTCGGGAGGCAAGTGGGCAAGGGAGGAGCTTTTGGAGTTCTCAAAGTAGCTCAAGTATGATTTACGTATTTGTAATAATGCCTAGACGATGAGGGTGTAGACTTGTAGGAGTTGGGGTCAAACTCCTTAGTTTGATTTTGTTGATGTTCTAGCATGTGGAGTTGTGGATGTTATGTTTGGATGTGTTATGCTTTTTGTTGTGGATTGAGAACCATGCTTATTTTGTTGCTTAATTGCTTGTGTTTAAGAGTCTATGAACTTGACCTATGAATGCTTTATGTATGGTTCTTTAAAGCATGAAACCTTATAAATGCTAAGTATGTCTCATTTTGAGTAAATGCTTGAATCCTTTGAATGTATGGTCCTTGTTCGTTTCGAATGCCTTGTATGCTGAATCTTGGTTGATAAATGTTGTATGTATGCTTGCTTGTGCCTAAGCGAGTCTTAATTTGCATCTAGAGTTGTGGTTTGGAGTCCTTAGCTGCATTTTTTAGTGTTGCGGTGCAGGGCGTATCGGTATGCCCAAGGGCCGTATCGATACGGTCCTACACTTTGGGGCTCAGTTTAAGCCTAGCGTACCGATACGCGGGGGTGTATCGATACGCCAAAGCTTCTCTGAAAATCTGAGAATTTGACGTATCGGTACGAGTCTATGGTGTATCGGTACGGTCTTGTATCATTGACCGTGAGAAGTTGACTAGTAAGGGCGTATCGGTATGGTCAACCAGTGTACCGATACAGTCTCCCTACGTTGACTATGGGTTGTTGATCGGGTCAAGGCGTATCAATACCCTCTTCAAGAGTATCGATACGGCCCGCCGATTAAACTAAAATGGACTCTTTTAAATTGTTTGCTTGGTTGTACGCATCATTTGATGTCCTTCCGCTGTCGTGTCACCCATAGAGTGTATGAATGCCTTTAGACAAGATAATAATTAAAAGAAATTTTCTAGGGTTGCTAACCGAAGTTGGGATTTAGCGGGTTTCATTTCGGTTTTCCTAGTATAGCCTACTCGGACCGATCTCCGGTCAGTCGTCCAGACCGGGACGAGGGGGTTACGTTTGGTGGTATCAGAGCCTGAAGTTTCTGAGACCTCGGGCAGGTAAGTGAGGTAAGTTAATGTGTTATGTGTAGTTGTATCTCGGTGAGTGTTTTGCCATGCATGCTTTAATGACCTTGTTGTTGTTTGAGGGTTGGTCAAATGTCCCCATTGTTAGGCGGTGTTGTCAAAATAAAAAGAAAATTGTTTTGGTTTAATGAGCTTGAGAACCAGAGTCCTTGCCCTTTGCTAACCTAACGTTTTCCTTGGTTGTTGTGTGTTTATTGTTTTAGATCTTGTTTTGCTATGGTGAGACCAAGGGGGCGACCTATAGCGGGTGACCAGGCACCCGAAGGTGAGCCTCATGCTCCCCCTACTCTCGGTGGTGATGGTGATATGCTTCAGGCCGGTGCTCAAGTCGGAGGTGATGGTAATGGGCCTAAGGGCGGTGCTAATGTTAGAGGTGTTAGGGCTCAGGCGTGTCAGGTTCCTGCGGGCGCGGACATGACCCATCTAATTCAAACTATAGTTGGAGTATTTCAGACATCATTGGCTGGTGCACAAGCTGCAGCACCACCTCAGGGTGCGGGGACAGGATTACCCCTAGAGAGGCTACGTAACTTGGGAGCAGTTGAGTTTCGTGGATTGACTCCCGAGGGTTCGGAGGGGGGGCTTGAGAGCACTACTCGCATCTTGGGTCAGATGGAGTGTTTAGATGCCCGTAAGTTGGGTTGTATTGCCTCCTTGCTTCAAGGGGACACTTATACTTGGTGGACCACTGTTACTTCGGGGATAGCCGAAGCGGATATTACGTGGGAGTTCTTCAGAAATGCTTTCAAGAGGAAGTATCTTGGGGTTCGGTACTTAGATGAAAAGAAAAGGGAGTTTATGACCTTGGTTCAGGGTAACCGGATCGTGGCTGAGTGTGAGGTCCAGTTCGTGAGATTGAGCCAATATGCACCAGAGTTGGTCCCTAATGAGAGGGATCGGTGTGAGCGCTTCAGATATGGGTTGACTAGAGATGGGAAGACTTACATGCTTGCCTCTGACTACACTGAGTTTGATGTTTTGGTCTCTAGGGCCAAGGATATTGAGCATAACTTAGGCTCTAGTGCACGTGCTAGTGGATCCGATTCCGGAAAGAGACATGCGAACTGGAATAGAGATCATGCCAAGAGCCATAGGGATAAGAGGTACCAGCCCGATCTGAGACATAGGGGTGGTAACTATGGTCAGGGCCATCAGGGCCAAGGAGCTGTTATGCACACACCAGAGTGCAATAGGTGTGGGAGACACCACCAGGGCGAGTGTGCGGGTACCTTTGGGCCGTGTTGGAACTGTGGATCTCGAGACCAGATGAGGCGTAACTGTCCACACCCAGCTAGGGGCGGACCGACTCCAGCTAGGGGCTTTGAGCATCATAGAGGCCGTGGGTACGGTCGCGGAAACTTTCGGCCAAGGAATGAGGGTCAGAGGAACTTGGCTCATGTTGTAGCAGTCCAGCCCGATGGAGGAGGACCGGCTAGGGTGTATGCTCAGCGAGAGGCTGGGAATGACACTGATGTCATTGCAGGTAATTTTTCATTACAGTCTTTGAGTTTGCTTTCTTTGATAGATTCGAGGTTAACACATTCGTGTATATTGGGTGAGCATGCAAGGTCATTAGGGTTACCATGTGATTGGTTAGAGGTAGGTGTAAATGTTACTAGCTCTTTTGGTGATACGGTGGTAGTTAGGAAAGTGTATAGGAGGTGTCCCTTGATGGTTTAGGGCCACGTATTTCCGGTCAATATGATGGAGTTACCCTTCTACGATTTTGATATGATTTTGGGCATGGATTGGCTTGTAGAGCATAGAGCTAGGGTTGACTTTGAGACCAAGGCAGTCTCTTTGAGGCTTACTGATGACTTTGAGGTTGTGGTAGTTGGTGAGAACGTCAGGTTCTTGTCCAATGTGGTTTTGGCTTTGGAAGCTTAGAGGTTATTGAGTTCAGGGTGTCAAGCTTACTTGGCTTATGTAATGAATTCGGATACGAGTGAGGTGAGACCTCAGGACATCAGAACAATATGTGATTTTCCGAGTGCTTTTCCGGAAGAGTTACAGGCTTGCCTCTAGACAGAGCAGTTGAGTTTGCTATCGAGACATATTCTAATTCTGCACCAGTGTCGATTGCTCCGTATAGAATGCCACTGAAAGAGTTGAGAGAGTTGAAGACACAACTTCAAGAGTTGACCGATAGAGGTTTCATTAGGCCTAGTATTTCTCCGTGGGGTGCTCCGGTCTTGTTTGTGAAAAAGAAGGATGGTAGCATGAGGAAGTGTATAGATTATAGGTAGTTGAATAAGGTGACAGTGAAGAACAAATACCCTTTGCCTAGGATTGATGACTTGCTAGACCAGTTAAGAGGTGCTTCCGTGTTTTCGAAGATTGACTTGAGGTCCGGGTACTACCAGTTGAAGGTAAAGGATGTGGACATACCGAAGACAACCTTTCGTACACGTTATAGGAACTATGAGTTTTTGGTGATGCCTTTTGGGTTGACAAACGCTCTGACAGCTTTAATGGATATGATGAACCGTGTGTTTCATGAGTTCTTGGACATGTTTGTGGTGGTGTTCATAGACGACATCTTAGTATACTCTAGGACCGAAAAGGAGTATGATGGGCATTTGCGGTTAGTACTTCAGACCCTACTAGAGAATCAGTTGTCCAAGCTAAGCAAATGTGAGTTTTGGATTAGGGAGGTAGTCTTCCTAGGTCTTGTGATATCGGCTAGTGGGACTAATGTGGATCCCAAGAAGATAGAAGCTATAGTGAGTTGGAAACAACCGAAGTCAGTGACAGAAATCCGCAGTTTCCTAGGTTTGGCGGGGTACTATAGAAGGTTTGTTGAGGGGTTTTCTAGGATAGCGGCTCCTTTGACTAAGTTGCTATAGAAGAATGTTCTGTGTTAGTGGTCAGATGCAAGACAAAAAGCGTTTGAGAAATTGAAGGAAGCTTTGACCGAAGCTCCTATCTTGATTCAGCCCGAACCGAGGAGAGAATTTGTGATCTATAGTGATGCATCCTATGTAGGGCTAGGTTGTGTGCTTATGCAAGAAGGTAAGGTGGTAGCATATGCTTCGCGACAATTGAAAGTTTATGAGAAGAATTACCCCACCCATGATATAGAGATAGCCACAGTGGTGTTCGCATTGAAGATTTGGAGACACCACCTTTATGGTGAGAAGTGCACCGTGTATACTGACCACAAGAGTTTGAAGTATTTGATGTCTCAGAGGGAGTTGAACCTCAGGCAATGTAGGTGGTTAGAGCTCTTTAAGGATTTTGACCTCACAATAGAGTACCATCCGGGTAAGGCAAACGTAGTGGCCGATGCCTTGAGTAGAAAAGTAGTCGTTGAGTTACGAGCTATGTTTGCGAGGTTGAGTGTGTCTAAGGATGGTGGGTTGATAGCCGAGCTTCAGGTTAAACCTTTGTTAGTTCAGTTAATTCGAGAGAAGCAGTTGCGAGATGAGTCTTTGGCACCTAACGTGCAAGACATAGTCGAAGGTAGGCCTACCGAGTATTGTTTTGGTGAGAATGGGATCCTATGTTACAAGGATAGGGTAGTGGTTCCGGAGGATGCTGAGTTGAGGCGTACGGTCTTGAATGAAGCTCATAATAGTCCTTTTGCTATGCATCCGGGTAGCACAAAGATGTATAGAGGGTTAAATGAGGAGTACTATTGGGTTGGTTTGAAGAAGGACGTGGCCGAGTTTGTCAGTAGGTGTATGGTTTGTCAGAGGGTCAAGGCCGAGCATCAATTTCCCTCAGGATTGTTACAGCCGTTGAAGATTCCAGAATGGAAGTGGGAACGTATCACCATGGACTTTGTGTCGGGGCTACCGTTGACTCATTCGAAGAAGAATTCAATGTGGGTGATTGTGGATAGGTTTACTAAGTGTGCCCACTTCATACCAGTTCATACCACCTATACCTTAGACAAGTTGGACGATCTGTATATCTGTGAGATAGTGAGACTACATGGGGTACCGAAATCGATTGTGTCAAACCGAGATCCGAGGTTTACAGCTAGATTTTGGGAGTGTTTGCATCGAGCCTTGGGTACTTGGTTAAACTTCAGCACTTCGTATCATCCGCAGTCAGATGGTTAGTCTGAGAGAGTGATTCAGGTGTTGGAAGATATGATGAGATGTTGTATCATTGAGTTTCAGGGGTCGTGGGAGAAACATCTACAGTTAGTGGAGTTTGCATATAATAACAGTTTTCAGTCGAGTATTCAGATGGCTCCGTATGAGGCCTTGTATGGTAGGAAGTGTAGAACTCCGATTTATTGGGTCGAAGCCGGACAGAAGCTTGTACCGATGCTTAATTTGCTTAAGGGCACCACCGAGAAGGTGAAGTTGATATGTGATCGTGTGAAGGCAGCTTCAGATCGACATAAGTCCTATGTCGACTTAAAGAGGAAAGAGGTAGAGTATTCCGTGGGAGATAAAGTGTTTTGAAAGTCTCACCTTGGAAGAAGGTGATGAGGTTTGGGAGGAAGGGCAAGTTGAGCCCAAGATTCATTGGACCTTACGAGGTAGTTGAGCGGATTGGGCTAGTAGCTTACCGTTTGAGATTGCCTTCCGAGTTAGAGAAGATCCATGATGTCTTTCATGTGTCGATGCTTAGGAGGTATAGATCAGATCTGTCCCATGTTATGCCTGTTGAGGAGATAGAGTTGAATCCAGATTTGTCTTACAATGAAGAGTCGGTTGAGATACTTGCTTCTGATAGCAAGGTGTTGCGTGGCAAGACCATAGAGTTGGTCAAAGTGTTATGGAGACATAGAGGTGTGGAAGAGGCCACGTGGGAAAGGAAAGCTGATATGCTTGAGCAGTTTCTGTACTTGTTTCCGTCAGGTAATTTCAAGGACGAAATTCCTTAAGTGGGGGAGAGTTGTAACACTCGTGTTTGGGGGTCGGGTGAAAATAATATTAAAATATTGTTCGGGTTTCCCTTCTCGTTTTAAAAACTCATTTTATATGTTGGATCAAAACTAAATTAAAATTAGAACCCAAAACTCCATGGATTTTGAAATTGGGGAAGATGACCATTTTCAATAATGGCTAATTGGTAAATAAGTGACCTTTCAAATAAAACCCCTTTTCATTTAAAATTACCTTTTATCATCTTCTTCTCTCGTCATCCATTTTTGCTTCCAACGACAAAAACCCCTTCTCCTCTTAGTTTACTATTCCATCACATATCTTGCACATTGTTGAAGGTTTTGCAAAGGTAACCTCGTTTTTGACATGTCCTCGTCATTCTCTTCAAGTTGATACCTTTAGTTTTCATTTTTGTCCATGATTTTGAAATTTGAAAGTTTTGGGGTTTTAGATTAAAAATGCCATCTTTATTGTCTTTAACTAAAGATTTTGATTTGTTAATGATATATGAGTTGTTTACTATCTATGAGGTCCAACATAGTAGATTTTTACATGGTTTTATGGAGTTTCCCGAATTTGAGTTTTTGAGGGGTTTTTGGAGGGTTTTAGGTTGAGTTTTGGGGGTGTTTATGTGGGAGAATGTGGGCTGATGGTTAGACTATATATAAGGGTTGTTTTGGAGGCCCTGGGAGTAATTTAAGGGTTGAAAACAAAAGATTTGGACTATGTTTCATGGCAGCTCGGGAATGAGGAAATTTAGAGTTGTTCTTAGCTTGGATCATGTGTTTATGTGCTTGAATTGTGTTTCGGGTTGCTACTTTGACATGTGAACTAATTTGAGGTTGTTTTGATTGTGTTGGGATGATTTGAAGCAAGGAATTTAGTTGGTGAAGCTTCAGGGACGAATTCATAGATTTTGGAGACTTGAGCGTGGTTTTCGGCTCTCATTTGGGTAGCAACGGTGAGTAGAAATGTCAAAACTTGTTTTGTTTTCGAAATGGAAATCTTGGGGTTGGGTGGGACCTAGAGGGTTCACCTAAACCCGAGTGTAAGTTACTACTCCTACATCTTTGTTATGTGTTGATGAATGGTTATATGATGTGGTCATGTGCATCTCGAGTTGTTTTACATCGTTGTTGTTGTGTAGTCGTGTAGAAGTCGAGCCTCACGTGATGGTTGTCTAAACTATGATTATGAGTGGTCTCATCGGTAGTGACTAGTAGTAGAGTAAGATGATGAGTGGTCCCATCGGAAAACTACTAGTCGAACAATGATGTGTGGTCCCACCGTATGTATGTTGGTTGTGCATGTGCAAGCCATGTGTAGTCTTGTTGTGATAATCATTCGTGCATCCATTGATTTATTGTCAATTACGAAATGTGTTTTGAAAATTGCATGCTTGTTGAATTGTATAGCTTCTCTCACTAAGCTAGTTAGCTTACGCTCTCCTTTATTTCCAACATGCAGATCGTTAGAGTTTGGGAGACAAGTGGGAAAGGGAGGAGCTTTTGGAGTTCTCAAAGTAGCTCAAGTATGACTTACATATTTGTAATAATGCCTAGACGATGGGGTGTAGACTTGTAGGAGTTGGGGTCAAACTCCTTAGTTTGATTTTGTTGATGTTCTAGCATATGGACCTGTGGATGTTATGTTTGGATGTGCTATGCTTTTTGTTGTAGATTGAGAACCATGCTTATTTTGTTGCTTAATTGCTTGTATTTAAGAGTCTATGAACTTGACCTATGAATTCTTTATGTATGGTTGTTTAAAGCATGAAACCTTATAAATGCTAAGTATGTCTCCTTTTGAGTAAATGCTTGAAACCTTTGAATGTATGGTCCTTGTTCATTTCGAATGCCTCGTATGCTGAATCTTGGTTGATAAATGTCGTATGTATGCTTGCTTGTTCCTAGGCGAGTCTTAATTTGCATCTAGAGTTGTGGTGTGGAGTCCTTAGCTGCATTTTTTAGTGTTGAGGTGTAGGGCGTATCGATACGCCCAAGGGCCGTATCGATATGGTCCTACACTTTGGGGCTCAGTTTAAGCCTAGTGTACCGGTACGCGGGGGTGTATCGATATGCCAAAGCCTCTCTGGAAATCTAAGAATTTGACGAGATTTTGACGTATCGGTACGGGTCTATGGTGTATCTGTACGGTCTTGTATCGTTGACCGTGAGAAGTTGACTAGTAAGGGCGTATCGGTACGGTCAACCAATGTACCAATATAGTCTCCCTACGTTGACTATGGGTTGTTGATCGGGTCAAGCCGTATCGATACCCTCTTCAAGAGTATCGATACGGCTTGCTGATTAAACTAAAATGGACTCTTTTAAATTGTTTGCTTGGTTGTACGCATCATTTGATGTCCTTTCGCTGTCTTGTCACCCATATGATGTATGAATGCCTTTGGAAAAGATAATAATTAAAAGAAATTTTCTAGGGTTGCTAACCAAAATGGGGCCCTAGCGGGTTTCATTTCGGTTTTCCCCGTGTAGCCTACTCGGACCGGTCAGTCGTCCAGACCGGGACGAGGGGGTTACACCGTGTCAACACACACTAGTTACCTCCTCCTGCATCACAAATGAAAATTAATGTTGATGCATAATTTTTATCGAATGAAGCAAAACCAGTATCAGGGATCGTAATTAGAGATTTTGAAGGGCATATTATTGGAGCGGCTTACCAAATCAATTTAAACATTGTTTCTGCCTTTGAAGCGGAAGCCCTTGCGGTGATACATGGGTTGTTTTGTAGAAGACATTGGATGTTTAGAGATTCTTGTTGAAGGGGATTCGAAATTAGTAATCAAAAAATTGAATGACAGAACTACTGACCTATCGTTGATTCAACTCCTCATCGTTGATGCGAAAGAGATCTTCGGCAGATTTCAGAGCTGTCGTTTCTTGTTCACTGGCCGCCAAAGGAACTCGACGGAGCATGCAATGGCTCGCGAAGGACGACCGGCTGCCGTGGATAGTTTCTGGATAGAAGAGGCACCGCCATCAGTACAGTCGGCGGCAAATGCAGACCGTCGGTGGCTAGATCCACCGTAATAGTGTGATTTCTATTAGGGCTTTTATGGCCAAGCCTAATTTCTTCTCGATTCAAGCTCCAACAAGCATCATATGTTGTTTAATCAAGGGAATCGGATCATCTGAGCTTTCTTCTTTAGTTTCTCCTTTTGTGTAGATGGTGTTCTTCTAGTTTTTTGAAAGATTGGATTTTTTTGCATTTAAGTTATGTCTGTTGTTTTTCTCTTTAGTTTGTCGTGTCTGTTGGCTTTCTCAGACACGTGGTTTTTGTAACACCCGTGTTTTGGGCCTAGGAGTTTACCGGGTTTTAGTTCGAGTTAAATGGAAATTTAATTAAAACAATTCGACTACAAATAATGACCAAATTGAGCTTTTAAATGAAGGGAGGGACCTATGTTGTAATTTACCCAAATTTTAAATAAAGCAAGACAACTTTAAGGAAAAAGTTGTCATCTTCTTTCTCATCCTCCCTTTCCCAATGTCAAACCCCTCTGCCCCATTTTCAAACTCTCCCAAAACCCTAGCTACTATTCCATTGATTTTGCCACTCGATTTCAACACCAAATTAAGAGGTAAATATGTTTTCTTAACCTCCTCTCTATCCTCTACTCATCTATGGTCTTGGATTTCAAAAATATAGAGTTTTGGAAATTAGAGTTTATATTAAAGTTTAGATTTTTAAGGGAGTTCTTTAATTTGTTTTGATAAATTATGTTGGGGTTTTGTTTAAGCATAATGAAATACACAATATATATTAATTTGGTTGATTTTGGATGAAATTTCGTAGTGGGTCCTTAGGGCAAATTTTAGAGTATGGAAACTTGGGTTTTTGGGAGGTTTAATGTTGAAATTGAAGGGCTGATGGTCTACCTATGTTAGGAGGGTGATTTGGGATGTTTTGGAAGTCAATTGGGTGTTTGGAAATGGGTGTTCCAGCCAAGGGTTATTGGAGTACGAAAATTGGGTTTTTGAGATATTATGTGGTTTGGGAATTTGTGGAAATTGGGTTGTGTTTGCAAAGTAAGTTGATGGTTGAGTTTAGCATTGAATTGGGAAGTAATGTATGCGTTTTGTTTGACTAGAAGCAAGAGGAAACATTGAAGAGGCTTTGGGACCGAATCCGGGTTCGTAGGAGGATTGTTTCGATTTGTTAAGGAAGGGCGGTGAGTGGTTTCAACCTGTTTTAAGTTTGGTTCGAGTATGTGTAGTGGGTGTGTGTGAAGTGTGCTTGGTAGGCCACTTATAGTTAATTCAAGTTGTTGATTTAACCATTGATATCCATGAATGCATTTATGCTTGCTTATCTATGCTATTGTGATTATGGTTGATTGGTGTAAGTTTATCTTGATATGCATGTATGAGATTGAGCATAATGGTGGTTGATGATATATATATAATGTGGTTATGATAATTGGCACTAAAATAATTACCGGTTGTAAATGATCGATCATTAGGATAGTGTGCACACAAATTGAGTCAAAACGTACGTGGCCTTGATGGCGTTAAGTCATCAAGGAGGAGTACGGTGATGTAACATTCCACCGGAAGCTTTTTATTTATTTCTACGGGATGATGAGTGGAATCCCATCCGTAGGGCATGTGGCGATGAGTGGAATCCCGCACATGCAAGGTCCGGTGATAAGTGAAATCCCACCGAGGTAAAGTGTTGTTAAGGTTTATATCCGCACAATCGGGGTAATTAAAGTGGCCAATTAAACTTGCTCATGTATTGTGATATGTAATGGTGATATATGGTTGTATTATACATGTTGTTGTTTTTGATGTTCAAGCTCGTTAGGATTGAGAGACCATATATGCCACTTGAAAGACTAGCTAGGTCTACTTGATTTTATGCCTATGCATGATGTATGTAAGACTAGGACTAACATGCTTGAACCCTGCATTGTTGATGTTTATCGTTTTAGAGCACCCTCACTAAGCTTATAGCTTACGCTTTCCATGTTCAACAATGCAGATCATTAGCGTGGAGTTAGCTCGAGGCAAGGCAAGAAGGGGTTTCCAAATTGTTGCTCAAGTATGGTTAATTATGTAGTAGTTAAGCAATGTGGCAAGAGGGTGTGTTTGTATGAGCTTGTATGATTCAATTGTGATTTTGATGTTTATGTTTGACTTGGTTCGTAAGCATGATGTACCTTGCCAAATGCTTATTTTGATGTATGCCTTTAAAATGTTTAAGGTTGTTTGATGGCATGTAAAACTATATGTGATTGAATTGGTATCTTATGCCTATTTAAGCATTCGAGCATGCTCTTCTTGATATTGCCTCCATGTGTTCTTGCCATGTGTGTATGATTGATTAAATCCATGTTGGTGAGTGTTTGAGTATGTTAAACCTAGGATGGATGCCTCTAGACTATGTATTTTGGTGTTGTGTGCCTTTAGGGGAGGTCCCAAGAGACCTTTAGACCAGTCAAGACTCACCTAAGTCCCAATTTCAAAGGTTGCAGACTGTCAGCGTTTCGAAACGGGAGGGATCGTTTCGGAACGGGTAGGCTTCAGGGACCCCGTATCGGAACGCGTTTCGATACGGTATGGCCTTTGAAACCCTTGTTCCGAAACGCTTATCGGAACGTTTTGGCTACTGGAATTCTGAGAAATTCACGAGACGAAGGTGTTTCGAAACGGGTATAATGGTTTCGAAACGGTCAAAATCTTGTTGACCATGAGATGTTGACCGTCGTGGGCGTTTCGAAACGGTTGACCACCGTTTCGATACGGCCTCTCGTATAGGCTTCCGGGACAGTTGACCTAGTCAAGGCGTTCCGATACGCCTCAAGGGTGTTTCGAAACGGCCTGTTAAAAAGATTAAGTTTAGGCTGTAAATAGGTTGGTTTGGGTCTATTTGATCGTCTCGTGTATGTAGTTCCGATGTATGATCACTTAGACTTAATTACTCATCTAGATGAGTTTTAAAATAAGAAGAAAAAAATAGGGTTGCTAACCCAAGGGAACCTTAGCGGGTTTCACTCGGTTTTCCCCGTGTGGCCCACTCGAACCGGTCATCCGTCCAGACCGGGACGAAGGGGTTACATTTGTTGGTATCAGAGCCTGAGGTTACCGAGACCTCGGGCAGGTAAGTGAGGTAAGCTTGATGTATTAAATGATTGTGTTGTTCGATGCATGTCTTGCCATGAATTCTTGAATAATTGACTGTTCGTATGATGTTTTGAAGCATGAATTGTCATGTCTGGTGTGAGTGTGTGCCCATTGCTACTATTACTTAATCTGAAAAGATTTTTGGAAAAAGGAGTACTTGAGCACTATTGGACCCTTGCTTTGACTAACATAATCCTTATCTGTTTCTTGTTGTAGTTTTTACCTTGCTAGCCATAGCATGAGACCACATGGGAGGCCTAGGATGGTTCGACCGGAACCACGGGCAGAGGCTCCGAGAGTTGAGCCGGTAGTTGGGGTTGGAGCTCAAGTGGGAGAGCATGTGGTTGGAGTTGGGGCTCCTCCACCACCACCTCCTCCACTGGGAGTGGGAGGTGAGGCCGGGGCCGAAGGAGAGGGACCACAAGGAGGTCAAGGTGGCCAAGGACCGGCCGGGATTGACTTAGCTCCGTTGGTTCAGGCAATAGTCGGAGCATTCCAGGCTGCAGTAGCTGGAGGCCAGGCAGCTCATCATCAGTGTGAGGGCACCGGATTACCTTTGGAGAGACTTCGGGGCCTTGGGGCCGAAGAGTTTAGAGGTGCTACTCCGGAGAGGTCAGAGTTGTGGTTTGAGAAGACCGTCTGTATCCTTGCTCAGATGGGATGTATTGGTGAGCGCAAGTTGGGATGTGTTGAGTCTCTGCTTCAGGGTGATGCCTACACTTGGTGGGTCACCGTTACTTCGGGGATGGATGAGACCGAGATCACTTGGGAGTTCTTTGAGACAGCTTTCCGTAAGAAGTATCTGGGACCGCGATACCTCGATGAGAGGAAGAGGGAGTTTATGGCATTGCTTCAGGGGAGTATGTCCGTGACTGAATATGAGATCCGGTTTGTCAGATTGAGTCAATATGCACCCGAGCTTGTACCGACTAAGGTGGAGTGTTGTAACCGCTTCCGATATGGGCTGAGTGAGGAGATCAAGACTTATACTCTGGCTTCAGATTACACTGATTTTGATGTCTTGGCCGCGAGGGCCAAGGACTTAGAGCACAGTTTGAGTTTGACCAGGCGGTCAGATGGATCTAGTTCGGGTAAGAGGTCCAGCAACTTTGATAGAGGTGATGCCAAGAGGCATCGGGACAACAAGCATCAGTATGATCATAGGCGTGGTGACGGTAACCACGGTAGGGGCCATCAGGGTCAGAGAGTTGGTGGGAAGTTGCCCACATGTGCTACTTGCGGGAGGAACCACACTGGTGAGTGTTGGGGAAATTTTCATTCTTGCTGGAGTTGTGGGGCTAGAGACCACATTAGGCGTGACTGTCCACATCAGGTGGGACATGCACCAGCTCAGGCTCCTGCTAGAGCCAATGACTTTCAGAGAGGCCGCGGGCGCGGTAGAGGAAACTTCCAGCCAAGAAATGATGGTCAGAGGAACATAGCACATGTAGTTGCAGTTCAGCCAGAGGGCGGAGGCCAGGCCAGAGTTTATTCTCAGCGGGGAGATCAGCATGACACCAATGTGATCGCAGGTAACTTCTCGATACAGTCTTTGGGTTTGCTTTCTTTGATTGACTCTGGGTCTACACATTCCTACATATTGAGTGAGCATGCACGGTCTTTGAATTTGCCTTGTGAAACGTTGGAGGTAGGAGTTAGTGTTACTAGTTCCTTTGGAGACACGGTAGTAGTTAGGAAGATGTACCGAAGGTGTCCGTTGATGGTTCAGGGGCATGTGTTTCTAGTGGATATGATGAAACTTCCCTTCTATGGTTTTGATGTGATTCTGGGTATGGATTGGCTCACGGAGCATAGAGCTAGGATAGATTTCGAAACTAAGCGGATAACTTTGAAGCTCACAGATGATTATGAGATTGTAGTGGTGGGTGAGAACGTGAAGTTCTTGTCCAATTTGGTTTTAGTGTTAGAGGCTAAGAGGTTAGTTAAGTTGGGGTGTGAGGCATACTTAGCGTATGTGATGAACCCTAACATGAGTGAGGTTAGACCTCAGGACATCCGGACAGTATGTGGCTTTCCTAGTGTGTTTCCGGAAGAATTGCCAGGGTTACCACCGGACAGAGAGGTAGAGTTCAGCATTGAGACTTATTCTGATTCAGCTCCTGTTTCGATTGCTCCGTATCGCATGGCACCGAAAGAACTGAAAGAGTTGAAGACTCAGTTGCAAGAATTGACAGATAGAGGTTTTATTCGACCTAGTTCTTCACCTTGGGGTGCACCAGTGTTGTTTGTGAAGAAGAAAGACGGAAGTATGAGAATGTGCATAGATTATAGACAGTTAAATCAGTTGACAGTGAAGAACAAATATCCGTTGCCTAGAATCGATGACTTGTTTGATCAGTTGAGAGGAGCATCTGTCTTTTCGAAGATTGATTTGAGATTAGGTTACTACCAGCTAAAGGTTAGAGAGGTCGAAGTACCGAAGACGGCCTTTAGGACTAGATACGGTCACTATGAGTTTTTAGTCATGCCATTTGGGTTGACTAATGCACCAACAGCTTTCATGGACATGATGAATAGGATTTTTCATCAGTACCTAGATCAGTTTGTAGTTGTGTTTATTGATGACATCTTGGTGTATTCGCGAACTGAAGAGGACCATGACCGACACTTGAGACTTGTTTTGAAGACTTTGTTAGATCATCAGTTATATGCGAAGCTCAGCAAGTGTGAATTCTGGATTCGTGAGGTAGTCTTCTTAGGACATGTAGTGTCAGCTGAAGGCATTAGAGTTGATCCGAAGAAGATTGAAGCCATTGTTGAGTGGAAGCAACTGAAGTCTGTGATAGAGGTACGTAGCTTCCTAGGCTTAGTCGGATACTATAGGAGGTTTGTAGAGGGCTTCTCTAAGTTAGCCACTCCATTGACACAGTTACTTCAGAAGGGTGTTCAGTTTGAGTGGACAGATGCGAGACAGAGAGCCTTTGAGAAATTGAAAGAAGCTTTGACCCCAAGCTCTGATCTTGATTCAGCCTGAGTCTGGGAAGGACTATGTAGTCTACAGTGATGCTTCTTATGTAGGGTTAGGATGTGTTCTGATGCAAGACCGGAGAGTAGTGGCTTATGCCTCAAGACAGTTGAAGACCCATGAGCGCAACTATCCGACCCATGACATAGAGTTAGCTGCAGTTGTGTTTGCTTTGAAGATTTGGAGGCATTATTTGTATGGTGAGAAATGCACAGTATACACCGACCACAAGAGTTTGAAGTACATTATGACTCAGCGAGATTTGAATCTCAGACAGCGTAGATGGTTAGAGCTGCTAAAAGACTATGATCTTACTATTGAGTACCATCCGGGTAAGGCCAATGTAGTGGCCGATGCATTGAGTAGGAAGGTGGCCGTGGACTTGAGAGCTATGTTTGCTAGATTGAGTTTGTTCGGAGATGGTGGCTTGGTAGCCAAGCTTCAGGTTAGACCTACTCTAGGTCAGATGATTCGAGAGAAACAGCTCTTAAATAGATCTTTGGCACCTCACGTGCAAGATATAGCCGAGGGTAGATCTTCAGACTACAGTTTCAGCACTGATGGAGTTTTGTGTTTCAAGGATAGAATAGTTGTGCCAGAAGACAGTGACTTGAGACGAATGATCTTGACTGAAGCCCACAGTAGTCCGTTTGCTATGCATCCTGGAAGTACGAAGATGTACCGTGATTTGAAGAATGAGTACTTTTGGGTTGGCTTGAAGAGAGATGTAGCCGACTTCGTGAGTAAGTGCTTAGTGTGTCAGAGAGTGAAGGCGGAACATCAGGTTCCCTCAGGTTTATTACAGCCGTTGAGAATTCCGGAATGGAAGTGGGATAACATTACCATGGATTTTGTTTCGGGTTTGCCTTTGACTCCTACGAAGAAGAACTTAGTTTGGGTGATAGTGGACCGTTTTACGAAGTGTGCTCACTTCTTGGCAGTCAACACTACTTATACTTTAGATAGATTGGCCGATTTGTACATTGGTGAGATTGTGAGACTGCATGGTGTGCCGAAGTCCATTGTGTCAGATAGAGATCCGCGGTTTACTTCTAGGTTTTAGGAGTGTCTGCATACAGCTTTGGGTACTCGGTTGAACTTCAGCACTTCTTATCACCCTCAGTCAGATGGTCAGTCAGAGAGGGTTATTCAGATCTTAGAGGATATGTTGCGTTGTTGTGTTATAGACTTTCAAGGTACTTGGGAGAAGCATTTGCCTCTGGTAGAGTTTGCGTACAATAACAGTTTTCAGTCGAGCATTCAGATGGCTCCGTATGAGGCCTTGTATGGCCGGAAGTGTAGGACTCCAGTTTGTTGGGCCGAAGTGGGACAGAAATTGTTACCTATGCCGGATTTGCTCAAAGGGACAACCGACAAGGTAAAATTGATTTGCGATCGGTTGAAGGCTGCGTCGGATAGGCAGAAGTCCTATGCCGATTTGAAGAGGAAGGAAGTTGAGTTCTCAGTGGGTGAGAAGGTGTTCTTGAAAGTGTCTCCGTGGAAGAAAGTGATGAGATTTGGCCGAATGGGGAAATTGAGTCCGAGGTACATAGGACCGTATGAGATTGTGAAGAGGGTTGGTCCCGTTGCTTATCAGTTGCGTTTACCGTCCGAGCTTGAGAAGATACATGATGTGTTCCATGTTTCGATGCTTCGTAAGTATAGGTCTGATCCATCACATGTTATGCCCGTAGAAGAGATTGAATTGAATCCGGATTTGACTTACGAGGAAGAACCAGTGGAGATCTTAGCTTCTGACAGTAAAGTGTCGAGGGGTAGATCGATTGAGTTAGTGAAGGTGCGGTGGCAACGTAGAGGTGTGGATGAGGCCACTTGGGAGAGGAATGAGGATATGGAGAAGCAGTTTCCATATCTCTTTCAGTCAGGTAATTTCAGGGACGAAATTCCTTAAGTGGGAGAGAGTTGTAACACCCATGTTTTGGGCCTAGGAGTTAACCGGGTTTTAGTTCGAGTTAAATGGAAATTTAATTAAAACAATTCGACTACAAATAATGACCAAATTGAGCTTTAAAATGAAGGGAGGGACCTATGTTGTAATTTACCCAAATTTTAAATAAAGCAAGACAACTTTAAGGAAAAAGTTGTCATCTTCTTTCTCATCCTCCCTTTCCCAACGTCAAACCCCTCTCCCCCATTTTCAAACTCTCCCAAAACCCTAGCTACTATTCCATTGATTTTGCCACTCGATTTCAACACCAAATTAATAGGTAAATATGTTTTCTTAACCTTCTCTCTATCCTCTACTCATCTATGGTCTTGGATTTCAAAAATATAGAGTTTTGGAAATTAGGGTTTATATTAAAGTTTAGATTTTTGAGGGGGTTCTTTAATTTGTTTTGATAAATTATGTTGGGGTTTTGTTTAAGCATAATGAAATACACAATATATATTAATTTGGTTGATTTTGGATGAAATTTCGTAGTGGGTCCTTAGGGCAAATTTTAGAGTATGGAAACTTGGGTTTTTGGGAGGTTTAATGTTGAAATTGAAGGGTTGATGGTCTACCTATGTTAGGAGGGTGATTTGGGATATTTTGGAAGTCAATTGGGTGTTTGGAAATGGGTGTTTCAGCCAAGGGTTATTGGAGTACGAAAATTGGGTTTTTGAGATATTATGTGGTTTGGGAATTTGTGGAAATTGGGTTGTGTTTGCAAAGTAAGTTGATGGTTGAGTTTAGCATTGAATTGGGAAGAAATGTATGTGTTTTGTTTGACTAGAAGCAAGAGGAAACATTGAAGAGGCTTTGGGATCGAATCCGGGTTCGTAAGAGGATTGTTTCGATTTGCTAAGGAAGGGCGGTGAGTGGTTTCAACCTGTTTTAAGTTTGGTTCGAGTATGTGTAGTGGGTGTGTGTGAAGTGTGCTTGGTAGGCCACTTATAGTTAATTCAAGTTGTTGATTTAACCATTGATATCCATGAATGCATTTATGCTTGATTATCTATGTTATTGTGATTGTGGTTGATTGGTGTAAGTTTATCTTGATATGCATGTATGAGATTGAGCATGAATGGTGGTTGATGATATATATATATATATATATATATATATATAATGGTTATGATAATTGGCACTAAAATAATTACCGGTTGTAAATGATCGATCATTAGGATAGTGTGCACACAAATTGAGTCAAAACGTACGTGGCCTTGATGGCGTTAAGTCATCAAGGAGGAGTACGGTGATGTAACATTCCACCGGAAGCTTTTTATTTATTTCTACGGGATGATGAGTGGAATCTCATCCGTAGGGCATGTGGCGATGAGTGGAATCCCGCACATGCAAGGTCCGGTGATGAGTGAAATCCCACCGAGGTAAAGTGTTGTTAAGGTTTATATCCGCACAATCGGGGTAATTAAAGTGGCCAATTAAACTTGCTCATGTATTGTGATATGTAATGGTGATATATGGTTGTATTATACATGTTGTTTTTGATGTTCAAGCTCGTTAGGATTGAGAGACCATATATGCCACTTGAAAGACTAGCTAGGTCTACTTGATTTTATGCCTATGCATGATGTATGTAAGACTAGGATTAACATGCTTGAACCCTGCATTGTTGATGTTTATCGTTTTAGAGCACCCTCACTAAGCTTATAGCTTACGCTTTCCATGTTCAACAATGCAGATCATTAGCGTGGAGTTAGCTCGAGGCAAGACAAGAAGGAGTTTCCAAGTTGTTGCTCAAGTATGGTTAATTATGTAGTAGTTAAGCAATGTGGCAAGAGGGTGTGTTTGTATGAGCTTGTATGACTCAATTGTGATTTTGATGTTTATGTTTGACTTGGTTCGTAAGCATGATGTACCTTGCCAAATGCTTATTTTGATGTATGCCTTTAAAATGTTTAAGGTTGTTTGATGGCATGTAAAACTATATGTGATTGAATTGGTATCTTATGCCTATTTAAGCATTCGAGCATGCTCTTCTTGATATTGCCTCCATGTGTTTTTGACATGTGTGTATGATTGATTAAATCCATGTTGGTGAGTGTTTAAGTATGTTAAACCTAGGATGGATGCCTCTAGACTATGTATTTTGGTGTTGTGTGCCTTTAGGGGAGGTCCCAAGGGACCTTTAGACCAGTCAAGACTCACCTAAGTCCCAATTTCAAAGGTTGCAGACTGCCAGCGTTTCGAAACGGGAGGGATCGTTTCGGAACGAGTAGGCTTCAGGGACCCAGTATCGGAACGCGTTTCGATACGGTATGGCCTTTGAAACCCCTGTTCCGAAACGCTTATCGGAACGTTTTAGCTACTGGAATTCTGAGAAATTCACGAGACGAAGGTGTTTCGAAACAGGTATAAAGGTTTCGAAACGGTCAAAATCTCGTTGACCACGAGATGTTGACCGTCGTGGGCGTTTCGAAACGGTTGACCACCGTTTTCGATACGGCCCCTCGTACAGGCTTCCGGGACAGTTGACCTAGTCAAGGCGTTTCGATACGCCTCAAGGGTGTTTCGAAACGGCCTGTTAAAAAGATTAAGTTTAGGCTGTAAATAGGTTGGTTTGGGTCCGTTTGATCGTCTCGTGTATGTAGTTCCGCTGTATGATCACTTAGGCTTAATTACTCATCTAGACGAGTTTTAAAATAAGAAGAAAAAAAATAGGGTTGCTAACCGAAGGGAACCTTAGCGGGTTTCACTCGGTTTTCCCCGTGTGGCCCACTCGAACCGGTCATCCGGCCAGACCAGGACGAGGGGTTACAGTTTTTGTATTTTTTATTTTTTTAATAAAGAGCTCGGCTGGTACCATTTTAAAAAAAAGAAATTTATATTTTAAAATTTAGACTTAAATTAGATAAATATTGCAAAAAATAACATGATCTGTGTGTAAAGAAAATAACACTATTTTTAATATTATATCTTCAAAATAAGCTTCTTTAATGAAATATTACATTCTACGTAATTAAAAACTTATCGATTTTCATAGCAGAGGATCTAACAATAATAAAATTAAATTTCTATTAATATTATATTTTGTGAATATCACATTAATAGCATGTTTGAATAAATTTTTTTTGGCAATTTTATTTCATTCAAAGTTTATAAATTACTTTTAATTGTTAAAATTGTTTATTCAATCTTAGTGAACCTTACAACGCAAGGTCAAGAAAGACAATTTTACTTATATTATATAATTTTTAAAATTATTTATCAAATTATATCGATTTATTTTTATAAAAAAAACACTTATTTGTGTCACGTAAGACAAAGACGTATTCTGTCAGTTGTGTTTTTTAAAAGATTTGTCGGATAGGGCACATTTTTACATACATGACGAGAAATTGATCAAAGTATTTTAAGATTGCACTAATCAGAGTCAAAATAAAAATAAATATAGTGTGCCAAAAAATATAAATATAAAAAATAATAATTCCTGTTATAAATAATTTAATTTTTTTTAATTTTTTTATTTTCAATTTCTCTACTTTATTGTTTTGCATGTTTCCCCTGTATTAGTTTTTTTTTTATCTTTCTCAATTTTATTATTTTGCATGTTCCTCATGTATTAAATTTTTATTTATCCTCAGTATAAACAACCCATGTTAATAATGATTTTTAATTTTATTTTTTTCTATTTTCTCTACTCTTTTATTTTGCATGTTCTCCATGTACTATTTTGTATTTATTTTTAACTTAAAACAATTTTTATTATTAACGATTTTACAAAATTTTAATTTTCTTTTACATGTTTCCTATTTTCGGTTTTATTTTTTTTCATTCTTTTTTACATTGTTGGTCTTTTTTCTTATTTTCGATTTTCATCATTATTTTACAAAACTTAGACAATTGTACCACAACATATATAAAGACGCGACATGTATGAAACACTTACAACTAACGTGATGCACTATTAAAATTAATCTTCGAATAACACGTGACACTTTAAAAATTATTATAATAACTAATAAGAATATACAAAAAGAAAAAAAAAGAATTGAAATCAAAGACAAACTATACACATTGCACTCTCCTCCCAATTCACCCTCTTACTCTCTTTCATGATCTATCGGGTGAAGTGAACCATCCTCAACCACCATTATCTCATTCTTGGACTAATGTATACATAATTTTATGTCAGGGGTATAAATTGTTAGACAATTATACTAAAAATTTAAATGTGCAAAATTTCAAAAATTTAAGGGATACAAACTTAAAATATTAGTGTAAAATACATAAATTATATGAAGATTTAAAATTTTTAAGGTTACGACTGCGCTTCTAGACACCCCTCTCGGTCCATGGGTGAATATATATATATATATATAGACCAACTTAAGCTGTAATTCCCTTGCTAGCAATAACCAATAATAGAAAAAAAGTTTATATAGAAAATAAAAAAATAGGGCGTAAAAAGAAGAAAGAAGCGAGCGGGTGGGTGAGAAGAAAGCATAAAACGTAAAAGCGGCGTATTGGACTTGAGAGTTTTTTCGAGAGTTTTGGTGCCCAAAAATGAGAAATCTTGTGCGTTAAAAACTCACGACTGCTTCTGCACAACCCATTCGTCGGCAGATCTTGACGGAACTGGGGAAACAATTCAATGGAAATGCAAGGCGACAAAGATTTCATGTTGCAGTGGGGGAACCGAAAGAGGATAAGATGTTTCAACAAACTCAAAAAACACCACCGCCACTTCGGCGACACCACCAGCGCCGGCGGAGGCGGCAGCAGCTCGACGACTCCACAGTCCTTACCTTTGCCCAACAAGAAAATGGGGTCCTCGCTTGTTGCCAATCGTCACAAAATGTAACAATTTCTTCTTCACTTTGTTTTGTTTTGTTTTGTTTATTGATTACACAGGCCAGAAGTAGTAAATGAGTTTTGAGTGTAACGATAGATCTGGGATTTGGTGTTTCTGGACAGGAATTCGGATATGGGGACGAATAAGCCAAGATCGGCATTGGCATCACCGGAGAAGGAAGATAGGTACTATGCAACAAGGGGATCGGGTTCCTTGGTGTTGGATGATAGTAACAATAACACGAAGGCTTTGGTGGATCAACAAGTTAAGGAAGATAAAAGGGTTGTGTGGCCCAGATTGTTCACCACATTATCTAACAAAGAAAAAGAACAGGATTTCATGGCTATGAAGGGGTGTAAGCTTCCTCAAAGGCCTAAGAAAAGGGCTAAGTTGATCCAAAGAAGCATTCTCGTGAGTTCAATCAAATTCTTGTTTTGCGGAGATTTCTATCTTTAATTTTGTTTTCTGATTCATGATGGGGGGTCTGGTCTTGTGTAGCTGGTGAGCCCAGGGACATGGCTATCAGACCTCTGCCAAGAGAGGTACCAAGTGAGGGAGAAGAAAACTTCAAAGAAGGTATGGAATATGAATTGTTTAGTTGTGGCATTTTCACAAACATGTTTTCTGGGTTTTGATTATACTTTCATTTCTTTGAATGCAGAAGCCAAGAGGATTGAAGGCCATGGGAAGTATGGAAAGTGATTCTGAAAGAGATTGATTTCATAAATTTAATGGAGAGAGGATTAATGTTGTTATAGCTTTTATTTCTCATAATCTTCTTTTCTTTTCTTTCTTGTAGAAAAGGGAAAAGGGGGGGGCAAAATTAGGGTTTGTTCCTTGTGTTTGTTTTTGTAGGTGGCAAAAATTGGGATCAAATTTGGAATTAATTAATTGCAGTTTTTATACTCAAAAGCACATATTCTATTACTCATACGTAATGTAGCATCCAATTTATCTTTTGGTACAATCAAAGAACATTCTGTATTCATTTTAAGGTTTATAAAGATTAATTCTTTAAATGATAAGAGAGGGAAAATAATGGAAGATTTAATCTCATATGCATTTGTTGGGTGTTTCGATTTGAGATTGTCCAACTTTCACTGAGCTCTCTTCACACGGATTGCAGTGACGTTTCGATATTTGCTCCAAAATTTTGAGACATATTTTAGACAAGAGATGGCACATGAAATTAGAAGGAAGAAAGGATTATAGATAAATAACAAAAGGGCTTCAAAACTGCAGCTGAAACAGTCAAAGCGCCCTATCCACAGCCGCTATGCTCTTCTACTTCCCTAATTACTAATTCTTTTGACTTAGTTTATTTACATGAATGGACCGGACCTATACTCATTAATACTACCTACAAATGTACACTTAATAATCAATCTGCCGTGACTCCAGCAGGAAAACAATCCAACCATTATGCTTTTGGTACTCTTTCCTCCGGATAAAAAAGCAATCGGGCTCGTAACAGAATCACATCTTCCAGATCGAGAATGAATGAACATTATGCTTTCAGTTGTCAAAACCCAAAACTCATCCACTGCTAACTCACTGGCCATTCTTGCAGCTGAGAGCCCCTGTGACACTTCAATATCAGTTTTGGTTCTTTTCACATCAAAAAACAGACAACAGTTCCCCAAGAAATCCGAAAATAAGTCTGTTGAATTACCTACTGTCTTTCCCATGATTTGGTCCAACGAGACCTGCCCCACAGGTGCACACAGTTTCACCGACAACCCAAGCACCAAAAAGTTTTACCAGCATGCCCTCAGCCCAAAAGACAAGCAGACTGGAGAAGCCACCGCCGATGATAACTACAATGGTTCCAAGATTACCGACGCTTTTGTGAATACAGAAAGAACAAATGGTGCCTCTTCCCCGGGATGTATGGTTGTAGGCACTATTGTGTAACCCTTTGGTTCAGGCTCTAAAACCATTTCACATGATATTTCTCGAGAATTAACATAATCTGTGCCACCAACTGATTCATGTAGGTAAATATTGTAAGCAGCACGACGACCGCGGGTTTTGAGTATCCTCATTCCAATATAGAACATCTGTGAGTCATGACTAGATTGATAGTTCCTAAAACCAGCCGCAGTTCTTGAGAAGCTGACGCCCTGAGCAGTAAATGCCACTGAAGGTCAGAATTTTCATGAAAGTAGGGAAAATGTAGTAAACTTGATGAAGATCCGTTATATTGTATACCTGAGTTAAGGTTATGAACACATGAATTGGATAAGAAGCATCCGGACCAGTTGCCCTCAATCGGAACTGGGGATTTTGATGCCACGAATTATAATCTTGACAGCCACCAGCACTGTAACCACGCCATTGTCCATGGACAGAATAACGCATCTCAGGAGGGTAGACCCGGCATACATAAATTGATCTGAAGTGAATTTGAAAGTCTTGCCATGACATCCAGAATATACCATCTTTTGACTGTTCAACAGGAATCAAATAAGTCACATAAATGAATCCCGGTTGAAGAAAACACGGTCTAGATAAATGCATTTATCCAATTATTCATGCCAAAGCAAAAGGCACCAACCTGAGGAACATGCTTCAGCTTGTGCCTCATCCTATCCGTCCATTCTGAAGATGAATCAGACCAGGGACCGTTCCATTCAACTTCATTAGCCCAAGGGTTTCGAATTTGAACAAGCTTGTGTCCATCCACCTCTCTTACCTGGATAAAATAATACAAATCATAACCTCCTTCAACAGTTCTTTAACAGTTACTTTGCTATGCAGGGCAAATTAAGAGGTTGCATTCCAGTATACCTGCAGTAATGAGTATGCATGTCCTTGCACAATACCACTGGAAGACACATGCACATCAGAGCCTGATGGACTTCCAGCACCAAGAAGAAATCCTTCTTGTTTAAACCGCAACAACTGAGACCATAGTCTACCACTAGCAAGATCTATCTGGGCCTGGGGACTTCTCATGTCAATCTCCTCGCCAGCACCTCCAGTAAGATCAACAAGTGCATCCTGAACAAGCCCACCTTCTAGTGCCTCATAAGAACCATGCAATTTTGCATATGCCTTCTCCAATATAGAAACCCATAGTTCATTACCCTTCCTGCTTGTAGCAAATGCTGGTTTGCCAGGTGATTCACATGGAATCCAATCATCAACGACAACTGGGACCCACTCACCCTGTAGTGTGTTCATAACCAGAGTATGCCGAAGGATTAATATGCTAATTATATGTTGACAAGCAACATAAATATTATACAGTAAATATCAGCAGTGACTAAATTAAAGAATCCGGAAGCAAAAATCCAATAGTGTACAAGATCTGATTAAGAGGTTAATCCGGTTCAATGTCAGGTAAATATATTTCTTTCTACATACAGAGTGAAAATAAGCAGACCGAGGGATCAGCTTACTTAAGAATTTATTTTGTTACGCTTGTGTTTACAGGGTTAAATAGTAATACTTCACAGATCTAGGGTTATCTTTGGTGTTTTACAATTACATTAAGGTTTGGTATTGTGCTTTTTGCTTAGCATATTAACTTTTGCTTTAAGGTAAAAGCTCATTGCTATAAAATCATATTCCCTTAAGCTAAAGTACTTTAATTATTTGAAAGATAAATCCCAATAGTTTTCCTCCAATTTTCAACTACACGTGCATTGCAAGTGTGCACAAATTCAATATGACCCGCAAGAACATTACCTGAATACAGAAGCGAACAGTGTAGATTCCCTCCTCATTGTACTCCGGAGTAATTATCACTTCTGATATTCGTGAAACCTCCGTCAAAACAGCAACGGCACTCAAAAACCAACAATCGCCCAATCGACCCTATTAAATTGGCAGGCAAAGACAAATTACAAAGAGCTGAACCACTAATATAACACTTCAACAGATCAGCAGAAAATAATGGGACAGAAGAAAACAGTATGGAAAATTAAGCTCATAAGAGGATAAACCTGACAAACATCAGAAGGATTTGCAGCCCCAGAAAACAAGCATGGACGAGAATCTGAATGACCTTTAACAATTTCATCGGGTCTCATCCATTCCGAAACAACCTAGGTCAGAAAGCAAAGATAAGGTACTAATAATGAAATAACCATAAGAAACAGCAATGGATTAGTTGGGGAAATACCTGCAACTTTAAAGGAGGATTTTTTGGATCCATAAAGAGTGACTGATCATTTGGAGGGAACTCATTGTCGGTAAAATGCATTTCACCTCGGGCAGAGAGGGCTTCTTTGACAGCCATCTCAACAGAGAGCATCCGCTGATTAATCTCGTCTTGTGTTTCAATCCTAGGTTTCCTATACCTTCGGGCAAAAGAATCCACATGAACAACAACACCTTCACGTCCTGACCTCCTTTTTCTACCACTTGAATATTGACCATCCCAATCTACATCATCTCTATCATATAGGTCAACATCTGCAGGGTCACTATCCCACTCATCAACCTGAAGCAACAAAAAACAGATATAAGATGATAAGAATATATATTTTGCTCAGATACAGAATTGTAACACATTCTCTAGAACCATAATAGAACTATACCCTTGGGGGTGAATCTGCCCAATGCCAATTGTCCTCGGGGAAATCAATCAAGTTAAACTCTGTTGAGCAAATAGAAGCATGAAGAGAAGCAACCTCATCTTCATTTAAGCATCTTCCCCATAGGAAAACATCCATTAAATGCATCTTAGACTCTACTCCTTCACTATCTGACCTTCCAAATGCATCCACATCAATAGGAGGCCTAACACCAACCCAGACCTCAGTTCCTTGTTCCCAAATTCCATTACCCAAAGACAATGGTAAACCAGTTTGATAGCCATCAAAACCACCATCTAAATAGCAAGTTGCCTCCCCTATATCAGCATCAATAGTCATCGTCACAATATGCCACCTGCAAAATAATCACAATCCTTGTAAACTTGGATGTCAAAGGAGAAATACTAGGGCAGTAGACGGAAGTACAGGGAAACAGCAAAATATTTTCCCAGCTCCACACACCTCTTACAGACAAATGTGACTTCATAAAAGAAATCTAATACATCATATATAATGAACAATAAACTTATATAAATAAAGACCATAAAAGAAAACTTGTGGAGAAAAACTGATAACAAAATATTTCTGTTAAAAGAAAAATGTCAAACCTTCCATCAGCAATACTTGTTGCACTGATGCTCCACTCTTTTGCAACAGTTGTCTGTCTGTCACCTTTGGTAATCAATCTAAGTCCAACTTGTCCAGCCTCAATACCTTGTTCTGAACCCGCCACCAGAATTTCCCAGCAGACCTTTTTCTGGAATTCAGTCCCTAATAGACAAACTGGACCAGACTCTGGTTGGATCATCACAGCAATTGAAAAGCTGACCTTTTGACTTTGACACATGCTTGGATCAATTTGGCCGCAGTGTCTGCCACTTGTTGTTGGCTCATCATCAAGGATGCAAACAGCACCAGAAATCCCCGTCTGTCAAAAACATTTATATTTTTACAAAATAAGAAATAATTTTATCCAAAAGCAAAGAACTTAATGGTACAATTACTATTGATACATTACAAAAATAAGAATAACCCAAAGTGAGGACAAGTACAGTAGGCACCTTGTTATAATCTTGTAATTATGTCTTTCAAAGAATAAAAATCACAAGTTACAGTAGGCGCATACACACATGAACTATAGATCTCAAGGCAGAAAGATGGAACCTAACTTGCACAATAAAAACATAAAATCTTAAATATTCAGTAATATTAACCATCAGCATTACTTCAAACAGTGTATGTATTAGTACTTTTTCAACTATTCTTTTTCAAGAAAAAGAAAACAAAAGGAATTCAAGACAAACCGAACATGAGATGTCTGACAATTAGACTTCTTAATATAGCAAAGTTAAATAGATTCACAATTTATAAATGATTATTGACTTTTTATTTGGTTTTATGAGTATAATATTTTCTTAAAATAGCATGCATGGCTTATAGGAATCATGCAAACAAAATTGAAAAATGAAAAAAACAATAGAGGGGAAAATTTCAACAAGATCAAATTTACCTGACTACCTTAATCATGATGGAATACATGAGAAGAACATCAGAAAATAATTCTAAGAGAAAAGATTTAATACTTGAACTTATTGTTCTTTATTTAAGGGTAGTAGACAATTACTAGAGCATAACAAACATAGCTATATGCAATCACACGTGCTAAACTCCTATGCTTCAAAACAAACTAACTCGTTTAAGAATTAACAACATAAATATTTTTTCTTCTGAACTAGGAATTAGCAGATATTAAGAACAAGCATTTGTCAACTAATATTCACTAATAGGAAATTATTCATTATGAACTATCGAGGAGCAAACCATGCTTATGTGCAAAAGGGAAATAAGTTATATATATATAAACTCAACCTGAACTGCTCTACGAGCTAACTGAGCTGTGCGAATCCTATGAGCAATGCTTGAAACTCTCTCACGTGCAAAAGAATCCTCCAGAACAGAATCACCTCCTACTGCACGCACTGCAGCTGCCATGGCTGCTGCCTCCCGGTTGCCAGCATTAGGAATGGAAGAAATCAGGGAAGCTTCAATCTCCTTCCATTTGCGTTCTTCCTTCTCCAGAAGGGCTTTTCTTCTCTCTTTACCTCTCCCCTCCTCTTCTCGCCTCTGCATTAATATTTCTTCTTCCATCTCTTTCTCTCTTATATAGCTAGAAATTCAAAACAAGAGGGTAAAAAAACAGAGCAGAAATGTTGAATAATGGTGTAGAGTAAAAATCACATATGAAAAATGTCAAACTGTTGCTACCTCTCCTGGATGATTTCAAACCGTCTACGGTCTTCCGGCATCCATTTCTTGATTTTCTTGGCACTTAGATCTGAGAACCCTATACTGTCAAGAAAAAGGTTCAAGCGCACCTCATCCTGACACATGGTTACGAAACTATCATTAGAATCTTAAACTGAGTGCCATCAAACATGAAAAGCACATAAGGCAATGACAAACCTGTACTCGTTCTGCCTGAGCAGTTAAACCAAGCAAGAGTAGTAAATAACCACCGAATTTATCCCACATGTAGACCCATTCAGTATCAATAGCCTCTTCCAAAGCTAAAATTCGGGCATGCGCACACATTTCTCTTCTGTAATCCACATCATTGGTTGGTTCATGTCTAAACCCCCTACGATATGCCATTCTATGGAAGAATGACCCAGTGACTAGTTCCTCATTTCTCAGGCGATCTCTTAATTTCATGACATCGTCTCTAGGAAGCACAAAATTCCCGCCCTTATCAAGTGTAGCAGCAGGGTCTCCCACCAAAAGAGCTGCTGAGCTAGCAGACCTCTGTGGAGCAGAATAGGTTCCAGACAAAGCATTCCTTGTCTGCTTGCAAACATAACAATAACTCAATAATGAGAAAAGAAAATAAAAAAATCACAAAGAAGATTTTCCGGAGAAGACTATTCTGACATTAAAAGGAAATAGGCAACAAACGGTGAGTGAATGGAACAGAATCTGTACTAAAGAACATTAAAAATAAATAATTCCTTAAAGCAAAAATATCAAGGAAAAAAATATTAAGGAAGTCTTATGCATCTACTGCCAATGAAAGAGTGAAATGAATGATAATAAACAAACAAGAAAATGAAATCACAAAATGAAACATTAACAATCATTTAGAAAATGGCTACAAATTCAAGGAAAATCATATTCAACTTCCTAGAATTGCAAAACATAAAATTTTACAAGATATCAAAAAGAAGGAAACATCTCTTCAAGACGTGAAACCTATTTGTAGAAACATACTCACACACCTTAGTAGAAGATCTAGCAATTGCTTGGACAACAGTATCTTTGCTGAGAAAATGAACTGCATCTTCCATCATCTGGTAGGAATAACAAATAACATAAAGTTAAAAGGCTGCATGCAAGTCGATTTAAAGAGAAAAATTGACATTTCTTTCCAGCAACATGCCAAAAAATGTAGCTCCAAGTTGCAGTGACAAGCACGTTGACATATCAAACAGGACTCGTACCTTAAGAGTTAAGCATGGACGAGACACAGCAAAACCGAAGGCTACAACAAGGGTTACAGCAGATACAGCAGCACCAGCATATGGTGGATAGATTTTCAAGCTAGCTACAACGCCCCAGCCTTCAGTTGCAAGTGCAATCCCATACAGGACAAGAAATGCGGCACTATACACAACAGATTGCCAAATTTTCATGTCAATGTATGACTAAACATTTAGATAAGATAAATTGGAAATCCATCAGACAAAGAGTAAAGTCTATCTTAACAAACCTGACATTCTTTCCGCAGTCTGCATGAGCATCATAAACATATACAGGAAGCACTCTTGGAGAATAAACAACAATTGGAGGTGAAAGAAGAACCTAAAGAAGAGGGGTATCTTCATAAACAAAATGAAGTAGCAAGAACATAACACAATTTTTTTACCAAGATGATCATATATAACTCACCGTTAGAGCTCTCCCAGCAAGCAGAAACAGAAATGAAAAATAACCAACAGATGCTCCAATAAACGGTTTATCTGAAAAGTAAAGGTGAAATGGAATGATGCAAACAGTATAAGTTGTAAAGGTATGCATCAGAGCTACAGTTTTACAGATAAAGCACCAAAAAGTAAAATAGGTAGGATGGAGGTTATGTTCACCTTGAAACCAACCAACAAAAAATGCTGCCAAACCCAAAAGAAAAGCAAGGAGGCAAACCAAGAACATTTGGGTCCTGGTTAAATAGAAATTGTTTGATGCCCAGTGGTGGATAACACCAATAGCAAGAACAATCAAGAGAAGTACCAACAGAAATGCTGCCCCGATCTGTTTGGACCCAAGACAGACAACAGATAAGATAGGGAAATAGTTATAATAGAGAAAGCCAAATCAAGGATATCAAAATAAGCCTCGCTTACCGTCCATGGCTTAATTACAACAATAACAGCAGAAATTGCAGCAAGCAAAAGGAGAAGACCAATAGTAACAAATACATATACACCTCGAGAAAGTTTCCAACCATCATCTTTCCTGCATGGTAGCATGAATTGCATAGTGAAAAATAATGGTTAACAATAAGTTAAAAACAAAATTATGTCAACGATACATCAGATTGAGGCTTAAGCTTTCATTATTTGCTAAATTCAGGAAGATTACAAACCATTTAAGTAATCCAGTGCAAAGAGATAACAGTGCTGGAATGCACACCAATGGAAGAAAAGCAGCAAGAAAATCACCAACTGTAGGAACCTGGTCATCCCTAGACTTCACAATTTTCAGATAGGAGGCACCACTAAATGCGACGAGTACAGCTAACAAAATAACAGCAGCAGAAAGTAAGATCAAATGACATAACCTCTAGGAAATGGATGAAATGGTTCTTAATGGAACACAAACAAAACAACTTCAAATGATGAACCAAAGGTGAAGAGTATGAAAATAAAGAAAATGTACCTGAGAATATACTGACACATATAGCAGAAAAGAGAGAGAACCGGTACGTTGCAAACCATGAAATGATGGGAAGCACACCAGTAACTGCTAAAGCAACTGCAGATGCCATCGCCCAGCCAATGTAAGCAGATGATGCATAAGGAGAAGCGAAGTTATTCGGTTCACCAGTCCACCCCTTGTATCTTAAATCCTCTAGAGGCGTAAAAGACACTATTGCACCCAATGCCAGTACAGAACCAACAAATACTGTTATGCAAAGAGTAAGAACAACCGCCTGACAAGGACAGCAATGAATGTTAGAACAGAAAAAGGAAATACAATTCTACAAATTACTGCCGGAGAGCAAAAACATGTGTAACTAGAATACTAAAGCAGTACACAATCACTTCTGACAAAAGACAAAAAAATAGCAAAAAAAGGAAACTACATAGAATGTCACTTCACATGAGTACAGCCTATATGAAAATAACTACAGAAGCTTAAAAAGTAAACCTCCTTGGCCATACATTGGCATAAAAATACAAATAGAGACTGATTAATTTAGTCAGAAAGATTATTGCAGCAAATCTTAAAAACTAGTCAAGAATAAAGAATAAAATCTAAGGAAATACAGCGCAAAGTGTACGTAATAATAAGCCATAATATGGTGTTCTTGTTCCAACTCAAAACTATACCAAGTATATTGTTATGCATCCATTTCTAATAGTAAATTAGTTATATGTTCAACAATTATATTTTATTTAAGTGATCATATAATTAGCATGCAATCACTTAATGAATTTGAATTGTAAGCAGGATTAAGCTTCTGTACGCCACAGGATAAAGGAGGATTTCAAGAAAACTAAAACAGTTGCTGGCCAACATAACAAATGCTGAAATTGATGCAAAATTGAAGTTGGAACACACCTTCAATTTTGCATCAATTCTAGCCTTTATTCTGGTGTTCAGCAACTGTTTTGGTTTTCTTTCATTGTTTGTGTTTCTGCACTACTGCTATCCCATTAAACTTTATAGCTTTTTTATATTTCCATAACAATAGCACCAAAAGAATTACAAGCAGAAAACCTTAGACTGAATATGCCAAAAGCTAAAAAAACTTGAAAAAAATAACAGAGCTATATCCATAAAATAAAAAATTCTGAAGGCAAGTTGAAAGATGATTGATGACTCTGAATTAAGAACTAAATGTTGCCAGAAGGAACCAAAGAGAAAGGGAAGAACAAACCTCCTTTGTCCCAGAAGGTCGGAGGTTTCCAGCAAAGCTTGTACTCTGAACTTGTGGAACCCAAAATTGGTAGCCATTGCGGATCCATATAGGAATTGCAACAGAGAGACAAGCTACCATGAGAGGCACTGTCAAGGACAATCCAAGAAGCACTGATGATTTGCTGCAGAAAGAAAACAGATATTAGTACCTGACACTACAATAATAATTGCAGCGTAGTATAAAAGAAATTGTTAGTAAGCAATAGTGAAAAAGGGATGATAACAACAAATGGAACATTCTTAACAAGCATGTTTGAGTAGAAAAAAGTATCAAACGAATGGAGCCCAATAGTATGCATTTTTAACTCCATGTCACAATGAACTAAAATACAAAACTGGGAGTTGGCTAATGTACCAAATGACAGAATGAACCAGCACAAAGTTCTTCAATTACAGACATGTAACAACTTAGTATTTCATTTTAACACATAAGCAAACACAACATAATTAAAAAAGACAAAAAAGATATAAGAAGGAACCCCACATTTGGATGATCCTAAAGAAATAAAAAATCAAACAACCCAGCAGTTTTAAATTACTCAGTGAAACTATAGCAGCCCTTACGTAGACAAATGAATTGGAGATGGAAGAGGATGCTGAAGCAGAGGAAAATAAAATAAATAAATTTTATATGATTGAAAAAAAGAATCATACATTACATGACAATTCTAGCACATCACAACTGAATACTCGGAACCATAATACATTCATTCAGCTGAAACTAAAAATCTTGAATAAGATATCAAATTATCATCACTACACACATTTTATGCCACAGAAATCGCCATTAACCAAAAAATGAAAACAGTTGAATCAAGGAAAAATTGCAATTGCCGGAAATAATTCATCCATGCGTAAAATAGACCGTACCTCAGGAAAGAAAGCAGCAGTCCTACAGAAGTGCTGAGCAGCCAAGCAACAAAGCCATACTGAAAAATTAAAGAAAAAGGTGGGAGGGGGGGAGCAAAGCACACAAGAAAATCATTATAACTAAAA
The DNA here is from genome assembly GCA_958450335.1 of Hibiscus tridactylites. Lineage (NCBI taxonomy): Eukaryota > Viridiplantae > Streptophyta > Magnoliopsida > Malvales > Malvaceae > Hibiscus > Hibiscus tridactylites. The sequence continues at coordinate 12,646,365 of OY288288.1, forward strand.
GAAAGAAAGGATTCATGTAAAAAATGGAAGCAACATCAGTTAATACCAGAAACGGTAATCAAACATTGGATGCCAATACAAAATTAATGGCCACAAACCACTTAAGCCAAAGGAAAAAATAGAAGTAAAATTTATTATTAGTTCTTGCTAAGAAAGAGACTTATTAAAAGATAAGGGGGAGAAGATTAAATTGAAGACAGCAGCAGCATAAGACTCATTTATTAGTGACACATGAAAACTTTCATTTATGCCCACACAAGAAAATGAATGAAGGATGCATAAATAAAATATAAAAGTGCAGCTCTGTAACATGATAACACTCCAAATATATGGCTATCCCACGAAACCATCTACTTTTGTTCACCTTAAGATGTGTAATTATGAACACTTATAATTCTCCTTGAAAAAGATAAATAGGCTGTCAACTATAAGTAATGAGAGATTTCAGGGGTACGGGAATGCTTAGACTCAAAGAGAATGCATGGTCAAATGAAATCATCGGATGTGGAAAGTAGAAGGCCCATTGGACCAATATTTTCATATAAGCCTTTTCTAGAAATGTCCAGTACTTCCATTACCGATATTGACAACTCGGGGAAAGAGAAGTACCAGAAAATACACTGAGGGATTGTCACCTCTTGAAACTACTGAAATGTTCCTCCATGAATGCATGGGAGGAAACATACACTACTATATTTTAGGAAAACACTAACGGTATATTTGGAACACTAGTAGAGCCAAAAGTTCAAACCCGCAGCGCCATTAGAAGAGAATGTCTTAATGCTAAACAAATAAGCCAATTTATTATGAAAAAAAACTACAATCATAACCTGCATTTTGGAGCCAGTTAATTGCAAAAGACCACATTAAAAAGTTAGAAAAATCACAATAACTTCTCAAAGGAAATCACCTTAGAAAATAATAGAGACAAGCAAAATCAAGGAAAAACTCATATTAGCTATCAAATTCAATCTGAAACCATCATAGTTTCATGTAGGAACATCCAGTATAAACTTGAGAAGAGCAGTATACCCTGCGAGGTTTTGGTGTAAAAGGCATTTCTTCTCCTTGAAGTGAACGAATAAAAGCCATGATTGAACAGACAACAGGAGATAAAAGCAGCACAGCAAAGCCAAATTCAAACTGCAAGAGATACACAGACATTACTAAATATACGACAATGATAACTCTAAAGCAACGTATATTTACAATTATTGAATTGCTAAAAACATGCACATCAATCAGGGCACTACCAAGTGACATCAAATAAAATAAGCAACATCCCAGAGAAAGGAAGGCCCACTCACTTGCTGATGTGTAGCATTTATAATTTTGATTGTCTTTGGACGAAAAATTGCCACAATGATTGTTTCTATGATAAAGACAAAACTAAATAGCACCCATGCACGCTCCGGAGTACTTGCTATATGATGCAAAACAATTCTGGAGAACTTCAGCCACTTTTCAAGCCCTTGGAGTCTCAACTCTTCTGACAGAGAAATTTGATTGGGCATAGCATTATCAACACTATTGGAATCAACAATTGTGATATCAGTATTGTCACGATGATCCCTATCTGCATCCAAGCTACTCCTCTGCAGTAACGCAAGTATAGTTGGATCCAAGTTCTTCTCTTTCAACATCATGGCAAAATTAGGATCCAATCCTTTATCTTGCAATAAACTAGTCAGTTCTCGATCACCATGCCTTGCTCTCCTTTTCAACATTGATGTAATCCTAGGATCACTCAACCTTTCTTGAAATGCAAGAGATAAATTCAAATCTAACATTTGTTGATTTGCCGAAGTCGATGTACTAGACTCACAACCTTGGCTATCAAGACCACTACTGGAGCAAACCACATGAAATCCATTGGGGTCAATATTTTTCTCTAATGTTCCCATTTCATGCTCTTGGACCGAGCGATGAGAACTGCTATGCAATGCTAAACTTGGTCTTCCACTGTCTACACTCTTATCGCTATTTATCCCCTCTTGAAAGCTGGAAGTTGGATACATAAGAAGATTATTCCAATTATTAGCATCAGCAGAGCATTGTACCATACTCTGGCTATTATCTTCAATAACATTGGTAAAATGGCCTGCTTCGGCACTGCTACTGCGTTTGACACTTGAGCCACAACCATCAGATGATCCAGAAGAACTATTTTGCTCCTTCCTACGGAAACCTTCCCTCAGACGAATCACTGTGCTCTGCAAGGCATCTCTTCGGGCAGCTAATGGGTTTGTAGCTGAAAAATGGCGAGAAACCGCAGCACCTAATAAGACAGAAGCTACAACTGCATAGCTAATACAATGCCCCAAGTACCTGAATAAATTTTAAAAGGACCAAAAAAGAGAGAGATCAACTATCACAATTCAACAGTAACAGAACCAGAAATACTAGAATCATGAGGGAGTCTAGAACAAACCAATAATGTACTCCAAAGCAAATGAGAAAAACTCGTGAAGTTCCAGCAACAAAAAGGGCAACGACACGACTTTTAAGAAGCTGAAACCCATACAAGCATGCTCCCATGTTCCAATCTACATGACAAAAAAAATAAAAGAAATTGAATTTGCATGACAGATATATGAATGTTGTACCAGGATATCAATGTAAACAGCTAAAATAAGAATAGCACACTAATTATTAGCATACCGAGAATTATAACTGCAGCAGAAGTGATAGCCCCAAGCCAATGTGCATCCTTTGCTGTCAGACCATATAGAATAGAGTAGACAAGAAGAACAAGAAGGGAGCCAAGGTAAAGAAGTCCAAGATGTGAAGCCCTACAAAGAAAAGGAAAAAATCCAAGGAACACGGTATGGTACAAAAGTAAGTACTTGCAGAACATAAAGCTTTCCCCATAAACAGTTTGAGAAGGAAGCATAAAAAGGTATTAAGATTACTGTATATGAAATAGGCTAATGAGGCATTCACTTATTCTACCAAGAAAAAAATGTCAGAACTTGAACAATTACACCATCTCTTCCTATAAAAGAGAAATGGAGAAAAACCTTAACAAATTGAAAATATATAGGCACCTATATAAAACATATTTTATTACACAAAGGTATCTACAAAGATTATTTAGAATCATGGATATTCAAGACTATTCCAGAGCACGGTATATAACAAGAGATGTTAATTACTCTGCACACATACATAAAAACCTACCATCTGGAAATATTTCATACAATGCCAATTATGAAGATTTGATGTATTCAAGAGTGGCCCTATTTCCATGCATGTTGTGTGAGTGCGCAGGTGCCATAACATGCCAATAAAAATGACTCATAAACATTGAAGAAGGAAAAATATGGAGAGAAATACGGTCACCCAAGTATCAATACAAACACATTAAATGAACCGGTTTTACCTACTGAATTTCAGACCTGAGTACCAACGCAAACACACAGAAATGATTATACCTACTAAACTCCCGGGGATATAACTCGTTTGGATCAGGTGGTTCTGGTAAACATGAAATGGGGCCCATTTCAATACTATCAGAGTATGCAAATTTATATGCCCGCCGGACATACTCATCCACATCCAAGCCATTTCCTACACAAGATGATGAAGGGAAAGTCAAAGTACAGTCACTTACAAGTCTAGTCCAGAAAATAGACAATAAAACCACCAACTGATCTAGTACAGAAGCAAGATTAATGTCCTGGCACTTGCAGATGATACCGTCACACTCTAGTTCCATGTGTAACAAAGAAATGGAATGACGCAGTAGGGGTCAGGATAGCATTAGAGCAAAGATTACCATTGAAGACCATGCGACAGATAAAGAGCATATTGATTGCTAAGGCAATTGCTGATACACCAAAGAAGAATCCAGAAGGAGAATATCGCTCAGACGCACTGGAACCAGCCGTTACATACACGGCACAAAGTTCATATGCACAAAGCAGCGCAACAGCCAGCAGAAGTAGAAAAGCAACAGCCCCTATCAAAGAAGAAAGAAGACGAGTATCAGATACAGGAAAATAAAATAAAATAATCACTAATAGAAGAAGATAACTAAAATACAATCAAGAGTGCCTATTTAAACAAAACGATAGTATCCTTAAACATCAACAAAGAATCCCAACACCTCTTTCCTTAAATGTTGCTTACGGTAAATACCCCCTCCATTTCCCCTCCTAATAAACTACAATAATTTTCTTTTTCCCAGAGCTTTAGGAAGTTATTTTTATGTCACCTTCTACCAGATATAAATACTTATAAAGTCACTGCTCGGTTAATGTCCATTTGGTGCAACTGGAACTAGTCAACAAGAATGGAGAAACGATGTTCTCATGGAATAAACCTGTTTTTTAAAAAGAAGAGTTTTTTGTCTATTAGAGAATATTACTAAAACAGCCATCAGCTAATCATTGCAGTTCTTTCCTAATTTGAAGCTTCAGCTTTTAACCTACAGAAGTTCAGTTTCAGGTTTTACTAAAATTAAAAGTTGATGTTGAAAGCCCCCATTTGACTAAGCTTCATCACCCTAGTGAACATAAGTAGCTGCTCCAAAGCATATGCCAAAAAGGCACCAAAACACTTGTAGTAGTTTTCTAGTTTAAAATAAAGAACATGTCCAAAGGTGCTTAATTAGCAAATGCCATAGTCAGTGTCAAATGGAGAATGTATATTTTAAGACAAACCTCCACCCACTAACAAGATCTTGGACTAAACATAAATGAAAAAACCTTGCTACAATCTTTGTTGTTAGATACACTAAAAATGCATATAGTAAAGCTATTCCATTCAAATTAAAACTAAGCTAAGGTGAAAACTTCATGGTTTTAACTTTTAATCATATAGCAGTCCTTCAATACCATTAACACGCTCTTTATCCTTCAAGAAATAAGCTTTGGGCTGATATAGTTGAACTGTATACTTATCAGCCTCAAAGAAGCCAACTCAAACAGAATTATGGAAAAGGGATCAAGACCATAAAATTAAAAGGTTGAGGCAGGGCCACAAGGGTAATGGGCAAACAAATACACCAAAAACCCAGTAAGGCTCACAACCATGGGCCAGAGATAAGGTACCATTGTGAAACACTTCCTCAGACACTTAAAAATTGCAGTATAATCTACTTGTTAGCTCCTAATGAATTTTATCTCCACTTGTTAGCTCCTAGAAAGGTAGGCACTTTCTTTTTCTTCAGCAAAGACAGGTGAACAATTGGACTTAATGTGATTAATTAAAATTACATCGCTATTGCCAAATATAGAACCACCACAAGGCTTCAAATAATTTCAGTAAATCACAAATAAAATAACTGGGAAGAAATCTCTCCGTCCTTCTAAAAGGAAATAAGTATATCACATAGTTCAAGAGGTAAGAAAAACAAAAAGAAAGAGGTCATTAAGACACATACTTGAACTTTGCCATCGAGTCCTCCACCACAGCATGATTGAATAGAATGCCAATAATAGAGCAATGCCAGCCATTATTACAGCCAGGCCAACAATATCTCGGCCTAATATTATGATTAGCCAGCATCCCCACATGATAAGCACCAAAACTGGAGATAAAACAACCGCCCATGCCGATAGAGATAAAAGAGCACATAACATACCCAGTTGGGGTCCTTGTAAGATACTCGGCCATTTTCGTGCAAAAATCCAACTGAAAAGAGAACGAAAAATAATAATCGAAAGTTAGAAAGAAAAAAGACATTAACTCACTCCTCCCCCACTTTTTCTTGAACCAAAGAAAAGGAACGGAGAACACGTGTATTTCATGCTGTAAGAAAAAACCCATTCAAGCTAAATCAAAGTAGCAATTACATTCAATTTTTTTACTAGAAAGTTTTTAATGGATTGATCCACCCAGAGAATCAAAGAGAAACAACAAATATACACTGAAACAGTTTCTGGAAGAACCAGTAAAACACTAAACATAATATATGGCTTACACCATAACTTTTTCAGTATCTTTGCATCTCGAAGGGGGACTTTATTCAGAGAAATGGCATATACCGGCCAACTTGTAACGGACAAAAAGTTATATAAATGACTTTTTTTCTGTAATTGGAAATAACTAGTTACTCAAATTGCCAGAAACAATTAAAAGAATCCGGATCATAAACCACACGTGGAAGCCGTATTAGTAGTGAAGCCAACAGAACAAAGGTTAATAAGCATCATACTCAAATTGTCAATTTGATTTAAATGCAATTACAGCAAAGATCTCAGTTGTGTAGAATCAAGGTCACAATGTATTATCAGCAATTCACTTACAAAAAAAAAACAGCTGCATTGAAGCGCAGTTATGAAGTTAGCAACTATATCAGTAGCAAAATTGAAGGTCAGAAACATTAGATGCAATACCTATATATCCGCCACGGGCGCCAACTGACGGCCCATAGAATGGAAAATGAAGCTAAACCCAGAACTGCAAAAAGAATCCCAGAAATCAAACACGCCAGCGCAACCCCGTCCCCTTCCATGGCTTCCTTCTCTCACCTTCAAACCACAAGAAAAAACCCATTTTTTTTTTACATTTCAAACTCATAACTAGAAGAAAAACAAACAGCAGAATAACCAATTAAGGGGGGAAATCGTAACGCATGGAGAGAACATTGAAGAAAAAAATGGGGTTTTACCTACTGAAGTGAAGCAGACGAAATGGGCAGTGGCATGACGGTGAATTTAGATGAAAGGGGCGAATTTCGGGCATGGAATTGTGGGTGTTCAGCTAGGAGAAACTAGTCATTTTGAGTGAGCTGGGATTGAGACTGGAATGAGGAAGAAGAAGAAGAGCGATAAGGTGGGTTAGGGTTTGGTTTGGGAAATTGGTGAAAGATTAAAAAAGTTGCAGATGAAGACACAAAGAAGCAGAGAAAGAAAGAGTAAAGTTTAAAACCCTACAGCTCTCTCCCCTCTACTCTCCTCTATGTCAACTGTGAACTCCCTCCAGTCAAAAAATAAAATTAAAATTATATCCAAAAATAAAAATAATGGAGGAAAAACAACCAAAATGATGGGTGAAGTGAACGGTAATAAAAATGTAAGAGATAAAGGGAAGGATAGTTCTTCTAGATTATTTTATAAAATTTTTAAATTCAAAGTATTTTATGCGTAATTATAATTTTTTTAAAAATTAAAAATATAATTTAATTAAAGTATTTTTAATTTTTAATTTATTTTAAATATTATTAATCAAAATAAACTATCCGTAATTAAAAAAAATCCTAGACACTGTTGTCGTCTTCTGCAGGCACTGCTAACACTCCGTCGGCGTAAGGCTCTCCCAACATGGTGCCAATGCATACACCCCATCCATCCCGACCACCCCAAATTCATTTTTTCTCAAAACAATAGTCGTTACATTCCCGACCGCGTGATCAACGTTTTTACCAAACAAAATCCTTCTACTGTTGTTATCTTGACCGACCATGGTTGCATTGTTGGAACTGCAATTAACGGTGTCGGGAGTTGACGAAACGGATTCGTGAAAGAAATCCCGGTTATAATCGTAACGCAAGAAGCAGCCATCGAGGAAGATTCGAGCCGAGCGAGGGAGGCAACGCAGGATTCGAGTCCTTGCCCATCGGTGCTCGTCAATAATGGTGCTCATCGTTGCTCGACAAGCGTTATAGAATTTTCCTAAAGTGAAATGAACATTTTTTAATTATTTCTAAATTTGGATACTTTCATCATATGATACTTTTAAATCATGTTATCGTTTAAGAAAAATATCATGTCCTTGTTTGGTAATTAGCGAATAGCTAATAGCAAATTACATCAACGGAGAGTTGATTGCATTAAAGTGTTTGATAAAACTAATTGATAACTAATAATTGTTTGATTATTTAAACATGCAAAATGATATATAAAGACATAATTATATTTGATACTTGTTTGAATAGTTTATTAGTTATCAACATTTTGTATCTATTAATATTAATTAGATTATGAAAAATATTTTTTAATATAATATTACTAAGCATATTTGATGATCTATATATTAATTTATTATTTATATAATTATATTAATACAATTTGATTAATTATTAAATTTAAATACAAATATAAATGTGTGAGAATAAAAAGGAAAAACAAAAAGTATTAATTTACAAATGTCACAAGATAAATACGTGAGGCTAAAGAATTAAAATAAAAAAGGTTAAGTTTAAGTTATTTGAAAATTTTTTATAATTGTTAAGGATAAAAGGTTCTTTATAACTCTAATGTCAAAACCTCTAATTCCAAAAAGTTCTTATTATCAACTTTTTTAAAATTAGAGGTTTCACCCCAATCTACTATTCAAATCCGCTATTCATCAAACATCTAAATTAGCAAATTTGACCAATTAAACTTCTAATTTTTGCTTAAATCGTTGTTTATCAAACAGAGCTATAGTGATATTGTCATTTCATTGGGGGGAAATTAAGTGATGCTGTGATATAATGTGTCGATAAATGACTAGAGATTTAGAAGTAGTACGTAGGGATGTAAAAAGCTAACATGACCTGAAAATTCGACTGAAATTTGCTCGAGTCAGAATTTGGTTTGACTTGAGGATGCGATGACCCGAAACTGATCTGTAATCGACTGTTGTTGACCCGAACTCGATTTGGACCTATTATTGTAGTAACTTAACCCGACCTGCATTCGACGAGAACGACCCGGACCCGAATTGGACATGTTATTGTGGACCCGAAACCCGACCTGCACCCGACTGAAACGAACCCGAACCCGAGACCGACCTGGCAGACAATCGATATTACCCGGCTGAATTGACCCGAGATTCGATTTTACCCAACATGTTTTGAACCCGGCTTGTTAATTGACCCGACTTGTTTTGAACCCAACTTATTTTTAACCTGAACTGATATTGACATGACATGTAATTGAGGAAGTTTATGATTTGATGAATTTAAAGTGTTGATAAATGTAAACTATTAATTTTTTTAAATCGATTTAAAGTGTTAAATCATCTTTTTTTGTTATATATATATATATATATATATATATATATATAATCAATTTAAAATATATATATATATAAAAGGAAAGATTGTATTTAGATATTCATTTCACACTATTAAGTTTTAAATTTTGTTAAATAATTCAATATGCTTAGTACTAATTCGTTTAATATAAATTATTGTGAAGTTAATAGATTATTTGTGAAGTTAATAAGAATTAACATACTTAAATTTATTTTATTAAAAAATTATTTAAAATTTAATTTTTTTATTAAATTAATAACTTGTGATGGATGAATTTAAAACAAATTATTCAAAATTTAAATCAATTTATTAATAATGATCATTAAATTAAAAAATTCACTTTATTAAATTTTTTATTATAACCATTAAATTAGTGGAAAATACTTTGATACACAAGCTTGTGTAAACTTTAAGTTAGGGGTTAGGGTTTAGGGGTTTTGTTTGTAGGGTGTAAAATTTAAAGTTTATGGTTAGAGTTTGGGGTTTATGTTTTAGGGTGCTACGGTTTGAGATTTAAGTTTTAAATTTTATAAAAAGAGTGTGAATTTTTTTACACAACTTGTGTATCAAAACATAACCCTAAATTAATTGTATTAAAAGATTCATTTATTTTTTTAATATGATTCATTAAATTAATTGTATTAAATAATTCATTTGTTGATTATTAACTTAATCATCAGAAATAAGTGATTTTAAATATTAAATGAGCTTATTTCATTATTTTAATGTAATAATTAATTAACAAGTTAAATATAATTTAACTTAATATATATTATTAATCTAAATTATTAGATTATAAATTAAATTATATAAAATGATTTTAAATATTAATAAACGTAAACATTATTATAATATACAAACTGATTAATATTTTAAATATAATTTAATATATATAAATTTACACATAATTTAAGATAATATTAAAATATAAGACAAATTTTTATAAATGTCATAACAAGATCTTAAGCACTGTCAAAAAAATTAACAATCGCCCCAATTCAACGAAGCAATAAAAAAATTAATAAAGTTTACAAAGATGTAATAACACAATTTTAGTAAACTTAAAGATGTGACAGTGCTGAAAATAAAAATCGTGTTATGGCAAACTAGTTGAATATTAGAATCGGTCGTCTTCTCACGTTGAAATAACCTTGCTTTCGATGTGTAGAGAATTCTTTCATTGCCTTTTGTGCTCTGCTTGTCAGATGATACAACAGTTGATTTTCACTCATCATAGCCAACTTTCTATGCTTTCTTTTACCGCTTGCAACTTGAAAACTGCAAGAATTTGTTCATGTCAGCTCTATACTACTTAGTGTACAATAAATGGCTGCAACTTCCCTAAAATGCTGAGTATGCAAAGCTTAGACATTAAGAGATTCTTATCTTTAAAACTAAATAATAGAACACACATCATTGATTCAGATTAACTTTCATCTAACATTCACTAAACTAGTTTTATAAATTCTGCAGTATTACCTCGGGTCCATCATCAGATAAATAACCACCATCGTCAAGTTTTCTTTTCTCAGGCAACACATCTAGCAGTTCTGCAGACATATCAAAACAAGTTTTAGAGAAAATAATTCCTCATGAGTTGTTGGGCATGGATTGGCTCGTAGAGCATAGGGCTAGGGTAGACTTTGAGACCAAAAGAGTTTTCTTGAGACTTGAGGATGATTATGAGGTTGTAGTAGTTGGCAAGAACATTAATTTCTTATCCAATGTTGTTTCTGCTTTAGAAGCTCGGAGATTGATGGATTTGGGTTGTCAAGCATATTTGGCCTATGTGAATTCAAATATGATTGAAGTTAGACTGCAAGACATCAGAACAATTTGTGACTTTCTGAGTGTCTTTCTAGAAGAGTTGTCGGGTTTGCCTCCAAATAGGGATGTTGAGTTTGCTATTGAGACGTATTCAGGTTCTGCTCTCGTATCCATTGCTCCGTATAGAATGACACCTAAAGAGTTGAAAACGTTAAAGACACAACTTCAGGAACTGTCAGATAGAGATTTCATTAGGCCTAGTATTTCTCCATGGGGTGCTCCGGTCTTGTTTGTGAAGAAAAAGGATGACGATATGAGGATGTGCATAAATTATAGGCAGTTGAATAAGGTAACAGTAAAGAACAAGTATCCCTTGTCGCGGATCGACGATTTGCTTGATCAGTTGAGAGGTGCTACAATATTTTCGAAGATTGATTTGAGATCTGGTTATTATCAGTTGAAGGTGAAGGATGTGGATATACCGAAGACAGCCTTCCGTACACGGTATAGACACTACGAGTTCTTGGTAATGCCTTTCAGTTTGACTAATGCCCTAGCTACATTTATGGACATGATGAATAGAGTGTTTCACGAGCTTTTGGATAGATTTGTAGTAGTGTTCATAGATGACATTTTAGTGTACTCCAGGACCGAGGAAGAACATGATGAGCATTTGCGATTGGTACTACAGACCTTGCTTGAAAATCAGTTGTATGCCAAGTTGAGTAAATGTGAGTTTTGGATTAGGGAAATAGTCTTTTTAGGTCATGTAATCTCAGTCGATGGGATTAGTGTGGATCTCAAGAAGATATAAGCAATAGTGAGTTGGAAACAATCGAAGTCGGTGACCGAACTCCGTAGTTTCCTAGGCTTGGCGGGGCATTCTCGAAGGTTTGTTGAGGGATTCTCGAAGATTGCAGCACCTTTGACTAAATTGCTTCAGAAAAATGTTCCATATGAGTGGACAGATGCAAGGCAGCAAGCGTTTGAAAAGTTGAAGAAAGCATTGACAGAAGCTCCCATTTTGATTTAGCCTGAACCAGGGAAAGAGTTCGTAATCCTCAGTGATGCATCGTATGTAGGTTTAGGTTGTGTGCTTGTGCAAGAAGGAAGAGTTGTAGCTTATGCCTTGAGACAGTTGAAGGTTCACGAGAAGAATTACCCCACTCATGACATAGAGTTAGTTGTTATAGCCTTTGCTTTAAAGATTTGGAGACACCACCTTTATGGTGAGAAATGCACAGTCTACACCGGCCACAAGAGTTTAAAATATTTGATGACTCAGAAAGAGTTAAATTTTAGACAGCGTAGGTGGTTAGAGCTTCTTAAGGACTATGATCTCACAATAGAGTACCATCCGAGTAAAGCAAACGTAGTGGTTGATGCTTTGAGTAGAAAAGTGGCAGTTGAGTTTTGAGCTATGTTTGCTAGATTGAGTGTGTCTCAAAATGGTGGTTTGATAGCCGAACTACAGGTTAAACCTTTTTTAGTTCAGTTCATTCGAGAGAAACAGTTGCAAGACGGATCTTTGGCACCTCACGTGCAAGATATAGCCGAGGGTAGACCCACAGATTTCTGCTTTGGTGAGAATGTGATCTTATGTTTCAAGGATAGAGTAGTTGTTCCAGAAGATGCCGAGTTGAGACGTACTGTCTTAAACGAAGCTCATAACAGTCCTTTTGCTATGCATCCGGGTAGTACAAAGATGTACCGTGGGTTGAAAGATGAGTACTTCTGGATTGGATTAAAGAATGATGTGGCCGAGTATGTGAGTAGATGTATGGTTTGCTAGCATGTTAAGGTCGAACATCAGTTTCCTTCAGGTTTGTTACAGCCGTTGAAGATTCTGGAATAGAAGTGGGAACGTATTACTATGGATTTTGTGTTAGGTTTGTCGTTGACTCCTTCGAAGAAGAATTCAATATGGATGATAGTTGACAGATTCACTAAGTGTGCCCATTTCATACTTGTTCATACTACTTACACCTTAGACAAGTTGGCCGATCTGTACATTAGTGAGATAGTGAGATTGCATGGTGTGCCGAAATCGATTGTGTCAAACAGAGATCCAAGATTTACAACTAGATTTTGGGAGTGTTTGCATCGCGCTTTGGGAACTTGGTTGAACTTCAGTACTTCATATCACCTACAGTCATATGGTCAGTCAGAGAGAGTTATTTAGGTGTTAGAGGACATGTTGAGATGTTGCATCATCGACTTTCAAGGTTTATGGGAGAAACATTTAAAGTTAGTAGAGTTTGTGTACAATAATAGTTATCAGGCTAGTATTCAGATGGCACCGTATGAAGCTCTGTACGGTAAGAGATGTAGAATACATGTTTGTTGGGCCAAAGCCGGACAGAAGCTTGTACCTATGCCAGACTTTCTTAAAGGCACTACCGAAAAGGTAAAACTAATTTGTGATCGCTTGAAGGCAGCTTTAGATAGACATAAATCGTATGCCGATTTGAAAAGAAGAGAAATAGAGTATATGTGGACGACAAAGTGTTTTTGAAAGTCTCACCTTGGAAGAAGGTGATGAGATTTGGTAAGAAAGGTAAGTTAAGTCCGAGATTCATTGGTCCTTACGAGGTAGTTGAGAGAATTGGTTCTGTTGCTTATAGATTGAGATTGCCGATCGAGTTAGAAAAGATTCATGATGTGTTCCACGTTTCGATGCTTCGAAAGTATATATCAGATCTGTCTCATGTTATGCCAGTGGAAGAGATTGAATTGAATCCAGATTTGTCATATGATGAAGAGCCAGTTGAGATTCTTGCTACGGATAGCAAAGTTTAGCCTAGAAGATTTGTGAATTTATTTGGATAACTAGTAAATTAATTAGATTAGAAACATTAAATAATTAAATTAAAAGTAGCTACATTAGGGATTCAATTGAAATTCAAGGAAAATTTAAGAAGCTTGACAAATAGTAAGGCGACCAAATCGAACTAAAATGAAAGAAAGAAGTTTGCATGCTAAATTCCATTATTCTTGATTTGCCCATGCTTAAATTAAATATGATGGGATAATTAAGGGTAGCTTAGACCTTTTTTAGCATTAGAAATTGACACTAGTGTCAACTCTCATCAATGCCCCATCTCCTCACAACTGGCTACCAAACCTCACTAAGGAAGAAACCACATTTCACACTTAAAAATAAAATAGAGAATTTGAGAGAATTGGAAGAGAGCTCACGGTGAAGAAGAAGGAGCTTTGCATGGCAAGCTTATTGGCATAGGATCACAAAATAAAAATCAAAAGTAAGTAGAGTTTCTCATCCTCTATTCGAATATGTGAAAATATTTGAGAAAGAAGTTGTTTTGTACAATTGATAATCCATGGAAAAATTATTAGTTAAGATGTAATGTTGCTGGAAATTTTAAGACATGAGTAATGAGTTAGGATGAGGAAAATCTAGAAGATAATGAGTGTAAGGAAACCTCTAAAACACTAAGTTCAAAACTGGCCAGAATTTACACTAGTTGAAATACTCAACTTTGAAAAATTATAGAAAATAGAGTAATAGGAAATTGAGCTTGAAATTTTAACACCATCTACTTTAACATGTCTATTTTTATAAGAAATTTACAAAATCGAATTTAGAGATCTATAGTAGAATCTGGAATGAATTTGTGAATAGCACTCAAATCTGTCCAGTAGTGCTTTCAAATGGACTATAGACTTTGAAAATCCATAGGAATTAATGCACTTAGTATTTCGGCCTGAAATTTTAATAGGTACATATTGGGGATGTCAATCGAGTTTAGAAACAAACATGACATAAATTCGAGTTCTATACTGAAAATGAGAATTAAATTTAAAGAGAGGGTCAAAACTGTTTAGTATAGGAGATGTTAAATCTTGAATGACATTTTAAATTAAGTTGATAAAAAATTGATAAGAGAAAGATAGTAACTTGAATGAAAGACTTGCTATTTCTTAATTGACATGAGTAATTAAATAAATCGAATGATGGATTAAGAATTTTAAGAGAATTAATAGACTAATTCGACAATGTTCGAGGTTAAAATTAGTTTAGGGACCAAAACTGAAATGTGAAAAATCTAAGGTTTAAATTGAACCAATAGATTCTGAAATTTTGTCCATATGATTGTATAAAATGTACTAGAGCCTAGAGGAGAAAGGATCGACGAGGAACCGATAGCTGAAGTAGCGTTGGAACGTGGGAAGAGCCTTTGGATTCAGAATTAGCGCGACGATTGTGAGTGAAACAACCTTTAGAGTTGAGAATAGTGTCTCAACTAATTTAATTTATTCTTATCTTAGAATTGCATGAAATTGAACTTAATAATGTCTGGTTAATTAATAAGGGAAGACGGACTATAAAGGAATTTGGTTTTGGTGTATGTTGTTGTGTGTTCGAATGGTATATGCCTTGATTGAAAACTTTGATGATTATCATGTTTAATTTGAATCTAATTAGAACTATAATGATTCAAATTATGCTGGTTTTTCTATGATTGTTTGCTGGAATTGTTGAAAATATGTATATGCTTTAGTTATTGATCCATTGATGAGCAATATAATAAGTGATCAAATGTTGGATTTTACAAGTTATATGATTTGGACAAATTTGATTGTAATTAGAACTATATGATGTGAAATTGAGATCATATATTTGAATTGTGGATATGTGAATTGTGATGCAATTTATGAGATGTTTGGAAGTGATATCGTATGTATTATTGGAATTGAAATTATATGTGCTATTAATCGAAAGGATTAATGAATGTATTCTGGAAATTGGAATGCTAAACTATATGAATTTTAATTTAAAATGTAATTGGCAAAGCCCTTGATATGTATAGTCTGTCCAGGTAGTACGACATGCCTAGAGTCTAGAGCTCGATAAGAATCGGTACGTTAGTGTACTCGATTATGTTGGTACGTAAATGTACCTATTCGCTTAGTGTAAATTGACACCAAGATGACACGTAATACGATAATATGAATTGGTACTTGGATACCTATTATATGGTGAATTTGATTCACAACTTGTAACACGTGACTCGAATACCTAACTTACTATACGAACCAATGCATAAGAATTAAATTAATAAGCAAGAAATCCCTTGTACAATCAAACTGAAATTCTTGACTTTAGTGAGTTGCTATTGAAATGGAAATGAATCATGTAACTTATAAATTCTAATTAAATTGTTAATCTGCTACAGTTTGATGTTGCTTGTATATCTGAAAATTCTATTGATCGAAAAGTGTGTATATGAATCATGTTAGTTCGAATTATGTATGAATTTAAATGAAGTCATCAAATTGGATTGATCCATGTTAATTGTATGTGGCATGAATGCAAAAATATACTTGATATAACTACAATTATAATTATTGTTTAATACAATTATAATTTTAGTCCTTATTGTATTATAAATTTTAATAATTTTTTATTATATATATTAAAATTATTTTATATTTGTCGTACCCTTGTCGTACTCGTACCCTATAATTTTGAAAATTGTCGTTTCTTGTCCCCGTCCATGTATTTGTATCTATGCAACTTAGCCTGAAACTGACCCGCACTCGACCAGAATCAAGTTGAAACATCAAATCGACTTGAAATGACCTGTATCCGATTTGACCTGACCTGACAGGACCCGACCTTGTTGGAAAAATAGACTACTGCAAAACGAGGCGTTAGGACTGACTGGAAAATAATAAAATAACTAAACCAAACCAAAACATTCCGTGTTATTAACCACTGCCTTAGAAGCGAATTCACCCCGATGTGTGTAATTGTGAAACAAATATTTTAATTTTGATATAACTAAAAACCTAAGGACTAAATCGAAAAAGTCAAAACGAATTTTAAGTCCTTAAAATATCCCCATATAATTTTAGTATTATGCCCAAGTTAAAAACATACATTTTCAAATATTTTTTTCTAAGTGTTTCAAGCCAAAGCAGTGTTTTTCAAGTACCCGTTTCGAAACGGCCCTAAGGCATTTCGAAACATTTTCACCACTGTCGACCACCGTTCCGAAACGTGTATCGAAACACTAGAAATCGTTTCGAAACGGCTCAACTCGTTTCGAAACTGTTCTTCATGTTGGATTTAAAAAGGGCTAAATTATTTCAAACATTTCAGATTTTTAAATATAAAAGGGGTGTTTCGAAACGGATCAAGCCCGTTCCGAAACGACCCTTTGACAGTAGCCATTTCGTTTCGAAACGGATCAATCCCGTTCCGAAACAAGGGCTAGGTTTTATTTTGAAATATATAACCGTTGTATGTTTTAACTGATTTTCTGAAAACCGTTAAGGCGTTTCGAAACGGGCTATGACCGTTCCGAAACGACCCTTGACAGTGGCAAAACGGTTCCGAAACGGCCCTATGGCGTTTCGAAACGGGCTCTTAAATGCACCCCAACGGCTCTTTCTATTTTAGTCCGTTCCGAAACAGGTTCCCCGTGTTCCGAAACGGGTTGGTGCAGACTGCATTTATGGTGGCAAGAGAGGGTTCCAACGGCTCCATTTATGTTCCCAACCACCCAAACGGCTAGAAATCAATGAGAAGGTATAAAAGAGACATCCAAAAGCATCAGCAATAACTATTGATCCAAAAGCAAACATCCAAACATCAAATTCAAGCATTTGAGCAAAAATCCCAACTTGTGTAAAATCCAAATTTGTGTTCTTCATTCTTACTTTGTAAAATTGGGTTGAGTGCTTGTATTGGGGCTATCATTTGTATTGAGAGATACCTAATTAGCCTTCAAATTTCTTTGTTCTATTGAGTGAGGGTTGGGTTGATTTTTGGGTAGAAAAATCAACCGATATTGTAAAGGGTTGCCTCCTTGTCCTAGAAAAGGGGAAGATCAATTTAGTGAAATTGTTGCAAATCCTTAGTGAGACTAAGGTAGTGGATGTAGAGTTCATTTGGAACTTGAACCACTCTAAATTCCTTGTTCATCATTTTTAATTTGCCAATTTCCACTACAATCCTTTAAATTTCCAATTCACCCCTCTCTTGGTAAATATCGATCTTTCGATCCACTCAACAGTAATCGGTACAATGGACGAACGGCCCCCTGAGGTTAGCACGACTCTCCAAATTTCGTACACCCGAAAGATGAAGTGGACTTTGACAGTATTGCTCTTCTCTCAACTCAAAAACAACACTCAGAATAAGTTTTTGAAAACCAAATAGAGTGTTTCTAAAGCAAACACTTGCTTGGGATATATCAAATGAGTGAAATTGCCCACTATTTATAGGCTAAATAGTGAGGGCAAAATCGTCATTTTTAAAGCACAAATTACTTTTATATATAATAGAATTAAATAACATTATGAAATCAGTTACATTTTGAGCATTAACAATATTCCCCTATTAATGCGAAAGAATATCTTTCGTAAAAACGATAGCATTTAAAGTTAAAACATGAGAAGAGCAATAGCAAGATTAGTTGCTTAAGCCCTAGTGAACGTATCTGAAACTAGAACATAGTGATGATGAGTAATTCTTCTCTTAGATAAGTGAATGAATCTTGAACTTTCTAAGATTAGGGTGAACTCATAACACACAACTAACCCCTTCATCCATCGAAGTCCTCGATGTGTCTACAAAGTATATATACAAATGTATATATATAGCCATCTTTCCTCTGGATTTTAGTAAGTATACTAAAAAAACAGCCCAACATTTTTCATAGAAGGTGGCTAGTCCTTCTCACTTACATAGGTTATTTCATCATGTTTATCTCAACATAAACCACTCGAATTTAGGCTATGAGATAATTAAGAGCTTTTACAACAGTTCATCCTCAAAATAAATAAGGTGAATTTCTTCAAGTCCATTTTAAAAATGAACCACCCAAACTCTGAGATAAGAATTCATTAAGAATAAAAACTCAACTTCTTTAATCGGTGAATTCAATAAGTTCTTCTCAATAGAACAACTTAAACTCTTGGGATTGAATTCATTAAGAGTTTTAGAAAACTCATCCTTTCTAGCGACAAGTTCATTTAGTCCTTTGCGATAGAACTACCCA
This sequence comes from Hibiscus tridactylites, assembly GCA_958450335.1. Classification (NCBI taxonomy): domain Eukaryota; kingdom Viridiplantae; phylum Streptophyta; class Magnoliopsida; order Malvales; family Malvaceae; genus Hibiscus; species Hibiscus tridactylites. The sequence continues at coordinate 12,665,130 of OY288288.1, forward strand.
CTCAAAACTGAGCTATGAACTTATTAAGAGTAGTTATTCAATCGAAATTGGTAAATTCATCAAGTCTTTCTTACTAAGACCACCCAGAGCCTGGGCTATGATTTTATTAAGAGTAATAAAACTCAACCTAGACATGTACATTGTTTGTCATAGGGATGGGTAGTAAAAATGTACACTATGAGTACTTTCCATGGTTTCGTTTGACCACATTAAACTTAGATAACTAAGTTGGGTATCCACTATGGATTCCTCAACCAATGGGCTTTAGACCCATCCCCTCGACGAATCTAGAACCATCATCCGACTTTAATCTTTGGTAAGCGGATCAATTAGGTTCCTCTCTGACTTTAATCATAATTTTAAGACACCCCTACATTTCTAACATTTTTAAGAGAAATAAATTCATAAGCGTCTTGGACAACGTGTAAACAAATATTCAATTATACTAGAGTAAATGTTTGATATGAGTTTTAACCATAAAACTATGTTTTAACAAACTCAAATCTTGTTTACACATAATCTTGTTTACACATGATTATGTTCTCAAGCTTTTGAGAAATACTAATCATAAAGATTAGTATGCATAATCTCAAACGATTATGAAATTCTTTTTATCTCATTCAAAGAGAATTTCAACTTTTTTCTTAACTTAGAAAATTAAGAATATTATGCAAATATTTATGAGGATTTTCAACTTTTCCTAACAAGAGGAAAAATATCTCAAGTTTATTACAGGAGATTTCAACACAACTCTTAAGATAGATCATCTCTTTTCTTTCCTCTACTTAGGAAAAGAACTCACATAGATTTAATTGTACAACATACTTTTTAGTAGCACCGATGTCTATCATATTCTCATTCATATTATTCAACATATGAACCCTAAAGAGACCATCACATATTTTATTTACTTTGACTAAATGTGGAATTTTGCTCAACCAAATTAATCTTAACTCTTTTAACTTCTACACTAAGTTTAAAGAGATCTTATTTGTCATAGTATTTTTATAAAAGTTAGCACATTAAAGAACAATGCACCAAGTAGGTTACCATGAAAGAAATGTGGTGCACTAGGCACGCTTAAATATCGGGTCTTTGATAGAACCAATCCTAGACATGCATTTTCATAGTGCTTTCCAATAAGCCATTTATGAATTTTCTCTTTCTTTAATTAAGGCCTCTTAAAGAATTATGCTTGATACTTTTACTCACGACAGTATCTTATTAAGCATACACATTTTGGGCTCACTACAAGATTAGCCTTGGTCTTAGTCCTTTTACTAGTAGTTTATCTCAGTCCATAATATATCCACTAAGTTTTAAAAGTTAGCTTAAAAAGACTTATTTAATTTAATTCATGTATCATTCTAAGCATGAATTAATAAGCAACAAGTCTAAATAGTCTGACCTCATGAGTAGAATTTTAATATTCAAGTAGACTTGCTCATTCTCGCCATGCATGTGATCTTCACATCATTTTGAACCAGAATGACCCCATAATCTATCGTGACAGTCACTTCATCTGAACCAACATCTCTTTTGAATCTTCTAAATTCAAATGAAGACTTTAAAATTTTGATTTCTTATCTTCAGCGGATTGCAGAAGTCAAGCTAAAATTTAATAACTATTTGATTTGGAGAATTTTCCATTTCAACGTCATCATCTTCATACTTCTCCAAAATTGCAACTTTCCTGTTGTTTTTATAAATTTCTCAAAAGAAATTATTAGTACGACAACAATTAACAATCATGAGCAATTATAGATTGGTCTCTCACAAATAACTACACTACTTATTCATAAAAGGACTTAAAAAATCAAGTAGTTGTCTACCTTTATAGCCATTTAGTGATAAATTTACTCGTATTTATATCTTCTTAAAGACTGTTGAAAAACTATTCAGCTTCTTAAATCAATCTATAACTCATAAATATCTCATTGTTCATTTTTGTAATTCTTCATGCAATCACTGTAATCATCATTTAAAATTAATATATAAAATGATATTAAATAAAAGGTTGTTTTAGAAAACTAACATCCTTCATTCTAATATCATGCTTATCCACAGCATCGCCACTCTCATCATGCTTTACCATGCAGGACACACAAATGCACGTTAAAAGCAATGAGGATAATGCTCTTTTTTTTTCTTAAACGTATTATATAAATGCTATAATAACTATCATCTTAATTATAGCAAATGAAAATGTAATAGCATGCTTATAAATAAACAATTACTCAATATAACACTTATCCATTAAATATAAAAGTATCAAATATATAGGTTTTCGCTTTCATTCATTTTCCACATGTGCAAATTAATGCCTTACGCATTCGGAGGCAGTGAGACAAAACATTTGATTTACATATTTTGTCTTAAAACAAGCTTTATTAGCTATTTTTAAATAGCCAATTATGCATTAAGGCATTGATCTTTTATACCTTAACTCATAAATCACGTAGAAACAAGTTCCGTTCATTACCTTCTTAGGCCATAAGATAAATAAAACCTGAACTCGGATTAGAAAGTCTTGTTATGAAGACCCGCTAATTTTGCAGTAGAATGAAGAATTTGCTTCTAAATTGTTAGAAAAATAGATTGCTATAAAATGAGGCGTTAGCACTGACTGGAAAATAATAAAATAACTAAATTAGACCAAACTGTGTCTGGTATTAACCACTGCCTTAGAAGCGAATTCGTCCAGATGTGTGTAATCGCTACAATGGACGAACGACCCCCTGAGGTTAGCACGGCTCTCCAAATTTCGTACACCCGAAAGATGGAGTGGACTTTGACGGTATTATTCTTCTCTCAACTCAAAAACAACACTCATAATAAGTTTTTGAAAATCAGATAGAGGGTTTCTAAAGCAAACACTTGCTTGAGATATATCAAAAGAGTGAAATTGTCCACTATTTATAGGCTAAATAGTGAGGATAAAATTGTTATTTCCAAAGCAAAAATTAATTCTATTTATAATAGAATTAAATAACATTATGACATTAATTACCGTGCATTAACAACAGACCTAAAATTCATTCGATTATTTGTTTTTACATCCCTAGTAGTATGATTGGAGTTTGGTATTGGGTCTACTTGTAGTTGAGGTAGATAATCCAGAGGTAGTACGATTGTTGCATTCCAAAGGTCGGAGAGGTAGATGACTTTACGATTCTGTAACATATTCTTTTCTTGATTCAACATTGCTGAGTTACATATGTTAAGTATGTGTATCATGAAGGAAACAAGGTGACTCATACGTCAAAACTGAATTGGTCGTTTGATCTCGAGTGTCATTTATTTTATAATCCACCAGATGAGATCCTAGTCATTTTATATAATAACTATAATAATTTAGACTCTTGTTAGTTTTGTAAGACATCGGATGTCTTCTTATGTAACAAAATAAATGACTAGGAATTTAAAATTTTTATGAGTGGGTATCATAGCTAAGTCTTGTACTTTTAATTAATCCGTAATATATAGGATTTTGAATAAAAGAATTGGCCAATAAGAGAAACAAGCTTGAAAGGTAGTTTTTGGGATTTTGAGAAATTTTTTATTCATATTTTAATATCGGTGTTAATACTTCAAGCATTGAAAATTTTTATAAGAATAAAAAAAATTTGTTCAGTTAAAAGTTCCTATCGTTTAAAAAACAGTTTGAGCATGTTGAAAAGCCTAAGAAGAGAAGGAACCATGCGATTTTTTGAACTTATATGTAACGTTAAACTTTAACTTACACAAATATTTTATTTTTTATAGTGCGACTATTTTCATATTTTTCATTTTTTTATTGAATAATGACTTCATTAAATCAAACGACGAAAAACAAACACAGATTCAATTAAATCGATTTATAATGCGACTACTTCCATGTTTTTCATTGGAGCATCATATTATTGTCTAGACACAACCGTTGGTATAGATCTATACCCCTATACTGACGGACAAACCGTTACTATAGATAACAGCTATACCAACGGACACAACCGTTGGTATAGATCTATACCCCTATACCGACGGACAGACCGTCATTATAGATAACAGCTATACCAACGGACAAAACCGTTGGTATAGATCTATACCCCTATACCGACGGACAAACCGTCACTATAGATAACAGCTATACCAACGGACACAACCGTTGGTATAGATCTATACCCCTATACCGACGGACAGACCGTCATTATAGATAACAACTATACCGACGGACAAAACCGTTGGTATAGCTATTCTGAGCTTATACCGACGGACCGAATGCGTCGGAATATATACCCTAATTTGTCGGGGTAGTCCACACCTATACCTACGGCTGTGTCCGTCGGTATAGGTTCAGAATACCTATACCGACGGTTTTGTCCGTCGGTATAACTTTATACTGACAAGCGTATTACCGACGGCGTTTTGTCCGTCGGAATTTCCCTTTTGTCCGTCGGTAAAAGTGTTTAGGGTATATACCGACGGATATTTGGTGTTTTACCGATAAATTTTTGTCCGTCGGTATATGTCACTTTTTTTGTAGTGTCTCTTGCATGAAACTGTTAATCTAATCTATTTCTTGTCAATCCAATTGATAAAAATATCATTTTTAGGGTTTATAACATGTGGTTGATGAGACATACGTTTTTATGCATGCCAATTGATTAGTCACGATTATAACATGTTATTGTCAAGCTTTGGTTCCTAGAATTAAATATGGTGTATTAAAGTTTAAATTTTGTAATTAGATTGTGGATTTTTACATTATAATTCATTTTTCGCAATTTAGAATTTTTTGTGAGTAGGAAATAGACTAGGTTTCTTATAAAAAATAGTTCGAAAAAAAAAGTTTAGAAGCAAATAAAATCAAACCACGAGCTCACCTTAGGGTTTGGTGCGATTTCTCAACAATTAGTGTATTGCTTCGTATCTATACAAGGTTCCACTCTATACAGAGATTCCGAATTAAGTACGTTATTATTTATGTATTTAAACATGTTTAAACCCACAATCTTAAAGATATTATAGTAACCACTAACAGCAATGCAATTGATCCACCATCCAATATTTGTTTGATGTTAAACTTTGGAATTTTTATATGACAAATGTTTTAAAGTTTCTGGTTGATTTGAGTTTTAGGTTTCATACTAAAAACAAGTAAAATATGAAATCGGAGACTATGGTAAGCTATGTCATGCGTATGGATGATTCTACAATAAACGCATGTACCATTTTGTACTATTAATTATATGTAGCGCTATGTACTACTATTAATTATTTTAATTCATTATAAAATCACGGAACCGAAAAGCGTTGTTATTCATTTTTAGAATAAAATCTAAAAAATAATTTTTATATTACTTTTTCATATGTTTTTTTTTGGGTAAAGTACACAAATAGTAACTAAACTTCGGTAAATTATTTAATTTGGTAACCAAACTTTCAATTACTTCAATGTTACCATTAAACTTTTGGTTTTACTCCAAATTAGTCATTGCCCCATTAACAACCATTAAAATTGTGACGTGGTAATAACACATTTAGTCCTCCATGTTTACACATTAAAATGGTTTTGTCGTAATTCGAAAAAAAATAATAAACTAAAATCACGTTATTTCAATTTCACCATATTTTAATTAAAAAATAATTTAAGCTAAAATCTTAAACCCTAAACTCAAAACATAAACTCAAAACCCGTTCCACGATGACCATGGAACTACTACATCATAACCTGAAACAATTATCACAAGATTTACTTCTTAGTTTCCGAAAGGACCTCAATGTTAAAAACCAAGATTTAGATAACGTTCATCTTCATCGTCACCAAACATATGCAATTCGTTCCCTTACACTTCATCAACGTCCAACGTTGTCTTTTCATTGTCACCTTCTGTGGTAGACAACAACGGTGTCGGAAACCTTTTGATGTCTGATTTCGTATCGCCTGCGACATCGTCTACTAATTTTAGTTAGTGATTATAATAAGATTATTCAAGGTGCAGCTGCTATTTCAGGCTTCAGCAACGAGCTCACCTACTGTTGGCTTGGATTTCTCGTTTGGTAATTCTCAGTTCGAACAAAACTTTACATTTGACAACATTGGGTTCTTTCCCCAATGACTGTAAGCTTTGTTGATCCCATGAAACTTTTGTTTCGTTGCATGTACTTCGGCAAATTTGGGTGGTAATAACCAGACCTCACGAGTTGGTTCGAGTTCGCTTTCCACCCAAATTGGTTCATATTTGATGTCTACTCGGATTGGTTCGGTTTTTGTAATTTTGATAGTATCTTTATGGTGATTTTACCTTCTCATTTAATTTGTTTATTTTTCAATGTTTTAACCTTACTAATTTCAATTATTTTTTCCGTCAGATGCAGATCAAAGTTTAGAAATTCAATTTTGAATCTATTATATCAACAAAATTAAGGATAAAATTATGGTTGAATTTGATGTTACATAAATAATCAAAATGTTAAATAAAATACATATTGTTTGAATGTTACATAAACCAAATTATGGTTTGGATTTTTTGTTTTAGGGTCAAGTGTTTAAGGTTTAGGGTTAAATTATTTTTAATTAAAATAGTTATAAATTAAAATAATGTATGAATAACGATGGTTAAATTTATTATTTTGTTTGAATTAGGACAAAATTGTTTGAATGTGTAAATGTGGATGACTAAATGTGTTATTATACAAAATATTTTAACTGCCATGTTACCCCTTTTCTGGATGTTAACGGGCCAGTGACCAATTTGGAGCAAAGCTAAAATTTTAATAGTAACATTGAAGCAATTGAAAGTTTAGTTATCAAATTAAATAATTTACCAAAGTTCAGTTATCATTTGTGTACTTTATCCCAAAAGAAAAAAATTCAGAAAAATAATATAAAAATTATTTTTTAAAATTTTATTTAAAAAGGACATAATAACGTTTTGGTCCTTATGATTTTAAAAGTAATTAAAATAATTAATGATACATAGCGATACACATAATTAGTGGTACATAGTTGTACATAGCGTCTATTGTAGAATCATTCCATGCAAATATAGGATTTGGGGAAAAATTGAATTTCTGTGAAATTTTATCTTTGATGGATTTTGTGATCTTGGCTAAGTAAAGTTTTCAAAAGAAAAATAGGGTTTTTTTTTTTGAATTAAAATCGAAAATTAAGATTTTTTATGAATTCGATTCATATGACGTTGGAAAAATGAATAAGGTTTTGAACTTTAAAAAACCAATATCCACTGATTAAAAGGAATTCAAATCATCTTTTACGAAAGATATATATCCCTTGCACTTACCGTGGAAATAATTTTTTTTTCCACAAATATCATAATTTTATAGTTTATGAATCTAATTTAGAGTTAAAAGTATATAATTTAAGTTTAGAATTTAAAATTTAAAGTTTGTGATAATATTGTCTACATCCAATGTGTAATCTTCTACGTTTTCTCTTTTTCTATGATGGAATCATCGGATATTTATTTTAAACATAAAGTAAAAAAATACCCTTTCACGTTTGACTGAATAGTTACTTTAGCCCCTATTCTTTTTTTAGAGCAATTCAACCCTCAACATTTTATTTTGGGTCAAAATGACTCCTTTGCTGATGAAAATTGTTAGAAAACTGACGGTAAACAATTTGAAATGATTTGACATAATGATAAGTCAATAGAAAAAATTATTTTATATTTTATATAGTTTTATAAAATTACTTTTGACTGATGTAACGTTTTTTCAAGTCAACACATTTGTCTATATGATACTGCCATGTCAGTGTGCACTGTCATATAAGTTTGTCACGTCATTTCAAGCTATTTATCATCAATTAACTGACATTTTTCATCCGCATGGGGGCCGTTTTGACCCAAAATGAAACGTTGATGGTTGAATTGCTCTAAAAAAATAATAGGAGTCAAAGTGACTATTCAATCAAACGTTTGGGGGCATTTTTTTGACTTTATGCATTTATTTTACTTAAATTATTATTCTGTCTTTTTTTATGAATAATTGATGCTTTTGTGAAAAGAATATGAGTGGCATATATGTTTGATAAAATGACACATACACCACGGAACAATACTATTCGATTTATCAGAATTTGATCATTCATTAATTTAAAATATATATATATATATATATATATATATATATATATATATATATTTAAAAAATTGAGTAGAAGACGATTATAAACAAAACTCACGGTATTCATTATTGATCCCTATGAAAAAGATTATAACACACAAAAGTGCATTATAAGATTGTCGATCATATCAGTTAGACAGCTGATTTTGAATCCTCTAGTTTTGTGTAGGATCACTACAAAAGTGGAACATTCAAGGAGGCGAAAACTGTTCACTACTTGTTCTTTGTTTGTGTGTTTTTATTTTTATATCAAACATGATATTTATTTATTCAATCGAGACAAACGATACAGAGACAATGACACAAGGACTCAATCATGGTCTAAAACAAGAATGAACACCAAAGATCCAAAGTAAAGAAACCAAAGCCACAAAGCTCGAGAAAATCTTGAAACCCTAACTTTAATACAAAGAAAACATGTGATGTCGATCGACAGTGAGAAAAGATGAAATCGGACGTCCGGGCTAAACATATGATTTACTAAACGAAAAAGTATCGGCGGTCGAAAAACTTCGACAAATACTTAAAGAGGCCAGATTGACAAGCAGAGTAAAGATAGACCACTAAGCTAGTGAAAAAAAAATGAAGTTTCACCACATCAGATCCACCACTTAAAGTGAAGACCTTCCCTGTTTGGTAGGGGTGTTAAAAAATACTCAATTTAGTTTACTCGATCCGTCGACCCGAATTTTAAAAAATAGGACAATTCTTTAAAAATTACTCGATTTGAATTTTTTTCGTTGAGTCTGGACTGATCTTTTTTTTTGTAACCGGGTACCCAACCCAATACTTGTAATATATTTATTTTTTTAGTTTTAAGTTATATTTTTATTTTAGGTTCCTTAATACTTTTACCCTAAAATTAAAGTTAAATTTCTAAATTCATTTTATGTTTGTATATGTACTTTTTAAGTTTTAAAATTTTTAAAAATATCTGTATTAATTTATTAATACAAAATTCAAAATAAAAAATGAGATTAATATTTTTAATGTCTTTTTGGTGATAAAATTTAATATATATATATATATATATTTCTAAATATTTTTGTCTTACACCTAACTTCAAATCACTAATTTTGTGTTTAGATTATGTAGTATAAACTTTTAAATTTTATGTGTTTACTGGAAGTATATGAATTTTTTAAAAAACTTTTAAATTTAAAAATAAATAAACCGAGTGCCAGATATCCGATTTTGCGGGTACTCAATTAACGGGTACCCGATAATTACGAACCAAAACTGAATTGAAAAATTTAATACCAAAAAATCGAGTACTCAATATTTCGGATACCAAAAATCTGGATACCCGGAAATCAACACTCTTAAATTGCTTGGTATATATGTGTGTGTGTGTGTGAAGAAATTGGGTTTGACAATCATATTGATTGAATCCCCTGGGTCTCCACTTGGCGGCTCCAATTTGTTAATTTGATGTCACGTCCTATGTGTAACCTGTTCTGTTGCTCTTATTTTCCCGCATCTGGGCCTTTAGGCCCTTTACTAACAGTCTTGGCATACTATCATGGTTATTCATAATTAACTTTTTATATTTAATAATCCATATTATATTTATTTTTACACTGCACATCACGCATATAATTAATATTTTAGAAGATTTGTCTCTTGAGTTTTGATTTATTGACAGTTTTATTTTTATAACATACAAAAAAACGTAAGTTTAAATGTATTTAAGGAATATACGATTTATTAGTGAAGAAGGGTTTAAATAATTTTTTTTGAATGATCAATGTTTGAAGTTCACAGTTATTTCTCCTAATAATATCGCTTATAAGGTCAGTGGCGGAGCCACATATAAAATTTGGAGCCAATGAACTTCACTTAATTGTTGGGGTATGAAATTTTTAATAAGTTAATATAGATTTTTATAAGAAATATTAAAATTGATCCCACTTAATTTACTAGATATGACTATGAGGTCAACAATACTTATTATAGTGATATAAAAATCCTCTTACCTTATATTCTATTTTTACCCCACTATAATTTTTTTTAACTTAACCATTGTCTAAAGTTCGAAATTGGGTTTCCTTCTTGAAAATAGTACAATATATGCGCCTTAGCATTACAACAAAACCTAAAGTTTTTATTAAGTCAACATGCAAAAAAAAATTGACTTCTCCTTGTGGTGTAATAATAATAATAAAAAAATCACTTTTAGCTTGGATTGACATTCAATCTCAAATTTATTTTCAAACAATTTCTCTCCTTCTATATAAAATAGTAATAATTATCGCTAATAGTGGCTTTTAAAAATTATTTACCTACTTATAACCATAATTGATGAGTCCGTAGTACATATTCCTTCACAATTTATTACACAAGGTTGTTTTACCGAGCAAGTGATAAACATGAGAATCTATATTATGGTCGTTCATGCCACACCAATCAAATACATTTATTTCATTAATTTTTTCTATCTCATCTTTTTACTAAGTGAATCTTCACTCATATTTACTGTAAATCAAATTTAAAAACATTTTTTATCAAGTGAAGATTCACTTGGTAAAAAGATGAGATGGAAAAAATTAATGAAATAGATGCATTTAATTGATTGGTCTCATAGATGACGTGGCGGAAAGGACCCATATTATAATTTCTCGATAAATGGAGATGCTTTATGCCTAACCTACGAAAAATTATTAAATAGATTTGGTTTACCACGTCATCCGTGGTCTCAACCAATAAAATCTATCAATCTTATTTTTTAAGGTAAATTTTCACCTTTCTCTCCTACATGTTAGTAAAAAAGTGAAAAATTATTTAAAAATTAAAATGAGATAGATAAACATTATTAACTGAAACTACAAATAACGTGATAAATCATGTTTATTTAATATTTTTTCCTAACCTAACTACTTAGACTTATGTAAAGTTAAAAGGCAACATGTTAGCAGTGGTAAGTTAAGAAGCCTCTAGTGCCCAAATAATGCAAACACGTTGCAGCCGAAATCTCAACCAATGCTATTTTTACACACACACACTCAGTTCTCAGCTTTAGAAATTTGTTTAAGGTCATATATTATATACTTAATCTCTATTATTATAGCGTTAACACAAACAGGGACATGTGTCCTAAGCCTTTGGCAATGGGATCTTGTTTTCTACCTTAATATATGAGTTTTTTTTTATTAATTAGAGATATTACATTCTCGTACTCATACTGAGATTCAAACCAATACAAGATGAGCAATATGAGTATTTTTAGCCACTAGGTCAATTAGTGGATCTCTTAATATATGGATTTCTGAATCTATGTATTTGTTTGTTTATTTATTTATTTTATAATTATCTATATGTAATTTGTTTATCAGTTAATTTAAATTTGTATATCTTAAAATTTGTTATAAGAGCGACCCTCCCGACAGAGACAGATCTTGACATTTAATTTTGCGTGTGTCAATCAAAAAGTATATTTTATATATTTTAATTAAATTTTACTATTTTTTAAATTAAGATGATTTTTCATTAATCATAAAATTTATCATTAATAAAATATGTAAAAATAACAAATATACAAAATAATTAAGCCTCGAATCATTACATTAATATAAAAACACTCAAAATAGAATGAGACTCGAGTCATGAAATCAATATTAACTGAGTTACAACAAAAAAGACAAAACAAATGCAATCATAGCAGGATAAAATTCATCTGCCTCTTTTCGGTGCCCCTACATATGTCTCAACACTAAAAAACACTACAAAATTAAATTATAAGCCCTAACCCTAAATTCTAAATCCTAAACCCTACATCATATACCTTAAAAAATACAGCATACCCTAAATTCCCTAAACCCTAACCACAACCCCTAACCTAAAACCTAAAACCCTAAAGTTAATTTTGAGCATGAGGGCATATTGTTACCGACTCACATTTTGAAATCGAGTCTGCCGCACCCATAGGTGCTAAACTCCGCGCACCACGCGCACCACTCGACCGAGGGACACAAAGTGCTGCTGTTTCCACGCACCAAGGGGCCATGCACAACGCCCTTGGTGCTTTCCGCGCCCAAGACAACCGAGCTAGGCCTATTTTGCCGCACCATGGGGCCTTGTCTAGCACCCCATGTGCTGCCCACACGACTTGCACCCGAGGGGCCCAACACACGCATCCGAGAGGGCCTTGCCTTGCCTTCATGCCGCCCAAGCCATGAAGCCCGAGCCCGCACCCGATGCGCACGCCTACGAGGCCGAGTCCGCACCCGATGTGCACGCCAAGAGGCCTAGGGGCTGCCCATCCGCATTGCCCACACCCCTAGGGCCCGATTTAGCACCCAACGTGCTAAAGAGGAGGTTTTGGAGTCAAGATCCGGGCCACACCAAGCCCAATTCGCCCAAGCATCCAAGACCAAAGCCAAGGTGTCATCTTTTCACCAACGCTCATGGAAAGATATCTTCCATGGAGCCTATTCGAGGAAAGCTACCATCTTTGAAGCCACATTCGAGGAAATTCTTCAATGACAACCAACTAGTGATGTCATAGCTTTGTATTTTAAGCATCTTTGTATTTTGAGTGACTAGCTTTCCTTTGTTAGGAGATTCTCTTTGTAAGACTCATCCATAGCCATTGGATCGAGTCGCTCGTAGCCATTAGATCGTGGGGGCCAAGGCTATAAATAAGAGCCTTGCCCAACCATTGTAATCACTCCACATTCACTCCACAATTCCTTTCATTGTTCTTTATTAATACAAGAGGGCTCGAGTACTCTTTTCTCCTCATCTAGGCTTAGGAGGAGTTTTTAACGAGGCTCGTTGCTTTATAAATCCCTTGCCTCTTTTCCATTGCCTTGCTTAGCCATCACCCATATTTTTCCAAAGCTTCCGCACAGCACATCCTAAGCGCATCAGCTTAGCTTTTCGAAGGCTTACTTAGTCCCCGACCTAAGATCGTCGACTAAGGTCGCACGGGTTAGCGAGTCGAAATCTAGCCCCGTGACAAGTGGTATCAGAGCGAGTTCCGCTCCTATCCGAGACGAGATGGCGCGAGGAAGAAGAAGGGACGTTGCGACAAAGATGGACGTGAAGTCACCAAAATTCTCGTTTGAAAGCGAGGTAAGTAAATCACGTTTGAATAGTGTTTTTACTAACTCATGGTTTTGTTCTCTTTGTAGAATCAATCATGATGTTGAAGACTGCCCAAAGAGGAGGCCGTCGAGATGCTGGAGGTGTGAAAATCCACACTTGTCTTTCTAATGCCCGCACAATTTCAAGCAGTCCAAGCTACGGGACGAGTCCGACGAGATCGAGGCTTTGAAGCTTGATGAAAGGTGCAATGTGCTACCATTTGGTATGGTAGAGGCGTTCGAGGAGCATGTCTTGCCCGACGAGACCGAGGCCGTAAAGCTTGCTTCCTTGTTCGGTGAATCACCTAGTTTGGTGGTTGTTGGGGCATCAAAGTTCGATAGCGAAGCTTTGATTAAGGAAAGGTTGCGAAAGTGCAACGAGTCCACATATTACGTGGAGTATTCCAGCGACGAAGATGACAAGTCATCTTGTGATTCAAGTGAAGTCGAGAGTGACTTCGAGGAGGAAGAGCCTACGTTTGTAGACGTAGTGTTTCCCAATGCAACACTAAGTGCACTAGTAGATCCGAGTGCAAATTCGTTGATCGTGTCCGAGCGAATTGCGGAGACGTTAAACCTTCAAGTTGAGAAGGTAAATAAAGAATTTGAAAGAGTCAACTTTGGTCATGCACCAATTGTGGGAATCGCGAAGGATGTGTACCTTCAAATCAACAATTTTCGAGACGCAACAAACATCACGGTAATGTCTTATCGTTTTCTTGGTGAAAATGAAATTATTCTTGGTTTATCTTGTTTGGAGCAAATTAATTCACTTGATTTGCCAGAATCCGATGAAAAGGGTTATGCAGGTGCAACCAAGATAGCCGACAATGATGAAGCCATGTAAGAATCCATGGGAGTTTCTGATACAACGGAACAAGTCCTTGATGAGTTTGAGGACGTGAAGGCATTCGAAGTCCATACCTTCGCAAATGCCAACTTCATTGAAGGAATCCTCTTAGAGAAGGGAGTTTCAATTGCTCAAGAGAGTCGAGTGCTCAACGAGTCCGAGAAGAGTTGCCCGGATCGTGACAAAGAGCTTATCGCAGCCATGCATTGCTTGCACACTTGGAGGCAAAATTTGAATGGGTCGAGGTTTGATGTCTTTTCCGAAAATCAATTAGATTATTATTTTCTAACCCATGCCAAGTTGTCTTCTAAGCAGGTTCGTTGGGAGAAAATCCTTGCAAAGTTCGACTTTGCTTGGAAGTGCAACCCAAGCCTTTCAAAAGAAGTAGCCCATGCCTTAAGCCGAGGGTATAACGAGGGGCATGCTACTTGTTCGCCAAAGAGTGAGGTGGACGATGTGATTGAGTTTGATGAAGCAGATCAAAAGCCATCCAATTTTGAGGAAACACTTGCCATCGAGGAGTTGCCGATGCGAGTGGGACACCTTTGCGCTTTCGAGAATAGAGAGCCAAGTGATCGAGACACCATCCAAGCCGATGGAGATGAGCTAGCACTTTTCCTTGAGGAAGTGCAAGCCGAGTTCGATGAGTGGTCCAATTCTATGGACGAGTGGCATGAATCCATGGAAACGAGTCAAAGCTTTGTGACGCCCAAGCCCATTGAAGAGGGGCCAAACCATGCCAACACTTTCCTTGGGTATTGACAAGGCAAAGTGGATCGAGATGAAAAGGACCTTGAGTCCGAGGTAAGTGGTTCTTTATTGGTTAAAGAATCCATTCTAACTCACGATTATTTGGATTTTTGTAGGTATTCTACAAGTTTGAATGAAGATCCAAATCAAGACGTGGGGCGAACGACTATCCTAGTCGAACCACCCAACAAGGATAACGAAGAATCGAGCGACGAGGTAAGTGATCCAATTTTTCAATTGAATTCGGATCTAACTTATTTTGGTTCTGTCCACAGGTTGCTTGCGAGGCCAAGCAAAGAATCGAGTGATGAAGTGGATGGAGCAAGCCAAAAACATCCATCCTTCATCCAAACCGAGGGACAACTGCTAGAAAGCACCGAAGGGGATATTTTCCAAGACCCCGCCATCATCACTTGCCTTGAGTATCGACAAGGTGTAGTGAAGCCACCCGACAAAGACATTTTGTCCAAGGTAAGTAAGCCATGTTTCTTTGATGATTTTAGACTAACATACTCTGGTTATGTCCTCAGGCCGCCGATGCGATCGAGCCAAGCACAAAGCAAGGCGAGCATCTCTTATGAGAAGGAGTGGCCACCGTTCAAGGATCATGAGCTTGCCAAGGAGTGGCAACCGTTTGAGACGGATCGAGACGATGAGCCGGGGCCGTTCGAGAAAAAGACGACCGAGCCTTATCATTACCAATCGACGAGGACGTCGATAGCTTCAGTGTGGGAGAATGTTACCGACTCACTTTTTGAGATCGAGTCTGCCGCACCCATAGGTGCTAAACTCCGCGCACCACGCGCACCACCCGACCGAGGGACACAAAGTGCTGCTGTTTCCATGCACCAAGGGGCCATGCACAACGCCCTTGGTGGTTTCCGCGCCCAAGACAACCAAGCTGGGCCTATTTTGCTGCACCATGGGGCCTTGTCTAGCACCCCATGTGCTTCCCACACGACTTGCACCCGAGGGGCCCAACACACGCATCCGAGAGGGCCTTGCCTTGCCTTCATGCTGCCCAAGCCATGAAGCCCGAGCCCGCACCCAACGCGCACGCCTACGAGGCCGAGCCCGCACCCGATGTGCACGCCAAGAGGCCTAGGGGCTGCACATCTGCATTGCCCACACCCCTAGGGCCCGATTTAGCACCCAACGTGCTAAAGTGGAGGTTTTGGAGTCAAGATCCGGGCCACACCAAGCCCAATCCGCCCAAGCATCCAAGACCAAAGCCAAGGTGTCATCTTTTCACCAACGCTCATGGAAAGATATCTTCCATGGAGCCTATTCGAGGAAAGCTACCATCTTTGAAGCCACATTCGAGGAAAGTCTTCAATGACAACCAACTAGTGATGTCATAGCTTTGTATTTTAAGCATCTTTGTATTTTGAGTGACTAGCTTTCCTTTGTTAGGAGATTCTCTTTGTAAGACTCATACATAGCCATTGGATCGAGTCGCTCGTAGCCATTAGATCGTGGGGGCCAAGGCTATAAATAAGAGCCTTGCCCAACCATTGTAATCACTCCACTTTCACTCCACAATTCCTTTCATTGTTCTTTATTAATACAAAAGGGTTCGAGTACTCTTTTCTCCTCATCTAGGCTTAGGAAGAGTTTTTAACGAGGCTCGTTGCTTTATAAATCCCTTGCCTCTTTTCCATTGCCTTGCTTAGCCATCACCCATATTTTTCCAAAGTTTCCGCATAGCACATCCTAAGCGCATCAGCTTAGCTTTTCGAATGCTTACTTAGTCCCCGACCTAAGATCGTCGACTAAGGCCGCACGGGTTAATGAGTCAAAATCTAGCCCCGTGACAATATGTAGGGGCACCAAAAAGGATAGATGATTTCCATCCACCATAGCATTATCCTTCAAATAAGGATACACAAAAGCAAAACATGAGACCAAATTTAGATCGACAATTCAAATGAGAATAACGAATGCAAAAAAAAACTCAAGGATCGACGAAACATTAGCTCCAACCTTGCAAATTTTTGAATTAGTCAAAATAAATCATTAAATATTTTCTATCGTTGTCATAGATTCAAATTGGTAGGCCACTAAAGTTGTCGCAAACAATCAACAAAATTCTAACTTCTATAGAATTAGTCTAATTAAAACAATAAACGTTCTCTAAAGCTTCCTCAAATTCAAAGCAACACATGTAGTGAAAAAAAATTAAAATAATATTTATTTATTAAAAAATTAAGTATAAAATAAAAGAGGTACAATATAATAAGTCTTATACTTTCAACATTAAAAAAATATCACAACCCAAAATACAAATTAGAATAAAATTCCTATCTCCAATAAAAAAAATCAACTATAATCTTAGTAAAATTTCTTACATGATCGTAGCATCCTTTCTTTACAATAAAACAAGAAATCTATCATTTAGTGAAGAAAGAGACATGTGGCTATATCAACGAATGATATGGTAAAAATATACATGTAATATTTTATACTAATAAAATATATGTGTAAATTATCTTACTAATAAAATTATAAATTTCATCAAGTCATATATTTAAGTATAAGTAATCATCCGGTTCAAAAAAGTATAAGTAAATAAAATAAATGAAATAGATAACCTTATCTAAAATTGAGAATGACATTCTTTTAAAGAAATAAATCTTCAAGAATTGAATCTGAAGTAAATGTTTCAGCAATCTCTTTTTCAATGTTGACAATTAAATTATCTGCAAGAAACTCATCCTCCATCTTATTTCGCAATCGTGTTTTGAGAATCTTCATAGCTGAAAATGATCGTTCATTAGTTGTTGTGGACATCAGAAGAGTTAAAACAAGTCGAATCAATCTGTCAAGAAGATGATACACTTTAAATTTTCTTGTTTCAATCAAAATAAGGCATAGTTGTGACAAGCAAGATAAATTCTGAAGCTTCACACCGTTGTGTATATCATACTCGAAATGCTTCGATTGAAATCTAAAATTCAATTTATCTTGCTCTGTAAAATTAAGAAGATAATATTTTTCAACAAGAGTGCAAATATCATCAACTTTAAAATATTTATAATCTTCATTTGGATCTAAAGTAGAGCTAAGTTTCAAAAGATCCATTGTCTGTATATTGAACCTTGTATTTAATTTTTGCAACTGAAAATCAATCACTTCATTGAATATTTTAAAATGATAATGATGCTCCATAGTGATTTGATTTTGTGGATGTTTTCGTCGTCTACCTTCAAAATATTGTGATGTCAGATCAGGAGCAATCAAATCACGATTTTCACAAAAGGCCAACACATCTTTAAGAAAACCATTCCAACCGTTTTCTCTTAAATCTTGAATCAACTTTTTCGTAATTGAAATCAAATGCATAACATTTAAAATGTCATGAGATTTTTGTTGTAAAGCTTGGCACAATATATCAGTAATGCCCATGATCTCATTCATCAAATGCAAAATAAAAATAAACTCAAATAATTGAATCAACTTAGATACAACACTAGCATCCCCTCGTTGAGAATAAGTGGATCCATCTTTTGTAATATTTTCAAGCACAGAACAAGTTGAATCAAACATAGCTATAAGGATACATATAAAATTGAAATGAGAACCCCATGCGAGTATCTCTAGCTCGTTTCAAACTGTCAATTTAATTTGCATCTTTTTCAGCCTTAAGCTCATTATTAGCTAACATGTGTGCAATTTTAGCTTTTTGAGCAACTTGTAATTCTTCAAGACGTTTGCACGAGGCATCAACAAAATTGATAATGAAACTCATACTGTTAAAGAACTCGTGAACATAATGTACCTCTCAAGATGCAACAACAAGAGTTGATTGTAGACGATGAGCTAAACAATGCACATAATAAGCAGAAGGACATTCTTTGAGGAATAATGCTTGTAATCCATTTCACTCTCCGCGCATATTACTAGCACCATCATATCTTTGATCACAGATATTTTGAACATCAAGCGTATGATGATAGAGAATAACACGTATTTCATTCTTAAGAGTTAATGGGCATGTGTCTTTAACATTAGCAAGGTCAAAAAAGTGTTCCCTACTAAAGCCATCTCTGTCAACAATTCTCAAAACAACAACCATTTGTTCTCTTTTAGACTCATCATGAGCTTCATCAACAATAATATAAAATTTTAAATCTCCAATATCTTCACGAATCTTCTTTTGCACTTTAGTAGCAAGAACATGCAAGATCTCTTTTTAGATTGAGGGAGAGATATACTTAGCACATTTAGGAGCATTTCCCAACACAACATTTTAACATCATCATTGTAGGAGGCTAAAAATTGAATCAACTCAAGAAAATTTTCACGATTTTTTGACCCAGGTGTTTCATCGTGGCCTCTAAATGCACAAGCTTGAAATGCAAGCCACCGAACGACATCTATAGAAGTCTTGACTCGTAAATTATTTTCCAAATCTTTTTCTAAAATTTTTTAATTCATTACTTTATCAATATGCCCAGATTTTTTCATCAAATTCATACAAGATCTTACAACATTGTTATGTGGTGAACAAGGATCATCTCCAACATGATTGAGGAATGCACAATTCTTGCCAGAATTAACTTTTCTCTAACTTCAAATCTTTTTATAATGAATACATCCCAACCGGGTCGCCCAATGGGTTTCATGTTAAAAAGATACCATGGTAAGCCATATGCAGCATCATTAGTTGGAGAATACTCAATCCATGAAGAAAATTGAGTAAACCAAGAGAATTGAAAACGTCTAGGATGCTTTTCTAGTGAATATGGATAACTAGAAAGATGGATTTGAAATGGACTTGCTCTTAGATAAGTTCGTCGAACTTCATCTCGTTTATTAACCGCATAATCCCACATTGGTTGATGTAACCCTAGATCACGTTCTATAAGAGAATAGTCCACTTCTTTAACATTAGCAACAATAAATTTCGGAGGAGATTGACTGCGACTTTGATGCTCAAGCCTTGGAGATTTTGATGGTGTGCTATTATTTACGATGTCTGTATCTTTCTTTTGAAAGAAAGAGTCCAATCTCTTTTTCCCATAAAAGATGAATTTGTACAAACTATAATAGTATAAAACTATCAGTTTAAATTATAAAGATAAAATCTCAAAAAAATTTAAGTTTATTACTATTAATTTAATACATATAATTATGTTATGAATATTTATATATATGGATGTCTATCATGATTAGAACTTTATCTAAGGAGTTTGATTTATTTATTATTATTAGGAATATTATCTCTATTAATTAGAGTTTAATGTATTATGTACTTCTTATGCCTACAAATAGATGAAGACATTGTACATAATTCTAGTTTTTGAGAATAATACGAATCTCCCTCGTTCTATCATCTCTTTGTTCTTCTTGTTCTTCTTTATTTTATTCACAACACGTTATCAGCACGAGACTCTAATCAACTGAGATCTTCATCGTTCGAATTAAAAAAAAAGTTACCGAAAAGAATGAATTCGATTATAGAATGAAACTAAAGATAAGTTTTCTTCCCTCTCAATTTTAGCTATTGATTGTCTTTCTCTTTCTCTTTTAATTTTTTTATATTTTTTTGAAAAGAATGGAAGCATGCTTAATCCCATCGAATCCAATCTCGCTCAAAGAATTGATCTCTCAAGCAACCCAACTCCATATCAAAGAGATCGTGGGGGAGAAGATGATTATCAATCTTCACACTATCTACATGGTAACAAAGAATACAAAACAAAGAAAAAGTCCCCGAGTCCTTGGAGAATGGCTGCCAAAAATTCACATTAGGAGATAGATGTGCGTAGCATGCCTAAGAGTCCAAGGCATATTAATTGTAATCGTTTAAGGTCTTATTCACGATTCTTGAGTATATTTACAGATAAGTATATTTTTTATGGACTCATGATATATAATGTGGTGAATATTTTTTTATTTAACTATATTTTAAGTTTTACATGATATGCTTAAATGGCTTGGAAAGAAATATGACGTAAAGAAATTATGAGAAGTTGTTTCAGTCATTTACAATGTCTCCATTGTCCTCGAGAGGTAAATTATTATCGGTAAACTTTATTTTTTCTCTTTAAATTATGATTTTAATGTGCGATAAATCATGGTGAATTTCAATCTATAAAAAAAGATTGTTATAAAGTCTATATTTTCTCGAAAGTAATATTTCTTCTTCGTCGAAAAACTCGACCATGGACTTCTCCCAATTTCAAGTTACGAAAATTTGTCTTGATCCAAAAAGTTTTATGGGAGGCATTCCCTGAAGTGAATGCAAAGCATGATGTTTATTCCATGCAATTATCAATGACGGGACATTCCCTGAAGTGAATGCAAGCATGATGTTTATTCCATGCGATTATTGAATCTGTTTCATTCCCTGAAGTGAATGCAAACATAGTAAATTATTATTCAATTAGAGACATAATTTCGATATAATCCAAGTATATTGGTTGGACATCCCGTTCTGCGAGGCTACTGGTCTCAAAGGAGGGTTTTAAAGGACATTGTGAACTGATTTAACAATGTCGCGTACGAGTGTTAAATTTTTGTTCTCTATGATAAGGATATGTGAAAAAGGTTTCAAAGGCCCACTAGCTCTACTTCTTTCCTGAAGTAAATGTAAGATTATATTATGGAAAGAATAAAAGCTACATTATAAGTTGTGGTCGTGATTGAAACCATGAATATAGACATGGAAAATATGGTCATTTTAATGATACTTCTACCCACCGATAGTGAGGTTATAAGGATGACAAGAGTGATGAAGATCATTCTAATGAAGTAAAATCATTTTTATTACTAATGCGATATTATAAATCATTGGTCTCGTACTTGTCGTACGTTGAAAAATCAACAATCATTGAATTATAAAGGGAAGAAAATAGAAGCAAATTTTGTTTGCGAAAAATGACGAAGATGATATTGGTCCAACTTTATTTGGACATTGTTGGTCCAACTCATTTGGACGTTGTTGATTTTCTTATAACCATTGAATGAAATAAATTATCTTCTAATTATTCTCATAACTTTGAAGATAATTAATTATCTTTTTATTTATTTTGTTTTATGTTTATTTACTTTACACATTAGTTATTTACGTTTTATATTTATATTCATGTAAATATTTAAATTTATATATTATGATATTTATTAATTTTGTTTAACATAATTACTTATCAAATACAATTTACGGTGACAATTTATGCTTAGCAGAAGCATACTATATATTTTCCCATTTAAATACAAGGGGAAAATGTGAGTACTATATTTCAAAGTATTAAAAATATTTATACTCCAGAAGAGTAATAAGTTCTTGAGAGAAAGCACATTATTAAAAGTGCAGAATTACGAATATTGCAATAATTACCACCAATTGTAATAATATCGTCACCACTAGAAGTAGAAAGTTTAAGAGAGCAATATGAGTTCGCAAAATATTCTTTTTGGAATTATAGATAACGTATGTTATCAATTGGCATTTGAAATAAGCCAAAGTGGATATAAGTTTTGGTAGCCAAGAAGTCGCTTGAAAGCTCTACAAGAGTTATATATTGCTACAAAAAAAAGAATAATTTTCATTGAAAGCTCCGGAAGAGCTAAATATATTCATATTCAAAGGAACAATTTTAATGGTCGTACTAGACATGTACGAGTGAGATTAGCTCACATGTTATGGTAAACTAGAAATTTACCAAATTCAAAAATGTATGTACACACTTGTATATAGTTGGCATGATCGGTTAGATCATCCTGATCAATAATGATGCGAAAGCTATTGAGATTCATATTCACATTTATTAAAAGAACCTAAAGTTCTTGTGGTGCTTGTTCTCAAATGAATTGATTAAATTCCACTTATTGAAAGAATACAAAGTTCTTATGTTGCTTGTTCTCAAATGAAATGATTAAGATCCCACTTACCAAAAGAACTTGAAGTTCTTGTACTAAATTTGAGACTGCATGTTTTGCATATCTAAATAAAATATAGGCCCTCCGTAAATGTGGAAAATTTTATATGATTTTAGTAAATGCACCTACTTTGTTTTATCAAATTACAACCAGAAGTTTGTGAGATTGATTCTAAAAAGATTCAGATTATGCAGTTAGACTATTCGTCTTGCAGAAGCTAGTGGATTTATATTTTAGGCTATATCAATTGTTACAAAGCCTATTTGTTGAAAAATACAGTTTAACAAACTTTTAATTGAATGTCTCCTCTTTAATAGCTAAACTATGAAAACAAAACATTTGTTATTTATATGGCATATCACATATTGTAACACTTATACGCATCAAGCCAACGAGTTATAATAAACCCCTATTATGATTTAACTTTTGATCAGAAGTCATATTTCCTATCTTAGAATTTTGAATGTGCGATATATTGTTGAATTGTTCCACCACAACGCACAAAATGGGTAAATAAAAAGGGTTGAGAATATATATTGAGTATGAGCCCCCTTTTATGTTTAAATTCTTAAACATTAATTGGAGAATCATTTATGAAATGATATTTCTCAACATCAGTGGGAGAGAATAATAAGTTGGATAAAGAAGAAAATGAATTATCATTATCTAAATCCTCAAATATGAACTAAAAGTTAATAAGATAATTCATGTTATTATATGTCAACTGTCAGACATATTTACTAACCCAATGAAAGTAAGTAAGTCTCATATACCAGCTAAAATGCTCTATTTTTAAATTACATGTTAGTGCGAACGGATGCAAATCATGCATGAAGCATGATAATTGGTTTCAATGATCAAAATTATCGTAAATGAAAAATAATATGAGATGGTCATATATTGGAGGCGGGTGCTCCTGAAGAGACTCAAGACATAACTAATACTCCCTCTGTCCCACTAAAACTGTCACATGTTGACTTTTTTTTGGTCAAACTTTTTCAACTTTGACCTCTTATAATTTAAAATTTATTATTGATAAAAATATGAAAAATATATTTTAAAAACCTTGAATCAACTAGTTTTTAAATATATTTTTTATAATTTTTAATTAATTAAAATATTTAAATAAATTATAGTCAAAGTTGAAAAAATTTGACTAGAAAAATGTCAACATGTGACAGTTTTACTGGGACGGAGGGAGTATAAAACTCTAGAAGAGTTCAAGGTACCTGAAATAAATATTGAAATCTTGAAGAGATCTCGATGAGTTATTCACTATGAGAATGGAACCAAAATAGAAAAATTGTCGACAACAACTTTGCAAACAATTTTACATAAAATATTTCTATAGAAGTAAAGAAAGAAAATGAGGATCTTGTATACAAAGCTATCCAAAAGTATAGATATTGAATTGGTCAATGTAGAAAGACGATTTGAACTTCTAAAAGAGGAGTATTTGGACCAACAGTCCAAACACTTAAAGGTGTAATGCAAGTGAGGCACAAATAAGTAGTCGTAAATACAACTTAAATTATAATTTATGAAGAGTTTTTATTACTTCATGGTGGATGCAATTACCTTGGCAATTATGAAATATTTTATGTGCGTTTAATTATTTTGTGGATCCCTATTTATCCTTAAAGGATTTAAAATGCTAGAAGCATTTGAAAATTTTTGAGGAAATTTATTTAGATGTGTCTCATTGAATATTTTGGTGCATTTGATATAATCGCCTTAGTGAGTACTAATTGAGAAAATATTGCAAGAATGATCAGATTTTCTTATGTATTTTATAAATGAGTTTTAGATCAAGATTCATTATGATAATTTGAATTTCATTAAAACTCCTGAAGAGCTTCAAATAGGAAACTCATGAGAAGTTTTCAAAGTATTTAATGAAAGCATTTGAGAAAAAAATCTTAAGATGTGGTTTTGTCTCGACCTTAACGATCGAGCACTTAAATATGCATTTTTGTCTATGAATGGACATAAGTCAAAAGAATCTTAAAGAATGTTCAATATGGATAAATCGTATCTATTGAGTATCCCAATAATTGTAAGATTGTTGGATGTGAATAAATTTGTCTTCGGGAGAAAGATAAATAAATAATTTTTCTGGAAGCACCATATATTAGTTGGTCAAGAAATATCTATGGATATAAAAAGACCATTACCTTTAGATCTTCAAATATTCGTCGATGCCTCCTCAAATCTTGAAGAAATAATTATTATGCACGAGGCAAACCAAAAACGTGTTTGGCTAAGACCATTGACCTAACATATCCAGAAGATATGTGATTTACTTTCACAAGATATGATACAAATGTTATATTGTGTAGAGATAATGAAAGGTGGATACATCATGAAACATATTACTCCAAAGTTTCATCCCTCGCGATCTTTAGAAAAAGTATTCAAGATTGAATTATGAAAATTCAAAGATCTTCTGTGGTGTTTTCATGAGGGGGAGTAAATACACATTGCACTCTTTTTTCCTTAACCGAGATTTTGTTTCAATGGGTTTTACTGGTAAGGTTTTTAACGAGGCAACATGTTATTATATCAAAGATGTGTGTACTCTTTTTCCTTTACTAATGAAATTTTTTCCCACTGCGTTTTTATCTTAGTAAGGTTTTAACGAGGCACATTATCTTCATAGACATCCAAAGGGTAGTGTTATGAATATTTATCTATGTGGATGTCTATCATGATTAAAACTTTATCTAAGGAGTTTGATTTATTTATTATTATTATTAGGAATATTATCTCTATTAATTAGAGTTTAATGTATTATGTACTTCTTATACCTATAAATAAATGAAGGCATTGTACACAATTCTAGTTTTTGAGAATAATATGAATCTCACTATTTCTATCATTTCTGTGTTCTTCTTGTTTTTCTTTATTTTATTCACAACAAATCACTATTAATACATCTAACTCGGTCAAAAGAAAATAAAAATCTTTTTGGGTGGACTATTAAAATATGGTAAAAGTGTGCCAAACTTTCTTGCAGAAATTTGCACAATTTTTTTTACCAAAAACATTTTATTTAATTAATTTGAAGTTTAATTCTTTTTTGCTGATTAATTATTTTTGCATTGCTACAACATAGTTGCACTTAAACTTATGTGATGTAAAGTTTGTTTTCGTATTCTTTAACCTAATTAAAGTTTATATAAAGGCAAATTATGGTATAATAGGACAAATAATGTGTGTAATATTTTTTATCAAATATATTTAATACTTTCTATATCAGTTATACATATAAAAGTATATATATATATATATATATAGTTTTTATATTAAGGTTAAATCCAGAAGAAAAAAACATGATAAAAGTTAAATTGAGTACCAAAAAAAATTTACCGATATATGTAAAAGATGATTTCCTCCTATTCTTTAATATTTTACCTTTGATTCAATTTCTACACAAATTTCAACTACCATATTAAAGTGCAAAATAAAAATTACAAATTTAATAATAAAATAAAATTAGAACGGAGACATAAATATTATAATAAAAATTAATGAATCTCTCAACTTCACTGTAAGAAACTTCTTTCTCTATTTTTAGCAATGAAGTATGCTTTAAACAAAGCACAACCAAATGCACAAAACTAAAAAATCTAGTCAAAAGTGCAACAAAAAAGAAAAGTTAAATATCAGTATCACAAAATGCACCTCTGTTTTAGCAAACTTAAAAATGGGAAAATAAATATGAAAGTTCTTCTTTTCTTTCTCTCTGGTAAGAAACTTAATTAAAAGGAGAAGAATAAAATTGATGAAAAATTTGACTCAAGCTTGTTAAAAAAGTTAAATAAAATAAATTTTAAATTATATAGTTGAAAATAATCTAATTAGATAATAAATACAATTATACATTTGTTTTGATGATTTATTTATTTTAATATATAAAAGTAGATTTTTCTTTAAATGTTAGGATTGCTTTAATTGATTTGACAAACTATTTAATACTAGTTTAAATTTTTTAAAACATTTGGAAAAAAATTATCTTAATATATAATAAGAAGCTTTTTAGAATTATTAGGAGTGCCAAATTAGTTGAAATAGAAAATTTGAAGAAAACATGTTTAGTTATAAAATTTTATAATAATTTTTTAGAAAATCAAAACAAAAATGAATAAAATCTTGAAAACATAAAAAAGATGTTTTCATCATTTTTATTGAGAATGTTTTAGAAAAGTGAAAAACATGAAAACAATGACTTTTAAATTTTAACTCTATCTAATATGGGTTCGAATCCTTCTAATGTCAATTTTAGAACTTTGACTTATTTAATTCTATTTTATTCTTATTATAATAATATTTTTTAAATAATTATATTTTAATTTAATTATTTAATAAGTAATTATTTGTTTATTTTTATTTGGCTTAAAGATCAAATTAGTCCACAACAAAAAATAAAATAAAAAATCAATTAATCCATTATAGATTTTTTACACCCAATTCAGCTCTCAGAGCGAAGCACACTCAATTTAGCCCTTCCGTAACGGTTGATCAAAATTTAACCATTAACTCATTGACAATCAATAAAATGATAACGCGTGTCACACTCTGAAAGTGTCACGTCATTAAACCGTAAATTTTTTTAAACATTATTTAAAAATTCTAATTTTTTAAAATTTTAATAATATTTTCTAATTTGGCCTTTTACTGGTTTTTCTATTATTTCAAAACAATCATAGTTTTGATTTTTTCTCAATTTGATCTTTATTGATTTTTTAATTCAAATCTCAAACCTTATTGTTATCGTCACTATTAGGACTACCATAGTTATTGTAGATCCCCTATTCAGTCTTCTTCCGATTCATGTGAATCAACTTTTTTTCACTGGAATTTTACTAATTTCATAGGAAACAACTAATCCTTGGCAAACAAACCACATGTTTTAAGAAGAAAATAGATGTTGAAACCTGGAGATGTCTGATTTAACTCCAACCCATGCAAACTCCATAATATTTCATTGGATCCGAGTGAAGACGATAGTTGTGGAGGGGAACTAATTAGCAAACTATTTTAAGGTGGGTAGTTGTGGATGAGTTAATTTTAAATGTTTTTATAGATTTTTTAATGATTTTTCAAGTGCATCATGTGTCATTGTCTTAATGATTGTTTGTGAATTGCGAGTTAACAATCAACTATAACGGTGAACGTTACAAGAGGGTTAAATTGATCGCAAGTTGAATTATGAGTGTCTGATTGATTGCAATTTGAATTATGAGGGCTAAATTGAGTGTAAAAAAAAATTCATAAGCGCTTAATTGATTTTTTGATTTTTCGTTGTGGGATAATTTGACCTTTAAGCTTTTTTATTTTAAAAAACTAGATACCAAATACATTTTCAATATTCTATTTATATTATTTACTCGAGTAAATGTATTATAATCTTGTTAGAAAAATACTTTGATACACAAAAGCCTTTCAATTTTAAGGAGATTTATTTTGTGGTTTAGGGTTTATGAGTTTTGGTTGTAGGGTGTGGAATTTAAGGTTTATGGCTAGAATTTAGAGTTTAGGGTTTAAAGTTTAAAATTTAGGTTTTAGGGCTAGAGATTTAGGTTTTAAATTTTATAACTTAAATAGGAAGGGTTGTATAAATTTTTCTACACAGCTTATGTATCAAAATATAACTCATCTAATTATTATAAAACAATCAATATTAATATAGAACATTATTTTCTTTAGATATAAAAAAAATTAAAGAAATGCAAACCACGTTGCAAGCTAAGTCGGGGAACAATCAAGGCAAATCAACTCTTGAATGGATAACTTTCATTTAATTTTATAAGATATGTAGATTCTCTCTCACATGGACAAAATCTTCATCTTAGGTGTATGCTCTACATTTCCATACTTGTCTTTTTTTTTATTTGTCTATTATTATTCAATCATTATTCCATTCAATAATATGGGCAAAATATATAATATTTTATAGAAACACCGATAATAATTTTGAAAGACGGAAATACTCAATTTCTTAATCAAATGTCATATTTAACTTTTTATATGTTGAATAGAGTGATTGAATTGAGATGATTATCTCATACTTCTAATAGCGTCTGACAAAGGAAACAATATGCATAATCGCTTAGGGTCTTCACTTTCTGCCTTCATAATTTTATAAAATTTTCGAGTGACAATTTAATAAGTCTATGATTGTCCCATGTTTTTTAGTTGTATTTATAGTATTTTCTGAACAAAACAATAAAAATAATGTGTTTAATAAATTTTAATTATATTTTTATAGTTTATTAATGAGATACTAAATTAATTGTTTAAAGTAATGAAACATATTTTTGTTTTATAGGAGCTCATTTTTGAATTTTCGCTCTGGACCAAAAAATGTATGAGCTAATTCTGGGTCATTCCATGATAAGCCTCTGCAGTGTACCCAATCTAAATTAACTAACCAATAAATTAGATAACAACGATTATAAAAAAATATAATGATAAAACATGTTTCACTTTCATTTAAAGAATTTAAGTTTATAATATAAATTCTGAAAGAAAATTTAAGTTTTTTATTTTGAAGACAGTATTATTAAAAACAATTATAAGAGTATGTAGTAAAACGAACATGAAAAGTATATAAAAAATAAATTTTAATAAAAAGGAATCCAAAATCTTAAAGTGATCGTATCCAATGTTGCAGATCATACTCTCAAGGTGACACATACCCTTTACGAAAGCTACAAAAGAAATGTGCATTGATGGAAACATGATAGAGGGGCATGCAATCGACACGTGTTTTAGATGTTTTAAAATAATAATACCTGTCTGTCTCGTAAATGGCATGCAAGCATGTGTTGCCATTAGTACAATTATCCTTTCCTTTTGCGGTATCTTGAACCGGTTAGATTTGAATCTGTTCCAAATCACTCTTGAAATCTAATAGAATTTTTTTGTCTTTTTCTTAATGTTTCAATGTATGTTTTAATATTTAAAAAATTATTACATTTTAAATTTTAAATTTAAAATTAATTATTAGAATTTAAATTTAAAATTTTAAGTATAAAGTTTAAGATTTAAAACATTTTCGGCTTACAGCAGAAGTGCCCTGTGCGCCTGCTCATGGCCCTACTTTCATGGGTCCCATAAAAATTCAAATATGAAAAAAATTAGGGGGGGAATACAATTTTAGAAATTTTTTATGATAAATTGAAAAACTTCAAAAAATGGATGACTTGTCTATCTATTTGACATTTTTTTAAAATCCAAGACTTCTCGTTAGGTCAATTTATTGAAAACTGGGAAATAATAATTTGCCTTAAAAAACAAACGGTATTATAATTGAGTAATGACCTCAAAAAGTTTTAAATTTTAAGATATTTTATTTTTATTTTTTTATAAATAAGAGATTACTATTATTAGTCTCGTTAACAACATTCTTAAGCTTAAATGGAGGAAAATAGTACTCATAAAGTAATAAAAGGGTCTCGAAAACATTCGAAATGACCCTTATTTAGGATGTAGAGTTAGAATGTGAAATTTAATTTTTTAGTGTTAGTACATAAAGAGAGTAGAGAATTTTGTTGTCAAAATCACTGTAACAAAAATTGTACGTTTTGTTTTTCATTTTTATATTTCTCTTGTTTTTGTTCTTATTCTTCTTTACTTTATTTACAATAATTTTAAATATATTAATGTATCAAAACATTAAATAACAGATACTCATCAAAGATTTAATTTTAAAATTGAAACTTTATTTTAAAGTGATAGGGTCTAAAATGTTATTAAACCAAGAAAATTAAGAGAGTAAAAGTTAAACGATTCCCACTAATCAAAATTATGTACACATTTGAATCTAGAGTGTAGTAAAATAATCGTGTGGAATGAAACTTAACAAGTGGTTTTATAAAAAAAATGTTTGTATTTTTTTAAAAAAATTAAATCAATTTTATTTACAAGATATACATGTATTGTCTTAAAACGTGTGAAATAAAAGAAGTTAGGAAAATAGAGGGTCCGATGGGCACAAAATTGGTGCGCGGAGGAGGAAAGGCAAAGGTGAGCTGAGACTGAGCCCCGAGAGGCGGCGGTTGTCTTTTACCGGCAACAGTCTGTCCATCGCAACTCCTTGACCAATGAGTGTAGTCAATAAGAAAAAAGAAGAAGCAAATAAATAAAAAAAATATAAAAGAAGTATTCTTTTTATCTACGACACAAATTTAATGAACAACACACACGCGGTAGTGGCCGGGACCAATTATAAATTTGTAATCATGGCAGAAATGGAGGGAAAATTATTTAAATTTGACATATTTAATAATGTATTATTTTTTTATTTAAAGTATCAATTAGATAAAGAAATTTTGCTTGGATAATAATATAGAGGAAAAAACATTCTCTCAAGTGGAATGAATGAAAGATCATTTCATCAAATAAGAACGTTGTTACCGTAAGCAAAAATAAATATTAAAAATATTTTACAAATTTTAAAAAGTTGTCGAAAAAATGACGATAATAAAATTTAATTAAAAAATTAAAAAGTTCTTTTTTAAAGTTGTTGTCTCTTTCCAACGACATTTGCATTCATTGTAGCAACATCGCTACTTAGTGAAATAATTTACCTCACCTCGTTTCATAATTTTTTCTTTCTCAATACCATTATCCAAGCAAAAATCTCTATACTAATTGATACTTTAAATTAAAAAAATCATATTTAAATATGCCTGGATCTAAATCGTATATTTACCGGATAATTATAAAATATATTATCATCTGATCAATTAATAGTGTATAAATGCTACATTAATAATTAATCACATATTAATCATTTTAAATATTTAAATTGTGTTTAAAAAGTCAACGTGTAATTAAATTATGATGTAATTAAGTGTAATTACACAACTGTAACATATTTGGACAATCATCATAATTTGTGAGTCATGCAACATTGAGTGTGATTGGAGGCCGCTGATTAAACTCTTTGATTCTTAAGTGAGTGAGAATTAGTGTAATTATAACCATTTTTTTTTCACTTCACTATTCCTAGCGCCGCAACATTCTTCTTTCTTTTGTTTTCTTAGTCGGTGGTCGGCAACTAGTTTTAATATTGGTTGTCGACAACCAAATTTTTTTTTCTTCATATTTTTAAATAAGAATCTCAGTCTTTGTGGTACGCTTTTTCCTCTGCTTTTATGGCACACTTTTTTGACTGAGTATAAGTGTAACTACACAATTTCATTTCATTTGTCGTTTGGTGCTTGTACAAAGATCTTCACGGTGCTAGTTTCTGATTATGATTTCGTCGTTGGTCATAGAAAGATAGATCCCCACTCGGTTAATGGTTGTTTGTCAATGTAATCAGTCATGGGTAGCAAAACAATCTGCACGATAGTTTGGCCCGCTTACCACTCATTTTTTACCCCGTAATGCGCCTCATTTGGATAGAGACAAAGAGATTTAGGAAGGCTTCTGAATTTTGATGTATGCTAATATTTATGAAAATATTTACGTTTCTTTGAACTTTTGGATTTTTGTATGAGATTTTGGTGGACTAGACCCATTATTCTCCTTTTCTGGATGCGTCGTATTTGTGATATCTTTCATGATTTTTTAATAAAATTTAGTTACCATTGTTAAAAAAGAATTGAGGTAATTATACACGTAAGTAAACTCTTCAATTTTATAATTAATATTATTTAAAATTTTAAGTTTATGCACCAGCTACTTTCACGGGAAAGCCGTCTCTAAAAAGCAAAGGACTCGAATTTCCTCCCTTAAGCTTTAGGATGGTAGTTGGTGTGATGACCCTTCTATATTAAAAGATGAGGCAATCAGCTGCTTTGAATCCTTGTTTTCGATTGGTGATGAACCTGCTCCTATTTTTCCTACTGTGGATTTTTTTCCAACATTGCCTTCGGCTAATCTTGTGTATCTCGACCAGCCCCCTTCTCCCTCAAAAGTTCATGGTGCTTTAAAGGACATGGCCCCTCTCAAGTCTCCGGGTTGGGACGGGCTACATGCTGAGTTTTTCCAAAGACAATGGAGCATTGTTGGTCCCTCAATATGCAAAATGATCCAAAATATTTTTATTGGTGACTTGATCGAGCCTCGCTTGAATAACACCATTTTGGTTCTCATCCCTAAGCGCGACAAGCCAGAATCCTTTACTGACTTCGGGCCTATCAGCTTATGCACTGTGCTTTACAAGCATCTTACAAAGATCATTGTCCGCCGCTTAAAACCTTTGTTTCCGAAGCTCATCAGCCAATGCCAAACGAGTTTTATATCAGGTAGGTCCATTACAAAGAATGTTATTGTTAACCAAGAGGCCATTCATTCCATGCGCTCTTGTAAAACAAAGCAGGGGTGGATGGCGATAAAAGTCAACTTGGAAAAGGCGTCCGACAGGCTTCGCTGGGATTTCATCTCAGATTCTCTTTGTGCTGCTGGTTTTCCTGATCGCATTGGGCGAATTATTATGAATTGTGTCTCCTCTTCGACCATGCACATTCAATGGAATGGGGAATTGTCTCGGATCTTCAAGCCTTGTAGAGGTGTGCGGCAAGGCGATCCTCTTTCGCCTTATCTCTTCGTCCTTGCCATGGAAAGGTTGGGACATTTGATCAATCACTCCGTGCAACATAATCTTTGGACTCCTTTTCGTTTTGCAAAGAATGGTGATTCCCTTTCCCATCTCTTCTTCGCCGATGACCTCATCTTATATGCACGCGCCGACATGGCTCGGGCCCATAACATCAAAGACATATTAAAGACCTTCAGAGATTGTTCCAGACATCGGGTTAGTAGCGGGAAAACCCACATATATTTCTCGCCAAATGTTGATCAAGCCTCTCAAGCGCAAATAAGCTCATTCCTCGGCTTCCAATCAGTTGATTCCCTCGGAAAATACTTAGGTGTTCCCGTTTTACACGAAAGGGCTCGTACTCCTGACTTTGATTTTATTATAGACATGCTAAAGGCGAGGTTGCATGGTTGGGCAGCACGCTCCCTTTCCTTGACTGGGAGAGTTACTCTCGCTCAATCGGTCCTCTCGGCTATCCAGGTTTATTTCATGCAAACTATGGTGTTTTCGAAAAAATTTGCAATGATATTGAAAAGCTCATAAGGAAGTTCATTTGGGGTTCGTCTGCAACGGAATGTAAATCCTCCCTAATTAATTGGGAAGCTCTTTGTCAACCCATTGAACATGGGGGGCTCGGACTTAGGCGAATGCATGGTTTTAATATGGATTTTGTCCATAAGATTGGCTTCTCCTTGGTTCACAAGCCAGATGCAATGTGGGTGCAGTTCTTGCGCCAAAAGTACCATGTGCGAGATCTTTTTCCTCCTTCGCTTAAACGCACGGTTTGTAACCTTTTATGGCGAGCCATTTTGAACTCTTGGGAAACTATTTGTGTCGGGATTGCATGGTCTCTTGGAAATGGCGCTTCTGTTCGCCACTTGGATGATGTCTGGGTTCCTTTCTTTGGGCCGCTACGTAATCACCTGCTTACTGAAGATACCGACGTCTCCAATATCTCCTTCTCTGATATTGTTGATGGCTCGGGTGCATGGGATGTTGATGCATTATCCACTATTTTTTCAGCTTCATCTGTTCCCCACATCTTAAGCATAAAATGTCCTGACCCTCAGGATGCTAACGATACGTACATTTGGCGATGGAGTGCCTCTCCTTAGTTTGATATTCAGTTCGCGTATAAGCATATAGCCTCCCCTCTTTGGAACCCGATTTTTCCCTTCTGGACAACAATTTGGAAATTATAATTGTCGCAGCGTCTTCGGTTGTTTCTATGGCTCGCTTCGACGCAGCGTCTTATGATAAATGTTGAATGCTGCCGTCGCTCGATATCTATGACTCATATTTGCAGCGACTGCCAAACCAAAAATGAAACCATTTTACATGTCTTGCGCGATTGTGAGGAAGCGCAACGACTCTGGCGGTCTATTTTATCTTCGACTGCTGTAGTGAGTTTCTTTGCTCTGGATTTTCATCAGTGGTTTCAGCTTAACCTTAGCTCGCATGACTTGGTAATGGAGTGGGGCATTCCCTGGAATATCCTTTTTGCCTCGATAGTTTGGCAACTATGGAAGGGGCGGAACGACTACGTCTTCAACAACTCCTTCTGCTCAGCCGAATTTATGCTCTGTCGCGGCATCAAGTGGGCTCGATATTACAAAGATAGTTTCCCTTCTACTCCAGCCATGGCCAACTCTGCTCCGACATATGTCCAATGGTCTCCTCTTGATCCAGGTTGGCTTTGCTTGAATGTTGATGGAGTTGTATGCTCATCTACAGGGATGAGTTCGGTGGGTGGTTTGATTCGCGATCACGCTGGAAATTTCATCATGGGTTTCAACAAGGTGATAGGTTTAGCCCGCCCCTTACAAACTG
This sequence comes from Hibiscus tridactylites, assembly GCA_958450335.1. Lineage (NCBI taxonomy): Eukaryota > Viridiplantae > Streptophyta > Magnoliopsida > Malvales > Malvaceae > Hibiscus > Hibiscus tridactylites. The sequence continues at coordinate 12,700,216 of OY288288.1, forward strand.
AGCTCTGGGCATTGTTTCTTGGTCTTCACCTCGCTTGGGACAATGGGGTTAACATGCTATTAGTTCAATATGATTCCCTTGAAGCCACCAAACTGGTGAATGATCTGAATGCATCCTTAAGTTCCCTCCCTCTTGTTCGTGCTATTACTAAGCTTCACGACAAGGTATGGGTGACTGAAATTCTTTGGCTCCCGCGTGAAGGAAATATGGCAGTTGATGCTCTTGCTAAACACGCCCCCTGCTGATTTCTCTATGCTTATTTACGACACGCCACCTCTTGTCCTCCAGCCGCTGCACGCTAGAGACGTCCACGGTCCCCCATATTGTAAGCCTAGATAGCATCTAAGGCTCACTCTTTATCGATTCTAAAAAAAATTAAGTTTATGTAACTATGTTATTACAATTTATTCTATCAAACATGATGATGTAATTACGCTTTGTCATTTAAACTTGTTTAGAAGATTATAATTTCTTGTAATTGCATAGTAAATTGCATGTTTCATTAAATTGAGTGTAATTGACTTTAATTACACACTTCAATTTTTACGAGGAATGAGAATCAATGTAATTTTACAGGTAGTTACACTCTTCACATTTTTATTATATGTGTAGTTACACTTTTCACATTATTATTATTATATGTGTAGTTACACTCTTCTATCTATTATCATTATCAATATCATTATTATTTTTCACACGTTATATTTTTACTATTATATTATAATTTCATAATAAATAACAATAATTTTATGCACACAATTTTTTTATTGAGAAAAGGGGGAAAATACTACATTTTCCTCGTTAAAAAAACTCCTTAATCCTAAATGGAGAAAAAAGAGTACATAAGGTAATATATACATACTAGTCCAATAACAACTCACATTGAAAACTAAACAAATAAGCAGCCTCGCTTACCAAGTTGTACCTTAAACAAGCATTAACAAATTGACTTAGTGACAACATCACAAGCTAGCTTCCAACATCTCATACCACCACATATATCACCCAACGTCTTGAGTCGGAATCATGTTCTACGCAACCACTCCTCTATGACAATCGTGCCTATCCAGGTGCAACATATCATGTACATAAACTAGTGTTGTGTGCATATTCTCTCCCCCAATTGGTTGTCCATGCCAACTATGTGCGAGCCGATCCACAACACCATTCATATCTCAGCTAATGTGCGAGATAGTCACCTTCTAATTCCTTCTCAACAATTCCTTGATCACCACTAGTAAAGCATTACTCATAATCCCGGATGAGTCTTCCTTAAATTAGTTAATTGCTTTCAAACAATCCGACTCGAGCACCACACGACGCCGTCCAAGACGCCAAACATGTTGTAGGATATCTAGCATTGCCCAAAGTTCTGCATTCAAGCCCGAACACTTCCCTAAACTCCATGCAAAGCCAAAAATCCACTCCTCTTCCGCATTTTAGAACACTCCCCTAATCGTCATAGATCCGTCACTAATATCCACCGCACCATTAGTATTTATTTTGATCCATCCTGGGTACAGAGCTGTCTAAGAACGATTAGTAGTACTAGGAAGCTCATTTAGCATGTCATTATTCACTCTACAGACGTTAGCCGATAATACCAACTCCTTATACTTCTTGCTAGCCACAAGAATGTTTTCTTTTTCAATAAAAGTTGGTTAAAAAAGAATCAGATTCCGCCTTTGCCATAACTTTCAACAAAGAATAGCAAACAACATGTTCCAATTTTCCTTGTTAGCAGCAAAATCATCAGATGGTTTTAAGTTTGCAACAAACCAATCCACAAGGGACAAAGACATAAATGTATCCCAACGTTTTGGTTTAATCACACGCATCCAAATCCCCTAAGCTTTAGTACAATTGAATAGGATGTAACACCCCGATGCCAATCCGAATCCGAAGTGCTACATTTGCGTCACCCAAAAATCGGTCCATTAAAATTTCCATTTAAAATGATAAGTTTAGTCATTCTGAAATATCAAATCATCCATAAATTCACGTGGTTAGATAAGCATTTAAAATGAATTTACATAATAGGATCTCTAAGTTTAAAACATCGTATATCAAAATAATATTTCAAGATAGAGTTACAGACTCGACAGTGGCAAGGTCCTATTAATACATTAGCCCAAACCAAAATACAAGTACTATACTCTGAAGCGAATGCAGTGCTGGAAAATCCCTTCTTGATGAGCTCATCCAATGATGACCTGACAACCTACGCACGAAAAAACTACACATCCGTACGCTAAGCTAACAAAGCTCAGTGGTACACATCTGCTCTGCTATACTTCATGCTAATCATAAACATAAGCATGCAAGCTAGTACGAGCAATAAGGAGAGATAAATAAACACATGGCTCTACCACTAGTCACCTAAACACATGCTCTCATCACAACAAATCATCATACATGGTCCACAAGGCCCAACCATACTCCAGATCCCACTGGATCCTTCGAGCAAAACACACAATGCCATAACCACAAACCTAGAGTGAGACCCGGTGCCACACAGCTTCGGGAACATACACTCTGAGTGAGATCTGGTACCACACAACTTCGGAAACGTACACTCTTTAGGCGAGACTCAGTGCCACACAGCTTTGGGAACGTACACCCATTCACAGAATGTCCCGTCGAGCATCTTCGAATGAGACTTGGTGCCACACATCTTTAGGAACGTACATTAAGAATCTCTAACCATGGTGTTGCAATACTCTATCTATGGGTTATCCGGATCCCATCAAATAAGAAGACTCAACCAACACAAGTGCCCATACTTGGTACATCACAACACATGATCCACCAAGGGTACCTATGGTTTACAACAAGTAACCCAACATTTACCAAGTTATTATTCATTATCGAAGTGTACATTTTTCATCTTTATTAATCATTTCTATTAATATGCATTATCTCATTAATGTCCCATGCTAATTTCTCTCTTTATATTAGCATTATTAATTATTCAATTCGAAGGTACCAGTACACACACGCATACCCATACCATTATAGTATATTGGAAATCCTTGATTTCCATAAATATCGATACGACCAAAGTTTGTATGAAGCCTTATTCACGAGTTTACGCCCTTTCCTTGAATTACAGTTTTATAACACTTTATTCGATCCCTAAATCTTATGAAAGTCATTAGATTTGGTTTACTAACGTATGAAGACAATTAATATAAATTATCAGCTTCATTATCATTTATTCAAATAATTACTCTAAAGCATGATTCCCGTCAAAACCCATCAATCTATTCAAATAAACATACAAGCATCACAATCAATCAACCAATCAATTAATCATTAAATAATCATACAAGCATCTTGAACAACCCTAACTGCTCTCTAACACCTCTACGAGTCTCATTGTAATCATAGCATCATCATGCATCTCATAAATATCATGTTCTCATAATATCGATCTCAACACATGTTTATCTATCATCAATCTATTTTGCAACCACTAACAAGCAAGGCAATTACGCTTATGATGCTCATGAAGCAATAAAAGTTCGAGGTGTACTAACCTTATACTGATATCGCTAAAATCCTCATCCAAGCTTCCCAAATATTCCACTTGACCAGATACCCGATCCCGAATAATCCTCGTATACCAATGAATACAAAACTATATTAATTCACACATCCCCTAATCAAATCACTCGCTCATACGAGTGCCCTTACCTAGCACCCGACCGTACACGATCCACCAAGGGCCTCATGACTACTTTGTGAATAAGTTACACACATTTATCAAGTTATAGCTTCTATATATTCATAAGCGTGGTTAAATTCCCAGTTACTCAGCTTTGCTATTCATTTTTATCCCATCAGAGGCCTATTAGACTCTTGTTCTCAAAATATAGGTCTTTTATTAGAATTAGCTTTACTACCACAAAATTCTATCTATTATGCAGAAAACCAAGAAAACTAGTTGGTGACCAAGAAAACAGGTTAGTGACCAAGAAAACATGTTGGTTATCGATATGCAAACCCAAAATTCGTATATGGAGTTTTTAAATCACCCCCAATTCCCCTAAAACCCAAGGCACAACCCCAAATCAAACCTTCACATTATGAGAAATAATTTAAGTGACTTCTTACCATTTTCATACCTTATTAACAACTAATCTGAAATTCATCATTAAAGTCTCTAAGCTACGTTAACACCAAAACTGGCTTAACCACAATATCAAGCAAGACAATTATTTTAAGATATTCAAGAATCAAGGAGTCAGAAATGTATTGACCTTGTAGCAAAATCCTGAATTTTCTCCACACACCCAAAATCCCCAACTTCGTCCCTTTGGCTCCAACTTGAATAAACCCCAAGACACATCATTTATACCTCAAAACAAGGAAATGAACAAAGACTTAACCCATGCACCAAAGAGAGGTCTAGCCACGTATTAACAACCTTAAAAAACATAGAAGAAACCCCAAGAACTTAAACTCCTTCAAAAACCCATTAATGTAGAACTCACCTATATACCTCAAGAGTTACTTTTCTTGAAGCTCTTATTGGGGAGATTAACAAACTTGAATCTTGGACCTTGGGTGGAAGATTTGGTGTATAAAGTTAGCTCTTTTAATCCAAAATGGTCATGGGTGTTTTAGAGAAAAAATGAAGAAGAAAGATGGAGAAAGGTGTTTGGTGGTGATCTTACCAAGGCTTTCTTGTCTCCTCCCTTAAAACCCCTCGTGATAGCCAATACAAAAAGGAGATGACCATCCTTTCTCTTTAAAAGGGGTATAATTACCCTATTAAATCTTCTACTTTCACCCATGTCTCAAAATGGCCCATTTCCAAGCACAAATAACTCAATCTTCATCCAAAAGGGCCCAAGCGTGCCCAAAGAGTCCAATCACCAAATCTTGTAACACCCATAAAATATATGCATATAATTACAAGTAAAAAAAAGATGAAAAAAGGATAAAGGGACAAAAAGAATAATGGGAGAGAGAGTGCAACTAAAGGGAATTGAACCCACAACCTTTAGGTAGCAAAGCCAATACCCAACCATCTGAGCTATTGTAGCTTTTGGGTATAAGATTGCAACCACTTATTATTATGTGGATATTAAAAGGTAAAAAAAATAAAATAATAAAATATCTCAACCACCCCAATGAATGGCTTTTAATTAGGGCCATCTACCCCCAAGAGGGTAGCTGACCTATCGTCTCCATTACCCCCTTTAACACCTAAATAGTGACCACCGCCGATCGCCTTCGCTGTCACTTCGTCTGTGTCACCACCACCATCAAAGTGTCCGCTGCCCCTTCCCGATCAAGACCACGACCGCCACTCGATCTAGATCTTCGTCGTACGTTGTGGAGAGCAGTCGAAAGGTTTGGCCGTAACCCAACCCTCCCCCGTGGTTTCGGCTTTCGACGATACCGTCGTCGATAGGCGTCCGTTCGCCACACTGCTGCCACCCCTGGACTCCCCTTCACGAGGTGGACAAAAACCTACCGGTTACACAACCGCTCACTGCTGTTTAGCGTGTAACACCTGGGTTTAGGGGTCGGGTGAAAAATAATATTTTAATATTATTTTGGGTTCGGTTTTATAATTTAAATAATAAAATAACATTTTGGGCCTCGGGTTTCAAACAATTAATTCATGTTGGACATGTTTTGATTTTAAAGCCCAATTCCATGGAATTTGGGAATTGGGATAACTATCCTCATTAACGGCAAAAATGTAATTAAATGGACTTTCAATTAAAACCCCATTTTGTTTAAAATATCTCTTGTCATCTTCTTCCCCCCCTCTCCCATTTCTTTTCTCACGACAAAGAGGGCTCATCTTCTCCCAATCACTATTCCATCACCATATACCTTCATCTTTGGTGCTTTTTGAAAGGTAACTTCGTTTTTGACTTGTCCTCCTTTCCCTCTTCAAGCTAGTATCTTTATTTTTCAAAAAGCTCCTAGTTTTTTGATTTTGAGGTTTTGAGTCTTGAGATTAAAAATGTGAACTTTGTGGTCTTTAACCTAAGCTATTGATTTATTATTGTTATATATGTTGTTTACTACCCATAAGGTCCAACATAGTTAATTTTTACATGGTTTTATGTGGAATCTCGAATTTGGGTTTTAATGGGTTTTTTGAAGGGTTTTGGGTGAGTTTTCGGGGTTGTTTTAGGTGGGAATTGATAGACTATTGGTAGTACTATGGTTGGGGGTTGATTTGGGATCATTTGTGGGTGCAATGGGTGTTGGAAACATGGATTTTGGAAGGGGTATTGGGGCTGTCCGATATTGCAAAATATGGGGTTTGTTCATGGCTTGCAACATTGTAAATTGTATTTGAATTGTATTCCGGGTTGGTATTTTGATGTTGGGCTGATTTGAGGATTATTTGAATTGTATTGAGATTGTTTAGAAGCAAGAACTTGTGTCAGAGAAGCTTCGGGAAGAAATCCGGAAACTTGAGGGTGGTTGCTTGCTTGGCTTGAAGCTTGGAAGCTTAGGTGAGTGGTTAAATATTTTTAAAATGGTTTTGAGTATTTGGTTCAAGCATGTGAACCTAGGATGGGCTTGGTAAACCCACCTAGAGTTGGGATTAGAGTGGTAGCCTAATCCCAAGCTTTGATTAGAGACTTTGGTTGCACTCTTTAAGGGTTGTATATGCCTCGTGTTAAATTGTGATGGTGTTGATTATGTATATGTTGTATACATGTATGTTGAGGCATGTTTGATGCATTGTTATATGCATGTTGATGATAGATATGATATGGTTATACACATGTGTAAAATATGATGTGTTATGGGTGTTAATGATATACATGTGGTGTTGACATGTGAAATGATGATATGAGGTGGTTGTATGATCCGAGGATCATGGTGAGTACATGCTAGGCATGGAAATGTGGTTTGTGCATGACGGTAAGTCATGGTGAGTACGTGCTAAGCACGGAAGTGTTATGAATTGATATTGTGAAAGATTAATGAAATGGGTAGTATTGGCACTAGTATGCTTGGGTACAAATGATCAATCATTAGGATGTTTAGTGTGCACACGTGAGTCAAAATGCGCGCGTGGTCTTGATGATGGTAGTCATCAAGATGGAGTACGTGTTCACCCGGAAATCTTCTTATATATATAATAGTCGGTGATGAGTGGAATCCCATCGACGGGCGTGAGGATGAGTGGAATCCCCTCCGCGTGAAATGAGGCGTGAGGATGAGTGGAATCCCCTTCGCGTGAACGGTGATGAGTGTAATCCCACCGTCAGTTAATGGTTGTGTTGTTGGATGTGAGTTCCAACGGTTATCCGTATATTGGAGTCATAGCTAGGTGCCAATACGGATTGTGGTTTATGTTGCCAATGTGATTTGGGATGTGTTGCTAACAAGGTTTAATATGTGTGATTACCTATGTTGTGGATTTAAACATGTTGAGCATGACATAATATTGAATATATGTTCATGCATCATCTATAATTATGGCTCACGTGGATCGGAGGTAAGATCATGCATTTTATCTTGGTTGTAGCTCGTGCTTGGACCCTGCATTGTCGAAGGTTTGTTTTATGAGCTTACCCTCACTAAGCTTTTATGCTTACGCTTCTTTTTGTTCGACAATGCAGATCGGTAGCTTGTGGGTGGCAAGGGCAAGGAAAGGCCTCCAAGTGTTGCTTACGATTAACTCAAGTATGATATTTAAATTTAAAGATTGTAATAGTAAAGCAATGGGATATGTGTCGTTGTTTGAGCCTTTTGGATTATGTTGTTGTTGTTGTCGCTAGGAGCATGTTAGACTCCTTTTATGTGCTTTGTTGGTTGGGATTTAATTGCCATGTTGCTTGTAAACCATGTTAGTATTTTGCTATCTAGAATTGCCTAAGTGTTGGATATGTTAAAGCTTAAAATCTATAATGACATGTATGGATGTGTGGCTTGTGATGTTGTGCCTTAGTGTTTAGCCTTGTTATTATGATGTTCAAGCATGCTTGTATGTTGGTTTGCCTTAAGATTATTTGTCAGTGTATTGTTGGAGGTTTTGGTGGGGTTTAGGGGCACTCTTGTGCCTTAAACCAGCAAAACCAGTCTGCAGACAGGGGGCGTTTCGAAACGGGCTACCCTGTTTTGATACGGTCCCTTTGTTTTTGGCCGAGCGTTTCGAAACGGGTAGGGGCCATTTCGGTACACTTTCGCTACTGGAATTTTGAGAAATTGGCGAGATGAAGGTGTTCCGAAACGGGTCTATGGTGTTTCGAAACAGTCAAATCTCGTTGACCACGAGAAGTTGACTAGGGAGGGTGTTTTGGAACGGTTGACCCCCGTTCCGATACGACATCCTCGTGTAGGCTTAGAAATGTTGACCAGGTCAAGGCGTTTCGATACACCTTGAGGGTGTTTCAAAACGGCCTGTTAATCCACATAAAAATGGGCTGTTTTGCTTAGGTTGTTCGAGCTATTGCTTTGCGAATGCTTGTCTCCCGTTGCTGTGATCACATAGGAATTAAATGTGCATTTAGGGAAGATTAAATTAAAAAGAATTTTTCTGGGTCGTTAACCGAGGAGGAACTTTAGCGGGTTTCGCTTCGGTTTTCCCCGTGTGGCCCACTCGGACCGGTTGTCCGTCCAGACCGGGACGAGGGGGTTACATAGCGCCTCGCTGGAGATACAATAGTTCGGTCGTGTTTTGCAAGATTTGGTAAGTTTGGTAAGTATTTCGGCCTAGATCTCGAGTTATTTGAGCTATGGTTGAGAAAATGTTGAGAATGGTGTGATTGGAAGCAATTTTCAGTAATTTTTGGGCCCCACGTGGGCTTCACGCGCCGTCTGAGGCGACTCTCGGCCGCCTTGGACGGTGGCTGTTGAACCGGCCAACCTAGACCCGCCTAACCGTAGACTGAGCCACCTAAATTGGTTTAGCCTAAACCGGCCTGGCCCAGTGGTAAACCAAGCCCAATGACCGACCTAAGTTGACCCGAACCTGACCCGAGTTGACCCGAACCCGACCCGAGTTTGACCCGTTGACCGATTAACCCAGTGAGTCAATTCGCTCGAGTCAACCTAGTGAGTCAACTTGTCCGAGTCAACTCAGTGAGTCAACTCTCCTGAGTGAACCCAGTGAGTCAATTCGGTCAACCAGTGACGTCAGCGTTAACTTTGACCGCTGACATCAGCGTTGACTTTAACCCAAAATGCAACTTTTCCCGAACAACCCTATTTTATTTTTCTCGATGTCCTGAGTCTGATTTTGAAGCCCGTTTCGTGAAATTCTAACCCGAAAGCCTTCGAATTGGACCTTGAAGTCGAGTTTGCTTATGTGTGTTAATAATCAATTATGAGCAACGTGAATAAGGACTGAAATTGGAATTTGTGTGATTGAAGGTATTCACAATTCATTGTCTAAGAGATGAGGAGGGACGTCAAATTCGGGTTCGCGAGTGATTGAATAGAGTACCACGGTTGATCAATATAGTAAGGATTCAAGGTAATACATTGGTACCTCTTGTACGCCTTATGAACATGTTAGTATTCGGTTAGTGCATGCACAAATATGACGATGAGTATCGTTAATTCTGCTTAAGTCAAACCGGATATGAAAATGTATGACAATGTAGATAAGATTGGAATAATCGAATGAGAAAGATGATAAATCAAAGAATCTGGAATTCAATAAATAATTAATGAGGCGGTCAATTCCCAAACCCGATTAATAATGTCAATTGGTCAAACGACATAAATATTTGAGTATAAAATTATGAGAATGCCCTCGAGGTGAAAATGACAAAAATACCCCCCGATAATGAAAGTGGTGCTGAAACCTACACTAAATCTGGTAAAACAATTGATTCATCTAAAAGTCTCGAATTACTCAGAGAGATGTGATAATAAGACTTAAACATTCAAGAAAGATAAGCACTTGGGTCTAGCGTAAATCGTGAATAAACCTCTGAAGATAAACTTGTGGGGGAAACTCTTTATATGTTCGGATCAATCAAACTGTCAGAAGATACAAAATTGATATTAATGGCTAAAGCGAGTGAGAATTTGGAATATTGATACGACCGAATTAGAAAATGACCAAAATGTCCTTAGACATTGGAATTTTTAAATTTACTGAAATGACGAGTCTACCCCGTGTGTTGAAATATTGGATGGTTGGAAAAAGGTCGAAAGGGGCCGAAATAACTGAAATGATTGAAAATATTGATATGCATGAATTGGATAAAATGACTAAAATGCCATCGGGCACACGAAACTACCAAGCTAACCACAAGATGAGATATAAACTAGAGATTAAAATGATTGAGTGGTTTGAAAGGGGCCCGAAAGAACATGAATGATCACACTTTAAATAACCGAGATACCATCTTGACCCAAACTAAGTTAAAGCATTGAAATCCTTAGCACCTGATCGCACGCAAGTGACTGTAATACTCAAATGTGTTTGACGCTTAGTTTATGTATGTCAATCATCTCTTAATACTATATGTTAATAGATGAAAACTGCATAAATGCATGTTCAACCTCTCAAGGCTTGTTCCAAGATAATGGGACATCGATTTATACATATGTATAACACATCCAGAGTTAAATAGTGAACACAGAGAAAGTGTACCAATTTGAATGCATGGAAAGTAATGTATTGGAGATGAGTATAGTGGAATGGTCTTGGAAGCCTGGTAAACCGTCAACAAATCTTTAGTGCAACAAATTATTGACTATCCCATTGTGTTTAGGCTATGGAATTGCCCTAGAGTGTTAAATGACCAAAACGCCCTTGTCAGTCAAAAGGATCGAAACAATCTTGATATATTTGATATCCTTAATGATCGTATTGCATCGATTTTCAAATGCGTAGTTAGAGACTTTGAATACAAAGTTTTTTTTTGTTTTATATAGGGACATCGTTTCTAAAATCAACTCAAAATTTTCAAAAGTTCATTGTTTCCTCTTTCCTTCTAAATACCAAGTATCTCTGAGAAATAAATCGTTTCATCTAGTGTGTTCCAAGTGCACATAAATCTCTCTGCTTGAACCTAGACTGTCTCATGATCTGAATTATGACTATTAATTAACTGGAATATACCTTTGTATCAGAACTGAAACTAAAGATTGCTTCATATCTACTGTTATAACCGATTATTATTGATTACTACTAATTATTGTTATTACCGATTATTATTGTCACTACCTAGGCCGTTACCGGGATATTTAGGATAGAGTATGAAGTTATCGTAGGTTCAGCCCCGATCAGGCTGTTAATTCCTTACCATTTGAGGTTCCTATGCTTCAGCTAGGGTAATTCCTTATCGTACCTAAGATATCCCCTTAGGTTGACACCTACGCCCAATGTGCCTGGGTTAATGCCCGTTATAGTTGCAGTTCTAGGGAACTGCATATCGAAGTTTGGTTGGAGGGTAGATAGAAAATCTAAAATGAACCTTATCGATAACATTATATAATCGTGAAATAATGTTCACCACACCGTTACCTTGTATGTGTTAACTTTGCACTATTGGAATACACACTAAGCCCCTGACTCAACTATCGTAATTCATATCTTGACTAATTCTTCGGTCTATATGTTCCTAGTATGATACTCAATGATTGAATAAAGAGCAATCCTATCATCTCCATGTATATCGCTTCTTTGAAATATCTGATCGTATTTTGGAGCCTATTGTTGCCCGAAACATCATGACAATGTTATGCTTTCCTTATGCATGCATGTGCTTGTAGCATCATTTGGTAGTTCTGTATTACTGAGCTTTTCCAGGCTCACGTTGTTTTCACCAACGCAGGTTAAAAGAAATCTATCATGGCTCGATGATCAACATCAATGTTTAGAGTTCTCTTAGTGTTGCTTTTGGAGTACGGTACCGACATAGTTAGTGGGCATGCACGCCGTGTATTGTTTTATGATAGTGTCTGTAAAACGTTTTCTGAAACTTCTGTTGTATGTTTAAATGAATTCTGGAAAGACTATTTTAAAACGAAATTAACTTTATAATTTAATAAGTGTTTTAAAGAAAAATGTTTTTGTGGATTTTTACCGTGGGTCGCTCTTGTGATCCTAATGTGACTTCCTAGGATCTGTGGAACACATAGGCAGGTCTAGGGTGTTACATTTAGTGGTATCAAAGCTTAGAGTTGCTTCATTCTGGGTAGATCGGCCGATTGTCTGTCATAGGGTGTCTGGTCTGTACATGCCCCTAGATCTTAACCGTACTCCATAAAGCTGAGACTCTGATGTCTAATTCTTTTTTAAAAAATAAGTGAATCTAAGCATTATGTCCTCTATAACTCAATCTGCTCTGGCAAGGAATGCACGTAATGTTTGTTTGTGTTTTGGATTAATTTGATGGATTTGAATCTAGATAAGAACTTGAGTTTGTTCATGCATGTGAAATTGAAGATCTGATTCAGATTGAGAATAAAAGTTTGATTATGTGATGTAACCGGTATAAGATTTCAAAGAAATCTAGTTGGTGATAATGATCATGCTTGAGGGTATCTTCATGTTAATTAAATAGAAATGATATGAATTTGGAAGAAATGTCTCTACGAACTTGGCGAAAGTGTAACTTTTGTGGTGATTCTGTATTATACAAGGGAAATAGTTATCTGAATATTACGTTGAATATATGTGATATCCATTCAAATCCTTGGTTATGTTCGATCGGCTTGAAGAAAGACCTTTCCTTGAAAATATGGTATGATGTATCGTGATATACCATCCTTGACTAAAATTCGATGTCACATTTTGATTCTTGAAGGCCCTGTTAGAAGCCTTGAATACTCGTCTGAATTTTAGGTATTATTTTTAATCTGTAAATTGATGGTTAACATAGTAGAGTAATGCATATTCTAAAGGATATACTCCAGGATTATATTATTGATATCTATAGTCGTTAGGAGGTCTCATATCCTTGATGGAGTCAACTTATAATAACAGTTAAGAGACAAGTAATCACTTGACAGAGTATGAAGTTTGGTATATGTTTGCGATGTGTAGTGTACTATAAATGATACGCAAATATGGTGCAAGTATACACGTCGAACGGGTAAGAAAGTGAGTGAGTGAGTGAGTATCGTCTCCAAAGGAATTGGAGGTATTCACAGTTTGCTGTAACAATATTGATTGAACTTTTTGCAGATGACAATGCTATAGTAAAAGAGATGATGTAAAATAATGAGTAGCAAAATAATGCAAAGAAAGATGAGATAGCAATATGATGAACATGTCCCCTTTCGTATGCGAAACTCACTACGGAATGACTGGCTAGGAATGATGGACAACCTAACTAAAGCTTCTTACTGACACTAAGGCTTTTCAGCTATCTTCTACGCTAGGCGGGATTTGCTAAAAGTGTTCCTAAACTATCTCTAGCTAGGAAATTGGGTGTCAGAAATGCTATAGCCATACCTCTCGGCGTACACTCTTAACACTCCCCTACCCTTCACGAACTATCCTTTTTAGCCCTTGAAACCTATCACTTATCTCTAAGGTAGGTTAGAGTATGCCTCTCGACAGCCACTCCATTGCTTATAAGGGTTCTAAGTTTAGCTCTCTCGATTACTAACCTCAACAAACACTTAAAGAACGGCCAACTCTCGAGGGCTCTTACAACTTTAAGGAAATAAAACGCATAAGCAAAGCATAGAATATGATAAACACTAAAGAAGCTATAGCATACATTAAAAAGTACTCAAAATAAAATCATCCATCAAACCCAAGACACATAAAATAGTTCGTGGATGGGCAATATCATACAATGTATCATTGTGATAACATCACCAAAGATAAAGATATGAAAAGGAAATGCTAAAGCGACAGAAAGAAAGGTGAACTCTCTTTCTGCCATGGACTGCCCGACTGTCTTAGGCCCACCGCCTCTTTTGAGGCCAACGAGGCCACTCTTTGGAGCTTCAACGATGGAGGACACCAAGTGGAGGAGATGAAGATGAACGCTTCTCTCTCATTGTAACTTTCTCTTTCTTTGCTCTCTTCCGCCTCTTTTTTGTGTGTCCCTATTCCAAGCTTCTCTCCCTCTTTATATAGTGTAGGCACTAGGGTTTTGTACCCTAAAGATTCCTTGATAATCCCATGGAATATCCACCGATAAGCTCTGCCACGAGGGGACAAGGAGGACAGTCTACAAGTGGGTACCAACTGCTGCACATGTCAGGTCATCCTTTTCTGCATATTCACGTGCTTCTCACGTGTTGGCAAATTTCCACTTCCACTATGCTATAGCAATTCACTGCACCAGCTTTCTCTCTTGACTCCTATCCTGCGCACCATCAAACCCAAAACCAACCTTCCGAGCAATACCCCTCAACATGGATTAATAACCAACAAAAGTAAAGATGCACCAAGAAGAAGAAAATGTAGCCTAAATGCAGTTAAATGCTATGATATGGGCTCAAGAACAGGCAAATGATATAGCAAAAATGTATGAAAACAAGGATATTCATGCAGTTATCACACCCCTGAACTTAAGCTATTGCTTGTCCTCAAGCAAAGAGTAGAACAGAACAAAAGAAATACTATGGCAAAGATTTACCTTAGAGAGCTGCTATGGCAATATCTCATTCCTCAGAAATAACATAGGCAATTAAATATAAACAACTAGAAGTGAGATCCTTAAGAACATTCCTTAGGACTAAGATGTGTGCGTGTGTGTGTGTGGCTTCATTCCTTCTATACTTCAATAAGCCAAATTTTTAAGGAAGCTCCCTAGTTATACCCTAACCATGTTCTCTAGTTCTTTTCTAATTTTTAGACTCCCAAAGATATAGGTTTGCTGCTACGAAGGGTTTCAGCTCATCACACCTACCGTCCTTAACTCTAGATGAGCAGGGAGCAAACATCTCACCCTCGAGCTAGTAGGTAGAGTCATCCCGTGACAACTTTCATTCACTCATATGCTATAGCAAAAATTTATTTCTTCTTTCTTCTTCTTTTTTTGATTGTAGTATGTTATAGCAAAGCGGAGTGTCCTTCTACAGATATGCCGTAGCATTTATTCATTGGTTTGAGCACAAGGACGTCTAGTTTTTCTTAAGTTCTCTAGAGTTTACATATCAGAGTTCACTAGGGTTCTTCCTGAAAAAATTTTCTAACGAACTTACTTATAGAAAGAGAGCAGTTGTGTAAATTTTTTTAACAACTAGATCCTAAGGTTAGTTCTACAGATCTTAACTAATTGTGTTTTTTTCTAAACTAGTTCAAGCCTTTAAGATTTCGTCATCAGACATCATAAATATATTCATAGGCAGTCTCTAGACTAAACAGAATGCCATAGTAAAAATTTTGTTCTTTCCTACTATGCATATGCTAAAACAAAATACTAACTATGAACACCAACACCCCCAAACTTAAGGGATGCAGTGTCCTCGATGCATGAACTAATCTATAACATATGTAATGAAGAACGATTAAAAATAAAAAAAAGTTAGTTACCTCATGGGTGCGGAGGCTATGTGGTGCTGCTAGTATTGTCCATGGAAGTTTCAGACGAGTAGTGGTGGGGATCTGCCACATCGTCCACACTCTCAGAGGAGACTGACTGAGCACTGGGTGAAGATCAAACACGACCGACAATATGTTTGATGCGTGTCTTTGGTCTGGATGTTGTAGCGTCCGCTGTTTGTGCTTATGTCGGCTCAGGCATAGGTGTTGGGGTTGTCTCCTTTTGAAGGGGGTCCTCATGATCACTCGATATATGTTTTGGCTCAAGCAATGGGTTATTTGGTCTTGAAGGCGCATGGTTGGTTACCTTCCTGTTACGTTTTCTCTTTTTGGTCGGGTTGGGTGTAGGGGTGGTTTCTTCGACAGTAGGTGGAACCAAGGGAGTTTCTTTTTCTAGTTGAGCAGTAGGAGTCTTAGGCGTCTTCTTTCTTGCAGTCTTCCTCTTAGCAGCGAGTTGAACTAAGATAAGGTCAACTTTGCTTTGACTGGGGGCACTGGGCTTGCTATGGCAGTGGTGGGGGGTTGCAATAACTCCAATGGAAATAGAGGTAATGACACGTTCTGGTTCGGGAGAAGTTTGTTGAAGCAGGATGCTATGGCACCATCGCGATGGTGGGCATACTTAAAGTATGCCCGTTGATGTGCCTTCATCAGGTTCAGCTCAGCGCTCAATTCTTTCGTTGTGGCCACCAATGCTGCTACATGTGCTGCAGCAAAGCTTTCTGCACCTCCCTCCACTGTTTGCTAAGGCACATCCTCGTTGAATCCTCGGAGCTCAGTGACGAAGACTGGTGTTAGACCTGTCTTTCCTAAAATAGTTGCATCCACAAGATCGTCTATAAAGACGTCCTTTCTTTTACACAAAGCAGTTATCAGGTTAGGGAACACGAGAGGGCTACGAGGCCTTTTCAAACAAGCATACACTTCATCCACTATAATCTTTCCTATGTCAATGCGTCTACCATGTAATATTGAGTGGAGAAGAAATAGCCTAGAGATATGGACTGTGGCGGTGTGTAGTGTGGGCATAAGTTTATGTCGCACAAAATGATTCCATACCTTGGCCTCAGGTTTGAGGCGACCTCTCTCGACTGACCTGTTGTTGTCCAGCACCGTTCCCTCAAAACAAATGTCTTCCAGCACCTCGCGCCGTGTCTGCGCATCTATAGTCATCACAAAAGTAGTGTGATGATCTACATTGTGATTTAGCCCATAGTACTTGTTAATTGTTGTAGCAGTAAACTTGATCTGCTCGCCTCGCACATGGAAAGTGGATTGAGTGGGGTTGTGAGATGAGCGTAAAACTCATTTACTAGTGAGGTGCAGATTTCCCCAGGGTGGGCGGCGAAGGTTTTCCATTCATGCTTGCCAATGATGTCCATGATTGCTTGATCAAACTGATCTTTCTCCTCCTTAGGGTATTTAAACCCTAACTCCAGAAGAACGTTCCTATCTTTTAGTTTCTTCTATTGTTCCTTCGTTGTGTCATCTATAAACTTAGAGATTTCCAAGACTGGTGGTTTTTTAGGGCGGTCGGAAGTTTCAGAGGCATTCTTGCAACGAGCCACAGAGGTTTTTGTGAAAGTAGGGATGAGTGAATATGTGAAGGGGAAGTGGTGAAGGTTGTTTGGTGTTTTTGGGAGAGAATCGAAAAGATGAAGGGGAAGAAGAAAAAGTTAAGTATTAAAGAAGATGAAGAAGTTGAAAGGACGAGTGATAATGAAGAAAATATGGGAAGTTGAAAAAGGTGAGGGGAAGCAAACGAATTAAATGGAAGAAGGGAGTGATGGGGACGTGTGTCAGCTTTAAGGGAGAGAGAAAAAGGTGGGAGTTAATGTGATGGGTGACGGTTGGAGAGATAATATGTAGGTTTTGTGGCTAGGGTTTTACCATATTAATTATGTGAATATTCTCTCTCTTGCTTTTTTGTTTTTTCTCTCTTTTTTAATTTATCCTCCCCACTTTTTCGGATAAAACCTCTCCTCCTCTTTTTTCTTCCTTTTTTATACTCCCTAAAGTGGATAAAAACAAAACTTCATATCCTTCTCCCTTTTGCTACCAACCCTGTAGACGACCACGCTCTTCTGCCTCTGTACCTGAGATCGTACTAGGAAAGAGAAAGCTTATACGAGGGTCACATGAAAAGATATGAAAATAAAGAAAAAGATAACACAAAAACTAAACTAAAAAGAAAAGCATTATTTATACACATACTATAGCATAAAGGATAAAGTTTAGAGAAGCAAACTCTCCAGGATCGTGTAGTTCCAGGTATGACTTGTCTCTAAGGATGGGGGCTCCACTGTACACCTTCAGGCGTTGGCCATTGACTTTGAATACTTCACCATCGTCCAACTTTTTGATATCAACCGCGCCGTGAGGGTACACCTTGTGTATGATGAATGGTCCTGACCACCTTGATTTCAGCTTTCCAGGAAAAAGCTTTAGCCTGGAATTGTAGAGAAGCACTTGTTGATCTTCTGAGAAATGCCTTGGAAAAATATGTTTGTCATGCCACTTCTTGGTTTTCTCTTTGTAAATGTGGGCATTCTCATATGCTTGGGCTCGAAATTCTTCCAACTTATTAAGCTCTAGCAACCTTCTTTCACCAACTAGTTGGGCATCCATGTTGAGTTTCTTGATTGCCTAATAAGCCCTGTGCTCAAGCTCAACGGGTAGATGGCATTCCCTGCCAAATACGAGCTTGAAGGGTGACATGCCCAAAGGCGTCTTGAAGGTTGTTCTATATGGCCATAGTGCTTCATCCAACTTGGGGGACCAGTCTTTTCTCCTAGGGTTGATCACATGCTCCAAGATTTGCTTGATTTCACGGTTGGAAACTTCAGCATGTTCATTCGTCTGTGGATGATATGTTGTAGCAATCTTGTGCCTGACTCCATATCGATGTAATGCTTTAGCAATAAGCTTGTTGTCAAAGTGAGTTCCTTCATCACCGATAATGGCTTGGGGTGCTCCGAACCTCGTGAAGATGTTCTTGTGAAGGAACTTCATGACCGTCTTGGAGTCGTTCCTCGGGATGGCAACAACCTCCACCCATTTTGACACATAGTCGACTACTAGAAAAATATATAGATCTCCATATGATGGAGGAAACGGGCCCTTGAAGTCAATTCCCCACACGTCAAATATTTAAACCTCTAGAATATTTTGCAGTGGCATTTCATTCCACCTGGAGATGTTCCCCGTTCTTTGGCATCTATCACAAGTCTTGTAGAACTCGTGTGCATCTTTGAAAAGTGTAGGCCAATAGAATCCTGCTTGAAGAATTTTTGCAGCAGTTCTAGCACCACCAAAATGCCCTCCACACGGTGATGAATGACAATGGTACAGAATGCTATGGTATTCTTCTTCTGGAACACATCTCCTTATGATCTGATCATGACATTGCTTGAACAAGTAGGGTTCATCCCAATAGTAGAATCTCGCATCATGTCTGAATTTCTTGAGTCACTGGCTAGATAAATCAGGAGGCAAAATACCACTAAAAAGATAATTAACATTATCAGCATACCACGGAATTGCCGTAGCAGACAACAGTTTCTCATCAGGGAATTCCTTCTTAATTTCAAATTCACTACCTTGTGTGATAGCATTTTCTAGCCTAGATAGATGATCAGCTACCTGGTTTTCACATCCTTTCCTATCTCTAACTTCTAAATCAATTTTTTCAGCAAGAGTATCCATCTAATAAGTCTAGGCTTAGCATCCTTTTTAGTCACTAAGTACTTAATGGTTGAATGATCGGTATGAGCTATAACCTTAGTGCCTATCAAGTATGACCTAAACTTATCAAATGCAAATACTACAACAAGCAATTCTTTTTCAGTTGTGGTGTAATTGATTTGTGCATCATTCAAAGTGCGACTAGCATAATAAATAACATGAAAGAGTTTACCTCGGCGTTGTCCGAGTGTTGCACCGACGGCGTAGTCAATTGCATCACACATCAGCTCAAATGGCTCGTTCCAATCAGGTGGAATGACAACTGGTGCTGAGGTAAGCTTCTCCTTCAGTTCTTAAAACGTGTTATAGCAATCTTTGTCAAACACAAATGGTTGATTTTGTTGTAGCAAATTGCATAGCGACTTTAAGATCTTTGAAAAATCCTTGATGAATCTCCGATAGAAGCCATCATGCCCTAGGAAGCTTCTTACTCCCTTGACAATAGTGGGGAGAGGTAGTTTTTCAATGACCTCAACCTTTTCTTTGTCAACTTCTATCCCTTGCTTCGAGATCTTGTGGCCTAAGACCGTTCCTTCCTTTACCATGATATGGCATTTTTCCCAATTGAGCACCAAGTCAGCTTCCTCACACCTCTTTAAGACCTTGGCAAGATTTCCCAAGCATGTGTCGAAGTCATCTCCGGAGACCGAGAAGTCATCTATGAAAATTTCTAAAAAATCCTCAACCATGTCTGAAAAAATAGCCAGCATACATCTTTGAAAAGTTGATGGAGCATTGCAGACACCAAAGGGCATTCTCTGAAAAGAGTAAGTTCTATAAGGGCATGTGAAGGCCGTCTTCTCTTGGTCTTGGGTGCTATAGCAATCTGATTGTACCCAGAATACCCATCGAGGAAACAGTAGAATGCCTTGCCCGCTAGTCGATCTAACATCCGATCAATGAATGGGAGGGGGAAATGGTCCTTCTTGGTTGCCTTGTTGAGCTTCATATAGTCCATACAAATCCTCCACCCCGTGACGGTTCTAGTAGGCAATATCTCATTCTCCTCGTTGCTTACCACGATCACGCCTCCCTTCTTCGGTACACATTGCACCGGGCTGACCCATGAGCTATCGGATATTGGGTAGATTACTCCAGAATCAAGCCACTTAATTATCTCTTTTATCACCACATTCTTCGTGATTGGGTTTAATCTTCTCTGGGGCTCAACAAAATTGTTGTGACAATCATCAAGCAAATTTTTGTGCATACATGTAGCAGGGCTTACACCCTTCAAATCAGCCATAGTCCACCCTAGTGCATTTTTATGTTGTAACAACATATTTACTAAGCTAGTTTCTTGCTTAGGTGTGAGACTAGATGAGATTATCACATGCACAATTTCATTGCTCCCTAAGTAAACATATTTAATATGTGATGGCAAAGGTTTTAGTTCTAGAGTAGGTGCATGCTCAAAGGAAGGCTTAGGAGGTACAATTCTGAAAAATCAAGAGGTTCAAAGTGCGTACATGGTCTAGCTTCGAGTCGACTAGACTGCTTCAATTCCCTTGGGAGTTCTTCTAGGTCTAAATCATCATCTTTGCAGAGTTCTTCAAACTCTTCCATTTGCATCTCATTGCTATAGCAAAACTCAGCAGTCATATTCTATGATGTAGCATTTATATATTGGCATACTCCTGGATTGTCTGCATACTTGAGGGTGTCATGAATATTGATCGTGACCGTCTGATCAGCCACTCGCATTGTGAATTCACCATTCTCACAATCGATTAAAGCTTGCCCGGTGGCTAAAAATGGCCTTCCCAAGATAATGGGTGTGTTGCTGTCAGCTTCACAATCGAGGATTAAAAAGTCGATTGGAAAGGAAAGATAAACCGGTCCAATTTTACCACGACATCTTCAATTCTTCCTTCTGGGTGAACATGAGAATGATCTGCTAGCTGTAGCAAAACCTTGGTGGGTTGTGCCTCTTGTATTCCCAGTTTCAGAAAAATCGACTTAGGCATCAAGTTAACACTTGATCCCAAATCGCAAAGTGATCTTCCAACAAACTTATCGCTAATAGAGCATGTGATAGAAAAGCTACTTGGGTCCTTCCTCTTTGGTGGCAGCTTACTCCACATAGAATATCATTCTTTTGCTATAGCGATAGTTTCTTGCTTCTCGACCTTCCTCTTTTTTGTAACTATATCCTTAAGGAACTTGGCATATGTTGGCATCTGATCAATGGCCTCCAGAAATGGGACATTGATATGTAATTTGTCCATGATATCCACGAATTTCTGGAATTGAAGGTCTTCTTTCTGCTTCTTGAGTCATTGAGGAAAAGGAGGTGGGGTTTAACTTATTTTATCTGGACTGGTGGAGTTGCATCTTTTGTTGTAACAAAAGCAGGCTCCTCCTCAGGTGTTTCTTTTGCTATGACTTCCTCACCCTTCTCTTCAACTGGAGGGTCTTGTGAGTTATCTCCTTCGTGAGGCAAGTTTGGCTGAGAGTCCTCCTTCTCTTTTCCCCCAAACTTGTCTTCTTTGTTGATTTCCTTTCCACTCCTTAGTGTGAGTGCGCTGCATTGTTCCTTGCTATGGTGCTTAGTGGCTTTAGTGTCACTAAGAAAACTTCCTTGAGGTCGCGCATGCAAGGTTTGAGCTATCTGACCGACTTGTGTTTCTAAGGCTCTGAGCGAAGAACTATGGCTTTGCAATAAGGCTCATTGATTCTTAATCTTTGTTGCATGGTCCTGTAGCAAAACTTTCGTGGTTCCCATGAAATCTTTTGTCATAGCCATAAATTCTTTGAATGTAGTTTTCGGTGAACTGTTTGATGAAGATGTTTCTCCCTTGTGACCTTGTCATGGCATCATCTGGTTAGAAGATGGTGCTTCGATCAGATTTTGTTGCGGAGCAGAATTGATGTGCCCTTGATTACCCTAACAAAAATTTGGATGCTGACGCCATCCTGGGTTGTAGGTATTAGAGTATGGATTGTTGTTGCGGTTATAATTCCCCACATAGTTGGCTGACTCTTGATTGTCAGGGCATTCACTCAACTGGTGATTGCCATCACATTTGAGACATGAGGTGCGGACTTCACTTTCTTGACTTCGCTGGGATGTTAGAGGTTCTTTAGTATATCGGTGATAGCAGCTAACTGGGTGGCTACCGAGTCATCAGCATCACTATCTTGAACTACTTGGGTTCTCCTCCCCGTTCCAAGCCTTGTGGTCAGAAACTGGTGATCATTGTTGGCTACCCTATCAAGAATGTTGAATGCTTCCTCCGGTGATTTGGCTAACAAGGTCCCATTTGCTGAAGCATCTAACATCATTCTTGTAGGAGCATTCACTCCATTATAGAACATAACCACTTGGGTCCAATCATAAAAACCATGATATGTGCACTTTCTCAATAATCCCTTGAATCGATCCCAACACTCGTACATGGATTCATCATAAGCTTGACGAAAAGAAGCAATATTATTTCTCAACTGAGTGTTTCTATTGGGTGGATTATAACGTAGCATAAAACTTTTGCATAAATCTATCCAAGTCTCCATTGATCCAACTGGCACTCCACTTAGCCATGCTCTAGCATGATCTCGTAACGAATATGGAAACAATTTAAGCTTTAGCACATCCTCGTGCACTCCTTGCTGTCTGAATGAGTCACAAACTTCCAAGAAAGCACGGATATGTTATCTTGCATCTTCGTGAGGCATACCTCCAAATTGACCAATAGTATTCAACATGTTGAACATAACAGGTTTAAGCTCGAACTGGGCTGCCTGAATTTCTGGAGCTACTATTTTGGGATAGAGATCATCAAAGATAGGAGTCAAATGATCTCTAATGGCTCAAGGTCGGGCCACTTCCCCCTGGCCATTTGCCGTAGCATCTCCGTTACCTTGAGGTGGTGGTATTTCTCCGTTCATGTTTCTAGTCTCTTCTCTTTGAACACGTCTCCTGAGTCGCAAGAAATGCTCAATTTCAAAAATAGGTGATTGCAGAGGTCCTCTAGGTCGTCTTCTGGTCATGCACTAGCAGGACACCAGAAAAGAAAAATGAAAAATCCTAAATAAATATGTACAAAAAACAAAAAGAACAAGCGATATAAACAAAAAAAAACTATACACAACAAATTGTCAATCCCTGGCAACGACGCCAAAAACTTGTTTGCGATGTGTAGTGTACTATAAATGATACGAAAAATATGGTGCAAGTATACACGTCGAACGAGTAATAAAGTGAGGAGTGAGTATCGTCTCCACAGGGATTGAAGGTATTCATGGTTTGCTGTAACAATATTGATTGAACTTTTTGAAGATGACAATGCTATAGTAAAAGAGATGATGTAAAATAATGCAGTAGCAAAAAGTGCAAAGAAAGATGAGATAGCAATATGATGAACATGTCCCCTTTCGTATGTGAAACTCACTACGGAATGACTGGCTAGGAATGATGGACAACCTAACTAAAGCTTCTTAATGACACTAAGGCTTTTCAACTATCTTCTATGCTAGGCGGGATTTGCTAAAAGTGTTCCTAAACTATCTCTAGCCAGGAAATTGCGAGTTAGAAATGCTACAGCCATACCTCTCGGCGTAAACTCTTAACACTACCCAACCCTTCACGAACTATCCTTTTTAGCCCTTGAAACCTATCACTTATCTCTAAGGTAGGTTAGATTCTGCCTCTCGATAGCCACTCCATTGCTTATGGGGGTTCTAAGGCTAGCTCTCTCGATTACTAACCTCAACAAACACTTAAAGAACGCCCAACTCTCGAGGGCTCTTACAACTTTAAGGAAATAAAATGCATAAGCAAAGCATAGAACATGATAAACACTAAAGAAGCTATAGCATGCATTAAAAAGTACTCAAAATAAAATCATCCATCAAACCCAAGCAACCTAAAACAGTTCATGGCTGGGCAATATCATCCAACGTATCATTGTGATAACATCACCAAATATAAAGATTTGAAAAGAAAATGCTAAAGCGACAGAAAGAAAGGTGAACTCCCTTTCTGCCATGGACTGCCCGACTGTCTTGGGCCTACCGCATCTCTCGAGGCTGGCGAGGCCATCCCTTGAAGCTTCAACGATGGAAGACACCAAGTGGAGGAGATAAAGATGAATGCTTCTCTTCCTTGCAACTTTCTCTCTATTTTCTCTCTTCCGCCTCTTTTTTGCGTGTCCCTATTCCAAGCTTCTCTCCCTCTTTATATAGTGGAGGTACTAGGGTTTTGTGCCCTAAATATTCCTTGATAATCCCAAGGAATATCCACCGGCAAGTTCTGCCACGAGGGGAAAAGGTGGACAGTCTGCAGGTGGATATCGGCTGCTGCACATGTCAGGTCGTCCTTTTCTGCATATCCATGTTCTTATGCAGCTCACATGCTTCTCACGTGTTGGCCAATATTCACTTCCACTTTGCTATAGCAATTCCCTGCGCCAACTTTCTCTCTTGACTCCTTTTCTGCACCATCAAACCCAAAACCAACCCTTCGAGCAGTACCCCTCAACATGGATTAATAACCAACAAAAGTAAAGATGCACCCAGAAGAAGAAAATACAGCATAAATGCAGTCTAAATGCTATGATATAGGCTCAAGAACAAGCAAATGCTATAGCAAAAAGGTATGAAAACAAGGATATACATGCAGTTATCAGTATAGATTCAAATATTGTATTCTAATTAGCTCGACTGAGATGTATGATGAGATGACGGTGGGTACAGAGACAGTCCGAGTGAGTGATGGATAAGATTCAGTACAAGAATGGATGACAGAGTAATTTTTGCATTTTGTTTGACTCTGATAAATTTCAAGGACGAAATTTCTTTTTAGGAGGGGAGAGTTGTAATACCCCTAAAATATATGCATATAATTTCAAGTAAAAAAATAGATGAAAAAAGGGATGAAGGGACAAAAAAAATAATGGGAGAGAGAGTGTATTTAAAGGGAATTAAACCTACAACCTTTAGATAGCAAAGCCAGTGACCTAGCCATTTGAGTTATGGCAGCTCTTGGGTATAGGATTGCAGCCACTTATTATTAAGTGGATTTTAAAAGGTAAAAAATATAAAATAATAAAATATCTCAACCACCCCAATTAATGGCTTTTAATTAGGGACATCTACCCCCCAAGAGGGTAGTTGGCCTATTGTCTCCCTTACCCCCTTTAACACCTAAATACTGACCACCGTCGATCTCATTCGTCGTAACTCCGTCTGTGTCACCACCACCATCAAAGTGACCGTCGCCCCTTCCCGATCAAGACCACGACCGCCACTCACTCTAGATCTTCGTCTTACGCCGTGGAGAGCAGTCGAAAACCAAACCTCCCCCGTCGTTTCGGCTTTCGATGATACCGGCGTCGATAGGCGTCCGTTCGACACACCGCTGCCACCCCTAGACTCCCCGTCGCGAGACGAACAAAACCTTATCGATTACACAGCCGCTCACTGTTGTTTAGCACCTCGCCAGAGATACGACAGTTCGGTCATATATATTTGAATGGGTATATATATGTACATATAGTATTGTTTTCTTACATCATTAATTTACAATATATTAGGGTTCTATCATATATATCATATATTTATAACACATTTTTCCGGCTCTAGTAATTTTATTGTTGAATATGTATTCAAAATATTTTGAGTTTATTTTTTATAATAATTAATATTATTTAGTATTGAAGCTAATGCCCAGAACCTTCTATTGCCAGCTGTACCAGTTTATTATTGGGTTAGTTAAGGAAATTCTTCAATCTCGCTATTCTTAACAGATTGAAAGTTTTTCTATTTTTAATTTGTTAAGTTTGCTCGTGGGCTATATAAACCACCTATGATGGAACTGACCCATCAGGTTGAATAAACCAGATTGGCCTACATTGTATTTTTACTTTCTTTCTTTTTCACCAAATCCCTACATTCTTCTTCCTTTACCGTGCTTTCTTGTTTTCTTTTCTTAGCATGTCGGAGCTTTTTTCGATCAACGATAACTTTCCAACATGGTATCGGAGCTTTCTGATCTGATCATCCTCCTCGCTCGTTGTTGATCTTTTCCTTTCCTCAATCTTTTATTGTCAATCTTTCTAGTCTTTTCTTTTTCATGAAAACACCACTGGAATACTCGAGATTTCGCCTGAAGAATCAAAGACAATCCAAGCATATGAGATTTCAACTATGCAGTTTTTTTGTGAACAAGCAAGTAAACGTGATATTATATGACACGAATTTCTTTCTTTGGAAAAAAGTGATCTTTATGATCAAGGGACATGAGTTGGATCATTATCTTGACAAATCTACGCCGATACCACCTAAAGTTGTAATCAGTTTTGACGGAAGGCTTGTTGCCAATCATGCTTATCGAAGGTTCAAGAAGCAGGACAATTCTCCTGCATCATGGTTGATGTTAACAATTAACCCTAATATCCTACCTCAACTAGTAGGAGTAGAATTGTCGGCACAGATCTTGAATAAGGTACTTAAACTTTACTCAAATTTGCCTACAACAAAAATCATGCACTTACACTGTCGTTTGCGTGCTCCAAAGAAAGGTTCGATGACTGTTTGAGAATATCAACGTAAGTCAAAGAGATCTGTGATCTCTTAGCCACTAGTGGAAGTCCTATTTCAGCTGTTGAACAAGTGGCTACTGTGTTGAATGGGTTACCAGTTGAATTCGAGCCACTTGTAGGTGCCATAATTGTTATTCGTGAACCATATTCGTTTGATGTTGTAGTTTCAATGATGATAGATGCAGAGGCTCGCTTATATGATCCAATGCGTGTACCTATATGAATTAATGTTACTAGATATGAAGCTTGCATCTAACACTGATTGTTCGAATCAAGAAAGTTTATAAGGATACAATAGTGGTTCACGTTATGGAGGACATAGACATGGTCTTGGAGGCTATTATGGTGGAAGGTTTCGTGGCAGGCAACATCCACAGTGTCAGCTCTGTGGAAAACTCGATCACTTGGTGGATCGGTGCTGACACAGATTTGACCAATCCTTTAAAGGAGTCTAGACGAAAAAAACACCTCCTATTGGATCTTCTAATGGATTCTCTCAGGCAAACATTTGTCAGTTTACATTTGCTCTAATAGATGGATGTTATGACCATTTTGTTAGTGCTCTTATAGGGACCAATGAAGAATCCATAAAGAACAATGCTGACACTGCTCAAATCAACTCCCTTATTACAGCTGGAGCGATGTCTGTTGACAACATATGGTATCTCGACTCCGGTGCCACACACCACGTCACATAAAATTCCTTGAATGAACAACCTGGAAGCTCATATATAGGTAATGGCATAGCCTTTCTTGGTGATGGCTCGACTCTAAAACTTAGTCAAATCAGTAATGATGTAATCTCTACATCTTCTCGGTCTCTTACTCTTAGTCACATTTTACATGTCCCTCAAATAACCAGAAACTTAATGCCAATCTCAAGGTTTACTCGTGATAATTCAGTTTATTTCGAATTTCATGCTAATTATTGTTTTGTGAAGGACAAGGATTCTGGCAGCGTTTTACTTGAATGACAACTTAAAGATGGTCTATATTGTTTCAATTTCCCTAAGATAGTGACAGGATCAAAATCCACCTCCCAAATTTCTTCAACTACTGTTAATACACATACCAGTGATGATGTCTATTGGTTGTGGTACAATTGCTTGGGGCATTCATCATCTACTATTTTTAGTCTAGTTCTGAATAAAATTGTGCCTGTAGACAAGAATATTGTATGTACACCCTGTCAGCTAGTCAAAAGTCATAGACTATGACTGGCGTCTTCCACTACAATTTACCATAAGCCCTTTGATCTTGTAGAGTTAGATTTTTGGGGTCCCTCACCCATTAAATCATCAGGCTAATGCTATTATGTTTCGTTTGTAGATATGCATAGTCAAAATTATTGGCTCTACTTGTTAATGAATGAAGCTGAAGTTTTGAGTGCTTTTAAATCCTTTTCTGCTCTTATTAAGAATCAGTTTTCGAGTAATATTATTGCTTTGCAAATAGACGAAGGTGATAAGTTTCATACTCTTGAATCTAATTTAGCTACTATGGGTGTTCAACATTGGATTTCTTGTCCATACACCTATCAACAAAATGGCGTAGTAGAGAGAAAACATCGTCATATTATAGAAACTACTCTAACACTTTTGGCTTAATCTTTCATACTGTTTCAATATTGGTCATTTGCAGTTCTTAGTGCAGTCTACTTGATTAATAGACTGTCCTCACCAGTATTAGGTAGCATATCACCTCATCAAAAACTTTACAATAAGAAGCCAACATATGAATTTCTTCAAATTTTTGGTTGTTAATGTTTTCCTTTGCTCAAACCGTACAACAAGAATAGATTTGATTTTAGAACTAAAACATGTGTTTTTTGGGATATTCCCCAAATCACCATGTGTATCAATGTATGGATAACAGTGGAAGAATTTTTGTTACTCGGTTTGTGAAGTTTAATGAAGCATTTTTTTTCCTTTTACAGCTGGTTCAGGCATACCTACATTAACCAATGAATCTCTCTCGTCCTTTTCATGTGCTCGTTTTCTTATGCCCTCTTGTAGAATAGATCCAAATCAGCATGGTAGTGAACAATCTGCTAATACCACATCTGCAACTCAGAGTTTTGTACATATTTCAGTAGATGAACCTGAAGGATGTGATCCTAGATTAACTACACCTGGTGGAAATGGGTCTAAACATGTTGTATCTGCAAGTCTTAATTCAGAACCATCTACACCTTAGCCTCTTACACTAGAAGATAATAGTACATCTGGTTTTCATAATTCTGAACATGTTGCCAACACTGCACATGAGCCTGATGTGCCAGCTTATAAAGTTGAGTATGCTCCATTAAAGTTCTAGCAATGCAAGGTGATGACGAGTTTGATGAAGCTGAAAGTGGTTCAGATCAAGTTACACCAGGAGAAGAAGCACTCAATTGTATTGAATATGCAACATAGAATGTGGACTCAATGCCTATAATGGAAATTGTGCTGCAAAAAATGATGAATACTCGTGCCATGACAACTAGGATCAAAGATAGGACTTTTGAGCCCAAAATTTATCAAACTGAGTGCCATGACATACCTTTCCCAGTGTATGAAGCTTTGAAGCAACCCAAATGTCATGAAATAGTTCTAGTAGAATATAAAACCTTACTGGTGAATAACACTTGGGACTTGGTTAGGCTGCCCTCCAATCGATAGACAGTTGGATCCAAGTGGATTTTCAGAGTGAAATTGAACTCAGATGGTTTTGTAAATCGATATAAAGCTCGGCTTGCCGCAAAAGAATTCTCTCAAGTTCTAGGTTACGATTTTTTCGAGACTTTTAGTCCTATGGTTAAATTTTTTATTGTTAATGTGTTGCTTTCCTTGGCTAATACGTATGGATGGCAAGTATGAATCAACCCTCTATTTTTTAACAACGTGATGAAAAGGGACAAGTTCTAGTCTGTAAGTTGAAAAAGACTATGTACAGTCTTCGACAAGCACCACAAAACCGGTTCAACAAGCTATGTGAGTTTCTTTGTCTTTTGGGTTTTCTATCTTCTAGTGCTAACTCATCATTGTTTTTTTACTCAAATGAAGATGTTGTTACATATTTAGTTGTATATATTGACAACATATTAATTTCTGGAAGTTCAGAAAAACATGTGAAGCATGTTAAAGAAGATCTTCATGAGAAATTTTCCTTAAAAGATTTGGGTTGCGTACATTATTTTCTGGGGGTTGAAGCCATTTATACAAGAATTGATCTGTTTCTTACCCAGCGTAAGTTCATTACTGATTTGTTGAGAAAAAAACATGACTATAAGGTCAGACCACTTGATACACCTATAGCAGTGTCACTTAAGCATATTAAACATGATAGAGTTGACTATGTGAATGCTAGTCAATATAGTAGTGTAATTGACTCTTTACTTTACATTTGCCACACACAATCAGATATTTCTTTTATCGTTAATAAAGTTGCACAGTTCATGCAAAGTCCAAAGGATGTCCATTGGGTAGCAGTGAAAAGGATACTTCGATATTTGAAAGCTACCTCTGATTATGGCTTATGGTTTACTCAACAAAGTGTATATAATAATGTTATTGAACTGCTTGCTTTTTCTGATACTGATTGGGGTAGTGATATGGATGACAGAAGGTTAATTTCAAGGTATTGTGTATATCTAGGTTCACATTTGTTGTCTTGGAGTTCTAAGAAGTAATGGTCGGTGTCAAGATCTACTACCGAAGCTGAATACCGCAGCCTTACAGATGCTACCTCGGAGCTTATTTGGGTTAAAGCTTTATTTTTTTTATAACATAAGAACAAAAACGCAAGGCTACACTACTGGAAGCCGGTCAATAAGCACCATGTGCTGCACTGCACCAGGCGGGGAGGCAAACGAACGGCAATCCAAAGAGCCTCCATGGGCAAGCTTGGCCATCGAGTCAGCAACCTTATTGGTACCCCTGCGTATATGCTGAAAAATAACAATCCAATCCCACTGCACTAAATTCCGAATTTGTTGCACTAACGTAATGTGAACCTTCGCCATCGTATCTCTCGAGAGCAATAAGAAAACTTCCATACTATCGACCTCCAAAACAACCTTACGGAAACCATGGAACCAAGCCTGCAATAGCCCTACATACACACCCCATAACTCCACCTCTAGTGAAGAACAAATCCCAACAAATTTCGCAAAGCCAAAGAGCCAATCACCATGACTGTCACGACCAACGCCGCCACAAGAGGCGAAACCACTTGATAAATCCCTCGTGCCATCCATGTTAAGTTTCAACCAACCAACCAACCAGGGGCTTAACCCAAACCTCCGCCACGCTCGAAACAGTGGCTGTAGGTGCCGACACCACATCCGGCAACGACAAAGCCCGCACACTCGCATCGACGAACCATTTGCAATGTTCAAAGACATTAAAGTTACCTGTAGAATCCAGATCAAAAACACAAACATTACGGTGTTTCCAAATGGACCACAAAACTGCACCGAAAAGTAAGTCCCAATCCTTCGGCTCACGCGCAAAGTAACCTGGTTTCGTTAGATTAATATGCAACCACTCAAGAATACTCATAGAAACAAACTCGCTAAGCTTTATAGGATGAACTAGACGTATCCACAAAGAAAATCTTGTGACGCCTTGCTCTTTCGGCATTGGTGAGTAAATTCCCACAACCGAGAAGCTATAAGAAAACCTTGATCCGTTGAAGACCTCTAAACTGAGAAATACTCTTCCAAACCTTCTCAGACGGTCCATCAATGAAACCTGAACGAACCTGATAGGCTGAACACACAGTAAAATCCCTCAGCGCAGACCATTTCTAGCCCACGCCATCAATCACGCCCACCTGCTGTGGCGACACCGTGGCCGCAAGACGTAACAAGATCTCTTGCGGCAGCAAATGTTGGAATGCATGCCAATTCCAACCGCCATGAACCGCAGCCATATCAGCCACACTTACGTGCGGCAAGCTTGAACGCACACTGACATCCATAATATGATCGCGCAACGCCCCGACCTCACCCAACCAAACGTCGCGCCAAAAATCCACAGATCGACCATCTCCGATAGTCCAAACAAGACTATTGCGCACCTCCTCCCAAACCAAGCTAATGCCCTTCCAGAGATGAGAGCAACGAGGCCGAGAAATACTAGTCGGAACAGACGAAGACCACTTATACTTGGAACGCAAAACATGCACCCAAAATTGATTGGACTTGCGAACTAATTTGAACGCAATTTTCATTAAGAAAGCTTCATTCTGCACCACAAGTGATTTAAAACCAAGGCCTCCCTCGGACGTTGGTGAACAAACGGACTTCCAATTAACAAGACTAACACCACCACGACCCGCTGAACGCCCCCAGATAAAGCTTCTAATCAGTTGTTCAATCTCCTGACAAATACCTTTAGGCAATAGAGTGGACTGCGTCACATAAAACGGTATGGACGAGAGAACTGACTTTGTAAGAGTAATTATGCCTGCAAGAGAAAGCGATTTGGCCGACCAACCCGAAAGCTTATCACGGACCCGTTGCACTACATATTGATAAGAAATATGAGAGTTAAGATGGAAAACACACCAAAGATTTGGTGTGACACTACTAGCACGGTTACAATGGCAACAAATCTAGTCCTCCACGCCAAAACTGAACATGTAGACTTGAATTTACACTTTGTTAAAGAAAAAAGTAAAGGATCATCAACTAAAAGTCAACTATGTTTTCAGGAAATTTTTAAATTACCGATATTCTCACAAAACCGATGATAGTGGATCATTTTCAAGAACTAAAAAACAACTTTGTGTGTGGTCATTAAAACAAGTTCAAGGAAAAGAAAAAGAAAAATTAGAGTGAATATTGAAGCTAATGCTCAGAACCTTATGTTTCCAGCTGTACCAGTTTGTTATTAGGTTAGTTAAGGAAATTCTTCAAGCCCGCTATTCTTAACAGATTGAAAGTTTTTTTATTTTCAATTTGTTAAATTTGCTCGTGGGCTAAATCACCTATGATGGAATTGGCCCACCAGGTTGAATATATTAGATTGATCTACATTGTATTTTCACTTTCTTTCTTTTTTACCAAATTCTTAAATTCTTCTTCCTTTATCGTGCTTTCTCATTTGTTTTTCTTAGCTCTTCGGAGCTTTTTCCGATCAACGATGACTTTCCAACATTTGAAATTTAAACATGTACAATTTTTTTAATAATGGTAAGGTGATTATAAGGTAGTATATGTTCATAATTTTTCTTAACCCTTTAATAAGGCATACATACCTTGCAGATAAACATACTCTAACCCAAGTCTCTTAGAATAACATCGTTTTTTACACTAAAATCATTCGTTATGTTCAGTTTAAACTTATATGATTATGTAATTACCATTTGTACAGTCAAAACATGACCAAGAGAAAAATGTAATTTAAATTAATATTTTTAAATTTTAAAATGACATGTAATGGAATTTAATTAAAATAAATATCATAAAATATGATCACCAACCGTCATAAAATATGTTTTAACTAATAGTTAAAAATATAATAATACTTAACCAACAACCAGTTGGTCTAGTGAGATGATGTGCTAGATCCCTTAAGCAATGGCAGAAGTTCGAATCCTTACATTGAGAATGAAAAAAAAATTAAATTGGGAGGGTTGCCCCATCATGAACCTTTGCAAAACTTGATCTTAATTAGTCACTTAACGAGTCAAAAGTCGATGATTAAAAAAATATTATTTTAGTACCTAAATTAAAGGAATATAAATACTCTATTTTTTGGTGTCTCTATTTATACCTCATATTAAATAATTAAGTTTAGAGTTTAGGGTTAAAGTTTAGAGTCAGGGTTTAGGTTTATGGAATTGGAGTATGATGTATTTTTAAGGTTTAAATTTTAAGACTTAAAATTTATGGGTTAGACTTAGAATTTAATTTTCTAAGGTCGGGGACACAAAAAATGAACAAAGAATTTTTGTTCAAATTTAAAATATATATAGGCATATGTCATACTTAAAGTGAAGGAATATGATCCTATTACAGTGTAAGACTTTTTTTAACTTTTATACGTTTTTAGGATCGCTGGATGAGTAAAATTGATGGCTGAGATTAAAAGTGGGTTACGTGGAGATTATCACTTGGAAAAAATAACAAGTTAATTTTAGTTATCCACACATCCAACGGAGTAAAAATCTTCTGGCCCTAACCATGCCTCCTTATATGCCCCCTACTAAAAAACACCTAAAAATTAAATTCTAGTCCCTAACCTAATTTTCATATTATAAACCCTAAACCCTAAAAATACACTCTAACCATAAGCCCCAACCTTAAACCCCAAACCCTAAACTCTAAACCCACTATTTTAAAATGTAGGCACCAATGAGGGCATAATTAGGGGTAGACGATTTCCATCCCATCCAACGGGGTAAAAATCTTATGCCTCTTAATCATGCCCCCTTCTATGCCCCACACTAAAAATCACTTAAAATTAAATTCTATACCCTAACCCTAATTTTCACGTCCTAAACTTTAAACCCTACACCCTAAAAAATACACCCTACCCTTAATTCCCTAAACCCTAACCACAACCCCTAATCTTAAACCCTAAACTATAAACTCTAAACCTACTATTTTAAAGTGGGGCATAAAAAGAGGCATGATAAAGGGGTAGGCGATTTCTATCCCATCCAACGATCCACAAAACGTGTAAAACTAAGATCTTTAAATTTTGTGTAAGTGGATCATATCCTTAAATAGAAATATAGGGACTCATGAACAAAGATTCTATGCCCCTTTTCAATGACATTTTTTTATGCCCAACATTAAAATTTTAAATTTTAAGCTATAAACTCTAAAACTTTAAAAAAATATAACATATTTCTAATTTCTTAAACCCAACCATAAATCTTAATTTTAAATTATAAACTTAATTTTTGTGTGTATAAAGACATAAATAAAAATACCGAAAAAGTTAAAAAAATATCTATTAGGAGACTCGTACATAAAATAGTAAGTGTAGGGTTTGTTAAATAATAATAGAGGATTGACGTAGAAGAGAGAGAGACCGCCCAGGCAACCTATGAAAAGGCTTCCACTTGCATTGCTATCTCAGAGTGCAAACACTCGTCTTCTCCTCTCCTTCTTCCATTAACTCTGAAATTAAATTTTGTAAGCCCACCCTTCCCCTTCCCCTTCCCCTTGCCTTGGACTTGGCTCAATCAGAATCAAACAACCTCGGTGCTCGTGCAACCTCTTTCCTCTCTCTTTCTTTTCTTTAGCTTTAATTAACTTCAAACTCTTCTATATATATGTGTCTTCCTCTCACTTCTCTCTTCATTTCACTGCATCTCTTTTTCTCCATCTTTTTAGTCTTTTTCTCTAATCCAACTGTTACCGCCAGTAATTTGTTCCATCTTCACCGCCCACCTGCTGCTTAAGCTAAACCCCAGGTTTTTGTTTTTATAATGGATATGAACACGGGGAGCAGCAACAGCACCGATTCTTTTTCCACTCAGACTTGGCTTGCTTTCTCTCTTTCCAACTTCCCCTCTTCCTCCTCTAATCTTTGTTTATTTGAAGCTTTCAACCCTTCTACCACCGCCGCCGCCGCAGCCGGCGTTCCGGCTACAACAGTAGATGAAGGTGCAGGTGCAGGTACCGCTGCGTTTAATGAAGGCCCGAGACTGGAGGATTTTCTCGGCGGTTCTTCGACCGTATCGGGACCTGGTACTGCAGCAAAGAAACAACATCATTTCTCTTCTGAAACAGTACCCGACAACGAGATGTACGACTCCGAGCTTAAAACCATAGCCGCCAGCTTTCTTCAAGGGCTTTCCCCTGAAAACAAACAAAACCAGGCCGTGCCTACGGCTGAGCCGGCACCGAGAAAAGCTGCTGATAGCTTTGGCCAACGTACCTCTATCTACCGTGGAGTCACCAGGTAAATACATAAATGACACGAACACGATATACAGCCATAGAATATAGATTACGAAATTTATTAAATTCCACTTTCCTTTCGTTTTGGGTTGAATTTTCAGGCATAGATGGACCGGAAGATATGAAGCTCACTTGTGGGACAATAGTTGCAGAAGAGAAGGCCAAAGTAGGAAAGGACGGCAAGGTAAATGATTACTGAACAAAAGTAAAAGTATTTTTCTGGTTTTCGCGTTGCAAGCCTGGTTTTGATAGTTGGGTATTACAAAACCTCAAATTCGAAACTTATTTAAACAATATCACATTATTTACCACATGCACCAATCTATTGGTGGTTATAAGTATTATATATATATGTATGTGTGTATGTTATTATGAATGGATGATGATTGATTCTAATATGTTGGCTCTTTATGTGGCTTCTTACACGACGATTAACGAATGATTGATGATGCCATGGATGGATGCTTGAACCGTTTCATCATTGTTTTCTTGTAGTTTATCTGGGTGAGTTTCCAGTTTTATTCACATTGTAATTAAACATCATCATTTAACAAAATGTTCATTCTCGTTTGCATGGATATTAACTTCATATTTATAATTAGGTGGGTATGACAAGGAAGATAAAGCAGCAAGAGCTTATGATCTTGCAGCTCTAAAGTACTGGGGTCCCACCACCACCACCAACTTTCCGGTAAACCCCACCGTTTCTCCGATCCCGGCTTCCGCTTTCTTGCCTTCTTTTATTCGAGCTTGTTACAAAAAAAATATTATCCTTTTTCTTTCAGATTTCTAACTACGAGAAGGAACTAGAAGAGATGAAGAACATGAGTCGGCAAGAGTTCGTCGCTTCACTACGAAGGTAGACATTAACTTGAATACACATGTATTTAAATAATGATTGCATAAACTTTCTTTTTGGTTGAATTTCATTTGTTTTTTCCAGGAAAAGTAGTGGATTTTCCAGGGGAGCCTCGATCTACAGAGGGGTCACAAGGTTCTTTGTTTATTATATATTCTAAATTATTATTCATTGTCTTTTGGTTTGGATCAAGTATTTTTTTTATTTCTCAAGGTATCGAGTCTAGTGACTAATCCTTTCTCATGTTCGGTTTTATATTTCAGGCATCATCAACATGGGAGGTGGCAGGCAAGAATTGGAAGAGTTGCAGGCAACAAAGATCTCTATCTAGGAACATTTAGTGAGTGATTCTTTCTCTTCCTTTTTATTGATTTATTAAATTAATTTATGTTATTTTTCTCAATTGTACTTGTTTTGCAGGCACCCAAGAAGAAGCAGCTGAGGCCTATGACATTGCTGCAATCAAATTTAGAGGCCTAAATGCAGTGACCAACTTCGACATGTGCCGGTACGATGTAAAAAGCATCGCCAGCAGTAATCTTCCCATCGGTGGACTTACCGGAAAATCCAAAAGCTGCTCGGATTCGGTTTCCGACGACAACCGAGATCTATCCTCACCAGCATTTGCTGTCACCTTTGCGTCTCAGTCTTCTGCAGCTATAGGCTCCAATATGAGCGGCTTTGCAGTTCCCATCAAGCAAGACCCTTCTGATTATTGGTCTAACATATTCGGCTACAACAACAGTACAACAAAGAGCCCTAGTGCTGCTGTTGCACCATCTAGCATGTTACAAAGTCCGACCGGCTTCGGCATGGATTTCGGTGTGAATTCCGCTAACAATGAGAGCATCAACAACGGAGATGGTTATAATGTAAGTACTTCGATTCCATTCGCAACACCGATTGTCTCGAACAACAGCGACATTAACAATTACGAGGACTCAGCTGGCTACCATAGCTGGAACATTGCACAACCATTGCATTCTTATCAGACTGCAAAGCCAAGCCTCTCAGTGTTGCAGACACCGATTTTTGGCATGGAATGAGCTCACGGACAATAATTACTGTGGGATAAAAATCGGTGCAAAAGGCACAGTTTGGGGGTAATTTTTTTTTTTTTACTTGAACAGGTGAAGTGGACTGACAACGCATAGTATTTCCCAGGAGATGACACTACTAACTTGGGGTTCC
This sequence comes from Hibiscus tridactylites, assembly GCA_958450335.1. Taxonomy (NCBI): domain Eukaryota; kingdom Viridiplantae; phylum Streptophyta; class Magnoliopsida; order Malvales; family Malvaceae; genus Hibiscus; species Hibiscus tridactylites. Next base: position 12,737,907 of record OY288288.1, read on the forward strand.
TTTATGCATCTTTCTTCTTAGTTTACTTTGTATGCTTTACTGACATGGGCTAGAAAGGAAAAAGGAGAGCCTTTTTCTCTACTGTACTAAGTGATATGCGATCTGTCTTGTTACTTATTAGAGGTTATAAGTTCGTATCGAATAATAAATGTGAAATACACCATTAAATTTCTAGCAAAGGATCTCTCTTTGGGAATGTGTATATCAACATACACTCATCTCATACCAGATACTGAATCTAGGGTTAAGTTCCAATCTTTCAACCTTTTTCCATATCTTTGACCGAGAGATTCCCGGTGTTCTGTCTTAACCCTAACCCTATTCATCAAAGCAAAAACAAAAACCACCAACATATGGAGGATTTTCAATTTTCATCTAGTAGGGTAAGTGGAATATGAGGTATGTGTAATTTTTATATTATTATAATCAGTACTCGTACTGTTAACAAATTAGGTGATATTAATTTTAATATTTTTATAAAAAAATTATATTAGCTCATTAATAATTATATTCCAACAACAAATCAAGTAAGATCAAATGCTCTCTGATTTTGAATGTAACTCTGCCCATGTGAATGCGAACAAAAATTATCTTTCTTTTTTAGTGTCTTTATATATACTTTAAATTAAAATTTTAAATTTTACATTCTAGTTATAAATCTTAAATTTTAAACTCTAATTCTAAAATTTAATTTTTTTAGTGTTGAAGCGTACATCGAAGACATCAAAGAAAAGACAAAGGACTAAAATCACCCAACGCAGCATCAAACACGCCAAAGGAAACAAAGAAATTTAAAGAAAACAGAAATAGACAACCGACTGTTCTTGAGGTGGTTCCGAGAATGTAGTCACCGGAGACGCCTTTGGGGAACCACGGGCTGCCGTAACCACGGCCAATGTATTGCTAAGTTGTCGTAACCACGAACTTATTATAGGGTAAACTACTGCAGGGGTCACTTTCGTTTAGCGTTTGTACAGAGTTGGTCACCACTTTTGAAAAGTGCCAATTAGTAGTCCTCTACGTTTTCGATGTGTAAAGACTTGGTCACTCCAACGTTATAGTCCGTTAGTCCCCTAATGGATTGCTGATGTGGCGGAATTAAAATGAGGATAAATTACTGCAATAGCCATTAAAATTTATCTCATGTACATTTTTTTCTCCTCAATTTAAAAAAGTAAACATTATAGTCACTAATAAAAATGTTTCTTTATAATTTCACCCTTAAATTTTTAAAAATTCATTTTTCAATCCTAAAACTTTACAATCAATTAACACAATAATATTATAAATGCTTAGATGAAAAATAGGTGCCCAAAGTATACCCTTTGAAACTTAGGTGCCCAAATTGCTCCTATTTAATAACTCAAACTTAAAAATTTAGTCCACTAACTACTAAAAAATTCGAGTTATTGGAATTTCTATTTTATAATTCAAACTTTATTTTGAATTTTTTAGTCGAGTTTATGAAATTATGAGTCGAGTATTTTCACATCAAACCAAAAAATTTAATTTTTTCGAGTCAAGTCGAATTATTGCAATTTCTATTTTATAATTCAAACTTTATTTTGAATTTTTGAGTCGAGTTTATGAAATTATAACTCGAGTATTTTCACATAAAACCTAAAAATTTAATTTTTTCGAATCAAACCTAAATTTACTGCAAAGAAACCTCCTGCACCATTTCCTGCATCGACAACAATGTGGAATCCCTCCAGTGGCTTCTCTAATAGATGATAACACCAAACAGGGATTAGTTTAGTTAAGACACTTATTAGTTGAGATAAATATAATTAAGCGACATTTAGGAAGTTATTACATATATTACCTATATTCGAAAAAATTAAATTTTTAGGTTTGATGTGAAAATACTCGACTCATAATTTTATAAAATCGATTCAAAAATTCAAAATAAAGTTTGAATTATAAAATAGAAATTCCAATAACTCGACTTGACTCGAAAAAATTAAATTTTTTGGTTTGATGTGAAAATACTCGACTCATAATTTCATAAACTCGACTCAAAAATTCAAAATAAAGTTTGAATTATAAAATAGAAATTCCAATAACTCGACTTGACTCGAAAAAATTAAATTTTTTGGTTTGATGTGAAAATACTCGACTCATAATTTCATAAACTCGACTCAAAAATTCAAAAATAAAGTTTGAATTATAAAATAGAAATTTCAATAACTCGAATTTTTTAGTAGTTAGTGGACTAAATTTTTAAGTTTGAGTTATTAAATAGGAGCAATTTGGGAACCTAAGTTTCAAAGGGTATACTTTGGGCACCTATTTTTCATCTAAGCATTTATAATATTATTGTGTTAATTGATTGTAAAGTTTTAGGATTGAAAAATGAATTTTTAAAAATTTAAGGGTGAAATTATAAAGAAATATTTTTATTAGTGACTATAATGTTTACTTTTTTAATTGAGGAGAAAAAATGTACATGAGATAAATTTTAATGACTATTGCAGTAATTTATCCTTATTTTAATTCCGCCACATCAACAATTCGTTAGGGGACTAACGGAGTATAACGTCGGAGTGACCAAGTATTTACACATCGAAAACGTAGAGGACTACTAATTGGCACTTTTCAAAAGTGGTGACTAACTCTGTACAAACGCTAAACGAAAGTGACCCCTGCAGTAGCTTACCCCTTATTATATTCAATCTTTTTTAATTGAAAATTTTGGAGTATTAATTAAAATTTGATATATACATCCTAACTCTATGTTTAAACATCATTGTTTAACGATCATATATATCCATGTCCATGTGTTTTATGAATAGGAGTGGGAATTGGGTGGAAAATATCTGAAAATTGTGGGGATTTGAACCGGCGAGATGGGGAATAACCGAAATCTTTATCTACAGGGAAGAAGACGAGAAAGTTTTATCATTGAAGCTCAAATGGGGATGGGAACGAGATTAGCTATATCCGAACCGTGGGGATAACCGAACCGTAACCCTATAAATAACAGTGGGATCCCCGAAAATATCCACAAGGATCCTAATATTTTACAAAAAATTTAAAATGTATATAATTAACTCTCATTTACATGTATACTTACCTATCTTATTATCAATATATTTGTGTCTTTTATTTAAACCTTATTAAGTTTGGGTAACCTCTCTAGTAATTTACCATTTTTGTTATTTATATAATCTATTAATCTCTCTATTTCTACTGTTCATTTTACACAAAAATCTTGTTCTCCTTTAGCTATATGTTTAAGTGTATTGAGTATATGACTTGTAAATTGAAATCGACCATACATTTTGGTTAGTAAAATAATAAATTTTATTTAACTTTTAGGGATAGGAATTCCCTGAAAACCGTAGGGATCCGATGAGTATGGGATGAAGATAAAAATTAACCGAAACATATAACGAGGATTACCCAAAACCGTACACACAAATATTAGGAATGGAGTAGAGAATACAAAACCGTCCCTAAACCAACCGATTTCTCCTAATTATGAAAGAGAAAATGGTCAAGACAAATAATTAAAAATAAATAAAACATTGGGGGCTCATTAATACCAAAACATTGAAGTTGACATTCAACTTAACATAAAAAAAAAACAGTGTCTCGTCTTGTCTCTTTTGGTTTTGGTTTTGGCATGCATGACAATTGACAAAGATATATGGTATATTGGTGTTACATATTTATGTCATAGTGTGTACCTTTTTTGTTTTGGATTGGGTGATGGATGCGTGCACCTTTCGGCGCAAATTAGATTTTTGGGCAGACCAGCATTGCTGTTTCGCTTATTACCTTGACTTGACCACTTGTTGATTTTCGGGCGAGTTTAACGTACAACAAGTTTAGAGTGTTGCTAAAAACCAGCAAGTTTTGATGTTTGTTTAAAAATTTAAAATGTTAGACTTTTTTATAACATTTTAGGTTGATTTTTTCGGTTTTTTACAAGTATCAAAACTTATTTTGTAAGTATCGATACTTGTCTAAAAACTTAAAATGTTATAAAAAAAAAACCGAGTATCGATACTTACAAAATAAGTATCGATACTTGTTAAAAAGACTAAAAATTCAACCTAAAATATTATCAAGAAGTCTAACATTTTAAGTTCTTAAACAAATTTTAAAATTTACCGTCTTTTAGCAGCATCTCAGACCTACCCTTGATTTTGGTTATCTATCCTTCCATGCACTGTTTGAGATTCCATCGACTAGTATAATGCATAAACATCATTATAACTATAATTAATATATAATAGAAATTTACTTGAGTTTAAACCTAAATAAATTTAAATATGATTTCAGCCTTTATCAACACTATCTATAAAATGATTTTAAGTTATTGATGTGATATTTTAATAAGCACTCAAGTCATGACATATGACACTTAATAATGCGGTCAATGTCATGTTAATAATCTAATTAGATGTTGAATTATTAAATTAACACAAATACAAATTTGAGATATCCCCAAGTTCACGTATTATATTAAGAAAAAAAAACCAAATTTAAGTATTTGTAGATAAAACCTTAAAAATGATAGTACTTTGTTTTCCAACTTTTAAGTGCTCAATAATATTAAACAAGGAAACACTAAATTACCCAAAGTGTTGACAAGGTTGGTTATGTACATGTAAACCTTTGAGCGTGGTTTAAGAATCTGTATAGAAATTATCTGTTTCTTTTTTGTGTACTTTTTATACCTAAACACTAAAAAAATAAATTTTAAACTTTTATTTTAAAATTTAAATTCTAAACAAAAACTAAAAAAACCTAAAAAATACACCATGTTCTTAATTTTTTTAAACCCTAACTCTAACCCTTTAACCTTAACTCTAAGTCTGTTTTTTTAGTGGAACATAGAAAGAAGTACCGAAAAGAATATTATGCATGTGGGTAAGTAAGAGTCAAAGCAGACAAGATAATGAATTAGGTAACTTGGATGCATTAGTTATTAGACCCTAATCCTATAGGAATAAATTATTTCAACTGTTTTATATAGTTATTATGTAGAGTAGTATTCACTTGAAAAAATAAATTTAATAGTTAGTTTATAATATTTTTTAAAATTTAAATTTTTTTAAAATTTTAAAAATTTAAAGAATTAAAATTATAATTAGACACTATTAGGTAACTTGGATGCATTAGTTATTAGACACTATTAATTTTTTAAAAAAAATTTAAAAATCTAAAGAATTAAAATTATCTCTTAAAAAATAAAAATTAAATTTAATAGTTAGTTTATAATATTTTTTAATAGGTTAGAATCAAATATACTCAATTCTCCTAAACCCTAACAAAATCAATCTCTTAAAAAAATAAAAAATTAATGGTGTTCATCGTTAGTGGTGTTCATCAATGTTCGTCGTCCGTTGTAGAATTTTCTAAAACTTTATTATTTTTTTTAAATTATTATTTTACTTTTCTATTAATATGTTAATATTAATATTTTATTTTTATTATCCTCGGATTGTAGTGTTTTTGTATTTTTTTTCAAAACTAGAAGAAACAATGATCGATATACATTTTGGTACTTAAACTTAGTTTCAAAGTTTAATTTGATACTCAATTTTTTTGTCTAATTAAGTACCTAAATTTGGTCTCAATGTTCAATGTGGTACCTTAATTTTTTTGATAACCAATTTAAACCATGAAACAAAGTTGAAATATCGATTTGAGCCAAAAGGTCGAATTCAAACACATATATGGACAAAAGATATTCAAATATTAAATTAAATTTCATACACTTAATTGAACCAAAATAAAATAAGATACCAAATTGAATCAAAACCAACCGTCCCTTTTTAGTGCTTTTATTCATGTCTACACACTAAAAATTAAGTTTAGGGTTAGACATAAAAATTTGGGGCATAATGTATTTTTATGGTGTAAAATTTAGAATTTATAATCTAAAATTTAAAATTAAGGTTTAAAATTTAATTTTTAATGACTTTTAATGTTGAGACATAGAATAAACACAGATAAGGTAGATATGATTTTTGTCGGGGGCACGTGATGCACAAGTATGTTGATAATGATCTCTCCACTCACTCCCTTAATCCGGCAGCTTTCCGTACCTAATGCAGCTTTGCCTTTGTAAAGGTGCTTCAATTATTGGTTATCTTGCAACTAATGGATAGCTATACCATATTTGTCTTCTACTTCAATTTATTTTAAATATTAATTTTTTCTTAATAATTTGTATATTTTTTTGCTAAATAGTTTATTTAATATAGTAGTTTATACATTTATTCCTTTTAAAAATCTAGGAATCAATTCAATTGTAATATATTTTTTGTTTGGTAATTCAGTTAAAACATTTTAATATTGTAAGACTAATTTGAAATTTCACTAATAGTTTGAAGAAATCGAGTGCAATTAACCTTTCATATATTAATTATTAGATTTGACATTTGTATATAGATATTGTGTTTCAAAATTTTCTCATATAAAAATAAATATTTTCTCATCATTTGTAATTGAGTTTTATAAGATCTCATCCTAAAACTGTTACATGTTGACATTTTTGATTAATTTTTTTTTTAATTTTAACTTTTTTTTATAATTTAAAATTTATTATTGATAAAAATATGAAAAATATATTTGAAAAACTTTCAATTAAGTAGTTTTTAAATATATATTTTATAAATTTTAATTAATTAAAATATTTAAATAAATTATAGTCAAAGTTAAAAAAATGACTAAAAAATAACAATTTTAGTAGGACTGAGAGAGTATATATATAGTCCATGCCATTCCCTCCTTAAGGCTGGGTTTTAAAAAAGAATAAACTATTATTAGTCAAAGATAAGAATGGAAAGGATGATTCCCTGAAAAAGGGTTTACGGCCGGGGGAGGGGAGGGGACCTCTTTTTTTGATTAGTTCAGTCTCAATCATTCCTTCACTTTTGTTTTGATGTGTTGCTTCGACCGGAGACCCACTGGTATCTTACCAAAACAAAACTGCTTTTTATTTTTTTGGAGTGTCTGTTTTTGTATGTTTTGATGATGAAAATGAATAGTGTTTTGCCCTACGCTGACTCAAACAACACTACGTGATTCAAGGGACTTGTTCTTCATAATAATAATAATAATAATAATAATAATAATAATAATAATAATAATAATAATAATAACAATCATAATTTGGTAATGAGGCCGCACGTTCCGGCTGACCAGTTTCCCGGTTGAATGAATGTCACCACAATCCCTACAACTCTTTGCTTTTCCATCCTTCCTTTTTGAGAGTTTGGAAGTGTTTCCGATTAGTTTGGGATCGAATTTGGTTGGATTTCATTTTAAGAAATGAGTTTTTCCGACCTTTTATTTATTAGTAAGTTTTGAACTCGAAACTCGAAGATTTTACTTACCGACTATGGTGTTCTTTCGGACCCTGAACAAAAACTCAAAAATGGATTTTATAGACAAACTCGTTCATAAGATTTTAACGAACCTAGGGCGAACCAATGAACTAGACCCTTAATCAAGGATTTAAATTACGACATCATTCGCGTTTTCAATCACGTTGTGTTTATCGCGATTGTGAACACAATGAATGCTATTGTTGTCGCTGTGAGTAATGCAGTTGTGATTTTTTTAATAACATATGATATTTTGGACATAACTGTTGTAGATATCACAGTTTTGGATGATGTCACTATTGTTATATAACGGCCGCTGTTGCGATTGTGGAATGTTATTTAATTCTATGTCCTAATAACAAGGGTTGAAAATAAATTAAATCTTAAGATGATGATGATGATGGGTGTGTGACTGTTCTTTTATGGGCATTTATATGGAGTCTGAGTGCTTGGCTGTCGCGGTTTGGCTTTCTTGTTATTGTGTGGGGTTTAAGGCATTTTATTTTGTGCTAAGGGCCGTATTTAAGCTTGAGCAAAAGTGACATTTGGGCCCATAATTTTGTTAAACACTAGTCTATATAAATACAAGGGCCCATAATTTTACAATCACCCTTCTATTTAAACATCTGGGCCCATAATTAAAATTGTTCTATATAATTATGGGACTAAATGTCTATATAGAGGGGTGGTTGTAAAATTATAAGGCCCGTAGGATAGTGTTTGTAAAAATATAGTTTTTTGGGCCGATGTCTCTCCTGTCTAGGCTCAAATACTGTCACGAGCAGAGGATTTCAATTCGAATTTCAAGCGGTTCTATATGCTGATGTCTTCTACTTTGCCATACGAAAGACAGCACCTCAGTGAAGAGTGAAGACCATTGGTTGCAACTTCCCAAACATTATTCAGTTTTCACTGCATGCCAAACGTAGGGGCATGGGGCAGAGAAATAAGTTGGTGAATCATAAAAGCGAAGCCAAATTAGAGCATTAAAAACAGCTTCACTTTGTTTGAAAAAATCCTTTAACAAACCAAACATCAGCTCACGGGCTGATCGGCTGCATGCATGTGTTTTTGGGGTTTCTTCTCCACGGGGAAAATCCAATTAGCCCAAAGCATATGGAAATTAGACTTGGGCTGGGGCCGTAGCTCGGGTCTCTTGCATTTCAGACACGATTCTAAAATATAAAAAGTACATAATTTTAATGAAAAATTAGGATTTGTTAGTTTTGTTTTGAAACTTTTTACAGGTTTCGAAATATGTTCGATATTGTCTCCTGGAGAAGCGCATCTGGTCTCGAAGTATGCGGCGTCGGTGATGAGATTTGAACCTATGTCCTTACTAGTTTCAAGTAGTACAATGCTTATCCATAATACATCCTTTATGCACAAGGATATAGGTTGGAATAGATACCGCTTACTCCTTTTATGTGTCTTATCGATGAGCGTATGTCACGTGATATAAAATTATTGGTAAGACAGACAAAAAAATTATTTTAAGTTTAACTTCCATCATTTACATTACACCACCTTGAAGCACACTTCTTCATCAAGTGCAGCACCGTTTTCTATCGTGGTTCAACTATAAAATTTCCCCATTTCTACCCGAAATTCTTAAACCTTAAATCTTTCTCTATATTTCGTGTTTCGATGCATTAAGAGCAATATAAAAACGATTTATTAAAATAGGGTCATGTGTCGTTTATTAAAATATGACCCTTAATTTATAATAGAAAGAGACATAAGGGTTTTTCTTCAAATAAAATTTTCTTAATACAAATTAGTGTTAGATTACTCTCTTGAGCAACATAAAAATGACTTACAAACATCTAAACATCTAACATTTTCACTCAAAAAGTGTTGTTCTTCTTGCATGTTTTGAAGCAAAATTGTCTATAACGCTTTTAATATCAACTTTTTCCAAAAAAAACCACTCTCTTTTTTGAGATAATTGTTATATATTATAGTCACCAATTTTATCCGACCATTTATTCGAATTTGGCTTTTTTATAATCGTTGGATCATATTCGATCCAACGGTTTGATTTAAACACAGAAACCCTAGTCCCCATAAGTCATTGCGACGCATGGTTGTATACAGTTAGATTTGTAGGGAATCAATGGCCCAGATCGCACATATGAGCTTACTCGGATCACCACTCGTGCGTAGTCCTCACGCGCCTGACGCTTTGGCTCCCTCGTTCGTCTTCTCTGTTCGACGCCGGCAGTCGCGAGCCACCGCTGCCGCCACCTCCATGCGCTTTCCGTCGACCGGCCCTAACATGCAAGCAAGAAAAAGGGTTATGTTCGAATCAAAACAAAAGAAAAGGAAAAAAAATCAAATTTAAATCAAACAAATATGGGAAAGAGATCACCGAATTTAACCAAGCAAATCGGGCAAGAATCAATTCCAAACCGGGCAAGAATCGAAGCCAAATTGAGCAAGGAGATATTTTAGATTCTAAGGTTTTCAATTGTCATCCTGGAAGGAAATTGTGATCAAGTAAGCGTCGTTCTGCGGGCGTGATGATGGTGCTAATCCTTTCCCACACATAATTGTGCCCCCATACTCTCGATTTAGTTGAGTTTTAAGTATCCGGTCCGTCTAATAAAATAAATGGACAGTTGACGACTCTGTTACCACATATATTATAATATTTTTTTCAATATATATATATATATATATATATATATTGAAAAAACCCATTTTGAAACCCTTCTTTTCAGGAACCCTATTCTCTCTCTTAGAGTAGCTACATTTTTTTTTTACTGAGGAGTAGCTACGTTTACACGTTATTGTACATGGAACATGCATGCAAGGTGTCATAACTGGAGTATTGCGAACACAAGCGTCATGAGACTCACCAATTCGCCAGTTACATAACTGTAATGCATTGGTGATAATTAACCTAAAATAATTGTGATTTTTTTATTAATATAATATTTTTAATTATTAATTATTATGTGTTATAATAATTTTATTCGTTATATATAAATATATTATAAGAGTTTTACACACTTACATATACATTTTTTATTATCTAATATTTTTCATTTTCTATTTAGAAAAAGGAAAGAAATTAAAGAAAAAAGATAATAAACTTTAATCATCAATGAGAGATACGTCATAATTCATGTATAACAGTATATGACAAACCATATGTTTAATAGATAGTCTTATTAATGTACACGTCTTGAATGAAATAATCTTAAACGTAAAATCAAATTATTCAACTTCACGTGGTCTATTAGAGTTTTGTAAAATCAGTTTGGAGGAAATTGGACATTTCACGGCCGCAGCAATTAAGTTGCGGATCCAATTTTTTTTTTTTTAAATGAACACACATAAAATTTTAAGATGACACAAGTAATAAATATTTTAAAAAATAAAGACACTAATTCATAAAAATTAAATAAATTTAAAAACAAATATATAAACATTAAAAAGTTTAATGTTAACACTAACTCACCCGATCCGCTAATGCGCAGAATGTGGACCAGTTGATTTCTTTGATTGGCTAGTTTGGTAATTTAAATATGCAAACAATGGTAGAAAGGAAGACATTGTTTATGTAAATTGGGTCATGTGGTCTGTAGGAAACAAACTCATTCACGAATGTCAAGATCAGAAGGAGGGGGATTTGGTTACCTTTGTTCGAGGTTATGTTTATGAATTTTAAATAATTCAGATCGTATTTTGTAAAGATTCGTTATGAAAACGAATCTTACAATTCGATTTTTCTATTAATAATGTTAGATGAAGAATTTAATCTTACTTAAGAAGCCTAACGTGACCATCGAGATAATCTCACTCCCAGATATCTCCGCTCAAAAGGACTTCTCAAACTCATACAATTGCACAAACAAGATTCAGGACCAAAACGCAAACATTTCAAAACATATAACTGCCCATGTCAGCTCCCAACGGTCGACCGTTCCGAAACAGGTTGACCCTGTTCCGAAACACGGGCCGTTCCGAAACCAGTTCCGCAACGGGGGTCTGACAACGTCTCATTCGATTTTACACTAAACAAAGCCACGAAGCTGACAAATATCACAACCAAAACACAATAGACATCCCACCCCCAGTTGATTCACCATCACCCAACCTCCAAGCACATGCCGCTCCATACCAATTACTAACCCACACTTATTCTCGCACACTACGAAACCAAATCATGGTAGCACTGAAAAGACACCCCCACACACTAATCAATGGGTCGGAACCTTGGGGAACGATCAACCCCTCCCTTAGTTAACACGTTGACCATCCTATTTGCCTCTCGAAATATATTGTGTAAATAAACGCACGATAACGAACGGCATGCTGCATCAATTTGGCGAAAACAATGTCATAACCATCATGGACGACACTCAATATGCAACACTCATGACACTACAACTGTTGAATCGAATTCTATGATAATAGAAGAAGTACTTGTGCACCACGACGACGCAACCAACATGTCAAGCGCGTAAGCAATCGCGCGGACTTCTGCCTCATTTGACTTCATCACCCCAGCGGACCTGAAAACAAAGCCAATACACTACCGATCACATCCCATAACACTCCATCACAATCCGCTGGACCCTACTCAAACGACCTTCACTACGCGAGAAGCAATTTCGTGGACATGTCCACCATTTCGCCTCAGAAATAATAGAATCATCCCTTGCCGCCTTAACCTAATATAAAGCACGTATCTTGGACAAAAAGAAAATCTCCCCACTGTTAATCGTTTTTTTTTTGTTAAACATAAGCTTATTTCGAACTAACCACATTGACCACAACACAAATGTACAACCAGCAATCCACCGTTATTTAAGACTCCCGGATAAGCCACCGAAATAGTCTTGGTTACTCATAGACTGTTCTAGGCCTAACAACAAGCACTCCCCACTATTGAAAAAAAAAATCCTATATTTTACTCATAATTCGGCATGAAAAGAAAATATGATCCATCTCATCCTCACCCTTTAATCTCATGTTAATAAATTTTATTATGAATTTTTATTAATATTGATTTCAATCAAAAATAAAAATTAGATATAGCTTATAAACAAAATATACATAAGATGGTAAAGAACTATACTTACCCCCATTCAATTGTTTCTTATGTCTCCTTAACATTCATTTCAAACTTCTTAGTTGAATTGATATCAATACTATTGTAATACGCCGGAAGACATGAATTCGAATATATTTCAACCTGCAACAACTTATGATTTATATATAGATAACAGGAGATTCAGATAGTTTAAGTATTGTATAAAAACTATTAATGCAAATAATTAATTTCTTTGAATAAAATAATAATAAAAGGAAGGGCTTCACTTTCATTAACATCGTACTTTTTTACATTGAGATTAATTAAACCCTAATTTACAGCAAGGTAACAAGTAAATTCATTAATTAGTAAAGATGGATCAATGATCAATCAAACTCACCAGAACAAAAAATTACAGCTTTTTTTAATCAATTAATGTAAAACAATATTATCAATTGAAACACTGTTTGCCATCTCCAAACTCCACGTCTCGCATTTGTGGTTGCACCACCCGTTCCAATGAGTCTTTATAAGATAAACCAACTTCTCAACTTTACAATCCAATGAATAAATAAATACACAAATGTTAATGATGTAATTATATGTTTTAAAAAATACCAACAATCGGTTGGTTTAGCGGGATGAGACGCTAGGTCCCTTAAGTAAAGTCAGACATGCGGATGTTGTCGTTCTGACTTCTGAATGGAGAAAATTGGGTTGAAAAGATTAGTCCCATATTGAACATCTGTAAAACTCAATCTGAATTAGCCGACCAATGAATCAGATACAGATGATTAAACTAATACATATATATTTAAAAAGTAAGACTAACATAAAAAATTAAAGATGCTCCAAACTCCTAAACAACAAGAACTTGCAGCGTTCAACTAACACAAATTCCTGTGGCCTGTGGGAGCATTAACTTGTGGCTGCCGGACCCATTAATCAAAGAGGGCAAGTCTAACTGTTCATCAACCTCCATGTGTTCCTGTTTACATTTTTTTGTAATACTAAATCATTGCATCCACTTTATGATAAGTATGAACTTAAATATATATATTTTATGTATTTCATGTCAAATAATATATATGTGCCCATTCTCTATGTTATACCTAGTATAGAATCCTTGTCTCAACAACATTAATATGTTATTGATTACCAATTTCAATGCCATTTGACAAGTTTGGAGCTACAATTATTTTTTTATACATGATAGTTGAGAATGAATAAATATATTGTAATTGATGATTGAGTTTTAGTTTGATTATTATTGTGGTTGTTTTAATATTTTAAAAATATGAATTTGAACATATTTAAACACATAATAATTAAGGGTGTTTACAACGGGATATCTCTAATTTTGATGCATTAGATTTCGGGTACTAAAAATATTGGTCCATGACTCGGCTCATTAACATCGGGTACTTGTAAGTTGTGTACCCGCAATTTTGGGTCACAAGATAACCGAATTGAATTTATATAACTTTTTTTACAAATCATAAAATTTAGAGTAATTCAAAGGATAAAATTGAAATTTAGAAGTCCAAATTACGTAATAACATAATCCAAACATAAGTTTAAATCCAAATTACTTAATCAAAAAATAAAATTTAAAAGTAAAAAATAGAACAACAGATAAAACATAAAAACATGTACTCATCATTGGAGTGAGATGTTTGAGAACGAGATTTAAAAATTAGGTTAAAGTATTTAAGAATGAAATATTTTAATTTTTAACTAAAAAATCTTAATAATCTAAAAATAAAGATAGATAATCGAACTATATACCTGTATAATTTAAAAATTACGGCCTAGACCCAACCAGTGATCGGAAGATATTTAACGGGCCGGATACCCTGCTCGTTTTTTTTAAACTCCTTTTTTTTTTTTTTACCAAATCAACAAAGTGGGTATCTCGGGCTAGATATTTTGAACACCCTTAATAATAACATAACATAAGTATCGACATACACACATTAATATTGTGATATTTTGTTTGCCAGCTACTAAAAATTCTATATATTAGCTTATTCATGTTTGATATTCCAAATGAATGTATTAGTTCTTTTATTGTTAGTTTAATTCCAAAAATCATTAAGACCCAAGCAAGACAAAAATGAGATTAAATAAGTAAAGGAAAGAATATTATAGGTCCTTTCTTATAAGTATTATTGGATTAAATAAATTAAAATCAATTATCAGTTGATCTAGTCGGATTAAATGATACTTGATACGTCTCTTAAGCAAGGTCAAAAGTTAGAGTTGTCACTATAGTGAGTCTCTGTTGATTGTTGTATTCGATCTGATTAATCAATTAATGAATAAATACTAATGATTAAAAATGAATTAGAGAGAAATGTTTTTCTTAAGTATGAGCCAATTTAAAATGACTGGGTTGTTAATGTAAAAGAAGAAAATGCAAAAAGATCTGGTATTGATGATTTGGAGAGCTGCACATCTGGCATGGGTTCCACCAAGGGCAGGCTAAATCAAGCCTTTAGTGATACGTCTAATATAACATACCTGGCATGACAATGTGACCCATTGGCCTAATTTTTTTTGGTTAAAATATGTTAGAAGTTACCGTACTGTTTTAAAATTTAAAATCTAGTCCTTTTGCTTTATTTTTATAAAATTAAGTTTATATATTTTTTTATTTGAAAAGTTTGTTTTTCTTTTTAATTTCTGTTTAATTTTACAATTAACTGTTGATATACCAATTATAAAAAAAGGCAAAACATTTAAAAAAATTGCTAGGCACACAATTAAAAATTAAATATAAATTGGAGAATGAACCAACATTTTCAAATAATAAATAATAAAAAACACAATTATACAAAATAAAAATTAAATTTTAAAATAATATATAAATATTTGATGTTTTAGGTTTGTTAATTATATTAAAGATAATTACTTGATAAACTGACGGTTGAAATTTTTAGTTTTCACAAGTGTCTTAGTTTTAGGGTTTAGGGATTTAGTTTAGGGTTAGAGTTTAGGGGTTTAGGTTTAGTAGTTTAGAATTTAGTTATTGTGATTGAATTTAGGGTTTATGGGTTAAAACCTAAATTCTCAACATATTACCCTAAATTCTAATCTATAAATCCTAAATCATAACACTAACCCCTAAATTATAGCAATTACCCCTAAATTCTAAACCCCTACACCTCAACCCCTAAACCTTATACCCAAAATTAAATTTCTAAACTTTAAAATTAAGATATTTGTGAAAACTAAAAGTTTTACCGCCAATATATTAGATATAAATCATTATATTAATGGTCATTTTTATTTTATATGTAGCAATTAATGTTTGGTTGGGTTTTTTTTTTTCTTCAAGAAATTTCTTTCCATTTGGTATCACAAAATTTTGCAGAACATGCATGGAGGCCAAGACACAGTACTAAAAATAATTGGTGTTTAATGAATGAGCAATAATTACTTATCCTTTCGTTCACTTCATTGTCCACCCATACAAATATGGATAATTCGACTCCTTAAAATTAGCAAATGTTGAGAGTTATTATATATTTTTGGCTTAAAATTGACCTAATCGATTTTGGTTAAATCAATTTAGATTTAGTTTATTTTATATTATTGGTTATTAAAATTTATAATAAAATTACCAACAACAGTTGGTCTAGTAAGATGAGACATTAAGTCCCTTAAGCAAGACCAGAGATTCGAATCGTGATATTGTGAATGGAACATATTAAGTTGGGAGGGTCTCCTCTATAATGAGCCTATGCAGTATCCGATCCAAATTAGTAACTAATAAACTGAGTACCTATGGCTAAAGAAAAAAAATCATAATTAAATTGATTGATTTACCAAATATAATATAGATTATTTTTAATTATTTAAAAATAATACATTTAATCATAAAAATTGATCCATTTGTTTATTGTTGGATTTAATCGGCCAGATCAATTAAATATGAAAAATTAACTGAACTGATCAACTTATTTTACCTCTAATCATTTAGGATATGTGTTTTTTGTTTTCCAAAACATTTTAGTATCTTATTTAGGAAAATTCTAGAACGTGCGACGAACACCGACGAACACCACTAATGATGAACACCGATGAACACCATTAAATTAATTAATAAAAATTTAAAATTTCAAGGACCCATCATACAATTAGTAATTATTTTTAAAAATTCAATTAAATTATTTTTTATATATATTAAAATTTTATTTTTTTAATAAGGGTAAACTATATATCTAGTACCTCATTTATTTTTGTATTTCTATTGAACCCTCATTATTTAAATATTATTTCAATTTGACCCTATTCTTTATAAAAAATAATTTAATCCTAAACCCTAAACTATTAAACATATACCCTAAACCATATACCTTTAAAAATAATTTCACCATCATCGATACAAATCCCACCTACTGTCTTCTCAATGTACCGCAGATATGCCTTTTGCTTAGCTCTGTTTTCCCTTTTCATTTCAGTGATTTTCTGCTATAAAACTTAGATTGTTAGTACTAAAAACCAGAACTTGGCTTGAAATTAAGATCGTAATTAGAGACCCAAAGGTGCAATTTGCTTAACTGCTTTCCCAGATGAGATGGTGACCTTTTGTTTTGCTAAGCTCCACAGAGGAATAGATATCTTCTAGTATCTTTTTTTCGGTTTTTCTATATGAATTATTATCCCATATATGGGCGGTGGAAAGTTTTTGTGTCTATAAGCATCTTAATTTTAATTTTAGGGTTTCAATTTAAGGTTTTAGTGTATGGGTTTAGAGTTTAGGGTTTGTGATTAGAATTTAGAGTTAGAATTTATGGTTTAGGGTAATATGGTTAGAGATTTAGGTTTTAACCTATAAACCCTAAATTCTATTAACAGCCCCATACATTCAAAACTACTACACTTAAACTCCTAAACATTAAACCCTAAACAAAATTCTTAAACCTTAAAACTAAGCCGCTTGTGTATGTAAATCCCTAAAAGAAACTAATAAAGAAACAAGATTGGGGTGAAAAACTTTGTTGATAGCTATAATCCATATCAATTATTTTATTAAATAAAATTATTTTTAAGGGTATATAGTTTAGGGTATATTTTTAAGAGTTTAAGGGTATAAGTTTAATAGTTTAGGGTTTTAGGTTGAGGGTAAGGGTTAAATTATTTTTTTATAAAGAATAAGGTCAAATTGAAATAATATTTAAATAACGATGGTTCAATAGAAATACAAAAATAAGTGAGGTACTAAATATATAATTTACCCTTATTAAAAAATAAAATTTTAATATATATAAAAAATAATTTAATTAAATTTTTAAAAATAATTATTAATTGTATGATTGGTCATTGAAATTTTAAATCTTAATTAATTAATTTAATGGTGTTCATCAATGTTCATCATTAGTGGTGTTCGTCGGTGTTCGTCGCACGTGGTAGACTCATCCATCTTATTTATTATATTTTTTTGAATATTTTAGCATCTTATTTATAAATATGAGTTGTGAAAAATATTACATATTTAGATGATTCCATTGTCATATTGACGTTTCCTTGCATAGCGATGTAAAATAATTTTTTTAACAAATAAAATAAAAGAATATATAAATAACGTAATTTTGTGTGGCAAGGGTTGAAATGATGGACAAAACAACATCAATCTTGTGATTACTTGTTAACACATTAGTTGACTTTTTGGTTTTGTTTTTCCCATCCATTTGGCTTTTTCTCTTACCTTTTCCCAGCTGTTGTTTTCCTAATTTATAATATTCAAGTGGAAGCTTTCTTGCACCAAATTCACTCCCCCTCTATATATAATATCAAATATTTTATAACTAATTTAAGGATAAAAACTAAAATGTAAAAAGTACACAAAACTTAAAATATTAGTACACAACTTAAAATACAATATATTTTTAGATTAATAATTTTTAACAAGTTTTGAAACTTGTCATAAAAATAAAAAGATTTAAAATATTATCAAAAAAATATAATATTTTAGTTGCATGGTAACATTTTAAGTTGTGCTTTTTTTAACTTTAAATTAAGACAATGAACCCTAGCCTCACCCTAAATTTCATCTATATGTTGTAAAATATTTTAGTTTCACGTTTTTCAAGATAATTGGATGAATGAAAATGAACTACTTAAACTAATAATAAAAATGAAAAGTTTTACGAAAAAGGTAAATTATACTCGATTTAACTTTTTTTTGGGTTGTCCTCCCGATTTTAAGGTTTTGCCATAACTCGCGTCACACACATAATTTTAATGGGTGAGTCTCCCAATGATGATTTTCAGCATACACAAGACCTCAAACTCGAGACCTCTTTAAGTGATACCAAGCTACTTACCACTTGACCAGCCCAGTCAATTTAAATTTTTTATAATTGCAAAAATAATTTATATTTACATGGAGACAAATGTGTATATAGATATATATATCTTAAATGTTTTTTTTTTTTGGATTTAATTTTAATTTCTTTCCCTCAAAGAACTTGCAGTAGAGATAGAATCATCTGGTGAAACTGAGAAAGAAGTGTGACATTCATACTCAAGATCCTCAAATCCCCAGAATTCTTCCTGCTCCTCTTCTTCTGGCATTTTCCACCTCTCTTTATCTGTTTCCCCTTCCATAAGCACCTCCAAAACCTGTCATTTTACATAAATTAATTAATAGTCATCCTCAACATTTGCTTTATGTGATTCATGACAAGAAAAAATAAAATGTATCAGCAATGTCTTGTGTTAGTATTTCCCTTTTATCTTTTTCCGGAGGCCGATCTCGTACAAGGTTGAATTAAATGAGATTGTTAGTGAGATTCGAACCCTGATGCTTGTCGGAGTACTAATGAGTCTCGACCGTGTTTAGATTCGAATACGAAAATATCAGAGACATGGGATTTAAGTTAGGTAGAACAGAACATTTTTAGAACAGAACCAAAATTTACCTAATTTAAGTTTTCATGTTGCATTTAAGAAGATGACAGCTGACATTTATCATATAATATTTCACACAATTGGTTTTTTAAATACCAGGAAAAGACCCTAATTATAATCTAATGATCCTTCAAAAATCTTGGTTTGAAAACTTAACGCTCCCTTGAAAATTACATCATCCCATGATTAAAATATGTGTATGTAATTGAATTCATTATTTGTTAATCACAATCAACGCTTGGAGCATCAAATTGCACGTAAAAAAATACCTCCGTCATGGTTGGACGCCACGCAGAGGACGCTCGGATGCAAAGCGATGCCGTGAACGCGAGTCGCTTTAGCTGTGAACCGTCGAAGGACCCTCCGAGCCTCGGATCCACTAATTTCTCCATCTCGTCTCGGTTCAACAGTGGTTTTGCCTGTCGAGTTCGAAAGGGTAAGCATTAAGCAAGGCATGGCAATGTCACATTTATGGTTAAAGAAAAGGCACTGCAATTGCAGCATTACCCAGCAGTGCAAGCTTTGGTGTGAGGCGTCGACCGGTTTCCTTCCCGATATGATCTCTAACAAGAAAACCCCGAATGCAAACACATCGGTTTTCTCATCGACGGTTCCGTGCATGAAGTACTCGGGCGCTAAATGGCTGCAACATCATTGAATCCGTATTATGATTTCGGTCTAGACTCGATGAACAATAAGAAAAGAAAAGGATTGTTGAATTATAGTACCCAAATGTCCCTTCAATTGGAGCAATGGAATGGTGTGACCATTGAGAAGGAAGCCATTTTGCTAGTCCGAAATCCGATATCTAAAACATTGATCGATTTCGAAACAAATAAACCATCAAACTCGGAATACGAAACCGGAGAAAGCAGAGCATGTTTCGATAATGAGTACCTGTGGTTCGAAATCTGCAGTCAATAGAATGTTGGATGACTTGATATCCCGGTGAATTATCCTTCTTTGGCACACTTTGTGCAAGTAATGGAGTCCTTTTGCAGCACCAATTGCTATCTTATACCTTGTTTTCCAATCCATTGGCGGCGAATTCGAATCTGCATCGAAAAAAAACTCGAATGAAACCTGGAAAAGAGAAACAGTTCCGTTCGATGAGCGAAACAGCGAAAAGTATGAACAGATATTACCATGCAGCCGCGAAGCAACTGAGCCTCGAGACGAGAACTGAAAGATGAGATACAGGCCGTTGTCGATGCAACAGCCTAAAAGTCCCAACACATTTGGGTGACAAACATGGCCGATGGTTCCGATTTCCGTCAAGAAATCCTTTTCTTTCCGTTCGTCGGTACAAGTTTTCGTTAGCCTCTTCACCGCAATCTCTTCCCCGTCGCTGAGCACTCCTCTGTACACCTCCGCATACCCTCCTTTTCCGACCAAATTCTCTGCTTTATACGAACATAAAAATCAAATTTTCCGACAAGAAAGAAACTGAGCCCAAGAAGCAAGTCGGAGACAGACCTGAGCTGAAAGCATTGGTGGCGACAAAAATCTCTTCAAAAGAGAAGCATCTCCAAGAAGGTCTCGGAGCGGCTGAAGCAACCTGGAAAGCATCTTTGCCGCCGGCTCTGTCTTCTTCCTCGGAAATCCCGTGTTGGTTCGCGGCGGCGCCTTCATCGGAGCTGCGTCTCTTCAACGAGAAGAGGCGTTTCAAGCTGTTAGCTCGGATATACTTCATTGCGACGGTGGAAAGACAAGGCGGGGAAGTCTGTGGTTCATGCAATCAAAAGGGGAAAAGAAAGAGAAAGAAATCTGAAAAGCAGTTGAAGTATACACTTTATTTTTGTTTAAAATGATTGAGCATACAGATGGAGTTAAAAAGGAGAAGAGGGGAAGAACAGTGGAAGGGGACAATGGGAAGTATTTTTGTTAGGGATTAAATGGGTAATTAATGAAAAGTGGGAGGCTTCTTCAATGCAGTGTTGGGCATAAGTAGGCAATCACATTGCCATATGCCTATTTTTGTTTAATACAATCAAATTTTGTTAAATGTTTAATTATTGTTAGACTAAAACTTCGTCGTCAGAATCAAAAGTAAATCCTTAACCATTAAATTAACTTAATACTTTTTTATTTTTAACACCAATAATATATATTTCAAACTTTGATTATCATATAAATAATATTATTCTATATAAATAATATAAATATATTAGTATACATATATTAATATATAAATAATAAATAAAAATATATAAATATTTTTGTATTATAAATAATATTAAATATATAAATTGATAAATATATTATTATAAAAACTAAAATACTAATTTTTAAAATCTCGAAATTTTCAAAAAGTTCAAATTCCAACCAAACTTTAAACACTAAACTCATAAACCCTAACCCTAAACTATAAACTTTAAAAACTAAAAATTTATTCATAAACAAATAATATTAAAATATATAAACAAATAATAATGTTTTTGGTGGATTTTGAGTTTTTTTTTATAAATTTTTGTTTTTAATTTGTTTTTTAGGTTTTATAATAATATATTATTTATTTATATATTTAATATTATTGATAATATAATTTTTTATTAAATATAAATGTTTTATTTATTTGTTATATATATTAATATATAGTATTATATGTATATTAATATTATTTATAATATATTTATATAGTAAAATAAATTGAATTAATCTCAACTATAATTTAAAAAATATATTATTTTTGCTGAAAACAAAATAAAGATATTACGTTGGCTTAGTAATTAGGAGGTTGCCTTTGATTCTAACGGTTCTATATTCAAATCCCATTGAGTGCACAATTTTTCATATTTTCCTCATGCAAAATGACGTCATTTTGATCTAGCATCCAAGTCATCACGCCGTTAACTCCTTAACGGTAGGGGTGGGCATTGTCGGGTACCCGGTTCATCCGGGTACCTCATTAAGCGGCCCGTGTCAGGGCTCATTATATCCGGGTACCCGTAAAATTCGGGTAAATTTCTCAGATTCTTTTTTTTGGGATTGAATATTCTCTGAAGACAATTGTGAGAAAATAATTGTATGTTTGGATTAGACAAAGTCGCGTAAATTGTTGAATTGATCGAGATGACTGAAATGTTTGGTAATACTGATAAAGTTGAATCGGTCAGAATATCCATAATGATTAAAAAGAATAATGTATCCTCGGCACCAATTGTCAAATTAATCGAAATGATGAATATACCCTCGATATCGGAAATGATTGAATAGTTAGAACGACCAAAAGGATCAGAATTTGTTTTGGAACACCTTCAGATATGAAGCATCCGAAATATCTGCGAATGTTGAAATGACTGAAGCTAACTCCAAAACTGGAATAAGGAATACCAATAAAGCTAGACAATATAACAACTCTAAAGTGGTAATTCCCGGTCCGTGTTTGTTGGCCGTTTCTGATACTATCCTAATTTTGGAAAGATACCACGTGACGACATGTTCGGGTTATTTGGAGAAGTACTCAGCTATTGGTAAGAGCAACATGTTTCCTCAAAAAGATAAATCCGATGCTACGGAACGAGTTCGGGGGTTATATGCATGTTCAGGAATTTGGAAAAATTACCGCTTGGATACATGTTTGATCTCTCGTGGTAAGTTCAGTGGATGTAAGGTGAAGATGATCTGCTTTGTTGTTACGCTGTAATCAGTTCTAGAAATGAATGCTTAAGATGTACTTATCCGATTATATTTCAAATTATGTGTTATTGGTTTTAATTAGTTCAGAGGGACTCGAAAGCTTGGTGAGCAGTTAGAATTCCTAAATTCTGTGCATAACCGTTTATGCCTTGTTGGTTCAGCTTACCAAATTACCCTCCGAAGGCCGGAATGCCCAACAATACATTCGTAAGCTTTAGCGATCGAATCACTCTCGATATATCTGAAATCCCAATGATTCTGATGCATCAACTTTCGATGTTAATTCGATCTGTCCTACCGAACTCCCCTATTCGTAGGGACCTCGTTCTGAAATCAGTCTAAATTCGTCAAGTGTAATCTTTTTTATATCTATCGAGTACCTCTAAGAAATGAATTAGGCCATAAAGCGTGTACCCTGTATCTGTAATTATTTTTTGTCCTAAATCAAGGCAATTTGCTTAAAATTTAAAAGTATGATATTGTAATACGAAAGGAAAACAATTCTCTGATTTCTGACCTCTATTATGAAAAATATATCTGATATATGACATTGAATACGAAATAATGATAATGACAATATAATAAATTTGATACATGTCTTCGGATACAAAAGTAGATTTAATATTTATTTTCTGCTATATTGTCTTCTGAATATAAATTGAAATTATGGTATATTATCTGGATATGAATGATGATCTGTAGGCTCAGCGCTGATAAGTCCTTCTGTACCTAAGCTCCTGCGCCCACGGGCCTAGGGTAAGTCTTTCTAGACCTAAGGTATCCCCTTAGGTAGGCTCCTACGCCTCAGGCCTAGGGTAAGACCTTCTGTATGCAGTTCAGGTGGAATTGTATTTTGGGGTTCGGTTAGAGGGTAGTTAAGTAAGTTAATAAAACTTTCTGACCTCTTCTTACATATACCCTACTAAATTAATGTATTAAAGTTGAACGCTCAGTAAACTCACAATTCGCGTTTAATGAACCACTTTGAACTCCTTAACTCAACTTCTGAAATCTGAATCTCTTTTGAATCTCTGCTTTAGACTCACATCTTGAGTTCGGATGATCTAATAAAGAACAACTTTGTTACCTTCTGGTATAATGCTCCTCTGAAATCTCGAATCGTAATTTGATCTTATCGTTACCTAGTTCTTCATGACAGTGTTAAGCTTGCCTTACCTGCTTGTGCTTTTAGCATCCCTTGGTAGTTTGTATTACTGAGCTTTTCGAAGCTCACGATGTTTTTACCATCACAGGTTAGAAGATCGACCATGTTGCATCTGTCAACATCGGTATGAAGTTTCTTCGGTTTGCTTGCGGAGTATGGTATCTGTGTAATTAGGGGGCATGTATGTCACATCTTGATTTACATTTGAGTTTAAAACTTGTTTTAGCAATTTGTATCATTCTTTTTATTTTGTAGTCTGAATATTTTCTGGAATTGTATTCTAATTCAAAAATTTATTTATGATTTTAAATGGTTAACGATTTGTTTATTTAAAATTTTAATGTGGGCCACTCCTGTGACCCTAATGTAACTTCCTAGGATCTGTGGTAACGTATAGGCGGGTCTAGGGGGTTACAGAGAATAAAAGATAAACAATCATCTTCAATAATCATAAATCATTTGACAGGCAATGAACCTTCTTAGATTCTCATCTAACCTGTGCCTGAATCTCTTTTTATTGACACTAATATTTCCACATTAAATCAGCTCCATTAGGAGACTAGTTAGTCATTCAGTAATGCTACTTCTTCTTCTAATCCCCGGAACAAAAGGGCATGCCGGATGCAGGCGGTGGACGGATGCTCGTTTCCACGGTGGCTCCATTCCTCACGATGAAAACGGTGTCCATACCCCAGATACTATGCCTTTCGAAGTGGCAGTGCATGAACCAAACACCAGGATTGTTTGCCAAAAACCTGAGTGCAACCCATCCTCTAGCGGGAACATGCACGGTGTTAATCAGCGGTGGATCGACCAGGTTGTAGGACTTAAGGTCCGTGACATTATTGAAATTGCCTGAGCCAGACCCCACCCGGTATAACTGAAACCGTGCAAATGTAGTAGATGACTTCCCCCGGCACTGAACTGCGTTGCTTGGAAAACGATCTCAACCGCTTCACCGTAATTTGGTGTGACAGCCCTCGTCCCCATACGACATTCGGATTGATACCGCCCAATTGTCCAATGAAGTTGTAGAATTCGAGTGGTTCGAGGGGGAAATCCTTGGTGAAAACATCATTGATGCTCCTGTTGTAGTATGCTCGGAGGATGTCGGTACGCAGGAATTGAAAGATCACATCGTTCATCGCCGCGACGAATCTCGTAAAAGAAATGGCAAGACATTCCGGGTTGGTGCAATTAACGGAGCTAGTCGAGATTGCGATGTAGACACGTCGGTCGACATATCTCGGCACTTCCAACGGCGGGTTCTGTCTCACTCTGGTGTTTCTAATTCGACCAACGAAGCCATTCACAGCGTTCGAATCATCCGGTTGCGGCAATTTTACCAAGGAAGCATTAGTATCCAATCTGTCGACACTGTTCTTATACCGGAAAACACCGGTGGTGATGTTATTGTTCGATACAGCAGAGCTGTCGTGGAAATTCCTTATGACCATGTAATATTGGTTGATGTTTTGGTTTGCGTGGACCAAAACATCGATGGTTTGTCCTGGGGTGATCATTATGAACTCGGTTGCAAACCTTTTAACGTAGGAGGCATCCTGCGCACCACTATGAGTGTGTAATTTGCAATGGAGAACTTCTCTTCGTTCATTGCAGCATTGATGATGCGGAGAAGGTATGTCTCCCTGTGATTAACTTCCATTCGAAATACCGAATCTGCAACGCGTGAGAAATCTCTTTATTATATAAAATTCTGCGTTCGTCTTACTGTAAATGATAGAATTTGGTCATACGTACCATTGCATCCGGTAGTATCCCCTAAATGGCCATTAATAGCGTAAGCATCTGGTGGAGATACAACAATACCGTTTAAGTTCGAATCTCGGAGAAGTTGTAAATAGTCTCCATTATACCATGATTCTGCACACGATAAAATCACACTAATTTAAGATTTCATTTAATTTAACTAGCAAAACATTGTGCAAAAAGTTATCGAAGTGTGTAAAACTATTCTAGTTCGTTTTACGCTTATGTAAGTAAATCTTGTACCGAGTATGATTGTCTGTTCATCATGAGGATGGTGGAACGGATAAGTTTCGTTCTCATCCGGTAGAATGATAAAAGCGCCATGGACGGAGCCACGAGTCCAATCACAGGGAAGTTGCCTCGAAACGTGAATTCATCGTTCATCGCTCTTGTCCCGAAAACGGAGCAGCCTCAAGATGTTTCAGAGTATAGACCAATAAGTTTGGTTAGCTCGATCTACAAGATTATTTTTAAAGTTCTAGCCCAAAAGGTTAAGCATGGTGATGGGAAAAACTATCAACAATACGCAATGTGCGTTTTTGAAGGGTCGCTGTTGCGTGTAAAAGAGTCTATCGCAATTGTAGTGCAAGTGTACACGACGCAAGTAGTAAAGTGATACGGAGTATCGGATATCGTCTCCACAGGGATTGGGCTAATAGCTTCACCTTGTTTACTGCACGCAAGTAAAAGAAATAGTTGAGAGAGTTGTCACGAAAATATTGAATAAAACGTAAATAAAGGAATTGAGATATCAAGATGGAGAGAATGGGCTGGTATTGAATTGCTCAGCAGTGCAGGTATTGAATTGCTCAGGATCTTCAGTTCTGTCGTCGCGCCCGTCGCCGACAGCACCTGTCGCGACGGCTGTCCGTTAGCTGTCGCGGCAGCAGACACACTAACTCCGTACTTCAAGCTTGGCAAGAATCCCAGATCTGCCTTGTCCTATCCCTAGGTCCAAGTCTGTCGGCGATCACGTCTTTGATGATACCTCCCGGCGTAAATCGAAGGATGAACACCGATGTGTATGAATTCTTCCTTAGCCACTTAACCTTGCCCTATCCCTAGGCACAAGATAGTTCAACTATAAACTAGAGAACTTGCTCTTATCTCTTTCGTATACTTAACTCTCCCGATGCTAAGTAAATGGATAACCTCACAATGCTCTCCCGATGCTCTTGCAAGATATTAAAACCAAGATAAAAGAACTTGAAGTTTATTTTATTGAACTGAAAAAATCCTAAAACAAAGCAATCCTTGCAACTACTTTACAAAACAACCCGTAGCCCTAAGGGGAATTTAGAACATGTCGGTGACGGGTGAACGGCAGGGGTTTAGGTTTCGATTGTGGGGTAGTCCGTTCTCCTCCTAGGTTAAATCTATGCCCTTATATAAGCTTTGGGCTCAAGTATTCTAAGGTAACAAGGATTACAACTTTAATTAAAAGTAAGATTCTAATAAAGACTAAATCTCTAAAGACTCCTACTTTCCAGCCGCATCCTTGTTTCTAGGAAGTTCCTCTCTTTGAGCTTTGGCTTGACATATCTTTTGATCCGGGGCTTGGAAAAATATTTGGCTTCCACACGACAAATGAGTAGATTTTTCTCTTTCTATCGAGGTCCACTTTACTTTTCCTCTTCATAAGTCTGCTGTCACCTTGCTGTCACGACAGGTCCATGACAGGTTTGTCTTCTTTGGCTGCTTGTCCAGTTCAGCTCTTCTGCTTATCTGCCCTGCGCCTGCCTTCATCGTCAACCATGGCAGCTACCTGCAAAATATGCCATCTTTTAGTAGAATCCGTACCTTTTATATAATTGTGATGTTTTATTGAAAACTAACCTAAATGCAATGCAATGATGCTTGAATGTAGTAGAAATATGGGTTAAAAAGGGTGTAAATGATAGAACTTTTACACACTCAACACACCCCCAAACTCAAGTTTTTGCTTGTCCTCAAGCAATCAAATCTTAAAAGAAAAATGAAATTTTTTTTGTGTTGGTCTTCAAACAGTGAACTGTCCCTTACCTGTCGCTCTTTCTCTGTGGCGGCAGCAACTTGTCGGAAAGATTAGGATCTGTCCGGAATCTCCCTATAGCTCTCGTGCAGTGTGTGCATGCTTGTGAACAGTTATAAGCTAAGACTCTCTTAGTTTTACTAGAACATTCAACTCCTTAACTTGAATTTTTATGCCAAAGTTTACGTTCTTGAAGACACATTTTCATGCTTCTTTCTATTTCCAAGCTAAAATTTTCTAGAGCCAGTTTCGGGCACCTCTAGTTAGCTTCCTAGAGCCGGTTTCGGGCACCTCTAGGTTTTTAAATTTTTCTAAACTTCTTTCCTAGAGCCAGTGTTAGGCACCTCTAGGGGCTATTCAAGTTCTAAGCATCCTATTCTAGTTTGGCTAAAAGAAGTCTAAGCAATATAACAGTCACAAAGGTGTTTAAGTTTTCAGAACTATAGAAAGGCTCTAAACTTTTCCTTAACCTGTCCTAAAGATGCTGCCACGACAGAGCTGTCATGACAGGTAAGCTAACTTCACAGTTTTAAGCCAACAGTTTTATATTTTCTGATTTTTTTTAAAAGAACTTAAATAAAAATAAAACACAACAAATAATAAAAATATATGCTAAAGACTCCATTAATGATGGAGGGTTGCCACCCCCAAACTCGAGGGTTGCATTGCCCTCAATGCAAAATGACAGAAAAAGAAAAACAAGTACATCACAAAAATATAGATTAAGCAGGCAGCAGAAAAGGAAAAATAAAGACTTAAATTTTCATTCGCTGTCCTCGCTGCTGCTGCTGGCACGGATCAGATGACGGCGTCTGCGCTGTGGAGGAGGCTGGGCAGGTTCAGGGGCAGGTTGCTCCACTAGCTGGTCATTGGAACAGTTGCCGCTGTCCCAAGAGCTGCTGGCACTTGTGCTAGTCCTGGGCAACCTTAACTTGTCTGCCACGTGTTTGATCCGCTTGACCGGCGTAAATTCCCTCTCCAAATTCCTCCTGATCAGATGGCTGTCGTCGGAGGCAGGTCTCTTTGCGCCGTGGGGAGAGGTGTTTGCCGGTGGACTGTTTGCTGCCTTCGGGGCAGGTGAAGGGGTGGAAGTGGCAGCATGTGTATGTGGAGAGACATGTGGTGTGGGTGTGGGGGAAAGGATATGGAAATAATGGTCGGGGAAGGTGGGGAAGATGACATCCGAATAATGTAAAGTATTAGTAATGAAAGTTACCGTTGCATTTGAGAAATCGCGGATGAAAGTCATCAAACCCATTTGCCGCTCCTCTATCCGTTGGAGTGCAGCAAGGATGGAAGCAGACTGGTTGGTCGGAGCGGTGTCGGCGGCAGGCTCAGTGGCAGGCTCGGTGGCAGGTTCTTCATCTGAGTCCGCAGGAGGGGCATTTGGATCGAAGGCGTTGATGGGTGTTGCAGCTATAACCTCCATGAGGCTGGAGATGTTATTGTCGGTCCAGCCATGACCTTGGTGTAATTTGTCGGAGGAATGTTCGGGTACAGCAGCACATCGGCAGAGGGCAGTGATGGTGAACGGCAAGCAAAGGCGAGAGTCTGAGCGGAATGCACAATCGATGATGCTGTCCCTCATGTATCTGCCCACGTTGATGGGCCTGTCATGCATGATGGAATGGATGAGAGCGAGCCGCTGCCGGTTGACTGTCGTGTGGTGGGAAGACGGAAGGATACGCTTTTTGATGAAAGCGTTCCAAAGTTTGGCTTCCGGTAGGAGCTGCCCCCTGTTGACGGAGTGGGGGTTCTTCTTGCTGGTCGTCCAGGATGTTCCCTCCTCTGTCAACTCCACCATGATAGCATCATAAGCGGCATCATCAAGGGTGTCGAGGAATTTTTGGTGGGCATCATCATCGGGGCCAAAGAAGAGGCCAAACATGTGGTTGATGCTGTCGGCAGTGAAGGGCACTTGCACTCCTCGAACGGTGACAGATGTTGCCGTTCTGCTGTCGACAGCTGCGTAGAACTCCCGGACCAAGGTGTCGTTTAGCTCCGCCGGTTGTTCGGCAAAGTGTTCCCATAGCAAATTCTGGATTGCTCTAGCAATGAAGGGTCGGAGTCCCATGTGGGGAGCTTGGCGAATGTAATTGAAACCACGTTCTTCCCATAACTATTTGTTGGCAAAGGGTGTCGCTGCTGCAGGAGATGAAGCGGAGGCAGCGCCACGACGGGTGTTTCTCGACGACATTTTTGGTTGCAAGGGCTGTGAAAGAAAGAAAACAGATAAAACTAGAGGAGAAAGCAAGAGAGAAAAATCAGAAGTGATGAAAAATGAAAATGGGAAGGGGTTTATATAGCGGTCGAGTAGCTGCCCATTTAATGCCGCAACGGCAGGCGTGAAGAACGGAGCGGCAGATTGGATTTAGTGTGTCTGACACGCCTGACACGTAATTATGCGTCTGTTACGCGTCTGCCGCACGCTTCTGCGACTGCCGTGTCAGTCTGTTGACAGCCTGTCGTATCCGTCTGCGGCGGCAGCCGAAACGGCAGGTTGCAATAAATGGATTTCGGTGGGCTGATATATGGATGGTGGGCTTGGGTCACTTCTCCTTTTCTTCTTGACTCCTTTATTTCCTAAAAACTGAAATTAGAAAAACAAAACATTATTTGAATAAAATAAACCTAATTTCCTAATAAACAATAAAAATAATAAAAGAAATAAAAATTAGGTTAAACTAGGGATGCCTTGTGGGGCATCTCCCAAAGTAACCACTTCCTGTATTCTTGGGGCTTCAGTCCCCTGATAATGCTTAAGGCGTTGTCCATTGACTTTGAATTGGTGCCCGTCTTTTAATGATTGAATTGTGATGGCACCATGGGGAAAAACTTGTATTACTTGGAACGGGCCGGACCATCTAGACTTTAGCTTTCCTGGGAAGAGTTTCAATCTAGAATTGAATAACAATACAAGCTGCCCTGGGCAGAACTGTCGTGGCAGCAGCTTCTTGTCATGCCACTTCTTTGTTTTCTCCTTGTATATTCGTGCATTGTCGTAGGCCATCGTTCGTAATTCTTCAATTTCGTTCAGATCTAATAACCTTTTCTGGCCTGCCTTGTCCAAGTCCATGTTTACTGCCTTGATTGCCCAATATGCCTTGTGTTCTATCTCGACAGGCAGATGACAGGTTTTCCCATAAATCAGTCGGTATGGAGACATGCCCAATGGAGTCTTGAAAGTTGTCCTGTATGCCCATAATGCATCATTCAGAAGTAAAGACCAATCTTTCCTAGTTGGTTTTACCATCTTTTCAAGAATGTTCTTCACTTCCCTATTGGATATCTCAGCCTGTTCATTGGTCTGTGGGTGGTATGCTGTCGCGATCCTGTGCTTGACACCATATTTCTTCAAGGCGGCAGCAATTACCCTATTGTCAAAATGTCTCCCTTCATCACTGATAATCGCCTTAGGGATGCCGAATCGAGAAAAAATGTTTTTGTGTAAAAACTTTTGGACCGTTTTGGCATCATTCTTTTGAGTTGCGATTGCTTCTACCCACTTGGAGACATAATCCACTGCTAGGAGGATGTAAAGATTTCCACACGAAGATGGAAAAGGTCCCATAAAATCGATCCCCCAAATGTCGAAGATCTCGACTTCTAGAATGTTCTGCAATGGCATCTCGTTTCTCCTCGAGATGTTACCTGTTCGCTGGCACCTGTCACAGTTCTTGTAAAAGTCTTGTGCGTCCTTATACAGTGTCGACCAGTAAAACCCTGACTGCAGCACCTTGGCAGCAGTTTTGTTGCCTCCTAAGTGTCCTCCATATTGTGAAGCATGACAGTGATGGAGAATGTCTTCTTGCTCTTCTTGTGGTATACACCTCCTTATAACCTGATCTGCGCATATTTTGAAAAGAAGAGGTTCGTCCCAATAATAATGTTTAACATCATTTTGAAACCTCTTCCTGGCTTGATAATTAAGATCAGAAGGCAATATTCCGCTAACTATAAAATTAACGAAATCAGCATACCAGGGAAGGTCAGAAGACTTACCTGCCGCCATGGCTGTCGCGACAGCGATTGCGGCAGCAAAGAGCTGCTCATCTGGGAAGGTCTCCAGTATATGTGTCTCGTCTATAGGCAGACTCTGTCCCGTCTCCAGTCTTGACAAGTGGTCGGCCACCTGATTTTCTGTCCCCTTCTTGTCCTTGATCTCAAGGTCGAATTCTTGGAGTAGCAAGATCCACCGTATCAATCTAGGCTTGGCATCCTTCTTTGTGAACAAGTGCTTAAGGGCAGAATGGTCAGTGTGTACAATTACTTTCGTCCCAAGTATGTAAGAACGAAACTTGTCGATGGAGAATACCACAGCTAACAGCTCCTTTTCTGTGGTGGTATAGTTCACTTGGGCGTCATTTAATGTTTTGCTGGCATAATATATGACGTGAAACAGCCTGTCTTTGCGCTGCCCAAGTGCTGCCCCGACAACATAGTCACTAGCATCACACATAATCTCAAACGGCTGTGTCCAGTCTGGTGGCTGTACTATGGGGGCTGTCACTAGTTTTTTCTTCAGAACCTTGAATGCTTCAGTACATTCTTCATTAAAGTCAAAGGGTCGGTTCTGCTCTAAGAGATGGCATAGGGGCTTCGTGATTTTTGAGAAATTTGCTATAAATCTCCTATAAAAACCAGCATGCCCTAAAAAACTCCTAATGCCCTTGACTGTAGTTGGCGGCGGCAGCTTCTCAATTACTTCTATTTTAGCCCTGTCGACTTCTATCCCACGGCAGCTAATCTTATAGCCAAGGACTATCCCCTCATCCACCATAAAGTGGCATTTTTCCCAATTTAAAACAAGATTAGCTTTTTCACATCTTTCAAGTACCTTTTGAAGATTGCCGAGGCAACTCTCAAAATCGTCTCCAAAGACGGAAAAATCATCCATGAAGATCTCAAGGAAGTCCTCTACCATGTCGGAGAATATTGCCATCATGCATCTTTGAAAGGTGGCAGGTGCATTACAGAGCCCAAACGGCATCCTCCTAAACGCGTATGTTCCGTAGGGGCATGTGAAAGTCGTTTTCTCTTGATCCTCTGGTGCAATAGCAATTTGATTGTAACCTGAATAACCATCAAGAAAATAATAGTAAGGTTTACCCGCTAATCTATCAAACATTTGATCAATAAAGGGTAAAGGAAAGTGGTCCTTTCGGGTAGCTTTGTTAAGCTTCCGATAGTCCATACAAACCCTCCAACCGGTCACAGTCCTAGTTGGGATTAACTCGTTGTTCTCGTTGGTCACCACAGTCATTCCTCCTTTCTTGGGAACACATTGCACCGGGCTTACCCATTTGCTGTCGGAGATGGCGTAAATAATACCAGCATCTAACCATTTAATGATTTCTTTACGCACTACCTCCTTCATCGCGTGGTTTAGCCGCCTTTGGGCATCAATAGTCGGCTTGTGATCTTCCTCAAGGAGGATTTTGTGCATGCATAACGCCAGACTAATGCCTTGTATATCAGCAATCGTCCATCCAATCGCCTTCTTGTGCTGCCGTAACATGTCGAGTAGCTGTCGTTCCTGTTCCTGCGGCAGCTTAGAAGAGATGATTACGGGCAGCGTATCATTTGAACCAAGAAAAGCATACTTAAGCTGCCCGGGCAGGGGCTTTAATTCTAAGGCAGGTGGTTCAACAGTTGATGGCTTTTGAATTAAATGGTTATCTGAAGTATAATTTAAGGGTTCGAATAACTTACCTGGACGATTGCTCATCCAGTTTACCTCCTCTTGACCTTCAGTATCAGATGTATCGGATACATAGGAGTTGTTGTCGTCGGTGCTGTCGTTGTCACTGTCGTGACAGGTCTGTAGGTGGCTGTCGCAGCAGTGACCAAATTTTGTATCATGGCAGCCCGACCTGATGCAGGGTTGATCAAGGGTCACCTCAATGATGGCCTTGCATTCCTCGTCCACATCAGCATGTTTCAGTGCTTGGAGAACATTCAACTTGATTTCTTGATCGTTCACGCGCATGGTGAGTTCTCCTTTCTCCACATCAATCAATGATCTTCCCGTGGCTAAAAAGGGTCGCCCAAGGATGACTGGTGCGTTTTCATCTGCCTCACAATCTAAGATAAGAAAGTCAACAGGAAAAATAAGCTTATCCACTCTTACCAAAATATCTTCAATTTTTCCCTCGGGGTGCACGTAAGAGCGGTCGGCTAGCTGTAATGTTACTGTCGTGGGCCGCGCTTTCCCAATACCTAATTTCTGAAAAACAGATTTGGGCATTAGATTAACACTAGCACCTAGATCACAAAGTGCCTTACCCACAAATTTGTCGCCGATTACACAAGGTATGATGAAGCTCCCCGGATCCTTCTTTTTCTGGGGTGGCTGTCGATGAAGAATGCTCATGCAACCTTCTGTCATCTTTACCGTTTCAAATTCCCCAAGTTTAGATTTTTTCGACATAACATCCTTGAGAAATTTAGCGTAACCGGGCATCTCCCTAACATCATCTAACAATGGAATATTGATATGAACCTGTTTAAAAATATCATAAATCTTTTTAAGTTGAGATTCATGTTTAGCTTGTTGTATCCGTTGCGGAAAAGGTGGTGGAGGACGATAATCAGCAATACGCCCTTCCCACTGCATGCGAATCTGAGGACGATAATCTTCTTTTTTCTCCTCTGTCGCTTCTGCTGTCGTGACAGGCTCATCGGTAGCAGTCTGTTTATCACCTTTCGGGGTAGCTTCCTCGGCAGGTTTATCTAATGCTGGATCCTTTTCTGTTTCAGCTTCTTTTTCCGGCCCTGGTAGTTTCTTCTCACTCCTAGTAGTAATCGCCTTACATTGCTCATGTGGGGGCGGTCTAGCATTTTCAGTATTGCTAGGGAATCCTCCATTCTGCCTTGGTTTAATATGTTGCGACACCTGACCCATTTGTGTCTCTAGAGATTTCAATGTAGCTTCATGGTTTGTCATCCTCATCTCGGTTTTATCTATAAAATTCTCCGTCTTCTTGACAAACTGATTTATATTCTCCATATACGTACCGGTCTGAGACATAAAAGTGGCCAGAGTCTGTTCCAATATACTACTCGTGGCAGGTGGTGTCTGCTGTTGCTGCTGCGGCGGCAGGTTCTGCGGCAGATGCTGCGGCTGTTGCAGTGGCAGCTGCTGTCTCGTCAACAATCTAGGACCCCCCTGATTCTGATTGTATGTTTGCGGATTCAGAGCATTGTTAGGATTACTCCAGGAAAATTTGGGATCCTTCCTCCAATTAGGGTTGTAGTTGTTGGAATTGTAGTTTGGCTTGTAATTTCCAACATATTTTCCCTCTTCTATATTTATTGGGCACTCATCCCTACTATGATTTCCCTCACAAATAGCACAAACTTCCTCGACAGCAAATCCTTGTAATTCATCTTCATTCAATAATCGTTTCATTGCTTTAGTCAGGAATGCTACCTGTGATTTCATAGTGCTATCGGCCTCATAGTCCTTGACAGCAAGTACCTGTTTACCCCCTCTTCTAGCTGTTGGAAACTTCTCCTCATTCTTGGCCAGATTTTTCAAAACTTGCAATGCCTCGTCCGGATCTTTATCCAATAATAGCCCATTTGCTGCAGAATCAATGCGAATGCGAGTTTGTAAGTTAGCAACATTATAGAACTTAGTTACCTGATTCCAGACGGGGAATCCATGCATTGGGCAGTTCCGAAGAAGAGTAGTAAATCTGTCCCAGGCCTCGTGCATCGGCTCGTCGTCTTCCTGTTGAAAAGTAGCAATTTCATTACGTAATCGCTCAGCTAAATGTGAAGGATTAAAACGAGATAAAAATTCACGAGTTAAATCTGCCCAAGTCATAATAGAACCCGGTGTAAGTTTATTCCACCAAGTTTTAGCTCTATCCCTCAATGAATGGGGAAATAACCGAAGCCTCAGTATCTCCGGACTAACTCCTGGCAGTCTAAACGAACCGCAGATTTCCTGAAACGTTTTGAGATGCTCCCTTGCATCTTCCGTCGCAGAACCACTAAACTGTCCGGCATTGTTGATCATACTGAACATGACAGGTTTAAGCTCGAAGTTATCAACATCAATATCCGGTAGTGTGGTCTCTAACTCTACATGATCGTTCAGCATGTAGTCACGACATGACCGTCGTCCACCTGCTGCGGGCGGGTCATCGACAGGTGGTACACCGCCACCAACAGGCTGGTTACGTGCCATCTGCTCTAGCTGTTCTTCGAGGTATTCGTTTCTGTCTAAAAGTCGACGAAGTTGTTTCTTGAGATTGAAGGAACGTTCAACTTCTGGATCTAATGGATACTCAGGATCTTCACCTCTTTTAGATCTGCGCATAAACCAGAAAACCTCGTGAAAAGCAAGAGTTGACAACACTAAAGAAAAATTAAAGAAAAGAAAAATAAAAACAAAAATAAAAATAAAAATAAAAGCAAAAAGTGCAAGAAAAGAAAGGTGTAGTTATGTTGCCAATCCACGGCAACGGCGCCAAAAACTTGTTGCGTGTAAAAGAGTCTATCGCAATTGTAGTGCAAGTGTACACGACGCAAGTAGTAAAGTGATACGGAGTATCGGATATCGTCTCCACAAGGATTGGGGAATGGGCTGGTATTGAATTGCTCAGCAGTGCAGGTATTGAATTGCTCAGGATCTTCAGTTCTGTCGTCGCGCCCGTCGCCGACAGCACCTGTCGCGGCGGCTGTCCGTTAGCTGTCGCGGCAGCAGACACACTAACTCCGTACTTCAAGCTTGGCAAGAATCCCAGATCTGCCTTGTCCTATCCCTAGGTCCAAGTCTGTCGGCGATCACGTCTTTGATGATACCTCCCGGCGTAAATCGAAGGATGAACACCGATGTGTATGAATTCTTCCTTAGCCACTTAACCTTGCCCTATCCCTAGGCACAAGATAGTTCAACTATAAACTAGAGAACTTGCTCTTATCTCTTTCGTATACTTAACTCTCCCGATGCTAAGTAAATGGATAACCTCACAATGCTCTCCCGATGCTCTTGCAAGATATTAAAACCAAGATAAAAGAACTTGAAGTTTATTTTATTGAACTGAAAAAATCCTAAAACAAAGCAATCCTTGCAACTACTTTACAAAACAACCCGTAGCCCTAAGGGGAATTTAGAACATGTCGGTGACGGGTGAACGGCAGGGGTTTAGGTTTCGATTGTGGGGTAGTCCGTTCTCCTCCTAGGTTAAATCTATGCCCTTATATAAGCTTTGGGCTCAAGTATTCTAAGGTAACAAAGATTACAACTTTAATTAAAAGTAAGATTCTAATAAAGACTAAATCTCTAAAGACTCCTACTTTCCAGCCGCATCCTTGTTTCTAGGAAGTTCCTCTCTTTGAGCTTTGGCTTGACATATCTTTTGATCCGGGGCTTGGAAAAATATTTGGCTTCCACACGACAGATGAGTAGATTTTTCTCTTTCTATCGAGGTCCACTTTACTTTTCCTCTTCATAAGTCTGCTGTCACCTTGCTGTCACGACAGGTCCATGACAGGTTTGTCTTCTTTGGCTGCTTGTCCAGTTCAGCTCTTCTGCTTATCTGCCCTGCGCCTGCCTTCATCGTCAACCATGGCAGCTACCTGCAAAATATGCCATCTTTTAGTAGAATCCGTACCTTTTATATAATTGTGATGTTTTATTGAAAACTAACCTAAATGCAATGCAATGATGCTTGAATGTAGCAGAAATATGGGTTAAAATGGTATAAATGATAGAACTTTTACACACTCAACAGTCGCCAAATTTTTTATGGGATTCTAATAGCTAACGAGATCATACACATGCTGCATCATGAAACGGCCAAGAAAGGTGGACTGATCATGAAGCTAGATTTTTCGAAGTCCTTTGACAGTGTCAGATGGGATTTTCTTATGATGGTGTTAGACAAAATGGGCTTTGGTATTAAGTGGCGACAGTGGATATTGGAATGCCTACAAACAGCAAAGGTTTCTATCCTAACCAATGGCTCCCCAACTAAAGAATTCAAGATGCTTAAAGGATTGCAACAAGGGGATCCTCTCTCCCCTCTCCTCTTTATCCTTGCTACAGAGGCACTTCATCTTCTCATTCAAAGTGGTGTGAACAGGGGTCTAATCCAAGGTATTACAATCGGTGAACTTCAAATGCCGATATCTCAATAATTTGGATAGGCATAGTCAATAATCTCCTCGATGTTGAAGTGAACCGCTGGATGAACCATGAGGCGTTTAGATGGAAATTGGGAGATGGAAAATCCATCCTTTTTTGGGAAGATCTTTGGTGTGGAGTGAAGCCCCTCAGCCTCCTAGCACCTAGATTGTACATACTTGCTTCTAGAAAGGGTGTGGTGATTGCTTCAAATAGCTTCGATGGTCTTAATTGGACAACTATGTTTTCTAGATTTCTACTGAAAAGAGAAGAAAGCTTACTGACAGTGTTAAAAGATGCAATAAAAGAAGAGTGCATTATGAAAGAATGTCAAGACAAAATAATTTGGATGCACGCCAAAGCAGGCTCATTTTCTGTTAACAAACTCACGAAACTTCTGATTAGCACAAACATTGAAAATCCTTCTTTTGACTTCGATAAAATATGAACAATGAAAGTGCCGCCAAAAGTTCGAAGCTTCTTGTGGTTCTTGAAAATCCAAAGAGTTCCAACTAAAGACTTCCTTAGAGCAAGAGGTGTTAAACTAGTTGAAGATAGAGCCGTATGCCCTTGGTGCAAATCAGGTATTGAAACTATTAATCACTTGTTGCTGGAATGTAGATTTGCGATGTGTTTTATTGGCGAAATTTCTGCAGTTGGTGGTCGATACAATGGCCCAATATCTCGAGCATAGACGATTTCTTTTTCTTCTACTACAATACAACTTGGTCTGAAAACACAAAAACCTTATGGTTAATCTCTGTAGCCTCTGTTGTTTAGAGCCTATGGCTGCCAAGAAATGATAAAGTTTTCAATGAAAAGGTGACTGCTATGAAGGATCTCATCTTTTTTCGCGAAAATGAGAGCTTTCTCTTGGATTAAAGCTGTAAATGCTGGTCTCATTCTTGATGTCGACGGCTGGTGGAATAACCCTTTTGTCTGCCTCAATCTCAATCCAAATTTAGAATAGATCTCCCTAAGGTCAGATGAGGTTAAATTCAATGTCGACGGAGTGTTCAAAGATCCAAAAGCCGGGTGTGGTGGTGTATTGAGGACAAGCAATGGAGATATTAGAATACTATTCTCTGCACCTACTGAGCTGCTATGTTCTGATTTTTCTGAGTTGATTGCTATTAAGACAGCCCTGTCCATTTTCGTTGAAGCAGGTTGGAAGGGAAAGGCTAAGCTGATCATAGAATCTGACTCACAAACGGTGCTGAATTGGATTGGAAATAGAGTTATATATCCGGCCTTGGCGTTGGTGGACTTTGTTCGATGAAATTGACAAATTATGCTCCCTCATCCAACATGTATCTTTTGGCAACACTTCCAGGGATCAAAACTGCATCGTTGATCAACTGTCAAAAGATGGAATGTCTAGGAAACAGATGTTCAAAGCATGGTGGTCGAATGTTGATCTGATTGCTACAGCCTTACAAGGTTTTATTTTGTTCAACATTGATTTTTGAACTGCCCGCTTTGTACTTTCTTAGTCGTGTCGTAGCGCACTCTTTTTCCTCCAACTAGGCTTAGGGGGTTTTTTAACGAGGCACTCGACTCCGACAACTATCAATAAAAATCTTATTGCTTAGCGGAAAAAATATAGGCGTGCCACCACAATGTGCCTATTTCATCGGATAATATGACTTCGTAACTGAAGTTCGTTCCCGGTTGAATCGGACATTGCGTTACGAACTCAGGGCCATCTGACCATGGATTTCTCGGTTGTTTAACATCATGCCTATTAAGATTCAATCAATTCATTAAAATATCCGACGAGATGAGAACATTAACAAATGAAAAAAATCAAAATAGTTAAATGTAAGATATTATTATTACCAATGAATGGTAAAGCCATAAGATCCTTGATTGTGGACATTAACGAACACGGTGTCCCCTCTACGAACTCGAATCTTCGGCTCCGGATAACTATCGTTTACGACTAACATTGGCTTTATGTTGCGCAGCTTTGTAAAGTTCAACTCAAGAACCTCCCGATCATGCATGTCTGATTTTGAGTACATAATAGATATAGTAAGATAAATAAAACAAAAGCTAAATAAACAAGTACGTACAAAGAAGTCAAAGTAATGGACATCTGCCATGCAAAGGCTACGTACATAGGAACAACTTCCCTAGCAACCATGGCACAACACCCAGCTTCGACAAACCCATATTTCCCCAAAACAATATGTTTTCTCTGTCTTAAAGCGTGTTGTTCAGTTCTCAACCTTAATTGTTTTGTGAGTTTTGGGTTACAAACTTCATGAATTTATACAAAATCGGTCCTTTATTTGACTAGGAACGTCTTACCCTAAAAGAAATTATGAATAATTCATCGGTCAAATGAATAATTTTCCAACGCAAAAAACTTGGGGAGGCAATGGCAA
This sequence comes from Hibiscus tridactylites, assembly GCA_958450335.1. Taxonomy (NCBI): domain Eukaryota; kingdom Viridiplantae; phylum Streptophyta; class Magnoliopsida; order Malvales; family Malvaceae; genus Hibiscus; species Hibiscus tridactylites. The sequence goes on from OY288288.1 coordinate 12,778,328, forward strand.
CGGGCTGGCGCCCCGCGGTTACTTACTTTAGGGATGTGAAATCAGGTAATCGTTTAGGTTTCAAGTCAGGTTATGTTATGTCAGGTCAAATCAGATACGAGATATGTCAGGTCAATATAATAGTTCGACTCAAATTTGGTCGGGTCCGGGTCAACTCAGATTCGGGTCATTATCATGTTGATTTCAAATCAGATTGAGTTCGGGTTTGGGTCGGGTAAGTTTCAGTTCATGCCAAAATGGTTCGGGTTCGAATCAGTTAATTAACGGGTTAATTTAGGTTCGGATGGACTTCAGGTCAAGCCATGTTCAGGTCGGGTAATATCGGTTTCGACTGAAGTTCAAGTCGGGTCTTACCTTGTACAAATAGACTTCGGTATGGTCATTTGTTGGAGTATGCCCAAAGACCAATCACGAGATGATTGTGAAAGACATACTTATTTTATCTTGTTTATTAATAAAGTCATTATTATTATTTCAGTCTTATTCTGTGGATCTATAAATAAACTGAATTATAATAAAGTCCTTTGAATAATATAGTTATTCTTGAATGTCCTTAGTCGAGAATTATTGTAGGCGTGGACAACAATAATATATTAAGACTAATATGTAGTTGATTGATAACAAAATGTTGTTATTGACATAGAGATGTCAAAATCAATACATAAGTATGTGTTAGAGAACGATATACTAAACTGACCCGCTATGAGCATGTTTCTTGGATTATTATGTGACAGTCACAACATTGCTCATGGTGATAACTAACTGTATGATCCAGAGACTTGAGATCATCATTATTTCAATATCGAGAGTGACATATTTTGATGCAATCAAACGTGTGTTGTAACAGACTACACTATAAAGACTGAGTATTTTGTCACACTCTATATAGCGAAATATGGTTGATCAAGATATGATTTGTCCCTCCTAAATAATAGGAGTAATATCGTAGGCCACTTGATTGAGTGAGACTAGAAAACGCATGGCCATGCTTGAATAAATTGATATGAGATATCATAGTTATTCGTTTATCATAGTCTACTCAAGATATCAAGAAATATTAGATGGACTATACAAGTGCGACTAATCCATGACTTGTGTTCAATCAAGATATAAAGACAAAAGGATGTAATACATAAAAGAAGTTAATCACGGAAAAAGATAAAGTCGAACCACGACTTCATGTAACTTAGGTAGCAATGTTGTATTGCTAGATGTCACTCATTGTTTGTAATATTAGAATTGTTCTAGATATTACTACTAACGTTACATGAACCTACAAGGATCACACCCTATGATTGAAACGAACAAATATCGACTAGATAACATGTGTACAAACTTGTTGTACACATAATAATTATTAAAGACGAAATTATTATAATTATTGTGATTATAGATAATTTCGTTTATATTTATTTTAATAATTAGATAATTATTGTAATTATCAAACACTATTAAAATATATATATCCCTAAAGAAACTTAATGAAAGTAGAATCAGATTTTACATATTTAATTGTATTCGGTTAAATATATTATATATTTAATGAATTTAAATTAAAGTAGAATTAGATTCTACATATTTATTTATATTCGGTTAAATATATTGCATATTTAATGAATCCAAATTTAATTAGAATTAGGTTTTTGAATGCTATATAAAGGCATAAGGTCTAGCAGCCAAAGTATGCTTTTTCGGAAAACCTCTCTAACAGTTAGAGAAGAGAAAATATTGTTCATTTCGTTCGGGTGGACTGCGTAGAGGTTGGAGCGTTATTGTGATAACTCGAGTTCGATTTGGTTTATCCTAACTCCCTAAGGATATCAAGATACCAGACTTATTAATGTAATATTTCATCCCTACTCACCCTGAATTCGTCCCTTGTACATGGATCACTAGAGGAATTCGCCGAATAATTTTTCAATGCGCTATGGGGTGTGCTGGTGTTTCCCAACAGTGGTATCAGAGCCACTTGTACGATACGAATTCAGACTTAAATACTTGGATGATGTTTATTCGTTTTTTGACAAATATATGATATTTTCACACATTAGATCGTTTTACACGTAATCTCAATAAATTAAATTGATTGTTCCAAGTGATTAAAGAGTTAGTCACATATATGTTAGGGTTTTCGGATGCTAAGCATTAACATATATGGATAACAATTATATTCAGACTAATGGTTAGTCTATAGATAACGTGCATGGAAAGTAACAAAGAATTGTTCAAGTAAAAACCTCGTGGATTTTGAAATCCTGAAAAAAAAACGATAATTTTAATAAAAGTTATTATAAATATAATATTAGTTTGGATTATAGTCAAATTTAGGGATGCTAGTGGGGCGGGTTTTGCGGAGATTCACTCCACTCCGCGTTCAATTAGGTATAGATAGTTACAAATTTCGCAGGTTGTGGGGTGGGGATGAAGATAAAAATTAATTTGTTGTGGGTGATGGGGCAGCCGTGAATATGCATTTGTACCCGCCTCACATCATCCCCACCTGCCCCTACATTACATATCTTATACCATGTTATTATAAATATTATTAAAAATATAATATCAGTTTGGATTATAGTCACTATTTAAGGTAATTCATATTGACTTATCTTGAGATATTAATGAAAAGTTCTATATAAAAAACTAAGTTGAGATTGATCAAATCAAATTTATTATCTTCTCCTCGGTCCTCACTATAGGTATGTTATTCTTTTTTTTTTTGTAATATGATATGTTATTTAGATTTTATTGCTATTTGTTCTTATTTTTTAAACATTTTTTTCATTGTTACTTTTTTTAGTTCTTTCTATATTATTTATTTGTTACAACAATTGAAATATTATTTTATATGTTATTTTTCGGTCCTTTACAATAGACTTTTTAGTCCAAACTTTTGTGTTGTACAGAATTTAGTTTTTTTATATTATTTTTTAAATGGTGATAGTTAAAATAATGTCACATGTGTGGTGGCAGTCCGAATGACTGGCATTTCATACTTTTTCATAATAAATTGCTTTATATTTATTTAACTACTCCATCTGTCTCACTCAATATGTTCAGTATTGGTTTTTTAAAAGTTATTTTTTTAACTTTAACCATAATAATTTTAAATATTTTAATTAATTAAATTTTATAAAATATATATTTTTAAACTACTTAAATTAATAATAAATTTCAAGTAATAATGAGTCAAAGTTGAAAAAATTTATAAATATAATATATTAATGGGTTACAGAGTAAAGAGGGAATTGGGTGGGTCTCAGGACCCACATGGGTGATGGGGCAGGGATGGTTTTAATCTTGCGGGTTGCGGGCCAGGGATAGTTTTAGATTTTGTATTCGCAACAGGTTGTGGGACGGGGGTGGTGATGAATATTCTTAACGGGGATGGATGTAAGAAGAGTACCCTTCGCACCCTCCCCGCCCAATTGACATCCCTAGTCAAATTTAAGGTAATTCATATTGACTTGTCTTGAGATATTAATAAAAAATTCTATATATATAATTAAGTTTGAGATTGATCAAATCAAATTTGTTTTCTTCTCCTCAATCCTCACTATAGGTATGTTATTCTTCTACTTTTTTAATTTTATTTTTTAATATCGTATGTTATTTAGATTATATTGATATTTGTTCTTATTTTTTAAGATTGTTTTTTCATTGTTATTTTCTTTTTAGTTCTTTCTATATTGTTTATTTGTTATGTCAATTTAAATATTATTTTACATGTTATTTTTGTTATTTTACGGTCCTTTACAATAGACTTTAGTATTTTTTTAGTCCAAACTTTTGTGTTGTACAAAATTTAGTTTCGTATATTATTATTTTTTCTAAGAAAATGATAACAGTTAGAATAATGTCACATATGTGGTGAGAGTCCGAATAACATGTTTTTCACACTTTTTTTTCATAATAAATTGGTTTATATTTATTTAACTAACATTTATAAATACATTATATAAATGAGTCATGGGACGAGTAAAGATGGGATTAGGTAGGTCTCGGGACCCACATAAATAATAGGGCGGGATGTTTTAGTCTTGCGGGTTCCGGAGTAAGAATAGTTTTAAATTTTATATTCGCAGCGGGTTATGGGTCGGGAATGGAAATAAAAATTCTTGACAATGATAGATGTGGGAAGAGTACCCTTTGCACCCTCCCCACCCAATTTACATCCGTACCATCGACCAAGTTATATAGTTTACTCACATTAATTAGTTTTCAATAAATATACTCATTTGAATTTTGTTGGGAGGAGGTACAAGTAAAATATTTATTGATAATTATAAAGATGGTACAAGAAGAATTAATTATTATAAAATAATAAATGAGCGTAACCAAGAACAAATTAAATTTGGACACAACCTACAAATATTAGGATTTCAAAATTTAGATTTATATTTTTTTTTGGAGAATAACAAATTTCAAATTCAATGTAATGTTTTGGATTTGGGTTGAATTAAACTTTTGCTTTTATAGTTAATTTGTTAGATTTTAACCCCAAACTCTAATAATTAAAAAAATGCCAAAACAATATGTATATAAATAGTTACGAAGTTAAAAATATTATTAATGTCATTATATATGTGTACAGATTAAAAATTAATAATTTTAATATATATATAACAGATTCTGTTCTCAAGAATCAAAATCTTTACATTTTTTTTGAGAAAGATATGTTTTATTTTTTTGGTTGCCCATGTTTTTCAGGATTTTATCTTAACTAATTCAGATTGACATGTGTCGCACACTACTTTTTGGTGGGTGGGTTTTCTAGCAGAGATATTTTGCAAACACAATATCTCAAATTTGAGATATGCTTAAGCGATACCAAACTGTATACCATTTGGACCAACCCGCTAATAAAGTAGTCATATTCTTATTGAAATTTTTGTTATTCTAATATTTGTTTTATTTGTTGGGGGCTTTGATTTACAAGGTTCAATTGAATAAGGGTTTCTCTCATAGTTTTATGAACAACCAGAGATAAAGAAGAAGAAAGGAAAAAAGAGTTAAATTTATTATTATATAAAATTTTAAAAACTATCGTATCAATTTTTCATCTATAAATTAACGACAAGTGAAAATAATAATTTTAATAAAAAATGACTATTTTATAATTTTCAAAAGTCTAATAACAAAAAAAGTACTAATAGTAAGTGACTATTGATGTAGTATATTTATTTTTAGGGAAAACTACACCAGTGACCACCGAAAATATTGGGGATACCTATTTGAACCACCGAACTAAAAAAAACGTCAATCACACTACCAAACTTATTAAATCAACCTATTTTGACCACCGCCGTTAAAAAATTAACGGAGGGGTGACGGAAGTGCCACGTGGCAGTTAACAGGACATTTTTAAAATTACATGTTTAGTCTCTGTTTTTTACTTATTAAATCAATTTGATCCTAATTTTATTTTAATTAAATAAAAATTAATCAACCAATCAAATTATGACACGTGTTATCACCCAATTGGATTAATTTAATTTATTTTGTTTAATATTTAATATATTTTTTCATCCAATCAGTGTCACCACCTGGTTAAAGGAAATTTAAAGAATAAAATGAAGATGGCATTATGGTGGTTCGAACTCAAGACCAAGGGGATAAAACACCCAAGCTTTAACCATTGAACCAAATTGCTCTTAGTGTTATAGCTTGCACCTTTTATATACATATCTTATAGTTTAGTAAAAGTTGAGTAGGAGTGTGCAAATTCGAATATCGGACATGATCCGATCTGATCCGAAAATTTAGATATTCAAAATTTCAAATCACTAAAATAACTATCCAAATTCTATCCGAAAAAATCAAATATCCGATTTTTCGGATCGGGTATCTGAATATCCAATCCGAACCAGTCATTTAATTTACGTAAAATTTTCAGCTATTTTTATCAACTTTTCTTCACTGTGTTCATCTTTCAAACCAACTTCAACCATTTCAGTTCAATCCCCTGAGAGAAATCTAACAATTCCTCGACTACCCATCACTTCTTGGCATCTTTAACAACACTAGAGATTTCTGCAACCTCGAACCATCTCCATTGTTGACTGTTGTTTGCTACGAAGATAATGTAACCCAGCTTCATATTACGGGCAACAATGGGGGTTTTTTAAAGTCCTTTCCTTGGCCTCAGTAGGCTTATGAGATCATTTAGCTTCATATTACGGGCAACAATGGGGTTTTTTAAAGTCCTTTCGTTGGCCTCAGTAGGCTTATGAGATCATTTACCTGCTACAGTCAGTAAGCTTTCTTTCATGGAAATACTCAATTTAAGCTCAAATTACTTCAATGGCTTCATCCCTTTGAAACTTTCATATCGGAAGAACTTGCAGGCTCTTGTTTTCTTCCCCTAACTTTTACTAAACTATAAGATATGTATATAAAAGGTGCAAATAATAACACCAAAAGTAGTTTGATTCAATGGTTAAAGCTTGGATGTTTTATCCCCTTGGTCCCGAGTTCGAACCACCATAATGTCATCTTCATTTTCTTCTTTAAATTTCCTTTAACCAGTGGTGACACGTGTCACCACCTGATTGGAGGAAAAAATATATTAAATATTAAACAAAATAAATTAAATTAATCCAATTGGGTGATGACACGTGTCATAATTTGATTGGTTGATTAATTTTTATTTAATTAAAATAAAATTAGGATCAAATTGATTTAATAAGTAAAAAACAGGGACTAAACATGTAATTTTAAAAATGTCCTGTTAACTGCCACGTGGCACTTCCGTCACCCCTCCGTTAATTTTTAACGGCGGTGGTCAAAATAGGTTGATTTAATAAGTTTGGTGGTGTGATTGACATTTTTTTTAGTTCGGTGGTTCAAATAGGTATCCCCAATATTTTTGGTGGTCACTGATGTAGTTTTTCCTTATTTTTATTAAAGAAGGGGTGGGAGACTGGGAGTTATTCAAGTGCTATTCGTTTGATCCAGTACATAAACTATAGCCCCAAACTTTTCAACTCCACTACTGTATATGTTTACATATATGTTTTTCGAGCTTTGATAAATATTTCGACTTCATTAGATTTTTTTTAGGTTTAACTATTCAAATTTAGAACCAAATGAGTGGTCCTGATAGAAAAAAAAATGATGTTTATTTTAGGAAACTCGGGTTCAAGCACTTGTGTGTAGGTGTGTGTGGGTTGTCAAAGGATTAATAAAAATATGAACAAATATTATCATGCAACTAGAATATTAAAAACTATTCAAAATTATGTTCGAATCTACTGAGTGGTCCCAATAATAATGGACCGAATTATTTTTCCTAGGTGATCCGAGCTTGAACAACATAGTTTACATGTGTTTATGAGTTTATCCGATAGTTAAACAAACTATACTTGTTTAGATTAGTAAATGGTTACTCTATATGTGATTATAAAGTAAAATTTTACTACACATATTGTGTGAAAAAAATTACACAATCCTAAATATTTACTTTTTAAAAAATAAATATTAATCGTAAACCTTAAATTTTAATCCCTACAAACTAATTTCCTAATCCTAAACTAAATTTTTAACCCTTAAAACAAACAAAGTTATATAGCCTAAAAATTATTCTTGATTATATCGAATAATTTTTCTTGATTATATCATTGGATTGTAACAATTATTTACTTTACTTTTGGAATAATACACGGGTTTATAAAATAAAACTTCACTAGATTCCAATGGAGAAAAAAATTATCCGCTCTTATTTGGTACATTTTTTATGTCTCAACACTAAAAACTTAAATTTTAAGTCCTAACACTAAATTTTAAGTCCTAAACCTTAAATCTTAAAATCTTAAAATATATCATACCCCAAGTTCCTTAAACCATAAACCCTAAACTTTAACATTGACCTTAAACCTTAATCCTAAACCATAAACCTATTTTTTTAGTGTGGGAACATAAATAGGGGCACCAAAAAGAGAAGAGGATTCTATTCGATTTCAATAGGGTAAAAATTTGTTACAATTGCCGTGTAAAACAAGTATTACACAAGCCTGCATATTTATACTATAAAACTGAAATTTCAAATTCTTAACCCTAACCTTAAACTCTAAATCATATTGTCACGAGGTCATTACCCTCTTTCTGAAAGACATATCTAGTAGAATGTGCAACACCACCGCTTATATATCCAAAGACCTCCATTTTTCTTTATAATGTGCGATTATTGTCCTCACCTCTTTCCAGGTACGATAATATTTTCTAATTTTTAAAAAATAATATTAAATTTTAAATCCTAAAACCTAAATATTGTTCCCTAAAATTAAAAGACTTGTGCAAACTAAAATTTACACGTACTATATGAAAGTATTTTTTTTATTTTAGAAAGGTGGAGTGTTTGTTGTCACTTTCACAATCTTTGTATCTTGTCATCCGCTCCTCAAAGGTCACTTTCCATATAACAAAACTATCAACTACTTTTCTTAGCTTATCGTTCGTCTTACTTTCTTTTATGCCTACCAATTGATGTCTCTATTTGATTAGAAAAACCTGTGTTTTGCTTAATTAACGAGTAAGATTAAAGGATATCCCAATGCTCTACTTTGATCACTTGAACAAAATATTGTGATTTTTAATTGCCCCAATAGGTTGCGTGCAAGATCTTCCACAATTCGATCCTATGAATATATTATTATGCATACGTAGATGAATTCTAGTTAAAAAATTATATTTTTAAAATTTTAGAAAATAATATAGGAGGAACCCATAAAGTGATTCTGATGAAAGAAAATCTTATTATTCTCATGTTACAGGGGCGACAACTGTTAGGTAGAGACAATTTTGTATTCTTCGCTCCGCCCCCAATATTTGTGGGGACTGTTCAAAGAATTTAAATTAATTTTTTTTAGAGATCTTTTCACCCACATATACTCTCTGCATGTTCCGAAAAATTCTCATCCAAAAAAATAAACAAAACCTATTACTTTACTAGCTAAAATATATGGCTAATTTCATTTTACAAGTCATGTATTCATTACACTTAATATTCAAATTTTAGTACATTAAAATAAGTATCTAACAATTAAATCTTTAAAATTACATTGAGATCCCTACGGATATTTTTTGAGACCCCAATGAGATTTATAGAGCGTCCATGGTGCAAATATAGCAATTCTCGTCCTTATTCTCATTTAAGATTCATGGAAAAATTCCCCCACATCTTCGTCCCCGTGTGTGAAGATTTCAGTTATTCTCCACCCATGTTGGTTCAGATCCCACGGTTTTCAGTTATTCCTCACTCGAGTTTGATGGTTACTCCTCACTTGAGTTTGAGCAGTTTGTCTGCACGGTGTGTGCGCATTATCAAAAGGCTAAGATTAATTAACATATGGGTAAAGTACACCAATGGTTACTGAACTTTTAGGGCACTTTTATTTTGGTCACCGAACTTTTAAAATTTTCATTGGGTTACCAAATTTTTAAAAAATTTCATTGGGGTCACCAAACTTTTATTTCGCTTTCATTTTGGTCCATCATGTTACCTTCCATTGAAAAATGCTGACGTGGCCCATTAGTTTTCCTTTTCTTCAAGGGTAAACTATATAAATGGTCAACGAACTTTTAAAATGCTTTCATTTTGGTCACCGACATTTTAAAACTTTCATTGGAGTCATCCGACTTTTGTTTTGCTTTAAAGAAACCTCGTTGGTTTAAGAAAAAACACTTTCAATGTATAAAAAAACAAAAAATAAGAAGTAGATTTTACCTTATGATTATAGATGAATAATATTTAAAGTTGTGTAGATTGATGTATTTACCAACATAAAATATTTTTTATATATCATGTTCTTGAATATTGTCTGTAATGTAATCCTATTATTTTGATCTATTAACCACATTGTATGCAACCTCATCTTCAAGCTACTTCAAGGTTAATAAGTACAAGAGAGATAAAAAAAACATTGAGGTTAATTATTGAACAAGAGTATAGCATTTTAGTTTACTTCTAAAAGTTGTATCCAAAAGTTGTTCCACAAGTTTCCTAGAATATGCTAGCAAAATTGATGCACCTCATGTTTAAGTTCAAACATTAATTTACTTTGACATTAGAGACAGAGTTAGGATCAAATATTAGGAGGTGAAGTATGATGTAGCTTGTCCTTGATGTTGTTGAAGACAACCCTTTGATTGCAGGATCTAGGAAGGCATGCAAGTGATTCCTGCGAAGTAAGATGGATGCAAAAGAAAGGTTATAAAGAAAAGGTATGGTACGGATGGTATGGTAGGATAAATGTGAAGAAATGAAGATGAAATGGTTTAGGGAATGGTTTCGGTTATGGTAGTGTTTAGGGGTGAAAAATGATGGGAGTATCTTAAAGAATCAAGGAGGAAATTAGACTATAGAAAGCCTAACCCTGGACCTTATATGATTTCTTTAAGGGGTGGTAAAGAGGACTTGGACCCGTTGGTTATAAAGAACCAAGAACCCGAAGTATCAAGGTGGAAATAGAGATTGACGCCATAAGTACAAAGTACTCGATAAGTCGATAAAGTTCAATGAAGAACTAGAAGAGAGAAAATTCTCATAAAAGGTAATTTTATAAATGAAATGAGTGTGTTTACAAATGACAAAACAAATTGAATTTATAGGGGATTAAGGGGCATGGTCGAAAAGGCCTTACAACTATTCGGCTAGGGTGGTGCCTCCCTCCAAAGGCCTTGTGTTGGTTCGGCCGAACTTGAGTCTCCATCCACTCGGTTTTTGCGCATAATTCAAGTTTCCCTCCATAGTGTTGCCGCCCATTTCAAGTTTCCCTCCAAAGGCTAGGGGCATGTCTTTCATGAGGAAACATGTCCCTTGGAATGGTGACTTAGGGTGTTGAGCTAACATATGAAGATGGAGCTGAAGTGAGCTGGTTGAGCTTGGTGTGAGCTGGATTGAACTGAGTTAGCTAGCTGAATGAGCTAGCTTAATCTTCGAGCTGTTTTGAGCTTCCACGAGCTGCCCTTAGCTAGGTGATTTAGTCCTTGAAGCTTGTGAGCTTCCTTAGAATGATTCCTTTTGTCCTCGAGCTGCCATGAGCTACCATTGGATTCCTTGAGCTAATTCGAGTTGTCTTGAATGTCCTTGAGCTAATCCAAGCTTCTTATGAGGTCTTTAGAGTTGTCCCGAGCTTGTGTCTTCATCCTTAATACCTAAAGAATCAATAAGCAATGTGTGAGCTGAAATATAGCTAACATTTGATGCATGAATAGAAAACAAAATGCAATGTAATCAAACAAGCTTAAATGACTAGAAATAGATATAAAGATGTGTTGAATGCAATGCATCACATAGTAATATGTAACACATTGTATAACTTATTATCTCTAAGGCCGAATCTTCTTCAAATGATTTAAAAACACGAAGACACTTATGAGAAAGAACTTCCCTGAACAACTTGGCCTTAGAACGAGTAATTGGTCCTTGTGGCATCACTTCTGGATCCGGTGCTGACATGCTTGCATCAGGAAGAGTCTATTAAACCTTTAAATATAAAAATTGGGAGGGAAAAATCTTATTTGATTAGTATTTAAACTAATAAGGACCTAAAATCGGGAGAAGCAACCCATACATCCATTCGTCCTTGTTCGCCATCATGTTCGGTGTTGTTTTGTTAGATTCCTTTGTGTTGGGTGACTCCAATGAAATTTTTAAAATTTTGATGACCAAAATAAAAGCATTTTAAAAGTTCGGTAACCATTTATATAGTTTACCCTTGAAGAAAAGGAAAACTAATGGGCCACGTCAGCATTTTCTAACGGGAGGGACCAAAATAAAAGTGAAATAAAGTTGGGTGACCCCGATGAAAATTTTAAAAGTTCGATGACCATTGGTGTATTTTACCCTTAACATATATTACATGTAATGACACTAAAATATTAAATAAAACAATATGATGGACTTTAAATGAGTTTTGATCAGCTATTTTACAAATATGAGTGAATTTGAATAAAATGTGAGGTTTATATGTAACAAACTTAGACTGGTATGAGCATGGGCTGAGGGACGTAGAAGATTAGGGTGTTCCGATGACACTCCAATTTTTTTGGAAATTATTTTTTCTTATGTAATTTATATATAAAAAATTAAAAATATATATATAAATGACACCTCTTTTTATAAATAAAATGGCACCCCATTATAAATAAAATGGTACCCTTTTATAAATAATTATCTCTCCTTAAATACAATTGAAAAAATAACACCCTTTAAATAAATTTCTGGCTATGCTCCTAAGTATGAGATGTATTAATACCTTACATAAGTATCGGGAGATGGTAAGAGGAAGAGGAGACTTTTATGAGAGAAAGTTCTATACTTATCATATTTACTTTGAACTTCAAAGCATGGGCAGAGTAAGGGATTTTGAGTCGGGAGTTGAAATGAAATTAGAAAAATTTTGTGTTTGAAGACTTTTAAATTGAGTTTTACTTTCTTAGGAGCGAAAAAAGAGAATTTTCCATTGAACCAAAGAACTAAAAAGGAATATAATTTTGTAATTGCTTTAACTTATATATATATATATATATATATATATATTAGGAGACTAAATTGAAATTCTATCATTTTTGAGGAGTCAAATGAGATTTTATCATCGCCTTAGCTTCATAACTTCAAATTTGACAGGGATTAATGTTGAAATTTCACCATTTAAGGAGGGCATGGCCGCTACTGACCTCCTGCCTTCGCCCCGGTAAGTTGAGAAGAACTGAAACGTGGAGTTCGGGATTTTTTTTCTGGTTTAATCATTGGTATTTGGTTCATTGGTCGACTAAAATGAATCGAATTTTATAAAGGCTCAATATAAGAGTGGACTTTCTAACTCAATTTTTTTTATTCGCGACATCAAAATTTGAACCACACCACCACAAAGAAAGAAAACAGAAGTGCTCGACACAAGAGGATGGAACACATACTTTTCATCATCTAGGGGAGATGCTAACTGGTTTCTTTTACCTATAATCATTCCCTTCCTAGTCCAACCTTAATATGGTCATTCATGTACATCAAGGACGGACGTAAGATTTTATGTTAAAGAGCAAACATATAAAATTTTAAGGGATGAACTTATAAAATTGTAAGAGGGAAAAAATAGCTTTTTAATAAAAATATATAGAAAATTTTTAATTTATATATGAGTTTTAAATTTTTAAAGAGATGACTGCCCCCTCCAGCCCACTTTAGTACATCCCTAGTGTTCATCCTTGTCTATTACATACGTATTCTAAATTGGTTCAAGTCTCCCTTTTTGTGAGCCACAACATTTTGGTGGGACCTTTGGGTACAAATTTTTTTGGATGGCTGAAATTGTATTTGAGCAGCTGAAGTTGATAAAATGGGAAATTAATATGATTTAGGATTGAAAGACAACATGCCATTTGCACGGATCTTGTCTTGTTTCCAATGTACTACATATGTTTTTGCATATGGATAGATCCACTCCAGTGCCGTCTCGGATGGTACCAATATGAAAGAATTATGCACCGTTTATTTTTTTAATGGCGTAATGTCAAAAAATAACTCTAACGTTGACTGGCTAGTATCGTTTTATAGCTATTTTGGTTCATTTTTTTGAAGTATTTTGATCTTTACATTTCATTTTGGGTCAAAATAGTCCCTCCGTGAATGAAAAATGTTAGTCAACTAATGATAAATAATTTGAAACGACTTGAAAAAACGACACGTCAATATGAAAAAAATAATTTTATATTTATATAATTTTATGAAATTATTTTTGATTGATGTGTCATTTTTTCAAGTCATCACTTTTTTTTATATGAAACTGCTATGTCAGCGTGCACTATTATGTAGGTTTGTCACCTCATTTCGAGTCATTTATCAATAATTAGGGGTGAGCAAAACCCGACTCGAAAAATTTGATTTTTTTCAAGTTTTGAGTCGAGTCAACTCAAATAACTTGTAAAAATTCCGAGTTCGAGTTTTCCCAACTTGAAAAATTAAAAATCAAATTTTACAGTTTTGCAATTTAGTCCACAATTTTCTTTTTTTTTTAATTCCTCCTTCACTGTAGGCTTATTTTTGACCAAAATTGAATAACATGTTCCTAAACCATCCTAGAATATCTATTTAGCTTCAATTAATATTTTTGAAAATAAATTTTCTGTTTTTGCAATTTAATCCCTCAACTTTTTATGTTTTCCTCATTTTTTTCAATCCATACTTCGTTTTAAGTCCATTTTGACCAAATTTGAACCAGCAGCTCCTAAGTACTGTATAATACATTTTTAACTTCAATTCATGTTTTTGAAAATAAATTTTTTATTTTTTCAATTTAGCTCCTCAACTTTGTATGATTTCCTCATTTATTCAAATTCTTCTTTCGTTTTAAGTCCATATTTGATCAATTTTAAACCACATGTTTCACTACCACTATATAATATCTATGTAACTTCAATTCATAATTTTAATAAAAATATTCTTTTTACAATTTAGTCTTTTAACTTTTCATTTTATTCAATCTCGTCCTGCAACCATTCTTTTTGTAAATTCTGTATTCTCATCAATTCCTTGACTCCTTTATAATCCTATCAATACTTTATCCTCAAAAGTTCATTCCTTAAAAATAACATTATAAATAGATTTTAAAATTTTAGATGATTTTTTATTAACTAACATTACAAATCTTACCCACACGTGTGAGAAAGAATATGAAGATATACATATATATATATGTATACCTTATATGATTAGAGAGAGTCGTTTAAATTAGAATTAATTTGTACTCTAACATTACAAACATTTGCAATTAAATTTGTAAAGAAACTCAACAGATAGACTCAACTCGAATTTTTTTTGAATAAAGTTTAAGTCATAAAATAGGACTCGTCAACTCGAATAACTCAAAATTTTTTACTCGACTTGATTGAATGCTCGCCCCTACCTTTTTTTTGAAACACTAGCTTAGCTTTATTCAATTGATTGTTCAAACAACTACATCGACTTAGGCCTCGTTAAAAAACCCCTAGCCTAAATTGGGGAAAAAGAGTGCACTAAGTCGACGTTCACAACATCATAACCAACATTCTAATATTCATTACATGGCATTGTTTATATACCCTGTAAATACTCGATTGAACACACATAGTCCTGGCTTATAGAGGACTTCTCGATTAGCCTGACGGACCCTTCTGCACCCTTCGCTTGCTTCAGGCAGTATCCAGCTCCCGTGTACGCTCCGAGGCTTGGCCATGGCGCCGCTCCACAACAGCATTTAGAAAAACTCCCTGCTGCATCTAACCAAATTCCAAAACATCAAGCCTCCTGTCTATGCCTTTTTTGGCGAAGCTATCCGCAAGGTGATTAGCTTCCCTCGAGACATATATTACCTGCCAACTTACACCATTCAAGGCTGAAATAATACTATCAATGTTACCTCTATAAATAGGAGGACAAACAATGACATTGTTGATCCAGAATACCACGTTTTTACTATCACACTCGATTGTCAAACTCCTTGAATCAGACCCAAAATGCTCTTTATATACCACGCTCGCTTCTTTGCACGCGAGGATTTCCGCAGTGGTTGCATCCACCATCCCTGCATTTTTAGAGAAATAGCATATCATGGTCCCCGAATGGTCTCTAAGCACTTCTCCGATCCCTGTTGGCCCAAACTTTCCACTCACCGCACCATCAACGTTAAATTTCACGCACCCCTCTCTTGGAAGTTCCCATTCCCCCTTATTAACCACCAGCCTGTTGAAGGAGGCCATTGAGAGAGCTTCACATTTCAATAGCACTGATTCGAACCTTGGAAAGTCCGAGCCCCATTTTGCATTTCCCCAGCAGCACACTCGCGAGACTGATATCGCAAACATACTCTTCACATCCACTGCTTTCTTTTCGAATACCACTTCATTTCTACCAGTCCAAATTATCCAAGTTATGCTAAAGAAAATTAGCATCCAAATCTCCTGGGTTTTAAAGCCCCTGAAAACTTGCTCCCAACACCTTAGCACCCCTGTCAGACATCTTGGAAGGACGAAATTCACCTTCCACATCCTGCACCATTTCATCCATAGGCCCCAAGCATAGTGACATTCACAAAACAACCATTAGTTGACTAACAGTTTTCATCTACAAAAGGGTTATTTTAGGCTAAAATGAAATGTTGATGTTTAAAGTGCTTAAAAATAAGGGTCAAAGTGACTATTCAGTCAAGTGTTATGCATTTTTTTATGCTATTACATCCCAATAGGGGTGGATGCATGAAGTCGTTGTGAGGAGCATTTGCATCCCCGATCATTTTTGAAGAAAAAAAATAAGTCTAATTTAATTTTTTTAAGGGAAAACTACTCCAGTGACCACTGAAGTAATTGTGGATACCTATTTGAACCACCGAACTATAAAAAACGTCAATCACACCACCAAACTTATTAAATCAACCTGTTTTGACCACCACTGTTAAAAAGTTAACGAAGGGTGACAGAAGTGCCACGTGGCAGTTAACAAGACATTTTTAAAATTACATGTTTAGTTCATGTTATTTACTTATTAAATCAATTTGATCTTAATTTTATTTCAATTAAATAAAAATTAATTAACCAATCAAATGATGACACGTGTCATCACCCAATTAGATTAATTTAATTTAGTTTTATTTTGTTTTGTTTAATATTTAATATATATTTTCCTCCAATCAGGTGGTGACACGTGTCACCACCTGGTTAAAGGAAATTTAAAGAAGAAAACCATAAGGGCATTATGGTGGTTCAAACCTGGGACCAAGTGGATAAATCCCCAAGCTTTTACCATTGAACCAAACTACTTTTAGTGCTATTATTTGCACCTTTTATATACATATCTTATAGTGTAGTAAAAGTTAGGGGAAAAAGAAGAAAACAAGAGAGCATTATGATGGTTCAAACCTGGGACTAAAGGGGTTAATCCCCAAGCTTTTACCATTGAGCCAAACTGCTCTTAGTGAAATTATTTGCACATTTTATATACATATTTTATAGTGCAGTAAAAGTTAGAGAAAAAAAGAAGTAAAAATAGTTGAAATACGACTCGAACATAGATTACTTGGGATGTGTATAATCACACAAACATCCGATTTAATTTAAATCTGAAAACTATTAAATATTAGATTTAAAAGAAAAGAAATTCGATTTAAAATATTCGAATATTTTTCCTTTTTTCATATTTAAATTGAATATCTAAAAAATAAATTTGATTTAAAATATTCAAATATTTTTTCTTTTTCGTAATTTTTCTCTTTCATATTTAAATATTTAAATATTTTTTCTTTTTCATATTTAAATATTAGATTTAAATATGAAAAAAAGAAAAATTATTCAAATATTTTAAATCGAATTTCTTTTCTTTTAAATTGAATATTTTTTAAAATCAAATATTTAATAATTTTCATATTTAAATTAAAAATTGAATCTTCATTGTTGTATTTCTAGAGAAGTTGCTAATCTCCATATCTTGAGATCTTGGTTAAACTAATCAAAAACGAGTTTCAATTTGTAAAGTATATGCAATGAGCCCACTTTAATTGACTATCTTTTCCTTAATTTTAGCATGATATCCAGTAAAAGAGACAAGACGGTTACTAAGCTTATCCACTTTGTTTACGTTTTTGTCCAAACTAGAATGACTTTATGGCATCTGTTTGATTTCCTTGGAAAAACATTACAGCTTTAAGGTAACCTTTCAGACAGACAATTGAACATGTCTAGTCACATGGAAGTAGATAATCAGTTACCAAAACACAAACCCATGCTTTGATTAATTAATTTGTTTTTTTTTGCCTAATTATGTATTAATTAACTATCATTTTGCCCTAGTAACTAGCATGATACCCCAAATTATGTTTTGGAATCAAAACGATAAAAAAAATTAAAGTTTCTTTCAATTCATACAGTAATTTTTGAAAACTGCTCTTTTAAAGCCTCATTAATTCTTAAATCATAAATGCTTTATTAAGTCAAAATTTTCCAATTTTTTACTATGTGAAACTTCTATAAATGACGTGTTAAACCTACAAGGTTAAAAAACAACTCAAAAACACAGAGAATTGTATATTATTTTAATTCAAAAGTAGTTTTTTTGGTGATGGTAGAAGACAAGTTATAGTTCGTGATCTCTGTAGTTGTGCTATTAGTTGATCATCTAATTGTTGTATCCTACAAGGTTAAGAAACAATTCAAAAACACAGAGAATTGTATATTGTTTTAATTTAGAAGTAGTTTTTTTGGTGATGGTAGAAGATAAGGTTATAGTTCGTGATTTCTGTAGTTGTGCTATTAGCTGATTATCTAATTGTTGTATCCTAGGAAACAGACGACCGAAAATCTCAAGCAACAAAGAGTGGCCGAAAATCTATCTTAAGAAAACTGTGTAACTACATGTCATAATTCGTTCTCAATCAATTTAATTTTAAATATGTTGTATTGTTTGTTATGTTATGTTATTTTTGGATTAACGTTTTTCTAACCATTTCTTAACAAAAGACCATTAACGTCACATTCATTGACAAACGAAAGAAAAGAGAGAGAGAGAGTAAAAGAAAACTTGGATGACACAAGGTTAGGGATGTGTATTTTACCCGGACCTGATGAGTTTTAACCCGACCCAATTTGATTGGGTCGAATTTTTTAATAAAAAATTAGGTTCGGGTTAAATTTTTGCTGATAATAAACTCGGGTCGTGTTCGAATTTAAGGTGAAAAATATCCGACTCGACCTGACCCGGGACTAATAGTGTAATTTTATCTTAATTTTTTAGGGATATTTATAATAAAACCCCTCTTTATATATATATTTTATAATTAAGTCTTTATAATTGCATTTTTATTTATAATTTAGTCCTTTAAATTATAATTTTTTACAATTAAGTCCCTTAAAATTATTTTTTACAATTAGGTCCCTAAAATTAATTTATTTTATATGGGTCGGGTCGGGGGTCAGATTTAGTATATTTATTTTCGGGTCGAGTTTTTTAAAGAATATGTTCGGGTCGGGTCGAGTTTAGAGTATTTATTTTCGGGTCGAGTCCAGGTGGGCCAAAAACCCGACCCGTGCCCATCCCTACACAAGGTATTTGATTAAATTACTTATTTTTTAATAGTAAATTTACTTATATTCTTAAAGTGTAATGACAAACATCGATTGAAATAAATTTTGATGATAAATTTCGAGACGCTAATTTATTATAGGAAAATGTCCTCGGATTGGGTTTTTTTTTTTAATTTATGTAAAGAAATGTTCAAAAACAACCAATAATATAGACACCTTGTTTTGGTACAAGAAGGTTGTAGTTTATCGAAAAGGAAAAAAACTATAGATAAAAACGATATAAATTAGTTGAATTAAATTTCAAATTTATATAAATGTAATCTTCATCAATAGTGTCAAATTGTTGCTACATATTAATTAAGGTTTCATATTATGTGGAGCAAGTGAATGGTTTGGTCGAAGACAAGTTAGCTTGAGTGTCTTCGAAATAATGTCAATTTAAAAATGTCTTCCTAATGCACAAGAGAAGTTGCTAGAGAAGCAAGAATTGCTTTTTACTATGAAGTCTTTCAATTCAAATCAAACAGCAATCCCCCCCCCCCCCCCCCCCCTTATTTATTTTAAAATTTATTTTGATCACTAAATTTTTAAAACGTTCAATTTTAGACATTGAACGGTTTTATCACTTATCCATTAATTTTTTGACGGCGTTATGACGTGAACATCCTTCACCGTTTAACTTCATCGGATGATCGTCGACGGTTGTAGATGATGGTCATTCAGTCCCAAATTTTACTAGTCATTCCATCTCGGTCCCCTGAGTCCCAATCCGACCTTCGTTTGGCCGAAAAGTGCCGTGAAGTCCATGAATTGGGTAAAATCATTCATTTCTCTCTCGTAGATCTACATCTTCCGTCATTGGATGGAACCCATTTCTCAGTATATTACTTCCCGTGTGCTGATGGAGCTTTCTACTGTTCTAATTTTGGAGAAGTTCTTCATTCTTTGGTAAATGAACGCGTTCAAAAAGTTAAGGAAGAATGACTAAAAATTTTCAATGCCTAAACTTCAGTAAGTAAATTGAACATTTTGATATTTCAATAATCAAAATAAGTTTTAAAATAAAACTCAATGATAATTTATGGATATTGCCCTTTATTTTTTGTATATTAAAATTCAAAGGTCAACTACAAATGTTTGTGTCACGGAACATGCCTATAGCTATAAGGCAGCAACATTAAATAAATGTTATTTTTCCCCTTGTCGTCTCAGATTATTCAGAAGAAGAAAAAAAACACAAGAAAACAAAGTGAGAAACATCAAGCATGTTGGTTTCGGTTACCACCATTAACGGCACGCATTTTCTCTTTCAAACTCAATTAATGTCCTTTATTATATTAAGACCATTAAATAATTAATAAGTTAATTACCGTTCCTTCAAAGTTGTCAACTAAAGACAAATCCAATTACAATTAGCACAACGTTTTGGAAGTCCTTAAACCATGTTTTACTTGAAGAACTTATCTCTCTTTTAGGGGGCACCATCTTAAGATTATTTGTGGCAGTCGTTTCAAGAAATAAATACATCAATTTACTGGTCTCACCAATCCAATTACAGCACGCATATATATATATATATATATATAAGAATAGAATTCAGTTATATAGTGTAAATTTCTTTTTAAATATCATTTTTTTTTCACTAGAATCACATGCTGGATTAAATTATCACTTTAAGTTTGACATGGACTTAAAAACATTTATAAAAAAATATAACAGTTTATTTGTTTAATTTTAAAAAGGGTAAAATATACAGACGGCCACTGAACTTTGGTAAAAAAATAAAATAATAACCAAACTTTCAAAAATCACAAAATGGCAATTAAACTTTATGTTTTATAACAAAATGGTAACTAGACGTTAAATGTCGTTAAGTGACTGTTATAAAATTTAGTATAATAACACATTTAGTTTTTCATATTTATACATTCAATCAATTTAATCCTAATTCGAAACAATTCATTAAATATAGCCTCGTTATTTACGCATTCTTTCAATTTGGTCCCTAAAGCAAAATTTCAAAGTATGGTAACATGATAAATAATTATAATTAATTTTTTTATTAGTTTTGTGTTTAGCTAAAAACCCACTAATCTTTCCTAAAACACAATGATTTGATCCAAAAAAAATCACCCAAAAAAATGGGTTTTTGTTTCTCTTCAAGCCCCTTCTTCTTTCTTTTCATTTCGTTCCTTGTTTTGTTTCAAAATCTCAAGCTTTCTCTAATGGTGGAATCTGGTTCAGACATTACAACTCTGGTCTACAAAGAATGTACAAAGCAAGAATTCACGGATCCAGCCGGGCTATATTCTCAGGCCATTTCTACTTTATTTCAGACATTGGTTTCACAGTCCATGAAACTGAAGTTTTACAAGACAACGACAGGGACATCTCAAACCATCATTAATGGTATGTTCCAATGCCGGGGAGACCTAACCAACAACGACTGCTACAACTGTGTGAGTCAGCTCCCAACTTTATTCGACAAACTTTGTGGCAGCAAAACCATTGCTACCAGGATCCAACTTCATGGTTGCTACATGTTGTACAAGGTTGCTGAATTTGCACAGATTTCAGGCATGCAGATGCTGTTAAAAAACTTGCGGCGGTGGACCTGGTGATGGTGGTGGTGCCACTAACGGTGGTGGAAATGTATTTGAAGAGAAAAGAGACACTACCTTTTTGTTTCTGGAAAATAGGGTTGTCAGCAACTATGGATTTTTCGCCACAAATTACCAATCAGTTTATGCTTTGGGACAATGCGAAGGTGATGTTGGGGATTCAAATTGTGATGATTGTGTTAGAAATGCAGTTTAAAGAGCTCAAGTCGAATGCAGGAATTCGAACTCGGGTCAAATTTATCTGCATAAATGCTTCATTACTTATGCTTATTTTAAAAATATTATGTCAATTTGTATATGGTTATTATAAAAATATAACCCCCTAGACCCGCCTATGCGTTACAACGGATCCTAGGAAGTCACATTAGGGTCACAAGAGCGACCCACAGTAAAAATACACATAAAAACATTTTTTAAACACTTATTAAATTGTAAAACCAACTTCTGTTTAAAATACCATTTCAGGATGTCATTTAAACACATAATAAAAATTTCATAAAGTGTTTTACAGACACCGCCATAAAACAATACATGACATACATGACATACATGCCCACTAACTATACAGTACCGTACTCTAAGGCAATGCCGAGACAACTCCGAACACTGTTGTCAACCATTATACCATGATATATTCTTTTAACCTGCGATGGTAAAAACAGCGTGAGCTTGGAAAAGCTCAGTAATACAGAAGTACAAAAAGATGCTATAAGCTCATGCATATATAAGGTAGGCAAAACATTTTCATGATGTTCCATATAGTAACAGTCCTCATTTCTGTTCTACTATTTCGGGGTTGCATTGTACTCGAGAATAACGATATTTGTTCTTTATTCAAACATCGAGAATTTGACGGGAATTAAATAGGCTGGTAACATACAGGGGTGGAGGATCAGAGAGTTTTAGCGTCTAGTGTGTTCCAACAGTGCAACATTAATGCATGAAATATAACAATGAAGTAAATCTCTTTTATTTCAAATACATTTGTTTCAAGTAGCAGTAAAGTTCATTTTTATTCCTTATTTACCCTCCGGCCATACTCCAGTATTTAGTTTCCCCAGTGCAGTATCATATACATGCATTAACCCGAGCCTATTGGGCGTGGGTACCATCCTAAGGGTATACCTTAGAATACGGGCGGCCCTTGCCGAAGTATAGGAACCGAAAAAGGGCGGACCTGGCCGAAGCCTAGGATCCGAAAATGGGCAGACCTAGCCGAAGCTTAGAATCCGAATACGGGCGGACTTACCAGCTGGATCAGGGCTGAGCTGACGGTAACTTCATATCATGTCCCAAGTACCCCAGTGAATCAGATCATCAATAGTTCATTAATCAATAACTGTATTTTTAGTAACACATTATCCATATAGCATGTTTGTCATATCAGGTGCATAGGCATATACTAGAAATATAGTACGGTCATGCTTAATTTATAAAACATGTCATGTTCATATGAGTTCAAGTATGTAAATCATGTGCATGTGATCGGTATTATAACATTTAAATCAGTATGCAAAAATAGTCGTGTAGCACAAATGGAACACACTAGGTGGAATAGTTTATTTCCTTGGAGATACTTGTCATTTACGAAAGATAACACATTTAACTTTTTACCATTTGAACGGGTTTCTGAAACGAGGCCCCTATTAAAAGAGGGGTTTGTACTAACGGTTCAAACCAGATATTCGGGAGATGATACATCAAGATCTTTGAGAGTTTAGGAATCTCATGAATGATTTACTCATTTAAGCCTACAAGGGCGTTATAGTCATTTTATCACACAAGGGCATTTTGGTAATTTATACCAAGGCATAAACAGTGGCTCGGAAAATTCTAGTTGCTCATCAGGTTTCCAACCAAGCATTCAGAGGTTTCCATGTAAAGATCTCTCACGATATCATATACATTCGGGGCTATTTTGATCACTTTAGCCAATGAGGGCATTTTGGTCATTTAACTATTATAGGGGACTTTGTAACTTAGCCCAATAATGATGAAATGACGTTTTACAATATTTAAGATTTCCAAAAGTTTATCGATCCTCCAAAACCATTCGAGCTAATATACCACAACTTTGCAGTACAAACCAAACCTTCTGATGTATGCACTTCACGAGTATCATTTCCAAATACTAATTGTATCGTATATCTGAACGGTTACTTTTCATAGTTCACCACAGGACTTGTCACTGAGTAGTCGAGCTTATGTTCTGTGCGGAAAAACTTTTAACCTCATATTAATATCATAAGTGATTGACATACATGAGTCATGCTTCAACCCTTAGGGGCATTTCAGTCATTTTCAGCTTTATTGGCATTTCCAAAATTTTATCAGAGGCAATTTATTTATTCCAGTCAAGGGGGTATTTCAGTCATTTGAAGTTCGAGATATCCATCATTCATGTCAATCGAACTATATATAGTATTTCAATCAATTGAGTACCCGTGGGTGTTTCAGCCATTCAGGTAATCTCAGTACCTCCAACCACTTCATTCATATCAAAACTCAAAGATTTATCCATCATTATGGTTAATTTGCAAACCTCGATGTCTGGGGATACTTTAGTCTTTTTGGTAAATCCGATCATTCCAATTAATTAACCATAACAGTATTCCCAATACATTTAGTCATTCTAGTCAATTCCGTATTTCGAGCCGCTTGATTAATTTAGAGGTATGAATAACTTCCCGTAAATATATATTCAGAGACTCATTCCAAATTCAAGGAAACTTAATACCTTACAATCTCGAAGGTTCAAATCTTGTTACCATAACTTTCTAGGTTTTTCGAGGTTTTCAGATGAATCATGTTGTCTTACCATATCTAGCATAGATTTCTAGATCGCTTCCAATTCCAAGGATATTTTAGTCATTCTCATACTTTAAGGGCGTTTTCATAATTTTATATCCGAATATTTTTAATATTTGATCACTTGACACTGATAATCGGGTTTAGAGATTAGCTGCCTTATTAGTTATTTATTGAACTCCAAATTCTTACGTTTATGAACTTTCTCGTTCGAGCATTTTAATCTTATCCAGGTTATCATACTTAATTTCATATCCGGTTAGACTTAAGCAGAGCTAACATAACTCCTCATCATATTTATGCATGCATTTACCGAGTATCAACATGTTCATAAAGCATACTAGAGGTAGTAGTGTATTACCTTTAATACTTGCTACAACGGTCAACCATAATACTCCGTTCGATCACTTTCGAATCCGAATGCGACGTCTTCAACATCTCGAATACAAGAAACTGCGAATACCTTCAATCACACAAATTCCAATTTCAGTCTTTAATCACATTGCTCATAATTGATTATTAAAATACATAAGTGGACTCAAGTTCAAGGTCCAATTCGGAGGCTTTCTGGTTAGAATTTCACGAAACGGGCTTTAAAACGGACTCAAGACGTCAAAAAAACATAAAATAGGGCTTTTCGAGAAAATTTGACTTTTTGGTCAAAGTTAACGCTAACGTCAGCGGTCAAAGTAAACGCTGATGTCATGCTAACGTCACTGGTCCAATGGCTGACTCGGTGAGTTGACTCATTAGGTTGACTCGGGCGAGTTGACTCATTGGGTTGACTCGGGCGAGTTGACTCACTGGGTTGACTTAGGCGAGTTGACTCACTAGGTTGACTTAGACGAGTTGACTCGGTCAACGGGTCGAGTACGGGTCAACGGGTCGGGTCGGTCATCGGGTCGGGTTAGGCGGATTGGAAACGGGTTCAGACCGGGTTAGCGTCGAGTCGGGTTGGTTACACGGGTTTGGGCTAAAGGTCGTTGGGCCTTATACAGGCCGACCCATTTCCTAAAACTAATAGGCCTGACCCGATTCAATGGGCCAAGTCGGTTCTGTTTGGTTGGGTTCAGACCGGTTTAGGCCGGTTCGCTTACCTAGCGTTACCAACTTGCCGGACGATCGTCGGAACAGTCGTCGGTGATGTCGTCGGAAGCCCCAAGAAGCTCAATTCTGCCAGATTTCGAAAGCCCGTCAGTCCAAGAATTCAACCAAAACACTAAACAACTCATTTAAGCCGAAGATTTCACCGAAACTACCTAGAATGTCAAAAATTCGCTGGAAATGACGAAGCTCCGACGAAGCCTTAAACGACAACGAACCGATGACTGACGGTATGGGCTTTGTTCGCCTCGACACAAGGAACTCAATAACGGTGACGGCGCGGCGAGCGGACAGTTGTGGTGGCCGGAATCGCAGAAAAAATAAAGGCGACGGACGAACCTTTGTCACAGCTTTCGCGACAACCGGTGGTGAACTACCGCGAGTGGCGGCTGGGGTTTTGTTCGGGGATGGTGGCAGATAAGGAGGTGATGACGGTGTACACCACCGTCGAGCGGTGGCCGAGATCGACGTGAAAACATAAGCGACGGTGGGTTTCCTCTCTAAGTTCAAACTGCTCGCCATGGCTGATGACGGTGACTTACGCGAGTGGTCACCGTGGTTGCGATCGGGGGGAGTGGGCGGACATCGTGGCGGCGGCGATGAAGGCCATGGCCGGGCGACGTGGCAGATCAGAGCAAAAGCCGGAGCCGGGAAGGTGAGGAGTTGAGAGAAAAAATGGAAGGGTCTGGATATTTTGGGGAGTTAACTATCCCATGTGGGTTTTTGGTTAACTTTTATTAAATTTCGATTTAAACAAAACGACTAATTTAAAAGAAAAATGAGGTAAAGCATGATAAGAGATTGCCTTAGCTCAAATGGCTAAGTCATATGTTCTCCATGCCAAGTGGTGCGGGTTCAAAACCCCTTGGATACACTTTTCCCCCTTTTCTTATTTCATTCAACATTTTATTTTATTATTTTATTTTTTTAGGGTGTTACATTTGGAAAAATTATATTATGGATAATTCCCACCACGTCATCCATGGGACCAACCAATAGAAACCACCCACTTCACCATGATTTTTCCATGTAATTTTTTCCAACCAATGAATCTTCACTAAAGTTTTTCCATGTCATTTTAAAAACTGTTTTTTGAAAGTTATTCTATTATTAAATTAATGACATGAAAAAAAATGATGAAGTGGGTGGTTTCTAGTGGTTGGTCCCATGGGTGACGTGGTGGGAATCACCCATGATATAATTTCTCGTTACATTTGGGACAATGCGAAGGTGATGTTGGGGATTCAAATTGTGGTGATTGTGTTAGAAGTGCAGTTCAAAGAGCTCAAGTCGAATGCGGGAATTCGAACTCGAGTCAAATTTATCTGCATAAATGCTTCATTACTTATACTTATTATTAAAATATTATGTCAATTTGTATATGGTTATTATAAAAATATTATATTTTGATTTGATTCGAGTTATTCGAGTTGACACGTCATATTTTACAACTCAAACTTTATTTGAATATTTTTAGATTCGATTCGAGTCGAATCGAGTTTTCGAGTTCTTATAAAAATTTAATTGTAATTATTTATCATGTTATCATACTTTGGAATTTTGCTTTAGTGACCCAATTGAAAGAATGCGTAAATAATGATGGCTAAATTTAGTGAATTGTTTCAGATTAGGATTAAATTGATTGAAAGTATAAATATGAAGGACTAAATGTGTTATTATACCAAATTTTATAACAGTCACTTAACGACATTTAACGTCTAGTTACCATTTTGTTATAAAACATAAAGTTTAATTGCTATTTTGTGATTTTTGAAAGTTTGGTTACCATTTTTTTACCAAAGTTCAGTGATCGTCTGTGCACTTTACCCTTTTAAAAATTATGTGTTTGGAAAGTCACCTATAATTTATTTAAGTTGTAATGGGGTGTATTCACCCAGTTGTGGGGTAGATTAGCAACATAGCAAACCTAACCGTAAAATTACTCAAATACTGTTGTTCAATTTTTTTCTCAACAATATGGTCTTCCCAAGTTTTTTAGAAATATGGTTGATTATTGTAACAGTCAGAAGTCGGATTACTTTCACTCCGTTTTTAATAGTATTTTACCAAAAAATATTAAAAAAATAATGTTGCAGTCGTCCTCCATTGATCCATGCACGTCATGTATGAAAAACACTATTTGAAGTCAGATTGCAATCTATCCGAGTTCATTATTTTAATATTAAAATGGAAGTCAATGTTTGAAGTCGGACTATAATCTATCCGACTTTGTTAAGATATATGTTTTAATATAATAATTGAAAATTTGATTTGGACTAAATTGAAAAAGATTTCAAAATGTTTTGTAAGTCCAAGCAACTTAAAAATATGTTTAAGGGTTTTTACAAGGCTTTGGAATGGCTTAAAATATGTTTTAAGTAGCCAAACCTGCATTTTCAAAGTCACTGTACCGATACAGTATACACCATGTCGATAAGCGCTAGGGTTTTAACTACAGGAAAATTCAAATAGCCAAAACTTGGGCCGATACGCTTTTGGCGTATCGAAACGGAGTGCTTTAAAACCTCCCAACGACTATTTGAAATGCAGGCCGTATCGATACGCTCGTAAGCTTATCGATACGCATTAGCTGGAAGAGCTCAACGGCTAGTTCCTGACGAAGATCGTATCGATACGGTCATTCGAGTATCGATACGCTAAGCTCCAGAACTACATTGAATGTGGGAAAAATTCACCCCCAACGGCTCCAATTCAATCTCAATGGTCTGCAACGGTTAGAAGATCAATTGGGAGTATAAAAGGGTCCTCCAAGCATCCATGGAAGACTGATGCTTCAATTGTCAACAACATTATGATCGAAGAAATGTCTTAGTGCCTAATTGTGTCATTCTTTGTATAGGCAATACTTGTGAGCTCAAATTGTCAATGTATGCTCAAGTGTTCTAGGATTTGGGTGAGAGCTTAAGTGCGCAAACATCAAACTTGTAGAGGAATTTCATTTGCTTTGAGTTCTCTTGTTTAAAGAGTGTGCCCAAAGCTCGGGTTGTGAGCTTTGGTTTCTAGACTTGGTGAGTAAGTCTAGGTTGTAAATGGTTGTCTCCTTAGCCTAGAAAAAGGGAAGAATTCTTAGTGAATTGATGAAATCCTTGGTGGGTAGCTAAGGTAGTGAATATAGGCTTTGGTTAGAAAGCTGAACCACTCTAAATCGGTTGTCAATTTTGTCTATCTTTTGCTTCCACCACTAACACCCAAAATTACATCTTCTTTACAACTTGGCAAGCGACGATTGAGTTATCATCGAGCTTAACAATTGGTATCAGAACGAGGCTCAATTGAAGAGGATTAACATCCTATTGAGACGATCCGGAAAGCTCGATACATCAATTCAATCAACCGGTTAAATGGCGCAATCCATCGACAAGCCAACTTTCTTTGACGGGACCAACTATGCTTATTGGAAGACAAGAGTGATATTCTTCATCAAGGCCCAAGATTATAAGC
The DNA here is from genome assembly GCA_958450335.1 of Hibiscus tridactylites. NCBI lineage: Eukaryota > Viridiplantae > Streptophyta > Magnoliopsida > Malvales > Malvaceae > Hibiscus > Hibiscus tridactylites. The sequence goes on from OY288288.1 coordinate 12,807,367, forward strand.
TTTGGGACGTTGTTGAAGATGGTTCGTACGTTCCACAAAGATGCAAGAAGGAATGGAATGTGGATAATCGCAAGAAGATGGAGGTAAATTGCAAGGCTTTGCACATTCTCTTTTGTGCATTAAGCCCCAACATATATGAGAAGATGTCTTCTTATGAAGATTCCAATGAGGTATAGGACAAGCTTGAAGTCACAAACGAGGGAACAAACGAAGTAAAGGAGACAATGATCGGTCTTCTCAACCTCGAGTATGAAAACTTCAAGATGGACCCAGATGAAGACATCACGAGGATGTTCGATTGTTTCTCCACAATCGTCAACCAACTCAAAGGTCTTAGAGAAGAGGTTTTGAAAGACAAACTCGTTCGAAAGTTGATCTACTCACTTTCCGATTCATGGGAGTCCAAAAAGACGGCAATTGTAGAAGCAAAGAACTTGAAGGAGCTCAAGCTTGACGAGCTCGTTGGATCTTTGCTCACCTATTGACACGCGTCATTTTCGCGTCAAAATAATTCCTTCTTCTCAAATAATTAATAAAGGAAATTAAGCATAGTAAGAGAGAAGTAAGGGTCGGTCCTATAGGGACTAGGAAAACTTCTTGAGTTATGCTTGTTTAATCTCTGAGTCAAGAGTGAGTTGAATAATATTTAAGTAATGGTGGGGATTTGTGGATAAAAGTAAGAAAATAAAGAGATTATAAATGAGATTAAAAAGAAATAGATTCAGTATGGTGTAAGTCAGCTTTAGGCTTTTGCTTAGAATCAGTTTCCTCGGATTATCGAAAAAGGGTATTTTACTTCGAGATTCACATCGGTTACTTGTCTACAAGGACCAATCCTTGTGAATATGCTTTGTAAACCGAATACCCAAGTGCCATCTTTGATATCAATTTTGGAAATTGATCTAAGCAACACAATGTTGTAGATAAAAAACGTTTAAGTTCGTAAAAGACTAACTCGAATTATGTTGTTTTAATAATAACTGATTCTGATCTCAGTTTTCTTTTAGCAAACAATTTTGCTAAGAGTGTTCATATGAAGTCGAATGTGCTTCAATAACCTGATCCTTCCTCCCACACATTTAACCAAAACAACAACTTGACCAATGTCAATCTTTGGTTTTGAAATCGTTTTGATTTTGAAAATAAGCTCAGAAAACTGAGAGAGATACCCGAAATTGTTTAAGTGCTTTTCAATCCTCTCGTTAGAAATGAGTCATCGCTTTAGCCCTCACCTTGAAAAGAAATTAGCTAAGCATGATAGAAGTCATACTTAGCATTTAAAATAAAAGATTTTAAAAATAAACAAGGTAAAAACCAAAAGAGAATTTATAAAAACAAAGAAAGAAGGTTTTGATCACAATGATCTCAAGACAAGTGAAGCGTGTTCTCTTAGGCTCACCCTGAAAGGGTATTTATAGCCTTCTAAATACCCTAAAAATAAGCTGAAAATACAAATGATAATTGTTTGAATTTAAATCCAAAAGATAAAAAAGATAATTCTTAAAAAGATCAATCCTAAAAAGATAAAAAGATCATTCCTAAAAACTTGAATTTTGAATTGCTCGGTCGTCCGTCCGCCTTCTAGAATTGCTTACTGGACCTTCTAGAAGTTGCTGACTGGACCTTCTAGAAGCTGCTAACGATCGACCACGTCATCCATTTCATGCCCATGTTCATGCCACTAATCCAGAACAAAAAGTACAATTTCTGGGCCTTTTAAGCACATTTTCCAGAAGTCATTGTCCTGCAAATAAATCATGTAAAAATGCCCAAATCAGCAACAATAATGAACAACCAATGAGTATTTAAACACAAAACATATCATAGAATAAACACTATTCAAATTCCCCCTCACTTATCCAATGCTTGTCCTCAAACATTTCTAAATCAACATGCCAAAATCATAAGTTGCCATTTTCCAATTTACAGCATGTCTTAATCATCCCAATGAACCAAAATCAAAGCAATTAATTGAAACTAGAAAACAATCAAGCAAGTGGCAAAGCAAAGAAATAAGTTAAAGCAAAAAAAGACATTTCAATAGCTCATTAATCTCATGATGCAAGACTCAATACCCTTACAAGAGATTCACTCATTCCGCTCAAAGTGTTCCCCTATTTCCCTTGCACACACCCTGACCCGAGTTTCCCCCCTTTTCCCCATTCCATATCGAACACTAAGGGTTCCCTAAAGGGCACCAGTCGCCAACATTACACGTCGAAGACCCCAAAACCACAAAATCCCGGCCAAAACACTCACGATCCACACAACCCAAACAACATTAAGGCTTACCCAACACGTAAACAAAACGATGGTGGTGAACGGTGTTTTTAAAGCAAAACCGAAAAGTGTCGGGCGGATGTCGAGCAAGGGACGGTGGCAAGGGCGACGTTGAAGGCTAGGTTTTGGTCGCACGGCCACGGGGAGTCGAACGATGGTGTCAGCTCGTCAGACGGATGGCATTTGACCCTTAGTCGGACGGTAACGGCAACACGACAAAGGGTTTATTTTCGGTGTTGTCGAGAGAGAAAAAAATGAGACGGAAAGGAGATGTGCGGCGCAAAGGCTGAAAATAAGCATTTAAATAACTCAAAATGGGTAAATTACAAGGCATTCCATCGAATTCCCTAGGGTTTATGAAACGACAAAAAAACTTTGCTACCTTTGCAATTTGGTCACTAAAATTCCGAAAACTCCCACTTTAATCACTGATATTTAATTAGGTTTTCAAATTAAAATTCCCAATTATTAGGGTTTTAAATTTAGAGATTTCAATTAAGTTAGGGTTTCAAATTAGGCAAAAATTGGGGTGTTAAAGTACTGATACGCCTTAACTGCTCCCAACAGTTATTTTCCCAACGGCTATTTGAAATGCAGGATGTACTGATACGCTCGTAAGCGTATCGATACGCATTAGTTGGAAGAGCTTAACGAGTAGTTCCTGAAAAGGACCGTATCGATACGGTCATTCAAGTATTGATAAGCTAAGCTCTAGAACAGCATTGAATGCGGGAAAAATGCACTCCAGCGGCTCCAATTCAATCTCAACGGTCTACAACAGCTAGAAGATCAATTGAGAGTATAAAAGAGACCTCCAAGCTTCCATGGAAGACTAATGCTTCAATTGTCAACAACATTATGATCAAAGAAATGTCTTGGTGCCTAATTGTGTCATTCTTTGTATAGACAACACTTGTGAGCTCAAATTGTCAATGTATGCTCAAGAGTTCTAAGATATGGGTGAGAGCTTAAGTGTGCAAACATCAACCTTGAAATGGTTTGAAAAATTGATTTTTCAAGTGAGAATAGGGGGAGCTTCAAATTTTTAAAAAATTATGTCTCTTATTTAAAAATTATTTTACAAAGGGGGAGGATCACAAACAATTTTTTCAAGTTGTTTTATTATATCAAAAAGGGGGAGATTGTTAAGATATATGTTTTGATATAATAATTGAAAAATTGATTTGGACTAAACTGAAAAAGATTTTAAAATGTTTTGTAAGTCCAAGAAACTTGAAAATATGTTTAAGGGTTTTTACAAGGCTTTGGAATGGTTTAAAATGTATTTTAAGTAGCCAAACCTGCGTTTTCAAAGTCACCGTACCGATACGGAATACACTGTATCGATACGCTTTAGGGTTTCAACTCCAGGAACATTCCAGTAGCCAAAACTCGTACCGATATTCTTTTTCCGCATCAATTTGGAGTGCTTTAAAAACCCTCCAACGGCTAGTCGCGTACCGATACGCCTTAACCGCTCCCAACGATCAATTTCCCAATGGCTATTTGAAATGCAGGCCGTACCGATACGCTCGTAAGCGTATCGATACGCATTAGCTGGAAAAGCTCAACGACTAGTTCCCGAAGAGGACCGTATCGATACGGTCATTCGAGTATCGATACGCTAAGCTCTAGAATAGCATTGAATGCGGGAGAACTGAACTCCAGCGGCTCCAATTCAATCCCAACGGTCTAAAACGGCTAGAAGATCAATTGAGAGTATAAAAGAGATTTCCAAGCATCCATGGAAGACTAATGCTTCAATTGTCAACAACATTATGATCAAACAAATGTCCTGGTGCCTAATTGTGTCATTCATTGTATAGAAAACACTTGTGAGCTCAAATTATCATTCATCAGTCGTGGCGACGTCAAATCTAACCATAACAGAAAAATAAACAACAGAAAAAACGTGACAAGAGACAGAAAAACGTGTTAAGAGGCAGAAAATATATACCAAAAGGTAGAAGAAAGCGTGTCATGAAGACAAATTTATTAAATTAAAAAACTAAAACCAAAAGAACGAAATAAGTACTAAGACTGGTGTCGTCGTCGGCCATAATATTAGAAAATAAGCAAAATAGTGATGGCGGCGGCAAAAGGTAGTAGGTAATCTAACACTTGCATGCATTGTAATTGTATTATGCATATATAGCATCATGCATAACCATATATTTCACATGCATAATAAATTTCAGGTGGAAGCATATGATTCCATGAATAAATGACATGGTAAAATGATGATCCATGGATGAACAAACAACTCATCTGTAATTAAAAAATGTTTGCTTATGGTCGCTAAACTATATCAAAATATTTATTTTGATCATTAAATTTTTAAATGAAATAAAATGACCATTAAATTTTAATTTTAAAATGATTATTGAGTCGTTAACTTTCATTAATAGATGACGTGACAGTTAAGAAAATTTATATAATGACACATTTAATTATTTATGTTTATAATTTTAATTCAAAACATCAATAAATTTAGTTGTTATTGTGTACACAATCTATCAATTTGATAATATTTTTAATTAGAAATAATTTAATATTTTTTCATCCAACTAGATGGTGATATGTGTCAAATTAGTATATTAATATATTTTAAAATATGATCTAATTGATAGAATGTGTAAATAATAAAGGATAGATTTATTATTATTTTTTAAAAAAAATAATACTAAATTGATTGAATCTAAAAATATAGATGACTAAATATGCTATTATATAAGTTTTTTAACTGACACGCCTAGGCATGGTCATTTGTCCCAAAACTCTGATTCGGCCCTATAGGATCGTATTTCTTAAAAAAATTTGGGTTTGAGTCTGGGTTTAAGGTGAAAAATATCAGATCCGACCTAAAAATAATAGTTCAATTTTATTCTAAATATTTAGGTATAATTGTTATAATGTCTCTCTCTTCATGTTTTTTTTAATTATCAACCTATTTTGCCTAATGAAAATAGAATAATTATTATAACGTTTTCTCTCTATTTTTATTTTTCATTTAACTCCCTGTTTATTCAGTAAAAATGAAAAAAAATAATATGTCGGGTCAGGTTGGGTTCAGATTTAGGCCAAGACATCATAAAAATGCTGGATCGAATCAGGTCAGGATTGAGGTGTTAAATTTTTTATTCGGGTGCAAGTCGACCAAAAGCTCGATCCATGACTAGGGGTGCTAATTGAGTTGAGCAGCTCACAAACAACTTGAGCTCGACTCGGTCAATGCTCAACGCGAGTTGACTCGACTCGGGTTTAAGCACGACTCGAGGTCTTAACGAGTCGAGCAAGGTCCAACTCAACTTGATAAGTTCACGAGCATCTCATTATTGTTTCATGATTTTTTTGGCTATCTTTAAAAATTACGTCCCATAAGTTTAAATGCTAGTCTAGAAAATTTCAGTGACTTGCTAAGTAGTTTACTCATAAAATATTTGATTTCGTCTCGTATTTCCTGAGAAGTCAAAATGTTGCTTTGTATTAGTAAGAAATTAAATTATAATAATTAATCTTTCTTTTTTTTATTTATTAAAATCTCTCTCTTTTTTTATTATTACTTTATGTACAAAAAGTAAAAAAGGGGAGAAATCTTCAGTTCCCATAAAAAAAATACGATTGAAAGTTAAAACTTCGAAATCTCTAAGACCTTCTCTCCTTTGTTGTCCATCGAAAATTGTTGAGAAACTAAAAAGAGTCACACACACGAATATTGACTTCATCTCTGATCTAGTCAAGAGTCATGATAAGTTCGTTTATTTATCTCTTTGGTCCTCACGTTTTTTCTAAATTTGTATGTTTATATTAAGATCTAACGTTATCGCTATATATATATATATATTTACTTATATTTAAAAACAAGATAAAAACTTGGGTGAGCTTAACGAGCAACAAGATTTTTAAAGGATCACTAGTTGAGCAAAATTTTATCGAGCTTAGCAAGCAAAAAGTCGAGTCGAGCAACGAATTTTTTTAACGAGGATGAGTCGAATACTACTCAACTTGCAATCGACTCGCTCGACTACCTATGACCATCCCTAGTCGTGCCTCCACTTAACGGTTTGTGATATTCTATAACAAAAATTAAAGTTTATAATTATTTTGTAACATTTAGAAAACTAAATGATCAATAATAAAAATTTTAAAAATAAGTAATTAATTATTTGTGAAGTCGACCCCTAAAAAACTCATCATCAGTGTTGGAGAGATAATAAGGCCCACAGGAATGGAAGAATTGGGGAGGGGTAAACGGCGGGGTGGGGGCCGGGGTAGACTTTTATAATCACCGATGAGCCACTGCTCTTTGGCATGGAGAGCTTATATATATATATATATATATATATATATATATATATATATATATATATATATATATATATATATATGGAGAGGGCGAGGCCTTTGAGTTGAGTCTTGTGCAGAGGGGCAAAATCCTTACCCAGAAAACACAAGCTTTGCGATTCCCAATGCTCTTTACTTTTATCACCCCAAACCCAGTTTCCCCCTCGTTTCGTTTCATCAAGTTTTAACACATTTTTTATTGCTTTTGCTTTGGATTTTGTTTAACTAAGCTTTCTGCCATTGCTGCTGCTGCTTGGGGGACTGTAGAAACAAAGCAAATGGCAGGTGAGAAGGCTATCAGTCTTGAAGAGATCAAGAACGAGACTGTTGATCTGGTATCTTCTCTTCTTCTTCATAAGGAAACAAAACTCTGGCTTTTTACATGTTCGTTTCATTTTAGCTAAGAAACGTTTTTGTTTATGAAAGAAATAATTTTTAAGTGTTTTCAGTATTGATTTACGAAATTTTCTCTCTAGCCAAACTGGCTTTTCCCCCCAAGTAAAATCGCCCAGAAAATGAATCTAAACATGTGAAAAGGAAGAGGGACAAAACAGGGAGAGTGGCGGAGAGTTGACAACTTTTCCTCTTTTTTGTTGTTGTTGCAAATTTTAATAAAAATAATAATTCTTTTTATTTTGGGAATTTTAGGTACTTTTCCGTGGTACCCTTTGCCTTTATTTCCTCCCCTTATAAATAAATAATAAAAATTCTCTCTTAAAAAATAAAATTTAATTATTCTCTCCACAAAAAATATTATTATTTAGGGTAAATTACACTCAACATTCTTTTTACTTCTATTTTAGTCACTAACTTTCAATTTTAAATTTTTAACAGCTGAACTTTAACCTTCAACGTTTTTGGTCACTCGCGAATATTTTATTATTATTTTCAATTTTTTAATATTATTAAATATAAAAATAATTTAAGATGATATTTTATTATTATTAAATTTTAAAAATATTTAAAATAATTATCGCCGGTTATCATCACCGTCGACCACCGGTGGCCGTTTGACCCCAAATTGCATCGGGCGACTGGTTTTAACACGCTAGTCTGAATCCGGTAGTTGTTTCACCGAAAAATACCCTAAAACTTGCGAATCTCGATTAAACATTTCGGTTTCCTCACTTTCAATCTCTTTTTTGAATTTCGGAGCACTTTTCGATAAAATGAAAGCTGAATTCAGACTCGGGGGAGTGAGACAAAGTGACCGGTGAAATATGAAACCGAACGATCATCATCTACGGCAATCGACAGTGGCGACGAATGGTGGCTAGCGGATAATTTAATTTTTCTTTTTTTATTATTTTAAATTATTTTTATATTAAATAATAATAAAAATGCCATATAATTCGAAAGTAATGATAAAATATTCGTGAGTGACCAAAAGCGTTGAATGTTAAAATTTAGTTATTAAAAATTTAAAATTGAAAGTTGAATCACTAAAATAGGAGTGAGAAAATTGTTGAGTGATGATTTGTGCAATTTACTCTATTATTTAATATACTAATGAGCAAACAGTTTTAATTCTTATTTTGTTTAATTAACCATTAATTACGGAGTGAATAAAAAAATTCATAGATACTAGTTTTAATTTTCTTGTACCATGAATATAGAGAAATTCTATTTTAAGTTCACTTTTGTCTAGGATAGAACTGTTAAAGACTCCTATTCACATAGGTCCTGTTTGGTAAATAGCGGTTTGGGCAAAAATTAGAGGTTTGAGGTATAATTAGAGGTTTGACTAGTCAAATCCGCTAATATTAATGTTTGGTAAATAGCGGATTGAAAGAGCGTATTGGGGTGAAAAAGCTAATTTTGAAAAAGCTTCTAATATGAGCTTTTTGAGATTAGAGGTTTGATATTAGAGTTATAATGACTCTTTTACCCTTAACAATTACCAAAATCTCCAAATAACTTAAATTAAATAATAACATTTTTAATATAAATAATAACATATTAAATATTCGACTTATTTGTTGTTACTACTAATTTATATGGTGATATTTGTAAGTTAATTCTATTTTTTTATTATCACATATTTATATGTGCATATATTTTTTTTAATAATCATATAAATAATAAATTAATATATAAATCTTTGAAATATGTTTAGGAAATTTATATTAAAAATAATTTTTACAAATCTAATTAATATTTATTAGATACAAAATATTCATAACTAATAAATTATTTAAACAAGTATTGAAAATAATCATGTCTTTATATGTCATTTTGCTTGTTTAAATAATCAAACAGCTATCAGCTATCAGTTAATTTTACCAAACACTTTTAGACAATTAGCTAATACAATTCGCTAGTCAAATCAGCTAATGCAATCAGCTATCAGCTATCAGCTAATGTAATCCGCTATTCGATATCAGCTATCCGCTAATTGCCAAACAGGCCATAATCCCTTTCATTAAGTCCTGAATTTTACTCTCAGTAGCTTCTCGCTCTCCTAAGTAGAAAATGTTTGAAAAAAAACTGTACGTGGGTTGGCGCGTGGATTTCACTGACCAATCGTGTGTGGGGAAAATGGAAACTGTCTGTCCCTATCTCTAGGAGGGCACTTCTTGGTCTTGTAATAACGGCCTGAGTCAACGTTTTTACTTTATTTGGGTAGCACCCCTAGTCCCCGAGTCTCACTCACCCAACTGAGTTACGAGTAGACTCGGTCTACTAGGCCTAATCAGCTTGTCGGCCGCATAGAAATATACATGCTGAATTAAAATGCTATCTGTATCTGCAGAAAACTTGACCATATTGATATCATATTCAAAGCTCTACCTCATGCATATTTTGAGATTAAAAAGAAAATTGTTGGTCAAAATTCAGAATAATTGGAAATTTAAACCAGGGTAAAATACGCGATCACTAAATTTTAGTTTTAAACATATTTTGATCATTAAAGTTTAAAAACGTTCAATTTATTCATTAAAGTTTAGATATTGATTTTTTTTACACTAAATATTTTTTTATCACTCTTAAACTCCAAACGGCCGTAGATGATGGTCGTTCTGTCCCAAATTTTACCATTCACTTTACCTCGACCCCTTAAGTTTGAATTTGACCTTTATTTTTTCGGAAATTGCTCAGAAGTTCACGAATTGGCCAAAACCGTTATGGTTTCTCTATCGTCGATCTCCCTTCTCCACTGTCGAATGAAACTCGTTTCTTAGTATGTTGTTTATCTCATGTCGATGAAGTTTTGCACCATTCAGATCTTGGGGAAATCTTTTTATTCGTCGGTAAATGAACGTTATTAAAAAGTTAACGAATGAGTGAGAGTGTCAAATAAATTCAATGTCTAAATTTCAGTGACTAAATTGAATGTTTTGAAACTTTAGAGAGCAAAATAGGTTTGAGAGAAAAGTTAAGTGATGATCTACATAATTTGCCCTTTAAATTATTTGTCTTTTTTATTCTTTCATTAAATATCTAAAACTGTTTTTTTTTTTCTCTCGAAATTGAAAATGGGTTATCTAGAATCGAGTGTCAACCATAACTTGAAAGAAAGGCAAGATATGATTTTTATCACTACACTAAGAAACATGGTGATTGCAGGAGAAAATCCCGATTGAGGAAGTGTTTGAGCAGCTGAAATGTACCAGAGAAGGATTGAGTTCGGAGGATGGGGCCAGCAGGCTTCAGATTTTCGGACCCAACAAGCTAGAAGAGAAAAAGGTCTGATTTTTTACATAATCAATGGCTATCATTACATATTCACATTAATTTTTGATGCCTCATAATTTGGAAATTGGAATGTTATGTTTTAAAATGAACAGGAAAGCAAAATCCTCAAGTTTTTGGGGTTCATGTGGAATCCCCTCTCATGGGTCATGGAAGCAGCAGCCATTATGGCCATCGCTTTGGCTAACGGCGAAGGGAAGCCCCCGGATTGGCAAGACTTTGTCGGTATCGTTTGTTTGTTGATAATTAACTCTACCATCAGTTTCATCGAAGAAAACAATGCCGGCAATGCCGCCGCTGCTCTTATGGCTGGTCTTGCTCCAAAAACTAAGGTAAACAATGAGATCTGTTAATACACTTGTCTAGATGTGTTTATGCACATGGTGGATAATCTGATCATTGTTGGTTTTGAATATAATGATATGGTGTTAAAATATAGGTGCTTAGGAATGGCAAGTGGAGTGAGGAAGAAGCAGCAATTCTTGTTCCAGGAGACATCATTAGTATTAAATTGGGGGACATCGTCCCTGCCGATGCCCGTCTTCTTGAAGGTGATCCCTTGAAGATTGATCAATCCGCACTGACAGGGGAATCGTTGCCTGTGACCAAGAATCCAGGGGATGAAGTCTTCTCGGGTTCGACCTGCAAGCAGGGTGAAATCGAAGCTGTTGTTATTGCTACCGGTGTTCATACCTTCTTTGGGAAGGCTGCACATCTTGTGGATAGCACCAACCAAGTTGGACATTTCCAAAAGGTGCTCACTGCTATTGGAAACTTTTGTATTTGTTCCATTGCTGTCGGTATGTTGGTCGAGATCATAGTCATGTACCCTATTCAGCACCGCAAGTACAGGGATGGAATCGACAATCTCTTGGTTCTGTTGATCGGTGGTATTCCTATTGCCATGCCTACTGTTTTGTCGGTGACCATGGCCATTGGATCCCACAGGCTGTCTCAGCAGGGTGCCATCACCAAGCGTATGACTGCCATCGAAGAAATGGCTGGCATGGATGTCCTTTGTAGTGATAAGACAGGAACATTGACACTCAACAAGCTGAGTGTCGATAAAAACTTGATTGAGGTGTTTGTAAAGGATGTGGACAAGGAGCACGTTGTCCTGCTCGCCGCAAGGGCCTCTAGAACTGAAAATCAAGATGCCATTGATGCCGCCATTGTTGGAATGCTTGCTGATCCTAAGGAGGTATACCGATTTCTTCTGTCTTCTATTTCCATTTCTTGATTCTGCTAAAAGGCCAAGGGAAATGGCTCTTACATGAGTATTTATGTTCGATATGATATTCATGCAGGCAAGAGCTGGTATCAGAGAGGTCCATTTCTTGCCTTTCAATCCTGTGGACAAAAGAACTGCATTGACTTACATTGAATCCAACGGAAATTGGCACCGAGCAAGCAAAGGTGCTCCGGAACAGGTAACCTTGTTGTCAAGTTTCAGCTCATATTATAGGAAAACTTGTGGGGGTCTGACGTGACTTTATAATTTCGTATCTGTTGGCAGATCTTGGCCCTCTGCAATGCAAGAGAAGATCTTAAGAGAAAGGTTCATTCCATCATAGACAAGTTTGCCGAGCGTGGGCTTCGATCATTAGCTGTTGCTAGACAGGTTTTATTTTTATTTTCTCAGAACTCATTTAGTTCTAATCACTATTCTATTATCTTAATATCGAAAAGTTCCTTTACCAATGCTCGTTCGCTATACTTCGACAGCAAGTCCCTGAAAAAACAAAAGAAAGTGCTGGCACTCGATGGGAATTTGTAGGTTTGTTGCCTCTGTTTGATCCTCCAAGGCATGACAGTGCCGAAACCATTCGCAAAGCTCTTAATCTCGGTGTTAATGTCAAGATGATCACCGGTATTTTTACCCTTTTATGAGTTTATCCTTGCATGATTCCATCAGTTGTACTTCCCTCTTGAGGCAATCTCTCACTTAGTGCTTTTGTAATATGTCCAGGTGATCAACTTGCTATTGCAAAGGAAACTGGACGCCGACTTGGAATGGGCACGAACATGTACCCGTCTGCTTCTTTGTTGGGTCAAGACAAGGATGCAAGCATAGCTGCCCTTCCAGTTGAAGAGTTGATCGAGAAGGCAGATGGTTTTGCGGGGGTGTTTCCAGGTAACTGGTTTTCACATCTTGGCCTTTCACAAGCAAGGGATTCTTCACTCATCTTCGTTTATTTTCTTAACACCTATTTCTGACACACTATGTAGAGCACAAATACGAAATTGTGAAGAAGTTGCAGGAGAGGAAGCACATTTGCGGAATGACCGGAGATGGTGTTAATGATGCTCCTGCTTTAAAGAAGGCAGATATTGGTATTGCCGTGGCTGATGCTACAGATGCTGCACGAAGTGCTTCGGACATTGTTCTCACGGAACCCGGATTGAGTGTTATTATCAGTGCAGTGTTAACTAGCAGAGCTATTTTCCAAAGGATGAAGAACTACACTGTAATTTACTCTCTTCTCTTAAACATAGTCTAGGATTTACATGTTATACTATGCAATGCATGACTTTGCTTTCTTTTCTTTCTCAGATCTATGCTGTCTCCATCACAATCCGTATCGTGGTAAGTACATAACAAATGGAATTATTTTATTTTATTGAAAATAATTTTGAAAACTTTAATCTTCATGTATTGTTGATTCATACATGTGAGCTCTTATTTTTGTTTTTGTAGTTCGGATTTTTGTTTATTGCTCTCATCTGGAAGTTCGACTTTTCTCCGTTCATGGTTTTGATCATTGCTATTCTTAATGATGGTGAGAGTTTATTAACTGGAGATTACATTAACTGGCATGAAACAAAGTGTTTAACCTCAATCATTTGGAACATTACTCAGGAACTATTATGACAATCTCCAAGGATAGAGTAAAGCCATCTCCCTTGCCTGATAGCTGGAAACTGAAGGAAATTTTCGCCACCGGGATCGTGCTTGGAGGCTACTTGGCTTTGATGACCGTCATATTCTTCTGGGCTATGCATGATACCGACTTCTTCGCGGTATGCGCTGCTGAAAGTTCGTAAGCCTTTAAATATCTTCCGGATTAGTCTCTAACTGTTTCTATCCATCACTGCAGAACACATTTGGTGTTAGGTCTCTGAAAGGCAGGGAGTACGAAATGATGGCTGCTTTATATTTACAAGTGAGCATTGTGAGCCAGGCCCTGATTTTTGTGACCAGATCACGTAGCTGGTCCTATGCCGAGCGTCCCGGACTACTACTGGTTACAGCGTTCTTCATTGCACAGTTGGTAATAATTTGCTTTTTTCTGTCATCCAATTCCGAGGGCAACGAAATATGCATCTTACACTAAGCTAATTGATTATGTTGCCTTGGTTAGGTTGCGACCTTGATTGCTGTATATGCAAACTGGGGATTCGCAAGGATTAAAGGCATCGGTTGGGGATGGGCTGGTGTCATATGGCTTTACAGTATTGTTTTCTACATTCCATTGGATCTAATGAAGTTTGCTATTCGTTACATCTTAAGTGGAAAAGCTTGGCTCAACTTGCTTGAAAATAAGGTATACAATATATATATATATATATATATATATATATATATATATATATATATATATATATATATATATATATTCTAATTAGACTAAAACCCTTTGCAATAAGTTGTTGGTTTACTAAACTGGTACTGGTAAACTGGTAAACACAGACTGCATTCACCACCAAGAAAGACTATGGAAAGGAAGAGAGGGAAGCTCAATGGGCTCTTGCTCAAAGGACGTTACACGGACTCCAACCACCCGAAACTACGAACCTCTTCAACGACAAGAGCAATTATAGAGAGCTGTCCGAGATCGCCGAGCAAGCAAAGAGACGAGCCGAGGTTGCCAGGTACACATACAGTTATTGTTCCTAAAGAATTCACATAGTGCAACATGAAAATGTTTCTTTAACTACCAAGTAATAGCTAAAACTGTTTTTCTTTCCCTTGTCTGCTTTGCTTATTATAGGCTACGAGAGCTTCACACCCTCAAAGGGCATGTCGAGTCGGTGGTGAAGCTGAAGGGACTGGACATTGATACAATCCAGCAGCACTATACTGTTTAGAAACCGGGGACAAGCCTTGAAAGCTCTAAGGTTTGGTTTTTAAATGGAATGGACAAATGTAGGTCACGAGGAAAAAGGAGAACTAATTAGTTTAAACTTATTTAGATACGAACAACACTGTATGTTACTGTAATATCCGAATTCTGCCCGGGTATATACGTGTGTATATAAATATATATAATACTTTTAGTGGCTCAACCGCTTGTTGCCGTTAAATATTGATAAACCTGGCAGCGAAAAAATAAAGGTAAACTTCTGCAATGGCCACTAAAGTTTATCCCATGTACATTTCTGCTCTCCAATTTTAAAAAATAAACATTATGGTCACCACTGAAAAGGTTTCTTCATAATTTCACCCTTAAATTTTAAAAATTTATTTTTCAACCCTAAAACTTTACAATCAATTAGTACAATAATATTATAAAGGCTTAAATGAAAAATAGGTGCATAAATTATACCCTTTTTGAATTTTAAGTGCCCAAATTGCTCTTATTTAATAACTAAACTTTCAAATTGTTTTTATTTTTTCATTCTGAATTATTTTATTGTTATTATAACATGACATGACATTTTTTATTATTAAATAAAAAATAATTTAAAAATAAAATAAAACCATTTTTATTATTTTCTAAAATTTAAATTATATCTCTACCTTCTTCACCTTCGCTTTCACCTTCATCGTTCATCTATGTTACCCAATAATTATGTAGCTTTTCAAATACTCAATGTTTCTCGACAATTTTAACAAGTAATCTCTAGCAATAAAACCATTACATCTATTTAAAACTTTGAACAAGTATTCGTTGTTATTTTTTAAAATTTTCTTGATAAATTGGATTGAAGGATTCAACATTTTTTCTAAACTACAAGTAAACAATGTAGTATTATGGGAGAATAACTTATCTGTATAGGGTTTTATAAATATGAAATCTTGAAGAAGCTTTATTTTTACATAAATTCTTTTTCTACATCATAAAAAAAATTTAGGTGACATTAAAGAAAAGGCAATTTAAACCTTTAAAAAGTCAAGGCATTGGAGAAATTAACAATTGATTTTTTTTTAAGAATTTCAAGTGATAGAAATGGTTAGAGATTGGAAAGGTATGGGTTACATTAAAATAATTTTAAGTTTTTACAAGTTAATTAAAAATGGGAGTGTTTAAAATTGAAGTGTACGAAATAACAACGAAAAATATCGAAGAACAATAGACAATTCGGCTTTAATGAAGAATTGAACAAACGAAATGTTGAAAAAATGGAAGGAGAAGGTCCGACGGTAATGGCGTCTCTATTTCTTACGGAACAAAGATGAACGAGAAAGATAGGGTGGGAGTAAAGGAGGGCAGAGTTGTAATTTAATGTTTTGGTATAAAAAGTGTAGAACTAATGTTTTGATATAATATTTGAAAAATGTTTTGGACTAAATTGAAAAGAATTTAAAATATGTTTTTAGTCAAAAACAACTTGAAAATATGTTTAAAATGTTTTGACTTTGCACCTATATTGAATATACATTTTAAAGTCAAGAAAATGCCCAAAATACATGTTTTTAGAAGAAAGTTTCGAAACCTTAAAGAAGGTATCGAAACTTATTTGGGCAGTAGCCTCTGTATTTGGAAACCTAAGCAAAGGTTTCGAAACCTCTATAAGGTTTCGAAACCTTGGCTCAAAGGTTTCGAAACCTTGTAAAGGTTTCGAAACTTTGGCCCTGTAACGGCTACAAACGGCTATAAAACGGCTAGTTTTTCTAAACCCCTCTTAAGGTTTTGAAACCTCTTCAAAGGTTTCGAAACTATAGTGCAGGTGAGCATTTAAAGCTCAACTTAAATGGCTTCCAACGGCTCCAAAACATCCCAACGGCCATAAACGGCTAGAAACTCAATTGGGAGTATAAAAGGGACCTCCAAGCATCAAGAGAAGGCTAATGCTCATATTGTCAAACATCAAATGATCAAGAAATTGTCTTAGTGCTTAATTTGTCATTTCTTGTATAGACAAACACTAGTGAGCCAAAATTGTCAAATTTGCTCAAGTGTTTTAGGTTTTGGGTGAGTGCTTCATTGTGCAAACAAACACCTATTAGAGGGTTTAAGTTTGCTTTATTTATCTCTTTGTAAAAGAGGGTTTTGATCAAGGCTTTGGGTAGAAGCTTGATCGGTTGTAAGGGTTTCCTCCTAATCCTAGAAAAGGGGACGAATCAATTAGTGGATTGATTGTGAAATCCTTAGTGGGAAGCTAAGGTAGTGGATGTAGGTGCTTGTTAGAAGGCCGAACCACTATAAATCATTGTGTCTTTAATCTTTCTAGCTTCCACAACCCTTCCACCCAAATATCCACCTCTCCACCACTTGGTGAGCTAAATTGGTTGATCGAATCGAGCTCCACACAACTCAACAATTGGTATTAGAGCTTGGCTCAATCGAAGAGGATTCACATCCTATTGAGAAGATCCGGCAAGCTCGATCACTAGTTCATCAACCGGCTCAAATGGCACAATCTATCGACAAACCGCCTTTCTTTGACGGAACCCACTATGCCCATTGGAAGACAAAGATGAAGTTCTTCATCAAATCAAGAGATTACAAGCTATGGGATATAGTTGAAGATGGTCCGTTCGTGCCTCAAAGAAGCAAAGCGGAGTGGAGTGCCGACGATCGCAAGAAGATGGAGCTTAATTGCAAAGCCTTGCACATCTTGTTTTGTGCTTTTGGCCCAACCATCTATGAGAAGATGTCTTCTTGTGAGAGTGCCAAGGAGGTATGGGACAAGCTTGAAGTCACATACGAGGGGACAAATGAAGTCAAGGAGACCAAGATTGGGCTCCTAACCTTAGAGTATGAGAACTTCAAAATGGATCCGGAAGAGAACATCGAGAAGATGTTTGATAGATTCTCCACAATCACCAATGGTCTTAAAGGATATGGAGAAGCCATCCCGGAGGAGAAGCTTGTTCGAAAGCTCATCTACTCACTTCCCGAGTCATGGGACTCAAAGAGGACCGCCATCATCGAAGCCAAAAATTTGAAGACTTTGAAGCTTGATGAACTTATGGGGTCTCTTCTCACTCATCAAATCATGAAGAAGAACAAGGAAGAGGAGAAGAAAAGGGAAGAAATTCGAGCTATGGGAGAGAAGAAAATCAAAGGGCTTGGCATCAATGCAAGTGCCATGGCTCTCAAGTCCTCCACATGTCATCATGAAGATTCTAGTGAGGAGGATAGTGAAGATGAAGAGATGGCCTATCTCTTCAACAAATTCACCCGGTTCATGAAGAGCAAAATGGAAAAATCAAAGCATGAATCGATGAAGAAGATGAAGGACTCCCACAAATCCAAAAAGAAGGGATCATCTTCTAAACAAGCATATGTGGCCACATGGAGTGATGAAGACTCCACCGATGATGAAGTAGCCCACCTATGCTTGATGGCCCTCAATGAGGGGGAGGTAACTTCTAACTCATCTATTTCAAATTCTTATACATTTGATGAGTTACAAGATGCCTATGATGATTTGCTTTTGGAATTCAAGGCATCATTTTCTAAAAACAAAAAGTTAATTTCAAAAATAAAAATTGAAAATGATTTGCTTTCCAAAACAAATCTTGAACTTGAAGCAAGATTAAAAGATTTTGAACAAAAATGCTTTGATTTACAAAATTTGCTTCTAAAAGTTCAAAAAAAAAAAGATTTGATTTCAAATGAACTTGAAAAGAAAAATAATTTTCAAAAATCAAATTTTTATGTAAGACAATCTAGTGCCCCTAGATTTGTGAATGGAAAATGTTTTAGAAGTGTTTGGGTCCCAAAAGGACTAACCACTTCAACTAAAAAGGATGAAATTGAAAAATGGATTCCTAAGGGGACTAAATTTTGTGCTACTAACGTTTATGGATCCAAAGCAATTTGGATACCAAAAATTACTTGATTGTCTTTTGCTAGGTGTGATGGAGATGTTCAACAAGTCAAACATTAAGGGGGAGCTCCATGCACACAAGGAAGAACACTTGAAGAAGGAAGGCTTCACATCCTACCTTGAGTTCAAGTGTTGGTAAAATTCTAGTTGTTTTTGATTTCTTTTGTTTATTTTTTTAATTCAACTAGATGATCATATATGATGGACTAACAATTTCAATGATGCTTTGAGTAAGGGGGAGCCAATTTTTAAAACCAAAATTTTAAGTGTGTCAAAATATTTTTTGCCTCCTATGTTATCTTGAACTTAAATGTCATTTTAAATTCTTTTTGATATAACAAAAAGGGGGAGAAATTGGTTTGAAAAATTGAATTTTCAAATGAATAAGGGGGAGCTTTATTTGATTTCATATATTTAATCTCTTATTCACATTTTTAAAGTTAAAGGGGGAGAATCCCAAACAATTTTTCAAGTTAGTTTTATTATATCAAAAAGGGGGAGATTGTAGAACTAATGTTTTGATATAATATTTGAAAAATGTTTTGGACTAAATTGAAAAGAATTTAAAATATGTTTTTAGTCAAAAACAACTTGAAAATATGTTTAAAATGTTTTGACTTTGCACCTATATTGAATATACATTTTAAAGTCAAGAAAATGCCCAAAATACATGTTTTTAGAAGAAAGTTTCGAAACCTTAAAGAAGGTATCGAAACTTATCTGGGCAGTAGCCTCTGTATTTGGAAACCTAAGCAAAGGTTTCGAAACCTCCATAAGGTTTCGAAACCTTGGCTCAAAGGTTTCGAAACCTTGTAAAGGTTTCGAAACTTTGGCCCTGTAACGGCTACAAACGGCTATAAAACGGCTAGTTTTTCTAAACCCCTCTTAAGGTTTCGAAACCTCTTCAAAGGTTTCGAAACTATAGTGCAGGTGAGCATTTAAAGCTCAACTTAAATGGCTTCCAACGGCTCCAAAACATCCCCAACGGCCATAAACGGCTAGAAACTCAATTGGGAGTATAAAAGGGACCTCCAAGCATCAAGAGAAGGGTAATGCTCATATTGTCAAACATCAAATGATCAAGAAATTGTCTTAGTGCTTAATTTGTCATTTCTTGTATAGACAAACACTAGTGAGCCAAAATTGTCAAATTTGCTCAAGTGTTTTAGGTTTTGGGTGAGTGCTTCATTGTGCAAACAAACACCTATTAGAGGGTTTAAGTTTGCTTTATTTATCTCTTTGTAAAAGAGGGTTTTGATCAAGGCTTTGGGTAGAAGCTTGATCGGTTGTAAGGGTTTCCTCCTAATCCTAGAAAAGGGGACGAATCAATTAGTGGATTGATTGTGAAATCCTTAGTGGGAAGCTAAGGTAGTGGATGTAGGTGCTTGTTAGAAGGCCGAACCACTATAAATCATTGTGTCTTTAATCTTTCTAGCTTCCACAACCCTTCCACCCAAATATCCACCTCTCCACCACTTGGTGAGCTAAATTGGTTGATCGAATCGAGCTCCACACAACTCAACAAAAAGTAATATATATTTTTAAATATTTTAAATTTAATAATAATAATAATAGTTTTATTTTATTTTATTTTAAATTTTTTAATTTAATAATAATAAATGACATGTCATGTTATAATAATAATAATAAAATAATCTAGAGTAAAAAACTAAGAGCAATTTGAAAGTTTAGTTATTGAATAGAAGCAATTTGAAAGTTTAGTTATTGAATAGAAACAATTTGAAAGTTTAGTTATTAAATAGGAACAATTTGGGCACCTAAAATTCAAAAATAGTATATTTTAGGCACCTATTTTCATTTAAGCCTTTATAATATTATTGTACTAATTGATTGTAAAATTTTAGGGTTGAAAAATAAATTTTTAAAAATTGAAGGGTGAAATTATAAAAAAAAACTATTTACTAGTGATAATAATGTTTATTTTCTAAAATCGGGAGTAGAAATGTAAATGGGATAAACTTTAGTGGACATTGCAGTAGTTTACCCTTATTTTTTACTGCTAAGTCAGCAAGCCGTCAATGTTTAATGACAACAAACAGTTGAGTGACTAAAAGTTTATGTCCCGAAAACATAAATGACCTTACTAGTTCTTTTTTAAAATAGGTGACCAACTCTATACTTGGGTAAACATAAGTAGGGATGTAAAAACAGGTAATCGGACAGGTTTCAGGTCGGGTTCTGTCAGGTCGGGTAAAATCGGATACAAGTCATTTCAGGTAAAAAATAAAAATTGACTCGACTCGGGTCGGGTGCGGGTCCATTTCAGGTCGGGTCCATTTCAGGTCGGGTCCATTTCAGGCCGGGTCCATTTCAGGTCGGGTCCATTTCAGGTCGGGTCCATTTCAGGTCGGGTTAGAACGGGTCGGGTCCGAAGCAGATAATTGGCAGGTTAATTCGAGTTCGGATACACTTCAGGTCGGGTCCATTTCAGTTCGGGTTCATTTCAGGTCGGGTTCGTTTCAAGTCGGGTTCGTTTCAGGTCGGGTCAATTTCAGGTCGGCTTCATTTCAGGACGGGTTCATTTCAGGTCGGGTGCATTTCAGGTCGGGTGCATTTCAGGTCGGGTAATTTCAGGTCGGGTAGCTTCAGGTCGGGTAATTCAGGTCGGGGTATTTTTGGGATTGAAATTTGTATTTAGTTTGAGTTCGGTCGTACAACCGTATAAGTAGTTGATAGACTTTAGGTTGACCTTCGTCAATCGTCATTAATTTTGAGTTAATTATTTAAAGTCATATCAAATTATAATTATAAAACATTAGAGTAATTAAAAAAATAATCAAAATGGGTCGATTTGGACAGAAAATGGGTCAATTTGGATTACAAATAAATTTCAGGGATTATAATGAACATAAATATCAAATTAAAATTATAAAACATTAGACAAATTAAAAAAAACAAGGAAAATGGGTATTTTGAAATAAAAATAAAGTTTTAGGGACTATAATGAACAAAAATATCAAATTAAAAGTATAAAAATTAGAGTAATGAAAAAAAACAAGTATAGGTCAATTTAGAATAAAAATAAAGTTTTAGGGTTTAGGGTTTAGGGTTTAGTGTTGAGCGTTCATGCATTAATATGTACACATGTATATACTTATATACAATAGGGTTGGGTTTGAGTGTTTATGGCTTGAGGTTTAGGGTTTAGGGTTTAGGGTTAATGTATTTATATGTACACACGCACATACTTACATACATTATGGGTTGTGATTTAGTGTTTAAGGTTTATGGGTTAAGGATTATGGTTCATGGTTTAGGGTCCATGGTTTATGGTTTAGGGTTTAGGCTTTAGGGTTGAGCGTTCATGCATTAATATGCACACACGTACATACTTACATACATTAGGGGTTGTGTTTTAGTGTATAAAGTTTAGGGTTTAGGGTTTATGGTTTATGGTGTGAGATTTAGGGTTTATGGTTTCAGGTTTAGGGTTTAAGGTTAATGTATTTATATATACACACGCACATACATACATTAGGGGTTGTGTTTTAGTGTTTAAGGTTTAGGGTTTAGGGGTTTTAGTGTTTTAGCGTTTAAGGATTAGGGTTTAGGGTTTAAGGTTTAGGATTCAAAGATTAATGATTTATATTGTGTTTATTTTAATATAGCTATATTTGTTTTATTTTTTTTAATTCTCATCATGTTGTATATCAATCATATAATATATTCGTGTCATAAAGTTATGAAATCTAGCTATACTAACTAAAAAAGAAGAAGAAAAGGCGGGTATGAAAAATAAAAAGCGGGAAAAGCAATAATTAATGAGAGGAAATAAATAACGAAAGGACAGTTTATATTAATTTTCGGCCGCTTCGGGAAAAGCAATAATTAGTTCGCTACACATGCATGCTCTTTTGTACTAGTGATTGGATAACAATAATTATAACAATTAAATAAAGTAATTATTAAAACTTTAAGTAATTATAAATTTGTACGAACTAACTTGTCTTAGTGTTAAGAGAACGGTTGTTGTTTCTAGAGGTTAGGAGTTATAACATTACTAAGTTTTATACCGTTAATTTACTTAAGTTTACAATTTTAATATGTTATACATAAGTTATAACATTACTAAGTTTTATACCTTGAATATGTTAAGTATAAAATAATAAAATTGTAGACTTACAATTTTTTTATAATTTTACTAAATTTACTTAATCATTTTTCAATTATAAATGTTATACATAAGTTATAACTTCACTAAATTTTACAACTTGAATCTGTTAAGTATTAACTGTTAAGTATAAAAAATTAAAATTGTAGACTTATAATTTTTTTATAACTTTACTAAATTTACTTAATCATTTTTGAACTACAAATGATATACATATGTTATAACTTTAGTAAATTTTATGAACTACAAATGCATATACAACTTTAATTAATTTTTGTAGTTCATAAATTAACGTTAAAGACTTATACAATTGTTATTTAATTTTTTATAATTTGTAAGTTAACAATTTTATTCAAGTTAACGAATAAACTTTAAAATTAAAAACAACTCTTCATTTAATTTTTTATTTTCATAAATTATCAATTACTTATTCTTTTTTCAACTTTAGTACTTAATATATATATATATATGCACGCATATACATCACTTATATCATTATGTAAGTGTATATGTATATACATTATATATGTATATGGTATATCAATTTTTATAATTTTTTAATTCATCATGTCATAGGTTTCGGGTTAATTTCAGCTCAGGTCAAGAACAGGTCGGGTCACTTAACAGGTCGAGTTTAAAGCAGGTCGGGTTCATTTCAGGTCGGGTCCATTTCAGGTCGGGTCCATTTTCAGGTCGGGTCAATTTCAGGTCGAGTCCATTTCAGGTCGGGTCCATTTCAGGTCGGGTAAAATCGGATATCGGGTCAATTCAGTCGGGTAATTTCGGTTATTTGCCAGGTCGGCTTCGGGCTCGGGTTCTTTTCAGTCGGACGCAGGTCGGGTTTCAGGTCCAAATTAACAGGTCCAATTCGGGTTTGGGTCGTTTTCAGTCGGACGCAGATCGAGTTCGGTTGCTACAGTAACAGGTCAAATTCGGGTTCGGATCAACAACAGTCAGTTGCAGATCGGGTTCGGGTCATCAAAACCTCGGGTCAAATCAGGTTCTGACTCGGACAGGTTTCAGTCGGGTTTCCAGGTTCTGACTTGTTTTTACATCCCTAAACATAAGTAACTATTATAGTAGTTAACCCTATAATAAAAGTGGAGAGAGAAAGTTCACATGGGAAATCGAATCGTCTGGAGATATAAACGACTGTCGAAAACCTTGAATGCCGTCAAAAAAAGTTCAAAACATTGCTTAGAAGGTAATTCATATACATGCATGCTAAACAAAATAAACTAAAAATATAAAAATAGAAACCAAAGCTAATCTTAGTGGTAGGCGAAGTGATTTTTGAGAGAAATGGTGGAGTTGAGAGGCCGAGAATGGGTAGAGAAGATCTAGGATGGTGGAGAAAGGGTAAATCTTGTCGGATTTGGGTAGATCTAGAGTTTTAGACCGAAAACAATGAAGTTTTTTTGGTTTGAGAGATGGTGTCCGATAATCACTCATAGCGATTAAGGTGTTATGGATGAATTTACTGGAAACGAAAGTGGATTTAAAATTTCAGAGAATTTTTCAATATTCAGAGTTTTTACATGACCCTTCTAAAGGAAATATATCCCTTATTTATAGTCTATTGCCCCTCAGTATAACAAAATCTGTTAACCCCTTTGGTGTCTTTCTCTCCCGCTACCCTCGACGCATTGCAACAGAAGAAACGTCTTCACCAGGTGGTTCCTGGTTTGCCAGCTCAGTAACAGAATCAGGTGGCCTTCCTTCCTCATGACCATGCATAACATCACCCTCTCCAGTCGGAAGAACCTTGTCTTCAAGGTCCGGTATTGACTCTGCAGAAGAAGCTGTTGCTGAATCAAGCAACAGTGGCAACGGGGTAATCTGTTGTAGCGGACGACCCTTGCAAGGTTTCAACTGTGAGCCATGAATCACCGGATGGATTTTTGAGGACCCTGGCAGCTCGAGCTTGTAAGCCACACTTCCCACCCTATTGAGTACCCGATATGAACCAAAAAATCGAGGACTCAACTTGTGATGCTTCTTCAAACGTAGAGATAGTTGCCGATACGGCTGAAGCTTAACGAAAACCCAATTGCCCTCCTTGAATTCCAGTTCACGGCGGTGGCGATCTGCTTGCATCCTCATCCTATTCTGTGCAGCAGCAAGTCACATTCTCGTAAATCCTGATCCAGCTGAGCCGTGGAAGTTCCCCCTTCGATGTAGTTGACTAATGTTGGAGGTTCGCGGCCATATAATGCTTTGAAGGGGGTCATGCCCGCCGAAGCTTGATAGGCCGTATTGTACCAATATTCGGCCCAGGCCAGGTACTCTTCCCATTTTCTAGGATCATCCCCCGTCATGCAACGGAGATACATCTCCAAACATCGGTTGGGTGCTTCCGTTTGGCCATCTGTTTGCGGATGGTAAGCAGAGCTCTTGCATAGCTTTGTTCCTTGCAACCGCGCCAACTTAGTCCATATTTCACTAACAAAAATTCGATCACGGTCACTAACAATCGAGCGTGGCACTCTATGTAGCTTTACTACCCCATTTACCATAATCTTCGCAACCAATTTGCCATCAAACTATCTCGGCAAGGCAAAAAAATGGCCATACTTTGTTAAACGATCCACAACAACCATGATGGCCTCCTTTCCCCGCGATGGTGGTAAACCAGTAATAAAATCTATCGAGATATCCTCGAATACATGCTGGGGAATAGGAAGGGGTTGTAGTAATCCTGCAGGGTTGAGGCTCTCGCTTTTCATCCTTTAACAAACATGGAAGTTGCGTACAAAGGAGCCGATATCCTAACGCATTCCCTACCAAAAAAATTTGCAGCGAGTCGGTGAAATGTTCTAGTGCGTCCAGCATGTCCTCCCATTCGAGTGCTTTGAAATTCTCGAAGTAGCATTATACGCAACGCAGAATCATGGGGAACGACAATCTTGTGTCTGTAGAGTAAGAGACCTTCTTGTACCACATAATCAGGGAATTCTAGGCTCCCGCTCTGAACTTGCTCTATAACATGTTGCAGTGCCGAATTGTTCATCAAGACTATTCGGATTTCATCCAAGATTTGGAATAATGGGAGAGAAAAGGCGAGCAATGATGCAGATACCTCACGCAACAATGCATCCGTAGCGGCATTGGACTTGCCGGGTTTGTAACGGATCTCGAAGTCAAACCCAATTAACTTAGCCAACCATCTCTGCTATTCCGGGGTTTGTATAACCTGTTGATTTAGTTCCCGCAGTGATTTCTGATCGGTCAGAATCACGAAATGTCGTCCGAGAAGGTACTGTCGCCACTTGCCGACTGCCTGGGTGATCACATACATCTCGCGGTGATAGGTCAACGCCCCTTGCATTCTCGGACTTAGCTTTTGACTATAAAATGCCAAAGGACAATTTTCTTGCATCAACACTACTCCAATGCCAACTCTCGACGCGTCGGTCTCCACGGTAAAAGTCTTAGAGTAAAAGTCTTAGAGAAATCCGGAAGTGCCAATACAGGAGGGGAACACAAACGCTCTTTAAGTAGATCAAAAGCTTCCTGAGCATCATTAGACCATTCAAATTGATCGATCTTCCGTAGTAAATCTGATAAGGGAGCAGCCAGAGTAGCAAAGTGTCGAATAAACCGACGGTAATACCCGGCAAGCCCCAAAAATCCTCGAACATCTCAGACACTCGCCGGTGTAGGCCAAGCTCGAATTGCTGGCATTTTACTTGCGTCTACTTCCAACCCATCCTTGGACACCACATGACCAAGATACTCTACGGATGTTTACCCAAAAACACACTTTGACCTTTTTGCCACAAACCCATGCTGATGTAATGTCGTTAAAACCATCTTCACATGTTCCACATGAGAGGCCCAGTCGCGACTGTACACTAGAATGTCATCCAAGAATACGAGGACGAACTTGCGTAGGAAAGGCCAAAAGACATCATTCATGGTAGACTGGAATGTGAACGGTGCATTTGTTAAACCGAAGGGCATGACGCGGAACTCATAGTGGCCGTCATGAGTCTGAAAAGCTGTCTTATGCACATCGGTGGCGTGAACGCGTATCTGGTGATAACCTGCCAAAAGGTCCAATTTAGAAAAAAATACTGAATCACCCAATTCATCAAAGAGTTCATCCGCTGTAGGAATCAGAAACTTATCCTTTATTGTTATTGCATTCAATGCCCGGTAGTCCACGTAAAATCGCCACGAGCCATCCTTCTTCTTCACTAGCAGTACCAGAGAGGAAAATGGATTGTTGCTTGGTCGAATTAACTGGTTTTCGAGCATTTGCTAGACATGGCGCTCAATTTCTCCATTTTGTAAATGCGGGTATCGATAGGGTCGCACACTCACTGGATTGGCATTGGGCATTAACGGAATGGAATGGTCCGTCGGTCTTGGGGGTGACAGTCTTCCCAGGGGCTCAAACACATCTTCAAACTCCTTGAGCACGCTCTGTAGGTCAATATGCTATTGGCTCTCTGCAGACTCAATTTCTTGCCCCAAATGCAGCTGATAAATGCAGGCCACAAACCCAGTCCCTTTTAAACGCCGTAACGTCTGGAGTTGTACGGGTTGGGGGCTGATGTCTTGATTACCTTGCCATCGATGGCGCATCTCACTCAATAAAAATTCTAGTGTAAGGTTGGCGAAATCAAAGGTAACTGGTCCCAACGTTGCCAGCCAAGCTACACCCAATACCATCTTCGTCCCCTCTAGAGGAAGGACATAAAAGTTTGTCGACACCACTGAATTTTGAACCCGAACCGGTAAGTTTTTTATGCAACCTTCCATGCGTAATTTCTCGCCATTACCCACCAAAACACAGAAGTTAGGCGTAGCCGTAACCTGAAGGCCCAAATGTCGTGCCACTCTTGATTGCACAAAATTGTGCGTGCTGCCGCCATCAACCAAGATATGAACGGCGCGACCCTGCACATCGCCGATAACCCGCAAGGTATTTAGGGTATAACAGCCTGCTAAAGCGTTGAGAGAGACAAAAGAATGTCCGCGAGGCTCCTGCACCTTCTCATCATCTTCAGAACTGTCGACGAGGATATCAAGAGGAACATCACCACTCTAATCATCCAACAAAAAAACTGTGGCTCTTTACAACGGTGGCCCGGAACAAACTTAGCGTCACAATAGTAACAGAGCCCTTTTGCTCGCCGCGCCTGAGCTTCTGCTGCAGAGAGTTTGCGAGGATGAGAAAAAGTAGGGGTAGAAGGCTTGGGAATGAGATCAGCTGGTGGTGGGCGACCAGGTTGTAGAGAGGAACCCGATGGGTGAAAAGATGGGCTAAGAGAGTTTGTTTTGGGCCCGAGACTCCGACCCAACAGCCGCTTCATCTCATTGAGTTGGGCTTCTTGAAAACGAGCTGTGGTCATGGCCTCTCCCAAAGTTGTGACCCGAGCAGCTAGAACCTCATTTTTAATGTCCAAGCAGAGCCCCGATATAAAACACTGTGTTGAAAAAATTTCCGGTAGATTTGTCATCCTTAAAACGAGATCCTCAAACTGAGTCTGGTAATCCGCCATCGTTGAAACCTGTGTGAGTTTAGTAAGTTGGGTCTCTTGTGACTCCATTTCGGTGATCGAAAAACGCTTGCGAATGACACCCACCAGATGGTCTCACCCCGCCAACTGACGTTGACGCTGCATCCACCGGAACCATTTCTGGGTAACACCATCCATGCAGAACGACGCCATCGTCATGCGATGATGATCCTCAGTGTGGTAAAAGTCGAAGAAGTCCTGGGCCGTTGCGATCCACTCCTCTGGGTCTTGACCGGTGAAGAGGGGAAGCTCAACTGAAACCGGTTTGGGAGCGAACGGAAAACCCTCATCGCCGACGTCTGAGAGCTTGGATTTGCCGCGATGTGTCTTAACGTCACTGGTACTGTCCTAAAAATTAGAGGATTGACCCATCTTGGCCGAGAGCTCAGATAACTATTTAGAAATGCCCTGAAGCGTGAGCTTGTTATTAGAGATCATCGCCTGAAGATCACTTAAGGTCTGGTCGTGGCGCGAAGAAGCATCTTGCAGAATCTTAATGGCCTCAGAATTTGTTGAGTGGATCGATGGATTGATCAAGACCAAGAGAGGGGTGAATTGGGATTTTAAAACTTTGTTGGAGTGAATGGACAACTAAAAATGAAGAACAAAGGATTTTAGAGTGGTTCAAGTTCCAAATGAACTCTACATCCACTACCTTAGCTACCACTAAGGATTTGCAACAATTCACTAATTTGTTCTTCCCCTTTTCAAGGCTTAGGAGGTAACCTTTACACAACCGGTCAAATTTTCTACCCAAAATTTGACCAAACCCTCACAAATAAACAAAGAAGAAATTGGACAAGAAATATATCTCTCAAATACAATATTGTCCCTTGAAGTACAACACTCAACCCAAATTTGAAGATAGAATAAGAATTGAGTACAACTCAATTTGGGGTTTATAAGAAATTGGAAAATAGGCACACTTGAGGTTGGATTTTTGCTTGGATGTTTGTCTTTAATGCAATAGTTGTTGCTGGTCTTCAATGAGCTTCAATTTATACTTTCTCTATCAATTCTAGCCGTTTGGGTGGTTAGGGTATTGATTATAGCCGTTGGGACCCTCTCTTTCCACCATAAATGCACTTCTACAGCTATCTATATCGGTACACGGGGAGCCGTATCGATAGCTGTCTCAAAACAGAAAGAGTCGTTGTACATAATAAAGAGGGTGTATCGAAACGCTCGTAAGCGTATCGGTACGGGACAAGGACCGTTTCGATACGGAAGAGACTGTATCGATACCTTTTTCTCAACTTAGCTCACTGAAAGTCTCCGTTTCGATACGGGGGTACACCGTATCGATACGGGACAACTGCAACTTTAAATGTTAGTTACCTAACGACTGACATCAACGATCGAAAACATTTAAAACACTTCGAATTAAAAATTCAGTTAAAACCGTATCGATACGGGTTAGGCCGTATCGGTACACCATTCAAACTCCTTCAATTTTTGCAGAGGGGCGTATCGATACAGATTGAATCTGTTTCGATACGCTGTTTCGATACGGTTAAGAGCGTATCGAAACGCGTCTTTCCAGTAGCCAACTTTGTAAAAAAGGTATTAATACGACTGGAAGCGTATCGATACACCTGGACGATTTTCAATACTTTGGCCTTGGAACGCTTAGAAAATATTTGGAGTTTTGAGTTTTTCAAATCAGTTTAAAGTGTTGGTGATTTATAAATTATTGAAGGGACTTAGAAATCAATTTCAAGTTTTCAATTTAATCCTTAATAACTTAATTATATCAAAATAAAACATATACTTTACAGAATTGTTCACCATAGTTGAGGAGGAGTCAATGAAAGCACCTTAATGTTATGGATGAATTTACTGGAAACGAAAGTGGAGTTAAAATTTCAGAGAATTTCTCAATATTCAGAGTTTTTACATGACCCTTCTAAAGGAAATATATCCCTTATTTATAGTCTATTGCCCCTCAGTATAAAACAAAATCTGTTAACCCCTTTGGTTTCCTTCTCTCCCGCTTCCCTCGACGCACTGCAACAGAAGAAACGTCTTCACCAGGTGGTTCTTGGTTCGTCAGCTCAGTAACAGAATCAGGTGGCCTTCCTTCCTCATGACCATGCATAACAGATCGAAAATCGTTTCACGACTACCAAAATTTGGTGAGGGTGACCGGAGGTTTCTAGGCGGTGGTTGGCAAACAGCGGAGGGTAGTCGAAGCTCAGTTGGAAAGATTAACAATACGGAAGTGATGGTGGCTTGTGGCGGTGTTCATCATATTCTTCATGAAAATGAAGAACATATGAAGAACACCAAGTAAAATGGTTATTTTGATCCAATTTCAAATGGGTTCCTGGGTATGAGGTGTTTAAATTGAAAAGAAAATTCTGAGTGAGAGAGAGTTATATCGAGGAGGAGAGAGCAAGAAAAAATGAAAAAAAAGGGGGCAAAAATGAAGCTGAATGGGCCTTTAAATAGGCATATGTTTCCGGCCTCGAATTCGTGTGATAGGCCACGCACTACTATCCAATTCTTATAATTTGAGCATTGTTTTTTAATAAAAGTTTTAATCTAGCCCTTGTTTCTTTATTTTCAAGTCTAAATTCTTGCAATTTAGTCCGATTCCAATTTAATTTCAGCTTTATTATTTAATTTAATGCAATTTAATCTTATTTATTTGTTACATGGTTTAATTAAAGCATATAGAATTATTTAGGAGACATATTCTAATAAAGCCATAGTATAGGTTCCTTCAATCAGGATCTTAATAATTTAATTAGGACTTAGAAAATTGTAGCAAATTAATAAATGTTATTCGAGAATTTTAAAAATTTAAATTTGAATGGTGTTCTAAAGAAATTGGGCATTATTCAACAAAAACTTTTTTTTGAAAAGAAATATTGAACGATTTTATTGATGAGTTTCGTACAGTAGAAAAACATGGACACGAGCATCGTTAAAAAACCCCCTGAACCTAAATGGAAGAAAAAGAATGCACCATGTCTCTGTCATTACAAATTTGATCTTACCACGCATTTGGAACATAAACTTTTAAATTGAATAAATAATATTTGTTAAAATCCTAGAAAATATTAAATGACTTAGAAAAAAATAAGTAGAGCCTAGATAGGATTGATTACTTTAATATATATAGTATAATTAATTAGTAGGGAATATTATCTATAATTTTAGAATTTAATTAGGGATGATATCCAAAAGTAATTGGGTATTATCCTATGTGAATTTTAAAATTAAATAATATTTATAGATTTAAAAAACTCATGAATTAATTAGAGTCTATTAAGTTAGTTACTTAAAATGAACTATTCAATAATTAATTGCATGCATTTAAAAATCTTTCAGAATATAATATATTTTTGGAGTATAAGATGATGCCTTGATCGTATAAGGGTGTTTTCGATTTTATATTCGAAACAAAAAATATATTTTATTATAAAAGGACTATTTCTATTTTAAATATAAAGACAATTGATAATTAATGTTTAAATTAAATTCAAATTATTATTCCAAAATTCTAAAATGCAACACAAAATTAAAAGGTACCGATTTAGGGCGTTTGTGGGGTGCTAATCCTTCCCCACACGTAATGGACTTATGAACCCTAATTTTAAAACCTCTTGTTATTTTTACAGTGTTTAGTCTACCAAAGTGACCGATGACAACTTCAATCTTTATAAAAATCAAATTTAAAAGACAAACCCCTAATTTGAAAAGTAATCGTCTAAACTATTTTATATTTTTCAAAAAAATGGTTTCGACCGATTTAGACTTTTTTTAGAAATATATTAAACTTGTATTCAAATTTTAGTTTTTTTATTTAGATTTTGTAAAATTACCAAAATATTTTTTTATTAAATCGTTTATTTTTAAAAGTTTTTAAAGTTTTATTTTTTCGGATAACTTTAGTTTTGTATCTGCTTTATTTTCATGTTGCTTGTATACTTTCAAGTAATCAAATATTCTTGTTTTTAAAATTTGTTTTAGGCCACAAATGAGTCATTTGTAGCATTCAATATTCAGGTTAGATTCGTTAGGACCATGTATTAGGTGTTACATTGACAGTCAAACTCTCAGGATTAAATTATAAAAATATTACACTAAATTATAAAAATTAGAAATAAATAGATGTCAATTTCTAGTTAAATTAAATTTTATGAACTAAACTTGACAAAAATAAAACCATATTAAAAATATTGGACTCGATTTAAAAAATAGAAATACATATAGGCCAATTTTGAATTAAGGAAAAATTTTAGGGATTAAATTGAACAAAAATAAAGTTATATTAAAAATATTATATTAAATTATAAAAATTACAAACAAATATGAGTCAATTTTAGATTAAATAAAAATTTTAGGGACTAAATTGAATAAAAAATAATCATATTAAAAATATTGAACTAAATCATAATAATAAAAAATAAATTATAATTTTCAAAGCTTAATTTTCTTCCCTCTCACTTTTTTTTTGGTACCAAACAATAAAGAGGAAAGAAACTTATTTTCTTTTTTAATTTTTCGTCATTTCAACCAAGCACACCAATAGAAAGAAAAGAAAATAGAATTTTCATCCTTCTATTTTTCTATCACTTCAAATTTAGGCTTTGCTTGGTAGAGATGAAAAAAAATTAGAAGGATGGAGAATTAGAGGGGTGAAAAATTAGAAGGATGAAAAAATTCTTTCTATTTAGTATTGGTATGCTTGGTTGGGAGGATGGAAAACTAGAAAAAAAATATGTTTCTTTCC
This sequence comes from Hibiscus tridactylites, assembly GCA_958450335.1. Taxonomy (NCBI): domain Eukaryota; kingdom Viridiplantae; phylum Streptophyta; class Magnoliopsida; order Malvales; family Malvaceae; genus Hibiscus; species Hibiscus tridactylites. The sequence continues at coordinate 12,840,086 of OY288288.1, forward strand.
TCTACATTGCATGGTACAATAGAAAAATGAGAGGAAAGAAAATGTACATTACTATTATACTTTTTTTCTTATATATCTTTTATGGGTAAAATACACAGACGGTCACTAAACTTTGTAAAAAAAAGAAAGAAAATGACAACCAAACTTTAAAAAATCACAAAATGACAATTGAACTTTATGTTTTATAACAAAAATGGTAACTAGATGTTAAATCCTGTTAAGTGTATGTTATAAAATTTTGTATAATAACACATTTAGTCCTTCATATTTATATATTTAATCAATTTAGTCCTTATTCAAAACAATTCACTAAATCTGGCCCTCGTTATTTACACATTCTTTCAATTTGGCCCTTTAAGCAAAATTCCAAAGTATGGTAACATGATAAATAATTACAATTAAATTTTATAGGAACTCGACTTGACTCGAATCGAAAAAAATTTCAAATAAAGTTTGAGTTGTAAACTATGACGCGTCAACTCGAATAACTCAAAATTTTTTGACTCGACTCGATCGAACACTCACCTCTATCTTAAGATATGACACATCAACTCGAATAACTCGAAATATTCGAATATTTAAATCATTTTTTAAATTGAATATTTTTTAAAATGGAATATTTAATATTTTCATATTTAAATCACATCGAATATTTAATAACTACTTTAAATATTTAATTTAATTTAAAAATATTCGATTTAAGAGAAAAAATTTGATTTAAAATATTCAAATATTTAATAACTACTTTAAATATCTTTCTTTTAAATATTCGGATATTTAATAACTACTTTATATATTCAACTATTTTAAATCAATTTTTTTCTTTTAAATCGAATATTTTTAAATTAAATCGAATATTTAAAGTAGCTATTAAATATTCGATGTGATTTAAAAGAAAAAAATGATTTAAAATATTCGAATATTTTGTGTTATTCGAGTTGATGCGTCATATCTTAAGATAGAGGTGAGCGTTCGACCGAGTCGAGTAAAAAATATTTCGAGTTATTCAAGTTGACGCGTCATATTTTACAACTCAAACTTTATTTGAAATTTTTTCGATTCGAGTCGAATTTTCGAGTTCTTATAAAATTTAATTAAATATTCGAATATTTTAAATCAAAATTTTCTTTTAAATTGAATATTTAAAGTAGTTATTAAATATTCGATGTGGTTTAAATATGAAAATATTAAATATTCTATTTTAAAAATATCCGATTTAAAATAAAAAATGATTTAAAATATTCGAATATTTCGAGTTATTCGAGTTGACGCGCCATATCTTAAGAAAGAGGTGAGCGTTCGATCGAGTCGAGTCGAAAAATTTCGAGTTATTCGAGTTGACACGTCATATTTTACAACTCAAACTTTACTTGAAATTTTTTCGATTCGAGTCGAGTCGAGTCAAGTCGAGTCGAGTTTTCGAGTTCCTATAAAAATTTAATTGTAATTATTTATCATGTTAGCATACTTTAGAATTTTGCTTTAAGGACCAAATTGAAAGAATGCGTAAATAACGAGAGCTAAATTTAGTGAATTGTTTTGAATTAGGACTAAATTGATTGAATGTATAAATATGAAGGACTAAATGTGTTATTATATTAAATTTTATAACAAACACTTAACGAATTTAATGCCTAGTTATCATTTTGTTATAAAACATAAAATTTAATTACCATTTTGTGATTTTTGAAGTTTGATTATCATTTTGTTTTTTTTTTACGAAAGTTCAGTGTCCATCGGTGTACTTTACCCTTCTTTTATTAGTAAAATTTATTGTGATATTATTTAATTATAATTTTTATTAAGAAAATGTCTATATAAAACGATTATTTTTTATTTTTTAAAATCTAAATACAACAAATTTGTAAAAATATATAAAATAAAAATATTTATAAAAATAATAATTTAATTTATTATAAAATATTGATATATATAGGAGTTTTTTTTTGTAATATGCATGTCCATCTTACGATTCATGCTCGAGGTGCAAGACTACTCCTCCCAATAATACGTCTCTAAGGTTTGTAACCCCCTCGTCCCGGTCCGGACGCTTGACCGATCCGAGTGGGCTACACGGGGATAACCGAGGTGAAACTCGTTAAGGCTCCACTTCGGTTACCGACCCTAGAGAAAATTTTTCATTTTTATCTTATCTAAATGCACTGATTAAACCTAAGCGGAAGCCCAACAACAAACCGGGCCTAAGCCTAACCTTTGGAACCCTTTAGAGATGTCAAATAGCCCAAAAACAGGCCTGTGTTTCGAAACAGTCAAAGCCCGTTTCGAAACACCAGCTTCAATTTAAAAAGTCAAACACCCGTTTCGAAACGCATCCACCCCGTTTCGGAACAGGGTCTCGATTTGCCTTGCCGTTTCGATACTAGTTTCGAAACATGCAATTCCAGTGGCAAAAGTGTTTCGAAACTGGTTTTCGAAACAGGGGCTCACAGTAGCCAAACCGTATCGAAACTCGTTTCGATACGGGGGCCCTGGAACCAAACCCGTTTCGAAACAGGACAACACGTTTCGAAACACCTGTTGCCTGCAACTTCTAAAAATCAGTTTTAGACATCTCCTATTGATTCCAAACGTCCGAAACGACTACCCGAAGCATACCAATCATGTAAGGACATTCTAGAGGCATGCTCCCTAGCAACCATACTCGACATACACACGATATACAAAAAGGCATCCATTTCGAAGACCATTCATGACATTTCATAAAACATGCTTTAACAAAGGCAACACTTAGACAATTTTAAGGTAAGCAAAATGCCAACATGGTTTACAAGCAAGACATACATCCAAAAGCCAAATTAACAAATATATAGGAGGAGTCTAACATGCTCCTAAACAACAAATCATACTACCAAAGCATCATAGCACGAATACATGTCCCATTGCTTGACCATTACATCATAACTAAAAGCCATACTTGATAGCTAGCACCACAAAACACACACACTTGGAGGCCTCTTCTTGCACTTAGCAACCCACGAGCTACTGGTTTGCATTGTCGAACAGAGAGAGCGTAAGCAATAAAGCTTAGTGAGGGTAAGCTCTTTAAAAATAAACCTCGACAATGCATGGTCCAAGCACGATCTCAACCGAGGTAAATGCATGATCATACCTTCGATTCTTGAGAGCCAAAATGTCAATGATGCATGAAAAAATATCAATAATATGTCATGCTCAACAAGCTCATTTCCACCACATATGTAAGCACATATAATCATCCAAATAGGAAACACATTTCCACATCACATTGATACACATATCAATTTATATTGGCATCTAGCTATGACTCGAATACGCGGATAAACACGTTGGAACTCACATCCAACAACCACTTTACCTCACGGTGGGATTACACTCATCACCGGTCTCGCGGAGGGTGTAACACCCGGGTTTAGGGGTTAGGTGAAAATAATATTTTAATATTATTTGGGCTCGGTTTTATAACTTAAATAATGTTTCGGGTTTTGTTTTCAAATTAATTAATTGTGTTGACCATGTTTTAGAATTAAACCCCAAATGGCCATGGATCTTATACTCTTGTGAATATCCCATTTCATTAAGGGCAAATGGGTCTTTAGGCCTTTAAGTTAAAATAAAACAAAACACCCCATTTACTATTCATTGTCTTCTTCAAATTTTCTAACGTTGGAAGAGCTCTCCCTACCTCTCTACTATTTCATGTCAAAGCTCTCTCATTTCAACTCCGTTTTGAAAGGTAATGACGTTTTTGACTTCCCCTTAACTCCCTCTCTTTAAAAGTACCTTTTATTTTCATTTTCATGGAGGTTTTAGAAAATGGAATTTTGGAAGATTTTGATTAAAAATGAGATCTTTATGTTGTTAAGTTAAATGTTTTGATTTAATATGTTTAGTTATGATGTATAGAGGTCAAATGGTATAACATATGTGAATTTCAAATGATTTTGAGCAATTTTCGGATTTGGGTAAACATGGGGTTTTAGGATGGTTTTGGGTGAGTTTTGGGGGTTGTTTGAGGTGAGTTTTGATAGGCTATTGATAGTACTATGGATAGGGGTTGAATTGGGATCATTTGTGGGTGTAATGGAAGTTGGAAACATGGTTTTTGGACATGGTTTTGGGGTTGTCCGAGTTGGTGAAAAATGGGATTTGTTCATGCTTGCAACTTGGTAATTTGTGGTTGAATTGTATTCCGGGTTAGTTCCGACGATGAGTTATTGATTGTGGATGTTTTGTTTGTGTTTGGGATTGATTAGAATCGAGTTTGGGCATCGGTGAAGCATCAGAAGTAAATCCGGGAAATTGAAGGTGGTCGCTTGCTTGGTCTTTGAGCTTGGGAGCTTAGGTGAGTGGTTAATTGTTTTACATGGTTTTAAAATGGTTGGTTCGAGTATATGGACTAGGTTGGGCTTGGTAGACCCACCTATAGTTAGGATTAGGGTGGTAGACTAATCCTAAACTTGATCTAGAGCTTTTGGATGAACTCATATATATGGATGTGTATGCCTCGTATGTCTTGTGCTATGAATGCTTATGTATATTGTATTATACATGTGAGATGAGGCATGATTTGTAATGCTCAAAGAATGCATAGTAGTGATACATGATTGTGTTCATGGTGAGTACGTGCTAAGCACAGAATTGATTGAAATGAGTAATGTGGAATGAGTAAAAGGTTGGCACTAGTATGCTTGAGTACAAATGATCGATCATTAGGATGTTAGTGTGTACACATGAGTCAAAAGTCACGCGTGGCCTTGGTGGCGTTGAGTCACCAAGGAGGAGTACGGGTTTGCCCGGAAATTGTATTTAAATATAGTCGGTGATGAGTGGAATCCCATCGACGGGGCGTGAGGATGAGTGGAATCCCCTCCGCGAGACCGGTGATGAGTGTAATCCCACCGTGAGGTAATGTGGTTGTTGGATGTGAGTTCCAACGTGTCTATTCGTGTATTCGGGTCATAACTAGGTGCCAATGTTGATTGATAAGTGTATCAATGTGTTGAGATATATGATCTTTATGTGGATGAGTAAATGTGATTACTTGTGTTGTGGATTAGAGCTCATGATCATGACATTTATTTGAATATTGCTCATGCATCCTTTTTGTGGCTCTTGTGGATCCTTGGTAAATATGTGTTTTGCCTTGGCTAGATCGTGCTCGGACCCTGCAATGTTGAGATTTGTTTTTAAGAGCTTACCCTCACTAAGCATCATTGCTTAAGCTCTCTTTGTTCAACATTGCAGATCCTTAGTTCGCGGGTTGCTTGAGCAAGTGGAGGGCCTCCAAGTGTGGTTGTTGGCTTGAGTACATCAAGTATGAACTTTTAAATGTTGAACATGTAATAGTTTAAGCAATGGGACATGTGTTATTTTGATGGATAGTTGTTGGTTGTTTAGGAGCTTGCTTAGACTCCATGTTATGTTGTTTTTGTATGGCTTGTGGTGCCATGTTTGAATTGTGATCCATGTCTAAATTGCTTACCATGAATGTTAGCTATGTGCTTTTGAGGTTGTCTTTGTGTTTGAACTTTGAAGTATGAGACTTTGAATGACTAAATGTCATCTTTGATCAATTGCATGATTTTCTCAATGTGTGTACTTGTTGGATGCTTGTATGGTTAAATATTGATATGTAAATGTTGTATGAATGTTTGTTGGGGTTTAGGGAAGTCCAAAAATGCATTTAGGTTCGAGTCTTGTTCGTTTTTGCTGAGTTTGGGAGTGTTGCAGTGCAGGGCGTATCGGTACGCCTGAGGGCCGTATCGATACGCTATTGCCTCCAGGGCTCAAATTTGGCTGGGCGTATCGATACTCGGGGAGTATCGATACGGTTTTTGGTCACTGGAATTTTGAGAAATTGGGGAGTTTTTGGAGTATCGATACGAGGTTGGGGCGTATCGGTACGAGTTTATCTCGTTGACCACGAGATGTTGACTGAAGAGGGCGTATCGATACGCTCAAGGGCTGTATCGATACGGTCTTCTTCGAGTTGACTGTTTGGGTTGACCAAGCCAAGGCATATCGATACCCTTGATTGGTGTATCGATACAGCCTCCCCTGTAAGCTTAAAATGGACTGTTTATGCATGGCCGTAATTCGAATGTGATTTCCTTTGATTGTTTCCGCTGTCGTGATCACTTAGGGTTTAACAATCCTCTAGACAACATTAAAATGAAAAAAAAATTAGGGTTGCTAACCGAGGGGGAACCTTAACGGGTTTCGCTTCGGTTTTCCCCGTGTGGCCCACTCGGACCAGTCATCTGGCCAGACCGAGACGAGGGGGTTACAGAGGGGATTCCACTCATCCTCACGCCCCGTCGATGGGATTCCACTCATTATCGACTAATATATATAAAACAATTTCCGGGCGAACTCGTACTCCTCCTTGGTGACTCAACGCCACCATGGCCACACGCGAATTTGACTTATGTGTGCACACTAACATCCTAATGATCGATCATTTGTACTCAAGCATACTAGTGCCAACATTTAAATCAATCCACATTATCATTTACAACCAATTTCGTGCTTAGCACGTACTCACCATGATCACAATCATGAACAATCCACATGCATATCACAATGCATCACAACCATGCCTCATCACACATGTATATCACAATATACATAAATCATCATATCATAAACATCACGAGGCATAAACATCAAATAAGAGTTCAACCAATGTCTCTAGTTTAAGCATAGGATTAGGCTACCACCCCAATCCTAACTCTGGGTGGGTCTACCAAGCCCGACCTAGTCCACATGCTCGAACCAAACACTTTGGAAACATTAACCACTCACCTTCACTTCCAAGCTCAATTTACCAAGCAAGCAATCAACTTCAAGCTTCCGGATTCACTCCCGATGCTTCACCAACACAAGCTCTTGCTTCTAAACAACCTCAACACAATCTAAACAACTTCAAATCAGCCCAAGCATCAAAGTAACTAACCCGAAATACAACTCAAACATCAAACACAACATTTCAAGCCATGAACAAACCCCAAATTTATCCAATTCGAGCAGCCCATAAACCTTGATCAAAACCCATGTTTCCAACACATTTTATACCCACAAATGATCCCAAAGCAACCCCTAACCATAGTACTAACATTATCCCACCAATTCCAACCTAAAACAACCCCCAAAACTCATCCAAAACCCTTCAAAAAACCCCCTTTAAACCCAATTTCGGGAATGTGTTCAAAACCATGTAAAATTCTTATATGTTGCATCATTTGACTCATAGACTTCATAACTAACAACATTAAATCGAAATTCCAAGTTAAACATAGTAAAGTTATCATTTTTAATCAAAATCTCTAAAAACTCAATTTCCAAAACATTGAGGAAAATGAAAACCATTTTTACTTTTGAAGAGAGGAAGTTGAGGACAAGTAAAAAATGATATTTCATTTCAAAAACGAGTTGAAATGAAGAAGCAATGTGATGGAATAGTGGAGGGGATGAGAGAGCTCTTCTTCACGTTGATTTTTGATTTGGAGAAGAGAATGAATAGTGAAATGTTGATAAAAGGGGATTTAAAATTGAAACTTGTATTATTTACAAGTTTGCCATTAATGAATGGCTATTTTCCATTTTCTTTAAAATCTCTCCAATTTGTATTTCATTCATTTTAGTCAAATTCAAAAATATTTGTTTTTGAAACCCGAGGCCCAAAAGATTATTTTAATTATGAAACCGAACCCGAAATAATATTAAAATATTATTTTCACCCGACCCCTAAACTCGGGTGTTACAACTCTCCCCCACTTAAGGAATTTCGTCCCCGAAATTACCTGACGGAAACAGATACGGAAACTGCTCAAGCATATCAGCTTTCCTCTCCCACGTGGCCTCTTCCACACCTCTATGTCTCCACAACACCTTGACCAACTCTATGGTCTTGCCACGCAACACCTTGTTATCAGAAGCAAGTATCTCAACAAGCTCTTCATTGTATGACAAATCCAGATTCAACTCTATCTCCTCAACGGGCATAACATGAGAAGGATCTGATCTATATCTCCTAAGCATCGACACATGAAAGACATCATGGATCTTCTCTAACTCAGAAGGTAATCTCAAACGGTAAGCTACCGGCCCAATCCGCTCAACTATCTCATACGGACCAATGAACCTCGGACTCAACTTGCCCTTCCGGCCAAATCTCATCACTTTCTTCCACGGAGACACTTTCAGAAACACTTTCTCACCCACGGAGAACTCAATCTCTTTTCTCCTCAAATCTGCATAAGACTTCTGACGATCAGAAGCTGCCTTAAAACAGTCACAAATCAACTTCACCTTATCGGTAGTCCCCTTAAGAAAATCCGGCATAGGTAACAATCTCTGACCTGTCTCGGCCCAACAAATCGGAGTCCTACATCGTCTACCATACAAAGCCTCATACGGAGCCATTTGAATGCTAGACTGATAACTGTTGTTGTAAGCAAACTCAACTAAAGGTAAGTGCTTCTCCCAAGAACCCTGGAAGTCGATCACACAACAACGAAGCATATCCTCTAGAATCTGTATCACTCGCTCTGACTGCCCATCGGACTGCGGATGATAAGAAGTACTAAAATGCAAACAGCTACCTAGAGCACTATGCAAACAACCCCAGAATCTCGAAATAAATCTAGGATCCCTATCTGAAACAATAGACTTCGGAACTCCATGAAGACTCACAATCTCACGGATGTACAAGTTTGCCAACTTGTCTAAAGAATCCGTAGTGTTCACTGCTAAGAAGTGAGCACACTTAGTGAACCTATCCACTATCACCCACACAGAATTCTTCTTCGAAGGAGACAACGACAATCCTGACACAAAATCCATGGTGATCCTCTCCCATTTCCATTCCGGAATCTTCAAAGGCTGTAACAAACCTGAAGGAACCTGATGTTCTACTTTCACTCTCTGACAAACCATACAACGGCTCACATACTCGGCTACGTCTTTCTTCAAACCAACCCAGAAGTAATCATTCTTCAAGTCACGGTACATCTTGGTACTACCCGGATGCATAGAAAAAGGACTCGAATGTGCTTCACTCAGAATCTGACGTCTCAACTCAACATCTTCTGGTACAACAATTCTATCTCTAAAGCACAACAAGTTCTCACCACTGAAACTATACTCGGTCGGTCTTCCTTCGGCTAGGTCCTGAACATGAGGAACTAGAGTCACATCTTGCAACTGCTTCTCTCTAATCAACTGAATCAAAGAAGGCTTCACTTGCAACTCGGTGATCAAACCACCATCATCGGATACACTCAATCTAGCAAACATAGCTCTCAACTCAATGGCAACTTTTCTACTCAAAGCATCGGCTACTACATTTGCCTTACCTGGATGGTACTCAATGGTCAAATCATAGTCTTTTAACAACTCAAGCCATATTCTTTGCCTCAAATTCAACTCTCTCTGTGTCATCAAATACTTCAAGCTCTTATGATCGGTGTAAACTATACACTTCTCACCATACAAGTAATGACGCCAAGTCTTCAATGCAAACACAACTGCGACTAACTCTATATCGTGAGTAGGATAGTTCTTCTCATGAACCTTCAACTGTCTAGAAGCATAAGCAACAACTCTCCTTTCTTGCATCAAAACACAACCTAAACCTATATAGGAAGCATCACTATAAATCACAAACTCTTTACCTGAAACAGGTTGCACTAACACTGGAGCGTTTGTCAAAGCTTCTTTCAATTTCTCAAAGGCCTTCTGTCTTGCATCTGACCATTCAAACTTAACTCCCTTTTGCAACAATTTAGTCAAAGGAGCAGCTACCCTAGAGAAACCATCAACAAACCTCCTATAGTAACCGGCTAATCCTAGGAAACTCCTAATCTCAGTCACAGACTTAGGTTGCTTCCACTCAACAACATCCTCAATCTTTGATGGATCAACAAGGATACCTTCGGCCGAAACAACATGGCCAAGAAATACTACCTCTCGAATCCAGAACTCACATTTACTAAGCTTCGCATACAACTGATTGCTCAACAATCTCTGTAACACAAATCTCAGGTGCTCATCATGCTCTTCTTCTGTCTTCGAGTACACAAGTATATCATCTATGAAGACAACTGCAAAACGGTCTAGGTAGTCTCTAAAAATTTTGTTCATCATATCCATGAATGCTGCAGGTGCATTCGTGAGCCCAAATGGCATCACAAGGAACTCATAGTGACCATACCTAGTCCTAAAAGTTGTCTTCGGGACATCACACTCTTTCACTTTCAACTGATAGTACCCCGATCTCAAATCTATATTCGAGAACACTGAAGCACCTCTCAACTGATCAAACAAATCATCTATGCGAGGCAACGTATACTTGCTCTTCAAAGTCAACTGATTCAACTGCCTGTAGTCAATACACATACTCATGCTACCATCTTTCTTCTTCACAAATAACACATGAGCACCCCAAGGAGAACTACTAGGCCTAATGAAACCACGGTCTAATAATTCTTGCAACTGACTTTTCAATTCTTTCAACTCTTTCGGAGCCATACGATACGGAGCTATCGAAACTGAATTAGACCCTGAAACAGTCTCAATCACAAACCCAACATCTCTGTCAGGAGGCAAACCCGGCAACTCTTCAGGAAACACATCCGGAAAGTCACACACTGTTCTAATATCTTTCGGTCTAGCTTCACTCATATTCGGATTCATCACATAAGCTAAGTAAGCCTCACATCCGGAATCCATCAACCTATGAGCCTCTAAAGCTGACACAACATTAGACAAGAACTTAATGTTCTCACCCACTACTACTACCTCGTTGTCATCAGTAAGTTTCAAGGAAATCCTCTTCGTCTCAAAATCCACACTAGCTCGGTGCTCAACTAACCAGTCCATACCCAAAATGATATCAAAACCATAGAAAGGAAGCTCCATCATATCAACAGAGAACACATGACCCTGAATCTTCAGTGGACATCTCCTATACATACGCCTAACCACAACTGTCTCACCAAAAGAACTAGTCACATGCATACCTACATCTAAGATCTCAACAGGTATATCTAACTTCTGTGCATGCTCACTCAAAATGTAGGAATGTGTAGAACCCGAATCAACCAAAGAAAGCAAAGACATAGACTGTAACTCAAAATTACCTGCTATCACATCAGTGTCGTTCCCGGCCTCTCTCTGAGCATAGACTCTCGCTGGTCCTCCTGCCTCTGGCTGCACTGCCACCACATGAGCAAGGTTCCTCTGAGCATCTACCCTAGGTGCATCAGCCCTAGGCTGGAAGTAGCCACGACCGCGCCCACGGCCTCTCTGAAAATCATTCGCTCTCGCAGGAGCCTGAGCTACGTTCGGTGCCTGTGCCGCCTGATGCGGGCACTCCCTCCTAAAGTGGTCCCTCGAGCCACAATTCGAACAAGCATGGAAGTTACCCCAACACTCACCAGTGTGCTGTCTCCCACAACACGGACACTCGGGCAAACGCCCTCCTCCTCTATGGCCCTGATGGCCCCTACCATGGTGGCCACCGCCACGCCTATGATCAAACTGCTGCCCGCCACTCTATGCCTCTTGGCATCTCTACTATCAAATTTGTTATGCCTCTTACGTGAACTAGATCCTCTAGAACGCTTAGCCAGCCCCAAGCTGTGCTCGATGTCCTTGGCTCTAGCAACCAAGACATCAAAGTCAGTGTAACCCGAAGCTAAGGTATACCTCTTAACTTCCTCATGAAGCCCATATCTGAAGCGGTCACATCGGGCCCTCTCAGTAGGCACTAACTCTGAAGCATACTGACTCAGACGAACAAAGCGGATCTCGTAGTCAGTCACAGTAGCATCTCCCTGAACAAGAGCCATACACTCTCGCTTCTTCTCATCTAGATACCTCGGTCCCAAGTACCTCTTTCTGCAAGCAGACTCAAAGAAATCCCAATCAACCTCTGCCTCTGGAACTCCAGTAGTAATGGTGACCCACCAGGTGTAGGCATCACCCTGAAGCAAGAAGATCACACAGCCTAATCTACGTGCGCCCACACAACCCATCTGAGCTAAGATACGGACGGTCTTCTCTAGCCACAACTCAGACCTCTCCGGTGTAGATCCTCTGAACTCTTCGGCCCCCCAAGCTACGGAGCCTCTCCAATGGTAGACTAGTATCGTCACACCTAGGCTGAGCTGCAGCCTGAGCTCCCGCAACTGCGGCCTGAAATGCTCCCGCTATAGCTTGTACAAGCGGAGTCATATCAATTCCGGCCGGACCTTGGCCACCCTGAGGTCCTACTCCTTCGGCTCCATCCTCACCTTCAACTCCAGGCGGAGGAGGTGGTGGTGGTAGAGGTGGTGGAGGAACTCCAACTCCCGCAGCAGCAGGCCCCTCTATATGAGCCTCCACTCCAACCACCGACTCAACATGAGTCGCAACACGTGGTTCCTGACGAACCACCCTCGGCCTACCTCTCGGCGTAGACATCGCTCACAACAATAACTACAACCACAACAAACATACAAAGTTGGGTTAGCAAGGCAATGCTTCCAAGTGCTCAAGTACGTTCCCTCACTTTAAAAATTCTTTTACGATGTAATAGTAGCAATGAGACTCTTAAACAACATGCTTTTAAACAAAACAATCAGCATACTTGTCACACAAGCAATCATGCTTACAAGGCAAGCAAACACCGTGCATATCAATACAAAACTTAAACTTACCTCACTTACCTGCCCAAGGTCTCGGTAACCTTAGGCTCTGATACCAACAAGTGTAACCCCCTCGTCCCGGTCCGGACGCTTGACTGATCCGAGTGGGCTATACGGGGATAATCGAGGTGAAACCCGTTAAGGCTCCACTTCGGTTACCGACCCTAGAGAAATTTTTTCATTTTTATCTTATCTAAATGCACTGATTAAACATAAGCGGAAGCCCAACAACAAACCGAGCCTAAGCCCAACCTTTGGAACCCTTTAGAGATGTCAAATAGCCCAAAAACAGACCTGTGTTTTGAAACAGTCAGAGCCCGTTTCGAAACACCATCTTCAATTTAAAAAGTCAGACACCCGTTTCGAAACACATCCACCCCGTTTCAGAACAGGGTCTCGATTTGCCTTGCCGTTTTGATACCAGTTTCGAAACAGGCAATTCTAGTGGCAAAAGCGTTTTGAAACTAGTTTCGAAACAGGGGCTCACAGTAGCCAAACCGTATCGAAACGAGTTCCGATACGGGGGCCCTGGAACCAAACCCGTTTCGAAACAGGACAACCCGTTTCGAAACACCGGTTGCCTGCAACTTCCAAAAATCACTTTTAGACATCTCCTATTGATTCCAAACGTCCGAAACAACTACCCGAAGCATACCAATCATGTAAGGACATTCTAGAGGCATGCTCCCTAGCAACCATACTCGACATACACATGATATACAAAAAAGGCATCCATTTGAAAGACCATTCATGACATTTCATAAAGCATGCTTTAACAAAGGCAACACTTAGACAATTTTAAGGTAAGCAAAATGCCAACATGGTTTACAAGCAATGCATACATCCAAAAGCCAAATTAACAAACATATAGGAGGAGTCTAACATGCTCCTAAACAACAACATCATACTACCAAAGCATCATAGCACGAATACATGTCCCATTGCTTGACCATTACATCATAACTAAAAACCATACTTGATAGCTAGCACCACAAAGCACACACACTTGGAGGCCTCTTCTTGCACTTAGCAACCCACGAGCTACTGATCTGCATTGTCGAACAGAGAGAGCGTAAGAAATAAATCTTAGTGAGGGTAAGCTCTTTAAAAATAAACCTCGACAATGCAGGGTCCAAGCACGATCTCAACCGAGGTAAATGCATGATCATACCTTCGATTCTTGAGAGCCAAAATGTCAATGATGCATGAACAAATATCAATAATATGTCATGCTCAACAAGCTCATTTCCACCACATATGTAAGCACATATAATCATCCAAATAGGAAACACATTTCCACATCACATTGATACACATATCAATTTATATTGGCACCTAGCTATGACTCGAATACGCGGATAAACACGTTGGAACTCACATCCAACAACCACTTTACCTCACGGTGGGATTACACTCATCACCGGTCTCGCGGAGGGGATTCCACTCATCCTCACGCCCCGTCGATGAGATTCCACTCATCATCGACTAATATATATAAAGCAATTTCCGGGCGAACCCGTACTCCTCCTTGGTGACTCAACGCCACCAAGGCCACGCGCGAATTTGACTCATGTGTGCACACTAACATCCTAATGATCGATCATTTGTACTCAAGCATACTAGTGCCAACATTTAACTCAATCCACATTATCATTTACAACCAATTCCGTGCTTAGCACGTACTCACCATGATCACAATCATGAACAATCCACATGCATATCACAACGCATCACAACCATGCCTCATCACACATGTATACCATATTATACATAAATCATCATATCATAAACATCACGAGGCATAAACATCAAGTAAGAGTTGAACCAATGTCTCTAGTTTAAGCTTAGGATTAGGCTACCACCCCAATCCTAACTCTAGGTGGGTCTACCAAGCCCGACCTAGTCCACATGCTCGAACCAAACACTTAGAAAACACTTTGAAAACATTAACCACTCACCTTCACTTCCAAGCTCAATTTACCAAGCAAGCAAGCAACTTCAAGCTTCCGGATTCACTCCCGATGCTTCACCAACACAAGCTCTTGCTTCTAACCAACCTCAATACAATCCAAACAACTTCAAATCAACCCAAGCATCAAAGTAACTAACTCAGAATACAACTCAAACATCAAACACAACATTTCAAGCCATGAACAAACCCTAAATTTATCCAATTCGAGCAGCCCATAAACCTTGATCAAAACCCATGTTTCCAACACATTTTATACCCACAAATGATCCCAAAGCAACCCCTAACCATAGTACTAACATTAGCCCACCAATTCCAACCTAAAACAACCCCCAAAACTCATCCAAAACCCTTCAAAACCCCACTTTAAACCCAATTTCGGGAATGTGTTCAAAACTATGTAAAATTCATATATGTTGCATCATTTGACTCATAGACTTCATAACTAACAACATTAAATCGAAATTCTAAGTTAAACATAATAAAGTTATCATTTTTAATCAAAATCTCTAAAAACTCAATTTCCAAAACATTGAGGAAAATGAAAACTATTTGTACTTTTGAAGAGAGGGAGTTGAGGACAAGTAAAAAATGATATTACCTTTCAAAAACGAGTTGAAATGAAGAAGCAATGTGATGGAATAGTGGAGGGGATGAGAGAGCTCTTCTTCACGTTGGTTTTTGATTTGGAGAAGAGAATGAATAATGAAATGTTGATAAAAGCGGATTTAAAATTGAAACTTGTATCATTTACAAGTTTGCCATTAATGAATGACTATTTTCTATTTTCTTTAAAATCTCTCCAATTTGTGTTTCATTCATTTTAGTCCAACTCAAAAATATTTGTTTTTGAAACCCGAGGCCCAAAAGATTATTTTAATTATGAAACCGAACCCGAAATAATATTAAAATATTATTTTCACCCGACCCCTAAACCCGGATGTTACAAGGTTTGAACTTATGTTCATAAGATAATTTTTTTTCAAATTTAAATTATATAAAATTAAATTTTCAAATCTTGAGTCTAACCGAGAGAGGCAATCAAAATTCCGAGATCTCACCCCCGATCTCGTTGTCTATCTCTCTAGTCGCTACTCTGTAGCAAAACTGCTCATTGCCATAAAATACAAAGAACTCAAATAATATACCTTAACAGAATACAAATATGTAACCAATAACATCATATCACCCAACAAGACATAGCAAACTTACAAGCTTGCAAAAAATCAGAATTCAAATAATATACCTCTAACCAACGTCTCTCATAATAAACTTATAAAACATTTTAGTGCTTACAAAACATAAAACATAAAATCTAAATAAGTCATCCTCTTTCTAAAACATAATCTTGCCACATTGTAATAGCAATATTGTTACGTAGAGCAACTCCTAACCTAGCATCTTCATCACCAATAGCGATACAAGCATTAACCTCATGAATTTGCTTGGTTTCTGTCATTAACTCTTTATCAACTCATAATCTGGATCAACACCCATCAAATAGTTATGTAAAATACAATATGCCAAAATTATATCCGTCAATGTATCAATCGGATAAAATGATTATGTCATTCCCGAAATTATGGCAAAATGTTTTTTTAATACTTTAAACGTTCTTCCAATCACATTTCTCAATGAAGAGTGACGACGGTTGAATAATTTTTCAACATTTTCAGGACCACGCACAGAGTACTACTTTAAATGATATTGCGTATCTCTAAATGGTGCAATAAGTCCACTTCTTAACATAAAACTCGCGTCTACTAGATAATATTTTCCTATAAAAAAAACTAAATACAAATTCTACAATATAAGTTTAAATAATTTATTTGAAACTAATATTGCCTTTAGGAATGATAAGCTTATCTTCTCTAGTTAAAGCGTCTTTAATTATTCTTGAACTCAATGTTGTTCCCTCTCATTCAGCTAAAACATATGTAAATTTTATATCGGAACCACATGCAGCTAATACATTTTGTGTTGGATATTCTTTTCTCCCTCTGTACCTTGAAATGTGTTTTGAAGGATTCTTAACACGAATATATGTACCATCAATCGCAACAACACAATCATAAAAAATTCTCAATATAGAATTTCAATTTAGAGATTTGAGAGAAAAGAAACTAGAGATTTGAAATTTTCATAAAAAATGATAAAAAAAAATCTTATCGATGATTTCAAGCTGAAACCATGTTGGAGTTGAGAAAAAAAAATTAGAGATTTCAACTCAAATGACGCAATTAATTTCGGGAGTAAAATCATAAAAGAGTAAATGAAAATTTTCAAATTTAATGAAGGGTAACATAATAATTTTGTATTTAAAATCAGATCATCTAATCTTTCATAGACCTGGCAAACTTGACCCGAGACTCGAAACCCGAACCGAAACCCGATTTTGACCCGAACATGATGATCTGAAGTTGACCCGAAACCCGAAATAAACCGAACCGAACCGAACCGAAATTTTTTGTTGAACCGAAATGGACCCGAACCGAAATGGACCCGAACCGATTTGACCCGAACCGAATGCTACCCGAACCGAAAGCTGAACCGAATATCAACCCGATTTTAACCCGATTTTAACCCGAATATCTATTTTTAACAATATAGTAAATAATAAAAAGAAGTATGTTTTATTATCTTTTTATACTATATCATGGAAGAGACTGTTCCTCTTGTCAAAGTTGTGGTATAATAACATTTTATGTTATTTTACGTTTCAATATTAATTAAATAAACTAATTTTAAATTTTACAAAAATATAATTATAAAAATTATAAATAAATATGATATGAGTCAATTTTAGATAAGAATATAATTTTATGAAATAGATTGGACAAAAATAACATATATGACCCCTAAAAAAGATTTGTAGGGGCTTAATTAAACACTAAACTCATAAACCCTAAATTTCATCCTTAAGCTTAAGCCGTAGAAATTAATATAAAATCAATAACCCTAAACCATTAACACTAAGGCCTAAAGCATAAACCATAAACTAAAATTAGAGATAATTTTTACAATCTTACCATAAAATATAGCTAAAACCGGAATTAGAGACGAACTTGACAATTTGAAAGTATAGAAATTTGAGATCTTGGTGACCAATTTTATAATTTCACCATAAAATATAGCATAAAATTGAAATTATGGACTAAATTGACAATTTGGAAGTGGAGAAATTTGAGAGTCCAATGACCAATTTTATAATTATACCATATAAATAAATAGGGGTCAATTTTGGCTAAAAATTAAATCTTTAGAGACTAAATTAATAGACTAAATTACAAAGATTAGTTAATTTCAACTAAAAGTAAATTTTTAGAGACTAAATATCACTACGAGAAGGGAATTTCTATATCCGAAGTCTAAACCGTGGGGATACTTGTGACTAAATTAAACTAAAACTTAAAGTTGACTAAAATGTAACATTTTAAATGCAACATTACCTAAAAAGTAATTAATCTCTAGCTTAAAAAATTGGTGGCTTATTTCCCTCCAAAATTTTGTCTTTTCTCTCTCTATTTTTTCTAATTGTCTTTTTCTTTTTTTTCAATCTAGCTTAAAAAATTGGTGGCTTATTTCCCTCCAAATTTTTGTCTTTTCCCTCTTTATTTTTACCAATTGCCTTTCTCTTTTTTTTTTAAATTTAATTGAGTTTTAATTTAGATTAATTTAATTGAAATTTCACATTTAGTTTTTGTAGAACTAATGTTTTGATATAATAATTGAAAAATATTTTGGACTAATTTGAAAAGAATTTAAAACTTGTTTTAAGTCCAAACAACTTGAAATTATGTTTGAGGCATTTTAAAAGGTTTTTGGCAAAGATTTTTCATGTTTTAAACAGCCAAACTTGTGATTTCAGAGCACCAGTATCGATACGGTTGTACCCGTACCGATACCTTTTTGCCCCAGTTTGGCCACTGTCAAAACCCGTATAGATACATGCCCTTGCCATATCGATACGGACCGGGATCGTTTCGATACGCCAGGTAAGCGTACCGATACGCCCTCAGGCGTATCGGTACGCCTATGCTGGCAAGAGCCCAACGACTATTTCCTCAAGAAGGCCGTATCGATACCGTTCCACGTGTATCGATACTGATTGCTGCAGATCAGCATTTATGAAGGGAAATAAAGTCCTCAATGGCTCCAATTCATCCCCAACGGCTAGTAACGGCTACAAACTCAATTGGGAGTATAAAAGGGACCTCCAAGCATCAAGAGAAGGCTAATGCTCATATTGTCAAACATCAAATGATCAAGAAATTGTCTTAGTGCTTAATTTGTCATTTCTTGTATAGACAAACACTAGTGAGCCAAAATTGTCAAATTTGCTCAAGTGTTTTTGGTTTCGGGTGAGTGCTTAATTGTGCAAACAAACACCTATTAGAGGGTTTTAAGTTTGCTTTCTTTGTCTCTTTGTAAAGAGGGTTTTGATCAAGGCTTTGGGTAGAAGCTTGATCGGTTGTAAGGGTTTCCTCCTAATCCTAGAAAAGGGGACGAATCAATTAGTGGATTGATTGTGAAATCCTTAGTGGGGAGCTAAGGTAGTGGATGTAGGTGCTTGTTAGAAGGCCGAACCACTATAAATCATTGTGTCTATTTACTTTTTAGCTTCCTCAACCCTTCCACCCAAAAATCCATCTCTCCACCACTTGGTGAGCTAAATTGGTTGATCGAATCGAGCCCCACACAACTCAACAATTGGTATCAGAGCTTGGCTCAATCGAAGGGGATTCACATCCTATTGAGAAGATTCGGCAAGCTCGATCATTTTTCCATCAACCGGCTCAATGGCACATTCTATCGACAAACCGCCCTTTTTCGACGGAACTCATTATGCCCATTGGAAGACAAAGATGAAGTTCTTCATCAAATCAAGAGATTACAAGCTTTGGGATGTAATTGAAGATGGTCCGTTCGTGCCTCAAAGAAGTAAAGCGGAGTGGAGTGCCGACGATCGCAAGAAGATGGAGCTTAATTGCAAAGCCTTGCAATCTTGTTTTGTGCATTTGGCCCAACCATCTATGAGAAGATGTCTTCTTGTGAGAGTGCCAAGGAGGTATGGGACAAGCTTGAAGTCACATACGAGGAGACAAATGAAGTCAAGGAGACCAAGATTGGGCTCCTAACCTTGGAGTATGAGAACTTCAAAATGGATCCGGAAGAGAACATCGAGAAGATGTTTGATAGGTTCTCCACCATCACCAATGGTCTCAAAGGCTATGGAGAAGCCATCCCGGAGGAGAAGCTTGTTCGAAAGCTCATCTACTCACTTCCCGAGTCTTGGGACTCAAAGAGGACCGCCATCATCGAAGCAAAAAATTTGGAGACTTTGAAGCTTGATGAACTCATGGGGTCACTCCTTACTCATCAAATCATGAAGAAGAACAAGGAGGATGAGAAGAAGAGGGAAGAAATTAGAGCTATGGGAGAGAAGAAAATCAAAGGGCTTGGCATCAATGCAAGTGCCATGGCTCTCAAATCCTCCACTTGCCATCATGTCTACTCAAGTGAAGAGGAGGATGAAGATGAAGAGATAGTTCATCTCTTCAAGAAGTGTGCCCCGTTCATGAAGAAAGCCTTGAGAGAGCTTGAACGAGAACCTAAAAGAAAGGAGAGGGCAATCACTTCAAGCCATAAGAAGAAGGCATATGTGACTACTTGGAGTGATGAGGACTCCACTAACGATGAACAAGCCAACCTTTGCCTTATGGCCATTGAAGAAGATTCAAGGGTAACTTCTAATTCATCTACTTCATGTTCTTACTCGTTTGATGAATTACAAGATGCCTACGATGATTTGGTTTTAGATTTTAAAAGCCACATTTTGAAAAACAATAAATTGATTTCAAAGTTAAAAATTCAAAATGATTTGCTTTCTAAAACCAAACTTGAACTTGAAGCAAAACTTGAAGAGTTTGAATTAAAATGTTTTGATTTACAAAAATTGCTTCAAAAAGTTCAAGAAGAAAAAGATTTGATTTCCAAAGAGCTTGAAAAGAAAAACAATTTTGGAAAATCAAACTTTTATGTTAGACAATCTAGTGCCCCTAGATTTGTGAATGGAAAATGTTTTAGAAGTGTTTGGGTCCCAAAAGGACTAACCACTTCAACTAAAAAGGATGAAATTGAAAAATGGATTCCTAAGGGGACTAAATTTTGTGCTACTAACGTTTATGGATCCAAAGCAATTTGGATACCAAAAATTACTTGATTGTCTATTGCTAGGTGTGATGGAGATGTTCAACAAGTCAAACATTGAGGGGGAGCTCCATACACACAAGGAAGAACACTTGAAGAAGGAAGGCTTCACATCCTCCCTTGGGTTCAAGTCTTGGTAAAATTTCTAGTTGTTTTGAATTAATTTGTCTTACTTTTAGTTTATTCAACTAGATGATCATATATGATGGACTAACTCTTTTGATGATGCTTTGAGTAAGGGGGAGCCATTTTTAAACCAAATTCTTATTTGTGTCAAAACTTTTTACCTCTATTGTTATTTTGAACTTAAATATCTTAAATTCTTTTTAATATAACAAAAAGGGGGAGAAATGGTATGGTTTGAAAAATTGAATTTTCAAATGAATAAGGGGGAGCTTTATCTGATTTCATACATTTAATCTCTTATTCACATTTTTAAAGTTTAAGCGGGAGAATCCCAAACAATTTTTCAAGTTAGTTTTATTATTTCAAAAAGGGGGAGATTGTAGAACTAATGTTTTGATATAGTAATTGAAAAATATTTTGGACTAATTTGAAAAGAATTTAAAACTTGTTTTAAGTCCAAACAACTTGAAATTATGTTTGAGGCATTTTAAAAGGTTTTTGGCAAAGATTTTTCATGTTTTAAACAGCCAAACTTGTGATTTCAGAGCACTAGTATCGATACGATTGTACCCATACCGATACCTTTTTGCCCTAGTTTGGCCACTGTCAAAACCCGTATCGATACAGGCCCTTGCCGTATCGATACGGACCGGGATCGTTTCAATACGCCAGGTAAGCGTACCGATCCCTGTTCAACCACCCCAACGGCTATTTCCCAACGGCTATTCAAATATGGACCCGTACCGATACGCCCTCAGGCGTATCGATACGCCTATGCTAGCAAGAGCCCAACGGCTATTTCCTCAAGAAGGTCGTATCGATACCGTTCCACGTGTATCGATACTGATTGCTGCAGATCAGCATTTATGAAGGGAAATAAAGTCCTCAACGGCTCCAATTCATCCCCAGCGGCTAGTAACGGCTACAAACTCAATTGGGAGTATAAAAAGGACCTCCAAGCATCAAGAGAAGGCTAATGCTCATATTGTCAAACACCAAATGATCAAGAAATTGTCTTAGTGCTTAATTTGTCATTTCTTGTATAGACAAACACTAGTGAGCCAAAATTGTCAAATTTGCTCAAGTGTTTTAGGTTTTGGGTGAGTGCTTATTTGTGCAAACAAACATCTATTAGAGGGTTTTAAGTTTGCTTTCTTTGTCTCTTTGTAAAGAGGGTTTTGATCAAGGCTTTGGGTAGAAGCTTGATCGGTTGTAAGGGTTTTCTCCTAATCCTAGAAAAGGGGACGAATCAATTAGTAGATTGATTGTGAAATCCTTAGTGGGGAGCTAAGGTAGTGGATGTAGGTGCTTGTTAGAAGGCCGAACCACTATAAATCATTGTGTCTATTTACTTTTTAGCTTCCTCAACCCTTCCACCCAAAAATCCATCTCTCCACCACTTGGTGAGCTAAATTGGTTGATCGAATCGAGCCCCACACAAAATGACCCGAAAACAACCAATCCGATTTTGCCCCGAACCGAATCCGACTCAACATAGACCCGAATTAGACCCGAACCCGAACCGAACTGACCCGAACCGAATCTAAACCGATTCTAAATAGACACGAAATGACCCGAACCGAACCCGAACCGAATGACCCGATTGCCACCTCTAATCTTTCCCCAGTCTTTTTTGCCCAGTTTTGGATGGATAAGTCTTCCTACAGTGCGGAGGAAAACGCCCTCCCATCCACTTTTCTTTCTTTCCAACTTTCCTCAATACCAACCAGCTTAAAATTTTGTTTTCCTTTCAGTTTTCCTTGTTATTTGCCTTTCTTTTCAATTTTTCGCTGAACCAAGCAGATACTTAAAGATTAAATTGAACAAAAATAAAATTATATTAAAAATATAAGATTAAATTATAAAAATTAAAAATAAATATGGGTTATTTTTAGATTAAATAAAAGTTTTAGGGGCTAAATTAAATAAAAATAATCATATTAAAAATAATCCTCTTCATAATAGACCTCTATAATATCTAATATGAATTAATCAAGAAATGATAGTCGGAAATTGATGTTTATACCAAAAAATAAAAGGACAAGGGTACCGAGCCATATAGAGAGGGAGTGTCGTACTAGTGATATACAAAATTAACGACGACAACCAGCTTGAGGGCTTTCTTGGTATGAAGGATGGAAATGAAAAAAATGAAAAATTTGTTAATCAAATGGCGGAGATTCATAATGTAACCCCCTCGTCCCGGTCTGGCCGGATGACCGGTCCGAGTGGGCCACACGGGGAAAACCGAAGTGAAACCCGCTAAGGCTCCCCTTCGGTTAGTAACCCTATCTTTTTTTTCTTCATTTTAAACTTGTCTAGAGGAATATTAAGTCCTAAGTGAAATACGACAGCGGAAAACACCCATAGGAACAATCACCTTCGAACCACAAACATACATGACTAATCCATTTTTAAGCTTACAGGGCAGACCGTATCGGTACCCTAACAAGGGGTATCGGTACGCCCTAACTAGGTCAACCCAAAGAGTCAACTCTGGGAAGACCGTATCGATACAGCCCTTGAGCGTATCGATACACCCTTCTCGGTCAACTCTCCTGGTCAACGAAATAGGATCGTACCGATACGCGTGGAACCCGTATCGGTACGCCCTACACTCACCCATTTCTCAAAATTCCAGTAACTTTGGAGGGTATCGGTACCCCCAGGGTATCGGTACGCCAGACGAAGATTGAGGCATTTGGGCATGGCCGTATCGATACGGCCCTTAGGCGTATCGATACGCCCTGCTCTGCAATTCCACAATTTTCAACTTGGTGACCTCAAACACGACTCTAGATGCATTTTTGGACTCCCCTAAGCTCATACAAACATACATACATCAAGACAACAACCGGGATTTAGCATGCGAGGCATTGAATCAAACGAAAATCATACAAACCAAGACTTCATGCAATTTCACAAGAAGCATACTTAGCAAGCATAAGACACCATACACTAGATATTGAAACATAAGGCATGCGTAGGCCAACAACATACACATTTAGGTATGTTCACATAAGCAACATAACAAGCATAGACCGCAATCCATGAAACAAAAGCATAACACAACCATGAGTTTAACATGCTCAAACATAATCTCCTAAGGAGTTTGACACCAACTCCTAAACTCTATACCCCATCGTCTAGGCATTATTACAAAACGCAAACCATACTTGAACTAGCTTGAGAACTCCAAAAGCTCCTCCCTCGCCCGCTTGCCTCCTGAACTCTAACGATCTGCACGTTGGAAACAAAGAGAGCATAAGCCAACTAGCTTAGTGAGAGAGGCTCTACAATTCACAACATGCAGTTTTCCAAAACACGTTTTATATGCAAGAAAGCAATGGATGCACGAAGGTCTATCTCAACAACAACACATGGTTTGCACAAGCATAACCAGCATACACGCACGGTGGGACTACACATCACCGTTTCGACTAGTAGATTTCCAATGGGACTACACATCAAAGTACTATCCTACTAGTCACTACTGGTGGGACTGCACATCACCGTAGTTTAGACCACCATCACGTGAGGCACGAACTCAACTCGACTACACATTAACAACTTAAAATGCACTCAATAATCACAACGTATAAACATTCAACATATTACAACAACATGGGAGTAGAGAGGCTTACACTCGGGTTTAGGTGACCCCTCAAGGTCCCACCCAAACCCCAAGAGGATCCATATCGAGCACAATGCAAAAATCAACAATTCCACTCACCGTTGTTACCCAAGAGAAGACCGAAGACCAAGCTCAAGACTCCGAAATCCCCGGATTTGTCCCCGAAGCTTCACCAACTAAATTTCTCGTTTCTAAACATTCCAACACCAAGTAAACAATCCCAAATCAGTCCATATTCCAAAATATTCAACCCGGATTACATACCAAGCACAAGACATCAATTTTCTCTTGAAAACAAACCCAAAATTCCTAATCCCGAGCAGCCCTTAAGCACACCTTAAATCCATTGATTTCAACCCTCAAATTACTCCCTAAAGCCTCCAAAATTACCCTTACATATAGCCTATCCATCAGCCCTCTTATTTTCACATAAAACACCCCCAAAACTCAACTTAAAACCCCCAAAAACCTCCCCAAAGCCTCATTCCGGGAAACACCCCAAAACTTTATAAAAATCATACCCATTGGACCCTTTAGATTGAAGACAACCCATATATCATTAATAGATCAAAAACCTAAGTTAAAGATGTTAAAAATGACATTTTTAATCAAAACCTCAAAACACCCAAAATACAAAAATCATGAGTTTTATAGGAAATAAAGGTATGTACTCGTAGAGGATGATGAGAGCAAGTAAAAAACGACCTTACCTTTGCAAAAGCTCCAACAACAAACAAGGTATGAAATGGAATAGTAACAAGGTGAAATGGGTTTCTTTTTGTCGTTGAAATGAATAGTAGAGAGGGAAAGAAGATGACTAAAAAAACATTATTTTAGGTTGGTTTAAAATTAAAAGTCCAAAGACCTAAATGCCCTTAATGAAAAAGGGACACCACAATAGGTGCCACCCATGGCTATTTGGGCTTGTTATAAATATGGTCCAACTTGATTTTATTTGTCTTAAAACCCGAGGCCCAAACCATTATTTTATTATTTAAAAATTAGGAACCGAAACCCGAACCATTATTAAATTACTATTTTCACCCGACCCCCAAACCCGGGTGTTACAACTCTCCCCCACTTAAGAAATTTCGTCCCCGAAATTACCTGACGGAAACAAATACGGAAACTGCTCAAGCATGTCAGCCTTCCTCTCCTACGTGGCCTCCTCCACACCTCTATGTCTCCATAATACTTTGACCAACTCTATAGTCTTGCCACGCAACACCTTGCTATCAGAAGCAAGTATCTCAACTGGTTCCTCATTGTAAGACAAGTCCGGATTTAACTCTATTTCTTCCACTGGCATAACATGGGATGGATCCGATCTATACTTCCTAAGCATCGACACATGAAATACATCATGAATCTTCTCTAGCTCAGCTGGGAGCCTCAATCTATATGCAACCGGACCGATTCTCTCAACTATCTCATAAGGCCCTATGTACCTTGGGCTCAACTTGCCCTTCCTCCCAAACCTCATCACTTTCTTCCAAGGTGAGACTTTCAAAAACACCTTATCCCCCACAGAGTATTCTACCTCTTTCCTTTTTAAGTCGGCGTAGGACTTTTGTCGATCTGAAGCTGCTTTCAAGCAATCACATATCAACTTCACCTTCTCGGTGGTTCCCTTAAGCAATTCGGGCATCGACACAAGTTTTTGTCCGGCCTCGGCCCAACAAATCGGGGTCCTACACTTCCTACCATACAAGGCCTCATAGGGAGCCATCTGAATGCTCGACTGAAAGCTGTTGTTATACGCGAACTCCACTAATGGTAGGTGTTTCTCCCACGACCCCTGAAAATCAATGATACAACACCTCAACATATCCTCCAATATCTGAATTACCCTCTCAGACTGCCCATCTGACTGCGGATGATACGAAGTGCTGAAGTTCAGCCAAGTGCCCAAGGCTCGATGCAAACACTCCCAGAATCTAGAGGTAAATCTCGGATCTCGGTCTGACACAATCAACTTCGGTACCCCATGTAATCTCACAATCTCACGAATATACAATTCGGCCAACTTGTCTAATGTATAGGTAGTATGAACCAGTATGAAGTGAGCACCCTTGGTGAATCTATCTACAATCACCCACACTGAATTCTTCTTCGAAGGAGTCAACGGAAGTCCTGACACAAAGTCCATAGTGATACGCTCCCACTTCCACTCTGGAATTTTCAACGGTTGCAATAACCCTGAGGGAAACTGGTGCTCAGCCTTAACTCTCTGACAAACCATACATCTACTTACAAACTCGGCTACATCCTTTTTCAAACCAACCCAATAATACTCTTCCTTCAATCCTCGATACATCTTCGTGCTCCCCGGATGAATAGCAAAAGGACTAGTGTTAGCCTCACTCAAGATCGTCCGCCTCAACTCGGCATCCTCCGGAACCACTATCCTATCTTTGAAACATAGGATCCCATTCTCTCCAAAACAATACTCGGTAGGCCTATCTTCGACTATATCTTGCACGTGAGGTGCCAAAGATTCATCTTGCAACTGCTTCTCACGAATCAACTGAACCAATGATAGCTTAACCTGAAGCTCGACTACTAACCCACCATCCGTAGATACACTCAACCTTGCAAACATTGCTCGCAACTCAACAGCCACTTTCCTACTCAAGGCATCGGCCACCACATTCGCCTTGCTCAGATGGTACTCTATGGTAAGGTCAAAATCCTTAAGAAGCTCTAACTACCTTCGATGTCTGAGGTTCAACTCCCTCTGAGACATCAAATATTTTAAACTCTTGTAGTCGTTATACTCGGTGCACTTCTCACCATAAAGATGGTGTCTCCAAATTTTCAACGCGAACACCACTGCAGCCAACTCTATGTCATGTGTGGGGTAATTTTTCTCATGGACCTTCAACTGTCGTGAAGCATATGCCACTACCTTACCTTCTTGCATAAGCACACAACCTAGCCCCACGTATGACGCATCACTGTAAATCACAAACTCTTTCCCCGGCTCAGGCTGAATCAAAATAGGAGCTTCGGTCAAAGCTTTCTTCAATTTCTCAAACTCTTCTTGTCTTGCATCAGACCATTCATACGGAACATTCTTCTGTAGCAACTTGGTCAACGGAGCCGCTATTCTCGAGAACCCCTCAACAAACCTTCTATAGTATCCCGCCAAACCTAGGAAACTGCGGATTTCTGTCACTGATTTCAGTTGTTTCCAATTCAAAATGGCTTCAATCTTCTTGGGATCTACACTAATCCCACTAGCCGAGATCACGTGACCAAGGAAGACCACCTCCCTAATCCAAAACTCACACTTACTTAGCTTGGCATACAACTGATTCTCAAGCAGGGTCTGAAGCACTAACCTTAAGTGCTCATCGTGCTCCTCTTCAGTCCTAGAGTACACTAAGATGTCATCAATAAACACTACCATGAACCTGTCCAAGAACTTATGAAACACTCGGTTCATCATATCCATGAAGGCTACTGGAGCGTTGGTCAACCCAAAAGGCATCACTAAAAACTCATAATGCCCATAACGTGTACGAAAGGCTGTCTTCGGTATGTCCACATCCTTTACCTTTAACTGATAATATCCAGACCTCAAGTTAATTTTTGAAAACACGGAAGCACCCCTCAACTGGTCTAGTAAGTCATCTATCCTAGGCAAGGGATATTTATTTTTCACTGTCACCTTATTCAACTGTCTATAGTCTATACACATTCTCATGCTACCATCCTTCTTTTTCACAAACAAAACCGGAGCACCCCACGGGGAAACACTAGGCCTAATGAAGCCTCTGTCAGTCAACTCCTGAAGCTGTGTCTTCAACTCTTTCAACTCTTTCGGTGCCATTCTATACGGAGCAATCGACACCGGTGCAGAATCAGAATATGTCTCAATAGCAAACTCAACTGCTCTATCTGGAGGCAAGCCTGGTAGCTCTTCCGGAAAAACACTCGGAAAATCACATATAGTCCTGATGTCCTGAGGTCTCACCTCACTCATATCCGGGTTCATTACATAAGCCAAGTAAGCCTGGCACCCTGAACCTAACAACCTCTGAGCTTCCAAAGCCGAAACCACATTGGACAAAAACTTGGCATTCTCCCCAACTACCACAACCTCAAAGTCATTGGTAAGCCTCAAAGAGACCATCTTAGTCTCGAAGTCAACCCTAGCTCTATGCTCTACAAGCCAATCCATGCCCAAAATCACATCAAAGCCATAAAAGGGTAGCTCCATCATATCGACCGGAAATATGTGGCCCTGGACCATCAAAGGACACCTCCTATACACTTTCCTAACTACCACTGTATCACCAAAAGAGCTAGTGACATGTACACCTACCTCTAGCCAATCACAAGGTAATCCTAATGACTTTG
Organism: Hibiscus tridactylites; assembly: GCA_958450335.1. Lineage (NCBI taxonomy): Eukaryota > Viridiplantae > Streptophyta > Magnoliopsida > Malvales > Malvaceae > Hibiscus > Hibiscus tridactylites. Next base: position 12,869,079 of record OY288288.1, read on the forward strand.
CGTGTTCACCCAAAATATACGAATGTGTTGACCCCGAATCTATTAGAGAAAGCAAACTCAATGATTGTAATGTGAAATTACCTGCAATGACATCAGTGTCATTCCCAGCCTCTCGCTGAGCGTACACCCTAGCCGGTCCTCCTCCCTCGGGCTGGACTGCCACAACATGCGCCAAGTTCCTCTGACCCTCATTCCTCGGCTGAAAATTCCCACGGCCGCGCCCACGGCCTCTCTGATGCTCAAAACCCCTCGCTGGAGCCGGTCCTCCCCTAACTGGGTGTGGGCAATCACGCCTCAAATGGTCTCGGGAGCTACAGTTCCAACACGCCCCAAACATACCCATACACTCACCTAGGTGGCGTCTCCCGCACCTAGTGCACTCCGGAATGTGTCCAACGGCCCCTTGGCCCTGACGGCCCTGACCATGGTTACCACCCCTAGGCCTCGTATCCGGCTGGTACCTCCTATCCCTATGTCTCCTGGCATGATCTCTATCCCAGTTCGCATGTCTCTTTCCGGAGTCAGACCCACCAGCACGGGCTCTAGAGCTTAGGTTCTGCTCTATATCCTTGGCCCTAGAAACCAAAACATCGAACTCAATGTAGTCGGAGGCTAACATGTAGGTCTTCACATCCGTAGTCAACCCATATCTGAAACGCTCGCATCGCTCCTTCTCATCCAGAATCAACTCTGGCGCGTACTGGCTCAACCTCACAAATTGGATCTCATACTCAGACACGGTCCTATTGCCTTGAACCAAATCCATGAACTCTCTTTTCTTTTCATCCAAGTACCGAACCCCGAGATACTTCCTCTTGAAGGCATTCCTGAAAAATTCCCATGTGACATCCGCCTCGGCCATACCGGAAATAACAGTGGTCCACCAAGTATAAGCGTCTCCCTGAAGCAATGAGACGATGCATCCCAACTTACGGGCATCCGAACACTCCATTTGACCCAAGATGGGAGTAGTGCTCTCAAGCCACCCTTCCGAACCCTCCGGAGACAACCCACGAAACTCAACTGCCCTCAAATTACGAAGCCTCTTTATGGGTAATCCTGTCCCCGCACCCTGAGGTGGTGCTGCAGCTTGCATACCGGCCAGAGCTGTCTGAAAAGCTCCAGCTATGGTCTGAATCAAATGAGCCACATTTGGACCTGCCTGGCCTTGGCCCGCTTGAGCTCCATTTCCTCCCACATTAGCCTCAGCTTGAGGCCCATTACCATCACCTCCATCGTTCCCTCCATTACCATCGGGAGCATGAAGAGCAGGAGGCATATTCTCGGGTGCCTGGTCACCCGCCCTAGGCCATCCCCTCGATCTCACCATAGCAATTAAAATAATCTAAAACAACAAACACACAACAACAAAGAAACGTTAGGTTAGCAAAGGGGCAAGGACTCCGGTTCTCAAGCTCTTTAAACCAAAACAATTTTTTTTTCCTTTTTATTTTGACAACAACGCCTAACAATGGGGACTCGAACAACCACTCAAACAACAGCAAGGTCACTTTAGCATGCATTCATACACCGTGCTAGAGACAAAATTTAGACATACATGGCAAAACACCCATAATACCTTAACTCACCTCACTTACCTGCCCGAGGTCTCGGAAACCTCAGGCTCTGATACCAATAAATGTAACCCCCTCGTCCCGGTCTGGCCGGATGACCGGTCCGAGTGGGCCACACGGGGAAAACCGAAGTGAAACCCGCTAAGGCTCCCCTTCAGTTAGCAACCCTATCTTTTTTCTCTTCATTTTAAACTTGTCTAGAGGAATATTAAGTCCTAAGTGAAATACGACAGCGGAAAACACCCATAGGAACAATCACCTTCGAACCACAAACATACATGACTAATCCATTTTTAAGCTTACAGGGCAGACTGTATCGGTACCCTAACCAGGGGTATCAATACGCCCTAACCAGGTCAACCCAAAGAGTCAACTCCGGGAAGACCGCATCGATACAGCCCTTGAGCGTATCGATACACCCTTCTCGGTCAACTCTCCTGGTCAACGGAATAGGATCGTATCGATATGCGTGGAACCCGTATCGGTACGCCCTACACTCACCCATTTCTCAAAATTCCAGTAACTTTGGAGGGTATCGGTACCCCCAGGGTATCGGTACGCTAGGCGAAGATTGAGGCATTTGGGCATGGCCGTATCGATACGGCCCTTAGGCGTATCGATACGCCCTTCTCTGCAATTCCACAATTTTCAACTTGGTGACCTCAAACACGACTCTAGATGCATTTTTGGACTCCCCTAAGCTCATACAAACATACATACATCAAGACTACAACCGGGATTTAGCATGCGAGGCATTGAATCAAACGAAAATCATACAAACCAAGACTTCATGCAATTTCACAAGAATGAGCATACTTAGCAAGCATAAGGCACCATACACTAGATATTGAAACATAAGGCATGCATAGGCCAACAACATACACATTTAGGCATGTTCACATAAGCAACATAACAAGCATAGACCGCAATCCATGAAACAAAAGCATAACACAACCATGAGTTGGATATTCTTTTCTCCCTCTCATTCAGCTAAAACATATGTAAATTTTATATCGGAACCACATGCAGCTAATACATTTTGTGTTGGATATTCTTTTCTCCCTCTGTACCTTGAAGTGTGTTTTGAAGGAATCTTAACACGAATATATGTACCATCAATCGCAACAACACAATCATAAAAAATTCTCAATATAGAATTTCAATTTAGAGATTTGAGAGAAAGAAACTAGAGATTTGAAATTTTCATAAAAAATGATAAAAAAAATCTTATCGATGATTTCAAGCTGAAACCATGTTGGAGTTGAGAAAAAAAATTAGAGATTTCAACTCAAATGACGCAATTAATTTCGGGAGTAAAATCATAAAAGAGTAAATGAAAATTTTCAAATTTAATGAAGGGTAACATAATAATTTTGTTTTTAAAATCAGATCATCTAATCTTTCATAGACCTGGCAAACTTGACCCGAGACCCGAAACCCGAACCGAATTACCCGAACCGAAACCCGATTTTGACCCGAACATGATGATCTGAAGTTGACCCGAAACCCGAAATAAACTGAACCGAACCGAACCGAAATTTTTTGTTGAACCGAAATGGACCCGAACCGAAATGGACCCGAACCGATTTGACTCGAACCGAAAGCTGAACCGAATATTAACCCGATTTTGACCTGATTTTAACCCGAATATCTATTTTTAACAATATAATAAATAATAAAAAGAAGTATGTTTTATTATCTTTTTATACTATATCATGGAAGAGACTGTTCCTCTTGTCAAAGTTGTGGTATAATACCATTTTATGTTATTTTACGTTTCAATATTAATTAAATAAACTAATTTTAAATTTTACAAAAATATAATTATAAAAATTATAAATAAATATGATATGAGTCAATTTTAGATAAGAATATAATTTTTATGAAATAGATTGGACAAAAATAACATATATGACCCCTAAAAAAGATTTGTAGGGGCTTAATTAAACACTAAACTCATAAACCCTAAATTTCATCCTTAAGCTTAAGCCGTAGAAATTAATATAAAATCAATAACCCTAAACCATTAACACTAAGGCCTAAAGCATAAACCATAAACTAAAATTAGAGATAATTTTTACAATCTTACCATAAAATATAGCTAAAACCGGAATTAGAGACCAACTTGACAATTTGAAAGTATAGAAATTTGAGATCTTGGTGACCAATTTTATAATTTCACCATAAAATATAGCATAAAATTGAAATTGTGGACTAAATTGACAATTTGGAAGTGGAGAAATTTGAGAGTCCAATGACCAATTTTATAATTATACCATAGAAATAAATAGGGGTCAATTTTGGCTAAAAATTAAATCTTAGAAATTAAAATGAACAAAAATATCATTATATTAAATTAATAGACTAAATTACAAAGATTAGTTAATTTCGACTAAAAGTAAATTTTTAGAGACTAAATATCACTACGAGGAGGGGATTTCTATATCCGAAGTCTAAACCCTGGGGATACTTGTGACTAAATTAAATTAAACTAAAACTTAAAGTTGACTAAAATGTAACATTTTAAATGCAACATTACCTAAAAAGTAATTAATCTCTAGCTTAAAAAATTGGTGGCTTATTTCCCTAAAAAATTTTGTCTTTTCTCTCTCTATTTTTTCTAATTGTCTTTTTCTTTTTTTTCAATCTAGCTTAAAAAATTGGTGGCTTATTTCCCTCCAAATTTTTGTCTTTTCCCTCTTTATTTTTACCAATTGTCTTTCTCTTTTTTCTTTTTTTTTTAAATTTAATTGAGTTTTAATTTATATTAATTTAATTGAAATTTCACATTTAGTTTTAGACTTATTTTAATTATGTCTGTGATTTATGCTTTTAGATTTTAGTTAGCTCAATTAGATCCTAAGTTTAATAAATTAATTCATTTCAGAAATTATTATTATTATTATTATTATTATTATTATTATTATTATTATTATTATTATTATTATTATTATTAAACTTTGATTTAATATAATTATACAAAAAAAATTTGATATGGATACATGAAGCTTTGATTTAAATATTTAATCAAATTCAAATGCATAGATTAACAAGTTGAGTCAGAATTAATCTCATACATCAATAACTCTAAACTAAACCATAAATATTAAACATCAAACCTTTAGCCCAACTCAAATCGAATTGACCCGAAAATTTAAATGTTGACCTGACCCGAAATTGACCCGAAATCGACCCGATTTTGACCTGACCCGAAAGCGACCCGAACTACTCGATTTTGACCCGAACCGAAAGCGACCGATCTGATATTGACCCGACCCGAAAACAAACGATCCGATTTTGACCCGATCCAATACCCGAACCGAATCCGACTCAACACAGACCCGAATTAGACCCGAACCCGAACCGAACTGACCCGAACCGAATCTAAACCGATTCTAAATAGACCCGAAATGACCCGAACCAAATGACCCGATTGCCACCTCTAATCTTTCCCGGTCTTTTTTGCCCAATTTTGGATGGATAAGTCTTTCTACAGTGCGGAGGAAAACGCCCTCCCCTCCACTTTTCTTTCTTTCCAACTTTCCTCAATACCAACTAGCTTAAAATTTTGTTTTCCTTTCAGTTTTCCTTGTTATTTGCCTTTCTTTTCAATTTTTCGCTGAACCAAGCAGATACTTAAAGATTAAATTGAACAAAAATAAAATTATATTAAAAATATAAGATTAAATTATAAAAATTAAAAATAAATAGGGGTTATTTTTAGATTAAATAAAAGTTTTAGGGGCTAAATTAAATAAAAATAATCATATTAAAAATAATCCTCTTCATAATAGACCTCTATAATATCTAATATGAATTAATCAAGAAATGATAGTCGGACATTGATGTTTATACCAAAAAATAAAAGGACAAGGGTACCGAGCCATATAGAGAGGGAGTGTCGTACTAGTGATATACAAAATTAACGACGACAACCAGCTTGAGGGCTTTCTTGGTATGAAAGATGGAAATGAAAAAAATGAAAAATTTGTTAACCAAAAGGCGGAGATTCATAATGTAACCCCTCGTCCCGGTCTGGCCGGATGACCGGTCCGAGTGCGCCACACGGGGAAAACCGAAGTGAAACCCGCTAAGGCTCCCTTTCGGTTAGCAACCCTATCTTTTTTTTCTTCATTTTAAACTTGTCTAGAGGAATATTAAGTCCTAAGTGAAATACGACAGCGGAAAACACCCATAGGAACAATCACCTTCGAACCACAAACATACATGACTAATCCATTTTTAAGCTTATAGGGCAGACCGTATCGGTACCCTAACAAGGGGTATCGGTACGCCCTAACCAGGTCAATCCAAAGAGTCAACTCCGGGAAGACCGTATCGATACAGCCCTTGAGCGTATCGATACACCCTTCCCGGTCAACTCTCCTGGTCAACGAAATAGGATCATATCGATACGCGTGGAACCCGTATCGGTACGCCCTACACTCACCCATTTCTCAAAATTCCAGTAACTTTGGAGGGTATCCGTACCCCCAGGGTTTCGGTACGCTAGGCGAAGATTGAGGCATTTGGGCATGGCCGTATCGATACGGCCCTTAGGCGTATCGATACGCCCTGCTCTGCAATTCCACAATTTTCAACTTGGTGACCTCAAACACGACTCTAGATGCATTTTTGGACTCCCCTAAGCTCATACAAACATACATACATCAAGACTACAACCGGGATTTAGCATGCGAGGCATTGAATCAAACGAAAATCATACAAACCAAGACTTCATGCAATTTCACAAGAAGGAGCATACTTAGCAAGCATAAGGCACCATACACTAGATATTGAAACATAAGGCATGCATAGGCCAACAACATACACATTTAGGCATGTTCACATAAGCAACATAACAAGCATAGACCGCAATCCATGAAACAAAAGCATAACACAACCATGAGTTTAACATGCTCAAACATAATCTCCTAAGGAGTTTGACACCAACTCCTAAACTCTATACCCCATCGTCTAGGCATTATTAAAAAACGCAAACCATACTTGAACTAGCTTGAGAACTCCAAAAGCTCCTCCCTCGCCCGCTTGCCTCCCGAACTCTAACGATCTGCACGTTGGAAACAAAGAGAGCATAAGCTAACTAGCTTAGTGAGAGAGGCTCTACAATTCACAACATGCAGTTTTCCAAAACACGTTTTATATGCAAGAAAGCAATGGATGCACGAAGGTCTATCTCAACAACAACACATGGTTTGCACAAGCATAACCAGCATACACGCACGGTGGACTACACATCACCGTTTCGACTAGTAGATTTCCAATGGGACTACACATCAAAGTACTATCCTACTAGTCACTACCGGTGGGACTACACATCACCGTAGTTTAGACCACCATCACGTGAGGCACGAACTAAACTCGACTACACATTAACAACTTAAAATGCACTCAATAATCACAACGTATAAACATTCAACATATTACAACAACATGGGAGTAGAGAGGCTTACACTTGGGTTTAGGTGACCCCTCAAGGTCCCACCCAAACCCCAAGAGGATCCATATCGAGCACAATGCAAAAATCAACAATTTCACTCACCGTTGTTACCCAAGAGAAGACCGAAGACCAAGCTCAAGACTCCGAAATCCCCGGATTTGTCCCCGAAGCTTCACCAACCAAATTTCTCGTTTCTAAACATTCCAACACCAAGTAAACAATCCCAAATCAGTCCATATTCCAAAATAGTCAACCCGGATTACATACCAAGCACAAGACATCAATTTTCTCTTGAAAACAAACCCAAAATTCCTAATCCCGAGCAGCCCTTAAGCACACCTTAAATCCACTGATTTCAACCCTCAAATTACTCCCTAAAGCCTCCAAAACTACCCTTACATATAGCCTATCCATCAGCCCTCTTATTTTCACATAAAACACCCCCAAAACTCAACTTAAAACCCCCCAAAACCTCATTCCGGGAAACACCCCAAAACTTTATAAAAATCATACCCATTGGACCCTTTAGATTGAAAACAACCCATATATCATTAATAGATCAAAAACCTAAGTTAAAGATGTTAAAAATGACATTTTTAATCAAAACCTCAAAACACCCAAAATACAAAAATCATGAGTTTTATAGGAAATAAAGGTATGTACTCGTAGAGGATGATGAGAGCAAGTAAAAAACGACCTTACCTTTGCAAAAGCTCCAACAACAAACAAGGTATGAAATGGAATAGTAACAAGGGGAAAGGGGTTTCTTTTTGTCGTTAAAATGAATAGTAGAGAGGGGAAGAAGATGACTAAAAAAAAACATTATTTTAGGTTGGTTTAAAATTAAAAGTCCAAAAATCTAAATGCCCTTAATGAAAAAGGGAAACCACAATAGGTGTCACCCATGGCTATTTGGGCTTGTTTTAAATATGGTCCAACTTGATTTTATTTGTCTTAGAACCCGAGGCCCAAACCATTATTTTATTATTTAAAAATTAGGAACCGAAACCCGAATCATTATTAAATTACTATTTTCACCCGACTCCCGAACCCGGGTGTTACACATAACCATCTTCTTACTTTGAATTTTAACCATTTGATTAACAAATTTTCTATTCTTCTATATTTTCATCCTTCATACCAAACAAAACTTAAAATCAACATATTCGAGAAAAAAACCATAAAGGGAGACAGCTTGAGTTACTCTTCGGGAGGATAAAAAAGCAACTTGATATGAAATTTTTCCTTGTATTACATGAGTATGAATGAGTTGAAATTTCTGATGTTCTTAGGTTTGCACCATTGAAAACAACTATAGTTGTGTGTGACTTGATCAAAAAAAAATTTCTTAATAGGTTACGTATCCAGTTTGATCGGTTTGAGAATAGAATTTTTATATTTCATTTGGTTGCCCTTTCGGTTTTTAAGGTTTCGCTCTAATTAATCCGAACTGACCTGCGTTGCACACCTAGTTTTGGTGGGTGTTGTGAGTCTCACATCGAGAATTTTCTGCATACACAGCGCCTCGAACGCGAGACCTTACTTAACCAATACTAAACTGTTTACCACTTGGACCAACTACCGTTGGTAATAGATCTTTTTATATTAAAATTTTGTTTTCATTTTCTATTTTATTTAAAAATTCATATTTTTGTGTAAATATCTAAAAAAAATATAATTTTCAAATAAATAAAATAATTAATCATTCTTATATAAATATTTGTATTATTTTAAATATAAAACAATCCTACATTCTATTTAGTCACAATTAACAATATGCATACAAAATTGTACAGTATCACACAACAGTAATCAGACAAACAATGAAATACGGTGTTCAGATACCATATACACATTAGTTAGGTATACATATTCCGACCCAGATTAATCAATCAATGAGTTGCATATTAGTAGTTATACAAAAAAATTAAAAATGTTTATTAGTTTAATTTTAAATAAATTGGTTCAATTATCTATTGAATTGTCTTGTTTTTCTGTGTAGGGGTGCTCATTGTTCGGTTGAAATTGAATTAATCGGCCAAATCGAATTAGTTGAATTAAACGACCGGCCACCAAAATTTGTTTGAGTGAGAAATGATTAATTTTTAAAAAAACCAGTTATTGGTTAATTCAGTTCAGATCGATTAATTAATCGAAAGAACTAAATTGTCCAAAAATATTAAATATATATATATATATATATATATGTGTGTGTGTGTGTGTGTGTGTGTGTGTGTCTTTAAGCCTATACCCATTTAAATTTTAGGACCCGACTAATTTCTAACTCAAATTAAAATAAATACCCAAAGTTATTTAACAAAAGTAAAGAAAAAACAAAAAAAACCCAAATTAAACTTTTTACATTTGTTTATAAGAAATTTCGATTAATTCAAAAATTGATCGAATTAGCCAAAATTTATTAGGTTTAATTAACATTTTTTTATAAAAAAAATCAGTTCTATTAATGATTAAAGATTAATTGTTTCTAATTAATTCAGTTTTGGATCATTTGATTTAGTTACCGAACGAATTAGCTTTTGGAATGCCACCTGGTCAGTTAATGTGAGAATGGGCCAGGCACTGACCTGTTCCATGCGTCTGAAACTAGGTTCATGGGCCTCCTTTCACGCCCAACAAAAGCCCACAATTAATCGAAAAATCTTCCTCTTCACAAGATCCAGATAGGGGTGTGCAAAATAAATTTTAACCGTTAACCGTAACTGTTAATTGGTATAACTGTTCATTTTATAGGTTAATTAACTTAATCATTAAAAGTTAAACGATTCCGGTTAATCTAACCGCTAAAAAAGATGATTAATGGTCAACCTATAGGCTAACCTATAAGTACTTTTTTAAAACTAAGTATGAAGTTTGTGTTTAAAATCTCTCTATTTAAGTTTTTGCTTTTGAAAATTTTAATACAATATTTATCGAAGAGATAGATTGATTATTATAAAAAAATAATAAATATTTGAAAAGAAAATTGTAATAGGTTAGAGGTTAACCTGTAATCGAACTGTTTTTTAACGGTCAACCACTATAATAGTTAATCATTTAAAAATTAATAGTTAATTATTTCTTTGACCGTTAGGTTATAGTTAATAACCGTTATAATAGGTAACCAACCGTTTAAGTTAAACGGAGCAATTAACCTACTACGAACACCTTTATATAAAGGTATACTTTTTAACAGGGGCGGTTCAAAGATTTTGGGGGCCCTGTGCAATTTATTAAAATTTGGCTCTTAATTTATAATCAGTAAGAGATATAAGTGTTTTTTCAAAAAAATACTTTAATACAAAAAATATTATTAAATTATCATCTTGAGAACCAAATAATTGACTTATAAACATCTAAATATCAAACATTTTCACTTCAAAATTATCATTCTTTTTGCATGTTTTAAGTTTTAGATAATTTTTTATATAAACATAATTATATATATATATAATTTTATAATTTTTTACAAATATTTAATTTAATTTATGTTCTCTATTTTCGGGGCCCCTCTCTCTTTGGGCCCTGTGCGGTCGCTCATATCGCGCCTGTCCAAAACCCCCACTGCTTTTTAACTATAAAAGCATGAGTATGGCGGTCCAAGACCGTCCCACATACCCGATATGTTTCTGAAATATGTACAGGTACATGTCGAGAAAGTCCATGTTTAAGGGGTACGGTTGGAAATTGGAATTAATTGGTTGCGTATGATAGATTGCATGAGATGAATAGGGATGAGCATTCGATGGATCGATCGAGTGAGGAGTTGACTCGAAAGATTTCGAATTAGTCGAGCTGATATGTCTTATTTTATAATTCGAAAATTTTTTGTTCAAATTTAATTGAAACATTTATAATGTTATGATATTAATTAGTTCTAATTCAAACGATTTTCTATAACCATATACAATACATATATGTTTTCCATTCTTTTCGTATCATATATATATTTCTTCCAGAAATTTGGTTTCACGTCGCTGCAAAACACGCAGTAAATAGTGCAACTGCTCAAGGTAATTGAGAAATGTAAGGCTGTGTAGGAAATGAGGTTGTCTGCCCTGTTGCTGCTGGAAGTGTTTGAGAAGGCTGGTGACTCTATTAACTAATATCTTCGATCAGAAACATATAATGTACGTATCAAGTTGATGACATTGCTTTATTTATTGTATCGAATTCTGATTTTGCACGTCAACTATGTACAATTGTAGGATGGCACGAGATCAAGATTATAAATCGTTAAGAGAAATTCAGTCCCTACTCGAGAAAGCTGGCTTTGCTTTGAAGATTTCTGTTGTAGAGGTGAGATTTGTTGTGTTTTTGTAGATAACTAAGCAAAAAGATGAGAGAATTTTTTTGGAAAATAGAAGTTTACTCTTTGGTTTTTCGTAGTGGAATACAAGAAGGTAGGCCTACTGAAATAGGATGACTTGGAGTACACGTTTAATAAAGCATAAACATGCGAATTTTGATGTCTTGTATTGATTGCTGTTATGAAATAGCATATATTCGGACATTGAAGAACGCCCTTGGTTCGCGGCTTAGCAGCAAGATCAAGATCGTTTCACACAATGGTGCAGAAGAATTCAGAATGCCGCGGCTCTCGAATTTTCACACCAAAGCCTAGTGTCACGGACGTATTCTCTCAAGCTCGATCCGCGCGGCGCTAACACTCTCGGCACGATGTTAGCAAGCCTTTCTTGCGCAACGCTTATGGCAAACACAAAGAGCAAAGAGTTTACAAGGAAAGGACCTTGTATTAAGCAACGAAAGCTTTACAAGAGAACTTTACAAGTATGAAGTGAAGGACTTCTTAGATGATTTACAAATGAGGGAGGTAGCCCTATTTATAGGCACCGACCTCCTCAACGGACGGTTAGGATCGATGTGATCCAACGGCTAGGAGTTTGCCTCCTAAAATATCTAAGGTGCCTAGATTTCTCTAGATAAGTCCCTACTTATCTATATACATCTATATCATTCTAAGGTATTCTAGAATGTTCTAGAGTTGCTCCTATAGATCTACACTTATCTATAGCCTTCTAGAATGTTCTAGAGATGTCCAGAGTTGTCCCGAGCCTTCCAGACTTGTCCCGAGCCTTCCCGAGTCTCCTGGGTCTTCTAGGTCCCTCCGGATGAGCCTAGATGGTCGTGGAACCTTCTGGAACCCCTTGGACTTGTGTGGAAACGTTTGGAGCTCACTAGGCCGTTCTAGATCCTTCCTTGGATCATCCTTGGCCTTAAAATGCTCAAGGCTTCTCATTTTGCCTTTGTTGGTTCATGAGCACCTGGTGAGGCTCTTCGAGTGCGCGTAGCGCACCTAGGTGGGGCACCTCGGTGCTTCTCGGTGCACCCTGGTGGGTGTGCCCCTCAGCTTGCTTCGGTTTGACCTGGTGAGGTGTGACACTAGGGTACCAAGTGCTTCAGGGAAGAAGATCGTTTGTTTTTTTCGATAGGGGTGGCCATCACCAAGGTGATGTTGTTAGATTAAAATTCGCAATTATAGGCACATGTGTAAACATATGATGCTATTATAAAGTATGACACAAAATTAAGTGACCAATTATGTTAGTCGTGTCATAGGTATTAAAGTGTCATAAAAATAAAAGTGTAGATACCATAAGATATATTTATAATTTAATGAAGGGCAGAGTTATAAATACTTAATAGTTGATTTATTAAATCAACTATATGTAGAGGTAGTGATCCCCAAGAAATATGTTAACTTGTATTATTCTTGTCCCGTCAGAGAGTTTTTATGGCAAGAGCTAACCTATCTTCTTGGAGATCACAACCCCTTTTAGGCGATCTTCATCAAAGGATTCAAGGTTTTCATCTATCGATTAATTCAGGTAGGTTTCTGCTTTCGATTTATTGTTCTTGATGATTTGACATGATAGATCATAGATTATATTTCATATTAATTTATGGTTTGGTTCTAACAAATATATCATACGAATTGTGCGTCATATGTTTTAATTTTTATACTTATCTGGTTAATGCCTCCTTATATTTGGAGTGATAAAATATTTTATTGTCATTGAGATTTTGCTCCTATTCTCATTTATGTTTTGATTAATTAATTACTTGATTTGTTTAAGCAAGATTTTTAAGATTATAGCATTGATTGGATCAGACAACATTGAAGTGACACATTCATATTCGCGAGCATAGTCCGTGCTATAATTATGGAAAAGAGTCGGTTGTTGAAAAATATCTTAAACTGGGTTTGTTGAATTGGTTTGAATTGGGTGATCAAAGCGACATTGAATCGATTGTGTGTACTTCCTTGAACCCAACTGACTTTAGAGCAAACTGTCTGACCCAACATGTGATCGTTGATCCAAAATACTTTTTGTCGAATGATTTAAGACCAACCCACAACCAACAAAAAAATCCACTATTTTGACCCGCCAGTTGTAACAGAGCCTTGCCTCTAGCTGAGTCACGAAAACTCGATTCTAACCCCATTGTGTAGTACATTTGGGTCACTCAATTATAGGTAAGGTTACATTTGGATCAACTAATTATTAAAGGTTACATTTGGACCATTCAATTATGGGCAAGGTTACATTTGGGTCACCCTTCATATTTAAAAAAAGTATATCAATTTGTGTATTAGATTAATTAATGATTTCAAATGAAGTACTCTAATGTTAACAAGGGTATACAAGTAATTTGGAAGAAAAATAACTAAATTAATGTACTTTTTTAAATACGAAAGGTGACACAAACGTAACCTTACCCATAATTGAGTGACCCAAATGTAACCTTTAATAATTGGGTGACTCAAATGTAATTTTACCCATAATTGAGTGACCCAAGTATAACTTTTAATAATTGGGTGACCCAAATGTAACCATACCCATAATTGAGTGACCTATTTCAAATTGAAACATCGGTATAATTGGTACACAAATTCGGGCTTGTTGATTAATGCAAATACAAGCATTATAAGTCATTTGATTAACCCTGTATTGGCAGCTACGCACTGTTTATTTTTAGTTTAGCATTTATTATTATTATTATTATTATTATTATTATTATTATTATTATTATTATTATTATTATTATTATTATTGAATTAATACGTTCTTTAAGTGTTTCATATTTAAGGTTGTGATTGGTCGAATCTATTAAGGTACGTTGAGTAAAAGTACATAGTTTCTTTACCCTCAGTGCTAAATCGGGCCCTAAGCATGTGGGCAACTCGGATAGGGCTTGTCTCGGCTCCTTGGGGTGCACGTCAGGTGCTGACTCGGGCTCTAAGCATGTGGGCAACTCGAATGGGGCGTGTCTCGGCCCCTTGGTGTGCACGTCGGATGCTGACTTGTGCTCCATGGCTTGGGCGGCATGGAAGGTGCTCGGTTGGGCCCCTTGGGTGTGTGTAAGGTGCTCCCTCAGATCCCTCTCTCTCGGACAACACATGGGGTGCTTGTCTTGGCCCCATGGTGTGCGTGGCGTGTGCTAGCTCGACTCCTTTGGTTGTGGAGGCCCCATGGGGTGCTAGCCATGGCCCCATGATGTGCGATGGTGGTGTGGACTTGGGTCTCTTGTTCGGATGAAGCATGTGGTGTGTTAAGGAAAGCACTGTGGTGTGCGGCTTGTTCGGTCATAGAGTGGCGGGCTGTGACAATTTAATTTGCTTATTTTTTACGCCAGTGTTGCTGCGTACATGTTACTAATTTAATAATAATAATAATAATAATAATAATAATAATAATAATAATAATAATAATAATAATAATAATAATAATAATAATAATAATATGTTGCTTGTTCGGATGAATTAATATGTTTTTTTAAGTGTTTTATATTTAAGGTTGTGATTGGTTGAATCTATTAAGGTACATTGAGTAAAAGTATATAATTTCTTTACCCTCTTGAATGAGTATTCAGTCATATTTTGATAATTTATGGTTTTGATTTGTGTGACTTGATTAGTAAAAATATTTGCTTTACTATTTTCTGTACGATTGTACCCATTATCAGATATTATGTTTCAATGATTAGGATTTGATCCATTGTTATTTGACAATTGAAAATATCAAAGTTTGACTTATGCTTTGTCAAGGTAATTTTACCATGATTTGGAAATATCATAATCAAGTTAGTTATTCAAGCTTTATATCGAGGTTATCTCTAATAAGTAATTTTTGAATTGGTTTAATTCATTACTATCATACTTTTGATTTTGAATTTTAGTTAATAATTGAATGTTATGAATTAGACTTTAATTTAGGCAAATGTATGTTCAAGGAATTTTTTGAAAAACAGTTAAAGATTCGATTTTTCAATTTCTGATAGCCCCATATAGACAACCTTATTTTGGTTATTTCATAAACTTAAGTATTATTAGAAACATCGGTTGACTGTTACAAATTTTAAATTTGAATATCGGTATATTTATGTTATATATTTTGAAATAAATTAATTGAAGCATCAAGTCACTAAAGTGACACTATTGTAGATTTTTTTTTTTATTTTAAAATATAGAACATTTCGCGCATGTAATTCAATTTATGTTAGTATTAATCGGCCCAAGAGAAGATTAATAATTAACATTGTTATATGTGCAACTGTGATAATAAACATGCGATAATTATTCAATTTTATATGTGAGTAATAAATCTGCCCAAAGGAAGATTTCTATTTGACATATTCTTATTATCGATGTTTGATTACTGTACCAAGATATCACTTGCAAGTTAATGTTTTGTCTAAATATGAAATATTAATGGAGTGTCTGATATCTTGATATGAGGTTTATCTATATTCAAATTTATTATTATTTTGGTTATCTTCTAATTTAATTGAAAGATAAAATTAAATAAATATTTTGAAACAATTAAATTCATATTTTGGCTTCAGATGTCTAGTATTTTAATGGATTAATTGAAACATAATGTCACCAAAGTGACCACTTTTGTGTAGATGAATTTATTTAAAATATCAAGATAATTATGTGTTTATTAATTGACCCAAAGAAAAGTTAATATTTGACAGAATTACAACAACATTGTGACGATAAATGTGTGACAATTATAAGATATTTTATGTGAACAATACATATTAATATATTTTTGACATAGTTTATTGTCAATGTTTGATTGCTACAACAAGATTACCGCTTAAAGTTAATATTATTGTCCAAAGACTTGATATTAATGTTGTGCTTGGTATCTTGAGGGGAACTAGCCATTATTTTGAATTTATTGCTTACTTATGAATATTTATGTGAGTTTTTTATTTATTTATGTTCTATATTTGATTAATTTATCTTTTGCTGTCAAAAATATCTCTTAAATACATTCTACACTCATGTTTAGTGAAACTAATTTCAAGGATTAATAGGAAAGACACTTACATATAGTATATGGTTGTATGAACATAGACTTTGTACTAAGGAAAGAACATTTTGCATCTCTCACAGCGGCAAACACCCATAAAAGGTATTTTGAGAGGTGAGATCGTTCGAATTGCATGATTCTAATGACCATAAAGCATAACACTCTAGATGTCTTTAGGAGCACAAATCTAAAGAGTTTCGTTGATGAAATTAATAAATGTTTGACACAAAATATTATGGTTAAAATGACATCACTTATGCATTCTTTGATGTCTATCAAGTATAAGGGTTAAGAAAATGTGAGGGAGTACATTATGAAAATGTTTAATATTGCTTCAAAATTTAAGGCACATAAGATCGAACTTTCTAACAGTTGTTTGTTCTTATACTCTTGGTACCATTTCCTATACAATTTAACGAAATACAAAAATAGTTACAACTGTAAAAAGGAGAACCGGGCTCTAATTGAGCTCATTTCTCATGTGTTAAAGTAGGAGAAAAGTTGAAGCATTATAAGTGTAAAATCACTCATTTGGTTAGTGCTCATTAAGTCAGTGTCTCTATGAATAAGGGCAACAAAAGAAAATATTAGAATAAAGTTGCTAAGCGTCCAACTCAAAAGAAACAACAATAAGTTACAAAGGGTTGATTCTTTTGTAACAAGTTAGGACACATGTGAAGTAATTAAAGTTTATAAGCGAGGAACTACTTCTGTTATTTTGAGTGATCCATGGGTTGTAAGTTTTATGATCCCACAATTAGGAATTATTTAAGGAGAGATCTATAACATTTTTAGGATGTTGAGTTTGGAGGGAAAAATAAGGTTAGATAGATTGCTATTGAGGAGGAATTGGATTACAATTTAATTCCTACTATCGCTTTTGACGATGTTTAGGTTTTCACACTTATCATTAATCAAGAAATGAATCAAGTACCTCATTAAAATAATGTTGAACAACTCTCATTCAAGATAAGGTAATTGTTTCAGATGAACAAACTCAACAATCTAAAAAAAACATGTGTCATTAAAGAGATCCACGATAGGAAGGAGAAATACTATTCAGGATTATTATATTATATCTCTTCAAGAAAATAAGGATAATAATGGAATGATAGAAAATGACTCAATCATTTTTTATCAAACCATAAAAGTTATAACTCTCAAAAGTAGATATATAAGAAGAGTACAAATTTATGCTAGATAATAAAGTTCAAGAACTTATCCCATTACTTGAAGGTGCAAACTAATTGGTTGTAAATGGATATTTAAAACCAAGAGATATGCAAATGATAATGTGGATATGTATAAGGCATTTCTTGTATTTAAAGGATACACTAAAAAAGAAGACATTAATTTTGGAGAGACTTTCTCTTCAGTTTCATTGAAAAACTCTTTCAGAATAATCATGACGCTTGTTGCTTATTTTTAATCTTGAGATACATAAGATGAATGTTAAGCTTGTGTTTTTCAATGGCGACATTGAAGAAATTATTTATACGGTATAATCATTAAGTTGTATCTTATTATACAAAACCAATGATATGTAAATTAAAGAAATTCATCTATGAGCTTACGTAAGACTCTTATTAATGAAATTATAAATTTCATATTGATTGCCGCATTCGGTTTTGAGATAAATTTGGTTGACAATTGTATATACTACAAGTTCGGTGGGAGTAAACTAAGTGATACTCATATTGCTAAAGAAGACAAATTTTGCTCTTACTCAATACCCTAAAAGTAACCTTGAAATTTAGAAAAATACAAAAGATTTCATATGCATAAGCTTTTTAGAATCTAATTTATGCTCAAGTATCTATGCGTTTGGATATTGCGTACATTGTTGGAATGTTAGACATATATTATAGCAAGTCTATTATAGACCATTCGATAGCAGCCAATAAGGTTATGATATATCTTTAGAGAACAAAAATTACATGATCACATATTGAAGTTCTGGTAAGTTAGAGATCATCATGTTTACATGCTTCGATTCTAATATAATATTGATGCAAAAGAATTTTGTCACTTGAGCTGCTAATTATAGATTGAATAGAAATACCACTTCAGTTATTTTGTGACAATAAATATTCATTCATTTATTCTATAAACAATAGGAACACTTAAAATTTGAAGCACATAAATATTAAGTTCCTAGTTGTTAAAGAAAATTCAGAGTGGTTGTGTGTCTATAGAGCATGCTGGTACAAACTCCATAATTGCGCGATTATTAAGAAACTATCACCCTAGGTCTTTCATGTGGGTGTAATGTTTTTAAGGAAATTCAGTTTTAGTGGGAGTTTTTAATTTTGAAAAAATGATCATTCGGTTTAGACACAATTTCGGTTACTTTAGTTTAAGGATATTTTAAGATTATTTTCTGCAGAAATAAAGTTCTTTTGGTTCATGCACACTCTGAATTCAGTAAAGTTTGATCCCTAAGGTTTAGGAGGACCAATTGGAAATAGACATATTCGGTTCACATAATTTTCCATGCTACACATTCATGATTGATCTGTCATTTGACTATATTTGTATATGTGACCATTGATGGGTCTAGTCATGATAAATATGGCAAAGGATGCTTTAATCCCATATGGATATAATTTATGGACGAGATTGTTATAGAATACCTATTATATAATAGAAATTTTTGAGCTCATAAGGTTGTACATTTATTAGGAAACGTATGTTGCCCAAGTGAGAGATTGTTGGATTAAAATTCGCAATTGTGAGAACATATGTAAAATGTATGATGCTATTATAAAGTATGACACAAAATTAAGTGACCAATTATGTTAGTCGTGTCATAGGTATTAGAGTGTCATGGAAATAAAAATATAGATACCATAAGATGTATTTATAATTTAATGAAGGGTAGAGTTATAAATACTTAATAGTTGATTTATTAAATCAACTATATAGAGAGGTAGTGGTCCCCAAGAAATATGTTAACTTGTATTACTCTTGTCCCCGTCAGAGAGTTTTTACGGCAAGGGC
Source organism: Hibiscus tridactylites (assembly GCA_958450335.1). Lineage (NCBI taxonomy): Eukaryota > Viridiplantae > Streptophyta > Magnoliopsida > Malvales > Malvaceae > Hibiscus > Hibiscus tridactylites. The sequence continues at coordinate 12,888,458 of OY288288.1, forward strand.
TAACCTATCTTCTTGGAAGATCACAACACCCTTTTAGGCGATCTTCATCAAAGGATTCAAGGTTTTCATCTATCGATTAATTCAGGTACGCTTCTTCTTTCGATTTATTGTTCTTGATGATTTGGCATTATAGATCATGGGTTATGATTCATATTAATTTATGGTTTGGTCCTAACAAATATGTCATATGAATTGTGCATCATATGCTTTAATTTTTATACTTATCTGGTTAATGCCTCCCTATATTTGGAGTGATAAAATATTTTATTGTCATTGAGATTTTGCTCCTATTCTCATTTATGCTTTGATTAATTAATTACTTGATTTGTTTAAGTAAGATTTTTAGGATTATTGCATTGATCGGATCAGACGACATTGAAGTGACACATTCATATTCACAACATAGTCTGTGTTATAATTATAGAAATGAGTCGGTTGTTGAAAAATACCTTGAACCGAATTTGTTGAATTGGTTCGAATTGGGTGATCAAAACGACATTGAATCGATTGTGTGTAGCTCCTTGAACCCAGATGACTTTGTAGCAAACTTTCTAACCCAACATGTGGTCGTTTACCCAAAAATACGTTTTTTCGAATCATTTAAGACCAACCTACAACCAACAAAAAACCCATTATTTGACCCGCCAGTTGTTACAGAGCCTTTCCCCTAGCTGGGTCACGAAAACTCGATTCTAACCCCATTGTGTAGTACATATCATGGAGGTTCAATCCTGATGAAGGGAGTGGCTCAATCCCTCTAACAAAAGAGGCGGTTTCCACTGACGACAGAAGAGATGGTGGCTCATGAAGCTTAGGCAGCACATCGATAGTAACTACTGGATGCTTGAACAAAGAAGTATGCGGTTCCGTTAATACTACGTGTCTTTTCGATAAAACCCTATTTTCTCTAAAGATTTTCTGAAGAGTAGATTGTAACCTTTCTCTGTAAGATCCTTGTCCTAAGGATAAAAGCGACTACCCTTTGCCCTTAAATTTGATTCAATGATCATGTCTCCTTTCATAGCATCCCTACATTCTATAAATTCTTCTTTATCCTCCAACTTGGATGAATCCTCTATTAATATTTGGCATAGTTGGGATCGAGTGCAACGATGCACTAGCGTGTACTTAGCAAAACACCAGAAGCATAATCCATTTTTCCGACGATCTTCAATTTCAGCTTGTGAGAATTGGCTGATGAAACCTTTAATCTTATTTTGATTCATTAACTTCAAAGAAAAATTCTGTTCTTGAGGACTAGCCACTGTACTATCAGTCTTAGAGCTGAAATTGATTACCATTGGAGTTCGGGTGGACTGATCAACACTCAATTCAGAATCCAGTGTAAAGTGTCCAAAAGTCCTATATTTCATGCACATGCCAACTCTTATTATTACTGTTTTTAAGCACATTTTAGGCATAAGTAGGGTCATGCATAGCATTTTACAGTATTTCATTGTTCTGCCTCACTTTTATAACTTATCATTTATTTGGTGAACAAGAGATAATGTTTTAGTGTATTCTTGTATGTAGGTACTAACAGCTGAATGGGGGAACCGAGGAGCGGAGAACACAATGCTGAGGAGAAAACCAAGGAGTTGTACTGAAGCAGTTCTAGTTGAAGACAAGTTGCTGCCGAGCACCTGCCGAGTAGAGTTGTCGTCGACCTCGCTGCCATCGAAAGCTGACTAAGGAAGTTGTCAGAACCGGAGCGTGACCTGTAGAGCAAAAACTCCTGAATCTATCGTCGGTGTTCATATGACTTTCCGACGTCTATAGCAGCAGCCAGGGCTGTTGAAGCGAAATTCTCAAGATTACTTGCGTGCTTAGGCAAACGAGATAGAGTCCACATTCCAAGCAAAGAAGGCAGCTTTTAAAGCTATATTAAAGATGGAAAGCTACTTTTAGGGACTTCTACTTTAAGGAGGAGTTAACCTAGTCTTTTAGTCTATAAATACCCATTGTACTCCTAGTTCAAATCATCCTAGGTTTTCTATAGACTCTTCTTGTGTTCTTCATTGCCGCCATGTTCTAAATTCTATTTGGGTTAGGGTTATGTTGTAACTAGTGAGAAATGGTTGTGTTAGGATTTTGAGTTATTTTCTTCAATAAAATATTCCAAGTTTACTTAATCCATTGTTCTTCATTCTTTCAATATTTCTACACCAATCGTTTGAGAGAATCCATTTGTCGGGCAAGTGCAAAGCTCACGAAAGGGTTAAGTACGATCACAACGTGCTGAGGCGTGACTAACTTGGTTCCACACTAGTCCACAAGTTTCAGCGGCTAAAAGGGATCACCAACCGAGTTGACTAATTTGGTTCCACACTAGTCCACAAGTTAGCTTCTCGAGCATCCTAACCTAGAAATAGGAGGGATCATTGTCGACTATCCTGCCGAACTTGGAGTATCTGCCAGACTTGCTGCTAGGACTTCTTTTCGTTCTACCTGCCGAGACAGTACACCCCTGTAGTGGTAGTGACCTGCTGCAGCCGCGTGACAGGTTCGTAGTTTGCCGCCCGCCATACCCGCCGAGGCAGCATATCGTTGCAGTATAAGGATAACTCATACCTATTACAACGCAGTTTTCACACTAAGTGGCAGCATAACCATGCATGCTCTATCAACCCGACTCACATTTTCTATTACTTGTGTTTCATCTACATTTCTTCTCAACGAAACAATTCACTTGTGTTTTATTTTACCATTGTGCAGGAACTACGAAACGGAACAAGCTGTCCAATCCTCGTGGGATTCGACATCTTTTATACTATAACTTGGTAGGAGTGTGCACGTTCTCTCTCACAAAAAGGGTACACCTACACGCCCTACAAGTTTTTGGCGCCGTTGCCGGATATTGGTAACAGTGAATTTCATTTTTCAATTTATACACCTTTTTTACCTTTTATTTTATTTTTATTTTTAATCGAAAAAAAGTTTACCGTGTCCTTTGCAAGTGCATGATTAGGGCCAACCCTAAGGGAAACCTTATCATTTACAACGATCTTGAGCGTGAAACTAGAAGAATTAAGAGGGAGCTTAGGGAAGTCTTAAAGAACAAAGACAAGGGAAAAGAAAAGGAAGAGACTGTGGTAAACGAGGACCCCCCCCCCCAATCGATGCCATGAATGGAAGGGGATGGCAGCATGACTTGTCGCCTAGAAGACCACAAGAACAACAGAGACAGGATCCCTATGATCCACCCAAGTGCAGACAACTAGAGACTTCTTGGAGCATGACTTCCAAAGGTTCGAGCCAATAGTGACTGAACCAGAGATAGGGGAGGACCATTTTGAACTGAAGCCCGTAATGTTCAATATGATAAACACACCACGACTCTTCGGAAGGACTACCACAGAAGATTCTCGGCAGCATTTACGAGGATTCTTGGACATTTTCCAAGCATTCAAGATACATGGGGTTCACAAGGACGTACTACAACTAATGTTATTTCCCTATTCACTGAGAGATAGGGCGAAACAACAGTTGAATAACCAGCCAGCCGGATCTTTTAATTTATGCGCAGAACTCTGCAAAGACTTTCTGGACTGATTCAGCCCGTCCAACGTCACCGATAGGCTGAGTAATGAGTTCACAGCCTTTAGACAAGGGGATGACGAACCGATGTACGAGACATGGGAGTGATACCAACAAATGTTGAATAACTGTCCGCTACATGGTCTACCGGCCTTGACTCAAGTATTTATATTCTATAACGGGGTTAACTACCCAACTCGAATGATGATAGATGCCTCGATCAATGGGATCATCCTAGATAGACCTTCAAAGGAAGCACTGCGGCTGCTGAACATAGTCACCAAAAATGATTATAAGTACCCAACAGCCCGCCGAGGCGGCACGAGGCGACCAACCACAACAAATGAGGTAGAAGCCTCAGATTTCGTAAATTTCCGCCTCGACACTCTGACGGAGCTGGTGCAATCCCCATGGAAGGTCCATTAAGTAAAAGCGGTTGAGCCATTCTGTGGCGAATGTGGAGGTAACCACGATTCCTCTGACTGCACTGCATCTGCAAACTACATGGGAGGATATGAGAGGAATAACAGGCTTGCTCAGAACACCTATAATCCTAATTAGAGAAACCATCCTAACTTCTCCTGGAGCAACCCAAAGACAACTGCAAATCCACAACAGCTACAAGGAGGCTACAGCAGAATCAGTCCCGGTAGTAGATTCAGTAGCCACAACACAATAAGTCACTAGAAGCAACTCTGCAAACCTTTATGAAACAAACTAGTGAATTTATTGTTTATACAAACAAATTTATTGAGAAAACTGAGTCTTTTATGGATAGGACTGAGATGAAGATGAACAACCAGGAGACTGCCATTGAGAACTTGGAGACCCAATTCGGGAAGTTCACTGAAATCTACCACATCCGGACTATGGGAGCATCATCCAGCATCCCACCAGAAGCTGCCAAGCCCACTTATGAACATTGCAAGGCTATATCTACAAGAAGTTGGAAGCATCTGGATGAACCAAAGATGGTAGAACAGCCAAGAACTCAGCCGAAACAAACAAGTAAACTTGCCCCAACAGCACCAATATTAGCCGCTCTAGCAGCAACACCAGCCGCCCCAGCAGCAAAACATAAAAGCAAGGATTATCTTCCCCAGACTAAGCCCCCAAGCAAGGAGCAAAAAGAGGACATCCGCTGGCCAGCACCATTCCCCCAAAAGCTTAAGCAACAATAACAGGAGCACCAATTCAGAAAATTCCTAGATATTCTGAAACATGTGCATATCAATATACCTCTGATAGAAGCCATACAAAGCATACCAAACTATGCCAAGCATCTCAGAGATATGGTTTCTAAGAAGTAAAGGATAGGGGAATTTGAGATAGTGGTCATTACTGAAGAATGCATGGCTATGCTGCATAACAAGCTGCCGCCCAAGCAAACAGATCCGGGCAGCTTTGTTATACCATACAGGCTAGGCAGCAAGCACGAGACCAGAGCCCTGTGCGAATTGGGAGCCAACATCAACCTGATGCCAATGGCCGTCTTCGACAAACTAGGCATTGGACATGCCAAACCGACCTCTGTTATGCTTACACTTGCTTATCACTCATTTGTGCAACCGAAGGGAAAGATTGAAGACATACTGGTAAAGGTGGGCAACCTAATTCTCCTCGCCGACTTCCTCATCTTAGATTGTGAGGCCGACGAGAAAGCCCCTATCATCCTTGGGCGACCCTTCTTGGCCACGGGCAGAACGCTGATAAATGTGGAACTCGGGGAACTTACAATGAGGGTAGAAGATCAGAGCATAAGGATGAACGTACTACAACCCTCAGAGGAAGCAAAGGAATGCTCGGATGCAAGAGCTGCCAAGATCAGTGTGGAAATAGGCCAGGGCAGCAGCTGTCGCGACAGGCCTAGGGCAGATTGAAGGACCCCATAACGCAGCACCTAAAAGAACATGATGACCCCCCAGGAGAGGAGAAAAAGCTAAACCACCTCAGGAAGTGGTTATGTCTAGGAGATGCACCAAAATACACTCATAACATAACTTAAATTTTTATTTTATTTTCATTTATTTTTATGCATTAGGATTAGAATTTATATTATTTTAGGATTAGATTATTTTTTAGAATTTTATTTTTAAAAATTTATTTAATTATTTTTATTTTTATTTTTATTTTGACTTTAGGTTTAAGAATAAAAGAGCAGGATTAGGAAGGAGACCTAGTAAGAAGACCGCCCACCATTCTGCCGAGACAGCCGCCAGCGCAGCAACGCATAACGGCTAGTTGACCTTCAATGGCCAGCTGCCAACGGCTCTGAAATTAACGGGCAGAAATTCGTAACATGATCTAGGAAATCAGACCGTTGAGCATTTAATGCCGCCCGAGCACTTCTCGACAGCCCTTATATCTACACCTCTTACTCACTTCATTTTACTTTACTTTCACCTTTTTGATATCTTCTATTTGATTCCCCTGCTCTCTCACAACTTTCATTTCTAGTTTTAGTTAAAGCACAACCGTTCACATGGCTTCAACATCAACCCAAAAACCCATCTACACGAGGTTTTTCTTCAAGGCAGACAAGGAGAGATACAAAGAAAAATTCTCCAAGTAGGCAATATGGGAGGAACAAGGCTTTCATTACACGCATCAAACGAGAGACCGAGGTCTAGAGCCTGCCTTGTTCTAAACCATCCACTACAAGGGATGAGAGATATTCGCTCAGCGGCCTGATATAGCGAACATCACAATAGTCAAGGAATTCTACTCCTATCAGCCCTGCCCGAAGAAGTCTTTCATCTACGTCCACGGGGAGCCGGTTAAACTCAACGTTGCTGTCATCAACAGCTACTACGGACTCGATATGAACGACAACCCACACGAGAAATGGAGGCAGTCACTGATGGCTGCAAACTATTAGGAAATCAAGGCCAAAATCTGCAAGCCCAACACACCATGGCTGGGGGGGGCAAACATTTGGGATCTGTCCAGCGCCGCCACCTGCTCCCTGAGGCTATGTTATGGAACACGTTTGTGAAAAGGCGTCTGCTGCCCATATCCCACAACTCAACAGTTGACCAGTCGTGCCTCGTCTTAATTCATAGTATCCTGATGAACCGGCCGATCAACGTAGGGGAAATCATCTGCACAGAAATATACAATTGCTTCAAAAAGAAGAAAGGCAGGTTGTACTTCCCATCCCTTATCACAGGTCTCTGCACCAACTTCCGAGTCCCAGCAAAGCCCACAAACAAGCTTACAACTGCCAATGAGGGCTGGACCAAAAAGGTCCGCATTCAGATGATGCAGGATGCAGATAAAGAACCAGCAACGCCTAGTCAGCCCTCCGCCAAACAGTTTGAAACTCCAGCCACCCCCGGCAGTACTGACGTTACCCCAGACAAAGAAGTCCTCCCGCTACTGCACACACTTTTGGAATGCACAAAACGGATAGAGCGGTAGCAGTTAACCTTCATGAACTATGTGGGGGAGGCCCAAGAAGCCCATGTGACATATTTTCTTAAGAAATTTCCCGGTGATGTACCCACCATGCCACCCTATCTTGAGGAGCTTGCAACAGCAGCTCGAGAACAAAGAATTCCACCAGCCGCCACTGTCCGCTAGACAAACAGCCAGGTGCCCTCTCCTACGCATTTCTCGCACTACTCAGCCGCCACCCCATCCAACACAGTGACAGACTCTCCTGAGAGGCACCAGCAGAACTTCTCCCCAGCCTGCACATCTAATAGAGTGGCAGACACCTCCTCATTAGAGGAGATCAAGAAGCCGCCTCAGGAGCCATAAAAAACAGTAGTAGGAACAACAACATCCATCCCAATGACATTCATCCCTTGGGCTGCACCCACAGAGGAAGAAACCAGGAAGAGAAAGCGGCACATAATAGCCGAAGAACCTGTGGACCTCGAGACCGAGTCAGACGAGGATGATGAACCTCTAGACGCTTTCCCTACCAAACCGCAAGAAGAGCCACAACATACGACGAAGAGAGTCCAGCCGCCGCGGAAAGCAAAAACATCACCTGCTAGAACCGCCGCCAAGGCATCTGTCGGCCGCCGCTTCGTCATCCACACTTCTTCCTCCTCCTCAACTGACAAGAATCCAGCCTCCTCCTACCCCTCAACAAACTTTTAGTTATTTTTTTCCTTTCTTTTAATTTTTATTTCTGTTTATTTTTATCTTTAACTTGTATTTTTCTTGTATTTTGTATTTTATCTGTTTTGTGCATTGAGGGCAATGCCCATCTCAAGTTTGGGGGCGGGATAGCTCTCACATCATATTGTCTAGGCATCTTTAGTTGTATGTAGGTTTCATTGTACTTGCCTTAGTAATAATCGGAAAAGAAAAGTTTGCTATGACTTGTGCCTATGATAGGATAATCGACTAGTTATTTTTGCACCTAGTAAAATTGAACTTAATCTTGGGAAAAAGTATGAAATATGACTTAGATTTTTTTTCTTTTTGCCTGAAAATGTTAAATGTCTCTGTTACTTGCTGAATGTGTTAGGATATTTGATGAAAATTGCCTGTTGTTTTTTAGAATTCTTTGTAAAATTCTAACGATAATTGCATGTAGCCGCCGAGGCAGGAAAAAGAAACAAAAAAATGCAAGTACTGCCACGGCAGCAGAATCAAAAACAAGAAACAGTGTTGTTTACCCTAGAGGTGCCCGCAATAGGCTCTAGGAAGAATCATGTGCGAGGACACTCCGCTGCTATCAAAGTCCATGAATCTGAAAGTCTTAAAGTGACGAGCAAATTAGCATGAGTGAATGAAAGCCTTCACGGGATGACTCTATTCCAAGGGTTCGGTGTTTTGTAGTTTGCTCCTATCTCAACGTCAGACCTAGAAGAGTATTTGTGATAAGCTGAAGCCCTCATTGCCATGATTAAAAATAATGTGCTTAACTGTGTTGCCTCGACAACAAACCTTCAAATCACAGCAGCATCTTTGTTATTTATTTATTATGCATATTCAGTTTGTTTACAAATGTGCACACATCACACAGGCATGAGAAATTTAAATTTTGAGTTATTTTCTTGCTTAATTCTCTTCAGTAAATTTTATATATAGGTGCCACGGCCTTGAGGCAGAAAATCGGGTTAAAAGCTAATTTTTCTTTTTGACTATTATTAGAGCAAGTACTTTAGGTTGCATTGCTTGAGAACAAGCAACAGTTCGAGTTTGGGGGTGTTTAAAGTGTCCAAAAGTCTTATATTTCATGCACATGCCAACTCTTATTATTTTTTTAGCATTTTACAGTATTTCATTGTTCTGCGTCACTTTTATAACTTATCATTTATTTGGTGAACAAGAGATATTGTTTTAGTGTATTCTTGTATGTAGGTACTAACAGGTGAACGAGGGAACCGAGGAGCGGAGGACACAATGCTGAGGAGAAAACCCAGGAGCTGTACTGAAGCAGTTCCAGCTGAAGACAAGTTGTTGCCGAGCACCTGCCGAGTAGAGTTGCCGCCGACCTTGCTGCCCTCGCCAACTGACTATGGAAGTTGGGAGAACCAGAGCGCGATCTGTAGAGCAAAAACTCTTGAATCTATCGCTGGTGTTCATATGAATTTCCAACGTTTGTAGTAGCGGCCAGGGCCGTCGAAGCAAAATTCTCAAGATTACTTGCGGGCTAAGGCAAACGAGATAGAGTCCATATTCCAAGCAAAGAAGTCAGCATTTAAAGCTATATTAAAGATGGAAAGCTACTTTTGAGGACTTCTACTTTAAGGAGGACTTAACCTAGTCTTTTAGTCTATAAATACCCATTGTACTCCTACTTCAAATCATCCTAGGTTTTCTATAGACTTTTCTTGTGTTCTTCATTGCCGCCATGTTCTAAATTCTATTTGGGTTAGGGTTATGTTGTAACTAGTGAGAAACGGTTGTTTTAGGATTTTGAGTTATTTCCTTCAATAAAATATTCCAAGTTTACTTAATCCATTATTCTTCATTCTTTCAATCTTTCTACACTAGTCGTTTGAGAGAATCCATTTGTCGGGCACGAAAGTGCAAGGCTCACGAAAGGGTTAAGTACGATCACAACGTGCTGAGGCGTGACTAACTTGGTTCCACACTAGTTCACAAGTTTCAACGGCTAAAAGGGATCACCAACTGAGTTGACTAATTTGGTTTCACACTAGTCCACAAGTTAGCTTCTCGAGCATCCTAACCTCGAAATATGATGGATTATTGTCGACTATCCTGCCGAATTTAGAGTATCTGCCAGACTTGCTGCCAGGACTTCTTTTCGTTCAACCTGCCGAGACAGTACACCCCTGTAGCGGTAGTGACCTGCAGCAACTGCGTGATAGGTTCGTAGTTTGCCGCCCGCCATACCCGCTGAGGCATCATATCGTGGCAGTATAAGGATAACTCATACCTATTACAACTTAGTTTTCACACTAAGTGGCAGCATAACCGTGCCTGCTCTAACAACCTGATTCACCTTTTCGATTACTTGTGTTTTTATCTACCTTTCTTCTCAACCAAACAATTCACTTGTGTTTTATTTTACCCTTGTGCAGGAACTATGAAACAGAACAAGCTGTCCAATTCTCGTGGGATTCGACATCTTTTATACTATAACTTCGCAGGAGTGTGCACCTGCGCTCTCACAAAAAGGGAACACCTAGACGCCCTACATCGAGTAAGGTAGGTGTTGATTCAAGCGTAATTGTTAGAACAAAAGGATTATCGGGAGTGCCATTGTAACACCCGGGTTTAGGGGTCGGGTGAAAATAATGTTTTAATATTATTCGGGTTCGGTTTTATAATTTAAATAAATTAAATAATGGTTCGGGTTTTGTTTGCAAATAAAACAAAGGTGTTGGATCCAATTTTTAAACCCAAGCCCAATAGCCATTTCATTAATGGTAGTTTCATAAATATGTGGTCTTGTAAAAATAAAAACCCTTTTAATTTCAAACACCCAAAATTTGTGTCATCTTCTACCTCCCAAACACAATCCAACGTGAAACCCCCTCCCACCATTGAAGCTTCTATTTCATCTCCTCCATCCTTCATCCTTGATGATTTTTAAAAGGTAATGGTACTTTTGAACTGTCCTCACCTTCCTCTTTCTCTCCATGTATTTAGTTTTTCATAAAACCCATTGTTTTATGTTTTGAGTTTTTGAATTTTTAAGTTAAAAATCCTAACTTTGTTGTCCAATGTTGAAGCTTTTAAATTCTTATTGTTATATGTGTTATTTGTAGCCCGAATGGTCCAACATATATCATTTTTACTTGGTTTTATTAAGAAATTCGTATTTGAGTTTTGGAGGGGTTTTAGGAGGGTTTAGAAGTGAGTTTTAGGGCTGTTTTATGTTGGAAAATGAGGGCTGATGGTTGCATGATAGTTAGGGGTTCTTTTGGAAGCTATTAGGTGTGTTAAAAGAGTTGGAATCATCGGTTTTGGACTGTGCTAAAGGTCTGCTCGGGAATTGCATTTTGGGGTTGTTCTTGGCTCGAAAAACATGTGTTTTGTGCTTGGGTTGTATTCCGGATTTGCTACATTGTTTTGTGGACTGATTTGAGGTTAATTTACTTGTGTTGGGGCGATTAGAAGCAAGGATTTACGTTGGTAAAGCTTTGGGATCGAATCCGGAAGTGAGGAGGCTTGAGTCGACTTTGCTTGTTTTGCTTAAGGAAGTAAGGTGAGTGGTTAATGTTTTAATTTGATTTTCAAAGGTTGGTTTAAGCATGTAGATGTGGAAATGTTTTCAAGGATCATTTTGGTTCAAAGTTGGTTTTGGAAGAGTTTAGTTAGGACTTGAAAAGTCAATTTTAAATTCAAGAGTAAGTTGATGTGAATTGCCTCTTTAATTTCCCCCTTTTTCCAATTGTTTTCACTACTTGTGGTGATGGTTTTTTAAGCATGAAATTTAAATACTTGAGTAGAAGCATGTTGCTTATTGCTATATCGTTAATGATGTATGATGGTAATAATGGTGACGTTGTTATACTTTGTAAGATGTGTGTAAGTTGGTGCAGGTTGTGCACGAAAATGGTGAGTAAGACCATTTGCGATTGGTAGGATTGTAAGTTGTAAGTGATGCCTAATTGTGGATATTGTTACACCTTGTCTTGGTTGTGCATGGTATAGTGAGTACATGTCGCATGATAGTGATTGTATATCGTGTTGCATGGTTGGTGTCGAACCTCACGTGATGGTTGTCATTGCTCCGGTGATGTGTAGTCCCACCGGTAGCGAATGGTATAAGACCCCGATATTGTGTAGTCCCGCCGGTAGTGACTAGTAGAAGAGTACTTTGATGTGTAGTCCCATTAGAAAACTACTAGTCGAAATGGTGATGTGTAGTCCTACCGTGTGTGTTTTGGTTATGCTTGTGCATACCATATTGTCTCATGTTCTATCTCACTATATCATTCTCTTTTATGGTCTTGCTTTAATCTAGGATTATGTCCTCATGCATACCATGAAGTGTAATGCCATGTTAAATGCCTATATTGTTGGATTGTGGTTGAACTTGTATGTTAGTAGAAGGATTAGGTCGTTGGATGATTTGTATGCGTTGACATTTATTTATAAAGAAAGCTTTGAACCCTACATTGTCGTAGTTATGTTTTAGAGCTCCGCTCACTAAGCTTTATGCTTATGCTCTTCTTTTTCCGACAATGCAGATCTTTAGCTTGGAGTTAGCAAGGAGCAAGGAAAGGGCGTCCAAGCGTGTGGTAATTGCTCAAGTATGGTTTATTAAATAATGTAGTAGTTTAGCAATGGGAAATGCTACGTGTTTTAGGAGCTTGTATCTAGACTCCTTTGTGTTGGCCACATGTTGTTAATGCCTTATGTTGATGTTTTGGATTGATTATGGTTTGTAATGCATGAATGCTATGATGAATGTTTGTGTATGGTGGCATGCCCTTAGATGTTTAGGTTGCCTTGTTATGGTGCAAACCTCTTTTGTGTCATCTTCTGCCTTCCAAGGTCTTTGAGCCCATGTGTGACCTTATATGATAAATTGCCTTTTGGAATGCTATGTATGGATGCTTAGTTTTTGTTTGAATGCTTAAGATGCTTGAATGATTTGTGCATCACCTTGTGTTGATTAGTGTCCTTTGGCTCCTTGTGAAAGCATGCTTTTATGGTTGGTTTGCCTTAGGATTGATGCTAGTGTGTTGGTTGAGGTTTTAGAGGGATTTAGGGGCCTCCTTGTGCCTTAAATCAGCTCAAACCTGTAAGTTCGCAACAGGGGTATCGATACGGTTGGTCCCGTATTGATACGGCCTTCTTGTTTCAGGCCTCGTGTTTCAATACGCGAGGGGGCGTATCGATACCTTTTTGGTCACTGGAGTTACTGTCTAGTTCGGTATCGATACGGGCTTTTGGCGTATCGGTACGGTCACCTTAGCGTTGACCGTGGGAAGTCAACCGTTGGGGAGGGTATCGATACACTCCTTGGGTGTATCGATACGGTCTCCACGAGTTGACTTTGACCAGTTAACCTAGTCAAGGGGTATCGATACACCCCTTAAGTGTATCGATACCGCCTGCAGTTTAAGCTTAAAATTGGGCTGTAAAATGTTAGGTTGAGTTCGTTTGTTTGTCTCGTGAATGTTGTTCCGCTGTATGATCACATAGGGTTAAATACTCATCTAGACAAGATTTAAAATGAAAAAAAATTAGGGTTGCTAACCGAGGGGGAATCCTCTAGGGGTTTTCACTCGGTTTTCCCCGTGTAGCTCACTCGGACCGGTCATCCGGCCAGGCCGGGACGAGGGGGTTACATTTATTGGTATCAGAGCCTGAGGTTTCCGAGACCTCGGGTAGGTAAGTGAGGTAAGTTTGATGTGTTATGTTGTTGTTATGTCTCGGTGAATGTTTTTCCATGTATGCTTAATGTTTGCTTGTTAGTACGGTGTTTGAAAGCATGTGTTAGCATGATGCTTGTGTTGAAGCGTAGTGTCGAGTTCCCATTGCTACTATTAAAGGAATATACTTGAGCACCTTGGACCCTTGCTCTTGCTAACCCTAAATATTCTTTCTTGTGTGTTTTGTTTATTGTTGTATGGTTGTCTTTGGTAAGTTTGAGGCCGAGGCGTGGGCCTAGAGCTGGTAATCGTGAATCTGAGGTTTTAGAGGATGTGAATGATGAGAGAGTTCATCGCTTTAGTTCAGGGCAGTATGACCGTACCAGAGTTTGGAGTGCAGTTTGTTTGTTTGGGTCAACAGGCACATGAGCTGGTTTCTGTTGAAGGAGAACAACGTGACCGATCTTGACATGAGATGGTAAGAGAAGTGATGAACTAAGAATTGGCTTCGGAATGATGTCGATATTGTAGCAAGTAATTCCTCGATACAGTCATTGGGCTTGTTTTCTGATTAATTCTGGATCCACGCGTCCGTGTATTTTGAGTGAGTTTGCGAAGCAGTTGAAATCCACCTTGTGAGGTACTAGAGGTAGGTGTTAGTGTTACTGGCTCCTTCGGGGATACAGTCGTGGTCAGAAAAATGTACAAGGGATGTCCGTTGATGGTTTAGTGGCACGTGTTTTCAGTTGATGCGATGGAATTACTTCTTACGGTTTGATGTGAAACTATGCATGGATTAGCTTGTAGAACATAGAGTTAGGGTAGACTTTGAGACAATGAGAGTTTTCTTAAAGCTTACGGATGACTATGAGATTGTAATGGTAGGTGGGAATGTGGATTTCGTATCGAATGTTGATCCAGCTTTAGAGGTCAAAGATTGATTGAGTTAGTTGACAGGCTTGCCTAGCCAATGTGATGGATTTGATTTTGAATGAGGATTAGACCGCAGAATGTTAGAATAGTTTGTGTTTTCCTAAAAGTGTTTGGAAGAATTTCCCGGTTTGTCTCCTGTTAGAGAATAAGAGTTTGTTTTTGAGACCGTCTCCAAGTTTGCTCGTGTTTTGGTTGCTCTGTACCTTATGATTCTCGAGCGACTTGAGAGTGTTGAAGAATCAACTACGAGTTTGTTAGACCTTAGATTCATTAGGCCTAGTACGTCATCTTAGAGTATGACAGTACAATTTGTGAAGAAGAATGAGTGACAGTACGAGAATGTATTTAGAATTCAGACAGTTGAAACAAGTGATAGTGAATAATTAGTATCTGTTTCCGAGTGTCAGTGACTTGTTGGTCAGTTAGTGTGTGCTTCAGTCTATTTGAAGATTAATTTGAGATCCGATTATTACCAGTTGAAAATGAGAGAAGTTGATGTACCGAAGACAGCTTCCGGGGCATGATGTGATCGCTTTGAGTCTGAGTTGTGCCGCTTGGTTTGACTAGCATATTAGTTACTTTTGTAAGAGATGTTGAGTGGAATAATTCCCGAGTTCCTTGGTCAGTTGTAGTAGTTCTCGTAGTTGATACATGAGTATATTCGCGTACCGAAGAAGATCACGACAAGCTTTAGAGTTAGTGTTATAAATCCCATTAGAAGATTAATTGTATGCCAAGTTGTGCAACGTGAACTCCGAGTTAATGAAGATGTTCTCCTAGGGCATGTAGATTAGCCGAGTGTATTAGAGTAAATCCCAAGTAGACAGAAGAAGACGTGAGTGGGGAGAAATCGAAGACTGTGGCATATATCTATAGTTCTTAGGTTTAGCATTGTTACTTTCAAAGAATTGTAAATAGTCTTTTGAAGATAACTGCTCCTTTGACAAGTGCTACAGAAGAATGTCCAGTCGTGTGGTTAGATGCGAGACAATGAGCCCTTGAGAAACTGAAAGAAAACTTGAAGAGAACTTCGACCTTGATTCAGCCTATATCAGAGGAAGAATTTGTGAACCATAGTGATGCGTTACATGTAGAGTTAGGTTGTGTGTTTATGCAAGACAGAAGATTTGTGGCTTGATCATCGAGATAGTTGAAAGACCGTGGGAAGAGTTATCCGATATGAGACATAGAGTTAATTACAGTTGTAATTGCTACGAAGACTTGGAGACAAAGCTTGTATAGTAAGAAATGCACAGTGTGTATGTACATATCATCAGAACTTAAAATATTTGAATACTTAGGAATGGTTGGAACTTGAACAACATGAGTTGTTAGAATTGCTTGAAGACTGTGATCTCAAGATTGAGTACTATCTGAAGAGAGTCTACGTAGTAACCGACATTCCGAGTTATTTGTTGTTAGATTAGTAGTTGGGTTGCGAGATGTAGTTGCCGAATACAGTTTACCGAATGATAGTATTTTTGTGGCCGAGTTTCATGTTGAACCTACATTGAGTCAGAATGCTTGAAGAGAAACAGTTGCAAGACAGGTTCTTGGCACCTCACGTGCAAGGCATATCAAAAAGAAAACCTTCAGAGTACAGTTCAGAGATGATAGAATTTGTATTGTTAGAGACAGAATTGTTGTACCGATTGACATAGTGTTTTGAGATGTATTGTGTTGGCCGAAGCATACGGCAGTTCATTTGCAGTGCATCTGAGTTGTATGAAGACGTATTGTGGGTTGAAGATGAGTACTTCTGGGTTGAGTTGATGAATGACGTGGTTCAGTATGCGAGTAAGTGTATAGTTTGCCAGTGTGTCAAGATCGAGCATCAGTTTCTTCTAGTTTGTTACATCCGTGGAAGATTCTTAATGAAAGTGGGAAATAGATTTGAGGAACTTTGTGTCCGGTTCGCCTTTGATTTCTTACGAGAGGGTTTAGCCGAGTAAGCAATGATAGTTACATCGAGTGTGCTCATTTTATACATGTTCAAGCTACTTGTACCGTGAGTAAGATGACGGAGTTGTGCCTTAGCAAGATCTTGAGTTGTACAGTGTCTTGAGATCGATAGTGGCCGATAGAGATTCGAGTTTTGACAAGGTTTTTTTTTGAAGACATTTGCATAGTGTTTGGTTGTATGTTGAGGTCTGATGATCAGTCAGAGAAGGTTATGGGTTGGGTAATCAAACAATGTTGTATGAGATTGTGAAGCGGGCTAGTCCTGTTGCTTATCTGTTGCGGTCCCCACCAGTGTTAGAAAAAGATTTGTGATGTGCCTGTGTGTCTATAAAATGGGAGTGTGAGTCAGACCTGTTCTGTGATATATTGTAGAAGAGATCGAGTTGAGTTTGAAGTCGACATGCCCTGAAGAGTCAGTTGAGATCTTAATGTCAGATAGCAAATTTTGTGTGGTGAGTCTACCGAGTTGGTGAGTATGTTGTGGTGAGAAAGAAAGTGTGGAGGAGCATGTTTCAGTGACTCTTCCTGTCTGATAAATTTCGGGGACGAAATTTCATTAAGTGGGGGAGAGTTGTAACACTCGGCTTTAGGGGTCGGGTGAAAATAATGTTTTAATATTATTCGGGTTCGGTTTTATAATTTAAATAAATTAAATAATGGTTCGGGTTTTGTTTGCAAATAAAACAAAGGTGTTGGATCTAATTTTTAAACCCAAGCCCAATAGCCATTTCATTAATGGCAGTTTCGTAAATATGTGGTCTTGTAAAAATAAAAACCCTTTTAATTTCAAACACCCAAAATTTGTGTCATCTTCTACCTCCCAAACACAATCCAATGTGAAACCCCCTCCCACCATTGAAGCTTCTATTTCATCTCCTCCATCCTTCATCCTTGATGATTTTTAAAAGGTAATGGCACTTTTGAACTGTCCTCACCTTCCTCTTTCTCTCCATATATTTAGTTTTTCATAAAACCCATTGTTTTATGTTTTGAGTTTTTGAATTTTTAAGTTAAAAATCCTAACTTTGTTGTCCAATGTTGAAGCTTTTAAATTCTTATTGTTATATGTGTTATTTGTAGCCCGAATGGTCCAACATATATCATTTTTCCTTGGTTTTATTAAGAAATTCGTATTTGGGTTTTGGAGGGGTTTTAGGAGGGTTTAGAAGTGAGTTTTAGGGCTGTTTTATGTTGGAAAATGAGGGCTGATGGTTGTATGCTATTTAGGGGTTCTTTTGGAAGCTATTAGGTGTGTTAAAAGAGTTGGAATCATCGGTTTTGGATTGTGCTAAAGGGCTGCTCGGGAATTGCATTTTGGGGTTGTTCTTGGCTCAAAAAATATGTGTTTTGTGCTTGGGTTGTATTTCGGGTTTGCTACATTGTTTTGTGGATTGATTTGAGGTTAATTTACTTGTGTTGGGGCGATTAGAAGCAAGGATTTGCGTTGGTAAAGCTTTGGGATCGAATCCGGAAGTGAGGAGGCTTGAGTCGACTTTGCTTGTTTTGCTTAAGGAAGTAAGGTGAGTGGTTAATGTTTTAATTTGATTTTCAAAGGTTGGTTTAAGCATGTAGATGTGGAAATGTTTTCAAGGATCGTTTTGGTTCAAAGTTGGTTTTGGAAGAGTTTAGTTTGGACTTGAAATGTCAATTTTAAATTCAAGAGTAAGTTGATGTGAATTGCCTCTTTAATTTCCCCCTTTTTCCAATTGTTTTCACTACTTGTGGTGATGGTTTGTTAAGCATGAAATTTAAATACTTGAGTAGAAGCATGTTGCTTATTGCTATATCGTTAATGATGTATGATGGTAATAATGGTGACGTTGTTATACTTTGTAAGATATGTGTAAGTTGGTGCAGGTTGTGCACGAAAATGGTGAGTAAGACCATTTGTGATTGGTAAGATTGTAAGTTGTAAGTGATGCCTAATTGTGGATATTGTTACACCTTGTCTTGGTTGTGCATGGTATATTGAGTACATGTCGCATGATAGTGATTGTATATCGTGTTGCATGGTTGGTGTCGAACCTCACGTGATGGTTGTCGTTGCTCCGGTGATGTGTAGTCCCGCCGGTAGCGAATGGTATAAGACCCCGGTGATGTGTAGTCCCGCCGGTAGTGACTAGTAGAAGAGTACTTTGATGTGTAGTCTCATTGGAAAACTACTAGTCGAAACGGTGATGTGTAGTCCCACCGTGTGTGTTTTGGTTATGCTTATGCATACCATGTGTGCTCATGTTGTATCTCACTATATCATTCTCTTTTATGGTCTTTCTTTAATCTAGGATTATGTCCTCATGCATACCATGAAGTGTAATGCCATGTTAAATGCCTATATTGTTGGATTGTGGTTGAACTTGTATGTTAGTAGAAGGATTAGGTCGTTGGATGATTTGTATGCGTTGACCTTTATTTTTAAAGAAAGCTTTGAACCCTGCATTGTCGTAGTTATGTTTTAGAGCTCCGCTCACTAAGCTTTATGCTTACGCTCTCCTTTTTCCGACAATGCAGATCTTTAGCTTGGAGTTAGCAAGGAGCAAGGAAAGGGCGTCCAAGCGTGTGGTGATTGCTCAAGTATGGTTTATTAAATAATGTAGTAGTTTAGCAATGGGAAATGCTACGTGTTTTAGGAGCTTGTATCTAGACTCCTTTGTGTTGGCCACATGTTGTTAATGCCTTATGTTGATGTTTTGGATTGATTATGGTTTGTAATGCATGAATGCTATGATGAATGTTTGTGTATGGTGGCATGCCCTTAGATGTTTAGGTTGCCTTGTTATGGTGCAAACCTCTTTTGTGTCATCTTCTGCCTTCCAAGGTCTTTGAGCCCATGTGTGACCTTATATGATAAATTGCCTTTTGGAATGCTATGTATGGATGCTTAGTTTGTGTTTGAATGCTTAAGATGCTTGAATGATTTGTGCATCACCTTGTGTTGATTAGTGTCCTTTGGCTCCTTGTGAAAGCATGCTTTTATTGTTGGTTTGCCTTAGGATTGATGCTAGTGTGTTGGTTGAGGTATTAGAGGGATTTAGGGGCCTCCTTGTGCCTTAAATCAGCTCAAACCTGTAAGTTCGCAACAGGGGTATCGATACGGTTGGTCCCGTATCGATACGGCCTTCTTGTTTCAGGCCTCGTGTTTCAATACGCGAGGGGGCGTATCGATACCTTTTTGGTCACTGGAGTTACTGTCTAGTTCGGTATCGATACGGGCTTTTGGCGTATCGATACGGTCACCTTAGCGTTGGCCGTGGGAAGTCAACCGTTGGGGAGGGTATCGATACACTCCTTGGGTGTATCGATACGGTCTCCACGAGTTGACTTTGACCAGTTGACCTAGTCAAGGGGTATCGATACACCCCTTAAGTGTATCGATACCGCCTGCAGTTTAAGCTTAAAATTGGGCTGTAAAATGTTGGGTTGAGTTCGTTTGTTTGTCTCGTGAATGTTGTTCCGCTGTATGATCACATAGGGTTAAATACTCATCTAGACAAGATTTAAAATGAAAAAAAATAGGGTTGATAACCGATGGGGAATCCTCCAGGGATTTTCACTCGGTTTTCCCCGTGTAGCTCACTCGGACCGGTCATCCGGCCAGACCGGGACGATGGGGTTACATCAAACTTACCTCAGTTACCTACCCGAGGTCTCGGAAACCTCAGGCTCTGATACCAATAAATGTAACCCCCCGTCCCGGTCTGGCCGGATGCCCGGTACGAGTGAGCTACATAGGAAAAACCGAGTGAAAACCCCTAGAGGATTCCCCCTCGGTTAGCAACCCTTTTTTTTCATTTTAAATCTTGTCTAGATGAGTATTTAACCCTATGTGATCATACAGCGGAACAACATTCACGAGACAAACAAACGAACTCAACCCAACATTTTACAGCCCAATTTTAAGCTTAAACTGCAGGCGGTATCGATACACTTAAGGGGTGTATCGATACCCCTTAACTAGGTCAACTGGTCAAAGTCAACTCGTGGAGACCGTATCGATACACCCAAGGAGTGTATCGATACCCTTCCCAACGGTTGACTTCCCACGGTCAACGCTAAGGTGATCGTATCGATACGCCAAAAGCCTGTATCGATACCGAACTAGACAATAACTCCAGTGACCAAAAAGGTATCGATACGCTCCCTCGCGTATCGAAACACGAGGCCTGAAACAAGAAGGCCGTATCGATACGGGACCAACCGTATCGATACCCCTGTTGCGAACTTACAGGTTTGAGCTGATTTAAGGCACAAGGAGGCCCCTAAATCCCTCTAAAACCTCAATCAACACACTAGCATCAATCCTAAGGCAAACCAACCATAAAAGCATGCTTTCACAAGGAGCCAAAGGACACTAATCAACACAAGGTGATGCACAAATCATTCAAGCATCTTAAGCATTCAAACACAAACTAAGCATCCATACATAGCATTCCAAAAGGCAATTTATCATATAAGGTCACACATGGGCTCAAAGACCTTGGAAGGCACAAGATGACACAAAAGAGGTTTGCACCATAACAAGGCAACCTAAACATCCAAGGGCATGCCACCATACACAAACATTCATCATAGCATTCATGCATTACAAACCATAATCAATCCAAAACATCAACATAAGGCATTAACAACATGTGGCCAACACAAAGGAGTCTAGATACAAGCTCCTAAAACACGTAGCATTTCCCATTGCTAAACTACTACATTATTTAATAAACCATACTTGAGCAATTACCACACGCTTGGACGCCCTTTTCTTGCTCCTTGCTAACTCCAAGCTAAAGATCTGCATTGTCGGATAAAGGATAGCGTAAGCATAAAGCTTAGTGAGCGGAGCTCTAAAACATAACTACGACAATGCAGGATTTAAAGCTTTCTTTAAAAATAAAGGTCAACGCATACAAATCATCCAACAACCTAATCCTTCTACTAACATACAAGTTCAACCACAATCCAACAATATAGGCATTTAACATGGCATTACACTTCATGGTATGCATGAGGACATAATCCTAGATTAAAGCAAGACCATAAAAGAGAATGATATAGTGAGATACAACATGAGCACACATGGTATGCACAAGCATAACCAAAACACACACGGTGGGACTACACATCACCGTTTCGACTAGTAGTTTTCCAATGAGACTACACATCAAAGTACTCTTCTACTAGTCACTACCGGCGGGACTACACATCACCGGGGTCTTATACCATTCGCTACCGGCGGGACTACACATCACCGGAGCAACGACAACCATCACGTGAGGTTCGACACCAACCATGCAACACGATATACAATCACTATCATGCGACATGTACTCACTATACCATGCACAACCAAGACAAGGTGTAACAATATCCACAATTAGGCATCACTTACAACTTACAATCTTACCAATCACAAATGGTCTTACTCATCATTTTCGTGCACAACCTGCACCAACTTACACACATCTTACAAAGTATAACAACGTCACCATTATTACCATCATACATCATTAACGATATAGCAATAAGCAACATGCTTCTACTCAAGTATTTAAATTTCATGCTTAACAAACCATCACCACAAGTAGTGAAAACAATTGGAAAAATGGGGAAATTAAAGAGGCAATTCACATCAACTTACTCTTGAATTTAAAATTGAATTTTCAAGTCCAAACTAAACTCTTCCAAAACCAACTTTGAACCAAAACGATCCTTGAAAACATTTCCACATCTACATGCTTAAACCAACCTTTGAAAATCAAATTAAAACATTAACCACTCACCTTACTTCCTTAAGCAAAACAAGCAAAGTCGACTCAAGCCTCCTCACTTCCGGATTCGATCCCAAAGCTTTACCAACGCAAATCCTTGCTTCTAATCGCCCCAACACAAGTAAATTAACCTCAAATCAGTCCACAAAACAATGTAGCAAACTCGGAATACAACCCAAGCACAAAACACATGTTTTTCGAGCCAAGAACAAACCCAAAATGCAATTCCCGAGCAGTCCTTTAGCACAGTCCAAAACCGATGATTCCAACTCTTTTAACACACCTAATAGCTTCCAAAACAACCCCTAACTGTCATACAACCATCAGCCCTCATTTTCCAACATAAAACAGCCCTAAAACTCACTTCTAAACCCTCCTAAAACCCCTCCAAAACCCAAATACGAATTTCTTAATAAAACCAAGTAAAAATGATATATGTTGGACCATTCGGGCTACAAATAACACATATAATAATAAGAATTTAAAAGCTTCAACATTGGACAACAAAGTTAGGATTTTTAACTTAGAAATTCAAAAACTCAAAACATAAAACAATGGGTTTTATGAAAAACTAAATACATGGAGAGAAAGAGGAAGGTGAGGACAGTTCAAAAGTATCATTACCTTTTAAAAATCATCAAGGATGAAGGATGGAGGAGATGAAATAGAAGCTTCAATGGTGGGAGGGGTTTTCACGTTGGATTGTGTTTGGGAGGTAGAAGATGACACAAATTTTGGGTGTTTGAAATTAAAAGGGTTTTTATTTTTACAAGACCACATATTTACGAAACTGCCATTAATGAAATGGCTATTGGGCTTGGGTTTAAAAATTGGATCCAACACCTTTGTTTTATTTGCAAACAAAACCCGAACCATTATTTAATTTATTTAAATTATAAAACTGAACCCGAATAATATTAAAACATTATTTTCACCTGACCCCTAAACCCGGGTGTTACAGCCATATAATATTGTCTCCAAGTGTCGAGCCTTGTGAAAAGCATCCAACAAGGTACGAGGTTTAAACAATTTCAATTGTTTGTCAATATCATCTTTCATTTTAGTCACAAAACATTAAATGTATAGTTCTCTTGTAACTAAAGCTGATTTAAAATACTAATAAAAATCTCGTAATATTATTCAACGGTTCCTACTTGAGTTAATGTCACCAATTCAGCCATAGGATCCTCAAATCCATCGGGGGGAATCTATCTCGCATGAGTCTCAAATAGTCATTCCATGGTAAGTTGTATATTCCCCCTTCATTCCTAACCATCAAATAGTGCCATTGTAAAGACTTGCCATCCAATTTCAGCATAACTAATCTAATTTTAGAGTTTTCTAGGAATGATTTAGCTTCAAAAAACTGCTCTAATTTAGACCACCAATCACGAAATCCATTCCCATCAAATTTTGGAAATTTCAGTTTATAAGCGAAATTCCCAGCAATACTCAGATTGAGCCTAATATCTACTTTATTCAAATTATTCGGTGTTTTATCCCTAAACACATTGTCATTCGCAGCATATGTTCGATTCAGATTATTCACTACTCCATCTTGAAACACATTCATATTCGTTGCATAGTCCGTGCTATAATTATGGAAATGAGTCGATTGTTGAAAAATAAGCAACATGTAGCTCCTTGAACCGGGTTTGTTGAATTGTTTCAAATTGGGTAATCAAAACGACATTGAATCGTTGTGTGTAGCTTCTTGAACCAATTTGACTTTGGAGCAAACTGTCTAACCCAACATGTGGTCGTTGACCCAAAATACTTATGGTCGAATTATTTAAGACCGACTCACAACCAACAACAAAATCCACTATTTGACCCGCCATTTGTAACGGAGCCTTGCCTCAAGCTGGGTCGTGAAAACCCGATTATAACCCCATTGTGTAGTATATATCATGGAGGTTCAATCTCGATTGAGGGAGTGGCTCAATTCCTCTAGCAACAGAGGCGATTGCCACTGATGACAAAAGAGATAGTGGCTCATGAAGCTTAGGCAGCATATCAACAGTAACTATTGGATGCTTGAACAAAGAAGATGCCAGTGATTCCATTGATACTATGGGTCTTTTTTGTAAAACCTTATTTTCTCCAAAGAATTTTGAAGAGTAGATTGCATCCTTTCTTCCATGGCAGAAATTTTTATCTCCAAACAAGAATCCAAATCAAAACTTGGTGTTTCAAAATGACCTTCAATGGTGGATTCTAAGGATTGAACGTTGTCGTCCAAAAGCTTGAACATTCCCATGAAGATTAGCAAAATCCAGTGCCATGGTTGCGCGTTTTAGCGCTGTCACCCAAGTTAGTTTTACCCATAACCGAAAATGAAGAAGAAATAGATTGAGAGTGATGAAGGTGAGAATACCATGTCAAGAATGGCTATGATGCCTTTTTAACAGGTAAAAACACAAAATAGAAGAAATAGTTGAGGAAAACATATTAAAGCAAGAGATTAGAAGGAATTAGAGATAGAAAATCAGATAGAAGAGGAGAAGCATAAGAACATAGGAACTGCAGATAAGAAAACAAATTAAATTCCATTTATTTCTCAAGTTTGCAAACCCTATAGGGTTGGGATTTTAACCCCCAAAGTAAAACGACACAGTATAAACTATTACTAAAATGCCACCATTTTATTTAACGAAAATTGGCCAATAACAATACTCCTTGAATTTGATTAAATAATCATGTCTCCTTCCATAGCATACATACAGTCTATAAATTCTTCTTTATCCTCCAACTTGGGTGAATCCTCCATTGATATTTGGTATAGTTGGGATTGAGTGCAGTGATGGCCCGGTGTGTACTTAGTAGAACACTAGAAGCATAAGCCCTTTTTTCCATGATCTTTAATTTTAGCTTGTGAGAACTGGCTGCTGAAACCTTTAATCTTCTGTTGATTCATTACCTTTGAAGAAAAATTTTGTCCTTGAGGACTAGCCATTGTACTGGTAGTCTTAGAGCTGAAATTGCTTACCATTGAGCCCAGGTAGACTAATCAACACTCAATTCAAAATCCAGTAAGGTGGGTGTTGATTCAAGACTAAACGTTAAAATAGAAGGATTATCAGGAGTGCCATATAATATTGTCTCCAAGTGTCGAGCCTTGTGAAAATCATCCAACAAGGTACGAGGTTTAAACAATTTCAATCGTTTGTCGATATCCTCTTTCAGTTTACTCACAAAACACTCAACGCATAATTATTTTGTAACTAAAGCTGATTTAAAATACTAATAAAATTCTCGTAATATAATTCAACGGTTTCTACTTGAGTTAATGTCATCAATTCAGCCATAGAATCCTCAAATTCATTGGGGGAAAATCTATTTTGCATGAGTCTCAAATATCCATTCCTTGGTAAGTTGTCTATTCCCCCTACATTCCTATCCATCAAATGGTGCCATTGTAAAGCATTGCTATCCAAATTCAACATAACTAATCTAATTTTAGAGTTTTCTAGGACTGATTCAGCTTCAAAAAATTGCTCTAATTTAAACCACCAATCACGAAATCCATTCCCATCAAATTTCGGACATTTCAATTTTTAAGCAAAATTCCCATCAGTATTCAGATTGAGCCTAACATCTACTTTGTTCAAATTATTCAGTGTTCCATCCCTAAACACATTGACATTCGCAGCATCTGTCCGATTCAAATTATTCACTACTCCGTCTCGAAACACATTCATATTCACAGCATAGTCCGTGCTATAATTATGGAAATGAGTAAGTTGTTGAAAAATACCTTGAACCGCGTTTATTGAATTGGTTTAAACTAGGTGATCAAAACGACATTGAATCGGTTGTGTGTAGCTCCTTGAACCCAGCTTACTTTTGAGCAAACTGTTTGACCCAACATGTGTTCGTTGACCCAAAATACTAATGTTCAAATCATTCAAGACCGACCCACAACCAACAACAAAATTCATTGTTTGACCCGCCAGTTGTAACGGAGTCTTGCCCCGAGCTGGGTCACGAAAACCCGATTCTAACCCCATTGTGTAGTACACATCATGGAGGTTCAATCCCGGTGAAAAGAGTGCCTCAATTCCTTTAGCAACAGAGGTGGTTGCCACTGACGACGGAAGAGATGGTGGCTCGGGAAGCTTAGGCAGCATATCGATAGTAACTACTGGATGTTTAAACAAAGAAGAAGCATGTGGTTTTGTTGATACTACGGGTCTTTCCGGTAAAATCCTATTTTCTCCAACGAATTTCTGAAGAGTAGATTGCAACATTTCTTCAATGGCAGAAATTTTTGTCTCCAAACGAGCATCCAAATCAGAGCTCAAATTTTCAAAATGACCTTCAACAGTGAATTCTAGGGATTGAACTCTATTGTCTAAAGCTTGAACATCCCCATGAAGACTGGCAAAATCCAACGTTGTTTGGCTACGCGTTCTAGCGCCGTCATCCAAGTCAATTTTACCCTAACTGAAAATGAAAAAAAAATAGATTGAGAGTGATGTAGGTGAGAAGGTCAGGTCAAGAATGGCTCTGATGCCTTTGTAACAGGTAGAAACATAAAATAGAACAAATTGGAGAGGAAAGCAGATTAAAGCAAGAGATTAGAAGGAATTAGAGATAAAAAATCAGATAGAAGAGGAGAAGCATAAGAACAGAGGAACTGCAGATAAGCAAACAAACTAAATTCCATTCATTCTCAAGTTTGTAAACCCTACAGGGTTGGGATTTTAACCCCCAAAGTAAAACGAAACAGTATAAACTATTACTAAAACGTCGTCGTTTTATTTAACGACAATTGGCCGCTAACATACTCTGCCTCCGAGTCCTCCGCTACTTCTCCTCTTATTGGCTCTTCTGTTACACTCCCGCATCGAAATCCTTCTGACGCACCCAAATTCCTTGGCTAGCAGCAACAAAGCATGTCACAGCTCATATCGAACAAGGATGCTCGCGTACACAATCTTAAATCTCTTAGATCATAGTCACAGTAATAGAGCCAGCAACAACAAAGGTTGAGGCATAATATTAAATTGCGGTTGCAACGTTGTGATCACTGTCGTCCCTGGGCATGGGCAGGAGGGGCGCCCGCCCAGGTCCCTATTTTTTTATAATATTCGATATTAAGATTTAATTTTTGAATATTTATTATTAATGGTGTACTCTTAAAATTTATTTATTTAACACTTATTATTAGGACTCAATTTTTTCAACATTTGTTATTAGGGGCCTACTCTTGAAATTTAATGGCCTATTTTTCTCAATATTTATTATTAGCGACATACTCTTAATTATTTTCAGTACTTATTATTAGACCCGATTTTTTTCTAATACTTATAATTAAGGGCCCAATTCTCCCATATTTGTTATTAGAGACATTCTCTTAAAATTTAATTATTTAATATTTGTTATTAGGGGTCCAGTAGGTACATGCTTTTTTCAACATTTTTTATTAGGGGCTTACTCTTAAAATCTAAGGGCCTATTTTCCCAATATTTATTATAAGTGACATACTCTTAATTTTTTTATACTTATTATTAGACCCGATTTTTTCTAATACTTATAATTAAGAGCTCAATTCCCCATATTTGTTATTAGGGACATTCTCTTAAAATTTAATTTTTTAATATTTGTTATTAGGATCCAATAGGTACATGATTATTTTTCCAATATTTGTTATTAGGAGCATACTCTTAAAATTTATTTTCCCCCTAATATTTGTTATTAGAAACCCAATTTTTTTCTAATACTTGCTATTATGGGCCTACTTTCAAATTTTATTTTTAAAATTTATTATTAGAGGCCTAATTTTTTTCTCTAATACTTGTTATTAGAGGCCTACTTTTAATATTTATAATTAGAAACTTAATTTTTAATTCGATTTTGAGCCACTAAAATCTCAAAAACGGTTCAGGTTGTGGTTGCCGCTATAGCAGCTTGATTTTTCTCGGTAGTGTGGATGTGGAGAAAAGCCAAACGACGGGGGATGTTGAAGCAAATGTGGTCCTACAATCTCATGGTTTGTGCCTTCCAAACCCAACAACGCGTGCGCAATAATCCTTCATGATTGAAGTGGCTTTAGGTCAGATTTACCCACAATATCAATAGCATATATATTTGGTTCAAACTCAAAAGTTAAAACATAACTTTTAATGATTTGTTAAATTTGTAGATTGTTAATCCAAAATTAATTAATTTTTTATATTATTCTTTATTTTTAAATTGTTTTTTTATTTTCAGGTTTAAACCCTAAAATGATTCCGAATTCAGCCAATTTCATTAAATTATTCTTTAAATGCTTTTAGGTCATTTGTCTAATAATAACAATTTTAGTTCTTAGCTCACGTTGACTACGTCCCTGCCCTTTGTACATATGGAGCGGAGGAGAGAGCGGGGCAGTGTCTAGAGAAGCGGCTGGAGGACCGACAGTTATGGAAGAGGGGAGTTTAGAGGAGATGGCGGGGCGGCTAATGGTCCTAAGTTAGTTTTCAAGGAGAAATCCAGGGGTGGCTCTAAGGCGTTCAGTGGTGTAACGGTTTTCGTGAACCACATGAGCAAGAGAATACAGAGGAATACCCTTAAAGAAGCTTTCACAAGCTACGGTGAAGTGACCGATGTTTACATAGCTTACTATAACCGGAAGAGGCTGCATAGGAGGGACACTTTCGCTTTTGTTAGGTTTGCGTCTAAAGTAGAGGCGGAGCGGGCGGTGCAACTAGGTGATTACAGAAAGCTGGATGGCTTTTTTATTAGGGTTTTCTTGGATGGTTCGACCGAGAACGGGCAACCCAAAGTCAAGGAAAGTTCAAAGGTGGGTAACCACAATCACGGAGAAACTCAGAGGGTTCACAAAATCCTCAATAAAACAGTGGACGGAAGGTCATTCAAAGAAGCTCTAGTGGGCGGAGGAGCAAAACCTGGGGAAGTCAGTGAGGAGAAGCAAGCCAAAGAACTGGGAAGCTGCAACCAAGTGAGGAGAGATATAGTAACAAATGTTTGCGAACCTTTTTGCTTCAATCTGCCTCCTGAGGAACTGGTCTGGTTGAAGCGGTGTTTAGTGGGACAGGCTAAAGGGATGTATGATGCTAATTTTATCCAAGAAGTCCTCCAAGCGGACGAATTTAAGGTTACTGTAAGCGAGTGGTCGGGTTTTTTCGTGGTGATTCAGTTTGAGGAGGAAGAACAAATTAAAATTTTTTGGACTTAAGAAATCAGTTGCTGGAGACATGGTTTGATGATATCGACACAGTAGAACAGTTCCATGAAAATTATAAACACAAGCTCTGGGTTTGTCTTGAGAACATTCCCCTACAAGCATGGGATACAAAAGTATTCGTGGCCATTTCCAGTAGGTGGGGAAAAGTCATTAAGGTTGATGAAGAAGTGGCGGCAAGGAAAAGACTCGACTCAGCTAATGTGCTGGTCGGAGTTAAGCAACGATCAGATGTGCCGCCGTTCGCGAATGTATTCATTAATGGCAAGTGCTTCTGCATTAGAGTGTCTACCCGTGCTTATGAGGATGACAGGCGATGGATTGACGGAGAAGCTCCAGGCGGGAACGGTGCAGCGGAGGCGGTAGGTGATGGTGGAGAGATGGCCGGGCGTCGTTTCGATGATCTAGAACACGAAATTAATACAAAGGTGGCGGGCGGCTGGCCCGAGACAAATGAAGTAAGTCCAATAGTCTCGGGGGAGCAGGTGGCAGAAAGTGCAGCAGCTGGCAGTCATTCCAATAATACAGGATCGAGAGGTGAGCCGCAAAGTAAGAAGATGTGTGCCCCACACATTGATGACGGGGAGCAGGCTGCAACGTCTATACGGAAAAGTCAAATGGGCCTGGTTGATGTTCAAATTAGAAGTGCTACGGTATCCCCTAAAACTTCATCCAACTCTAGTGATTTGCTCGTGAATGAGGGGGTCAGCTCACCTGGTTTAATTAATATCAGGCCCAAGTGTGTTATCAGCCCGAGAGGTGTGAGTCCGTCATTTTTTAAATACAGACTCGGCAATATAATTAACTGGGCCTCCCATATCTCAGTAAAAGAATGCAGCGGCCCAAAAGACAATAGTTCCCACAGGCCCTCCGGCGTATATGGTAAAGGGACAAAACCATCTCTTGCCCAGAATCCAGTTCAACTTTTTTCCGGAGATCGGGGGTCGGACATGCAAGGCGTGGAGGAAAATCAGAGAGCTCAAAAAGGTGAAAGAGTGAAAGATGAGGCTGAAACGGAAGCAAGGCACATCGTGGAAATCTGCCAGGCAGTGGGGTTGGAGTTCGTGGCTGGAGAGAAAGAAGTAATGGGAAGAATTGCACAAATTGAGAAAGGAAAGTGAGGTAGGAGTCAGGCGAAAACCTAGGAAGGGAACGGTGAATAAGGTGAGTGCACAAGTGCAACTAATTATGAATTCTGATATATTATTAACATGGAATGTGAGGGGGACGGGTAGTAGCATAAAGAGAGAAGCAATTCGAAAGGTAATATCCAAGTCGAAGCCGGGGCTAGTGTTTTTTCAGGAAACAAAACGCGAAGAGGTAGATGGTGGCCTTATTTCTCAGCTGTGTGGGAGGGGGCATAAGTATTCTTTCCAGTACTCTGCGTCAGTGGGCGCGTCGGGAGGCTTAGTGTCTTGCTGGGATGAAGCCGTTTTCAAGTGCAGAAACTGTATGCTTCATAGTCGGTTTATAGTTCTGGTTGGGAATTTGCTTGAGATAGATATTGAGTGTATGATTGTCAATGTGTATGCGCCCAATTGTCGGTCAGAGAGAAGATTATTGTTTGAAGAAATTAAGAAAGTTTTTGAGAAGTTGAAGCTCCCAATTGTTATGGGTGGTGACTTCAATGTTGTGAGAAAGCCAGAGGAGAAAGTGGGAGTGTGTCTTCAGAGAAGCGAGATGGGCGAATTTGATGCTTTTATTGAAGATTTGGCTCTAGTGGATCTTCCCCTGACAGGGGGTTCTTTCACCTGGAGCAGTAGAAGGGAGGAACCATCTTTTAGCAGATTGACCGGTTCTTGTTGTCCCCTGAAATCGTGCAAGTTTGGCCGGATGCTATCCAGAAGATGCTATCCAACAAAATTTCAGATCATAGTCATGTTGTGATTAGTAGGATCAAATGGTGTATTGGTCTTAAACCTTTTAGATGGTTCACGTCCTGGGCAGACGAGCCGGAATATGATGCTGTTGTCGATGCAGCTGTCTTCCAAGCTAAAGGTAAAGGGATCAGCTCTGTCTTAAACGCCTGCAAGTCCCACTCCCAATCCTGGTACCAAACCCGATTGAAAAAAAACCTAACCTCTAGTTCGTGCCTGGAAAAATCCATCTCGGATTTGGAGAACTTTTCCCAAAAAGGGAAAGCTTCCTCTGACCAGTTGAAAGAGTTAGTGTCACTTAGAGGAAGATTATGGGCTAGTTATCGTAAAGAGGAGAGAGATTGGATTCAGAAGTCTCGGATTAGATGGTCAGTCGAAGGAGATAGAAACACTAGGTGCTTTCACTTGGTGGCATCTGCTAGGCGAAGGGCGAACCTGATTTCTCAACTACATGTAGATGGCGGTGTTGTGAGCAATCCTAAAGAAATAAGGAAGGTGATCTTCAATTTTTTCAGCGAAGCGTATAATAAGTCAGACATTATTGCAGTGGCTAATTTGGCGTGTGAAATGAAGATGATTGACACAACCTATGCTTCTAAGTTGGAAGAAAGTTTCTCTGAAAACGAAATCAAAACAGCAGTGTGGGCATTGGATAGCTCTCGAGCCCCGGGGCCGGATGGCTTCAATTTGGGCTTTGTTAAACGTTATTGGAATAGACTGAAGGACGATATTTGCCGGTTTTTTAGCGATTTTCATGGAGGCATAATGTCAGATACTTCGATTAATCAGTCATACATCGTCCTAATACCAAAGAACAATTTGCCTAGATCAATGGAGGACTATAGGCCCATCAGTTTAGCCGGGTGTTTGTATAAAATTCTGGCGAAGGTCCTGTCTATCAGATTAAATGGAGTAATGAAGGACATTATCGGCGAAACTCAGTTTGCATTCTGCCCTGGTAAGCAAATACTTGACTGCGCTTTAATATCCAATGAAATAGTCGATTATGTGAAGAAGAGGGAGATGCCGGGAATTATTTTTAAAGCCGATTTTAAAAGGGCATATGACTCTGTAGACTGGGGTTTTTTAATGGTTGTCTTGAAGAAGTTGGGTTTTGGCGATAAGTGGAGACAGTGGATCATGATGTGTATCTCGTCTGCTAGAATCTCTATACTGGTAAATGGATCTCCGACGTAGTTTTTCTCAATAAGCAGAGGGCTCCGCCAAGGATGCCCATTGTCCCCGTTGCTGTTCAACCTTGTTGCTGAAGCCTTGAGTGCTCTCATTAAAAAGGCTGTTAGCAAAGGTTTCTTTGATGCTGTACATATTGGCAATAGCAATGTTAGAGTCTCGCATCTGCAATTTGCAGATGATCTGATTCTCTTTTGTGGAGCTAGTGAGATGCAGGTGAAGAATGTGATAAGACTTCTAAAGGGGTTTGAGTACGCATCGGGGCTTTAACTTAACTTGCAAAAGTCAAAACTGATAGGAGTAAACATGAACACCGAAACTTTAGAAGCTTGGGCAGTCGCGGTGGGCTGCTCAACGGAAAAGCTCCCATGTACTTACCTTGGATTGCCTCTCGGCAGTCCCAAGAATTCGGTTGCCTTGTGGTCACCGGTGGTAGATAAGTTTAAAAGAAGAATGTCGGGATGGAAGGCAAGGCTGCTGTCGTTCAGTGGGAGACTGGTGCTAGTTATGTCGGTACTGTCAAACCTCCCGGTGTACTATTTATCTCTATTTGAAATGCCTGCAGCGATCTCTAAGCAACTTAATAAAATGATCGCTAGGTTTGTTTGGGGAAATCCAGAGAAAAGAACAGTCCATTGGGTCAAATGGAAAGTCATTTGTAGACCGAAAAACAAAGGGGGATTAGGCTTGATGGACTTGAAGCTTAAGAATAGGGCCCTTTTAAATAAATGGTTATGGCGTTTTGGTGCGGAAAAGGAGTCCTACTGGAGGAGAGTAATTCAAGCAAAATACGAGAAGGATTCAGATGGTCTTTTGCCTCTTAATCTAAGTAGGAACAAAAAATCATGGATTTGGAGAAACATATCTTCTCCACTAAGCAACGCAGCTGATCCTTTCCTAAGTAATATAGTTCTTGCGGTGGGTGATGGTAAGACCATCAGATTTTGGGAGGATGTGTGGGTAGGATGCACCCCCCTCAAAGCTAGATTCCCGCGAATATACGCTTTGGCAGTTAATAAAGATGGAAAAATCGAAGACTTTAGTAGTATGGAAAATGCGAGTTGGAGGTGGAATATTGCTCTTAGAAGGAATATGTTTGACTGGGAGATCCCACTGTGGGAGGAATTCATGAGTGCTATTAATTACGCGAAACCATGAAGGTTTCAACAGGACAGTGTGAGGTGGAAGGGAGCTTCAAATGGTGTTTATAGCCTGAAAGACTTTTGTAGGTTGATGGGTGACACGAGCTTAGCAAGGGATCAAATTTGGGATATGGTTTGGGCAAAGCTAGCCCCTCCGAAGGTGGAAAGCTTCACTTGGAAGATTGTACATGGAAGAATCCCCACAAAATCAGAGTTGGTTAAGAGAGGTATGATGGCTAACTCATCTCCATTATGTGCTTTTTGTGGGGTAGCTATTGAAACGCCTAACCATCTATTTTGCGAGTGTGGCTTCACGTGGTCACTATGGCAAAAATGGTGCAATGTATGGCAAGTAAACTTGGTCATGCCAAGTAAGCCTAGGCAACTGCTGGTTTGGTGGTGTGAATTCCAGCCGAGCATGAGGGAAACCAAGGTGTGGAGACTATCGTTTTTTTTGTATGGTGTGGACCATTTGGTTAGGTAGAAATGAAAATGTGTTTAAAAAGAAATCTGCAACGGTTAATGGCCTTTTCGATCTGATGGTGCTGAGATTAGCCTGGTGGTGTAGAGCAAAGTGGCCTAACTGTCTAGGTTCCGTATCCGATGTATGTCACATGCCTAAAATGTTCACTTCTGTAAACATCAGGGAAACGAGAGTAACCAATACTTGCTGGAGCCCCCCGTTAGAAGGATATCTTAAGTTTAATGTGGACGGTGCTGCCTTGGGTAGTTTTGGAGCAGCAGATATCGGGGGAATACTGCGCGACAGTGATTCCAAGATCCTAATGTTGTTTTCAAAAAATGTTGGTTTTTTGGATGCAGCAACAGCCGATATTTTGGCCATTGTTGAAGCGTTAAAGCTCTATCGATCATCAAAATGGGCCACGATGGATCACCTCCTAGTTGAGTGCGATAGCAGTGAGGTCGTCAAATGGTTCCTAAATCCATTGATGGCTCCGGGTTACTTTAGGAGGATTATTGAGACAACTGTGATAGAGGCTGCTGCAGTAAAGTGGAGTATCAAAGCAATTGTAAGAGAGCTGAACCCAAGTGCGGACAAACTGGCGAAGAAAGGCATCAATAGAACTGCAAATCTAGTGTGGTCAGTGGAAGACCATAGTTCCAGGCCACTTGAAGATTTCCCAGGAGAATAGAAGGACCCGTGAAGTTGTCTAAGCTGATAGAGTGTCGTGCCTATACGCAGGGGGTTAAATAGGTGGAATGGTAGGTTGAGTTGGTGCATCTCATATGTTAGTATAGTCGTGCCTATACGCAGTGGCAAGATGGGGTCATAATTGGTTTTAAATTGTATTTATTATGCTGCTAAAAGAGAATAGGTGGTATGTATGATCCGATGATGCTGGAAGGTCAGAAAAATGTGGCTTGGGATGGTGTTATGGTTCCCCCGTGATTTTCAGGCCTCTAACTTGTTGCACTCTTTTTCTCCCACCTAGGATTAGGGGGTTTTTTTAATGAGGCTCGAGTTAGAGGCGCTTTAGCAATAATAATATCTAAATCTTCAAAAAAATGCTTTTAGGTCAAATTAACTCTAAAATTGATAAATTTGATCAAATTACTCTTTAATTATTTTTAGGTCAAAGCGGCTCATGATCTTGATAAATTTAGTCAAATTGATCCTTAACTTTTTTTTTTGAGAGGTCAAAATCAACTCTAAACTTATTAAGTTTACTATAAAAATTTAAGTGTTAGTTTAATCAAAATTATTAAGTTTATGAGTTAATTTAATCAGATTTGTTGATTTCATAAATTAATTTAATCCTTAAAAAGTTTAAAGTCAATTTGACCACATACTAAATTCAAAGGCCCATTTATATTTTAAATCTTGTTTTTGTTTAATAAAAATGTAATTAACATTTTAAATCATAAATACCAAAAGTCCAATTATATTTCAAAAAGACGAAAAGCGTTGAGAAAGTATTTCATATTAAAGCCTCCAATGGATTTCGAACTGTCATTTACGTTTGAGGTTTGAGTTTCAAGTTGTCAGTTGCCTAATACAATGATAAAGTATATCATATTTTAAAGAAAATAACATAAATTCATATTGATAAGAAAATATTATTACCACAAATTTCATATATAAACAACAAAACCAATATGAAAAGGGTAATTATAATATATATTCGCGGTGATAACAAAAAATTTTCACAATTGTTTTAGTTATATGATTTAAGTTTTGTTTAAAATTTAAGGGTTGTCGTTAAAATTTAAAGTTTAGGTTTATAGGTTAAAATCTAAATTCTTAATCATATTATCCTAAACTTAAACCCTAACATCTAAACCTTAAATTCTAACTCTAAACTCTAACCTCTAAACACATAAACCTAAATCCCCTAAAATAGATCCGTAAACCTTAAAACCAAGACACTTGCAGAAACTTTCATATTAAAGCCTCCAATTATTTTAAACTTTCGTATTTAAATTTAAGTTTTGAGTTTTAAATTTTATGTATATTTTTATTGACAAGTGTCTAATATAATGATAAAGTATATCACATTTTAAGAAAATAAAAATAAATTCAGATTGATAAGAAAATATCATTAAAAATTATGACCACTAATTTCAATTATGAATGAAAATTATCAAAATAAAAAAAAAAATGATTTCATTTCTTTTATTTGTGTATGATGTGTTTCTCTTCTCCATGTTACGGGGGATTAATTAATGATTCCAATATTCCGTCGACTAACATGTGCGGAATTACATGAACTAGTGGGTCATGTCCCCTAAAATTTAAGAAAATTATTATTTAGTTTCTAGATGATTTTAAATGTTTATATTTTGATTCTTCAAAATAATCGAAAAGATTGTATTTGTGTCCTTGAAATTGTTAAATTTTCACATTAAAATATATTTAGGGTAAACTATAACGGATGTCACTTAATTATAGGGAATATTACAATTGGGTCACTTAATTATTAAAAGTTACATTTAGGTCACTCAATTATGGGTAAGGTTACATTTAGATCACTCAATTATTATAAGTTACACTTGGGTCACTCATTTATGGGTAAGGTTACATTTGGGTCACCCTTCAAATTTAAAAAATACACCAATTTAGTCATTTTTTCCTAACAAAACACTTGTATACCCCCGTTAACACTAGATTACTTCATTTGAAATCATTCATTAATCTAATACACAAATTAATATATGTTTTTTAAATATGAAGGGTGACCCAAATGTAACCTTACCCATAATTGAGTAACTCAAATGTAACCTTTAATAATTGGGTGACCCAAATGTAACCTTACTCATAATTGAGTGACCTAAATGTAACTTTTAATAATTTGGTGATCCAAATATAACCTTACTCATAATTGAGTGACCTCCGTTATAGTTTACACATATATTTATATATATTTATAAATTAAATTTAATTGATATTCTCAAACATAAATATTAGTTTTAAAATATGTGAATTTAAACTGAATTAAAAATACTAGGTCCGTTTGGTACTAAAAAATATTTTCTGCTTTTGTTTTCTATTTTCTTTCAGAAAACAATTTTCACTATCCGAAAACAAAAATCATATTTGGTTAATAGAAATAAAAACTTGTTTTTAGAAGTGAAAATGTATTTGATATATAGTTTTTCAAAATAGAAATGAACAAATAATTACTCAATAATTAAATTAAAATATAATTATTAGAAAAAAAATTATTGCAACTATAAAAAAATCAAATATAATTAAAGAAAACAAACTTTACAAATCAATAAAAATAATAATTTTTATATTTAATAAATATATGACATAGTCATACCATCTATTTTGTTGTGTTATTTGAATTTATACTAACTACCAAAACAATTCAATTTATGTATCCTTTAATTTTGTGCTTTTATCATGAAATGTGAACAATTGATTGTGTGAAACAACAATTTTATTTTGTTTAGTTGTTATGTTAGGATATTTTCAGAGTTATATATATATTGCTTCAAGGAGTTAATTGTGATAGTTTTGTTGCTAAGATAAGTTCAATGGTGTTTGGATTGGTGAAGAAGATGATGATATATAAGAAGACAAAGGTGAAGAAAACAAAGAATTAGGGATAAATTAATAGAATATTAAAATATATATAGATATGATTATTTTTTAGAGTTAGGACCAATTTAAAATAAAGTGTAAAAAT
Source organism: Hibiscus tridactylites (assembly GCA_958450335.1). Lineage (NCBI taxonomy): Eukaryota > Viridiplantae > Streptophyta > Magnoliopsida > Malvales > Malvaceae > Hibiscus > Hibiscus tridactylites. The sequence continues at coordinate 12,925,957 of OY288288.1, forward strand.
TGAGGACTAAATTTATTATTATTTAAATTTTATTAATTGTCTCATCATTTGTTGTTAAAAGTTTAACGAAAAATGACCAATTTATTAGTTGTTTTAAGTCAAATAAAGCTTTTATAATTTTTTCCATAATCGATGGACTTAAAAAATACCTTATAGTTGAAGAAATATTTATTATTTTTCCCAAAAAAAATATTTCTACAATGGTTTGAAAAATTAAAAAAAAATGCTTTTAGAAAGATTTGATCTCGTGTTGTTTTGAACATTATTTCTAAATTTTCAAAACAAATTTAATGAAAACTTGAAAACATTTTTTTTATGTTTTTCATATTTTGACTTATTTTATTTTTATTTTAGAAAATCATTTTTTATTCTACAATCAAACACATTATTTAATGTTTTCTATTTTTCAAGAAAATAAAAATAATTTCTATTTTCTAGAACCAAACAGACTCAATATTAATTTATCTTACGAGTAAAAAGTTTCAAAACTAATAAGGCATGCATTGATGAGATATAATTGGGATATACACACAAAATTAGTCGTTTTCTTGAATTTTTATTTTAATATTGGTTTTTTCTTAATTCTTATTTCTCAAAACGTGATTTTTAGTTTTTTTCAGAAATCTATTATGAAATCTCAAATAACTAATGTAAATGTCTCTTCTCCAAAAATAATATGATCTCGTTTATGCATTTTTTTCCTTCAATGACAATTTAACTGATAAATTTAAATTTTTTTAATTTTTTATGTCTTTTTACAATAATTTTTTTTGTTTTTCGTGCTTTCAAGATAACATTCATTTGATTAAAACTTTATTTTGATGTTAAATTTAAAAGTTTTGTTTGAAACTCATTGTTTCTATCATAGAGATCTCTTTTTTCCAAGTTTCTCAACTAATATGTTTCCTATAGAGACATCGAGAGCCCGAACATCATTATATACACAGAGACTCATTAAATTAAGTTTTCCAACAATTCATTTGGTGTTTAGCTCACCACATTTAGACATGGACCGAGCAATAAGTTTTCTTCCAAGATTTTTCCTTTGTCTTTGATTCTTGATAACATTTTGGAAGGAACCAACTTCTTATGCTTGTTATTGAAGATTAAATTAAAAGCAAATAAGAGTAAACCGAGTAGGAATAACATGCTAATTAGGGTAGAGAGTTAATATAAGTTGGTGTAGTTAGTGAAATTAGATTTTATAACACAAGGTCTCAGTCAACTTTTTTCGTCCATGACAAATCTTTTATTTTTCAAATACAAATTTGATTCTTTAATCATCATATGAACCCAATCAAACTTGATATCTTTAAATTTGTTAATATCTTCAGAATATTTTCTACGTATAAATTAGCATTATTGTAAAAACTAATTATCGTTAAAAAATTTTAAAATTAAATTTTAAAAATATATTGTCTGAAAACATATTAAAAAATTATATCGATATATTATACACATAATATTTAAATTTTTAGATTTTTCTCAAGCAGTTTTAAACTTTGGTATGATATTCAAAGTTCCTCAGTTGCTCATATTAACTCGTACATGACACGATTTTATTTTTATAATAATTATGTCATAATACTTTTTACTATATATTATTTTATACTAAAAAAACTAATGATATAGAGCTTCGATATCAATTTTTTATTGAATTTATTTTTATTTATTTTTGAATTTCATCAAAATGGGACACACTTACTTCTTAATTCTTCTCTACTTCTAATATGACTCTATCTTCACAATTACAAGAAATGAAATTTTTTACCCTTATTTATAGAGTTCAATGATCATTGAATTATTAACATGTGTCAACATTTTAACCATTACTCTTACAAATACTTAGATTCTTTTATAGATAATTCTAGATATAATATTTTATATTATACATATATACATGTTTCCATAGATAACTCTAAACAAACTATTAGTATTATTTAAATAATAAATATTAAAAATTATCTAGAAAGAGAGAAGTTTAGATTTATCTAGAATTTGTATTGACTTTTAACAAATATATATATATATATATATATATATATATATATATATATATATATATATATATATATATATATATATATATATATATATATATATATATATATATATATATATATATATTATACATATATACATGTTTCCATAGATAACTCTAAACAAACTATTAGTATTATTTAAATAATAAATATTAAAAATTATCTAGAAAGAGAGAAGTTTAGATTTATCTAGAATTTGTATTGACTTTTAACAAATATATATATATATATATATATATATATATATATATATATATATATATATATATATATATATATAGGGAGGAAGAAAGGTTGTCAGCCTAGAAGTACTTTTTGCAACTCTGGTACCCCTTTGTTGAGGTTCCTGTGGAATCCCCTCTCACGGTACATGAAGCAGCAACCATTACGTCCATCGTTTTGGCTAACGGTGACGATAAGCATGGCGAAACTAGAAATTTATGAAAGAAGAGATTACTATGAGATTAAAATTTTTAAAAGGGGTCATAATAAAATTTTAAAAAGAATGTAGAGATTATAGAACTAATTTTACTATTTTTCTTAAAAAAAACTATTTTATTAACTTTGAGAGAAAAAAAGTTGGTAGGAGACTACGTCCCAAAACTTATCCTATATTCCACCCTTGACGGGAAGTCGTTGGATTGGTAAGACTTTGTCGGTATCATTTGTTTGTTGGTAATTAACTCTTCCATTAGTTTCATTGAAGAAAACAATACCGACAATCCATGTTCGGGGCATAAAAAAGCAACTTGAGTTGAATGTTTTCCATGTATTTCATGAAAATGATAGGAGTTGAAATTTTCATTGTTTTTTTTTCTGGTAAAAGTATTATAACGTCCTGATTTTGGGCCTAGAAGAATTCGAGGTCCATAGAGTGTAGACTAGAGATCCGAGTTTTCGAGAGCGGCTCAGGGAAAACAAGGTTCGGGTTAAGATAAAAATATGAGAAAATGCTTAAAAATAATTATTAATTATATAAATTATTTTGGTAAAATCAATTTTAAGAAAAAGATTTTTGAAGTACGACATTTTGAGTTAGTGACTAAAATGCGATTTTTGCAAAGTTGTTTTAGCGACTGTTTTGTAGAAGGATTGGAACTTTGAATCTTTAAGGAGCTAATTTACCTAATTGTTTTTATCATATTTCTCTCTTAATTTGGGACATTTTAAAAAGGGTTTTATTAAATATTAAAAGGTTTAATAAATGAGAATTGACTTTTTCATTAAAATCTATTTTACGTTATTTTCTCTCATTCTATTTTTTTTAGCCAAACACTCTCCATTTTCAAGAAACTTGAGGTAATGCTCTTGATTTGCTGAGGTTAAGATTTCAAAGGATTCTTCAATCTTGATTTACAAATTCTTATAATTTTCCTTTGATTTTCAAGAACATCATATCCAATTGAGAGAGATTTTGCCCATTAGAGGTAAGGTTCGTTCCCTTCCTCTAATGATCAGTTCTTTATTGAAATTCCCAAATTATCAATTCTTTACATATGTTTTCTAAGTTGTTTTTGATGGATTAATCATGGAAGTTGGGTTAAATTGAAGTTTAATGTTGAGATTTTGTGATTTTCGTAATGCTACTATTTTCCTTGATTTAAGGCTGTTATTAATCAAGATTTGGATGTTAAATGATGTTGAAATAAAGGTTTTATCATAATAATCCTGAATTGGTTTGGATCTCTAGTTGTAGATGGCTAGATTTGGGGTTTTTGTGGTGTTTGTGTGAAATCTGAGTTGCTGGAGGTATAAGGACGTGACTAGATTGTTTTTTGATGATTAAAATTGGATGGAAGTGTTAGACATTGGTTGGGTTGAGTTTAGGAAGTAATCAAAGGTGTTTTCAGTTGTTTCGGATAGTTGTTTTGGTGTTTTTGGGCAAAGCAGCGAGTTGGCTTAGCTTGCTGGTGGTTTTAATGCATTGAGATGCATTAATTCTCCGTTCTTGTATGTTATAAACATGGGAGAATACATCAGACAAGATTGGTGAAGTTCTGGGAGCTCCTGAAGCTTGATTTCGCTTCGGCAAAGCAAGTGAGGCGTGATCAGTGAGTGGAATTGGTTTTATATGTCTTTAAAGGACTTGAAAGCAAGGTTTGGGGGTTTAGATTGAGTTTGAAGCACTAATCTAATCCCGGAAGTAAGTTTGGGATATTTCGCTCTCGTTTCTCGGTTTTTGTCCCATTGGTTTTATGATCATGCCCTTGTTTTAAATATAGATTTATACCTATTGTTTTATGTTTTTTTTAGAAATTAAATGATGATTTTAAAGATCCCATGATATAGAATTGATATTCCAATGATATAGAACCATTTGTGAAAATGTTATGTAATTGTACACGCTTTTGAAATGGGATGAGAATGTTTTAGATTGATGCATTGAAAAACAGTAGGTAATGATGTTTAAAATGAATATATTAGCATGATATGAGATTATTTTTACCGGATATAATTGGTCGACCAATAGGATGAGAAGTGCACTATAAAATACAAAATTCGTACGTGCTCTTTGGTTCGGGCAATGGGGGGTAGTGCCATCCCGTTCTAAAGTGAGAGTCTGATGATGTGAGATTCCATTGGGGTTAGGTCTTGGTGAAACACCCAAGCTTTGTGGCGATGAGATATGCCGCCATGAGAGTCCGATGATGTGAGATTCTATCGGGGTAGGACTTGACATTTAGTCAAGCTATACGCATATCCGAGTAATGTTGCTAAAATTCCAATATATGAGATTGAATATGAGATTCACATGTACCTTGTTTATAAATGATTTTATGCATTGTGTTTTGCATATGAGAATATGATTTGAGAAATGCTTTATGAGATTTAAGCATGTAAGGCTTTGCCTTGAGACTTTGCATTTTGGATAATGAATGAGATAGATGGTACATGTGGTGTTTAAATGATGTGAATTTTGCTTTGAAAATGATTTCAAGCATTAGATAGAAAGAACATGATGAGATAGAGATTTCAAAAAGAGAAATGGTTTTAAAATGCATTGTTGTGTTGGTTTGTTTTGAGCATCCCTCACTAAGCAATTGTGCTTACGCTCTTTTTTTCCCAACAATGCATAGAAATAGCTCTTTGGGCAGCAAGTAAGCAAGGAAGAATTCACCAAGGAGGGGCACTTTGCTCAAGTATGATTTTAGGTTTACACATTAGTAATAAATTGGCAATGGGAGAATGCTTTGTGTTGGGGAGATTGTGTTTTGGAACCCCCTGGTTTGAGGCATGTTTGAAATGCCCTTAATGAATTGTAAATGGCCTTTGCATTTTGGTTTTTGCTTTGGATTGGGTTTTGACTCTTTTATGGTCTTGAAGTATAGGAAGCATGCCTGTAGAATTGTTTGATGCTTATCTCTACGCTTTGATGATGATATTGCCTCATATGCTTGAGAGTTTATGATTAATTATGTTGTATGCTTGTTATAAGTAAGTTGGAGGATGTTAGAATGGATTAAAGTATGAAAAACGAGCAAAAGGATGCATATTTGGTACAGGCGTACTGATACCCTCGAAATAGTATCGATACGGGTAAGCCATTTTGGGCTTGGCGTACCGGTTCGGTAGAAGAGGGTACCGATACGGTCCCTGCGTAATTGAAAGGGCGTATCAATACTCGGGGGCATATCGATAGGGATTTTGGCTACTAGAAAACATGGTATTTATACAGGTCTTGAGGGTATCAATACGTTCTCTTTGATGTTAACTTTGGTAGCCTGGCCGTCGAGGGTGTATCGATACCAACCTGAAGGGTATCAATACAGTTTGCTATTTTGTTAGTTAAAAGTATCTTTAAATGTTCTGATTCCTTACGTCTTAGTCCTGAATATTATAAATGTAAATTAGATAAGTTTGGATGATTTTTTTGGAGCTGATATTTGACAGTGTAGCATGTAACATGATTAATTGAAAGATGGTAACCTAAAATTGGAAGAAACTCTCGTAATTTATAAAAGTTACGAAGTGGTCCTTAAAAGGTGTTTTCATGCAATTGAACCCGTAATCGATGTTTGAACGAGATGCGCTTGATTCCGCTGCGTTATCTCTCACATAGGATTATAATGAGCATCTAGAAAAGATAAAATGAAAAAATAGGGTCGTTTATTGGAGTAAACTTCCCAGTTCACTTCAATATTCCCCGTGTGACCCATTCGGTTCGGTCTAGAGCCATGTTTTGTAAGAAATGGGAGGTAAGATTGATGTGATATTGTTGTTTGGTTGAATCCTTGATAAATGCTATGTACGGTGATTGATTATTCAATGTTTTGATCATTGTTTGACTTGTATGTGATGCACGGTGTTTGATAACATGAATGGTGATTGTTATGTGCTGGTGGGGAAGGGAATTAAGGGTACCCATTGCCATATTATTACTAATGTAAAGAGAGTTTTGGTTTTGAAAAGTAAAACTTGAGCACCTTGGATTCTTGCTTTGGCTAGCCTAATTGTTTTTATTGTTGCATTATTTTTAGTTATATTATTTTGATAATGGGACCGTGATGAGAGCTTAGAGGCAATGTGCGTAACATGGTCAAGAATGAGATAGATGAGAATGTTGAGAATTTGTCGCCTCATCCTCCTCCTCATAGTGGTGGTGGAGTTGGAGCGGGAGCTGGTGTTGGAGGTGTTAGACCTCAGGCAGCGCAAAGGCAAGCTGCCGCTGATATGACAATGATGAGTAGCTAGTTTGGTCAATATTTTAGCGCTAATTACGCTTAAATAGTTGCTTTGTGGTGCTGAATCGTTGTCTATTGTGTGTTTTTCTGTGTAGGACTTCATGGCTGGAAAATAGACTAGAAAAGGCTGGATTTTGCAAGTTTTCTAGATTCATGGCTAGATTAGTGGGAATGAATTGGGGCATGAATGCGCTGACTCAAAGCCACGTCAGCATGCTTCTAGAAGATGACGTCAGCAACGCGTGATAAGCTATCAGCTGGGATTAGGATCAAAGCTTGTGATTTATCTTTTATTTTTGAATTTTAAACATTTTGGGATTTAATTATTATCACTTAGCATTTATCTTTTATATTTTTTAATATTTTAGGATTATCTCTTATCATTTTAAGAGTATTTTTAGGGTTTTAGGATGCTATAAATACCCCCTTTGGGGTGAGACTCAAACCATCTCTTGTTCATTTTTTCATTTTTACTTTGAATATATTAATTTCCTTTCTCTTCTTCGTTCTTACTTTCTTTTTAAAGTTTTCTTTTATTTTTATTTTTAAATATGCTAAGCATGATTTCTTCCATAATCATGCTTAGCTAATTTTCTTTAAAGCCGAGGGCTACAACAATGACTCAATTCTAACGGGAGGATTGAAAAGCGCTTTTAAAATTTCGGGAATCTCTTTCAGTTTTCTAAGGTTTGATTTCTAAACCAAAACGATTTCGAAACTAAAGATTGAATTTGGTCAGAATGTTGTTTTTTGTTAAATATGTGGGAGGAAAATCGGCTATTGAAGCACATTCGACTTCCTGGGAACACACTTAGTAAATTGATTACTAAGAAGAAAATTGAGATCAGAACCGTTGTTATTGAAACAACATAATCCGAGTCGGTTTTTACTGAACTTAAACGATTTTGATCTACAACATTGTTGTTGACTAGATCAACTTCGTAAATCGATATCAAAGATAGAACATAGGTATTCGGTTACAAAAGCGTAGTCTCAAGGATTGACCTTTGTAGGCAATTAATCGATATGAATCCTGAAGTGAAAATTCTTTTCCAATGATCCGATGAAGCTGAGTCAGAGCCAATGCCTAAGGCTTATTCATAAATACTGAATCTATTTCTTTTAAAACCTTGCTTTAATTTCCTTGTGTTCTTGTTATTTTGCAAACCCCCTTTTTACGGAAATACCATTCAACTCTCTTCTTGGCTCACCAATTGAACAAACAGTAATCGGGAAGTTTTTTTAGTCCCTATGGGATCGACCCTTACTTCTCTTTTACTACATATTATTTCCTTTATTTATTATCAGGGAAGAATGAATTATTTTTGACACGAAAACGACGTGTGTCGAATTGGCGCCGTTGCCGGGGACTTTGGCAAAAATTTACTGATTATTTTTATTTTTTTATGACCAGGAAGAATCCGGGAGAACTAGCAGACTACATCCCGGAAATCGAAGTATTCGTACGATGTCAGAACGCACAAACAAACCAAGAAAAGTAAAATAGATCGCGCCAACAGATATTACAACGAGATCTTGAGCTAGCATCCCAAACCATAACACACTTTGAGAATACCAATGAAGAACAAAATCCAATGGGAGACGCAGAAAAAACAATCCAGCAACTAACTAGGGCACCATATGACAATCAGCCCTTGTGCATAACCTTCCCGAATGGTACAACATCATTCCAATTGAAGACTATTTGATCCATCTTCTACCAAAATTTCACAGCTTGCCCTCTGAGAAGCCCCACAAGCACCTTAAGAAGTTTCATATGGTTTGTCTAAGTACAAAACTGCAGGGAGTTTCTGAAGATCAAATTAAACTTTGAGCCTTTCCTTTTTCTTTATCTGATATTGCCAAAGATTGGCTATTTGATCTTCCTTCTAACTCTGTTACGACCGGCACTAATATGGCTCGTTTATTTCTTGATAGGTTCTTTCCAGCAGCCAAGGCAAGCAAACTTAGGCGAAGTATCTTGAGTATCCGACAAAAGGATACTGAATCGCTGTACGACTACTGGAACGCTTCAAGAAGCTATGCGCCAACTGTCCTCAACACGGTTTGTCCGAACAAACACTTTTCCAATATTTTTACGAGGAGTTGACGCCTATGGACATGAAGGTAGTTGATGTAGCAAGTGGAGGAGCACTTGTCAACATGACCTCAACTGCAGCTCGAAGCTTAATAACAACTATGACATCCAACTCGCAATGGTTTCACCATTCGACTGAACCGTCTCGGCGAGTCAACGAGGTAAGTGTTCTGGAAAATAAAATTGATAAGTTGCCTGACATAGTTCAATCTCTTGTTGCAGGTAAAAGAATTGCAGCTAGGCTTTGCGGAATATGTACAAGCCTAGAACATCCGATGGACTGTTGTCCGATGGTGCAAGAAGAGAACGTTGCGCAATTGAATGTCGTGAGGAATTTGCCAAGACCTCAACAAAGGAAATATAACCACAATGCCAACTCATATAACCATGGGTGGAAAGATCATTTGAACTTCAGTTATGCGCAGAACCAAAGGCCAAATCAATCATACCAGCAGAAACAGCCTTATCAACAACATAAGTCAAATTTAGAATCCACTGTTGAGCGGTTAGCAATATCCAAGAGAAGTTCCAGAACCGTGCTAAGACTCATCTTCAAAACTCAGACAAACAAGTGAGCCAGTTAGCTCAAGCAATGGGAAGATGGGAGTCAAAAGGAAGACTTCCATCTCAAATGAAACCAAATCCAAAGGAGAACGTCGGTGCTATCACCCTCAAAAGCGGAACCATAGTTAACCTTGAAGTTCCAATGAAGGAAACTGAACAAACCAAGAAAGACGATGAAACACCACCTTCAAACTCCGAAGGTACAACTTCATCACATACATCTCCTCCACATTCTTCTCATGAAATCGCACCACCTTTTCCATCAAGATTGGTGAGGCGAGATAAAAGAGCCGAAGGAAAGGAAATAATAGAGGTATTAAAAAAAGTACAAGTCAACATACCTCTTCTAGAAATAATTCGACAAGTACCAAGGTATGCTAGACTTTTAAAATAACTTTGTACAACAAAGAGAAAGCTGACAGGACATGAGAAGGTAAATTTGGGAGAGAATTTATCTGCAGTATTTCAAAGAAAACTACCACCAAAAATAAAAGATAAAAGTATATTCGTTATACCATGCAAAATAGGCAACATTTTAATTAACCGAGCAATGTGTGACATCGGAGCTTCAATTAATGTTATGTCTCTTTCCGTTTATAAAATGATTACTAACGAACCTTTGAAGGAAACACGTGTTACTATTCAGTTGGCTGATCGTTCAATCATCTATCTGGAAGGAGTGCTCGAGAATGTCTTGGTGAAAGTTGATGTTCTAATTTTTCCTGCCGATTTCTATGTCATTGACATGGAGAACGATAGACAAAAACGTGCTCAGAAGTACTGTTGGGTCGACCCTTTCTAAGCACCGCCCATACCAAAATCGATGTAAGAAGCGGTATTTTAACGATGGAATTTGATGGTGAGGTAGTAGAATTTGATGTGTATAAAGCAATGAAATACCCAGATCAAGTATAAAGAGTTAATTCCATTGATATTATTGATCCTTTAATTAATGAATTCGCTAAAACTAATGTTTTCGATAATTTTTTCAAGGATCTTGAACTTTGCCGCAAAGAGGAGGTAAGGGAGTTAGAGAATATTTTTTTTTCAATTAATTCTAGTTTTTCTTTACTTCCCTCAAAAACTAAAATGTTACCATCAGTTTTGCAGGCATTAGTTATCGAACTCAAAGAGTTGTCGAAACACATCAAATATGTGTTCTTGGGAGAGAACAAAACCTTGCCTGTAATTCTATCGAATAAACTCTCGAAAGAGGAGGAAGCTGATCTTGTGACTGTGTTGCGTGCTCATAAGGAGGCCATTGGATGGACAATAGCCGATATAAAGGGATTAAGTCCCTCGACCTGTATGCACAAGATTAAGATCGAAGAAGGGGCGAGTCCTTCACGACAAGGGCAGCGGCGACTACTTTTCAGCGGTAAAACTCATTATTACTGTCTTGATGGCTTTTCAGGATTCTTCCAAATCCTTGTGGCTCTTGAAGATCAAGAAAAAACGACTTTCACATGTTCATTCGGAACATTCGCCTATCTTCGATTGTCATTTGGGCTTTGTAACGCACCGACTACTTTTCAGCAGTGTTTAGTAAGCATATTATCCGACTATATTGAAAAGGGAATTGAGGTATTTTTGGACGATTTTCTATTTATGGTAATTCATTTGGTGAGTGTTTGTTAAATTTAACAAACGTTTTGCGACGTTGCCTTGAGTTTAATCTTGTATTAAATTATGAGAAATGTCATTTTATGGTAGATACATGTTTAATATTAGGACATATCGTTTCATCTAACATAATTACTGTGGATAAAGCTAAAACTGATATCATACGCTCACTTCCTTACCCCACAATTGTGAGGGATATTCGTCTTTTCTGGGTCATGCAGGGTTTTACCGCAAGTTCATTAAAGATTTTTCAAAGATAACGCAACCATTGTGCAAGTTGCTCCAGAAAGATCAAGCATTTAATTTTGATGAGAAATGCAAGACTTCCTTCGATTTACTTAAAGAGAAGCGCGTGACAACACCAATTGTTCAACCACCGAACTGGGATTATCCGTTCAAATTGATGTGTGATGCGTCGAACACGAGCGTTGGAGCAGTCCTTGGCCAACAGATCGGAAAAGAACCTCACGTTATAGCTTACGCATCTCGCACTTTGGTTTCAGCTCAAAAGAATTACTCAACAACAAAAAAAGCTTTTCGCCATTATTTTTGCTTTAGAAAAATTCCAACCATATTTACTCGGTACTAAAATTGTTGTGTTTTCTGATCAAGCAGCTTTAAAGTACCTTATGAGCAAAAGGAAATAAAGTCGAGGCTTATCCGGTGGATTTTACTCCTCCAAGAGTTCGATCTAGAAATTAAAGATAAAAAAGGATGCGAAAACCTCGTTATGGAATATTTGAGTCGCATACCCCTGTCTACATCCGATTCATCGATTAATGATGAGTTTTCGGAAGAACGACTGATGTTGGCGCAAGGATTGACACCATGGTACACTGATATGGTGAATTATTTAGCCATGGGTAAGTTACCCCACGATTTGCCTAGAGCTTAAATCAATCGAATAAAGCGAGAGTCCCAATTTTATATTTGGGACGATCCGTATCTTTGGAAACAATGTTCAGATTAGGTAATTAGGCGATGCATCACCGAGGACAAGGTAAATTCGATTTTAAAATTCTGTCAATCTTATTCATGCGGAGGTCATTTTGGGCCTAAACGAACTGCGCACAAAATTCTTGAGTGCAGATTTTATTGGCCTAATTTATTTAGAGATGCTTACGTTTTTTGTAAAGCATGTGCCAGGTGCCAACATGTTGGCAATTTAAGTTGAATGAGTGAAATGTCGCGCAATCCAATCCATGTTTGTGAAGTCTTTGACGTTTGGGGACTCAATTACATGAGGTCGTTTACCTCTTCTTTTGGAAATTTTTATATTATACTTGTAGTCGACTACGTCTCTAAATGGGTAGAAGCAAAGGCTATCCAAAACAATGATGCTAAAACAACGACTAATTTCCATCGTGATTTTATTTTTTCTAGGTTCAACACTCTTAGAGCAATCATATGCGATAGAGGGAAACACTTTATCAATCGGGTCGTCGAAGCATTAATGAAAAAATATGGTGTTACTCAGCGGATAGCCACATACTATCATCCGCAAACGAATGGAAAAGCGGAGGTGTTGAATCAAGAGATTAAATCCATCCCTAAAAAAATGTAAAACCAAACCGAAAAGATTGGAGCTTGAAGATAGTTGATGCATTATGGGCATATCGTACAGCTTACAAAGGACCTATAGGAATGTCGTCGTATCGACTTGGGTACGGCAAGCCATGCCTCTTGCCAGTTGAGCTAGAGCACAAGATGTACTGGGTTGTTGAAGAGTGTAACATAGAAATGGATGTGGTAGCGGAAGCACGGCGGATGCACATCCAAGAGCTGGAAGAAATTCGTAGAAATGCTTACGATAGTGCACAGATCTTTCAAGAAAAAAAAAGCGTTTCATGACAAAAACATTTCATCTAAGTCTTTTTCTCTTGGTTAAAAAGTTTTATTATTTAATTCGAAGCTAAAATTTTTTGCAGGAAAACTGAAGTCAAAATGGCTCGGACCCTGTAAGGTGACTCAAGTATTTCTACATGGCGCAGTCGAAATTCAAGATGATTCGAGGAATTGATTCAAAGTAAATGGGCAATGATTAAAACATTTTTATAAGAGTGCCCCGGTTGGTTTTATTGAAGAAATTCGCTTAGAAATGCCAATCGCTTAAATAAGGTCGTCAAGCTAATGACGTTAAATAAGCGCTTAATGGGAGGCAACACATTTATTTTCTTCTATTGTAATTTATTTACCTTTAATAGAATATTTTATTTATTTATTTATTTAGCATCTTTCAATTTTCTTTAAATTATTTGAAATTATTTCTGTCATTTTTTTTATAACCCTTGATCGGATTTTGGATCGAATATGTGCAGGAATTTTGAACGTGGAACACGATAGCAAATCTCTTGGAACATGGTCGAGAATGAGATAGATGAGAATGTTGAGGATTTGCCACCTTCTCATCCTCCTAGTGGTGGTGGAGCTGGAGCGGGAGCTGGTGTTAGAGGTGTTGGACCTCAGGCAGCGCAAGGGCAAGCTGCTGCTGATATGACACCGTTGATTCAGGCTATAGCTGGGGCTTTTTAGGCAGCAATAGCGGGAATGCACGTGGCCGCACCTCAGCCTGGAGCAAATGGTGGTTTACCTTTGGAACGTTTGCGCAGTTTGGGTGGAACTGAGTTTAGAGGCCTATCTCTTGAGAGTTCTGAGGCTTGGTTTGAGAGTACCAAAAGGATTCTGGGTCAGATGAGTTGCAATGATGTGTAGAAGTTGGGTTGTATTGTCTCCTTGCTTCACGGAGATGCTTATACGTGGTGGATGACCATCACTGCGGGTATGGAACCTGCCGAGGTTACTTAGGCATTGTTTGTAAATTCTTTCAAGAAGAAGTATTTGGGTGTTCGTTATCTAGATGAGAAGAAGAGAGAATTTATATCATTGGTACAAGGAAATATGACTATTTCCGAGTACGAAGTTCATTTTGTTCAGTTGAGCCAGTATGCTCTTGAGCTGGTTCCTGATGAACAGAAGAGATGTGATCGTTTTCGCTATGGGCTGGTGAAGAATTTTAAGACCTACATTTTGGCTTCAGACTACACCGACTTTGATGTCTTAGTCACTCGAGCTAAGAACATCAAACAGAATTTGGGTTTGGCTGCTCGTTCAGGTGGTTCTAGCTCTGGAAAGAGGGCTGTTGAGTATGATGGTGGAAAGGATTGTTATAAGAAGCATAAGGATCAGAGGTATCAATCGGATCCAAGGCGAGGTTGTGGTAACACTAGTCGTGGTCAACAAGGCTAGAATGCTTTTGTTCGTACATCAGATTGTAATCGGTGCGATAGAAGGCACACGGGAGAATATTGGGGTAAATTGGGTATGTGTTGGAACTGTGGATCACGAGGACATATGAAGCGTGATTGTCCACAACCTGTTAGAGATGGACAAGCTCCGGTGAGAGTTGCTGAGCCACAGAGAGGTCGTGGGCGCGGTCATGGTAATTTTCAGCGTAGAGATGATGGTCAAAGGAATGTCGCACATGTGGTTGTTGTTCAGCCTGAGGGAGGTGGACATGCTAGAGTGTATGCGCACCGTGAGGGAAGGAATGACACGGATGTGATCGCAAGTACCTTTACTTTGCAATCCTTGATATTACTTTCTTTGATTGATTCTGGTTCTACTCATTTATACATTTTGCATGAGCATGCACAAGTGCTTGGTTTTCATGTTGAGTTGTTAGATGTTGGTATGCGTGTAACCAGTTCTTTTGGTGAAACAATTGTTACAAGAAAGTTTTATAAGAGATGTCATTTGACGGTTCAAGATCATGTGTTTGAAGTTGTCTTATGGAGTTACCTTTCTATGGGTTCGATGTAATTCTTGGTATGGATTGGTTAACTGAGCATAGGGCTGTGGTTGATTTTGAGACCAAGTGAGTTTCGTTGAAACTTGCCGATGATTATGAGGTGGTGGTTGTAGGTGAGAATGTGAAATTCTTATCTAATGTGGTTTTGGCTCTTGAAGCAAGTCGGATGATATGTTTGGGATGTGAAGCTTTCATAGCTTATGTGATGAATCCAAGCACAAAAGAGGTGCGAGTGCAAGACAAACGTATAATATGTGAGTTTTCGGGTGTCTTTTCGGAAGAGTTGTCTAGATTGCCTTCAAATCGAGAGGTTGAGTTTGACATTGAGTTGTACAAGAATACGACCCCAGTGTCTATTGCTCCCTATCGAATGACTCCGAAAGAGTTGAAGGAGTTGAAGATGCAACTTCAGGAGTTGCTTGATAGATGTTTCATTAGGCCTAGTGTTTCGCCTTGGGGTGCACCGTTCGTGTTTGTGAAGAAGAAGGATGGCACGATGAGAATGTGTATAGATTATCGTCAATTGAACAAGTTGATAATCAAGAACAAGTATCCTTTGCCAAAGATTGATGATCTTTTTGACCAGTTTCGAGGTGCTTCGGTGTTTTCTAAGATTGATCTGAGATCCGGATATTACCAATTGAAGATAAAAGATGTAGATGTGCCTAAGACTGCTTTTCGCACAAGGTATGTGCATTATGAGTTCTTAGTGATGCCGTTTGGTTTGACTAATGCCCCTGTTGCATTCATGAATATGATGAATCGTGTATTACATGAGTTCTTGGACAAGTTTTTAGTTGTGTTTATCGATGATATTCTCGTGTAATCATGTACCGAGTAGGATCATGATAAGCATTTGTGGATTGTGTTGCAAGTCTTGTTGGAAAATTAGCTTTATGCTAAGTTGAGCAAGTGCGAGTTTTGGCTTAAAGAAGTTGTTTTCCTTGGTCATGTGTGTTGAGATTTTATGTGCTCGATTCGATCAACCGTTCTTGCTCGCCAAGTGTAGAGAAGTTGGATAATTGGGTGTTTTAGTGGGAGGTGAAAAATTGGCAATTTGACACAAGGATTTATAGTGATTCAACCTTCTAACCAAGGTCTACATCCACTACCTTAGCTCCTCACTAAGGATTTCCAACAAATTCACTAAGAATTTCGTCCCCTTTTCTCGGATTAGGAGGAAACCGTTACAACCCTCAAAGCTTTCTACCCAAAGCTTGAAGGAACACTCTCTTTACAAAGAAAGACTTAGCAAACTAGAAATCCCTCTAAAAGGTGTTTGTTTGCAATTCTAAGCTCTCACCCAAAACCTAAACACTTGAGCAAATTTAACAATGTAAGCTCACAAGTGTTGTCTAAGCAAGAAATAGACAATTAAAGCTCTAGACAAATTTTGACATCATAATGTTGTAACAATTGAAGCATTAACCATTACAAGATGCTTGGAGGTCCCTTTTATACTCCTAATTGAGTTTGTAGCCGTTACTAGCCGTTGGGGATGATTTGGAGCCGTTGATGACTTTATTTCCCTTCATAAATGCTGTTCTGCAGCTATTCGTATCTATACGCTTGGAACCGTATCGGTACAGCCTTCATGAGAAACTAGCCGTTGGGCTCTTGCTAGCCTAGGCGTATCGATACGCTCGAGGGCATATCGGTACAGGTTCTCTTTTAAATGGTCATTGGGAAATAGCCGTTGGGGTTGTTAGAAAGGGGATCGGTACGCTTACCAGGCGTATCGAAACGATCTCGATCCATATCGAAACGGCCAAGTCTGTTTCGATACGGGTTTTGACAGTGACCAAACTGAAGCAAAAAGGTATCGGTACGGGTATAACCGTATCGATACGGGTAACGTGAAAAGTCAAGTTTGGCTATATAAAAGTAGTAAAAACATTGCCAAAAACCCTCTAAAATATCTCAAACATAATTTCAAGTTGTTTGGACTTAAAACAAGTTTTAAATTCTTTTCAAAACATTTTTCAATTATTATATCAAAACACTAGTTCTACAATCTCCCCCTTTTTGATATAATAAAACTAACTTGAAAAATTGTTTGGGATTCTCCCCCTTTATCTTTAAAAATGCGAATAAGAGATTAAAGATATGAAATCAAATAAAACTTCCCCTTATTCATTTGAAAATTCAATTTTTCAAACCATTTCTCCCCCTTTTTGTTATATCAAAAAGAATTTAAAAACATTAAGTTTCAAAATAACAATAGAGGAAAAAAATGACACACTTAAAATTTTTGGTTTAAAGTTGGCTCCCCCTAACTCAAAGCATCATAAGAATGTTAGTTCAACATATATGATTATCTAGTTGAATAAACTAAAAATAAAACAAATAAGTGCTAAAACAACTAGATTTTTTCTAACACTTGAACTCAAGGTAGGATGTGAAGCCTTTCTTCTTCAAGTGTTATTCCTATGTGTGCATGGAGCTCCCCCCTCAATTTTTGACTTGTTGATCACTCTCCATCACACATAGCAAAAGACAATCAAGTAATTTTTGGTATCCAAATTGCTTTGGATCCATAGACATTAGTAGCACAAAATTTAGTCACCTTAGGAATTCATTTTTCAATTTCATCCTTTTTAGTTGAAGTGGTTAGTCCTTTTGGGACCCAAACACTTCTAAAACATTTTCCATTCACAAATCTAGGGGCACTAGATTGTCTTACATAAAAATTTGATTTTCCAAAACTATTTTTCTTTTCAAGTTCATTGGAAATCAAATCTTTTTCCTTTTGAACTTTAAGAACCAAATTTTGTAAATCAAAACATTTTTGTTCAAAATCTTTCAATTTTGCTTCGAGTTCAAGATTTGTTTTGGAAAGCAAATCATTTTCAATTTTTATTTTTGAAATCAACTTTTTGTTCTTGGAAAATGATGCCTTAAATTCCAAAAGCAAATCATCATAAGCATCTTGTAACTCATCAAATGTATAAGAATTTGAAATAGATGAGTTAGAAGTTACCTCCCCCTCATTGAGGGCCATCAAGCATAGATGGGCTACTTCATCATCGGTGGAGTCTTCATCACTCCATGTGGCCACATATGCTTGTTTTGAAGATGATCCCTTCTTTTTCGATTTGTGGGAGTCCTTCATCTTCTTCATCGATTCATGCTTGGATTTTTCCATTTTTCTCTTCATGAACCGGGCAAACTTGTTGAAGAGATAGGCCATCTCTTCATCCTCACTTTCCTCCTCGCTTGAATCTACATGATGGCATGGGGAGGATTTGAGAGCTACGACACTAGTATTGATGCCTAGCTCCATGATCTTCTTCTTCCCCATCGCTCTAATCTCTTCCTTCTTCTTCTCCTCTTCTTTGTTTTTCTTCATTATTTGGTGAGTGAGAAGAGACCCCATGAGTTCATCAAGCTTCAAGGTTTTGAGATTCTTGGCTTCGATGATGGCGGTCCTCTTTGAGTCCTATGACTCGGGAAGGGAGTAGATGAGCTTTCGGACAAGCTTCTCTTCCGGGATGGCTTCTCCATAACCTTTAAGACCATTGGTGATAGTGGAGAACCTATCAAACATCTTCTCGATGTTCTCTTCTGGATCCATCTTGAAGTTCTCATACTCTAAGGTTAGGAGCCCAATCTTGGTCTCCTTGACTTCATTGGTTCCCTCGTATGTGACTTCAAGCTTGTCCCATACCTCTTTGGCACTCTCACAAGAAGACATCTTCTCATAGATGGTTGGGCCAAATGCACAAAAGAGCATGTGCAAGGCTTTGCAATTTAACTCCATCTTCTTGCGATCGTCGGCACTCCATTCCGCTTTGCTTCCTTGAGGCACAAACGGACCATCTTCAACTATGTCTCATAGCTTGTAATCACTTGACTTCAAGAAGAATTTCATCTTTGTCTTCCAATGGGCATAGTGATTTCCGTCGAAGAAAGGCGGTTTGTCGATTGATTGTGCCATTGAGCCGGTTGGTGAAATTTTGATCGAGCTTGCCGGATCTTCTCAATAGGATGTGAATCCCCTTCGATTGAGCCAAGATCTGATACCAATTGTTGAGATTTTAGGTGCTCGATTCGATCAACCGTTCTTGCTCGCCAAGTGTGGAGAAGTTGGATAATTGGGTGTTTTAGTGGGAGGTGAAAAATTGGCAATTTGACACAAGGATTTATAGTGGTTCAACCTTCTAACCAAGGTCTACATCCACTACCTTAGCTCCCCACTAAGGATTTCCAACAAATTCACTAAGAATTTCGTCCCCTTTTCTCAGATTAGGAGGAAACCGTTACAACCCTCAAAGCTTTCTACCCAAAGCTTGAAGGAACACTCTCTTTACAAAGAAAGACTTAGCAAACTAGAAATCCCTCTAAAAGGTGTTTGTTTGCAATTCTAAGCTCTCACCCAAAACCTAAACACTTGAGCAAATTTAACAATGTAAGCTCACAAGTGTTGTCTAAGCAAGAAATAGACAATTAAAGCTCTAGACAAATTTTGACATCATAATGTTGTAACAATTGAAGCATTAACCATTACAAGATGCTTGAAGGTCCCTTTTATACTCCTAATTGAGTTTGTAGTCGTTACTAGTTGTTGGGGATGATTTGGAGCCGTTGAGGACTTTATTTCCCTTCATAAATGTTGTTCTGCAGCTATTCGTATCGATACGCTTGAAACCGTATCGGTACGACCTTCATGAGAAACTAGCCGTTGGGCTCTTGCTAGCCTGGGCGTATCAATACGCTTGAGGGCGTATCGGTACAGGTTCTCTTTTAAATGGCTGTTGGGAAATAGCCGTTGGGGTTGTTGGAAAGGGGATCGGTATGCTTACCAGGCGTATCAAAACGATCTCGATCCGTATCGAAACAGCCAAGCCTGTTTCGATACGGGTTTTGATAGTGACCAAACTGAGGCAAAAAGGTATCGATACGGGTACAACCGTATCGATACGGGTAACGTGAAAAGTCAAGTTTGGCTATATAAAAGTAGTAAAAACATTGCCAAAAACCCTCTAAAATATCTCAAACATAATTTCAAGTTGTTTGGACTTAAAACAAGTTTTAAATTCTTTTCAAAACATTTTTCAATTATTATATCAAAACACTAGTTCTACAATGTGGTGTCGGCCAAAGGGATTAGAGTTGATCCTCAAAAAATTGAAGCGGTGAGGAATTGGAAGTCACCTAAGTCAGTTCATGAGGTGCGTAGTTTCCTTTGTTTGGCGGGATAGTACCGTAGGTTTGTGGATGGTTTTTTAGGATTGCTACCCCTTTGACAAAGTTGTTACAAAAGGATGTAAAGTTTGAATGGACATAGGTTCGACAACAAGCTTTCGAGAAGTTGAAGGAAGCGTTGACGCAAGCTCCTATCTTGATTCAACCTGAATTGGGAAAAGAGTTTGTGGTTTATAGTGATGCATCTTATGTTGGTTTGGGATGTGTGTTGATGCAAGAAGTTAGGGTAGTAGCTTATGCATCTCGATAATTTAAGGTGCACGAGCGTAATTATTCTACGCACGACATCGAGTTGGTTGTTGTGGTGTTTGCCTTGAAAATCAAGAGGCATTACCTTTATGGTGAAAAGTGTACGGTGTACACAGACCACAAAAGTTTAAAGTACTTGATGTCCCAAAAAGAGTTGAATCTTAGGCAACGAATGTGGCTTGAGTTGCTTAAAGATTACGACTTGACGATTGAGTACCATCTACAGAAGGCCAATGTTGTAGGCGATGCTTTGTGTATGAAAGTGGCGATAGAGTTAATGGTGATGTTTGCTCGGTTGAAAGTATCACGAGATGGTGGTTTAGTGGCTGAATTGCAAGTGAAACCCTCGTTGGTAGAGTTGATTAAGGAAAAACAGTTGTTAGATGATTCGTTGGTACCGCATGTTCAGAAGATTGCGGAAGGAAATTCAACGTACTTTTGTTTCAATGATGATGGTGTTTTGTGTTTTAAGAGTCGAATAGTTGTGTCAGATGATGTTGAGCTAAGGCGCACTATTCTGACTGAGGCTCATAACAATCATTTTGCTATGCACCATGGTAGTAACAAAGATGTATCGTGATATGAAGGATGAGTACTATGGGTTGGTTTGGAGAGAGACATTGGTGACTTTGTTAGTAAGTGCATGGTTTGTCAGTAAGTAAAAGCTGGGCATCAATTTCCTTCTAGA
The DNA here is from genome assembly GCA_958450335.1 of Hibiscus tridactylites. Classification (NCBI taxonomy): domain Eukaryota; kingdom Viridiplantae; phylum Streptophyta; class Magnoliopsida; order Malvales; family Malvaceae; genus Hibiscus; species Hibiscus tridactylites. The sequence continues at coordinate 12,946,916 of OY288288.1, forward strand.
TTGTTGCAACCTTTAAAGATTCCAAAATGGAAATGGGAGAGAATCACCATGGATTTTGTGATGACTTTGCCTTTGACACCATCCAAAAAGAATTTTATTTGGGTGATTGTTGATCATTTTACGAAGTGCGCACATTTCTTGGCGGTGCATACTACGTATACATTAGATAATTTGGCGGATTTGTACATCTCTGAGATTGTGAGGTTAAATAGGGTGCCTAAGTTCATTGTTTCGGATCGAGATCTGTGTTTCACGACAAGGTTTTGGGAGTGTCTTCATCAAACGTTGGGTACGCGCTTAAATTTTAGTACTTCGTATCATCCTCAAATGGATGGTCAGTCTGTGAGGGTTATCCAAGTGTTGGAAGACATGTTGAGATGTTGCATCATTGATTTCCAAGGTTCTTGGAAGAAATAGTTATCTTTAGTGGAGTTTGCTTACAATAACAGTTATCAAGCGAGTATTCAAATGGCTCCTTATGAGGCCTTGTATGGAAGGAAGTTGGTTTCTTTGCCCAATGTGCTTAAAGGCACTACGGAAAAAGTGAAGCTCATTAGTGAGAGGTTGAAAGCGGCTTCGGATCGGCAAAAGTCTTATGCAGATTTGAAGCGTAAGGAGATTAGTATGTTGTGGGAGATAAGGTGTTTCTGAAGGTTTCACCTTGAAAAGGAGTGATGAGATTTTACCAGAAGGGCAAGTTGAATCCGAGGTTTACTTGACCGTATGAGGTGCTAGAGCGTGTTGGACCTGTTGCTTATAAGTTGAGATTGCCTTCCGAGTTGGAGAAGATACATGATGTTTTCCATGTATCCATGCTTTAGAAGTATAGATCGGATCTGTCTCATGTTATGCCTGTGGAAGAGATTGAGTTGAATCCGGATTTTTCCTATGATGAAGAACCAGTTGAGATCTTGGATTCGAACAATAAGGTTCTTCGTGGTATGACCATTGAGTTGGTCAAGGTCTTGTGGCGACATCGTGATGTTGAAGAAGCCACGTTGGAAAGAAATGATGGTATGGAGAAGCAGTTCCCTTATCCTTTTCCTCCAGGTAAGATTTCCAGGATAAAATTTCCTAAGTGGGGGAGAGTTGTAACGCCACGATTTTGGGCCTAGAAGAATTCAAGGTCCGTAGAGCGTAGACTAGAGATCCGAGTTTTCGGGAGTAGTTCAGGGAAAACAAGGTTCGGGTTAAAATAAAAATATGAGAAAATGTATAAAATCGTTATTAATTATAAAAATGATTTTGGTAAAATCAATTTTAAGAAAAAAGATTTTGGAAGTATGACATTTTGAGTTAGTGACTAAAATGTGATTTTTGCAAAGTTGTTTTAGTGATTGTTTTATAAAAGGCTTGGAACTTTGAATATTTAAAGAGTTAATTTACCTATTGTTTTTATCAGATTCTCTCTTAATTTGGGTCATTTTAAAAGGGTTTTTATTAAAGATTAAAAGGTTTAACAAAGGAGAATTGACTTTTTCATTAGAATTTATTTTACGTCATTTTCTCTCATTCTATTTTCTCTCAAAGATTTTCTTTAGCCAAACACTCTCTATTTTCAAGAAACTTGAGGTAATGCTCTTGATTTGCTGAGTTTATGATTTCAAAAGGATTCTTGAATCTTGATTTACAAATTCTTATAATTTCCCTTTGATATTTCAAGAACATCATATCCAATTGAGAGAGATTTCACCCATTAGAGGTAAGGTTCGTTCTCCTTCTCTAATGATCAGTTCTTTACTGAAATTCCTAAGTTATCAATCCTTTACATATGTTTTCTAAGTTGTTTTGATGGACAAATCATGGAAATTGGGTTAGATTGAAGTTTAATGTTGAGATTTTGTGATTTTCGTAATGCTATTGTTTTCCTTCATTAAAGTCTGCTACTAATCAAGATTTAGATGTCAAATTATGTTGAAATAAAGGTTTTATCATAATAATCCCGAATTGGTTTGGATCTTTAGTTGTAGATGGCTAGATTTGGGGGTTTTGTGGTGTTTGTGTGAAATCTAGGTTGCTGGAGGTATAAGGACGTGATTAGATTGTTTTTGGATGTTATTTGATGATTAAAATTGAATGGAAGTGTTAGACTTTGGCTGGGTTGAGTTTAGGAAGTAATCGATGGTGTTTTCGGTTGTTTTAGATAGTTGTTTTAGTGTTTTTGGGCAGAGCAGCGAGGTGGCTTAGCTTGCTGGTGGTTTTAATGCATTGAGATGCATAAATTCTCTGTTCTTGTTTGTTATAAAAAGGGGAGAATACATCGGACAAGATTGATGAAGTTCTGGGAGCTCCGGAAGCTTGATTTCGCTTCGGCAAAGCAATCGAGGCATGATCGGTGAGTGGAATTGGTTTTAAAAGTTTTTGAAGGACATGAAAGTAAGGTTTGGGGGTTTAGATTGAGTTTGAAACACTAATCTAAGCCCGGAAGTAAGTTTGGGATATTTCGCTCTCGTTTCTCGATTTTTGTCCCATTAGTTTTATGATCATACTCTTGTTTTGAAGATAGATTTATACCTATTGTTTTATGCATGTTTTGAGAAATTAAATGGTGATTTTAATGATCCCATGAGATAGAATTGATATTCCAATGAGATAGAACCATTTGTGAAAATGCTATGCAATTGTACACGCTTTTGAAATGGGATGAGAATGTTTTAGATTGATGCATTGAAAAACAGTAGATAACGATGTTTAAAATGAATATATTGGCATGAGATGAGATTATTGTTACCGGATATAATTGGTCGACCAATATGATGAGAAATGCACTATAAAATACAAAATCCGTACGTGCTCTTTGGTTCGGGCAATGGGGTAGTGCCATCTCGTTCCAAAGTGAGAGTCCGATGATGTGAGATTCCATCGGGGTAGGTCTTGGTGAAACACCCAAGCTTTTTGGCGATGAGAGATGCCACCATGAGAGTCCGGTGATGTGAGATTCCACCGAGGTAGGACTTGACATTTAGTCAAGCTATCCGCATATCCGAGTAATGTTGCTAAAATGCCAATATATGAGATTGAATATGAGATTCAAATGTACCTTATTTATAAATGATTTTATGCATTGTGTTTTGCATATGAGAATATGATTTGAGAAATGCTTTATGAGATTTAAGTATCTAAGGCTTTGCCTTGAGACTTTGCATTTTGGCTAATGCATGAGATAGATGGTACATGTGGTGTTTAAATGATGTGAATTTTTCTTTGAAAATGATTTCAAGCATTAGATAGAAAGAGCATGATGAGATAGAGATTTAAAAAAATAGTTTTAAAATACATTGTTGTGTTGGTTTGTTTTGAGCATCTCTCACTAAGCTATTGTGCTTACGCTTTTTTTTCAACAATGCAGAGAAATAGCTCTTTGGGCAGCAAGTAAGCAAGGAAGAATTCACCAAGGAGGGACACTTTGCTCAAGTATGATTTTAGGTTTACACATTAGTAATAAATTGGCAATGGGAGGATGCTTTGTGTTGGGGAGATTGTGTTTTGGAACCCCCTGGTTTGAGGTATGTTTGAAATGCCCTTAATGAATTGTAAATGGCCTTTGCATTTTGGTTTTTGCTTTGGATTGAGTTTTGGCTCTTTTATGGTCTTGAAGTATAGGAAGCATGCATGTAGAATTGTTTGATGCTTATCTCTACGCTTTGATGATGATATTGCCTCATATGCTTGAGAGTTTATGATTAATTATGTTGTATGCTTGTTAGAAGTAAGTTAGAGCATGTTAGAATGGATTAAAGTACGAAAAACCAGCAAAAGAATGTATATTTGGTATAGGAGTACCAATAGCCTCGAAACTGTATCGGTACGGGTAAGCCATTTTGAGCTTGGCGTACCGATTCGGTAGAGGAGGGTACCGATATGGTCCCTGCGTAATTGAAGGGGCGTATCAATGCTCGGGGGAGTATCGATGCGGATTTTGGCTACTAGAAAATAGGATATCAGTACGAGTCTTGAGGGTATCGATACTGTCTCTTTAATGTTGACTTTGGTAGCCAAACCGTCGAGGGCATATCGATACCAACCTGAAGCGTATCGATACAGTCTGTTGTTTTGTTAGTTAAAAGTATCTTTAAATGTTCTGATTCTTTACGTTTTAGTCCTGAATATTATGAATGTAAATTAGATAAGTCCGGGTGATTGTTTGGAGCTGATATTTGACAGTGTAGCATATAACATGATTAATTGAAAAATGGTAACCTAAAATTGGAAGAAACTCTCGTAATTTATCAAAGTTAAGAAGTGGTCCTTAAAAGGTGTTTTCATACAATTGAACCCCTAATCGATGTTTGAACGAGATGCGCATGATTCCACTACGTTGTCTCTCACATAGGATTATAATAAGCATCTAGAAAAGATAAAATGAAAAAATAGGGTCGTTTATTGGAGTAAACTTCTCGGTTTACTTCAATATTTCCTGTGTGACCCGTTCGGTTCGATCTATCGCCTAGGTCGGGTCGAGGGGGTTACAAGTATGATTTTATTGTGAGGAATCATACATGCACCATTCCCATAGGCCTCGTTAAAAACCTCCCTAATCCTAGTTGGAGAAAAAGAGTACCCGAGAGAATGTTAAGATCGACAACATACACAAAAACTAACAAAAACACAAAACAACACCACAACTACGCCAATCACAAGGCAAAAACCACACCACAGCAAGCCACTCTCACTCAACACCACATGTATGCAGCACGCACAAGCAACCTCCAAAACTACTACTCTAGCACCCTAAAAGAAACAAGTACACCATATCGCACAACCACAACACTAGTAAAGGACTTGGAACCACGACGCACGATCTACCCCACCTTCTCCAGTGCATCAGCCGAACTATTAGCCTCGCAATAAATGCTGTGAAAACACACATAACATATCTCATCTATTTGGCGAAACCAATATCAATATTTCCATGGACGTCGATCATGATGCAAAATCCATGAAACCGCCACCATAGAATTTGATTCTATAACCACAATCAGAAACCTACTCCACTGAGAGTGTTGAAAACGATTGATCCGACTGCACTTTTTATCTGCTACAAACCATGTGAACTTTTTCCCCCGAAGAGGGATATTAATAAGCTCATTCAACTCCATAAATGCAATAAAATCAGACATACCATGGATCATACTAAAGGATCATACTAAAGCAACCATGGCGTTCCCCCACATTTAAAATCATGTTGCAATCACCACCAATACACCACGACAGTTGTCTACCACTTACCCAAGCTGTCAATTCTTGCCTAAACAACACGTGTTCGTCCCTACTACACGGTGCGTAAATTCCTAAAATTCCACAGGACCAGTCTTCAGCTATCCATCTTTCTTCCACAGCCACAAAACGAAACCCAATATTCGACCCCAACTTTCTTGTATCCCATATGACCAACATATCACCCGATCTTCCAATAAACGAGGCAAATACATACACATAATCATTCGTGTGCCACACTCTACTAGCGATTCAATCTGTGATCACCTCCAATTTTATCTCCTGCAACACCATCATCTCGCATCGATGTTGTCGTATCAATAATTAAACTGATTTTCTTTTCATCACATTTCCTAATCCCTTAATGTTCCACTACAACATTCGCATCCTTCGAAACTATTGCTTCTTTTCCATTCCCTCTATGAGATGAGCAATATCTTTCACAATATCTTCCTCATTTCCAATAGTTCTAGCACCAATCCACTTCCCCAATTCCAGCGTCTCCCTTGCTTCCTTAAGTATGCTCCTCTTACGGCTTATAAAATCTAAATCTAAGAGTGGCCTATTAGTCAAAAGTGGTGATCGGGGTGAATTATTTCTTGGTCGCCTTCTTCCCTTTTTTCCAATGCGTTTTTAGCCTCACAACATTCCTCTGGCTGTATCAAACTGAGTTCAATTTTAGAAACTTGACGGACACGCGTTTTATCTCCCTTATATTCAATCATCCTAGCCTTGTTTGCTCTAGGAATCTCAGACCTATGCCCATCCAACAAACCCTAAGCCTCAAACACGCAAGGCCTCGCCTCATAAACTACTAGGTCCAACTCCGATCGAGTCATGTCAACAACATTCTCCTCGAACAACACAGATACACTTGTTTGAACCTCATCGGTGTGCACCACAAGGCCTACATCTTCATCCTTTATCTACCCTTATGATGGTGTCTCACATACACACCAATCCACCATTTTATTGTCTTCCCACAACCTATTCGGATGCCAAGAGTCTGATTCATGCTCCATTACAGAGTTTGGTAGCATTGTCCCTTGCACTGATTCACTTAACCAACCATTCTTTTTCTCACTAGGGATATCCTCTTGTTGCTCACAATTACGAACACTGGTAATTTCAGTATTGTCCACACTAGTATCATCCTCCTTCAAGCAATAACAGTTGCATTTCGGACCAATTGCCTCGTCAACCTCAACAATCATAATTCAGAGCACACCATCGCGTAGTTTCAAGTCTATAAACTCATCAATTTGCGTAATCCAATCCTTCTCCACTTGAAAACAACTTCTCTCGAAGGTTGGAGGGGCCAATGTTTCCATATCTATTTGTATTAATTCACCCCAGGCTCACCAACGAAAAAATTGTATTTTTGTGTATAACTTGATCAAAATTTTTTCTTAATAGGTTAAGTACTCAGTTTGGCTCAGTTTGAGAATAATATTTTTAATCTATTTGATAAAGTTTTGAAGTTTTATATAAATATTTCTAGAAAAATTAATTTTTAAATAAATAAAAACAATTGATAATTCTTATATAATTTTGTAATTTATTATTTTGTTTGAAATATAGAACACTTACTTTTATTATAAAAATAAAAATTAATTATAAATTAAATAAAAAATTAAACTCGTCTCAATTCAAATAATCACAATCTTTAAATTTATATTTTATAAACCGTCTGTCCAATCCTTTTGATTTGATTCAGTCGAAGAAGATCCAAGAAAACAATGGTTCCAACAATAATATGACATGAGACCAAAAAAAAAAACTCTTAAAAAATGTATTTTTTCAGAAGATGAAATGGGATAAAAGAAAATGAAAATTGAATGGACGACAAGTGAACTAGAATATAACATAGCAGATTGTGTTTTTTATGGCAATCGATGGAAAAGTTTAGCGTGAGTAAAATTTGACTCGAATTAAAAAAAGGTAAAATTTTAAATTTGATTCGATGTAAAAAATTCAATTTGATTTAATTCGAATTGTAATTTCATAAAATTAATTTAATTTATAAAAATATTTAATAAAATTTAAATTATAAAATAAAAATTTGAATAACTTAATCTTTTAATAATTAATGGTTTAATTTTTAAATTTGAGTAAAGTCCGTAAATTTTGTTTAGTTGGTAATGCTCAACTCTCAAGTATGATAGAGCATGTAATCCAACGAAAAAACTGTACCTTTGCACGTGTGCACTGTTATCGAATTTAGCCTAAAAACTTCAAAGGTCAATTTGACTAAATTTATCGAATTTAGAAGTCAATTTAATCGGTCAAAATCCATAAACTAATTTGATTTCAAAAAATTCAAAAGCCAATTTAACTATGTACCAAATTTATTAACAATCTCTAGAGTAAGTGGTTAAAAAATTTTCAGTTGACACTTTTTTCTCTTTCTAGGTTGTGAGTTCTAAACTCATTGTGAGTAATGTTCCCTTCCCCGTCCTTCTAAGTAGGAATTGTTAAAAAAAAAAACTATGTACCAAATTCAAGAGCCAATTTATATTTTAAACATTATTTTAATTTAATAAAAATTATAAATACAAAAAGTCCAATTATATTTCCAAAAAAATGGATAGTGTTGAGAATTTCTTTTTAAAAATTATACTTTTATTCATATAGATAGGCCGTTAGCAAGGGCCTCCTTAAAAAACCTCCCTAAACCTAGATGAAAGAAAAAGAGCGCACTTTACTAACGAGTAAAAACACAGTTCAAACACAATTCTTATCCATCAAAAAACACACAGCAGCAACGCTGCCAAGCAAAGCTAACAAAAATACAATAATGTAAATGAATATGAACCCCTTGGGCCACGAACTGGAAGTGCCCTGCAATTCAAAAATCAAAGCTGCAGTTCCTGCAAACCACCACAGCCGTTAACCACTTGTTGTCCAGAGTAGAGTTGACGCAGCTGACAAGTCTCTTTTTGCCAATTTATCTACAGTATTGTTAGACCCTCGCGATACACCACAAATTGACCAGGATAATTCACAACATAAGCCTAAACATTCTAATATTAATTCCTTAAAAGCCGTAGGCGCAGCAAAAGGCTTCTGAAACCAATTAACACATAGTAAGCTATCAGTCTCAATAATCAAGCTATACAAACATGCCCAATTCGACTTCTTAAACAGTAACAAAACTTCCTTAATTGTCAGCAATTCTGTCGTCGCAACGTCCAAGATACCCACCGATTTTGAGAACATGATCAGGGACTGGTTGTTGAAATTTCTTAAAATGCCTCCGATTCCCGCTCTTCCGAACCCCCCCCCCCCCCCCCTCAACAGTTTCGTCAACATTGAATTTAAGAGAGTCAGGCGGGGGTTTAGACCACAAGCAAGTAGCTCTAGCTTCTTGATCTGTAGAAAGCTATTTCAAGTTTTGTGGACAACGAACAATATCATCTATAAAGGTTACCTTAGAAGGCCAGCATGCCTTACACCACCATCCAATTCTAGATAAACAGATTAGAAATATTTCATTCTCATCCACACGGGTACCTTTGAATACCACATCATTCCTGCATAACCACAATGACCACACGCAGGAAAAGAAACAGATCTATCATACAACTTTCGATTTAAAAGGACAAGAATCAGCAGCCCAAAATAATAAAAAAAATTTAATATCTCTTGGTATAGCATGTAATCCAACAAATAGTCCTAATGAAAAAGTGGATGATGTTCATCCTAAGAGACTTAGGTTCAATCACTTTGTTTGCAAGGTGTGTGTGCAATGTCAAAGGACTAAGAATATCTATGAATATATATATATATATATATATATATATATATATATATATATATTTGTTCCATAAAATCACATATAGACATACATAGTTTGATAGATAAGGTTATTGTTAAAATTACTTTTGGTAATTGACCCCAAAACAAATTATTTAGTCTTACCACTTTCGACTAATAAATCCATGATTTAACCTTAAATTTGAGTTTAAGAGAAGTCTTAAATCATAGTTTTCAAGAGTAATTTTTTTATATAAACGTGAAAAAAAATATTACGTAAGTATATGCATATTTAATTTTAAAAACTAAAATCTGAACTCTAAATTTTAAACATCTAAATTCTAACACATATAAATTAAACACTAAATCATAAATCTTAAACAAAAATTCATAACTCTAAAAATAATTGTTTAGTCTAAAAGTTATACAAGTGTATTAATAATTTTATTTTTTAATACAGTAGTTGGAGTAAAGATTCTGATATTTTATCTTTTCAAACTCTCCAATCAACAATGGAATTCAAAACCAAACCATTTCTGACTTGGTACCTTACCATATAATCCTTAAACAATCTCTTACTCGTCAAATAATTGGATTTGTGGACCCACTTTTGCTAGAAATATGCAGAGGTCTAGCCTGCTTAAAGTTGGCCATAAGTTGGGCAAGTGGTCCCATTGAAATTGTTTAAAGATGTGTTGAAACACAACAACACATTTGTCAGATTTATTTCTTTTTTCCCTTTTTGAGACCAATCCCCGTTCAATTCATCTCATTCTTTTACAGCACATACCAATTTAAAAAATGTTTTCATACACCCTTTCTATAGTTTCACATGCACATATGTATACAATATATTCCCATTCTTATGATAAAGAGAAATACGAGACATCTAAATCATTTTGTTTATAAAACAGTCTTAAATTCTATCATGACACTGAATTATCTAGGCTGATTTCGTTGTCCTACTTTCTTTAATCACTCGATTTATTTTTGTCACGTAATATTTTGAGATATGAACTCAAACTATATAAAAGCCTAGCAAAGTAAAGAAGAGAATCAAACCTAACAAGTGGTTTTAGTGGAAAAACATATGATGTTTATTTTAAGAGACATGAGTTCAATCGTTTTGTTTGTAAAGTGTGTGCATTATCAAAGAGTTAAGAATATGTATGAACAGATCCTCTTTACCCAATACTTTAAATCCTAAACCTAATTTTTAATTACATGACATAAGAAGAAGTATCGAGAAGTTACATATGATTTATAATCATATAATTGAGGAAATGAATGCAGTGGTCTGTCAATGAAGGACATGTATAATAGCAATTGTAAGCTTTTTCTGAGCATGTTAGCATCTCCATTCTCCACTGCTATACTTTCTGCATGCCTAAATAATTCTAATGCTGCCAATGGACAATAAAGCTTTCAATATGAAATGGAATCTCAATAATATATATATATATAAATATATGGTTTTGTACTTGGATAAAATCTCAATCTCAATCACATGAGAAGACTAGATATGATTCTACAAATACATTAACAAATAAATGACAGAATAACAAAAGAAGTAATTGATAATGATATACTACAAATAATTCAACGAAAATGAATGTTTAAAATGAAGTTGGTTCTAATAATTAAATATTATCTTTTTAAAAATTGGTTGCAGGAACCAAAAGGAAGAAAGTCACCAACATTTCCATAACACTTATGCATTGAACTTGATTTTGCTTACAAAAGGACATTGGAATATCATGTTGAAGAGCATACACAACTGTCACAACTCATCATTTAACTAGTTTTGAACTGCGTTACGAGTATAATTCCATATTATTCTCTTTAGACACCACACAAGGATGGAGCCACATGAAGGATTGGGAGAAGAAATTGTCCCTCAACTTTGAATGGTTTAATTGTTTTTACGTCATTGATAGTTTTAAAATCATTGTAATTAAGTTCTTGTCTCTCTTAAAAATTGCTTATTATTTTTAAGACCCTTCAATGTAAAAATTTAGTGAAATTAAATCTTAATTTACTTATTTTTTTGATTTAATTACTTTTTAAAACCCTATTATTTTAGATTAATCAACTTTCCCCCTCATAGTTCAATCATCGCTCCGTTCCTGAGTACACATCTCTTAGAGGATTTGTCATCTTAAAGTAAGTCCTATCAGTAGGGATGGCAATGGGACGGGGCAGGGCGGGTTTTTGGTCGTCCCGAATCCGTCCCGATCTATAAGCTATTAAACCCGATCCCGTCCCGCTCCGAATTTAAATATTAATTTACCCGCCCCGCGCCGATATGCTAACCCTTAAATTTGACCCGAAAAATTTTAAAAAATATTTAATCTTCGTAGACGATAAAGGCTAACTCTGACCAATCCTCCCCACCACAATCGCAAATTATGCTTTCAATGGACTTTAAACTTATATAAAAAAAATAAAACAAATTTTAAATTACCCACATGTTAAATTACATATTTAAAATAATAAATTTAAACCATTGACCGTCAGAATCGAATATATTAAAACTTGAACAACATCTAATAAAATTTTATGATAAGATCAAACAAAAAAATAGCTTAAAACTCATAATAGTGTTTATATGTAGTGATATTATATATAAATAAATATATATATATATATATATATATATATATATATATATATATATATATATATATATATATATATATATATATATATACCGAGGCGGTGAATTTCAAGCATATACCTGAACCCACCCCACCCCGATCCCCGAAATTCAAGAAAAAAAACTCAGTCGGCCGGGTCGGGTCTGGTAATTTTGTCATCCTTACCTATCAGTGACGGAGCTATTAAGGAGGGTCAATTTATTTGTTCACTTTTGTACTCTTATATAAATTGTTTTGAAAATTAGTTTATTTTTAAATTTACCTCACTTTTAAACATTTATAATTTGCACCCTAACCCCAAATCCTAACTTCGCCCCTAAGTCCTATACTTTATAGATGCCACATCTATACAAACATATTACCATAAACATTGATGCATTTATTTTGATTTTTCCTGCAACGACTTTGGAATGTCATGTTCGGCATACACACAGACACACAGTTGATTAATTTATCAAAAACACAGCGGCCCCATTTCTTTGATCTTCCTTCAAAACAAAGTTTGAAATTAAAAATACAATAAAAGACACTATATCTTCAATATAAATACTATATCAGATCAGCTTTCTCTCTCTCTCTATGGAAATAAATAATATTACTCTCACAAACACATTGCTAATCCAGCTCCTTTTCCCCCCTCGACTCCCTCCTTCACAGCCTGTCAAGCTTTGAATTATTAACACCATGATTATATTTTTTTTATAGTTAGAGTTCTCCTTGTAATTGTTCCTCTAAGATAACTCCCAACATCATTTTCTATGTCGAAATCCAGGTGTGATTAATTAGTTGTTTTTGGTACCAAGAAAAGAGATCATGCTTGCAGGGTGAATATGTTCAAATAGAATCACAATCTGGCAACTTTCTTCCTGCAGGTATTATTACTTTCATGGAGTGCTGCTGATTTTTGTTTAATCGTAATTTGCAGTAGAAATACTATATATCAGATCTTTGTGCTTTGTTTCATAACATGTTGACGTCAGTTGTAGTGAGATTTCATCATGCGTGGAAGGCTAGTGCTCCATTTTGGTCGGTTTTTCTGAACAATTTTCATGGTCTTCTGTCATTGCTGCAGCTAGCTAGCTAGGTAGCTGCAACTTTTTTCATGCGCTGAGCCTAAGCTTCCTAAGTATGGCCTGATTTTGGTACCCAAAAAGGGAACATTTAAAGAGTTTGGGTCCATAATATGTACTTTTAGGGTTGTGTATACAAGACAATGAATCTGAAGAAACCAGCCCCCCCCCCCCTCCCTCCCTTTATAGATTCAAAGGATTTCTTGATTTCTTCCATTTGGCAAAGGTTGGAGATGACTCATGTGCTTTAAACCAGATCTCTTACCTTAGTCTTTGGTGTCAGGGACGGACGCAGGATTTTTTGTCAGGGATGGGAACTAGGCAATTATTTTAGAAATTCAGGTTCAAGTATGCGAACTTAAATCATTGATAGAAAATACAAAAAAAATATAAAGAAAATAAATTATATGGGAGTTGAAAATTTTCAAGGGGTGCGACTGCCCCGTCCAACACCTCTCGGGTCCATCCCTAGTGCTCGGATGTCACTTTGGACTGACTGACTTTGGGGTCAACTAGTCTCTGTCTCCACCAAGTGGGGCGCTTCATGAATCACACACCTACCCCATTTACAAGACTGATATAAAGAACCAGACAAGTAGAAAAAGTTAATGTGAGAAAAAGGAACTAGTAAATATATGATTTTCTTGTAATAAATTCAATGGTTAGACCATTTCAGGCATGTATGGGAACCGGACTTGGCAATTTCAGGCACAACATGGAATCGATTCGAAACACAATGCTGATGCATGAAGATGTCTTCAAACACCAGGTATGAGTATGATGAAATGAAAACATTTTAACTCTTTGTTTTCTCTATTTTCTTCCATGAATCTCAGATAATGGGAACCGCAGGTACGAGAGCTTCACCGGCTGTATAGTGTTCAAAAGATACTAACGGATGAATTGAACAAGGAAATCAAGAACAGGTTTTGGACTAGTACTAGCTCTGACATGAACCAATCCCAATTCATTAACCAGCACCAGATAACAGCACAAAGCACTAGTGGGTTGAATTTACATGTTCAAGGTGATACAACAGCTCAAACCATTGAAGCAGCCACTGATGTTGTTGTTGCAGAAGACCAGTCAGGGCCTAGCTGCAGAACTAACCAGATGTTGAGCACTGAGGGCTCTGATGAAGATAGTGAAGTTGAATTGACACTAAGTATTGGAATTGGAGGCAGCAGTTCAAGCAAGAAGAAGCTAAAGAAGTCCAGTACTAGTTCTCAGTCAATTCATAATAAGGAGATTACTAGGGAGCTTGATTCATCAGCTTCATGCAGCGGCCCCGGCACTCCGGTGAGCAGTTCTAGTGCAACATTTGATCTGGAAAATAAGCTACCACCACATTGGCTTTTCCAAGGTTTTAGCATAAACAGGACTTGAAACCACTGAACAAAGTTACACTTACAGTAGTTTGCATCTGTGCATCCTTTCAACTCCTTTTTGGACTTTTGATCAAATTTACTTGGTTCATCACTTTAGAATACTAATTTTTTTAGTTTTTCTTGACCTAATAAAACACAATTTGGGTGTACAATGTTGTAAATAGGTCAGTGGCCAATAGGATTTCATGGAATTTGTCATTAGTTGGTTTACTATTAGTGAATTCTCATTAGATTTACTTTGGTTTAAGTCTCATCATATATTAACTATTCCAATCGTTACTTCGATTACGTATCATGATAATTTATTTCAATTATAACTATTTAGATATATTGATTGTGATTGTAATTGCAATTATAATTGAGAATAAGATGATTAAAGATGTTTAACCAAAGAGCTTCCTTTCACTATTTAAATCCCTTGTGTTTTATATACAAGCTTCAGTGAGTTATCTCTTGCAACAAAATCTATCTAAAACTTGTACAAAACTAAGTCTAACCTAACCTAGCTAAGCTACCCTTGTAATTACAGACTCATAACCAAACTATCTATACCACAAAATCATATTAAAAAGAATAGATTACACCCCAGAACCAGTAGCACTAGCACTTGGATTTTGAGGCAACCCAGTTGCCCATTGGCTAACGAGTTCCGCGTAGCCATCTTCTGAGGCAATGGCAAACTCACTCAGTGAACTCATTGCAACAGACATGCCTGCACAAAGTACTCTTGTGGAAACATCAGCCAGTTTCTCTGTAGTCATAACTTCTTCCACTTCATGAACTACCAAGTCCATATTTTTCGCCAACTCCTCTGGTAAACTGGCTGCAAACCTCTTAGACCCAACTGGGATAAACCGAGGTTCCTCTCGTAGCTGCTGTGCATAGAGTGACCCCATTCCAGCTGCAAAAAAATCTAGCCCATCCAGGACTGGCGTCTCGCGAACAGCGTCAAGGAACTTTGACCACTTGATGCAAAGTCCAACTATTGCAGGTGTCTTGTTGGAACGACGAGGAGAAAATGACAGCTTCGATGTATCAGGGTCTGACCTCAAGCAGCGTAGGAGCCAACCACTTAGAGCATGCAAATACGATCGCTGAGAAGCGATCCATGACTGGAAACAGGCTCTCCAATTCCTGATCTCTGCTTCGAGATTCGCAGCTGATCGTGCTAAACGATGAGGTTCAGAAGCCGAGATGGAAGGATGCAGTTTTGCTTCCAGCTTTGAAGGTGTACCTGCTAGTAAAGCCTTAGCTACATCTAGAGTCCGTTTCTGTGCCTGGTGACACTCAGCCATCACTTTCCACATCCTGGCTAACCTGTAGTTTACGACTCGATAAGTTAGTTTCAAAATTAGTCATTTAGCACTGAAGCATGTTCTTTAGACACTGTATAAGCTTATGGTGATTCAGATATAATGCAGTGATACATACACACACTAGTTGGCTATGGTGGTCACTGTCAGTGTGGTTAAACATGGAAGGTTTGCCTAACAGTGAAGAAAATACAATAATGTGAGAATTGACATACCCTTGTACCAATTCCAGAAGTTGAGGCTGCAACTCCTCATCCCTTAGAGTTTCGATTCTCTTCGAAATAGCTTCAACCGAATGTATCGACACCTTTAACTGGATATGCAGATCTCTAATTGCTGCCCTTGTTTTATCCACTGCAAATGGGTCATCTCCCTTCACATCTTGGTTCCTAAGCTGCCTGCTTTTCTTCTCGTAAGCAATTCGAACCTTCTCCCCGGACTATTCAGAAAGGTAAGCAATCAGTTTAAGAATATGGTTTTAATAACTAAACCCTTTGAGTTTACGCATACCTTTACTTCCTCGTAAAGTTTTTTCTCCCAGGCAAACAATCTATCCAGTGTTGATTGGTGGCTACCATGAAACATGCAGGAATCCTCCGAGAAGTCACTGCTGCTTTCGTAACCTGCCTCTCTAGAACTCGAAGAATTGAATAAGAATCTCGATGAGGATGAGCGCGATGAAGCTGAGCGCAACAAAGCCACTGGATTCAACATTTTCATTGCTGTGAAGAACAACTATTTCAAGTCAATATGCCGAGTCAGAAAAAAAAGTACACAATGTATAGACTTTCATGATGAATCCTCTATCATTGCCATGTTCGGTACGCAGCGTAAATAATTCGAGTACAATGATAATGGCATCCTTCTCTAACTAAATCCTTTGAACAATGTTCAGATTTAAGAGCTCAAAAGTAGAATGTTGAGTTTTCAGGTTAGCTTTTTTACTGCAAGTAAAAAAGCTACTACCAGCCTATGCAAGTGAAAAAAGAACAGAATGATGTTAGTTTCAACCTGTAAGCTCATTCAAGGCTGATGAGTACCGAACTCGGTTAGCCTCTAACATTACTGATACTTCATTCGCTGCATCGCAAATTACCATGAATTGAGCTTCGAGATCATTGATAACTTCTTCCATGCTTGTTGGCCTTTGGTTTACATAAACAGTAAAACCCGGTGTTTCTTCTTTAGCTTCATTATTGACATCCACCATCTCTTTCCTACCGACTTCAACTTGTCCAGCAGTTTGTGCGCCTACTGGTAGATCTCTTACTTCCTGCTCGTTTTCACTTCCACTATCCGTTTCCTCCTCGTTCTCTTCATCCTCATCGACATCTTCAACGGTAACTTCTTCTCGACCATAGCTCGTACTCATTTTAGCATTTTCTTCTGCCAAATTCACCTTAGTGTCGGTTTCATCTTCTTCTAAATCGGGGATTCCTTCTTCCTCCCGGACCTGCCGTAGTCCTCCGATATCATCATCCATAACTCCATGATCAAGACTGTTTTGGTAGGCATAGCCATAGTAATCTAAAGATGAAAAGGGATTCCAGAAAAAGTCCCATTGTGATGTCTGAGGTGAAGGAGGAGGTAAATTGGGTCTATCATTGGGAGAATAAGAAAAGAAGGATGAATTCATCGGAGAGGATTGCATTGCGGAAACACTACCAATACCGAAATGGTGTACCGGTGAGTAAGTTTCGATTCGAACGGTTTCCGGTGATCGAGGCCTCTCCTCAACAAAATCGTACCAGGAGAAGAAATGTTGCGTTGCTTATGTTGGGGGCTTTGATCAGAGGATGAAACAGAGAGCGAGCGAAAGAGATAGAGAGACGTTGAGAAAAGCAACGGTCAAAAGTGGGAGAAAAAATCAAAATAAATAAATAAAAAGATAAACAAAAAAAAAAGTTTGCAAGTTGGAGAACTAACTAAAGTGAGCCCAAAAAAAAGTAAATGTGATAAGGCATAGTGGATTATGAATTTCTTAAGATTTTACCCTTCATGCTACATTTTTTTCAATAATGCCATCTGTCCGTTTTCGGGTGTGTTTAGGAAGTCGTCTAATAGTATTTGTTTATAATATTATTAATCCTAATGCAATGTACGCATACTTTGCAGACAAGTAATTCGATCTTGAGTTTATAAAAATGAACATTGTCCTCTTTTCTACTGAAATCAATTGTTAGGTTCAATTCTTTGTAATAGTTAGTATTATTATATTAGTTTTATAATTGTTTTGTGATAAGTTAGAGTCTTTAGGTTTAGATTTTACTTACATTGAGCAATCTAAAATGTGTATATTTTGGTTTAGCAGGTTTGTTGAACCACTAATATTTAGTGCCAACAGTATGTAATGTATAAATGTGCATAAATGGCTTTCCACTTGTCACTTTCTTCTTTCTTCTTTCTTCTTTTGCTTTGTAATATGGATTCTTTGTTAACTAACTAATTAAGACATAGTTTATTCTATCCTCTTTACTTTTTATTCTTATTATTACTATTCATACTATATTAAAAAAATATTATAATATTTTAATTTAATAATTTTTTTAAAAATTCACTACGGATGCATGAAAAAAAATTAAGCTATTATTATTATTATTATTATTATTAAAAATAAATAAAAGTTAAGTTAAACCTTTATCCAAACCCAACAAAATGGCTTCAGTAAATTAAATCTTACTACCAGTTGCCAAATCCCAAAAGGAGTTTAGATAAGGATTGCCTTCAAATTGCATGATATGAAAAGCATAATTAATGAACGAAAGAAAAAGGAAAGAAAGCATGATTAAAATATAATTTACCAAAAATTAATATACAAAATGAAGGAAAATTCTAAAACGGGCGACGAACATTGATGAACACCACTAACGATGAACACCGATGAACATCATTAATTTTTTTAAAAAAATTAAAAATCTAAAGGACTAAAATTATAATTAAAATTATCTCTTAAAAAATAAAAATTAAATTTAATAGTTACTTTATAATATTTTTTTAATAGGTTAGAATCAAGTATACCCAATTCTCCTAAACCCTAACAAAATCAATCTCTTAAAAAAATTGAAATTAGTTTATAAATTTTAATAAATTAAAATTTAATATACTCAAATCTCCTAAACTTAAACCCTAATAAATTCCATTCGCTTTATCATTTGAAACAACTGAATTTACATTCCCTTGGTCAGGTGCCAAATGTCTGAAGGAATCGGAAGCTTCAAGCTTTGGTTCTTTAATGGGAGACTGAGGATCATCCTTCTCTCCATCATCTTTTTCAAGACTTATAGACCTTAGAGTAACATTTTCCATGTTGTCTGTATAACTAAAAACTTGGGCGTTTCAGAATTTCCTTCCATGCTGGTAAAAGCAAAGAAAGGGAAAGACCCATTGATCTTAAAATCTGCAGAAATCAGAATTATCAAACATGCTCATTAGATTATAAAAAAAGCTATCCTATTAGTATCCGATTACAAATTCAACCCCTCGTATTATTTTTTTTTGTTAGGGTTTAGCTTTAGGAGAGTTAGGTATATTTGATTCTAATCTATTAAAAAATTATAAACTGATTTCTACTTTTTTAAGATATTGATTTTGTTAGGGTTTAAGTGAATTGGGTATATTTGATTCTAACCTATTAAAAAAATATTATAAAGTAACTATTAAATTTGATTTTTATTTTTTAAGAGATAATTTTAATTATAATTTTAGTCCTTTAGATTTTTAAATTTTTTAAAAAAAATTAATGATGTTCATCGGTGTTCATCGTTAGTGGTGTTCATCAATGTTCGTCGCACGTGGTAGACTCATCCCAAAATGAATTGCTAATGTGTTAAATTTTTATTAATATAAAACTATAAAACATAACTATAACCTAAACATTATTATCTGATATACTGTCAATAAAAATTATAAACAATTTAAAATAATATTAAAAGTTTCATTTACATAGTTTTTATATTTTTAAAAAGGATTTATATCTAATACACTGGCAGTGTAAATTTTTAGTTTCTACAAGTGCCTTAATTTTAGGGTTTAGGGACTTAGTTTAGGGATTTAAGTGTAGGGGTTTAGATTTTAAGGATAATCGTTAGATTTTAGAAGTTATGGTTATAATTTAAAGGTTAAGGATTATGTTTTAGGATAATATGTTGAAGATTTAAGTTTTAACCTATAAACCCTAAATTTTATTCACAATCATTAAATTTTAACTATTAAACATAAACTCTTAAACTCTACACCATAAACTAAGTTCATAAACCCTAAAACTAAGACGCACCCTTTTGCAACTGCTAAAAATTTTAAAAAAAATCTTGATTCTCAAGATGATTCTTCACCTTTCTATCAGTTGCAACATTGTAGAACATGCCTTAGCTTATAGGTAAAAGAAAGAAAGAAGTGTGCTATACTATTTATTTTATTACTGTTCGTGTATCAAATAATTATTCTTTTAAAAATATAATGGGCATCGGACATAAAAGATAGAAGATATTTGGGCATTGGACACGTTGAAATAGTTCAACCACAAAATAGAGGAGATTTGGGTAATTTTAAGTTGATCTTTAGACAATTTTGGGCAAAGATAATTGTTTTATTTTGTGGGAAAAAGCTAAAAAGGAAGAAAGTCGGCCCAAAAAGAAAGGCAACCCGGTTCCACTGAAAGATGGATGCCTTGTCTTGGCTCGTGGTTTTCCCAAATATCGCCCACCATTCTACAATCAATTATCTGAACTGCCATTGGATTGTTTTAAGGTAAAAAAATAGGGCTGAGCAAAACTCGACTCGACTCAAAAAAATCGAAATTTTTGGCTCGATCCGTGGAGAAAAAACTCGACTCTTTCTGACTCGACTCGAAATTACATAAACTCGGCTTGACTCGAAATTTTTTTAAATAAAGTTTGAGTTTTAAAGTAGAAATTTGAATAACTTGAATAACTCGAAAATTTTAGTAATTAGTGGATTGATTTTTAACTTCAAGTTAAGTTCCTCAATTTTTCCTGATATAATATACCGATATAAAAAATATAAAGAATATGCATATTTTAAATGATTAGAGAAAATCGTTTAAATTAGAATCAAACTATACTATAACATTATAAATAATTACAATTAAATTTGTATAGGAACTCGAGAACTCGACTCGAATAAATTTCAAATAAAGTTTGAGTTGTAAAATATGACGCGTCAATTCGAATAATTTAAAATTTTTTGACTCGACTCGATCGAACGTTCGTCCCTAGAAAAGAGTGTATCAGGAAAGGGGCATACGAATGGGAAACAAAACAAAGTTTCCCATTCTGCAATTGAATGGGAGAAAAACTCATACAGTAGATGTTCTGAACCAACATTTCATGCATAGTAGAATAATAAGTGTTGGTAATGCTTCAAGAAGTTACCAAAGGCAAAGCTATATCCCACATTGGTTGGGAAAATAGCTAGGAAAGGGTATTTATACCCATGCTTCCTCCCTCCCTTGTTGAGTGGGAAAGAACAAGGGAAGTCCTCGCGCACCGCCGCCGCCGCCGTCCGGCCGGCTTGGGTTCGGGTAACACGTGTCTTCGACACGTACGCGCGTATATATTCTTTTTGGAGAAAATTCGTAGGAATTTTTCTTACGAATAGAACGGTATAGCCGAGAGGAAAAATAGAACTTTAAAAGAGATGATGAACTCATTGTTGATAAGTTCTGGGTTGTCTGACAACATGTGGGGGGAAGCCATTCTATCGAATAAGAAAATTGATTCTACCCCTTACGAATTATGGAAAGGGTATGCCCCAAATCTACAATACCTGAAAGTGTGGGGGTGTCTAGCAAAAGTGGGGTTGCCAGACTTTAAGAAGTCCACCATTGGACCTAAGACCGTTGATGCAGTGTTTATAGGCTATGCTTCTAACAGTGTCGCATACAGATTCATGACTCTACAAGACTTCTCTATTTGTGAATCTAGGGATGCTGTTTTCTTTGAAGAAATTTTTCCTCTCAAGAAACCTAGATTAAATGTTGAAACACAAATAGAAAACTTGCCATCCACTTCTTCTAGTGTGCCTGCTAGGTCTTCTCAAGAGATTGAATTTGAGCCTAGAAGAAGTAAGAGACAAAGAGTTGAAACCTCTTTTGGACCAGATTTCATAACTTCCTTCATTTCTGAGATAAATGACTTAGACACTCTTTCTGATCCTATAGCTCAAGCATATTTGTTAGATGAGGATCCTAAAACTTACGAAGAAGCTATACGATCTATTGATGCTAGTTTCTGGAAAAGCGCTATAAAAGATGAACTAGAATCAATAATGTCTAATCATACTTGGGAATTAGTTGACTTGCCTAGAGGATTTAAAACCATTAACAGTAAGTGGGTCTTTCGAAAGAAACTTAGACCAGATGGTTCTATCCAAAGGTATAAGGCAAGGCTAGTAGTCAAAGGGTTCACTCAAAGATTTGGTCAAGACTTCTTTGATACTTACTCTCCCGTCACAAAAATCTCAACGATCCGTGCATTGTTTGCACTAGCCTCCATTCACAAGTTGCAAGTACATCAAATGGATGTAAAGACTGCATTTTTGAATGGGGATCTAGATGAGGAGATCTATATGGAGCAACCTCTTGGCTTCGAGGCGCCTGGTATGGAAGGCAAAGTATGTAGACTTAAAAAGTCACTTTATGGCCTGAAGCAAGCTCCTAAACAGTGGTATGAGAAATTTCACAAAACTATTCTTAGTTTTGGTTTTGTTGTGAATGGTTCGGATGCATGCGTGTATTCGAGGATGTTTGGTACTGATTGTGTCATCATAAGCTTGTATGTTGACGACATGTTGATTTTCAGTACTAACATTGAGTCCATTAACAAAACAAAAAGTTTCTTGTCCACTAAGTTTGAGATGACTGACTTGGGAGAAGTCGATGTAATCTTAGGAGTCAAAGTAATCAAATCTGAAAAGGGATTTTCTTTAAGCCAGGCACACTATACTGAGAAAGTGTTAAAGAAATTTGACAGTTTTGATGTCGTCCCTGTTCGAACTCCTTATGACTCTAGCATACATCTCTTTAAGAATGAAGGAAGTAGCGTTTCTCAAACGGAATATGCCAAAATAATTGGCAGTCTGATGTTCTTAATGAACTGTACTCGGCCAAACATTGCCTATGCTGTTAGCAGACTCAGTAGATATACTCATAACCCTAGTGGTGAGCACTGGGTTGCTCTTAGACGCTTACTTAAGTACCTTAAGGGTACTATGGACTGGAGACTTGAGTATGTTGGCTTTCCTGCTACATTAGAAGGATATTGTGACGCCAACTGGGTTTCCGATAGTGATGAAGTAAGCTCTACGAGTGGGTATGTATTTACTTTGGGAGGAGCAGCAATTTCTTGGAAGTCTTCAAAACAGACTTGTATTGCTCGCTCTACTATGGAGTCAGAGTTTATAGCTCTTGACTTAGCTGGGCAAGAAGCTGAGTGGCTAAGGAGTTTGTTAGCCGATATTCCGTTGTGGGGAACTCCGACTCCTCCTATTTCCTTGTTGTGTGATTCACAAGCAGCGATTTGTGTTGCCAAGAGTCATGTTTACAATGGCAAAAAGAGACACATTCGCATAAGGCATGAATCTGTTAGACACTTAATAAGGAATGGAGTACTCTCTTTAGAGTATGTGAAGTCGGAAAGAAACCTAGCAGATCCGCTTACCAAAGGGTTAAGTCGGAAATTGGTCCTTGATTCGTCGAGGGGGATGGGTTTAAAGCCCATTGGTTGAGGAATTCATGATGGATACCCAACTTAGTTATCTAAGTTCAATGTGGTCAAACGAAACCATGGAAAGACTCATAGTGTACATTTCTCACTGCCTATCCCTATGACGAATAATGTACATGCCCAGGTTGAGTACTATTACTCTTAATAAATTCATAGCCCAGATTTTGGGTGGTCTTTGTGAGAAAGACTTGATGAATTTACCGAATCATGGTTGAATACTTATTCTTAATAAGTTCATAACACAAGTATGAATGTGTTGTCCTATTGAGAAGGACAATATGGACTTACCGCCAGAAAGGTTGAGTTTCGAGAAACTCTTAATGAATTTAAAGTTTAAATGATCATATTGAGAAGGACATTTTTGAATTCACCGACAATGAGGTTGAATATTTATTCTTAATGATTTCTTATCCCAATACTAGGTGGTTCATTTTAAATGGACTTGAAGAAATCACCATAAGTCTATAAGAGGTTGAACCATTACAAATGGTTCTTAATTATTTCATAGCCCAGATTCAGGGTGGTTTATATTGAGATAAACCTGATGAAATAACCTATGTAAGTGAGAAGGATTAGCCACCTTCTGTGAAAAACGTTGGGCCGTTTTTCTAAAACACTTACTAGAATCCTGAGGGTAAGATGGCCAAATATACACTTGTGTATATATATCTTACACATCGAGAACTTCGGTGGATGAAGGAGTTAGTTGTGTGTTATGAGTTTACCCCTATCTTAGAAAGTTCAAGACTAGTTTCACTTATCTAAGAGAATGATCGCTCATTATCACTATGTACTAGTTCAAGATACGTTCACTAGTGCTTAAGCAACTAATTCCACAACTGCTCGTCTGAGGAGGGCTGTGTTTGAGATACAGATGAATTCTTTCGCATTAGTGGGGGAATGTTGGTAATGCTTCAAGAAGTTACCAAAGGCAAAGCTATATCCCACATTGGTTGGGAAAATAGCTAGGAAAGGGTATTTATACCCATGCTTCCTCCCTCCCTTGTTGAGTGGGAAAGAACAAGGGAAGTCCTCGCGCACCGCCGCCGCCGTCCGGCCGGCTCGGGCTCGGGCTCGGGCTCGGGCTCGGGCTCGGGCTCGGGCTCGGGCTCGGGTTCGGGTTCGGGTTCGGGTTCGGGTAACACGTGTCTTCGACACGTACGCGCGCGTATATATTCTTTTTGGAGAAAATTCGTAGGAATTTTTCTTATGAATAAAAGATTAAGGGAAATAATGAACACTTAGATGATTGTTTTTTTATTATTTTTATGATATTATATGATACGAAAAGAAATTGTTATTTTAATAATTTAAAATAAAAAAAATTATCTTAATACAATGATGTGGATATTTTAAGAGAATTATAAAAGGCCGGCAACTTAATTACAGTCTAAAAAATGCCCTTTTTTCTATCTGTTGGATCAAGCCAAATTTGTATATACCGTTAGATTGAAAAAAAGGTAACCCGGCTAATCGGTTACCTCAACTTACCATACATTATTCATAAGGTAAAAAGCAAGTTGAAAGTCATATCTTCGAGCGAGAAAAAAAATCTTAGGGTTTCGAAACCGTGAAACCGCTTTCAGCATCCTAGGAAGTGAGCTACCCAAGGGAACTCAACTATGTCAATATGGTGAAATCTTGGGTGATCCATCCAAAGGGGTAACCACCAGATCCTCCCTTAATTTGCTTAATAATGTTTCATTTATTTCATGTATTGAGCCTAAAAATATCAAAGAAGCATTAAAAGATAATTTTTAGATATTGGCCATGCAAGAAAAACTTAATCAATTTGAGAGGAGTAAAGTTTGGACATTAGTTGATAGGCCTAATAATAAGTCTACTATATGAACTAAATGAGTCTTTAAAAATAAACTAGATGAGAGTGGTAACATAGTGAGGAACAAAGCTAGACTTGTTGCTCAAGGTTATACTCATGAAGAGAGAATCGATTTTGATGAAACTTATGCACCCGTAGCTAGAATGAAAGTTATTAAGATGCTTCTTGCATTTGCATGTTATCATGAATTCAAGTTTTTTCAATGGATGTTAAAAGTGCATTTTTGAATGGCTTTATTAATGAAGAAGTGTATGTTGAACAACCACCCGGTTTTGAAGATCCAATTTACCCAAACCATGTTTTTAAATTAACTAAAGCTTTATATGGTTTGAAACAAGCTCCTAGAGCTTGGTATGAATGACTTTCAAACTTTTTGGTTGAAAAAAGTTTTGAAAAATGGAAGGTGTACACTACACTTTTCATTAAAAGAAATGGAAATGACATCTTAGTAGTACAAATTTATGTTGATGATATTATATTTGGTTCTACTAATAAATTTTATTGCAAAGAATTCTCTAAGTTAATGCAATGTGAGTTTGAGATGAGCATGATAGTGGAACTTTCATTATTTTTGGGGCTCCAAATCAAGCAAAAGAAGGATGACATCTTCATCGATCAAGCTAAGTACATCAAGGATATGCTCAAGAAGTTTGGCTTGGAGAATGTAAAGCCTCAAGTCACTCCAATGAGCTCATCAATTACGCTTGACAAAGATGGAGGAGGTAAGTGTGTTGATTCTAAACTTTATCGTTCAATGATTGGCTCTTTGCTTTACCTTACAACAAGTAGATCCGATATCATGTTTAGTGTTTGCTTGTGTGCTAGGTTTCAAGTTAGCCCTAGAGAATCGCACCTTGTAGCCATTAAGAGAATCTTTAGATACCTTAGAGACACACATTGTTTAGGCCTTTGATATCCTAGAGACTTTTCCTTTAGCTTACAAGCTTATTCCGATGTAGATTATGGGGGTTGTAAGATAGATAGGAAAAGTACCTCCGACACTTGCCAATTCTTAGGTAGTATGCTCATATCTTGGTTCTCTAAGAAACAAAATAGTGTAGCCTTATCTACCACCGAAGCAGAATATATATCGGCCGGAAGTTGTTGTGCTCAGGTCCTTTGGATGAAGCAACAACTTCTAGACTATGGAATTGATGTAGGTACCATACCCCTTAAGTGTGACAACACTAGTGTCATATGTCTCACTAAGAATTTCATCCAACATTCTAGAACCAATCACATAGAGATAAGACACCATTTCATTAGGGACCATGTCCTCAAAAATGATGTTGTTCTAGAATATGTTGATACCTCAAATCAACTAGCGGATATCTTTACAAAGCCTTTAGACAAAGAGCATTTTTGGACTCTTAGGAGAGAGTTAGGTCTAACTAGCCTATCTTGACCTTTTAGAGCCCTTAAGTGTAAAAAATTTGCTTGATTTTGAATGATGATTTCGTTTATGCAATTTTGCATCTTGATGCACCTATGCTTGTTGCTAGGGGGAGTATGTATCTGTTTTAGTCCATAAATGTTGCTCATCCATCATACACATGTATTTTGGGACGTTTAAAATCCGATTTTTGAAATCAAGTCAGCTCAAAAGGGTATCGATATGGGTCATCGCGTATAGATACTGTATGAAAACTATACCGATGTGGTGGATCGATATTCCACATTAGCGTATCGATACTGTAAGCCACTGGAGCTTTAAATGGGAATTAAAAGAGTGTTTTACTTTAATTTAAACTCCTTTTCCTTTTTCTTTCAAACCTTAGCCGAAAATCCCTATATAAACTCCTCAAATCTCTTGATTTTTCACACCAAAAACCTAAATTCTTTTGAGGGTTTTCAATCTACACATCAAGGCTAAGGTTTTGCAAACAATTTAGTGCATTAATCATCTTTCATTCATCCAATTTCCTATCTCAATGTATAAAACCCTTTTTCTTTTCTTTTTTAATTTTCATTTAAATTTCTTTGTTGTTTTTACTCAATTTTCTATAGAATATATACTTATAGTATGAGTTTTGCAGTTTCTACAAAATTCTTTAAAATCTCAAAAAAATTTATTCGAATATATAAATATATCATATTTTTTGTATACTATTTTTCAAAACTATTTTAACCAAAATTCATACTTATACTTGTATATGATTTTTATGTATAAAACATAAAATTTTCCTCAATACCTTGAATTATTTGACTAATTTTTGGATCAAATGTGATGATAATTACACACATTGTTTTCGAATGGTTTTGATGTTTTTCAGGATACTACGTCACCGAAAAAGAGACAAAGGAAAGATTTGGATTCTGGCTCATCCAATCCAACTTTGGTCAATGAGGGTATTAATAAACCGAACCTTGATTTTATTCTTCAAAACAGTTTTCTAACCCCATCGGCTATGGCCCATTATAAACAATACCAAGCCTTTCCAATCCGGGATGAACGAGTTGTTTCAATCCATTTTCTAAACTCAAAACGGCTTAAGTTCAAATATCTTAGGTTGTTACAACAATAGAAGCTTTTACCTTTTTTAAGTGCTCCCTCAATTATGTACCGAAACCTTGTTTTGATTTTCTTTGCTAATGTCTGATGTATCTATGACCAAGCTAGAGAGAGTGTTATTGCCATTGACTCCTACCTTATGGGAAAAAAGCTTCGAATTGATCAAACCGTTTTATGCAATGTTTTTGGGGTTTGAAAACTTGGGAATTGATGATGAACACTCCTTGGGGCATTCTCAACTTGGCTCCGTCACCGTCCTTGACGCTCATGACCGTATCCTCCATCTCATCATCGCTTGGTGGATTCGCCCTTCCGAAGGGAAATTCTCTATCATTCGCCAAGTTGATGTGTTTTGGCTTCGTTGTTTTCATGAGGGTAAGTGCCCAATTCTTTGCCAAATTATGTTTGCTGACTTGGTTTATCTTGTCTAACACCGTCACACCGATCAAGTCAATTCCTTCTTATATGGCACGACTTTAAGCTACTTGTTCCATTCCTTGGAGATCGATTGTTCTCATGATGTCCCTGAGCCTCTAGGCAGTCCTATTGAGGAACACTCCCTTACTCGTGCTCACTTTGAGTACATTAATCATGACTGGGTTCGTGTTGCTCGCCCTCCTCCTCAAGAAGATCAACCTCCTCCGGTCACTCCTCAAGGTTCACAAGTCCAACAAGCTCAATCTTCCATGGATGGACTCATGGCGTATCTCAATAAGCAATTCACCACCTTAGGGAATAACATGGATGTCGGGTTTGTCGTCATTGATACTCGCTTTACATCATTGGAGGATCGAGTCAAGTCCATTGAACAACAACAAACTTCCATGCATGTATCTCTCACCGCATTCCATGGTGCTTGGCTCAATCATACTCGAAGATCTCAAACCAACCATGATGATGAAGACGAAGAGGACAAGGATGAAGACGATGGGGACGAGTAGTTTTTGAGCATATCACTCATTACATATCATATTAAGATTTCTTCTTATGTACCTTTATGTTAGAAACTCTATGCTTTGATTTTGTTATTAGAATTAAGTTTGGATTTAAGTTTGAAATTACTTTGAACTATTATTGCTTTGGATTTCATTTTGAATTTTAATGTTATTATGTTGCTTTAATTATGCTTTGTACTTTATTGCTATATTTTTCCTATATCCTTGAATGTTTGGATTGATTTTGATCTAAAAAAAGGGAGAAGTGTAAAACATAAATTTTTACAAATCTTTGAAAACCAATCTTAAATTAAGGGGGAGCAAACTTTCCAAACTTTTCAAAATACTTAAAAATTTACTTTGGTTTTGTTATATCAAAAAGTGGGAGATTGTAAAACCTAATTTGATTTTGATATAACAAAGTTTCTAAGGACCTATTTGTAAAAGTAAATAATTTTTTTAAGTATTTCAAAGTCTCACAAATTGACAAGCAAACTTGAACCAAAATATCTCTAAGTCAAATAAATTGTTTCAAGAAAAAATTTCTAAGTGTTATAGCCCAAAACTTGTTTGTACGCCAAGGCGTATCGATACGATTTTACCCGTATTGATACGGTATTTTACCTAGGATTAACTTTAAGGCATAACGTACCGATACGGTAAGTCCCCGTGTCGTTACGGTTTGATCTGATTCGATAAATCTTTGCATTTAAATTTTTTGATCATTGCTTGACAGTTATGATTTCAGCAAAATTCAAAGTGGTCGTTAGGACGTATCGATATGCCCATATAGCATATCGATACACTTTTTACAAAAGTTTTCCTCAGGATTCCAGTGAGCAAAATTCGTATCGATATGATGATAAATCTTTGCATTTAAATTTTTTTTATCATTGCTTGACAGTTATGATTTCAGCAAAATTCAAAATGGTCGTTAGGACGTATCGATACGCCCATATAGCATATCGATACACTTTTTACAAAAGTTTTCCTCAGGATTCCCGTGAGCAAAATTCGTATCGATACGATCATAGAGTATCGATACGCCCATGTTTTTACACTATACACATACCGATACACCCTTATAGTGTATCGATATGCTCTCTTAAATGTGCACAACGACTTTTTCTGTTTTGAGACATGTGTCGATACGGTTGTTCGAGTACCGATACGGTAGGTTGCATAAGTGCATTTATTGCAAGAAAAATGAAGCCCAACAGCTCAATTGATGATCTCAACGACCAGAATGGCTAGAAATCAATGCAAAGGTATATAAACAAGCCTCAAAAGCTACAACAACTATTGAACTAAATTGCAACAATCCAAGCACAAATCCAAACCTTTGAGCTATTAGAGTCAAACTCTTGTACCCAATTGAGTATTTTTCAATTGTATTCATCTTTTATCAATTTGGGGCAAATATTCAACCTTGTGAGGTTTATCTTTCATTTGCCAACAATCTTTGTATTTGAGAGAGTCTTGGTTAATCTTTGGGGTAGAAAGATTAACCAATTGTAAGGTTTCCTCCTAATCTAAGAAAATGGGGCGAATTTCTAGTGAAATTGGTTGAAAATCCTTAGTGAGAGCTAAGGTAGTGGATGTAGAGCTTGTTCTAAGCTTGAACCACTATAAATTGCCTTGTCTTTACTTTCTACATTTTCAATTTTCTCCTTTCATTTTTAAAAAAGCCAATTCACCCCCTTCTTGGCCATTTTTGATTCGATTGATCCACTTAACAAGTTATACCTGCAAGAGCCACTGTGGGAACTCTATTGATGAGAAAAATTGTAATAGCAAATGCCTCATTCCAGAGATGAAGTGGCATAGAGGCTTGAGCCAATAAGGATAGTCATACCTCTAAAATTTGTATGTGCTTCCATTCTACAAGATCATTCTGCTCCGAGGTATGTGGGCATGACAATCTGTGCACTATTTCTTGGTCTTTGAGATACTGTTGGAGAGCTATAAACTCACCCCATCCATCAGTCTGAAGCACTTTCTACTTGTCTATGAAAGTAGAGAAAACAATTTTAACATCAGACTTGGCTTTGAGAAAATAAACCCATGTATATCTTGTACAAGCATCTGTAAAGGCTATATAATATCTAAAGTTATTTGAATCAATAGGGGTTGGCCCCCACACATCAGCCACAAATAAATCCAAGGGATTATTATAAACATATGCATAATTAGAAAAAAGGTACCTTGTGAAATTTGCCTAGTTGACAAGCTTTACACAAAGCCACTTCTTTATTTTTATTAAAAAAGATATTACATTTATTTAAGGCATTGACCAAAACATCATTGCTAGGATGACCAAGCCTGAGATGCCACAAATGAAAATTATCTAGAATAGTAGTAGTAGTAGACAAACAATGTTTATTTGCAGAAATAGAAGAACTAGAAGACTTATGCGATGAAGTAGCAACAAACTTATATAAGTCATTCTCCTCAAACCCATGATGTTGAATTTTGGGTGTACGTAGATCCGACACCATTGTCCTGTGTAAACTTAGAAACAGAGAGAAGATTTTTAGTAATATGAGGAACAAATAACATATTTATGAACTTTAGCTCTCTATTAAAAGTTAATAAAGATGATTGATCGATGTATTTTATTGGAAGAACATCACCATTGCCTACTTGCACATTTCCTGTGGCTAGACAAACTGTGTCACACTGCAGATTGTTGACATCTCTTGTGACATGATGAGTTGCCCTTGAGTCAGGGTACTAGGCATTGTCATCAAGCACCTCTGGTGTGGCAATGTGTGTTTGAGCATTGATGGATGGATACACAGGAACAAATAATGTAGTATGAGAGAATTGAGGAGTAAACACAAGTGAAGAAGAGGACTAGCAGATTGTGTCATGACTTGAGAGAAATTCTGAACAAAACTAGCATATTGAGGTTGTGAATAGCCTAAAGATGGAGAAATTCATGGTGTTGTAGCCAAAACAGGTGCAACCATGACAGAGAGGTATGTGTAGATCATTGAGGGATTGAGAAAAGATGATGTTGTAGCAAAGGAAGGAAAAACATATGATGCCACAACATTAGAGAGAAAAGGAGGAACAAAAGATGACATTATATTAGTATTATCCTTAGCCTGAGCAGAGGTATAATTCTTGTTATTCTGATTATTCCTAGAAGCCTCATTTTTAACCCCATGTCAAACCTAAAATAACACATTTCTACCAGATGACCCATTCTGCCAAATAACTGCCATTGAGTTCTAGAAGACCTTCCTCTCCTTTTGCCTTTGTTGGCCTGGCCATCATTATTATAGGTGTACTGACTACCCTCATTATAGTTGTCATTAAAATTTTGAGAAAACTCAACAATGGAATTAAAATTCATGGAATTTGATTGAGACACATAATTTGTAAGAGTAGAGGATTGCGATACAGTATTATGAGCATAAGCAATAATAAAAGGAGACAATTGAGTTTGTCTAGCCTCAGCATCAAGCAATATAGTACTAGCATTATTAACAGAAAAAGTCACAGAACCAGCAGTAAGAACAATAATAACAGATTCAAAATCAAAAGGAAGGTTATTAAAAGAAATAATCTCATATTCATGTTCATGATAACAAAATAGCAATCACATATTCATGTTCAGAAATAATCTCTCCACATTTTGCCAAATTATCACAGATGGACTTGACTTTTAAAAGAAACTCTCTCATATTGAGCTTGCCTTTCTTCTAAGTATGAACTAACCTTCTAAAGTACATGATCCTAGAAGTAGTCTTACCACTATAAGTTCTATAAAGAGTGTTTTAAATTTCAGAAGTAGTCTTTAGGCCAATAAGATGAGGTAAAACACTCTCTCCTACTGTGGAGAGGAGCCAGGATGCAAGAGCACCATCCTGTTCTTCGAACAACTCAAAATCAGGATTAATAGAAATTATATTGTCCTTTTTAATATACTCAGGTGATGGAGAAACATTACTGTCTATGGATCTTAGCAATATATGAGTCTTTATAGTCAAATATACTTGTTGGTTCCACAAGAGATAGTTATTATCATCAAGAACAACGTTAATTTTCTTTGTAGAGAAGATTTTAGATGATCCTAAGCTAGAGCAAGTACTGTTGTTTTCTACAGTATTGACAATAGTAGAAGAATGTTCAACAACATGAGTATTATCACTAGAATTGTGCTCTGAATTAGTCATACTAAAGTCTCTAAGAAATCAACAGAAAGAGAAACAGTCCAGACAGTAGCAACAAGTCACAACTAGATAGATCAAGCGATTTTCAATCAAAGATAGGCAAAAATCAGATAGAAGTCACACAAGAGTAAATTGCAAACCAATTGCAACAGTCGTACACAGAACCAAGAAATAAGGAACTGAAGAAGACGAATCCAATCGAATAAGGAACAATCTCACCAATTTAAGAAGTTCAATCGACCAAACTGAAGCTTTGCACATGCGAAGAAACTTTTAAAACAGAGATCATCACTCGAACTCCATTAACACTGGTGAAAGAACTAGAAAATGACTCAGCTACCACAATCGGCCTTTAGGTAAACGATTGCGGTGACGAAAGGAGCGAATTATGGAGGAGAAATGGGCAGAATAGCTTTGATACCATAATAGATTCCAAGTATATTGGTGAATCTCAAATGAAGAACAAGGCAAAGAGGAAGTCGAAAGGAAAGAGAGAGAGCGAGAGAGAAAAATGAAGAAAAGAAATTTTGTTAATCTGAATCTTTTTGGAATACAAATGAAAATCAGTTGACTTCCTAAATTCTTAGAATGGGCTTATATAATTACCCACATAACAAACCTAAGCCTGATTTAACAGACTTAACCACATGGGTTGTTAACAGCCTGGATAACCGAATTGGTTATAACAAACTAACAATTCAAGACTAATTAATAATACTATTACTATAACAACGAGCTCAGTTTCCACCTAAACCTTGACCTCTAAAATCTAACCATTACCCCTAAATTCTAAACTCTTAAACCCTAAACTGAGTCCCTAAACCCTAAAACTAAGGTGCTTGTAGAAATTAAAAGTTTTCCCCTGTCAGTGTATTGGATATAAATCATGTAAAGTAATTTATATTCTCAATTGAGTATTAGTATTAGTTTGGTTGACAACATTAGAGATTGTGTATTCGAACTTTACACGAGACCCCATATTGATATAGTATGCCAAAATATTTCCACGAATAACGTCACACGAGACCTCGTACAAATATAATAGATTCTAGTAATAAAAAATTGTAGCACTGTACCAATATCCATGCATAACTTAGGCCTCGTGCACCGATACAGTAAGTATCATACTGATACGGGTATACATGTAATGCCCCCTTTTACTGGTTAATCAATTTCAAACCACATCAACCATGCTCCAATCAATCTAACACGATTCCTAACTTATTTCACATGTAAAGCATACTTCAAGGCACATGTAAACCAAAGATCATATGTTTTCATCAATTGTTACTCAATCTAGAGGCATGCTTCATAATAATATAAAGCAACATCCAATACACACTAAATGATTAAGACCCCAAGCATAGGTTATAAATCAAATAAAGCTTGAAGCATATGGCCATATGAACACGTAGGAATCAAACACCTCTTCCAATTATTTTTTAAGCCGTTTTAATACATTAGACCATAACCATTAAACATAGTTAGCATTAAAACATAATCAACATCGTACACATTAAATAATATCATCATCCAAAATAATACAAACTTCAACTATATAATCATGCCTTATACAAACAAACATCCCAATGATTATCCCACATTGTCTTGGGATCATTTCTTGCCACGAACCACAATCGCACTTGCTTAATTCATTGTATTGACGGAAGAAAATAGAGCATAAGCATATAATGCCTAGTGAGTGCGCTCAAAAAGTAAAACGCCAATGCATTTTCAAAATTAAAATCGATACTAGAGACCCGTGTTAAAGCAATTCAAACTTGCCATTCTCAAAGCATTTAAGTAAAACATGATTGTTCGAAACCTACGCATCATGCTTTCATAACAATATTTTCATTCTCGAAGCATTTAATAAAACATGCTTGATAAAATAATATGCATTATGCTTTCAATCTTGTTTTCCATCATATATTCATATATTGGCAACATATGTGACTAGACTAAAACCACAATTCTTTCATACAATTTTTATTGGATACATGGTTTAGAGTCACACCCTCATTATAAGGTTTAAAGTCCCAACCTCAATATGAGAAAATTCAAGAGTTAATATAATTTGGATCACACCAAAATAATCACTTTACTAAAATACACCCATAGAACCAATTCGAATCAAAACAAAAATCACAAATATTATTTTCTTTAACAGAATTAGTTAGCTTTCTTGGTAGTTAACTTTCTTGTTTTTTATTCTTGCTTAGTATATATAGGATAGGTGTTAAGTGTTTTAAGTAACTTTGTAAAGTTTTTTTTTACTTTTTGTAAAACGCACCGTTTGGTTAAAACAATAAAACAAAAGCTTTCCCTTCTCTTCTCTTCAGACTTCCAAATCGATCATCTTCCTAAAATCCCCAAATCAAAACTCTCTCAAATCCTAGAAAAGAGAGTTTAATATGGTATCAGTTGGTTCTTCCGAAACGCACTCCTCTAAGTCTTCTTCTAGATTTCGTCTTCTTGATCCCTCCGACGAGTTTTATATACACCCAAATGAAAACCCTTCCCTTGTGTTAACCTCTGTCCTTCTTTCTGGTAACATCTACCATTCTTGGTCCTGGTCGAAAGAACCAAATGAATCTGATGCGAGCTATTTTGTGTGGGTTAAATGTAATAACCTCGTCCTCTCTTGGCTCCAGCGTGCTATCGGTCCGGAGATTGCCCAGTCAGTTCTTTGGTTCGACACGGCCTACAAGCTTTAGGCTAATTTACGAGACCAGTTCAGTCAAGGAGATATCATTCGGGTGTCTAATTTACAACAAGAGTTTTACTCTCTCAGTCAAGGTATAAATTCTTTTTAAACCTTTTATACGCAATTAAAAGTTCTCTGGGATGAGTTGTGTGTCTTGCGGCCGCTATCTTCTTGCTCTTGTGATGCTATAAAATTTAGGAAACAAGATTTTGTGTTACGGTTTCTTAGAGGTCTTAACGAGTCGTTTGCTGTTTCGAAATCCCAGATTCTCATGATTAAACCTTTTCCAGAAATTCACGAATTTTTTCCATTATCATACAACATGAAAGATCGGTTCATCATGTCTTAGCTGGTTATAGGAATGCAAATAGGTTCAAGAAACCTTCTTGGTATCAAAATAACAGTGTTAATCGAAAGCCATTATGCACCTTTTGTGGTATTTCTGGTCATTCTGTAGACAAGTGCTATAAAAAGCATGGATATCCTCCGGGATATAAATTTAGGTCTGCTGTTGTCAGTAAAGCTAATCTTGTCCATGAATATGGTCATTCTTTTGATCCCTCAACACAGTCTCCTGTTGTCAAAACTGAGGGTTTGTCTTTTACTAAAGAACATTTTGAAGGGTTAATGTCTATACTTCATGAAAAAGGTCTTTCTGTTCCTAGTTCTGGTCTTAATTCTGATCCTAGTTCTGGTCATTATGGTCCTTCTCCTGCTGCAACCCATTCTACTGTGAATGCCTTGATGTCTGACTTTGCTTCTCCACCAGCCACAAGTGATGATCCAGGTATGATTTTGTCTTGTTTTTCATCAATGTCATTAGTCGCATCTTCTTGGATAGTTGATGCAGGTGCAACTGATCACATTAGCAATAGTATAAATTTGTTTAGTTCATATACTGGTATTAGTGATAAGTTTGTTAAATTACCAAATGGTAATCTGGTTCAAGTATCACATATAGGAACTATTTTTCTTAATAATGGTTTAGTTCTAAAAGATGTGTTGCATATTCTTTTTTTTGTTTCAATCTCATTTCTGTCAGTAAGCTAACTTTAGATCCAAATGTTTCTGTTTTATTTTCTAACAATTGTTGTTTAATACAGGATGTCCCATCCTAGAAGACGATTGGTTGCATATTCCTTTTTTTGGTTTTAATCTCATTTCTGTCAATAAGCTAACTTTAGATCCAAATGTTTCTGCTTTATTTTCTAACAATTGTTGTTTAATACAGGATGTCCCATCCTGGAAGACGATTGGTACAACTAGTATAGTCAAAGGACTTTATCAGATGCTGGATTCTTTTCCTGTTAATTCTGATGTCTGTAATGTATCTTCTTCTTCTCTTCTAAATACATGGCATGCTAGACTAGGACATCCATCTAGTCATAGGATGCATTTCTTTTCTCAATTACATCATAGTATTCCATCTAGTGATATTTCTGATTGTGATGTGTGTCGTTTAGCAAAGCACAAAATATTGCCTTTTCCTAAAAGTTGTTCTGTTTCTGATTCTTGTTTTGATATTTTGCATATGGATGTTTGGGGCCCCTTTCCAATTAAGAGTTTATATGGACATCAGGGTTTCAAATTACGGAACGCTAACGTAATACCGGCCACGAAATTGCGGTCGCGACGCCGTTTGAAACCGCTATAAGAAAAAACAACGGTGGGAAATGGATTCACGACCATAACGGCCTGTCGCGGATGCGATATAATACTGTTGCGGGCTGTCGCAGCAATAACGGGACGTTATCCCCATTACCAGGCGCGATTGAAGAAAAAAATGAAAATATGCAGAAAAGCCTCTGCTTTCAACAGAGTACACTCCTGACAAAATAGGGAATCTATTCCCTGTAAAAGACATGACTCATGAGAACAGGAAAAAGAAATTGAAAAAAAATAAAAAGTAATAGAAGTTGAATTGAAAATCAAAACACTAGTCTTTAATCTTTATCTCTCTCTCAGTCACAGACCAAACCAAATTTCAAAGAAAAGAGATAAAGAAAGTGAAGAAAAACAGAGAGGACTAAGATTTTTAAGAAAAATAGAGAGAAGAAGTGAATCTGGCCTCTCTCACAGTGTTGACTGACTGTTGAGCTTCGTTGTCGGTGGTGTCGTGCTAACTGCTAAGAACATTGAGCCGTTGAGGACTTGAGGTTGAACGACCGAGCTGAGTGGTTTGTTTGCATTTTACAAACCTTCAATCCACTTGAGATTTTGAAGTGAGAAGAAGAGAAAGTGATCGTGAAACTTGAAAGGGTGAGAAGCAGAGAAGGTGAGTAGAAAGTTTCAATTTGAAACTGCATCGTGAAAGATAAAAGAAAAGGTAAAGTAGTGATTTTTATGGATTATTATCTATTTGGTCCTTAATGTTAGATTGTTATCCTTATTTTGCATAGATTTTAGTTTTCAATTTTTCATTCACTTTAGTTATATATCCTAATTCCAATTATTTAATTAAAGTTTCTAAATTCATACAATTTAAACTTAGTCTTAGTTTTCATCTAATTTAGTACTAATTAATCAATTATAAAAATATATTAGTTTTTTATTTAACTTTATGATTACAGTTTATGAATATACAAAATTCAATTCCAAATATAAACATATATTAGATTTTTATTGAAATTGAAGTATGCCACCACGTACGGACAAGTTCCCGACCGAAGGATTGGAAGGTGCACCGAGCAAAGATATAGGTTGGCACTTTGGAGATCCGGTTCCAAATTCAAAAGGAAATGTTGTTTGTAAACTTTGTGGCAAAGTTACGAAAGGAGGCATAACACGATTTAAAGAGCACATTGCTCATAAAACCGGTGAAGTTGCACCGTGCCCTAATGTCACTGCTATGTTATACACTTATACTTTATAATATTTTGACACATATATTTTAGAATTAACTTTAAATGTTATTATTTCAACAATAAAGATTATACATAATTAATATTTAATAGTGTAAATTATATTTATTTGATTACAGGTATTGTTAGAGAAAGTATGATGAAATTGCTCAAAGAAGCCAAGGAAAAGAAAATGGATAAAAAGAGGAGAACATATGAATTCTTGTCACAATTAAGAGGAGAGGATGATGATGAATTCATTGATGATGTTTCTGCTATGAGACAAGCCACTCGAGAAAGTATTCAATCGCAACACCAGTGGCATAGAAGAGAAGAATTCAGACGATGTACATGTGGTTGGGGTAATATTTATGAAGAAGGACGATCTTCTTCTCATGGATCAGTTGGAGGATATCTTGGAGAAAGATCCACCCCAAGCGAGTCTGAATTTAATTTAAGGGGGACTATTCTTGAATTGGTTAAAAGCAAAAGCTTGAGACAACCAAAGGTTAACGAGTCTATTTTAAAGACTTTGCGTAAAAAGATGGGTGTAGCGGTCTCTAAATTTTTAATATATGACCGACTTCCTTTTCAATTAGAAAGTTCGTCATGGTTGTATAACCTAATTCAAGTATCAATGGAAGTTAGAAAAGGTGTGAAACTTCTAACACCTTATGAGGTTTCAGATGTGTATTTGGCGTCAGAGTATGAACAAATTCGTACATGGGTAGATGGAATGAAGACACATTAGAAACAATTGGGTGCAACTCTGATGTGTGATGGTTGGACCAATAGTTTAAATCAAATGCACATCATCAACTTCCTTGTTTATTACAGCAGAGGAACTGTTTTTTGGAAATCTGTTGATGTCTCTAGCGTTCGTAGTAGAGATGCTGAATTCTACTACAACCTGTTAGATAAAGTTATTGAAGATATTGGAGAAGAATTCATTGTTCAAATAGTGACTGACAATGAGGCTGCAATGAAAGTCGCTGGAAAAAAATTAATGTCGAAAAGAAATCACCTTTATTGAACCTCATGTGCAGCTCACTATTTAGATTTATGCCTTGAGGATATTGGAAAAAAATATAGTGTAGCAAAAGTATTAGAGGAGGCGAAGAAAGTTACTTGCTTCATATACAATCATATTTGGACCGTTGATTTAATGAAGAAGTATACCAACGGTAAGCAAATTCTTCAACATGCTCTCACTCGATTTGCTACTCATTTCATTCAGCTGGAGGAGATAACAAGGCAAAAGCAAGGTCTTAGAGAAATGTTTAACTCAAAGGTCAATATTTTATAATTAGTTAATAAAGTTATTTGAATATTACATGTAATGATTTTATTAGTTTCAATTTTCAAATAAGTTAATTATATTATTGATTTTTTTTCTTATGAATTTATAGGAATTCAAAGAATCAAAATGGGGACAACAAAAATCAGGGCCTGCTTATGAAGCAAAAAAAATTGTTTTGGGAAAAGATTTTTGGAAAAAAGTCGTTGACATTATAAAAGTTTACGAGCCCCTAGTAAAAGTTTTAAGACTTATGGATAGTGATGAGAAACCAACAATGGGCTTTATTTATGAGGCTATTGATAGAGCCAAAAGAGAAATTAAGGAAAATTGTCGATATTTTGCCGAGTATGAAATGATTATTGACAATAGATGGAATTTCATGCATTCTGACTTGCATTCAGTTGGTAAAATAAAATATTTCATATAATTAAGAGTTGTTTTTTATTTTATTATTTTAAGTTATAGATCTTATATTATTTTATTATGATTAGGTTATTTTCTCAATCCTCAATTTCAATTCGGGGTGGAGCATTCTTACAATGTATTGATGGAAACATTAGAAGGTACAAGATCAGTGATTGAAAGATTAGAACCTTCTATTGATAACCAAATCAGAATGGTTAATCAGGTTAGATTCGATTCAAGTACTATTATTTGTAACTTAGCTAAATAATTTGAAATTGAATTGTTTTTCTTATTTTTACTCAATCTTTTATTTATAAAGTTGTTAACATTTCAAGGTAAACACGAGACATTTGGTACTCCACAAGCACAAAGAGCTTGGAGTCAAATGAATCCGGGTAAATAGTTAATTAAATTATTTAATTTATATTATTTAATTATATAGTACATTTTTTATGTTAGTTTGAAATTTAAATAATTTTATGCAGCTGAGTGGTGGATGATATATGGCACATGCACTCCTGAATTACAACGATTAGCAATTAAAGTGCTAAGTCAAACAACTTCTGCATCAAATTGCGAACGAAACTGGAGTACATTCAGCTATATTCACACCAAAACAAGAAACAGGTTGAAGTATAAAAAGCTTGAGACACTGATGTTTACATATTATAATATGAGACTTAAAATGAGGCATCAACAAAGAATGAGCAATGATGCTATAAACACTAGTTACAATCCTATCAGCCTTGATCACATCTTTGAAGATGTTGATCCACTATCATAATGGCTTTAGGAGAAAGAGAACCCACTGCTAGATGGTGAAAATGCCGATATGTTTCCTGTGGATACCTCGGATGATGAAATCAATGTTGTTGATCAACCTCATCAACAAAATTTAACTAATTCAAGTTCTAGTGCGATACCTAGTTAGAGTGGTGGTGATGGACTAGATGGTGGCAATTTAAGTCCAAATTATGATGATGATAGAGGAAGTGGTGATCAAGGTGAAATTAGATCTTCTGGTTGGCAATGGCATGGAGAAGAATACGGGACTAGTTCTGCTGGTGGACATTTTCGTCACAGATCAGAATTTGGTGAAAATATGCATGTTGCACCTAGTGGTAGTAGAGATAGAAGTGAATCCAGAGCTCGATCAAAAGAAAAAGGGAAAGACGTCAAAATTCGTACTTCTGAAGATTCTTCTGGTAGGAGATCGACTTCTAGTATCCCTGGGTACACTGATTCATCTACTAGCACTCATAGTTTTTATCCATTGGGTTCGGGACAATCTTCACATTTTTAACCTCCACATGGCTATTATCTACCGTTTCCTAATTACATATGCCATGTCAACCTCAAATGTACCCTCCACCATCAATGTATC
Source organism: Hibiscus tridactylites (assembly GCA_958450335.1). Lineage (NCBI taxonomy): Eukaryota > Viridiplantae > Streptophyta > Magnoliopsida > Malvales > Malvaceae > Hibiscus > Hibiscus tridactylites. The sequence goes on from OY288288.1 coordinate 12,988,163, forward strand.
AACCACCTCCACCTCACATGTATCCTCCTCCTCAAATATATCCTCCTTCTCAAGTATTTGAAAATCAAGGTGAAAATGTTACCTTTTTTGGATATATTTTTGGACAAAGACCGCAAAGATCAAGCCACGTTGAAGGTGAAGATGAAGGTGCAAGTGGAGGTGAAGGATATGATCTTCCTCGTTATTCGACTAATTGGTGAAACCACCCCTAGGCCTATTACCCCATTTCTAAGGTATGTTTTGCTTATTAAAAGAATCTATTTTTATGTCATTTAGTTAACTAACTTTTCTTTATTTTAATTTACTTTATTTGATTGGTTTCAGATTGGTTTGTAGGTAGGATTGTTTTTCCTACAGGAAAACACAAATATGTGATTTTGGAATGTTTCAGAAGGTTAGTTACTTTTCCAATCGAGTGATGAAAGTTGAACCAGAAGTAGAACTAGAATGGTTCATGATGTATGTAATTTTTTTTACTTTGTATGTGACATAAGTGTTTGCAGGTATCTTTAGGGGAGATAATTGTTGAATTCTTCAATTCATTGTGTGATCAAATAGTTGGCTTATCTGATGTTTTGCACGTTTAGTAGTTGTTTTGTCAATTGCTTTATTAGAATATGAACATGATCATGATTTGTCTTGGGAATGCATGAATGCCTTTGTTTCTGTAAAACTTGTCGTGGGCAAACCATGAATACATGATTGTTGGCTTTACTAGCAAAAAATAGTTAGCTTGTATGAGGTATGTTTGCTTTAAGTACATATCATACTTTTATGTTATTGCGTACATTGTTGATATATGTCTTGACCTATTCTATCACCAGATTTTTAGTTTTTTATTTGTTTAAAATTTTAAACTATATTATATATGTCCATTTCCACTTAGAAAGACCTCTAAAAATCATTAAAAAAAGTCTTTATAGTTATAATTATAATTATTATATTTTTAAACAAATTGTGTGAATTTTAAAAAAAATTCACGACTGCGACACCCGTAGTGACCGCGACGGTATCCGTTATGTCCGCAACCGTAATAACTGCGACGCGACCGAAAACGCGACCGCGAACACTTTTAAATCCTTGATGGACATAGTTATTTTCTTACTGGTGTGGATGACACGTCCAGGTTTGTATGGATATTCCCTATGAGTGTCAAGTCTGAAGTTAGAAATTTAGTTATCAGTTTCTGTAATTTCATTGAAACTCAATTTTCTAAACGTGTCAAATGTATAAGGGCTAATAATGCTCAGGAATTTAAAATGGTAGACTTTTTTAATAATAAGGGCATTGTTCATCAAACTTCTTGTGCTCATACACCTCGGCAAAACCGCATTGTAGAAAGAAAACACCAACATTTACTCAATGTTGCTAGGTCTTTAAGAATTCATGCTGGTTTGCCCTTAACTTTTTGGATAGATTGTGTCTTGCATGCTTATTTTTTAATCAATCTAACTCCTACTCCTATTTTAGATAACAAAACACCTTATGAATTGCTTTTTAATAAAACACATAATCTTAGTAATTTGATATTTTGTTGTTGTTTGTCTTAAGCATCTGATTTACCTAAGCCTGCAACCAAAATGGATCCTAGGGCTATTAAGTGTGTGTTTCTTAGTTTTTCAAAGAATGTTAAAGGTTACAAATTATACAATTTGAATACAAAATTAATTTTTATTTCAAGAAATGTTGTTTTTAATGAAATTGTTTTCCCTTTTCTTAATTCCTTTTTTGATTTGACTCTTCCAAATTGTGACAATTCATCATTGTTTCTTGATGATTTGAAAACTTCTGATGTTTGTTCTTCACCAGACCAACAATATATTCCTCTTATACATTCTGATCATTCTGATCATTCCCTCAATGTTCATAATAATTCTGGTGCTTCTCTCTCTGTTCATAATAATTCTGATGATTCTCTCTGTTCATAGTAAGAATAGTATGCCTTCTAATCTGGTTAGTTCTATACCTTCTAGAAATATTAAACTTTCCCAAAAGTTTCATGACTTTGAGGTAAATTTACCTAAAATCAAAACTACTCTTCATTCTCTTGCTAATGTTCTGTCCTATAACAACATATCTGATCATCATCAGTCTTTTGTTTGTAATCTTGACATTATGTCTGAACCAAAAACATATAAACAAGCCATTGGAAACTTGCAATGCAAGAAGAAATTTTAGCCTTGAAAACTAATAATACATGGGATCTAGTCCCTTTACCTTCTAATAAAAGTACCATAGGATGTAAATGGGTCTTTAGAACAAAATTAAAATCAGATGATACTTTTGATAGGTATAAGGCTAGATTAGTGACTAAAGGGTACACTCAACAATTTGGTGTAGACTTTTTAAGCACCTTTAGTCCTGTTGTAAGAATGACAACTATTAGGACTTTAATTGCTATTGCCGCTTCTAAACAATGGAAATTACAACAACTTAATGTTAATAATGCTTTCCTTTATGGTTCTCTACATGAGGAAGTATATATGAATTTGCCCCCTGAATATTTTAATGAAAACAGTTCTGGCTTAGTTTGTAAATTAAAAAAAAAGCTTATATGGGTTAAAACAGGCTAGTAGGCAATGGAATGAAAAGTTAACTTTAGCTCTTATTGAACAAAATTTTTCACAGTCTATTGCTGATCCTAGTTTATTTACTAAGGGTATTGGTCATGACTTTGTTGTTTTAGCTATATATGTGGATGATGTTATATTAACTAGTCCTAATTCTGATTACATTGATTCTGTTAAAACCTTTTTACATAATACTTTTAAAATAAAAGATTTAGGTGATCTAAAGTACTTCTTAGGCTTTGAAATTGCTCGGTCAAGTTCTGAAACTAATATATGCCAAAGAAAATATACTCTTGAATTATTATCTGAAACTAATTTTTTAGACTCTAAGCCTGTTCCAACCACCATTGTTGTTATTAGAGGATCTCAAAGGTTGAATAAAAATGTTAAAACTCTTTTAGAGGATATCACAGCTTATAGAAAGTTAATTGGGAAGTTGTTATATCTTACTAATACAAGGCCTGATATAGTATTTTCTGTCCAACAACTGTCTCAGTTTCTATCTTGTCCTACTCATACTCATTTAAATGCAACACATAGGATTTTGAGGTACTTAAAAGGTACCCCAGGTCAAGGTTTGTTTTTTCCCTCTAACAATGATCTCAAACTTCAAGCTTTGGCTGACTCAGACTGGGCCTCATGTCCAGATTCTAAAAAATATGTCACAGGTTTTTGTGTCTTTCTTAGTTTTTCATTAGTTTTTTGGAAATCTAAAAAACAACAGACTGTGTCTAAATCTTCTAGTGAAGCTGAATATAGAGCCCTAGCCTCAGTTACTTGTGAAATTCAATGGTTATTTTACTTGCTTAAAGACTTTTATATTCCTTTTCATGCAGCAAATATCTTTTGTGACAATTCTTCTGCTATCCAACTTACAGAAAACCCAGTGCATCATGAGTGTACCAAGCATATTGAGATTGATTGCCACATTATTCGTGAGAAGATACATCAAAAACTGATCAGATTGCTCCATGTACCTTCCTGCAATCAGCTTGCAGATTTCTTGACGAAGGCTCAACCTAATTTTTCTTTTCATTTTATTGTTTCCAAGTTGGCATACATAATAAATATGCTCCAACTTGAGGGGCTAACAGAATTAGTTAGCTTTCTTGGTAGTTAACTTTCTTGTTTTTTGATTCTTGCTTAGTATATATAAAATAGGTGTTAAGTGTTTTAAGTAATTTTGTAAAGCTTTTTTTTTTAACTTTTTGTAAAACGCACCGTTTGATTAAAATAATAAAATAAAAGCTTTTCCTTCTCTTTTCTTTAGACTTTTAAATCAATCATCTTCTTAAAATCTCCAAATCAAAACTCTCTCAAACCCTAGAAAAGAAAGTTTAACATTCTTCCTTAACGCCACTGCAGGAGGACATTTACCTTTCTTTTTTTATTATTTCCCTCGAATGAAGATACATCAGTGCACTGCCGACACTCCTTTCGTCCCTGCTTTGGAATCAATTCCAAATCTTCTTCTCTTTTTTATCTACCACAACATATATCTAAATTGGAACCGCGATAGCTGGACGTTCGATTGAGTTGAGTTAAGTTGAGTTGAGTCGAGTAAAAGAAATTGGGTTCTTCAAATTTGCAAGTCTTATTTTATGATTCAAATTTTATTTAAAATTTTTTCGAGTCGAGTTTATAAAATTAGAGTCGAGTCTAATCAAGTTTCGAGTTTTTGTACAAATTTAATTGTACATATATATTTCTTCGTATATATATTTTAATTGTACAAATTCGAATTTTCATTTCATAACTCAGACTTTATTTAAAATTTTTCTGAACCGAGTCGAGTTTATGAAATTGCGAGTCGAGTCAAAACGAATCAATTTTTTTTCCGTCTCAAGTTGAGTCAAATAATTCAATTTTTTTAGTCGAATCGAGTTTTACCCACCCTAACAGTAGCTGCCACGCCACTGCTCCAATCTCTCCCAACCCCCTTTTTTTATTCGGTTAGCCTATAGCCATGTATGGCTCACGCAAGGCAGCAGCAGTCCCCTGCTCTGCTTTGCGCCACTTAACCCCCTTTTTTCCAGCTCTAACTATTCTTACAAGCATTTCTTTAAACACTCACAATGCACACTAATATATGATCTAATAATTAAATCAATCATTCTATCAATAACCTCATTCAAGAACCTAAATTTAAACTTAAGAAATTCAATTAATTTCAGTACTAATTTCATAAAATTGAGATTAAATTTCATCCAAATTATTAATACGCCATACAATCCAATTAAAACATTTATATTTCAACTATTAAATCATGATTTACTCTTTAACATTCAAAAATCAAAATTAATCAATTAAATTTTACTTTAATATTAAAAGACAATAAAATTGATAGAAGTTTAACATAAAATAATGAATTTTTACATATTAGATCTAGACTATTTATATAACATGTACACATATATTTAAAATTTGATCTATATATTTTAAGTATTCTCAAATAGATGAACCTAACCGGTGTTTTTAGTGAAAAAATTATGTTTATTTAGGAGACTTGGTTTCAATCACTTTGTCTACAAAATATTTGTGCATTGTCAAAGGTGTTTGTGATTAGATTGAAATGATATTAATAGATGGAGGATTCAATCAGAATGTTTTGAAATTTGAGGCGTAATGTTGAAAATCGGTCTGGTTTACGAAGACCAGTATAAAACAAGCCGTTGGAGTGTTGATTCTCCTCTAATGGCGGCCTTAAGAAAGCCATTGCTCTTCTTCTTACTACTTTTACCCCTAATTTTCACCCAAATCACATCTCAAACATCGCCGGAAACCGTCAAAGTTTACTCGTCGGATCCCGGAGACGCTGCTCTCAAGCATGAACTTGACCTCCTCAAGTCCAAGATTTTGGGTTTAGGTATATCTACATATTCTACACTCGCACCCAAAAATAATCCTTATGTTCTATTTTTAACACTGTGATTAACTTTGATTGTGTTTATTCTGCTTAATGCTTTTTTACACAGAGAACAATTTTTTATAGTTCTTTTCCAGTATTTTCTTTGTTTGGTTTGTGGGCGAGTGTGTAAAACGAGAATGATGTAGGAGAAGCATGTAAGATTATTGGTATTGGGAAATGAAAATATTCTTTTCATGAATTCATCTACATTTTTCAATTATCAAAATTTTAATACCAAATATCATTCATGCTGGTAAGGACCAAGGATAAGTTTGTTTTCACACAAACTTGCTAGAAATCGCTATATCCCACTGATTTCTGAATTGGTACACATGTTCCGAATTCGGAAACACTAGTGATCCCATTAATATATAGTTTATTATAAAATTATCCAGTAAAACTAACAATAGAATTATATGTTTATATGAACACAAAAAAATATATGTTATAAAAAATATTTTAAGTTCCAATAATTTGTATTTCATTCATACTAAACTAGTTGGAGAAGACTACCCTATCAAATTACATTTTATAGAAGTAGCTGATCGTGTTCCGGTTTTCGTTCTAGGTACCGGACGATCCACGTTTTAGGTAACATAGTAGTAGTAATAATAATAATAATATGATGGGATGGCTTTTCGCCATTAGCTAGGTTCTAGGAACATTTGAACCTTGTTGTGGCTGTACCTTTATGGACTATGTTACAGAGGGTTTTTCTTCAATTTCATTTAATTTTAATTCTATTATTTGAATTTGTTTCAAGTTTGCGCTTAGAAGTTCATGTAACGGTAAGAGATTTCATCCCTTTTAAGTCAGATACTGTTTTCATAGGTATTTTTTTTGCAGATTGTTAACTCTTTGGATGTGCATGCAATTCCCTTTGCTTTTGTGGTACACTAGGTTACCCTATTTTATTTAGTCACTTTTCTTTAAACCAAAGTTTACCAGGATTGATTCTAACATATCAGATAAGATTATCAATGTATCCCACTAAGTTAGTTCAAACTTATATATACATATAAATAAATTGCATCCATTTTCACGGTTTTGCTAGAATCTACCATTGATGAAAGAATCCATGAACTGAGAAACAAGGATGAGAGTATTACAGAATTGGAAAAGGCCATTCAAGAGAAATCAGACAGCATGCAATCTTTAGAGAATGAGATAGAATATTTAAAGGTAACCCCCCCCCCCCCCCCCCCCTTTCTCTCTCTCTCTTTTCGTTGTGTTTGTTTCTTGGTTCTGAGAAATATTTTAGTCATTTCCTTTTCTAGGTTAATTTGTTGACTGATTTATACTGAGGTTCTCTTCAGATGTATTTTCAGTTTAAAGATAAAACCATGTGTAATTCCTTGACGGAAAACTTTTTCTGTTATCATTTTTTTTATTAGCAAAGAGCATCACTAGATTCTATGGAGCAGATAAGTAACTCACCCGCAAGGGCTATTGAACTTGAAAAACAGGTTAGTTGGTCATGGATTAACTTTTGTAGTTATACTTTGGAGCTGCTGTATTCATTAAGAGATTGCTTTTCTAACAGGTTGACAACCTTAGGAAGGAAATCAAAATGCAGAATAAGAAAAAAGATGCACTGGATGTGCGAAGAAATGTAGCTGAGCGAAAGATCCAAGAACTAAATCAGAAATTAGAAGATGTGAGTAATGCATTTTTATAATTGCCTTTAGGTTCCTTACCTTTGCTGCTATTTTTTTTATCGCGCATAAGTCTTGCTGATTTGCGATCCCTTTTGTTCTACAAAATATATATTTCGCTTTATTCTGATTGGCAAGATTCTCCTCCTAAAAGGTACATAAGATTTAACAAGATGGGATTGGGAACTTTTATTCAGTATTCCAGTACTTGGTCAATTTTCAGTGGAATTGTTGCTAGTTTAAAACATACTGTGAGACAAGCAAACCATTTGAATGTCTTTTTATTTTTTCTTCTTTCTTTGTCCCGGTTGAATCAGTTTGGCAGTTGGTATACAGCTGGAACTTTAGCTAGCATAGGTATATCTGATGCTCATACTTTCTTTTAGACACTGTACAAAATTTTATTTGAGCAATGAGATTCAAGTGTAGAGTTCAAGGGTTTATAAATATTGATAAAGACCGTCTTTTCCTTTTTCCTAATTCCATCTTCTAAATATCCTTGTGTTCCATCTTTATTGTAACTTCTGTTTTTCTTGCTTGTCCTAAAATACAATTTCACCTTGAAAAGTCAATTGCTAATTACTATAGTTTTCATCTTTATAATTACTATAGTTTTTCTTGCTTGTCCTAAAATACAATTTCACCTTGAAGAGTCAATTGCTAATTACTATAGTTTCCATCTGTTTGGGTGATGAAGGTATGAACTACTAGAATTTTCTTCTATCTTTTCAAATCACGACATGCAAGAAATGCACCATTTTACCATTTATTTTGTGTCCACAAATACTACTACAAAGGAGGGATTTCTTATGTTGCCTTAACCACCTATTTTCTTAGCATTCTGATTGCATTATTCTCCAACGAAACATGCAACATAAGATTCTTCATTGCATACATTGGAAGTTTTCCTCTGGTTTACCCAATTCATATGTAACTTAAAATTCTTCATATCTTACTGTTTGTTCTTCCTTGTCAGATCCAGAGGATTAACAGTGAGCAAAAATCTATAATTCACAAGGTTGAACATGCACTTCAACTAGCACAGGTGTAAAGAACTTAATGGTGATTTGTATTGGTCCTATCTTGTAGAGAACAGAGCTAACTTTGCTGTACATGCAGGAAGAAATTATGAAAGCAAAATTAAGGGCAGCTTCAGCTTCTAAAGAACTAAGAGAAGTAAGAAATGACAACTTCTAAGGCATGAAAGTTTAGGCATCTCTATGAACAACATATTGTCTATTTTTTAAGTGGTCCAGTGTTTTATAAATCAGGAATTTCTTGACCTTTCTTTGAAAAGAACCTGTTCAAAATTTCAGATAGATCTGCAGGTTGCTCTATGTGTTAATAAAGTACATTTTTCAGATTAAAATGCAAATCGTCTTGTTTTCTTCTTCTAGGTGAATTTTGGGTAAGACTCCATTCCTTGTAAAATTGACCCGCGGCCTTGATGAAATATACAGTCTTGATCATGAATGTGAAATGTTTAAGACTGGATACCAGCTAATATATTATAATGAGTTTGTGGAGAAGAATGCTCATACTGTTAGCCAGTTCAGGAAAGCCAAAGGTTTTGGTTGGGTTGGTATGACTGTCATACTTTTTGCAGCAAGTTTATTCCAATCCACAAACTTAGAGATGAACTATGATATACCTTGTTTGTTGATCTATCAAATAAGATCCTTTTTACTTATTGATCCAGTCAGTTTCAGCTAGATCTAGAGTTTCAATTTGGATGTGATCCCAAATTCAGCATAGGAACAAATGTGACAGGTTTGTTACCTTTCGCAAATGATGCATCTGCAACAGTTAAAACTTTGTGAACTGAGTTGAAAACAATTACTGTCCACCATCCAAATGGGCAGACTGTGCAACCTCCATTTTATGTTCAATTTTGGTACTGAATATTACTTGAGCTGTATGTATATCTCTTGCATTATTTTGAACCTCACCATATAATTTGTTACTTATATGGACCTAGTTGTGTTGTTAGAGATCGCATTGATCTCTACCTGCCAATTTTTCCGTACCTGACTCTATCCTTCATAGGAATGCTAAGTATCTTTCCCACCCTTCATCGTAATCTTATTTGCGAAAGAAAATACTGACATGTATCCTGAACCAGAAGTGCTAGATTTAAGAAAAGAAATTAAAAAAAATTCTCTGAAATCTCAGCATCTTGCTGCTATAACATGATCACTTCCTCTGCTATCAAATTTTTGGGCACATGGTATTATTTAAAAAATACTCATAGGCATATAATATTTTATCATAATCCTGGTTCAACATGATTGCCAAGGGTAATAAGAATGGTTCAATCTTGGGTTTTCAAATTGCCGGAGAAGGAAATATTGGCAAAAATGTTGTCAAAAGTCAGGAAGTGAAATTGAAAGAAACAGAAGAGAAAAGGTTGTTGTTGTTATAATAAAAAAAATTAGGAGCAACTATTTTTGCCTTCTGTAGCAGTAACTTGTAGAAAGCCAAAACTAAGTTGGAGTCTAGCTTGGTTAAGTTGACTTCTTTTTTTTTAATTCTCCTCCATCATAAAGGATACCATTTTGGTGATTTTAGTTCTATTCTTGTGTTCATCTGTGCTGAAGAAACTGACTTTATTGATTGTAACCTGCAATCAGGTCCATGGGGAGTGGCTTCCACATTGGTTAGCTGTTCATATATATCAATTTCAGGTATATTGGTTTAGTTAGTGGAAATATTTGTAGCAATAATATATTAATGATTGATTGTTTATTGTATGCAGTCCTACGTGGTGTCTCATTGGAATGAACATGGGAGACCTGCTTTAGCCATCACAATGGAAAAGGTCTAGTTTTTTTGCCTCCCAATATCTGAAATCATAAAGCTGTAGTATATGCTACATGCTAATTAACTTCTACAATCAAATATGCCTTTTGCAAGATATATTTTATTTATCTGATGACCATTCTATTGCTCCAATCAACCAATTTGGAATGTCATTTTTTTTGTTTCCATGAAATTATAATTCAGGCCTTGGAAAAGAAAGATCAATTTAAAAGTTGGGCAGAGCCACAAATTAGAACTGTTAATATGGTAAGTGTGTACTATAGTAAGTATAGTTTTTCATAATTTCCAAAGATGTGTTTGTAGTTTGTACCGGCAATTTCAAACGCTATATTACATTTTCAAGTGCCTTATGAAGTAGGATTAGTGAGATTATTATTGGCTGTTGAATGTAGTCTGATATCTTAAATGGTTCAATTAATTTTGCACTGTAAATTAACTTGGTTTGAGATTGGAGCTTCTACAATCGCTTCCTTTCATTAGGCCATGTTGGATGAAATTTTGCAATCAGGTTATGCTCTTCTTTCTATTGCCTTGTGTAAATTTATGCTGACACTGGTGTCAAACGTCACTGCTCTTCTATTTTCCCTAACAGGGTTATGTGCAAAAATAGAATTTGTCTAACAATGCTTCCTGCTTGAATAATTGCTTCATCGTGTAGTTATTATGGATTAAGGTCACTAAAAGTAAAAGGAAAGAAATTCCTCATTTGTTTTATTTATTTATTATTAACTATAAATATTGCATTTCTTTGTGTCTTCAACTTTTATCAGATGAGGAGTACCTTCTTCTCTATGTTTAGCTGCACCTTTAAAGTATATGTCATACAGTAGACATCTCAGACTTGATCAATGTGTAGAATCTCATTTCACCACACGCTTAAAAATGATTGTTAAGATATCCCTGGCATGTGTGACGATGTTTGAAGCATTATTCTATTTGCTGGGGATTGGTATGTTCAATGATTAACTGATCACAAGTTTTATCATGTGAAGCATTTGATCCCGATGATGAAAGACAAGTGGTCAAAATTTATAAACAATCTTGAACCTCATCGTCAGTTACTGCTTTCTAAAACAATTGATGTCTATGATGCATCCAAGACCTTTTTGACGCCGCATTTGGTCAAAGCACGCACATTAACATATCATTACATTCAGGTAAAACAGCATCAAGGCCATACTTATTTTGCAAATTTCCAATTCCATGGCCTTAAATGACAATAACAATGTTTTGATAGGAGGTGAAGAAGTTTTCTGAACCATATGTAAATCACGTTGTGATGGTGACAAAACCTCGTTATAAAACAATGCAAGTTGCTTTGAAGCCCTACACTAAAAAGACCATCCGCACCTACAGGAAACTGATCAAATCTGCTAGCATATACCATCATCAGGTAACATGTCTTGTATTCATTTGTGTTGGCATGTACAATTTTTACCATCGGGGATCGCCAGTCTTCAGATTTTATTTCGGCAACATTGTTGTTAATTAAAATTAATGAGTTGCTCCATTGTTTTGCCTTATGCATTATAACAGTTGAGCATTATAATATCAACTAGAAGTCGTCATTGTGCCTAGCTCAATGTTTCCCGACTTCTTCAGAAAATTACTTATGCTGGAGTATAATCTTGTTAAGAGAGCTGTGCTGTCCTTATCTGACATTCTGACTATTAAAAAAAATTAGATTTCACTAATGAAGACAAGGTGATGTGGCATCTTAGCAACTCATACCCACATATACAGTTGTTGACTTTGAAGAGAGAGAGAGAGAGAGTAAACTAATTGTATGTTCCAGTGAAGAAAAGATAGGACTGGAAATGTATGTGCCACATTAGTGAGTTTATTAAGCGGTAAAATTTTGTTTTCATGGTGTACGATCTATATATCTAATGTCTTCATTTTGCACGATTTGAAGTGTTTCTCATGAAAAATACTATAATTTTGGGGCATTTAGATTTCTATTTTACTGTCTTAAAAAGTATCTTTCATTGAGTATGTCACAGAAGTGAGTAAATCTTGATCATGAAGGAAAATATAACATGTTGTGATACTTCGGGATGCATGGATCACCTGTTAGTTTGAGCAAGTCTATCATTTACTTGAGAGAACATCTATCAACTTTCTGACACATCGTTCATTCTCAGATCCAAGGAACTCTGAAGAGACATGAGTTAACAAGATCACTGGCAAATATGGATCTAGCATGGTTTTTGGTATGTCTGCTTTTAATCACACCAGACCCCACTTTTTCTTTGTTTCCTGTGCATTTTAAACATGAATCATCCTTGATCAATAAAGTTCTAAGCTTGATGTTTATGATTTAGCTAAAAATTCTTTCTTTCAATTGTCACAGGCGACTGCTGTATTGTTTCTACCCATATTAGTTCTCTTTAAGCTGTTTTCACTTATCTTCAGGTTAGTTTTGTTTGTGTCGAAAGTATTGTCCGATACAACATTTTCTTCAAGTTTTTCAGATAATTAGAATTTGGTTTTTCTTTTGAAGTGGAAAGGCAAAAAGGCACCATGTTAATCATACACGAAAGAGGGTCAAGCGACGTCATCCTGACCAATAAAATCAGTGAAGGTGAAGTTCAAACAACTTTGGTTCCTTGGACATGACTTGGTCTCAGGGTTGCACCCAATAGTGGACACACAGATTTTAGTTATATACATAAAAACAAATACGGTCTCAGGGTTTCTTTGTTTTGTGAAAGATAGGTTTTTCTGGTTCGGGTTTAATCAATCAAGATCGGAAGATCGAAGCTAATTGTTTTACTCGGGCATTTCAGCCATGGAATGAGATTTTGTTTCAAGTAAATATAACTAGCACTTTATTAGATTAAATGACATGTAAGCATATTATAGTTGCCCACAAGTAGAGGGGATGAGGTTTAGTGTAAGCTACTTAAGGTTGTACTGATCTTTTAATGTTTCTTAAATAAGGTTATGTATGTGGAACAACAATAGGAGCAGGTGGAACCCATTGTTGAATAGGTGAACATTCCCAGCCACCCTCTTTGCTGTAACTCAAACTGAAATGCTTGGGAACCCAGGTTTTTCCCTCGGACCCCATTTCTCTCGACACCAACCTCTGATTTTCCTCGACGGCGTTCTTCTCTTCTTTTGCCTTCTCCCAGTTCTGGCTCATTATGGCCTCGCTCACCTCGCTCCACACTGCTACCGATTCGGTCGGCTCCACTCCCTAAGGAAGCACAAAAAAACAATCTATCACCATCCTTCAAATACAAATACAAAAAGAAAAAAAAAGTTTCTTTTCATTCATTAAGGAATTTACCTGCAGATCTTTAACTACAGGAGTTCTCAGCCCTGAATACACTTCTTCTGCATTGTATATAACCATCAACTTCCCACTATTATTGTCCTTCACTGTCACTTTTCTGCATTAAATAAATATCTTCAGAATTATTTATTTTATCGAATAAAGTTTAATATTTTACTAGCTTGAGAACCAAAAGATTATAAATTAAATACCTATCCCAATGACCATTAAGTTCGAAAAGGATCCTCTTTGTTGATGTTTCATAGATCTTTCCTTTAACTGATCTATGGCTCCCTCTAAGGCCAAGAAAAGATTTGGGTCCATATCGTAACTCGGCTTCAAGCCCGGTTTCTTTGCACCTTACTCGAACATTTCCCGCCCAATCGACTCCGGGCAGTGGAAGAAATCTTATCAGAAGGTTGGGGGAGTTCATTTCATACGTCTCTCCTCGACTCAGGAGCTTAAGCTGCCGCTTCCCTCGCACCTCGGTGTCCACGGATGCACCTACAATAATATTATTGTTATTAAACACAAACCAAACAGTCATAAGCAACCGAGGTACAAAGAGGAAGACCAACCGTTGAACTTGGAGACACATTGTTGACACCAAATGAGTTCAATGCCATGTTCCTCATCAGTTGCATGTAGAGCAGAAACTGGCGGATGGTGAGAAATCTGCTCGAGTAGTACGTTGAGAGTAGCACTCGAGACATGGTGCGTCTCACCAAGAACTGGATTGTAAGGGGCGACCCCGAACAATAGAGGACGACACGTCGAGATGCTCCAAGCCACGACCGATAAGAATCTTTCGAGGGGGCTGTCAGACAGGTTACATCGGGTCAACACATCGGTGCCGGTACAGAAGACTTGTTCTCCATAACATTGAAGATGTGACTTGGGTAAGTTGAACATTGGTGGTAGCTGAACAAACACAAGCGCACCATTAATTCCCATATGTAATAACATGAACTCCCAATCCAAAGCTCGATTTTTCATTAATTCCTAACCTTGAAGTGGGTGAGATCGGATCCTGGCCGTACATTCTTGAAGAGACTCAAGATTCGTTGGATCAAATTGGGAGCCCTGTAATCAGCTTCTGATTCACCATCTATTGAAAATGGCTTCGTAAGAACTAGTTTTATTTCTTCCTTGCTTCTTCTCGACTGCCGTGATCAACAATTAACATCAATAATAATAATAATAATAACATTAATAATAACTAGAATTGGTAAATTGTAGTTCAATAGAATCTAAATTATTATTGGACAAAAAAATTGAAGGCGAAAGCACACTAAAATGTTTTTAACGTGTTTTTCTGACCAGACATGATAATGAAATTTATTTTTCACATTTCAATTAAAATTAAGAGTGAAAATGTATAACAAAAAAATCTTCACCAACATGATTGATCCAAGTGGTAAGCAATTTGGTATCACTTAAGTAAAGTTTCAAGTTCGAAACATTGTGTATTTAGAAAATCTCCCTGAAAAACCCACCGATTAAAACAAGTGTGCGACGCGAGTCAATTCAAATTAATTGTAAGGTGCCACAACATCAAAAATATTGATGTGAATTAGCCAACTTAAATAAAATTGAAAAAATTAAAATCTCAAAGCTTAAATTACCATAGAAAAAATTGACAAACAGATGAGATTTTTTTTTTGCAATTATATTTTTTTAATTCTATAAATAATTTTCATTTATCGTTAGGTGACTTTAATTAACATTTAATATTTTTTTTAAAAAAATCAATTAACAGTGTATTAAATTATTACCAACTTAGATAATAAATTAGTACGGCGGGAAGAATTTAACAACTATCCATGTGACGCTACAATAATTTAAACGGTGGAAATATAATTATCTAATGCCCACGATTGGCTGCTTTTATGTCACTATTAATTTTTCATAACGCAACCAATGCATTATTTCTTGTAAACAAATTCTAAAAAACATTGGAATTAGAATGGGGACGGACGCAAGACTTTAGGGTAGGGAAGTGAACTTATAAATTTTTAGGGGGTGAACTTATAAAAATTTAGGGGGTGAAAATAAATTTTAAGTAAAAAACACATAAAAATTCTAAAAAAAAATTAAGTCGCATAAGAATTTCAAAGTTTTAGGGAGGCCCGCCAGCCCCTCAGTCTATTCCTGATTAGAACCTATTGAGTGTTCCCAATAGTAAAAGAATCTGTTGTTCCTTTTAGGTGAACCACGTTCGAGCAGCGTAATATAAACGGTATATATATTTTTTCAAAATACTAAAAAATAAAAAACAAATATTACCATAAAAAAAGAGCACGGACTTAAAATTTAAAAATCATATTACAGACACGAGTGGTGACAAAAATGAACAGCAAAATGGATATGAAAAATATAAGATGGTAATTTTTTTAGTTGTCCTTCTAATTTTCAAGGCTTTACTTTAGTTAATTCAGATTAATTTTAATTTTGGTAAGTGAATTTTTCAACATAAATTATCTGTTTAGACAAGATATTGAACTCGAGACTTGCTAAACGATATCAAACAGCTTACCACTTGTACTAATTCGTTAGTAAAAGATGATAATTTAATCCTTAGCAAACACCCCCACCCAAAAAGAAGAGGAAAGAAAAACTTACACTTTTAGATAAAACCTTCCTTTTAAGATAAGCCTTAACTAAATTGAAAAAGAAAGGTAATGGATTAATGTCAGCCTAGCCATTGGCCAACACAATATATATTATTCTGCGAACCAATTTATCAAACCAGAGATTTCATGGCCGGAAAACAACCGTCGGTATCCAGAAACCCAGTTTCAGATAACCAGAAAACAGCCGTTCAACGAAGAATACTCCAAATTTACCGATTATACGTGCGCAGATGCATGTGCATGATGCAGTGAATATAACGAGATAACCGGAAATGGAAAATGTAGAAGATAAATAACGTACCATTTGAAATGACAGAGAATCGGAGAGCAAGAGACAAGCAGAGACTTCTGATCTGCAGAGGCTTTTATTGCGGTCGAAGAAGATGAATGGGATGGGAGAAAGAATTGGCGACGGTTTTTATAAAGGGTTTTTGAATAGTTGAGAGACCGAGGGAGTAAATATTCACATTAAATTTTGGCAGCAATTTGGTTTTATTATCAACTTTCCCTATTCATCTGTCATTGGCCAATGCCACGTATTTCCAATCATATGTGACCATCTTATCTGTTTTTTTTAATACTTATCAATATCAAATTTGTTGTGGACTAACTGTTCCATATCATAATAAAGATCGAACCATTGAATTAAGGTAAGAGAGTTATTAAGTGAATTCTAATGTTTCCTCCTGGTTTTTCGGAAGCAAACAACCCTAACGGGCAAAACCCTATCGCGGTTTTGTACAACAATTTCGGCGGCCAGACACCGGGAGAAGGGCCCTTGGTAATGGTTCCATCCCCTCTTGAGCGGCCTGGTTCACCACTGCCGCAGAAGGCGCTGCGTGAGGCAAAGAAAACGAAGGAAACACAAGATGATCATGTGTCTCATATGGAAGTTATCGAAGACGGAAAAGTTGAAGATGGCATCGATGTGAGTAGTGCACCGGGGATTGATGATGGGGTAGCGAAGGATGTGAGTCGGGTTGTGTTGGAACCTAGTGGTCCAAGCAAGGGTTCTTATGCCGCTATGGTTGCTAGGTCTATGGCCAATGGGGGTTGTCACAAGCCATCTGTGGTTACGGATGGAGTTCAGGTTTCGGATGCCGACTTCTCAATTGATCGTGGTGGATTGTATCCATCCATAAAGTTTTCTGAAAGAGTTCATGCCTCGATCGACGATAGTATGAAACAAGTAGTGATTGTCCGACTCCTTGGAAGGGTAATTGGATACAAGACGCTGCTAGCTCGCATTCCCAGTCTTTGGTCACCGATCGGGGATTATCATGTAGTTGACCTTGATAACAACTACTTCCTCGTGAATTTAGAAACTGAGGAGGACTACACTAAGGTTCTCTCGGCTGGGCCGTGGACGTTATTCGGCAGTTATTTGACGGTGCAACCGTGGTCGCGGTCCTTTTCGACATCTTAGAAGCATCCATCACAAGTGGTGGTGTGGATTCGACTTCCAGGGCTTCTATATAGTTATTATACAAAAGCATTGTTCAGACTGATTGGTAGTATCATAGAAATCGTTATCCGAATTGATTATAATACAACAACATAAGAGAGGGGTAAGTTTGTTAGGCTTGCGGTTCTTGTTGATTTGCATAAGCCGTTGCTTCCGTGTATTGGCATAGATGGTTTTGTACAGAAGCTCGAGTATGAGGGGTTTCACCAGATTTGTCTCAAGTGTGGCACTTATGGACATTCGATGGAAGCTTGTGGTCTGCACCCCCTGCCGGATTCAGACAAATCTCCAGAGTTATCGGGGATACTCTTGATGGAGATAAGGTAGCGAGTGTTGAGCTGGACCAACTCTATGGCCCATGGATGGTCGTCGATAGTAGGCGAAGAAAACCGCGTAAATTTACTGGGCAGCAAAGTGATGAGGGCGGGAGTGCCCATGGGAGGTCTCGGTTCCAGGTTTTAGAGGAGGTAGGAGGCGGGGAGAATGCGTTGGGTGACTCACATTCCCCGCAGGGCCAAGCTGTGGTGTCGAAGGCCAAGGAGGTCATCAAAGCGAGGCATAAAGGAAAGGGGGTTGCAGGTGTAACTGGGCAAAAGGACTCAAGTAATGGATTAAAGAACTCAGAGGATAGGGCAAGGCAATCTGCGTCGATGAGGGCTCTTTTAATTGATATTACAAACAACGGTTCAGCTCACCATGAAGCGGCAAGGGTGGTGCCAACGGTTCCTAATTCGACAGTGCAGGTTCGGGCTCACGTGCCGGCAAATGTTAACGACAATCACAAGGCCATCACTGTTGTCGAGGGTAACCAGGAGAAGGGTGAAATTGGAGGGGAAATGAGAGATGGAGGTCGCGGGAAGGGTTTCTTGCCCGTGAAGGTGGCCATAAAAAAGAACTCAAAAGTGAACAAGCGTGGTCAGTTCGCTCGTGCACCGTCGAAACCCGTGTTGGCTGAATGGGTGCAATCGCTCTTGGGGAAGCTTCAAAATATGCACGATCAAGAAGTGATGTGCACGACAGGGGTCGTGAGTACGGATGGGGCATCGTGTGACAGTGGTCCGAGTCCGTCCAAAACTAACATGGATATTGTTGAAAATGACCAGCCTGTTGCATCCGAGGCGACCGTTTTAGATAAGGAGAATTCAAACTCTACTCTTTAAGGTTCTGTGGTTTGCTTTCTACTATCTTTTAATGATTAATTTTATGTTATGGAATTGTCAGGGTGCGGCGAGCCCAAAATTTCGCCGGCATTTTAAATCTTTTGTGAGACGTCATAATCCACAAGTTGTTTCTTTACTTGAGTCGCAGATCAATGGTATACAGGTTGATACGGTGTTACGTAGGTTTGGCTTTGGTAATTCTTTTCGTGTGGAGTGTCGCGGGTTTAGTGACGGTATTTGGGTCCTTTGGAAAGATGAGGTGGATGTAGAAATCTTGGCAACATCGAACCAGTTTGTGTATGGGAGAGTTTGTGAGGAGGGTTCCAATCAGTGGGTGTTTTTTACAGCAGTTTATGCATCCCCTTCGTCCACCACGCACAAAATTGTTTGGGATACTCACGGTTCAGCCGAGCGCGGGGAATGTGTGGGTGTTAGGTAGGGATTTTAATTCAATTCCTCGAGAAGAGGAGTGTTTAGGGGGCTCATCTGGGGTTTTCGGAGTCAGTTCTCTGTTTCAGGAGTTTATTTATACGGCTGGGCTTTTTGAAGTTGATTATAGGGGTGGGGATTTCACTTAGTGGCGCGGTAGGCTTTATAAAAGACTCGACAGATGCTTGGTGAATGATGCGTGGCAGAATGCTTTCCCGACTAGCTTGGTGTTTCATTTGGACCATTTGGGGTCCGATCATTGCCCACTCCTTCTTACTGGTGAGAAGTATACTCGAGCCGATGATGACAAACCTTTCCATTTTTTAGCATCATGGCAGGATCACCCGGAGTTCACTAATTTTCTTGCCTCTACATGGAACTCAACGGAATCAGTGGAGTCGAACATCACCAGATTTACGAGTGTCGTTTCTGAGTGGAATGAGAAGGTGTTTGGCCATATCGGTAAAAGGAAGAAGAGGTTGATGGCACTTCTAAGAGGGATTGACCGGGCTCTTCGCCATTCTCACTCGGAGTTTTTGATTGACTTAGAGCAACAATTACGGGTTGAGCTAGATGTTGTGCTAGAACAAGAAGAGAGTTTGTGGTTTCAGAAATCGAGTTGTAGGTGGATTATGCACGGAGATAGAAATACAAAGTATTTCCATGCATCTACTGTTAGTAGAAGACAGACTAATCTGATAACGCGGTTGCATGATGGTAGTGGACGCTGGCTGGAGTCTCAGAAGGAGCTCCGAGGTAATGCTGTGGAATTTTTAGCTGCTTGTTTACTAGTGGTAATGTCGATGCTTCCAAGTGAAAGTGGATGAGGTACGGAGGGTTGTGTTTCAAATGGACTCGCTTAAGGCGCCTAGAGTAGATGGGCTCCATGCTCTGTTTTATCAACGTAATTAGAATATCGTTGGGGCAAATGTTTGTTGCTTTGTTCAGAATATCTTTGAGGGGGCTCATTTTCCCGAGACTTTGAACCAAACTTTGTTGGTTTTAATTCTGAAGGTGAAATCGGCTGAGAATATGAGTCAGTTTAGGCCGATCAATCTTTGTCAGGTTCTATATAAGATCATTACCAAGGTTATTGTTAATCGGATTAAGCCTTATATCTCTGATTGGGTGAAGAACAATCAAACAAGTTTCATCCCCGGACGGCTTATATCAGATAATATCATCATATCACAGGAAGTGGTTCACTCAATGCGGCATAAAACTGGGGCTAAAGGGTAGATGGCAATGAAAATAGACCTTGAGAAGGCTTATGATCGTCTCGAATGGACCTTTATTGCAGATACGCTACGCGACATTGGTTTGCCGAGCAAGTTGCATGCTTTTATTCTTTATTGTGTGTCCACTGTTTCTACCAGAATTTTGTGGAACGGGGCGCAAACAGAGCGGTTCAAACCGACTAGGGAAATTAGGCAAGGTGATCCTTTGTCTCCGTACTTTTTCGTTTTATGTATTGAACGGCTTGGTCAACTTATTCAACAGAAAGTGGCTCAGGGTGAGTGGAAGGCTTTTCGGGTGTCTCGTCAATGCCCTGTAATTTCACATCTTATGTTTGCTGATGATATGGCTTTGTTTGTTGAGGCTTTCATGGAATAGATTGGGGTTTTTCACTTGGTTCTTGAGGAGTTTTGTGGTGCTTCAGGTATAGAGGTGAGTGTCACGAAGACTAATGTTTTTTCTCCAGGAATGTGTTGCCTTCGTTACATCACTCTATCTGTATTGTTTGTGGTTTTGTTGAGGTAACGAATTTAAAGAGATACTTAGGCGTTCCTATGTTGCATCAACGGGTGACAAACAGAACGTATGAATTTTTTATCCAGAAGATTCATGACCGTTTGAACGGTTGGAAGGCATGGTATCTATCTTTTGCTGGGAGAATCACGTTGGCAAAGTCGATACTCTCGGTGATACCATTCTACTCGATGCAAACGACTAGAATCCTGAAAAGTGTGTGTGACAAGATTGAGAGAATTATTCGTGCATTCATATGGGGCAACTCGGCGCAAAAGAAAGGGATTCATCTTGTGAACTGGGAAGAGGTTCGTTTGCCTACAATCAATGGGGCCTTGGATTTAAATGCTTGTCACTTCAGAACGATGCTTTTCTTATGAAAGTGGCCTACAACCTTGTCGCTAAGCAGGATCAGTTGTGGGTTAGGTTCTTACGAGCTAAATATAGATGCCATGAACCCCTCCCGGTTACTTTAATTAGAAGTAATTGCTCAATTTTATGGAGAGGTTTGAGTTCGATATGGAGTGACGTGCGTGATGGTGTTGTGTGGAATATCGGTAATGGAGAGTCGGTGGATTTTTGGAATGATAATTAGGTAAAGGATGTTGGTCCTCTAGTAGTGAAAATGATAAGTCCTATGCCGCCATCGGGTTTCACTTCGGTTCAAGAAATGGTCAGGAGTGATGGTGATTGGCTTTGGGAGGCTTTCCGTGATGTATTACCTAGGGATGTACTAGATCATATCGCGGCAACTAAGCCTCCGTTTGCGACAAATGGACCTAATTTGCCGGGATGGAAATGGAACGGGGCACGTACTTTCTTGCTCCGGTCGGCCTATGAGGCTCGATCGCGTCCTATGGTTGCAGCTGGAGACAGAATTTGGAAGTTGATTCAGAAATACAAGGGTTCGCCGTGAGTTAAAGCGTTTTTGTGGCTTATCGGTAAAGAGCGTGTCTTAACCAACGATGAACATGTTAGGAGGCACTTGGCGGATTCGGCGGAGTGTACAGCGTGTAGTGTGGCCTGTGAGGACATCGATCATTTGCTACGGCACTGCCCAGCCACATTGGAGGTATGGATATCGCTGGTTCGGCCCCAACGGATTCAGGAATTTCTTACACTGCAGATGCTCGATTGGTTGCGCAAAAATCTGCAGGATATTGAGTACTTTGCAGCTGATCAACTAAGTTGGGATATCTTCTTTGGGGGCATTTTATGGACACTTTGGTACTTTCGTAATGAGCGGATTTTTTCCCCAGGGAGCGTGCATGGCGACACGGTCATTGGTCGTAGTCGACGTTTGTTTAGTGAAGTGCAGTGTGCGATGTTATCAGCTCGGCGTCGCACGTTGGTTAGTGGGCCGAAGAAGGCACGTAGAACAGGATGGTGGACGCCGTATAGGGGAGTGATAAAGGTGAATGTTGACGGAGCAAGGCGAGTTTTGGACGGAGTGGCATCGTGTGGAGGTGTAATCCGAGATTTCAAGGGAGGATAGATTACCGGTTTCACCAAGTATGTAGGGAAGTGTACGGCTCTTGAAGCCGAGTTTTGGGCGGTCTTTGAGGGTTTCAAGTGTGCTATAGGGTGGATGGTGTGAAGGTGTTGATTGAATCGGATAATTCTGATGTTATTCGTGCCTTATCAAATTCGGCGGATAGATCGACTTATTCTTCTTTGATTGGTCCTATTAGATCTCTAGTAGCGACTTATGGGAAGGTGGAGTTTAGACATATATATTGTGAGGCTAACCGGGTGGCGGATGCGATGGTGAGTTTGTCTTCGGTGGATAGTTTTGAAACATGTATTTATCGCCACCCTCCCGATGGGGTGGTTCATCTTCTCTGGGAGGATTATGAGCATTAGTTTGTTTGATGGCCAAATTTTATCTCGTTGTCTTTTTGTACAAGTTACAATAGGTACTCTTTTCCCCCATTTATTGATACATGCATGGGAGGGCTAAAGCAATGCATATTGGACAAGAAGTTGAATTTGTTTGTGAAGTCTGGAAAGTCAGCCAACTTGAGACGACATTTCGGATGGGATCCTGGCATTTCTGGGCAAAGTTGTCTTCTAACAAATTGACCGGCATTCAGTTATCTTTCCAACTCATCTTGAAACGCATCAATCGGACATCGAGAACTCAAGATACGTCCATTTTACTGAAGACTGCGCATGCAGAAAACTGGATACGGGATTATTACGGGAATTTGTAAAATTCAGCCCAAAAGCTATTATATAAGGCTTTTGGACGAATTAGACTTAGCCCAACTTAATTATTAACATTTAAATTATGGTTTTTAGGTTTTATATACTTTAGGAACCAGCCACCCTTCTCCCAAGCAACTCTTATCAACTTATCACTTGCACTTATCAGCTTATCACTTGCAGCCCAAGCACAAGGAGTTTAAAGGTTGTTTTTCTTTTATTTTTTTAATTAAATTAGGGTTTCCTTGTTTTAGTAGAAGTTAGATTACTTTGGCTATCCTTCACCTATAAAAGGATGAAGCCTCCACCATTGTAATTCAGATTATTCAGATTTTCTTGGTTTAATAAAATATTTAGTGAGTTTATTTTTGCAAGTGCTGATTACTTGTGCCTTCGAAGTCTTCTTCAACATAAGTCCGACGAGTTCTTGTGAGGGAGATCATCTTCACACTCCTGCTTGCCTAGGTAATCGCGTCTAGGAGGGTGAGTTAGAGCCGCTTGAGGTTACTTGCTTAGGTAATTGCGTCTAAGAGGGTGCCGAGGACAAAACCATCACAAATCCATCAAGCCATCTCCATCTTCAACTTCATGCCATCTCCATAGCCATAAACAAAGCTGAATTTTCAGATTTGTTTTATCTACCTCTTCATCAATCTTTTTCAATCTTTTTGTTTTAATTCTTATTATTCATCCCCTAATCTTCTGTCTTATCTTTGTTTCTTTGATTTTCCAGCCCTGAATCTGAATTTTTCAAGAAAAGTCCTCTTTTCTCTTGAATTTTCAGATCTGCTCCTAATCTTCTTGATTGAGTCTAGAGCCCCTAGTTCTTGCAACAACTTGATTGAAGGCTTCCAAATCCAAGTTTGCGCTACTCTATCATTTATGCTAGGGGGTTTTTAACGAGGCCTATTGTAGCTTCTCCCTCTTTATCAAAAAAAAATTGTTATGGACTAATTCAGATAAAATATTGTAAAGACTTGTTATGAAGATGACACTATTAACCTAGTTTACACCATTCAATATTCATAACGTTAAGATTTAAACTTTTGACATTGCATAAATAATCTAGTATATCAACTCATTAACTTGACTGATAATTTATTTCATTTTAATACATTTTTATTCACTACACTGAAAATATTGGATCTCTACAAGTGTCCTAGGACCACTTGTTGGTAATAACATGACAACCCCAAATAAGTATGTGACTATAGTGGGAAATCTCTAATGTGCTCGTTGTTACCCTTACCGAGACTCGATGCGTTCTATTTCTTGTTTGATTCATGTTCATGTAAGACTTTATTGATTAAATCATTATTCGATTTGAATGGAAAGACATTTTTTCTGACTTTTGAGCTCTCGTAGAAATTCTAACATAAACAAGGGTGATTTGGTCGGATCTTGTTTCTAGTGGAGCATGTTCCCCAGTTGTTGCTTTGGACTCTATTTAGTGATCCGAATTGGTTTGGTTGAATGTTTGTACTAGTTTTTGTTATATTTTGATGTAAATTCTAATTGGTAATTAAACTGAGTTTTTATTGTAATTATAATGGTTGAAGATTACTTAGTAATTAGGATTTAGTAATTAGGATTTACTTTAAGGAGTAAATATCTATATTAGGTAAGTGATCTTATTGAATAAATTTTTTTTGGTAACCAAGTATTTGGGTCTATAAATATAGACTAGGTTTAACCTTTCGAATTACGAGAGAATGAGAGATGGAGGGGGAATTACTCTGGAGAGATGTAACCACTTTTAGGTTCTCTACAACTATTGTGACTACATTGTAGAGATGAGTATTGTAGGAATGTTGGGCAGAGTGTTTTGGTTCGACCAGGTTTTGGGATTTGTACACCGAGTTTTGGGATTACATGGGTTATCATGTATTTGTACTCTTCGTGTTCTCTAGTTGATAATGGATTGTCCGTTTTTATCGTCCGTGGAGGTAAGCTATGTTGAACCACGTAAAATCTTTGTCTCTCGTGCATATCTTGGAGCAATGTTGGAGACATGCAAGAGTAGTATTGCTACAACGAGCTTCTCGTTGCAGGGGGTAATTCTAAATAGATTCAACGGTGCTTCAACGGATATTACATACGGATTGAAGTTGTTGAAGACATGGCGGCAGTGCTTCAACGGATATTTGACATACGTAAGAATTGAAGCTGTTAAAGACTTGAAGACCAATGCTCGAATAGAATTTATGTCAATGGGGAGATTTGTTATATTTTGACTCAAATTCTAATTGGTAATTAAGTTGTGTTTTATTGTAATTCTAGTGGTTGAAGATTACTTGGTAATTAAGGTTTACTTTAAAGAGTAAATATCTATATTAGGTAAGAGATCTTATTGAACAAGGTTTCTTGGTAACCAAGTATTTGGGTTTATAAATATAGACTAGATTCAACCTTTTGAATTACAAGAAAATAAGAGATAGAGAGGGAATTACTTTGGAGAGATGTAACCACTTTTAGGATCTCTACAACTATTATGATTATGTTGTAGAGATGGGCATTGTAGGGATGTTGGGAATAGTGCTTTAGGTTTCATCGAGTTTTGGGATACATGAGATATCATGTATTTGTACTCTTCGTGTTCTTTACGTTGATAGTTGATTGTTCGTTTCTCTCATCCGTGGAAGTAGGCTATACTGAACCACGTTAAATCTTGTTTCCTGTTCATGTCTTGGTCTATATTGTTATCGCTTTGGTTTTTTTTGCCACATACCAAATTCCTTAACATATTTTTTTTATAAAATGTTGAATTTTATTTACCTAAAGAAACACCAAGCTGCTACAACAAACATACATATGTCTATTGGACAGTCAAGATAACCCCCAATGTATACAAAGTTAAAAATTAAAAGAATCAGCACTATCTATACGTTTGCTATGTAACGGTATCCTCACTACATCTTTAATATAATTGAGGATACTCTCAAAACTCTTATTTCAGCTTCTAAACTGATGTTTGTACTAATTTGTTGTTTAATGAAAGTTGCTTTTCATTTGTCAAAAAATATAGTGGGAAATGTAGTGGTGTAACAAAAATATCCGATCAATAGTTAAATTAGTCAAATTAATAGTTTTTATTTTATCGGTCGAATCATCGATTTAATAATTGAATAAAAATTCAATTAAAATTAAAAAAAGTATTCTTAAAAACCAGCTCAACAGGTCGTTTTTTACTCTTTTTTATTTTTAATAATTTGTGTTATTTTCAGTTTTATTCTACTAGTTCAAAATATCATATTACTAATTTTTAGTTCGATCTATCAATCCATCAGCCTGACAATCTTGAAAAGATAGTTTGCTATTAATAATCTTGGAAAAAGTATATAATATTATTATTATTTAAGGTTGATGTTCGATATAAAAATATATAATTTTATATATTATCAACGAAATAAATAATGACGAGTATATTCCGGATAACATATAAAGAGCCGCTTTCGATTGTATAGGAAAAAAAATTTATAATGCAGCTGAAATAATTACTGATTAGGTTGTTGCCATAAAAGCTTGTATCGTGTGTGAACTGAATTCAGACCACTCTTCATTTTCTTCATTATTAATTACTTTTCACACGTAGCAAGAAATAAATAAGAAATTTAATGAGTGGTATTAATAATGAACAATAATGTGTTTTTATCTAAGTGATCTAAATTTGAACATTTTAACCTATGTGTGTCGGTTTATTCAAATTAAATAATAATAATTACGATCTATATTAAATAGGGATGACAATATAATTTAAATTCGATCTAAATTCGAAGAAAAAAAATCTGATCTAAATTTGATCGAAAAAAAGTTTGAGTTCGAATTCGAATTCGAAAAAAGGGTCCAAACCCTAATAGGAGGTGAATCGGATATGGACATTGCCATGATCCGATCCGATCCGAATCCATATCCGATTCGAGTTCGATTCATATATGAATCCGAATAAAAACATTTAAAACTCTTATATTTAAAAAATATAGGCCATGTTTGGTAAAGAGAGGTTTTGGCAAAAATTAGAGGTTTGAGGCATAATTAGAGGTTTGGCCAGTCAAATCCGCTAATATTGTTGTTTGGTAAATAGCGGATTGGGGTGAAAATGCTAATTTTGAAAAAAACTCATAATAGCAGCTTTTTGAGATTAGAGGTTTGATATTAGAGTTGTAAAGACTCTTTTACCCTTACTAGTTACCAAAAATCTCAAAAATAATCTAAATTAAATATTTTCTCACTCTATTTATAAGCTAATCCTATTTACTTTTTTCTTTTTATTATCACATATTTATATGTGTATTTAAATTTATTAATTAATTAAATTATATTAAAATAATTATATAAATAATAAATTAATATATAAATCATTTGAATATGTCTAGAAAAGTTATATTAAAAATAATTTTGTAGATCTAATTAATAATAATTAGATACAAAATATTGATAACTAATAAACTATTCAAACAAGTATTGAATATAAACATGTCCTTATATGTCATTTTACTTGTTTAAATAATCTAACAACTATCAGTTAATTTTACCAAACACTTTTATACAATCAGCTAATACAATCCGCTAGTCAAATCAGCTATCAGCTAATGCAATCCGTTATCAATTATCCGCTAATTGCCAAACAGTGTCATGGATATATTGAAATCCTAATTAAGTTGAATTGAGATTATGTATGTTAATATAGATATATATTGAAATTCTAATTAAGTTGAATTGAGAGTATATATATTTAAAATATATATATTGAAATCCTAATTAAGTTGAATTAGATAGTAAAATATTTAAACTAGCTTAATTAAGTTTAATTGAGATTATGTATATTTAATATATATATATATATATTCAATATATATAAGATGAAACTAGATTAATTTGTTTTATATTGGATTGTAATATTTGTTGAGATTTGTTTGTGATATTAATTTAAATATATTTGTTTGATGAAAATTATTTTTTATTTAAAGATATTTGTTCGAGTTGTTACTTTAAAAAATGAAAAAAAATTAATTGGATTCAGACTTTCGGATTTAGATTTGGATTTTAGATATTTTGTTAGATTGGACTTAGATTTATGTAATCAGACTTGGATTCAGACTTAATTTTTTTAGTCCAATTATTAATTGAATTGAACTTAAACTTTATAAAATATTATTCAAGTCTGATCTATTGCCATCCATAATATTAACCAGAAATGTCTTTTCGGCACTGCTTTTTTGGCTTCTAAGAGACATAAATGGTTAACATGTTTGAAAATTATGGATTTTTAGTGTTGTAGTCATGGACAGAACTATGTGGGGTTGGGAGGGGTAATCGCCTCTGACTCCCAATTTTTTTTCACCTTTGTCCCCTCATTTAAATTTTTTAAATGGTTTATTTATGAATTTGCCCCACTTTTAAACATTTATTATTTGCCCCATCAACCCCAAATCCTGGCTTCCTCCCTGGTTGTAGTGCTTTCATATGAGTTTTTTAAATTAGTTAAATTATTAGTTTTTGTTTAATCACCTATATTTAATTCATTGATCGACAAATTCAAAACGAATTTTGAATTTGTTCAATATGTGGGCGACCTTCACAATCTAATTTTCTCTATTTCACAATGTCAGGATTCGAACCGGTAACCCCCTCGTCCCGGTCCGGACGCTTGACCGATCCGAGTGGGATACACGAGGATAACCGAGGCGAAACTCGTTAAGGCTCCACTTCGGTTACCGAACCAATGAAAACTTTTTCTTTAATTATCTTTTCTAGATGCCTTAATGCGTATCCTATGTGAACATACGACAGCGGAAGCAATGAGCGAAGCGGACAAACGAACCTAAGACATGAAACAACTCATTTTATCTTCTTAAAGCAGACTGTATCGATACTCTAAGAGAGGGTATCAATACGCCTTGACCAAGGTCAACATCCTACGGTCAACATAGGAAGACCGTATCGATACAGCCCTTGAGCGTATCGATACGCCCTTCTCAGTCAACATCTCGTGGTCAACGAGATAAACTCGTACCGATACGCTTGGAGCCCGTATCGATACGCCAAAGTCTCACCAAAATATCAGATTTCCAATGAGCTTTGAGCGTATCGATACACCCCCGTGTATCGGTACACCAAGCCAAAAACTGTGTCCTGGAGGGCAAACCGTATCGATACGGCCCTTAGGCGTATCGATACGCCCTGCACTGCAAGACTTCAAAATTCAACTAAACAACACAAGACTCGATTCTAGATGCAATTTAAGACTTCCCTAGCCACATACAAGCATACATACAACACTTAACCACCAAATCTAAGCATACGAGGCACCCAACACGGAGAAGCATCATTCATTCAAGAGATTCATGCATTTACTCAAAAGATGACATACAAGCACTTAAGGGTTCATGCTTCAACAAACATACACTTAAGCATCCACAAAAGGCACAAGGCCAACATACATGGTAAGCAAATAAAGCATGGTTTTACAATCCAAACATGGCATCAAAAAGCCACACAAAAATCAACGTAATAAGGAGTCTAAACATGCTCCTAACACAACCAACAAAATCCATCAATAGCACAAATCCCATTGCTTAACTATTACATGATCATAACTTAAAATTCATACTTGATAAACTCAAAAGCCAACAAGCACACTTAGAGGCCCTCCTCTTGCGCTAGCAACCCACGAACTACGGATCTGCATTGTCGAACAAAAAGGAGCGTAAGCATAAAGCTTAGTGAGGGTAAGCTCATTAAAACAAACCTCAGCCCACAATTTCCAACATAAACCATACCCAAAACTCATCCCAAAACCCTTCAAAAACCCCCTATTAAACCCAAATCCGAGAAACTTAACAAAACCCTTTAAAAATCATATATGTTGGACTTCAAGGTTCATAAACAACATATCTAACATTATTAAATCAAAACCTTAAGTTAAAAACAATAAAGATATCATTTTTTTTCAAATCTTCCAAAAACTCAAATTCTAAAACTTGGACCAAAATGAAAACTAGTTGTACTTTTAAAGAGAGGAAGGTGAGAGCAAGTCGGAAATGTAGTTACCTTTCAAAACCGAGCTAAAATGGAGATGCAAGGAAATGGAATAGTGGAAATGGAGGGGAGGAGTTTCTCAAGTTGGAAATTTGGGAGGTAGAAGATGATGGCAACTTTTGGGTATTTGAAATAAGAGGAAAATGGTTTTATTTTTACAAGTCCATGTATTTACCAAAACGCCATTAATGAGATGGCCAAACTCATCTATTTGTAAATTCCATGGAGTTGGGCTTTAATATCAAAACATGTCCAACATAAATATTTGTTTTTGAAACCCGAGGCCCAAAAGATTATTTTAATTATAAACCCGAGACTAAAAATATTATTTAAATATTATTTTCTCTCGACCCCTAAACCCGGGTGTTACAACTCTCCTCCACTTAAGGAATTTCGTCCCCGAAATTACCTGACGGAAACTGCTCAAGCATATAAGTTTTCTTCTCCCATGTGGCCTCTTCCACACCTCTATGTCTCCACAACACCTTGACCAACTCTATGGTTATGCCACACAACACCTTGCTATCAGAAGCAAGTATCTCAACAGGTTCTTCATTATAAGATAAATCCGGATTCAACTCTATCTCCTCAATAGGAATAACATGAGAAGGATCTGATCTATACCTCCTAAACATCGACACATGAAAGACATCATGGATCTTCTCTAACTCAGAAGGCAATCTCAAACGGTAAGCTACAGGCCCAATCCGCTCAACTATCTCATACGGACCAATGAACCTCAGACTCTACTTGCCTTTCCGGCCAAATCTCATTACCTTTTTCCACGGAGATACTTTCAGAAAAACTTTCTCACCCACGGAGAACTCAATCTTTTTTCTCTTCAAATCTGCATAAGACTTCTGACGATCGAAAGCTACTTTCAAACGGTCACAAATCAACTTCACTTTGTCGGTAGCCCCCTTAAGCAAATCCGGCATGGTAGCAATCTCTTACCCGTTTCAGCCCAACAGATCAGAATCCTACATCGCTACCATACAAAGCCTCATAGGGAGCCATCTGAATACTAGCCTAATAACTGTTGTTATAAGCGAACTCAACTAAAGGTAAGTGCTTCTCCCAAAAACCCTGGAAGTCAATCACACAACAACGGAGCATATCCTCTAGAATCTGTATCACTCGCTCTGACTGCCCATCGGACTGCGGATGATAAGAAGTACTAAAATGCAAACGGCTACCTAGAGCACTATGCAAACAACCCCAGAACATCGAAGTAAATCTCGGATCTCTGTCTGAAACAATAGACTTCGGAACTTCATGAAGTCTCACAATCTCACGGATGTACAAGTTCGCCAACTTGTCTAAAGAATCTGTAGTGTTCACTGCTAAGAAGTGAGCACACTCAGTGAATCTATCCACTATCACCCAAACAGAATTCTTCTTCGAAGGAGACAATGGTAACCCCGACACAAAATCCATAGTGATCCTCTCTCATTTCCATTCCGGAATCTTCAAAGGCTGTAACAAACCTGAAGGAACCTGATGTTCTGCCTTCACTCTCTGACAAACCATACAACGGCTCACATACTCGGCTACATCCTTCTTCAAACCAACCTAGAAGTAATCATTCTTCAAGTCACGATACATCTTAGTACTACCCGGATGCATAGAAAAAAGGACTCGAATGTGCTTCACTCAGAATCAGACGTCTCAACTCAACATCTTCAGGCACAACAACTCTATCTCTAAAGCATAACACATTCTCACCACTGAAACTATACTCGGTCGGTCTACCTTCGGCTATGTCCTGAACATGAGGAACTAAAGACAAATCTTGCAACTGCTTCTCTCTAATCAACTTAATCAAAGAAGGCTTCACTTGCAACTCTGTGATCAAACCACCATCATCGGATACACTCAATCTAGCAAACATAGCTCTCAACTCAACTGCAACTTTTCTACTCAAAGCATCGGCCACTACATTTGTCTTACTCGGATGGTACTCACTGGTCAAATCATAGTCTTTCAACAACTCAAGTCATTTTCTCTGTCTCAAGTTCAACTCTCTTTGTTTCATCAAATACTTCAAGCTCTTTTGATCGGTGTAAACTATACACTTCTCACCATACAAGTAATGACGCCAAATCTTCAACGCAAATACTATCGCGGCTAACTCTATATCATGAGTATGATAGTTCTCCTCATGAACCTTCAATTGTCTCGAAGCATAGGCAACAACTCTTCTTTCTTGCATCAAAACACAACCTAAACATATGTAGGAAGCATCACTATAGATCACAAATTCTTTACCTGAAACTGGTTGCACTAACACTGGAACATTTGTCAAAGCTTCTTTCAATTTCTCAAAGGCCTTCTGTCTTGCATCTGACCACTCAAACTTAACTCTTTTTTGTAACAATTTAGTCAAAGGAGCAGCTACTCTAGAGAAACCATCAACAAACCTCCTATAGTAACCGACTAATCCTAGGAAACTCCTAATCTCAGTCACGGACTTAGGTTGTTTCCACTCAACAATAGCCTCAATCTTCGATGGATCCATACGGATACCTTCAGCCGAAACAACATGGCCAAGAAATACAACCTCTCGAATCCAGAACTCACATTTGCTAAGCTTCGCATACAACTGATGGCTCAATAATCTCTGCAACACAAATCTCAAGTGCTCATCATGCTCTTCTTCTGTCTTCGAGTACACAAGGATATCATCAATGAAAACAACTACAAAGCGGTCTAGATAGTCTCTAAAAATTCTGTTCATCATATCCATGAATGATGCAGGTGCATTCGTGAGCCCAAACGGCATCACAAGGAACCCATAGTGACCATATCTAGTCCTAAAAGCTGTCTTCGGAACGTCACACTCTTTCACTTTCAACTGATAGTACCCTGATCTCAAGTCTATATTCGAGAACACTGAAGCACATCTAAACTGATCAAACAAATCATCTATACGAGGCAACGGATACTTGTTCTTCATAGTCAACTGATTCAACTGCCTGTAGTCAATACACATACGCATACTGCCATTTTTCTTCTTTACAAACAACACGGGAGCACCCCAAGGAGAATTACTAGGCCTAATGAAACCACGGTCTAATAACTCTTGTAACTGACTCTTCAATTCTTTCAACTCTTTCGGATCCATATGATACGGAGCTATAGAAACTGGAGTAGACCCTGAAACAGTCTCAATCACGAACTCAATATCTCTGTCAGGAGGCAAACCTGGCAACTCTTCAGGAAACACATCCGGAAAGTCACAAATTGTTCTAATATCTTTCGGTCTAGCCTCACTCATATTCGGATTCATCACATAAGCTAAGTAAGCCCCACAACCGGAATCCATCAACCTATGAGCCTCTAAAGCTGACACAACATTAGACAAAAACTTAATGTTCTCGCCTACTACTACTACCTCGTAGTCATCAGAAAGTTTCAAAGAATTCCTCTTCGTCTCAAAATCCACACTAGCTCGGTGCTCAACTAACCAGTCCATACCCAAAATAATATCAAAACCATAAAAATGAAGCTCCATCATATCAATAGAAAACACATGACCCTGAATCTTCAGCGGACATCTCCTATACATACGTCTAACCACAACTGTCTCACCAAAAGAACTAGTCACATGCATACCTACATCTAAGATCTCAACAAGTATATCTAACTTCCGTGCATGCTCACTCAAAATGTAGGAATGCGTAGAACCCGAATCAACTAAAGAAAGCAAAGACATAGACTGTAACTCAAAATTACCTGCTATCACATCAGTGTCGTTCCCGGCCTCCCTCTGAGCATAGACTCTCGCTGGCCCACCTGCCTCTGGCTGTACAACCAAAACATGAGCAAGGTTCCTCTGAGCATCTACCCTAGGTGCATCAGCCCTAGGCTGGAAGTAGCCACGACCGCGCCCACAGCTTCTCTGAAAATCAGTCGCTCTCGTAGGAGCCTGAGCTATGTTTGGTGCCTGTGCCGCCTGATGCGGACACTCCCTCCTAAAGTGGTCCCTCGAACCACAATTCCAACAAGCATGAAAGTTACCCCAACACTCTCCAGAATGTTGTCTCCCACAACGTGTACACTCGAGCAAACGCCCTCCACCTCTATGGCCCTGGTGACCTCTACCATGGTGGCCACCACCACGTCTATGGTCAAACTGTTGTCCACCACCTCTATGCCTCTTGGCATCCCCACGGTCAAAGTTGTTATATCTCTTACCAGAACTAGAACCTCCAAAACGTTTGGTCAGCCCCAAGTTATGCTCAATGTCCTTGGCCCTAGCAACCAAGACATCAAAATCTGAATAATCTGAAGCTAAGGTATACCTCTTAACTTCCTCATGAAGCCCATATCTGAAACGGTTACATCGGTCCCTCTCAGTAGGAACTAACTCTGGAGCATACTGACTCAAACGAACAAAGCGGATCTCGTAGTCAGTCACAGAAGCCTTTCCCTGAACTAGAGCCATAAACACTCGCTTCTTCTCATCAAGATATCTCGGCCCCAAATATCTCTTCCGGAAGGCAGACTCAAAGAAATCCCATCCTATCTCAGCCTTTGGAACTCCGGTAGTAATAATGACCCACCAGGTGTAGGCATCACCCTGAAGCAAAGAAATCACACAGCCCAATCTGCGAGCACCCACACAACCCATCTGAGCTAAGATGCAGACGGTCTTCTCTAACCACAACTCAGACCTCTCCGGTGTAGACCCTATGAACTCTTCAGCCCCTAGGCTACTGAGCCTCACCAACGGTAAACTAGCATCATCGCCTCTAGGCTGAGCTGTAGCCTGGGCTCCGGCAACTGCGGCCTGAAATGCTCCCGCTATAGCTTGCACAAGCGGAGCCATATCTATTCCGGCTGGACCTTGGCCACCCTGAGGTCCCTCTCCTTCAGCTCCATCCTCGCCTCCAACTCCAGGCTGAGAAGGTGGTGGTGGTGGAGGTGGTGGAGGAGCTTCAACTCCAGCAGCAGGCTCTACTACATGAGCCTCAACCCCAACCACCGGTTCATTAACAGGAGCCGCAACACGTGGTTCTTGACGAACCACTCTCGGCCTCGACATCGTGCTCACAAACAACAACTACAACACAACAAAGCAGAAAAGAAAGGGTTAGAAAGGTAAGGGCTCCAAGTGGCTCAAGTATGTTCCCTCACTTAAAAAAAAAATCCTTTTCCGATGTAATAGTAGCAATGGGACTCTAAACATCATGCTTCGAACAAAACAACGAGCATACTTAATAAACACGCAAACATACATCAAGCATACTTGACAAGCAAGCAACCACCGTGCATATCAACATAAAAACTCAACTTACATCACTTACCTGCCCAAGGTCTCGGTAACCTTAGGCTCTGATACCAACAAGTGTAACCTCCTCGTCCCGGTCCGGACGCTTGACCGATCCGAGTGGGATACACGGGGATAACCGATGCGAAACCCGTTAAGGCTCCACTTCGGTTACCGACCCAAGGAAAACTTGTTCTTTAATTATCTTTTCTAGATGCCTTAATACGTATCATATGTAAACATACGACAGCGGAAGCAACGAGCGAAGCGGACAAACGAACCTAAGACATGAAACAACCCATTTTATCTTCTTAAAGCAGGCTGTATCGGTACTCTAAGAGAGGGTATCAATACGCGTTGACCAAGGTCAACATCCTACGGTCAACACAGGAAGACCGTATCGATACAGCCCTTGAGCGTATCGATACGCCCTTCTCAGTCAACATCTCATGGTCAACGAGATAAACCCGTACCGATACGCTTGGAGCCCGTACCGATACGCCAAAGTCTCACCAAAATATCAGATTTCCAGTGAGCTTTGAGCGTATCGATACACCCCCATGTATCGGTACACCAAGCCAAAAACTGAGTCATGGAGAGCAAGCCGTATCGATACGGCCCTTAGGCGTATCGATACGCCCTGCACTGCAAGACTTCAAAATTCAGCTAAACAACACAAGACTCGATTCTAGATGCAATTTAAGAATTCCCTAGCCACATACAAGCATACATACAACATTTAACCACCAAATCTAAGCATACGAGGCACCCAACACGGACAAGCATCATTCATTCAAGGGATTCATGCATTTACTCAAAAGATGACATACAAGCACTTAAGGTTCATGCTTCAACAAACATACACTTAGACATCCACAAAAGGCACAAAGCTAACATACATGATAAGCAAATAAAGCATGGTTTTACAATCCAAACATGGCATCAAAAAGCCACACAAAAATCAACGTAATAAGGAGTCTAAACATGCTCCTAACACAACCAACAAAATCCATCAATAGCACAAATCCCATTGCTTAACTATTACATGATCATAACTTAAAATTCATACTTGATAAACTCAAAAGCCAACAAGCACACTTGGAGGCCCTCCTCTTGCGCTAGCAACCCACGAACTACGGATCTGCATTGTCGAACAAAAAGGAGCGTAAGCATAAAGCTTAGTGAGAGTAAGCTCATTAAAACAAACCTCGACAATGCATGGTCCATGCACGAGCACAACAAAGTAAATGCATGTCATTACCTTCGATCCACATGAGCCAAAAATGTCAATGATGCATGCACAATTATCCAATAATATGTCATGCTCAACAAGCTCAATTCCACAACATATGTAAACACATGTAATAGTCCAAATAGGAATCACATTCCAAATCACATTGATACACATATCAACTCATATCGGCACCTAGTTATGACTCAAATACGCGAATAAACACGTTGGAACTTACATCCAACAACAACTTTACCTCACGGTGGGATTACACTCATCACCGTTCTCACGGAAGGGATTCCACTCATCCTCACGCCCCGTCGATGGGATTACACTCGTCATCGACTAATATATATATATATAAGAAGGTTTTCCGGGTGAACCCGTACTCCATCTTGATGACTACCATCACCAAGACCACGCGCGTATTTGACTCTCGTGTGCACATTAACATCCTAATGATCGATCATTTGTACCCAAGCATACTAGTGCCAACATTAAACAAAATCCACAACATCTCATATCACTTCTGTGATTAGCATGTACTCACCATGATCACAATCATGAACAATCCACATGCATATAACAATGCATCAATTCAAGCCTCAACATACATGTATAACACATTTATACATAACCATCATAAGCACAATCATCATGAGGCATAAGCAACCATTAAAGAGTGCAACCAAAGTCTCTAATTAAAGCTTAGGATTAGGCTACCACCCTAATCTTAACTCTAGGTGGGTCTACCAAGCCCAACCTAGTCCACATGCTTGAACCAAATATTCAAAGACCATTTTGAAAACATTAAACCACTCACCTTCACTTTCAAGCTCAACTATCAAGCAACCAACACCTTTAAGCTTCTGGATTCACTCTCGATGCTTCACCAACACAAGTCCTTGTCTCTAAACAATCTCAACACAATCCAAACAACCTCAAATCAGCTCATACTATTCAAACATCAAACACAAGAATTCAAGCCATAGACAACCCCCCAAAACCACAATCTCGGGCAACCAACAAACTTCAGCCAAAACTCATGATTTCAACACTTTTAACACTTTCAAATGATTCCAAAACAACCCCCAGCTATTATACTAACCTCAGCCCACAATTTCCAACATAAACCATACCCAAAACCCTTCAAAAACCCCCATTAAACCCAAATCCAGGAAACTTAACAAAACCCTTTAAAAATCATATATGTTGAACTTCAAGGTTCATAAACAACATATCTAACATTATTAAATCAAAATCTTAAGTTAAAAACAATAAAAATATCATTTTTATTCAAATCTTCCAAAAACTCAAATTCTAAAACTTGGACCAAAACGAAAACTAGTTGTACTTTTAAAGAGAGGAAGGTGAGAGCAAGTCGGAAATGTAGTTACCTTTCAAAACCGAGCTAAAATGGAGATGCAAGGAAATGGAATAGTGGAAATGGAGGGGGAGGAGTTTCTCAAGTTGGAAATTTGGGAGGTAGAAGATGATGGCAACTTTTGGGTGTTTGAAATAAGAGGAAAAGGGTTTTATTTTTACAAGTCCATGTATTTACCAAAACGCCGTTAATGAGATGGCCAAACTCATCTATTTGTAAATTCCATGGAGTTGGGCTTTAATATCAAAACATGTCCAACATAAATATTTGTTTTTGAAACCCGATGCCCAAAAGATTATTTTAATTATAAACCCGAGACTAAAAATATTATTTAAATATTATTTTCTCCCGACCCCTAAACCCGGGTGTTACAAAACCTATGACATTGCTTAAGAGATTTAGTACCCCATCTAACTAAGCCAGCTGGTGGTTGGTAAATTAGTTAAATTATTAATTTGGTACTTGTATAACTTTTTTTTTATCAATTTAACACATGCAATATCATTTCATCTATTATTTTATTCGTCTCTGTTTTCCGTTAAAAAATCAGTATGATCAATAACATGTTACCACGTGTAATAAAAATTTAAATCACACAAATAAAATCATAAAAATGAAGAAAAAATCCTAACACAATATTGATAACACGATTCCATTAAAAATTAGATTTTTTTAAAGAAAGGCTTATTTTAAATGAATCCGTTAGTTTTAATGATTTTTATTTTTAAAAAATTAAAGATAATTACAATTTAAAAGTTCTAATTTCTGATATTTGATTGAAAAAAATAACATTTTCAAGATTTTTTAAACTTTTTATTACACGTGACAACTACTAGTCGAATAATGTAGAATTTTAGTTTCGAAAATTAACAATGGATAATAGAATGTGTAAAATAATAGTACAGGAGATAAAACGATAAGAAAACTGTAATAATATCAAACTAATAATTTAACTCTAATATAAAGGTTAAAAGAAACCAATTATCGATTGATATGACGGGATAACACACCAGGATCTTTTTCTTGAAAAATGAAATCTGAATTTTATTAAACACCATAAAAAATTACAAATAGAATGTATCAAAAAGAGATAAAAAAAGTACTAGTCCATTAAAAATTTCAAACAAATGTGCAAAAAAAAATAAACGCTTTCATGGAGATTAGCATACCATCAAAACCCAGATATCTTCATGAATCTCCTTGTCTCTAGCCAAACGAGACACTTTATGAGATGAAAAGGAGTGGTGAGCGAACCAAACTATCAAGCAGATTGCTCCGTTACACACTTCTGATTACATCGACTAACAAACCATCAAACGAGTAGGGATCAATCTTTTCTATGACCACCGAAAGAATCAAATCAAAAAATTAGCGTCGCGAGGATCTCTATACGAGCACCAAACGATCACTAAGATATGCTGAAATCGTGCCAAATGACAGATGAAACAAACCACAAAAGTCAACAAAAAGCGTGCCATAAAGGCAGAGAAAACATGTGCCACAAGAGCAGAGATTTTTACTAAAAAATATTAAAAAAATGTAAAAGAAATAAATTATATAAAAACAAGTGAAATAATGAACCCGGCGATCGGCAACCAACATAAAAATTAGTACCACCGCCGGCTAATCAAAGAAAAGAAAATAGAAACCCTTGCGGCGCAGCACTTTTAGAGAGAAAATTTTAGGTATTTAGTTTTAAAAAATCACACTAATATCCAATAAACTTAACACCAGTTGAAAAACTAAATTTACATACACACTAGGATCTTTAAACAAAATTAAAAGTTTGAATTTTAGTAGAGTGATTGAAACAAACTAAATTAGAATGGTCGCTCTAAAACAAACCTTTATCATATTGAATCAAATTAATTAATCAATAAACTAAACACCTATAATCATAAAGGTAAATTATAAATTTCATCACTCAACTTTTTTCTCACTCCTATTTTGCTCACTCAAATTTAAAAATTTCAATTTAATCATTGAACTTTCGATTTGTTTATATTTTGGTCACTCAAGAGTTAAATCATAAATGAAATGGTGACATGGCAGCCACGAGTGCTGACATTGACTACATTTTTGTTGACAGAGCAACCACATGTCATTCACATCAATTCTCCTTTTTTTCTTGATTTTATCTTATTCTCTCAAAGATGAAAGTTTTTTAGTTTCATACTTTGTCATGTCAGCACTGAAATAATCATTTTTCGACGTCTGCTTTGGCCACTCAAGACACCAACAAACTCGCCTCATCATCTTCTACCACTACGTCAATTTAGATTTTCCCAAAATTGCTTTAAAACTCGCAAAACATGACACAAAACCTAAAACACACAAAAAATTAAAACTACTATAATCTATAATATCCATTGTTCGATCAACATAAAATTATGATATATTGCTCGCTCCATCTTTCCCCACTTCCCCATTGTTGGTATTTGGAAGAAGATGCTTCATCATTGAGAAATCAATGAAAATCTAAAACCATGAAGTGTTTCACAAAAAAATTAAAGAAAGTTTTGAAGTCATTTCATAATTTGTAAAAGATAGATGTCTAATCATAACATGGTAGATTGACTAATGTAGGTGCAAAACGAAAGTTAATTTTAATGAGTAAAATATGAGTGGGAAAAAAGTTGAGCCACCACATATGTAATTTACCCTAATCATAAATAGAAAGTAGAATATGGAGTATAAATTAAACTTCTTTGAAAAATATATTGCAACTAATAAAAGTTGATTTAAGTGGTAAACAATTTAACATCGTTTAAGTATATATGAAATTTAAAACGTCATTTATGCAAAAAAAATTACTCCAAATTAATCAAGGTAAAACCCTTGAAACCAGAAAAGTAACAATAAAAACTCCCTATTGCAAAGAAATTGCCATCGGGAAAACGCAAAAAGAGAGTGGACACAGTGGTGCTGTGCAGTGCACTCCCTCAATTCTATTTTATTTTTATTTTTGAAAATCCCAATTTCTCTTTTTAATTAATTTTCTGATCACATATTAAATGTCAAGACTTGTATTTTTTTAAGAAAAATATAGGAGTTATTGTCTAGGGATTGAGCTTAAAACAAAAGTCAACGCTTCATAATTTAATGTCTATTATTTTTTTTTACAATGATAACTGAATTTTATTATAAAATTATGAAAGATATTATAAATACAATGTATTTAGGAGGAAGAATAATGAGGACTAGTCCACTAAAACCTCACACAAAAATTTAAAGATACAAAGATAAGTAAATACTTCCATAGAGATTTAGCATACCGTCAAAATCTAGAAGTCTTCTTGAATCTCCTTGCCTCTATCCAAACGAGACGCTTTATGGGGTGAAAAAGTAGTGGTGAGCGAACCAACCTATCATGCAGATTGCTCCGCTATTCATGTCTTATTATACCGGCAAACAACCATCGACCGAGTGGGGATTTATCTTTTTATGGCCACCGACAGAATCATAATCAGAGATTAGCGCTGTGAAGATCTCCGTGCGAGCACCAAATGACCGTTAAGGTATGCTAAAATCATGTCAAAACGACATATAAAATGAGCCAAAAAAACAAAGAAAATGCGTGTCACAAGGGCAGAGGGAATGCGTGCTACAAAAGCAAAGATTCTTATTAAAATATGAAAAGACAAGAAAAAAAATGATGAACCATGGTGGTCGACAACTATTTCTAAAATCGATTGCTAACCACCATCCAAAGAAACAAATGAAAAGAAGTTGCGACGTTCGCTCACTAAATTTGAGAGAAAAACTAGGTATCCGAGATAATTACCATATAATCTAATATTTCAAACTCTGACTTGTATATATATTTTTTAAAAATTAATTATAACAAAAACTTATACACTATAAAGAATTTAAAAAAATATCTTAAAAAACCAAACAAAATAAAAATAAAACACAACATGAAAAATAACATATCGTAATACAAATACACAATCATGTAAAATTATACTATTGTTATGAATATTTATATATGTGGATGTCTATCATGATTAAAACTTTATCTAAGGAGTTTGATTTATTTATTATTAGGAATATTATCTCTATTAATTAGAGTTTAATGTATTATGTACTTCTTATGCATATAAATAGATGAAGACATTGTACACAATTCTAGTTTTTTAGAATAATACGAATCTCTTTGTTTTTCTTGTTCTTCGTTCATATTCTGGTTCTTCTTTATTTTATTCACAACACGTTATCAGCACGAGACTCTAATCAACTGAAGTCTTCATCGTTCGAATCCAAAA
This sequence comes from Hibiscus tridactylites, assembly GCA_958450335.1. Classification (NCBI taxonomy): domain Eukaryota; kingdom Viridiplantae; phylum Streptophyta; class Magnoliopsida; order Malvales; family Malvaceae; genus Hibiscus; species Hibiscus tridactylites. The sequence continues at coordinate 13,030,227 of OY288288.1, forward strand.
AAAATTACTAGAAAGAATTTGAGTATAGAATGAACCAAAGATAAGTTTCTTTTCTACCCTTATTTTTTAGTTACTGATTATATGTATGTTTATATTTTAACTTGGTTTTTAATTTTTGAAAGACATGAAAGCATGTTTGATTGTATTTGAATTTTGACAATTGGGCAGAGATGAGTTTGTGATTCCTCACATTTTTTAATGGCGTGGAAGCATATTTTATCTCAAAACATGATCTCGCTCAATTACCGTGGTTTTGTTGGTGATTCTCGGAAAAGTTTTAAATATGATATTGAAGAATACATCCACTATTTATTCAAACTATCTTGGAAATTTTGGTATATTTTTTAATCGTTCTTAAATTAAGGTCAGTATATCTTAATCTATTATTTGGTTATTGTCTTGTTTTAATAATTTTGATTAAGGGTTTGACCATTTTTTATTGAAGTTAATAGTGACGACATTCATGTATGATTCATCGATTTACGGATCATCTCAGGTAGGAAATAACATGCAGTCTATTAACATGATTTTGCTAATTAGAAATTCAATCATACGAATTGCAATTATGGATCATATTTTATATATATATATATTATTTTATCGCTGAGAATTGATATTTTAATCGTGTTTTAAGTTTTACATGTCTTTAAACGGCTTGGAAAGAGATATGACATAAAGAGATTATGAGGAGCTGTCTTGGTTATTTATAACTCCATTGTCCTCGAGAGAAAAATCAATATCGATTACAAAAATTCATCTTGACAAGAATTTTGTGGGAGACGTTCCTTGAAGTGAATGTAAGCATGATGTTTATTCCATGCGATTATCAATGATGAGACATTCTCTAAAGTGAATGCAAGCATAATGTTTATTCCATGTAATTATTGGATCCGTTTCATTCCCTGAAGAGAATGCAAACATGGTAAATCACTATTTAATTGGTAACATAACTTCGAAATAATCCAAGTATATTGGCTAGACATCACGTTCTACGAGGCTATTGGTCTCAAATAAGGTTTTAAAGGACCTTGTGGACTGGTTTAACAATGTTGCGTACGAGGATTAAATATGTGTTCTTTGTGATAAGGATATGTGAAAAATGTTTCAAAGGCCCACTGGCTCTACTCCATTCTCTGAAGTGAATGTGAGATTATATTATGGAAAGAATAAAAACCACATTAGAAGTTGTGGTCGTGATTGAAACCATGGATATAGACATGAAAAATATGGTCATTTTAAGGATACTTCCACCCACCGGTAGTGAGGTTATAAGGATGACAAGAGTGATAAAGATCATTCTAATGAAGTAAAATCCTTTTTATTACCAATGCGATATTATAAATTATTGGTCTCGTACTTGTCGTACATTGAAAAATCAACAATCATTGAATGATAAAGGGAAGAAAACAGAAGCAAATTTTGCTTGCGAAAAATGACGAAGATGATATTGGTCTAACTTTATTTGAAAATTGTTGGTCCAACTCATTTGGACGTTGTTGATTTTCTTATGACCCTTAAAGGGAATAAATCATATTCTAATTATTCTCATAACTTTGAAGAAAATTATTTATCCTTTTATTTATTTTTCTTTATGTTTATTTACTTTACACACATTAATTATTTACATTTTATATTTATATTTATATATTATGATATTTATTTGTTTTGTTTAACATGATTACTTGTCAAATACAATCTATGGTGATGATTTATGCTCAACATAAGCATAAGATATATTTTCTTATTTAAATGCAAGGGAATAATTTGAGTATTATATCTCAAAGTATTGAAAATATTGATGCTCTAGAAGAACAATAAATTCTTAAGAGAAAACACATTATGAAAAGTGCAGAATTGCGAATATTGCAATAATTACCGCTAATGGTAATAATATCGTCACCACTAGAAGTAGAAATTTTAAGAGAGCAATATGAGTTCGCAAAATATCATTTTAAAAATTTAGATAACATATGTTATCAATTGACATTTGAAATAAGCCAATGTAAATATAAGTTCGATAGCCAATAGGTCAGTTGAAAGCTCTAGAAGAGTTATATATTGCTACCAAAATATAATTTCCATTGAAAGCTCTGAAAGAGCTAAAGATATTCCTATTCAAAGGAATAATTTTGATGGTCGTACTTGACATGTACGAGTGAGATTGAATCACATGTTATGGTAAACCGGAAGTTTACGAAATTCAGAAATGTATATACACACTTGTATATAGTTGGTATGATTGGTTAGACCATCCTGATCAATAATGATGCGAAAGCTATTGAGATTCATATGCACATTTATTAAAAGACCTTAAAGTTCTTGTGGTGCTTGTTCTCAAAGGAATTGATTAAATTTCACTTATTGAAAAAACACGAAGTTTTTGTGTTGCTTGTTCTCAAAGGAAATGATTAAGATCCCACTTACCAAAGAACTTGAAGTTCTTGCACTAAAGCTGAGACTGAATGTCTTGCATATCTGAATAAAATATGGGTCCATATATCCGCAAATGTGGGAAGTTTTATATGATTTTACTAGATGCATCTACATTGTTTTATCAACTTACAACCAGAAGTTTGTGAGATTGATTATAAAATATTTAGATTATGCAGTTAGACTATTTGTCTTGCAAAAGCTAGAGGGCTTATATTTTAGGCTATATCAGTTGATACGAAGCCTATTGATTATGAAAAATACAGTTTAGCAAATTTTCTATTGGATGCATTCTCTTTAATAGCTAAACTATGAGAACAAAACATTTATTATTTATATGGTATTTCCATATAAAAGCACTTATACGCATCAAGCCAATGAGTTCTAATAAACTCCATGTTATGATTAGTTTTTGGTCAGAAGCCATACATTTCCCATTTTATAATTTTTGAATGTGCGATATATTGTTGAATTGCTCTACCACAACACACAAATTGGGTAAATTAAAAAGGTTGAGAATATATATTGAGTATGAGTGTCCTTTTATGTTTAAATTCTTAAACATTAATTGGAGAATCATTTATGACATGATTTTTCTCAACATTAGGGGGAGATAATAATTAGCTGGATAGAGGGAAATGAATAATCATTATCTAGATCCTCGTATATGAACTAGAAGTTCATAAGATAATTCATGTTATTATATGTCAACTGCCAGACATATTTATTGACCTAATAAGAGTAATTAAGTCTCATATACCAGCTGAAATGCTCTAAGTTTAAATTACATGTTAGAGCGTGAGGATGTAAATCATGCCTGAAGCATGATAGTTGAAATGGTTTCAATGATTAAAATTCTCGTAAATGAAAAATAATATGAGATGGTCATATATTGGAGGCGGGTGCTCCTGAAGAGACCCAAGACATAACTAATAATAAAACTCTAAAAGAGTTTCAGGTACTTGAAATAAAAATTGAAATCTTGAAGAGATCTCGATGAGTTATGTCACTACGAGAATGGAACCAAAATAGAAAAGTTGTCGACAACGATTTTGCAAACAAATTTACATAAAAAAACTTCTATAGAAGTAAAGAAAGAAAACGAGGATCTTGTATAAGAATCTATAGATGTTGAAATGATTGTCCAATATAGAAAGACGCTTTGAACTTCCAAAAATGAAGCATTTGGACTAGCAGTCCAAACACCTAAAGGTGTAATACAAGTGAGGCACACATAAGTAGACATAAATACGACTTCACTTATGATTTATGAAGAGTTTTAATTACTTCATGGTAGATGCAATTAATTTTGCAGTTATGAAATATATTACATGCGTCTAATTATTTATGGATCCCTATTTATCCTTAAAGGATTTAAAATGCTAGAAGCATTTAGAAATTTTTAAGGAAATTTATTTAGACATGTCTCATTGAATATTTTGGCGCATTTGATATAATCGCCTTAGTGAGTACTAATTGAGAAAATATTGCAAGAATGATCAAATTTTCTTATGTATTTTATAAAGGAGTTTTTGATCAAGATTCATTATGATAATTTGAATTTCATTAAAACTCCTTAATAGCTTCAAATTGGAAATGTAACCCCCTCGTCCCGGTCTGGCCGGATGACCGGTCCGAGTAGGCCGCACGGGGAAAACCGAAGCGAAACCCATTAAGGTTCCCCCTCGGTTAGCGACCCTATTTTTTTCCTTTCATTTTAATCTTGTCTAGAGGAGTATTGAATCCTAAGTGATCACAACAGCGGAAGACATCCATAAGAAAATCACATTCGAACACATCAACACATTAACAGTTCATTTTTAACTTTCAGGGCAGCCCGTATCGGTACACCACCCAGGGGTATCGATATGCCCTGACTCGGTCAACCCAAAAGGTCAACTTCGGGAAGACCGTATCGATACAGCCCTTGAGCGTATCGATACGCCCTTCTCGGTCAACTCTCCTTGGTCAACGAAGTAGGATCGTATCGATACGCGTAAACCCCGTATCGGTACGCCCTACTCATCCCATTTCTCAAAATTCCAGTGAGTTGGGAGGGTATCGGTACTCTCAGGGTATCAATACGCCTGACCAAAATTGTGGCCTTTGGGCAAGGCCATATCGTTACGGCCCTTAGGCGTACCGATACGCCTTGCACTGCAATTCCACAAATTTTAACTTGGTGACCTCAAACACAACTCTAAATGCATTTTTGGACTCTCCTATGCACATACAAACATTTAAACAGCATACTACGACCAAAGAAAGCAATCAAACATATAGCAAGACATATGTTCATGGCATACATACAAAGGGCAATATTTCATTAAAAAGGCATGCTTGAAGACTTAAAGCCAAAAGGCATAAATCATCACAATAAGGTTTACATGCCATTCAAAGCAACTTAAGCATTCATAAGGCATTACTAACACACAAGCATTTGGCAAGTCATAGCATGTTTACAACCAAAGTCAATCCAAAACATCAACCCATAAATGAGTCATACATAGCTCATACAAAAAACCCTTGCCACATTGCTAACTACTACATAATTGTTAACCGTACTTAAGCAATAAATTTGGAAAGCCCTTCTTGCCTTGCTCCGAGCTAACACCACGCTAATGATCTGCATTGTTGAAAATTGTGAGCGTAAGCTAGAAGCTTAGTGAGGATGCTCTAAAATCGAAAACATCAACAATGCAGGGTTCAAGCATGTAAATCCTAATCTCACATAAAACAAACATTGGTAAATAATCAAGTAGACCTAGCTAGTCTTTTAAGAGTCATAATATGGCATCTTACCTCATACTAAGCCCTAACATCATATATCAACATCATATATCGCAATTATATGAACAAGTTTAATTGGCCACTAATAGTTACCCGGATGTGCGGATTAAATCTCAACAATCACTTTACATCGGTGGGATTACACTCATCACCGGACCTTGCATGGGCGGGATTCCACTCATCACCACATGCCCTACGGATGGGATTCCACTCATCATCCCGTAGAATGTATAAAAGCTTCCGGTGGAATATTACATCACCGTACTCCTCCTTGATGACTTAACGCCATCAAGGCCACGTACGTTTTGACTCAATTTGTGTGCACACTAATCCTAATGATCGATCATTTACACCCGGTAAGTTAATTAGTGCCAATTTTCATTTACCACATCACATATCCATCCATCATATCTCATGCTCATCACATACACATATCATGGTACACATGTACAAATTAACCCACATTTCACAAGAGCATAAATAGGCAACCACAATAGCATTTAATGGAAATCAAAAGCTAAATTAACAATTTGAGTTCACCTAGAAATGGCCTACCAAGCACATTTCAACTCACACACTACACACACTCGAACCAAACTTTAAAACACTTTTAAAGTCACTCACCACCCTTCCTTAGCAACCAAAGCAAGCCTCCTACAAGCCCAGATTCGATCCCAATGCCTCTTCAACGTCTCCTCTTGCTTCTAGCCAATCAAAAACACATCCATTATTCTCATTCAATGCTAAAACTCAATCAACACTCAATTTTTAAGCTCAATCCAACTTCAACAAATTTTCCAATCGAATTAATCCCCCAAAATGCCCATTTTCGTGCTCCCTCAAACCTTATCTGAAAACTCCATTTTCAAACATCCAAATGACACCCAAATGGTCCCAAAACATCCTCCTAACATACATAAACCATCAGCCCTCTAATTTCAACCTAAAACCCACCAAAAACCAAGTTTTAGACCCTTTAAAAATTGCCTTAAGAACCCATTTCGGGTTTTCACCCAATCCTAACCATTTTAACATATTTTAAGCATCTTAATGTGGTTAAATCAAAACTCAACCTAACATTTCAAGACAAGATGAAAAACCCTATAAAAACCTTAACTTTCATTAAACCCTAACTTTTCAAAAGTGGGTAGTTTTAAAATCTATGACCATGGATAGATAGGAAATGAAGAAGAGAGTGGGAAAGTACCATTACCTTTGAAAAATGACCTTAGGTTGATGTAGAAATCAATGGAATAGTAATCTTTGTGTTTGAGAGGGTTTGAAGAGAGGTTTAACGTTTGGGTGGGGAGATGGAGGAGAGAAGACAATTTTTTTCTCTTTCCTTTTTAACTTTTCAAAAGTTGTCATCCTTTTTAAATTCTTTAGGGTCAAATTACCACTTTGGTCCCTCTTAGATAATTAAAACTCAATTAACTCAAGTCGTGGTCAAAAGAAAAAAATTAATTTTACCGACTCGGACCACTAACCCAAGTAACTCCTAACCCCAAAACACGAGTGTTACAACTCTCTCCTACTTAAGGAATTTCGTCCCTGAAATTACCTGAATGAAAGAGATACGGAAACTGCCTTTCCATATCCTCCTTCCTCTCCCAAGTGGCCTCGTCCACGCCTCGACGTTGCCACCGCACCTTCACTAACTCAATCGACCTACCCCGCAACACCTTACTGTCAGAAGCTAAGATCTCCACTGGCTCTTCCTCATAAGTCAAATCCGGATTCAATTCGATCTCCTCTACGGGCATAACATGTGATGGATCGGACCTATACTTACGGAGCATCGAAACATGGAATACATTGTGTATCTTCTCTAGCTCGGATGGAAAACGCAACTGATAAGCAACCGGACCAACCCTCTTCACAATCTCATACGGTCCTATGTATCTCGGACTCAACTTCCCTTTTCGGCCAAATCTCATCACTTTCTTCCACGGAGACACTTTCAAGAACACCTTCTCACCCACTGCGAACTCAACTTCCTTCCTCTTCAAGTCGGCATAGGACTTTTGTCTATCCGAATCAGCCTTTAATCGATCACAATTCAATTTTACCTTGTCAGTTGTCCCCTTGAGCAAATCCGGCATAGGTAACAACTTTTGTCCCACTTCGGCCCAACAAACTGGAGTTCTACACTTCTGGCCATACAAGGCCTCATATGGAGCCATCTGAATGCTCGACTGAATGCTATTATTGTACGCAAACTCAACTAGAGGCAAGTGCTTCTCCCACGTACCCTGAAAGTCAATGATGCAACAACACAACATATCCTCTAAGATCTGAATAACTCTCTCTGACTAACCATCTGACTGAGGATGATAAGACGTGCTGAAGTTCAAACGGGTACCCAAAGCAGTATGCAGACTCTCCCAAAATCGAGATGTAAATCGCGGATCTCTATCTGACACAATAGACTTTGGCACACCATACAGTCTAACAATCTCACCAATGTACAAATCGGCCAATCTATCAAGAGTGTAAGTAGTATTGACTGCCAAGAAGTGAGCACACTTCATAAAACGATCCACAATAACCCACACTGAGTTCTTCTTCGTAGGAGTCAAAGGCAAACCCGAAACAAAATCCATGGTGATGTTCTCCCATTTCCATTCCGGAATCCTCAATGGCTGTAACAAACCTGAGGGAACCTGATGTTCCGCCTTCACTCTCTGACACACTAAGCACTTACTCACAAAGTCGGCTACATCTCTCTTCAAGCCAACCCAAAAGTACTCATTCTTTAGATCACGATACATCTTCGTACTACCAGGGTGCATAGAAAACGGGCTACTGTGGGCTTCAGTCAAGATCGTACGTCTCAAGTCACTGTCCTCTGGCACAACTATCCTATCTTTGAAACACAAAACCCCATCGGCACTGAAACTGTAGTCTGAAGATCTACCTTCGGTGATATCTTGCACGTGAGGTGCCAAAGATCTATCTAAGAGCTGTTTCTCTCTAATCAACTGACCTAGAGTAGGTCTAACCTGAAGCTCGGCTACCAAGCCACCATCTCCGGACAAACTCAATCTAGCAAACATGGCTCTCAAATCCACGACTATCTTCCTACTCAATGCATCGGCCACTACATTGGCCTTACCCGGATGGTACTTAATGGTAAGATCATAGTCTTTTATCAACTCTAACCATCTACGTTGTCTGAGATTCAAATCTCGCTGAGTCATAATATATTTCAAACTCTTGTGATCGGTGTACACTATGCATTTCTCACCGTACAAATAGTGCCTCCAAATCTTCAGAGCAAACACAATTGCAGCTAACTCTATGTCATGGGTCGGATAGTTGCGCTCATGGGTCTTCAACTGTCTTGAGGCATAAGCCACTACTCTCTTGTCTTGCATGAGAACACAACCTAGGCCTACATAAGAAGCATCACTGTAAACTACATAGTCCTTCCCGGACTCTGGCTGAATCAAGATCGGTGCTTGGGTCAAAGCTTCTTTCAATTTCTCAAAGGCTCTCTGTCTTGCATCTGTCCACTCAAACTAAACACTCTTATGAAGTAACTGTGTCAATGGAGCGGCTAAATTAGAGAAACCCTCTACAAATCTTCTATAGTATCCGGCTAGGCCTAGGAAGCTACGTACCTCTGTTACAGACTTCGGTTGCTTCCATTCAACAATGGCCTCTATCTTCTTCGGATCAACTCTAATCCCATCGGCTGACACTACATGTCCTAGGAAGACTACCTCTCGGATCCAGAATTCACACTTGCTCAACTTCGTATACAACTGGTGATCTAGCAAAGTCTTCAAAACTAGCCTCAAGTGTCAGTCATGGTCTTCTTCCGTTCGCGAATACACCAAGATGTCATCTATAAACACAACTACAAACTGATCTAGATACTGGTGAAAAATCATATTCATCATATCCATGAAAGCAGCCGGTGCATTAGTCAACCCAAAAGGCATGACTAAAAACTCATAGTGACCATAGCTAGTCCTAAAGGCCGTCTTCAGTACATCAACCTCTCTTACCTTTAGCTGGTAGTAACCCGATCTCAAGTCAATCTTCGAAAAGACTGATGCTCCCCTCAACTGATCAAACAAGTCATCAATTCTAGGCAACAGATACTTATTCTTCACTGTTAACTGATTCAACTGTCGGTAATCTATACACATTCTCATGCTTCCGTCTTTCTTTTTCACAAACAAAACTGGTGCACCCCAAGGTGAAGAACTAGGTCGAATGAAACCTCTATCTGTCAATTCTTGCAACTGAGTCTTCAACTCTTTCAATTCTCAATGGTGAACTCTACCTCTCTGTCCGATGGTAACCCTGGAAACTCTTCCGGAAACACACTAGGAAAGTCACATACTGTCCGGATATCCTGAGGTCTAACCTCACTCATGTTAGGGTTCATCACATATGCCTAGTATGCTTCACACCCCAACTCAACTAACCTCTTAGCCTCTAAAACCGAAACTACATTGGACAAGAACTTCACGTTCTCACCCACCACTACAATCTCATAGTCATCTGTGAGCCTCAAAGAAATCCTCTTAGTTTCAAAATCTATCCTAGCTCTATGCTCCGTGAGCCAGTCCATACCCAGAATTACATCAAAACCATAGAAAGGTAGCTCCATCATATCCACTGGAAACACATGTCCCTGAACCATCAGCAGACACCTTCTGTACATCTTTCTAACTACTACCGTGTCCCCAAAGGAACTAGTAACACTAACTCCTACCTCTAACATTTCACAGGCAAATTCAAAGACTGTGCATGCTCACTCAATATGTAGGAATGTGTAGACCCGGAGTCAATCAAAGAAAGAAAACCCAAAGACTGTATCGAGAAGTTACCTGCGATCACATCGGTGTCATGCTGATCCCCACGCTGAGCGTAAACTCTAGCATGACCTCTGCCCTCCGGCTGAACTGCAACTACATGTGCTATGTTCCTCTGACCATCGTTCCTCGGCTAGAAGTTACCTCTATCGCGCCCGCGGCCTCTCTGAAAGTCATTGGCTCTAGCAGGAGCCTGAGCTGGTGTCTGTCCCACCTGATGTGGACAGTCACGCCTAATATGATCCCTAGCTCCACAACTCCAACACGAGTGAAAATTTCCCCAACACTCACCGGTGTGGTTTCTCCCGCAAGTAGCATATGTGGGCAACTTCCCACCAGCCCTCTGGCTCTGTTGGCCCCTACCGTGGTTACCGCCACCACGCCTATGATCATAGTGATGTCTGTTGTCCCGATTCCTCTTGGCATCACCTCTATCATAATCACTGGACCTCTTACCCGAACTAGAACCACCAGATCGTTTGGTCAAGCCCAAACTGTGCTCTAAGTCCTTGGCCCTTGCGACCAAGACATCAAAATCAGTGTAGTCTGAAGCTAGAGTATACCTCTTGATCTCTTCATTCAGCCCATAACGGAAACGGTTACATCGTTCTACCTCAGTAGGAACAAGCTCAGATGCATACTGACTCAGTCTGACAAATCGGATCTCATAATCGGTCACAGTCATACTCCCCTGAAGCAATGTCATAAACTCCCTCTTCCTCTCATCGAGGTATCGCGGACCCAGATACTTCTTACGAAATGCTGACTCAAAGAACTCCCAAGTAATCTCGACCTCATCCATACCCGTAGTAATGGTGACCCACCAAGTGTAGGCATCGCCCTGAAGTAAGGACTCAACACATCCTAACTTGCGCTCACCAGTACATCCCATCTGAGTGAGAATACAGACAGTCTTCTCAAACCACAACTCTGATCTCTCTGGAGTAGACCCTCTAAACTCTTCGGCCCCTAAACCACGGAGCCTCTCTAATGGCAAACCAGTGCCCTCTCCCTGATGATGTGCTGCTGCCTGACCCCCAGCTACTGCAGCCTGAAACGCCCCGGCTATCGCCTGAACCAAAGGAGCTAATTCTATTCCGGCCGGTCCTTGACCACCTTGGCCTCCCTGAGGTCCCTCTCCTTCAGCTCCGGTCTCGCCTCCTACTCCCGTGGAGGAGGTGGTGGTGGTGGAGGTGGTGGAGGAGCTCCAACTCCAACCACAGGCTCTCCCACTTGAGCCTCAACCCTAACTATTGGCTCAACTCCTGGAGCCGCTGCCCGTGGTTCCGGTCGAACCATCTTAGGCCTCCCATGTGGTCTCATGATACAGCTAGCAGGGTATAAACTACAACAACAAACAGATAAGGATTACGTTGGCCAAAGCAAGGGTCCAATAGTGCTCAAGTACTCCCTTTACAAAAACCCTTTTTAAATTAAGTAATAGCAGCAATGGGCACACACACTCTACACCAAACGCAACAACTCAGGCTTCAAAACATCATGCGAACAGTCAAACATCAAGATTTCATGGCAAGCATACATCGAGCAATACAATCATTTAACACATCAACCTTACCTCACTTACCTGCCCGAGGTCTCGGTAACCTCAGGCTCTGATACCAACAAATGTAACCCCCTCGTCCCGGTCTGTCCGGATGACCGGTCCAAGTAGGCCACACAGGGAAAACCGAAGCGAAACCCGTTAAGGTTCCCCCTCAGTTAGCGACCCTATTTTTTTCCTTTCATTTTAATCTTGTCTAGAGGAGTATTGAATCCTAAGTGATCACAACAGCGGAAGACATCCATAAGAAAATCATATTCGAACACATCCACACATTAACAGTTCATTTTTAACTTTCAGGGCAACCCGTATCGGTACACCACTCAGGGGTATCGATACGCCCTGACTTGGTCAACCCAAAAGGTCAACTCTGGGAAGACTGTATCGATACAGCCCTTGAGCGTATCGATACGCCCTTCTCGGTCAACTCTCATTGGTCAACGAAGTAGGATCGTATCGATACGCGTAAACCCCGTATCGGTACGTCCTACTCATCCCATTTCACAAAATTCCAGTGAGTTAGGAGGGTATCGGTACTCCCAGGGTATCGATACGCCTGACCAAAATTGTGGCCTTTGGGCAAGGCCATATCGTTACGGTCCTTAGGCGTACCGATACGCCTTGCACTGCAATTCCACAAATTTTAACTTGGTGACCTCAAACACAACTCTAAATGCATTTTGGACTCTCCTATGCACATACAAACATTTAAACAGCATACTACGACCAAAGAAAGCAATCAAACATATAGCAAGACATCTGTTCATGGCATACATACAAAGGGAAATATTTCATTAAAAAGGCATGCTTGAAGACTTAAAGCCAAAAGGCATAAATCATCACAATAAGGTTTACATGCCATTCAAAGCAACTTAAGCATTCATAAGGCATTACTAACACACAAGCATTTGGCAAGTCATATCATGTTTACAACCAAAGTCAATCCAAAACATCAACCCATAAATGAGTCATACATAGCTCATACAAAACACCCTTGTCACATTGCTAACTACTACATAATTGTTAACCGTACTTGAGCAATAAACTTGGAAAGCCCTTCTTGCCTTGCTCCGAGCTAACACCATGCTAATGATCTGCATTGTTGAAAATTGAGAGCGTAAGCTAGAAGCTTAGTGAGGATGCTCTAAAATCGAAAACATCAACAATGCAGGGTTCAAGCATGTAAATCCTAATCTCACATACAACATACATTGGTAAATAATCAAGTAGACCTGGCTAGTCTTTTAAGAGTCATAATATGGCATCTTACCTCATACTAAGCCCTAACATCATATATCGCAATTATATGAACAAGTTTAATTGGCCACTATTATTTACCCGGATGTGCGGATTAAATCTCAACAATCACTTTACCTCGGTGGGATTACACTCATCACCGGACCTTGCATGGGCGGGATTCCACTCATCACCACATGCCCTACGGATGGGATTCCACTCATCATCCCGTAGAATGTATAAAAGCTTCCGGTGGAATATTACATCACCGTACTCCTCCTTGATGACTTAACGCCATCAAGATCACGTACGTTTTGACTCAATTTGTGTGCACACTAATCCTAATGATCGATCATTTACACCTGGTAAATTAATTAGTGCCAATTTTCATTTATCACATCACATATCCATCCATCATATCTCATGCTCATCACATACACATATCATGGTACACATGTACAAATTAACCCACATTTCACAAGAGCATAAATAGGCAACCACAATAGCATTTAATGGAAATCAAAAGCTAAATTAACAATTTGAATTCACCTAGAAATGGCCTACCAAGCACATTTCAACTCACACACTACACACACTCGAACCAAACTTTAAAACACTTTTAAAGTCACTCACCACCCTTCCTTAGCAACCAAAGCAAGCCTCCTACAAGCCCAGATTCGATCCCAATGCCTCTTCAACGTCTCCTCTTTCTTCTAGCCAATCAAAAACACATCCATTATTCTCATTCAATGCTAAAACTCAATCAACACTCAATTTTTAAGCTCAATCCAACTTCAACAAATTTTCCAATCGAATTAATCCCCCAAAATGCCCATTTTCGTGCTCCCTCAAACCCTATCTGAAAACTCCATTTTCAAACATCCAAATGACACCCAAATGGTCCCAAAACATCCTCCTAACATACATAAACCATCAGCCCTCTAATTTCAACCTAAAACCCACCAAAAACCAAGTTTTAGACCCCTTAAAAATTGCCTTAAGAACCCATTTCGGGTTTTCACCCAATCCTAACCATTTTAACATATTTTAAGCATCTTAAGGTGGTTAAATCAAAACTCAGCCTAACATTTCAAGACAAGATGAAAAACCCCATAAAAACCTTAACTTTCATTAAACCCTAACTTTTCAAAAGTGGGTAGTTTTAAAATCTATGACCATGGACAGATAGGAAATGAAGAAGAGAGTGGGAAAGTACCATTACCTTTGAAAAATGACCTTAGGTTGATGTAGAAATCAATGGAATAATAATCTTTGTGTTTGGGAGGGTTTGAAGAGAGGTTTAACGTTTGGGTGGGGGAGATGGAGGAGAGAAGACAATTTTTTTCTCTTTCCTTTTTAACTTTTCAAAAGTTGTCATCCTTTTTAAATTCTTTAGGGTCAAATTACCACTTTGGTCCCTCCTAGATAATTAAAACTCAATTAACTCAAATCGTGGTCAAAAGAACAAATTTAATTTTACCGACTCGGACCACTAACCCGACTAACTCTTAACCCCAAAACACGGGTGTTACAGGAAACTCATGAAGAACTTTCAAAGCATTTGATGAAAGTATTTGAGAAAAAAGAATCTTGAGATGTGGTTTTGTCTCGACCTAAAAATCGAGCACTTAAATATGCGTTTTTGTCTATGAATGGACATAAGCTGAAAGAATCGTAAATAAGATTCAATATGGATAAAACATATCTATTGCGTATCCCAATAATTGTAAGGTTGTTGGATGTGAATAAAGATAATAATATATCTTCTTGGTCTTGAAGCATCATATATTAGTTGGTCAAGAAATATCTATGGATATACAAAGATCATTATCTTTAGATCTTCAAATATTCGTTGATGCCTCCTCAAATCTTGAAGAAATAATTTTTATGTATGAGACAAACCAAAAATGTGTTTGGCTATGACCATTGACCTAACATATCCAGAAGATATGTGATTTACTTTCACAAGATATAATACAAATACTATCTTGTGTCGAGATAATGAAAGATGGATAAATCATGAAACATATTATTCTAAAGTTTCATCCCTCGTGATCTTTAAAAAAAGTATTCAAGATTGAATTATGAAGATTTAAATATCTTTTGTGGTGTTTCCATGAGGGGGAGTAAATACGCATTGCACGTTTTTCCCTTAACTGAGGTTTTGTCCCAATGTGTTTTCTTGGCAAGGTTTTTAATGAGGCAACATGTTATGCGTATCGAAGATGTGTGTACTATTTTTCCTTCACTAATAAATTTTTTCCCACTGGTTTTTATCTTAGTAAGGTTTTAACGAGACAAATTGTCTTCATAGACATCCAATGGGGGAGTTATGAATATTTATCTATGTGGATATCTATCATAATTAGAACTTTATCTAAGGAGTTTGATTTATTTATTATTAGGAGCATTATCTCTATTAATTAGAGTTTAATGTATTGTGTACTTCTTATGCCTATAAATAGAAGAAGGCATTGTACACAATTCTAGTTTTTTAGCATAATATGAATCTCCTTCTTTCTCTCATCTCTTTGTTCTTCGTTCTTATTCTTGTTCTTCTTTATTTTATTCACAGCAATTATGAATTATTAATGTGTAAACTTTTCTTGTAGGTTTCGAACATTAATCTTTACCATGTATAGGAAGAGTAGATCCGCATCAATAAACCTCAATTAATTTTTTAAACAATAATAACAGTTTGTTTTATTTAATAAAAAATAAAATAATTATTCATAGTTTCAATAAAGAGGGTCTACAAAATTCAAACTAGATTAATTATACTAATAGATAATTTTCCCTAAAATCATCAAATAGTGAAAACATATACTTTTGAAGAAATTACACGTATCCCTAAATCAAACATTTCACCCCAACCTAGGGAAATTACCTAAAATGCCCCCAAAATTAAACATAACTTCATTTCTTGTTCGTCAATTACACAGCTTACTCCAATTTTCCCACTTAAAACTTCAAAAAAAAGGTAAACTACAATGTAGGCCACTCAATTATAGGTAAGATTATATTTGAGTCACCTAATTATTAAAAGTTACATATGGGTTACTCAATTATGGGTCACCCAATTATTAAAAGTTACACTCGGGTCACTCAATTATGGGCAATGTTACACTTGAGTCACCCAATTATTTAAAATATATATATATCAATTTGTGTATTAGATTAATTACTGATTTTAAATGAAATACTCTAGTGTTAACGAGGGCATACAAGTGATTTAGAAGAGAAAATGACTAAATTGATATATTTTTTAAATATGAAGGGTGGCCAAATGTAACCCTATCCATAATTGGGTGACCCAAATGTAATCTTACCCATAATTGGGTGACCCAAATGTAACCTTTAATAATTGGGTGGCCTAAATATAACTTTACCTATAACTAAGTGGCTCAAGTGTAACTTTTAATAATTAGGTGACGCAAATGTAAACTTATTTATAACCGAGTGATCTTTGTTTGTAGTTTACCTAAAAATAAATAGGGAATTATAGTACATAAAAGTAGATATGTCTTAAATTTGGGGTCATAACTCATAGTAGTCGAACACGTTTTTTTTTGGAAAACTGTGCAACAAAAATACAGAATGGTCAAGAGGTTTGCATTTAAAATTCATGAATAATATATTTATTATTTTCTACCTAATTTGGCCCTTCAAGAGTTTTCAATAATTATGGGGCCATACGACATGTATTACCATGATTTATGATATGCCATGTTTCAATTAGTTGTGTAATTAAATTGTTATTAATTTCACGTGTAAAGTATGATTTATGATATGTGTATGCATGAAATATCTATTTTAATATAAAAGTTGTCCCCAAACTAATGTTTGTAAATCAAGAGAATACGAAGCAAATAATGGGGTTAATTAATTTTGTTAAATAAGTTATAATGGTATCAGCGGGAAAAAATAAATTGCCATGATATATTATGTATTTAAAATTTAAATTATTCTAAAGTTATATGATTTTAAAAAATAATAATGAGATTAATTAAAGTTTATTTATGTATATATTAAAATATATTTGTGTTAAGAGTAATATAAATGTATGTGTTAATGTTGATGAATCATTTTATATAGATTTTGATACATTTGTTTATGCATGTCATGTTAATGTTTTATTTTAAGGTTAAGTGATATTTTGATTTTGAATTTGTATCCTATTATTATTTTGATGTAAAGATAATTTGTTTTATTCAATTTAGCTCGTGAATTTTTTTAATTATAATGCATATTATTCTATTTTGTTTCTTCTGTTAAAGATCATGTGGTAATCTAAAAACACGCCACGTAACACATAATTTATATTAATTTTAAAAATTTTAAAAACTCATAAAAATCTCAAAAGTTTTAAAGTATCCAAAAAGTATCATTCTTTAAAAAAAATTAGTAGACAATTTTTATTTTTTAAAAGATATGTGGTTTTTAATGCATTTTTTGAAGTTCTACAAATTTATTATACATTATTTGTCATGTATTCTCTTCCCATAGTTTCACGCAATTTTTTTAACGAAAAATGAATTGGAGTAATACACATCATCATGGTTGAAAAATCCATCGTTAAATTGAACTAAAATAATTCTTCAACTACCAAAGTGATAACAAGGCATGAAGCTAAATTGAGCCAAAAATTCTTCGGATATCAAAGTGATAATGCGATACAACTTCATGAGTCAACATATTTTTTAAAATTTTATTTTATATTTTTCATATTTTATATAATTTGTCACTATGATCCGATTCAAATGAATAAAATTGGTATTAATTAGTTTTGTGTCAAATTTTGTATAATTTATTATAATGATTCAATTTATAAAGAAATGATTTTAGTTTAACTTTTTTTTGATAAATTGTTTTAACTTTTTGTGTATGTTAAAAATAATATACATTTATAAAAATAAAATTACATGTTAATAATTTGTTCCATGTAAACTCTAAAACGTCCTAGTGTTTATGCCGTGTACACGTTATTTTTCATAAGATCACAAATCTTAATTATATTAATTTTTTTTATATAAATTATCGAGTTACACCTAGGGTTAGACCGAGGGGTGGAGGTCGCCCCTTAAAATTTTAAAATTCGTATATGTTTTTGAAATTTTCTATGTATTTTTTATTGAAAGTCTATTTTCGACCCTCTAAAATTTATAAGTCC
Source organism: Hibiscus tridactylites (assembly GCA_958450335.1). Taxonomy (NCBI): domain Eukaryota; kingdom Viridiplantae; phylum Streptophyta; class Magnoliopsida; order Malvales; family Malvaceae; genus Hibiscus; species Hibiscus tridactylites. The sequence continues at coordinate 13,048,243 of OY288288.1, forward strand.
GTCCCTAGAATTTTAATGGTTTGCCCCACAACATAAGTCCGTCCCTAGAATTTTAATGGTTTGCCCCCCAACATAAAGTCATACATCCGTCTCTGGTTACACGATTCAAGTTTACTTCGACCACACGATAATAGGCTTAACCGCTAGGAAGGTGTCCAACCTATAGCCTTTTTTCCAGTTTGGTGCCTAAAGTTTTCTTCCCTAACCCAATTTAGGTTTCACCGTCAACACCAATTAAAAAACTTTCGGTATCCAATTATAACATGACATGTGGCCTAGTTTATTTATTTTATTTTATTTCTGAATTTCTTTAAAAATATGATTCTTTTTAAAACCCAAAGTTTTAATTTCTTTCAATCAAACCCTTAAATCACATCTCCCTCATCGCCCGACATCCCCACACATCGGTGGTTTACCGTTCACCACCCAAGCATCGCGTACCTCATTGTTCAAACTCCCACCCTCTAGTCGTCGGTCAGAAGCCCAATCGATCCTTTTTCTCTTCATTGTTAGATGCTCGTCAACAGAGCAATCGACGGTTCATTCACCGGTTTTCGATGACGGGATAATGGGATTTTCAGTCGTGGAGGTCCAACAAAGGCAATGGTGGCTGATGGTGGTTGAATTGGTGGTGGAAGTGGAAGAATTTAGGGTTTCGGGGTTAGAGAAATTTAACATTTTGGGTTTTTATAAAATTAAAGGGTTTTTGATTTTTAAAAACAAAATTAAAAAAATACCAAAAATATGTCATATGTTATGTTTTTATTGGATAACGAAAAAAATTTAACGTCTGTCATAGAAAAACCTGATTTGAGCTGCGAAATTAAACGTTAGACATCAAATTTACCTAAAATAAACGTTAAGCACCAACTGATTAAAAGGTTATAGATTGGGCACGTTTTTAACGGTTAAGTGTATTAGTTTCGTAATAAAATTTTATTTTTGGAAACAAAACGAGGTATATTATAATATTATTACCGACGATGAGTGTTTTGTCACCACACGAGGCTTGAGCCTACATCTTTAATGACGTTGCAATAAGTACTTTAGAGACTTGGCCTAACCACAACCAACCAATATATACGGAATGAAAAAAAAATTGACTCAATTAAATCATCTGGATATCAATCGTTTGAGAGACGGAACTGTATCAAACCCGATCTGATATTAATTTGACTCGATATTTAATCCGATCCAAAGTTATATAGACTTGATCTAACTCCGAATCAAATTTAATCCAATTTAAATTGAATGGGACTCGAACCAAAAATTAACTCGAACTAAATTGACCCAACTGAACAACCCGATTCTCAACTCTAATTTCCATCAACTACATGTATTTGAGCAATTATGAAGATTCAATAACTTTCGGACGTGGACTTCTAAAAGATGATGTTACCTCATTAAATAATTCGGATATAAGCCAATGATAATACTTTGACACATATATTTTAAATAAAATCACGTTAACTTGTAAATTATTGTTGGAGAAATTATATTATGTTATGAATATTTATGTATGTGGATGTCTATAATGATAAGAACCTTATTTAGGAGTTTTGATTTACTTTATCATTAGGAATATTATCTCCATTAATCAGAGTTTAATGAATTATGTACTTGTTATGACTATAAATAGATGATTTACTGAAGACATTGTATACACAATTCTATATTTTATAATAATACATATATCTCTCTTTTTCTCATCTCTTTGCTTTTTTATTCTTGTTCGTTGTTTTTTGTTATTTTATTCACAACACGTTATCAACACGACTTGCTCCGAAGCAATAATTAATTATATCTAAGATCAGATTCATCTACAACACATCAACCACTTAATTTGATTTTTTGAAAAATATTTGATGTCAAGAATCGTAAGTGAAAAACCAAAGGTTAGCAAGTTTTTTTCCTCTTGATGTTTTACCTTTATAATTACTTCTGTGATTTTGATTCAAACCACTCATATCGATTTGAAACCATTTATTATTTCTTGTGTTTTTTTAATGAAAAGAAAAGTTATAAAATTAGAATTATTCTTTAATAATTCATCAGACATATTATGTCTAATGGTGCACGTGATTTCAAAGAAAAAAGAAAAACAGTGGCAAACTCATCCATAGTTTTTCTCTAATCAGTTTAGTCATCATATATTTTTCTTTAATTCTATTTTGATCCTAAATATTTATATTTTATGTACTTCAGTCCATCATGTTATCCTTCTAAATATATTTACCGTTCCTCATACCAATAAGTTCCAAATAAAATTTTGGAAGAAGAACATTATCGATTGGGAGTTATTAAATTTCTTTAATTTTTTTAGTTTATAATTAAAGATCAATATCTGCTTATGATTTTTCTATTGATAAAAATTGATATTTTTAACCGTGCTTTGAGTTTTACATGATATCTTTAAATGACGTGGTAAGAGACATGACGTAAAAAAATTATGAGAAGTTGTATTGGTCATTTGCTATGTATCTATTGTCCTCGAGAGGAAACTCACTATCGGTAAACTTTACTTTTATTTTCATTCTTTAAAATACAATTTTAAAGTGTGATAAATCATGATGATTTTGAATCTACAAAAAGATTGTTATAAAGTCTATATTTGCTCAAAAACAATCATTCTTCCTTGTCGAAAAATCGACTATAGACTTCTCTCAAGTTCAAGTTACGAAAAAATTGTCTTGATCCAAAAAAATTTGTGGGAGACATTCCCTGAAGTGAATGCAAGCATAATGTTTATTCTATGCAATTATTGGATCTGTTTCATTCCCTGAAGAGATTGCAAACATGGTAAATCACTATTTAATTGGTAACATAACTTCGATATAATCCAAGTATATTGGTTGGACATCTCGTTCTGTGAGGCTATTGGTCTCAAAGGAGGTTTTTAAAGGACCTTGTGGATTGGTTTAACAATGTCGCGTACAAGGATTAAATCTTTGCTCTATGTGATAAGGATATGTGAAAAAGGTTTCAAAGGCCCACTAGCTCTACTCCATTCCCTGAAGTAAATGTGAGATTATATTATGTAAAAAATAAAAGCCACATTAAAAGTTGTGGTCCTGATTGAAACCATGAATGTAGACATGGAAAATATGGTCATTTTAAGGATGCTTTTTTCCCACCGTTAGTGAGGTTATAAGGATGACAAGAGTGATAAAGATAATTCTAATGAAGTAAAATCTTTTTTATTACCGATGCGGTGTTATAAACAATTAGTCTCGTACTTGTCGTACGTTGAAAAATCAACAATCATTAAATGATAAATGGAAGAAAATAGAAGCAAATTTTGTTTGCGAAAAATGACGAAGATGATATTGGTCCAACTTTATTTGGACATTTTTGGTCCAACACATTTGGACGTTGATTTTCTTATAACCCTCGAAGGGAATAAACCATCTTCTAATTATTCTCATAACTTTGAAGAAAATCATTTATTTTTTTATTTATTTTTCTTTATGTTTATTTATTTTACATATTAATTATTTACGTTTTATATTTATATATTATGATATTTATTTATTTTGTTTAACATGATTACTTGTCAAATACAATCTATGGTGACGATTTATGCTCAACATAAGTATAAGATATATTTTTCCATTTAAATGCAAGAGAATAATATGAGTACTATATCTCAAAGTACTGAAAATATTGATGCTCTAGAAGAACAATAAATTCTTGAGAGAAAGAACATTATGAAAAGTGCAGAATTGCGAATATTGCAATAATTATCGCTAATGGTAATAATATCGTCACCACTAGAAGTGGAAATTTTAAGAGAGCAATATGAGTTCGTAAAATATCACTTTGGGAATTATAGATAACATATGTTATTGATTGGCATTTGAAATAAGCCAATGTAAATATAAGTTCGGTAGCCAAAAGGTTAGTTGAAAGCTCTAGAAGAGCTATATATTGCTACTAAAAGATAATTTCCATTGAAAGCTCTGAAAGAGCTAAAGATATTCCTATTCAAAGGAACAATTTTGATGGTCGTACTTGACATGCACGAGTAAGATTGAATCACATGTTATAGTAAACTAAAAGTTTACGAGATTCAGAAATATATATACACACTTGTATATAGTTGGTATTATCGGTTAGATCATCCTGATCAATAATGATGCGAAAGCTATTGAGATTTATATGCACATTTATTAATAGAACCTAAAGTTCTTGTGGTGCTTGTTCTCAAAGGAATTCATTAAATTTCACTTAATGAAAGAACACGATATTTTTGTGTTGCTTGTTCTCAAAGGAAATGATTAAGATCCCACCTACCAAAAAACTTGAAGTTCTTGTACTAAAGCTGAGACTGCATGTCTTGCATATTTGAATGAAATATGAGCCCATATATCCGCAAATGTGGAAAGTTTTATATGATTTTAGTAGATGCATCTACATTGTTTTATCAACTTACAACCAGAAGTTTGTGATATTGATTATAAAAAGATTCAGATTATGCAGTTAGACTATTCGTCTTGTAAAAGCTAGTGAGTTTATATTTTAGGCTATATCGATTGCTACAAAGCCTATTAATTATGAAAAATACAGTTTAACAAAATTTCGATTGGATGCCTCATCTTTAATAGCTAAACTTCGAGAACAAAAGAGTTATTATTTATATGGTGTTTCCATATAACAACACTTATACGCATCAAGCCAACGAGTTATAATAAACTCCCCGTTATGATTGGTTTTTGGTTAGAAATCATACATTTCCCATTTTATAATTTTTGAATGTGCGATATAAATTGTTCCACCACAACGCACAAAATGGGTAAATAAAAAGGGTTGAGAATATATATTGAGTACAAGTCTCCTTTTATGTTTAAACTCTTAAACATTAATTGGAGAATCATTTATGAGATGATTTTTCTCAACATTAGAGGGAGAGAATAATCAGCTGGATAAAGAAGAAAAATGAATTATCATTATCTAGATCCTCGAATATGAATTAAAAGTTCATAAGATAATTTTATCTAGATCCTCGAATATGAATTAAAAGTTCATAAGATAATTTTAAGTTATTGTATGTCAACTGTTAGACATATTTACTAACCTAATAAGAGTAATCAAGTCTCATATACCAGCTGAAAATGCTCTAAGTTTAAATTACACGTTAGAGCGAATGGATGTAAATCATGCCTAAAGCATGATAGTTGAAATTGGTTCAAATGATTAAAATTCTCGTAAATAGAAAGTAGTATGAGATGGTCATATATTGGAGGCATGTGCTCCTGAAGAGACCCAAGACATAACTAATAATAAAACTCTAGAAGAGTTTTAGGTACCTGAAATAAAGATTAAAATCTTGAAGAGATCTCGATGAGTTATATCATAATGAGAATGGAACCAAAATAGAAAAATTGTCGACAACGATTTTGCAAACAATTTTACATAGAATACTTATATAGAAGTAAAGAAAGAAAATGAGGATCTTGTATAAAAATCTATGCAGAAGTATAGATATTGAATTGACCAATGTAGAAAGACGCTTTGAACTTTTAAAAGAGAAGTTTGACCAATAGTTCAAAACACCTAATGGTGTAATGCAAGTGAGGCACAAATAAGTAGTCGTAAATACGACGAAATTATAATTTATGAAGAATTCTAAATACTTTATGGTTGATGCAATTACTTTGGCAGCTATGAAATATTTTATATGCATCTAGTCATTTTGTGGATCCCTATAAAAAGAATGTTATCCTTGACGAATTTAAAATGCTAGAAGCATTTGAAAATTTCTGAGGAAATTTATTTAGACATGTCTCATTGAATATTTTGGCGCATTTGGTATAATCGCCTTAGTGAGTACTAATTGAGTAAATACTATAAGAATGGTCATATTTTCTTATGCTTTTTATAAAAGGAGTTTGGATCAAGATTCATTACGATAATTTAAATATTATTAGAACTCCTAAGAGCTTTCAAAGCATTTGGCTATTTAAGGAAATGATTTGAGAAAAAGAATCTTGAGATGTGGTTTTGTTTCGACATAAAGATTGAGCATTTAAATATGCGTTTTTGTCTATGAATGGACACATGCTAAAAGAATCTTATCGAGATTCAATATGAATAAAGCATATTCATTGAGTACCCCAATAATTGTAAGATTGTTGGATGTGAATGAAGATAACTATATCTTTTTTTGTCTTGAAGCACCATATATTAGTTGGTCAAGAAATATCCATGGATATACAAAGATCATTACCTTTAGATCTTCAAACATTCGTCGATGCCTCCTCAGATCTTGTAGAAATAATTGTTATGCAAGAGGCAAGCCAAAAATGTGTTTGGCTAAGATCATTGACCCAACATATCCAGAAGATATGTGATTTACTTTCACATGATATGATACAAATGCTATCTTGTGTAGAGATAATGAAAGGTGGATAGTGGATACATCATAGAACATATTACTCCAAAGTTTCATCCCTCACGATCTTTAGAAAAATAGTATTTAAGATTAAATTATGAAGATTCAAATATCGTATATGATGTTTTCATGATGAAGAGTAAATATGTGTTGCACTCTTTTTCCCTTAACCGAGGTTTTGTCCCAATGAGTTTTCCTGGTAAGATTTTTAATGAGGCAACATGTTATGCGTATCAAAGATGTGTGTACTCTTTTTCCTTCACTAAAGAATTTTTTCCCACTAGGTTTTTATCTTAGTAAGGTTTTAACGAGGCACATTATCTTCATAGACATCCAAGAGGGAGTGTTATGAATATTTATCTATGTGGATGTCTATAATGATAAGAACTTTACCTAGGAGATTTGATTTACTTTATCATTAGGAATATTATCTCCATTAATTAGAGTTTAATGTATTATGTACTTCTTATGCCTATAAATAGATGGTTTATTGAAGTCATTGTATACACAATTCTATATTTGAGAATAATACAAATCTCCCTCTTTCTCTCATCTCTTTGCTCTTTTATTCTTGTTCGTTGTCCTTCGTTATTTTATTCACAACATATTACAAGTTATTTTATCATGTAATTAATATATTTTATCAATTAAAATTATATACTTCATCCGTTTTTACATTTTGTTTTATATAATCAAATTATAATTTATAAATAACTACTTATAAAAAATGATATGGGGAAATATGTGAAAATTCACCCGTAAAAATATAAAATGCATAAAAGAAAGTGACAAAAGAGAATCTAATATCCAAACTCGAAATCCAAAACTCACAAAACTTCAAACTATTCCGATTTACAATATTCACCGTTCGATCAACATAAAATCAAGATATACAACTCGCTTCCTCCACCACCTCTTTATTGTTGGGATTTGAAAAAAGATGTTTCATCTTCGAGAAATTAAATAAAATTCGAAGTCATGATTTCTTTACAAAAACAAAGAAATTGTTGGGGCCATTTCATAATTTTTAAAAGATGATGTTCAGTCATGATGTCGTTAAGTATTTAACGATCGAACGATTAAAATAAAAACAAAGTGAAATCTTAGTGATTAAATTCTTCTTTAATTAAACTTTAATTATCAAAATAGCAGTGATAATGAAATTTGTAATTTATTTAACAATGTTGGGCAGTGGTGTTGGGCAATTTTAGATTAAAAACTCCTTTTTAATTATTATTTGGGAAAATGGCTCCCAAAAAATAATATTTGGCAAAATGACCCCCAAACTTGCCACGTCGGAAGACCTCGCGTTGTGTAGGACGCGAGGTAGGATATCGCGTTCTGCACAACGCGATTTGTGTCTACTTGGCCTTGTTGTTTGTGTTAACGGTTTTTCAGTACCTCGCGTTCTACAGAACGCGAGGTTCACGAGAATTTGAAACGGCGGCTGAATATATCGCACAGACCTCGCGTTATGCAGGACGCGAGTTCTGTGCAATTATGGGCTGAAGAACAAGGGAAAACAAGTGTGGGTAGGCCTGTTCGAGCCCAATTTCGAGCGTTTAAATCGTATATTTTTAGCGATCATCGAGTTTGGGATCGTAGTACTGGAAATTGTCTATTGTATGATACTAACATGGTTAATTTCCGTCCATTCTACAATGGTTTAAAATGGCTTCGAAAACCCTATGCTATCATGCATTTTTTTAATGAAGTTGCATTTCAACAAATGTCGATAGGCATGTTCGAGCAGAATTTCATACGTAGAAATTTCAAATTTGTAGGTAACATCGAGTTTGGGGTTGTAGTACTGGAAATTCTCTATCGTATGACACTGACACAGTCAATTTTCGTCCATTGTACGCTGATTTAAAGTTGCTTCGAAAACACTATCATAACATATTTTTTTGAATGATTGAAAATATAAGATGAAGTACTGTATAAATCGAAGTAGAGCATCCTCCGGGAGCTGGAATAGTAGAGCTTCGTCGATCACTACCCTTGGAGGCGAGGATGGGGGTCGATGAGCGGGAGACCTCTCACGAGATCGCTCACGAACCGCATTTCCAAGACCAAAATCAAGATCACCATAAGAAGAATGTATTCCCATAGATGGTTGAACGTACTCCGTGCTAGGGACATACGTTGAGTGTCGTCCATATGAGGAATCATGGTCGTGCATACCGTAAGAAGACGACGCTCCCTCGCCTCCAAAAGAAGAATGTCTCCCCATAGATGGTTGACCGTAGTCGGTGCCAGGGACATACATTGAGTGCCGGCCATATGATGCTTCATGGTCGTGCGCAACGTAAGGAGCCGACGTTCCCTCCCCCCCCCCAAACTATAAGGATTGTATGGATTGTACGATGCATTTGTTGGTGCATCGAATTCATCGATTGAGGGTTGGTTCAAGTCGAACCCGATACTAGCTACGCACGACTGCCTTGGAGGAGCAGATGACGATGCACCAAACTCGTTGTCTTGGCACCGTAGGTTAAAATCACGTCGTAGACCTGCGATCGGGCTATCAATGTTGGCATTCGGATCGAAGTCGAAATTCGCCCGGACCCAGCTTGGTATTTGGATAACTGGATTAGACTCGGAGAACGATGCATACAGCTCGAGGGGCGTTCCAATTGAATAGTCGAAGTGGGTTTCCATCATCATGTCCACATCAACATTTTCCGCAATTTGGCATACAGAGTACCTTAAAGGGTCTATAAATGTTGGCACCCGATACTTCACGTTGGACAAACGGTGATTATCGAAATGAGGGACTTTTGCCTCCAGTTCCTTGACCAACTTCTTGAACGATAATCTCCCCGAAAGCTTTAGTGTTACCGGATCTTCCCAGTAAAAAAGGACGCCGAGTTCGGTACCCTCGAATATCTGCCCATCGTAGTAAACTAGCGTAGTAACTCCTCGTCTGGCCATTTGAATATTTTCTGAAAGACTTTTGAATTTTTGATACTTGGAAAATTCTAGGAATTGTTTGGCAATTGAAACATATATTTTCGTTTTATGGTTCTGCTTCATATATAGGCAAAATTATTGGCCCTTGAAATCCCGGAGAATCTGGTTGTGTAAGGCAAATAATGGTTCCGAGAGGTAACTTTGCTTATCCATTTCCTAAAACCGATAAGCATGTAAATGATGAACAAGTCATGAATGGCGTGTGCCCGAGAGGCAGTCCCCTAACTTTGGACAAGTAAGGGATAGAGTTGATGGGAGGCAGGTTTAACCAGTACCTCGCGTTCTGTAGAACGCGATATTAGTACCTCGCGTTCTATACAACGCGAGGTCTATAAATATCGCGTTATGTAGAACGCGAGGTCACTTTAATTGCTTTGTCTCAGATATTCCATCAGAAGTTATAATAACCGTACTGTTTACTCTTTGTTTGTTTGTGTAATTGAGAACATGTTCGAGAATTTGAGACAATTGTAGTCTGGTAATGTAATTTATGTTTGAATAACTTAGACAATTGTAGTTTATCAATGTAATTAAATAGTAGTAGTTTTACATAACTTGAGGTCTGTTGAACATTAATAAAGGATGAATAAGACGTCATATAACATAATTGAAAGATAATTTCATAAGTTTATGGTTAATCCGAATCATCGTAGTCAGTGGACACGTCTGAACTTAGGTTTAGTTCTTCGATCAGCTGTTGTTTTCTTTGTCTACGCCTATACATAAAAAGTTGCAGCTCATCCGCAACCGCATCAACATCCGGTGAAGACGGTGCGTGTTCAGTGTTCGGAGCAGGTTGTATGGGTGCATGCGTACTACCTTCGCCAGCGTTGACGTCGTCAAACTTAACATTGAAATCGACGTCTCTAGCTCCGACGGAATTGAGCCGGTCATACATGTTACGAACGTTTGTTTCGTTCGTAAGCTTCATAACGTAGTGCGTTTCGTTTGCTGACGGTGTTGGGATTCGACATTCCATGGAAGAAATTTGTTTGTCGGTGTGTTTACTAACCTCGATTGTTGTCAACTGTATTAAATATTTCAGTGACATTTTGCCGGTGATTGTTGACTCAAAATAAGTATCGAGAAAATAAAATGTTGCTTGAAATTTTGCCATAAGGTGAGCAAAGATTGGGTGTTTAGAGAGAATTTGGAATGAGTAAATGATGGTGGAATTCGTGGGTATTTATAGGAAAGGAAAAACACCACATAAGTAAATTTAAGTCGAATCAAAACTTTATTTATAGTAAATAAAAAACGCAACACATGTAAATTTAACTCGAATGAAAACTTTAATTCGCATTTCATTTAACAAAACTTTCAACATGTATTCTTTAATAAGTAAATTGAGACAACTAGATAAATTATCTACAAAAGTCGAAACAATATATGCAAAAAGTCTGGTGGGCAAATGTGATCGGAGGTCCCGACTGAAAGAAGCAGAGCGCGATAATCAGATTTCTTCTGAAATGGTAGCAGCTTTGATCCACATTAGCAAACGTAATCGACACCGGCCGCATCTGAAAATGTTGGTTGTCACGGTAGAATGGTCGATCTGAATCCGCCCTCGCTTCCTAAAAGTCGTTTCGTTTCAAAACTGTAGCCGCGGATCCTCTCGACGGCGGCTACAGAAGCTGCCATTGAAGCCACTACTGCAGCACACAACCTCCAAAATATTGCGATATGTCGGTAAATATTATTCAATGAACGTATCATGCGGGGGTATGTACCCCGCGGAACACAAATCTTTAAGTGAACTCCAACTATCATAAAAGAACAAAATTTCGGACATAAAAATTTCAACTGTAAAAAACGCAGCATGACACGAACTCATATTCAACTGACCTAAACTTAACTGGTTACAAAAAGTCATCGTCGTGCATATATATATACCAACATCTAAAGGACCTCGCGTTCTGTACAACGCGAGGTTTGAATGACCTCGCGTCATACAGAACGCGAGGTTGCCACGTCAGCATATACACCTCCCTCTATAAATAGCAAACTCTTGGAGAGGCAAGGAGCACCCACAGAAATTTTTTTCTATATTCACGTAAGCAGTTTTCGCTTGCAGCTACTAATGGCAACATAGCACGTATTTTGGAAGTTTTGTTCAAACTAACTTCCAAAATATTGCGCTATGTCGTTATTTGTAGTTACTAATGAAAACATAGCGCGTATTTAGGAAGTTTTTTTCGATTATTATTGTTATTATTATTATTATTATTATTATCATACTAATAATTATTATTATTATAATTATTAGTATGATCATTATTACTTTTATTATTATTATTATTAATATTAATATTATTATTTTTATTATTAGTATTATAATTATTAGTATGATATTATTAGTATGATTCATTATTATTGTTATTATTATTATTATTGTTATTATTATTGTTGTTATTATTATTAATATTAATATTATTATTATTATTATTATTATTATTATTATTATTATTATTATTATTATTATTATTATTATTATTTCTATTATTATTATTATTGTTATTATTATTATTATAAATAAATTTTTAATATTAAATGACTTTCCCGCCTGGGAAGTCTTCCTTTAAAAAACCCCACGACCTCGCGTCCTATAGAACGCGATATCTTTAGAACCTCGCGTTCTATAGGACGCGAGGTCACTTCTGACCGTTCAGTTCACACGTCTGTTCTGTGACGCGCCTTTTTAATGAACCTCGCGTTCTATAGGACGCGAGGTATATGAATATCGCGTTCTACAGAACGCGATATTCATTAACATCGCTTCCCAAAAGTCGCGAAGTCTTCTATAAATTGGAGGTTTTTTCCTCAAAGTCAACCACAGAACGCGAGTTCTATAGCTTTTTTACAAAAAATTATCAGCAATTTTTATATTTCGTTCGATATAATGGACCCCTTACTACGCAACGAATCGACTCACTGCAGTCGATATTGGCGAAACACTCCAGAGGTATTATTTTACTAACTATTTTTTATTTTAATTATATTTTTTATTTTACTAATTATTTTATTTTATTTTTTTGTAGGGATACGAACGTAATTTACAATGTTACCTTAACCGTATCAACACCGCACCCGTTGATGGTGTTATGGAGTGGATTGAGCGCGCTGGTTTTGGGTACATAGCTCGGTATATAGGGGGTGAAGGTAAAACCGTCGTTGATCAGCGCGCTGATAGAACAGTGGAGACCCGAGACACACACGTTTCATCTTCCATTTGGCGAGGCAACAATCACGTTGGAGGATGTTGCCTACATTCTGGGGTTGCCTATAAACGGCAGCGTAATTACGGGTGTAGCGTTGGCAGATTGGCCAACTCTATTTGCTGAAGAAATGGGCGTGATACCCCCTGAGGACGTGTGGGACGGAGGAAAAATCGATCTATCATATTTGGAGGCCCAGTTTGGAACCCCTCCCCCCAATGCGGATGTAGTTGCACTTCAGGTATTTTTTCTATTTAAAAATTAGGATGTCATTATTATATATTTAGTATGCTTTTATTAGATTTTTGATGAAATTAAAAATATTTATTTGAACATTAGGATGGTTTATGAAATTTTTAGGATGACTTCATTAAATATTTAGGATCCTTTTAATAAATTTAGGATGCAATTACAAATCAGTACTTGAAAATTAGGATGCTTTTATTAAATATTTATGATGACTTTATTAAATATTTAAGTTGCCTACATTAAATATTTAGGATACATTAAATATTTAGGATGAAGTTACAAATATTTATTTGCAAATTATGATTAAGTTACTAATTTCTTTGGATGCCTTTATTAAATTTAGGATGAACTTACAATTTTTTTAATTAGGATGTCTTTATTAAATCTTTATTTTCACAGCGGTGTGCGCGAGCCCACATCTTGCGCATTATTGGCGGGATATTAATGCTAGACAAATCCCGCACAAAGGTGCACGTGATGTGGCTTCGTCATCTTACAGATTTAAATGAGTCTGGAAGAAAATCTTGGGGGTCAACTGTCTTGGCGTTTCTTATCAGAGACCTCTGCAGAAACGTTGACGCCTCTAGAGCATCGATGGGAGGATGTTGTTTATTCCTACAGGCTTGGGTTTGGTTTCGGATGCCTACTTTGAGACCACAGCTTAGACAGCCCACCGCTATGTTATTTCCGCTTCTACGGAGGTACTACGTAATCTACTATATTTTTTATTTTTAAATTATTTTATTTAACGATGTTTTTCATTATTTATAGGTGGACCACCACACTGACCCACACCGGCCTGCCAAACTCCAAGAAAGCATACAAGCATGCTTTCGATGCCTTGACGGAGGACCAGGTAATTCGAATATTAATTTGAATTTTTTCATACTATTTTTCCAATAATATTTCATATAACCGTTACAAACGCTTTCATTCTTTTTAGTTCGTGTGGAGGCCCTACGATTCAGAGGAGATTCGGCAGATTACTCCACCAGATATTCTGCGAGACCGAGACCTCTGGATTTCCGTCGTGCCGCTGCTAAACTACGAAATTTGCGTGTGGCATTCTACGGATAGGGTACTCCGACAGTTCGGGTACTTCCAAAATGTTCCAGCCCCTCCGCAAAATATGGACCGCTTCCACAATCTTACGCGCCAGGGGAAGACGGAGGTTGACTGGGCCGAGCACCACGCTACCTGGATAGCGCTTTGGGGTCACCGATTTGACAGACGCCCACAGTTTCTCCAACAAATTATGGAAGGGGTAATTCGGTCGCTTTCAATTATGACCAGTGGTATAGGAATAATGGGATGCCGCATATCCTTACTCAGGCCGAGCGCGATGCAGGGCTTCCCCAGCAACCCCAAAACCGCCCACGCGGGAGCCGTCGTGCGACCCAGAGCCAGAGACAGAGCCAGTGGCAGTCGATGCAGCGCGGTCCGAGACCACAATATGACACTGCAAGGGCATCATCTTCTGCCGCACCATTTCATGCTTATAGCGGTCCATCGAATTTCCAGCAGACGATGCCTCCACCCCAGTTCGGCTCCTCTGATGCCTATCGTCCCCATACGCCCACGACTGACCTTCAGCTTATAGATTATCCACAGTTGCACTCTCAGTATGAGTTTCCCATTGTAGAGAGCACGCCGATCGGTAGCTTGTTTTACTCCCCGCCTGGGCCCAGCACAGATCCGCATATCGCGCACGATGGTCAGGATGATGGGGACCAAGGACCACCACACGATGGACGTAGATATCCGGATCATGAGCGTCATCCACCCGACTGCGGAACGGGTGGACATAGGCATTTTTAGTCTTTTCTTTTACTGTTTTGTACTTATGTTTTTAATATTTATGTAAAACACATTTGAATTTTATAACGTCGTATTATAATTTTGTTTACATATTATAATTTTGTTTACATATTATAATTAAACTTTATAATGTTTATTTAATTTCAGTTTTTAATAAATTTAATGGAATTACTAAACCGAAAATCGACATTAGTTGAAATGCAACTTCATTCAAAAAAGGCTTGATAGCATAGGGTTTTCGAAGCCATTTTAATTTATTGTACAATGGACGGAAATTAACAATGTTGGTATCATACAATAGACAATTTCCAGTACTACGACCCCAAACTCGATGATCGCTAAAAATATACGATTTACATGCTCGAAATTGGGCTCGAACAGGTCTACCCACACTTGTTTTCCCTTGTTCTTCAGCCCAAAATTGCACAGAACTCGCGTCCTGCAGAACGCGAGGTCTGTGCGATATATTCAGCCGTCTTTTCAAATTCTCATGGACCTCACGTTCTGTCCTGTAAAACCGTTAACACAAACAACAATGCCACGTCGACTGAAATCGCATTGTATAGAACGCAATATTCGACCTCGCATCCTACACAACGCGAGGTCCACCGACGTGGCAAGTTTGGGTGTCATTTTGCCAAATATTATTTTTTGGGAGCCATTTTCCCGAATAATAATTAAAAAAGGATTATTAAACTAAAATTGCCGTGGTGTTGAATCTTTGCTGGTCTTGCTTTAAAGAGTCTAATGTTGTTGGTTGGGAACGCTACGGTGGCCTTAATCAGTGAGTTTAAAGGTAGAGGTGAGGATGTTTGTTCGGTCAAAGTACATGTATCATTTATGATAATATCCCTAAATTATACGATTCTATATGATTCGTAAATGGAAAGAAAAAAAATCAATACATGTCACGAATGCGCGCACACCTTCAAGTATCATTACTAATAATAGGCTCCAACATTCACAAGTTGTATTTTAAAATATTTAATACTTTTTATATATTTTTTTAGTATTTTTGAATATTTTATTATTTTTTATATTTTAAAATTTTAAGTTTTTAAATTTTATTTTCTTTAATATTAAAAAATTCAATTAAGTCCTCAAATTTTCTCAAAAAATCAATTGATCTTTCAAATATAATTGATGATCGCTACTTCAGTACAATGATGGTCAACTTGGTTAAAAGATAAAATTGATGTAATCACGAGTTCGTCTAAGTGTGTTTTACAGATAGACTAAATTAATTATTTAGTACAATTTTAATGACAAAATTACCCCTTAAGCCAATCTAGGATTTTGTATACACAGCCCTAAGAGCTGCATATATGAACTACTAGATTTCTATCAATATTGCTTATTTTACTTTTTCAATGAAATTTATTAGAATGTAATTAATTACATTCCTACAAAATTAAACATACTTAATTTAGAGTATTTAATGTAATTAATAATCATGTAAAAGGGTTTAGGTGTTATGATTTAGTGTTTTATGATTTTTGGGCTTAAAGTTCAAAGTTCAGGAGTTTAGGATTTTAGGATTTAGGGTTTAATTATATTAAACACTCTAAATTAATTATGTTTATTTTTTAGAAATGTAATTAATTACATTTTAATAAATTCAATTGAAAAATAAAATAAAAACTTATAATAAGAATCTAGTAGTTTTTATATACAACCCTTAAGGGTGTGTATGGCAAAACTTCTAAAAATCAAAGTGTTTGATTTTTTTTTCAATACAATAAAATATCTAATGTTTTGCCAGAAAAACTAGTAAAGACTCGTCATTACAATGAGAAATTATATTATAGGGCCTCTTCATTACGTGTTCTAACCAATAAAAATAATCTAATTCAATAAATTTTTCATGTCATGTTTTTACACTCATATTTACTGTAAATTAAATTAAAAACAATTTTTATCAAGTAAAAATTTATTTGGTAAAAACATGACATGAAAAAAAATTAATGAAGTTTGATGTTTTTTATTGGTTAGAATCATAGATAACTGATGTTTATCCGAAGCTAATAGCAGAAAAGCAGCTCATGGTGATTTGATAATTGGTACTCTGCCTAATTGCAACATATGAAACTAGAGTACAACGCATAACAAAGCCCAAAGTACAAAATCAAATTTAGCCAAGAAATGAGCAAAACTTATAGATGGAAGAAACTAGGAGTCTCTTCCCTGATGCCTGATCACAACATTCTATTCCATATAATTCATACGATATAGGTTATATCTAATCTCATATATTATTACCACAAATTACAAAGAATAATACAAACCTTAATTCTTCTTACCAATCCAAACTTATCGCCGGTGTCCCATAGCCACCACCGGGATGGATACCTTGTGCCCTCTGCTGCCTTTCATGCTAATCTCTCCAAACCTGTAAGTTCCAGTGACGGATCGAGCAGTAAGTGTCACTGAGAACTTCCTGGATGCACCTGGTTTTAGAGTCATTGCTGAAGGGTTGGTTTCAATGGCAATGGATGGGTGCATTCTCGCTGTGATCGTGTACGTTTCTTCGGCCGCCACGTTTGTAACGGTACGAGTGACTGTTTGAGTTCCCACCAGATGAGAGATTGTAATTGATGGGATGTTGAGATTTGTTGGGTGGGCTATGGTGTCATTGCAGGGCGAGTTTGTGTATTTCTTTATCTCATGGATATCGATACCGGGTGTTGTGCACAAGAATCCCAGATAATCCTCATAACCTACACAAGGCAGATGGAATTTTGACCAAAAATGATAAGGTACAATTACAAAGCAAAAGCAACAATACCTGCATCAAAGATGAGTCCAGGATCTAAAGCAGCTCTTGGATTAACATGACCGCTCCCGTAATCGAAAGGAGTGGCTGCGACGAGCTTCATGGCCTCGGTTTTAGAATCCTGTTGTGCTTGTAGAGGCCTTCCTGCTCTGTCTACCTTTGTTGATGTTGTCATCAAGGCTGATTTTATAGCAGCAGGACTCCACTCAGGGTGTTCCTGTTTCAAAAGAGCAGCTATCCCGGCAATATGTGGCGCGGCCATACTTGTTCCAGATATCATAGCAAATTCTTCTCCTGCTCAAAGAAAATTATTTGATTAAGATCTGAAAAGTTCCATTACAAGAAGCATAATGTCATTTCTTTTCCAAACTGATGGCTGAGAAGCAAATCTTTACCAACATAATTAGGCTCATCTGTTCCATTTGGAGACCAAGCAGCCCAAATTAGAGCACCAGGCGCTAAAATGTCAGGCTTGAGAAGATCTGCATCGTGAAGGCTGAAATCTTTTATGTTAGGCCCCCGAGAAGAAAATACTGCAACCTGTGGTGCGGATTTATGGAGAATTGGCATCAAACCATCCCCAATTCTACCAATAGCTTTGAAACTCTTCACCCGTCCAGTCCAGTCTCTTGGGGTAGAAACATTATAGTAGTCAACGAGATCCTACAGAAGTGATTTCCAATAGACAAATCATACTTGTTTGTCATGTTAGAAAAGCTGAATAGGATTTATCAAGCAGTGACAGTATGTTGCAGATTCTGGCCGTGAGATCATGGTAAACTATTTAGCTTCGCTTAATCGTATGACAAAAAAGGGAGCAAGGATAATTACCATTGAGTTGGAGACATCGGTGATAAGGATTCCAGGAATGCCAACAGGAACAGGATCAAACTTTGTTCCAGGAGAAACATTTTCCACAGCAAGAACAAAACCAACTGCACCAAGAGCCTTGGCTGTTTCAGAAACTTTCTTAATTGATGCAGAACCAACAACAAAGTTGAAGGAATAGCCACAAAGAAGAATGTTTCCCTCAACCAATTTCTTGTTTAACACCTCTGGCCTTTGGCAGTCAGAGGGGCTATACTTCACTGATGAATCCAGTAGCACATCATTAGCAGCAACCATGGTGTACGTTTGATTCAGATGAGTAGAAGCTGTAACCATGCAAAAGTTACACACTTCAGCTTTTAAGAACAGACAGATTTGTCCAAAGAAACTAAAGGATAACAGATTAGCAAGGCTCTGAGACTAAATATCAACAGCTTAGTGAAAGAAAATGTCAATCTTATGAGATGAAATTTTCATATCTTTACTTTTTTAACCTAATTTCAAGCATTAAGCAAAACAATTCTAGTAGAACACAAGTTTATTTTAATAAAATTATCAATTCTGATTGTTTAATCCGAAATTTGAACTAAACGTTGTGCCCTTGCAAATTTTATAGCACAACACTATACCAAAATAAAAGCTAGTCTTAAAAGTTCATTAGTATTATTTTTAAGCTCAGTGACAACCAAAGTGATGATTCAAACAGAACTTTTACTGTTAATGACCTATCATATGCACAAATTCGTCACCTTAGTTTTAAAGGGGGCTAGGCGATCCGAGGCGCAATGGGTCCTAGGAGCCGAGGCGCTAAGCGCTAGGCGAAGGCGCTAGATCAAATTGTACTAAAATAATTTATATCCTTGCACTTAAAAAATATATATTTTTTAAAGTAAAATAGGCCCTCGTTAAAAACCTCATTCGTAACCGACACCGAGACGAAACTCAACATCAGACAACGAAAAGAGAAAAGGAGTGCTCAAACTGATATTATAAATTAATACTAAAAACGTTCAAACATTACAAAAAAAAACATGAGAAATAAAACAAATCGCCCTAACAATTAAACATGGGAGTCAAAACAAAAACATTAAACACTAAAAAGTTCACTTAAACCCTAAAATTCTAACACCCACTTACTCTAAATCATCATCATCTCCATAATCTTCATCTTCTGCCCAATGTTTTTCACCAATATCTTCTTCTATCTCATCATCTATTCTAGGAACAAAATTAGAAGCTACTCTTTTTCCTTTATCAGATTTGGAGGAAAGTCCAACGCTTTCTTTTAAAATGCCGAGACCCGAGAGAATCTTTGCTCTGATTTTAGGGTTTTTATATTTTGTTCAATTTAGGGAATTGACTGAGAAAATTCTAATTTTGGGTGGGTTTATGTTCGCTAAATGAGTATTTTAAAAACCCATGTGCTTTTATTTTAAATACCATTAAGCGCTAAAGCGCAGCGCCTAGCGCCTTGGAAAAAGCAAGCGCTAGCGCCGCCACCACCGCTTTTTGTTCACCGCTTCGCCTTTGCTGGTGGAGGCGGTTTTCTGGTCGCCTCACGTCGCCTAGCGCCTAGGCGCGCCCAAAACGCGCTTTTTTAAACTAAGTTTATCACAAATGCAGAAGATCACCAACTAAACCAAACCATTATTTGAAAAAGGAATGTCTAAGTTGCTTGAATGCCTTTTTGATAAATTAACAGAACATGCATCTCATATGTATATTTCAAACTGTTCATCATTTGTTGTTCTTGAAAAACATTATTAGATTAAATAACATCTTTATACTGTTTGAGTGTCTTCCTATAGGCTGCCTAATAAGAACAAATGTACAAGAGTTAAGCGGAAGGAAACGTAAGTGAAAGTAGTCTTTAAATAGTCAAAGTTGATAACTTACGGGACAATCCAATTCCAGCTAAACTTTTTCCATTTCCCATGATCAGGTGGTTTTTGTATCTCCGGTCATCGATTGCAGCCGCAACAGATGTTATCCAAGGGCTATAAGAAACCAAAGTTTTAGGGAAAGGACCTCCATTTCCAGCTGCCTGTGCAACAAAGACACCAGCTTTGACAGCTCCAAGAAGTGTAGCATCAAATGGATTCAAAAAAGTGGTCTTTGTGGTTGCTGGAGGACCATTTGGTCCCACTGAGAGGCTAAGAATATCGACACCATCATGAACAGCCTGTTCATAATAGTTGTCAAATCACAAGTTTTCTACAATAAATAAAAGATTATAGAACTGGTTGATAAATTTGCATCTTTCAGCTTCACCTGATAGAAAGTAATACAGCTTTTCATTTTTCTTTCAAGCTTATCACAAAAATGCTTGATTTTTTTCTTTTTTCTTTTTCATGTTCTACAATCTTAGGATTACTAAAATTGTTTGTAAAGGAGTCAGTCATGAAGGTCTCCAAGTCAAAGATAATCATTAAAGAAGTGTTCTTTAATATCCCAGCAAAAACTAGTGGCTCAACCATTAGAAACAAGAGACACCTATCAGACACTATGAAAAAGGAAGATCTTTATCTGGTCGGTTACCTACAGTCCCAAATGATAGATGTTTAAGGAACACATTACCCATAAATAATGCTTATTTTATATCTCAGATGGAGTTATCACAAGAAGAAAGCAGGTGAAAGGCCTATTGTAGCATACCTGATCAATTGCAGCTACCACATCTGCTACAAATCCTCCAAAAAGCCTGTACAGTGCCTTGTAGACAGCAATCCTGAAACCAAAAGAAGAAAAAAACAATCCTATATCAAAGAAGAAAACAAATTTTATTTGCAAAATGTCCTAGGAAGATATGAGTAAACTATACCTGGCACGAGGAGCCATTCCACTTGCCTTTCCAAATTCATGGCCACCCATTCTCACGGGAATACCATTATTCCCAGCTGCAATAGCTGCAGTGTGACTGGCATCCGGTAAATATAACAAAGATGAGTAATGGGTTAATAGAAAGAATAGACACAAAAAAATCACTTTAACACCAGCAAATTTATATAGAAGTCTTTATACCAAAAGCTAAATTTTACCTACAGTAAAAATGCTTAGCTTTGGCTCCCTTTCACTGGACATTTATTTACAGCTTAATGTGATATAACATTATCACCCTCTCTCCAAGACTTGTCTTAAACATATAACAATGCAGATATTCATTTTTTAGCTAGCATTTAAATGGGAAAAAAATCTCATTTTTTTTATTTGTACTGCAAAACCAGATATTTAATATATGTGAATATTAAAAACTTTGAGTAAAAGGTTCTTTCGAAAAGCACTAATATAATTTTAAAATGCTGCATTATTTTACCTATTCTCCATGAAGAGAACAAGACTGCATTATTTCAAGACCTCTAGCACCTTCCAACTTATCCGTGATTCAATCATGTAGCAAAGATCACTTAGCAAACATTTCAAAACAGGAAAGGAACAAAAATCACAATAGGGAACATGGGGTAAAATTCTCAATTATGTTGCTTCAACACTTCATTTTCCCTAAAGTACCCATATCCAACACTTATATTGACATATATTTTGGAATAAAAAAAATATTGACATAAATTTTTTACATGGGTATTTAGACATATTCGGACATGGGTAAGAAGGAATGATTCACAAAATATATTGAAAAGCTTAGAGAAAATTTAGCAAAATTGTGTTAGACAGACACCTGTATCTGACACACCCCCAAATCCAAGTAACAGATCCCCATCATAAACTTGTGAATACCACACATCATACTTCTTATTAATTTTATGCAGGCTGCCATTAGATTCATACTAAACCCTTATGTCTGCAAATTAGAAATAGAATCACAAACACAAAGGCACCTTCAAGAATGGGAATTGCATTCACATTGAAAGACTCAACAAGAGATCCGGATGCTTATATACTAGAAGCGAATTGCAACCGCATTTCACGGCATGGAGATAACATATGCGGGAATGATTACTTATTTTTAGCTAAAATCTTCTGTTAATCATTTCCCAAAAAAAGGGGGGAAATCTTTTAAATAACAGTGGAATGTCAAGTAAAAGGTGCTACAGTCTATAAACAAGAAGCAGAACACTAAAACCTTTGTGCAAAATGGTATTAGTTGACTCTAGCCAAGCCAGTTAAGATCTAAAGGTACCTCAATAGAAAACAAAAGATGCAACTTTATGATTAACTGACACATTGTTGAGTTCTTTATGTGCGTGTTAGTAGCCACAATGTCTTCTGTTTACACAGATTAACATCAAACATTTAATGTTGAAAATTTTCTATCTTCTGTTCAATTATTTACTGGATTTTCAATTTTACAGGTACACCCATACAGGTACTTTAGCCTGTCTACTTAAGCACCCAGAGAAAGTGTGGTTATAGTAGAGCTTCAGCTTTTACAGAAGCCAAATGCTGTCTTTCAAAACCTTTTTACCTAGTTTAAGCCTTCTTTAGCAGGAAACTGTTCCCAAATATGGGCAGGCAATATGTGTTGTGAATGTGATTATATGGCTTAAATATATAATCTAGTTTGTATCTTCTGTTTTATAGATACATTTGAGCAGGGCTAATTGTAGTTAAGTTATTACATGCATATTAGCACTTATACATGCATGAAGATTTAATTCTTTCCCATAATCAGTGTGCTTTCAGCCAATGCATATAGTAAGGCAACTAACCTTCCATGTCCGTCACCATCCATGGGAGATGCAAAATCAATAGCAGGATTAAAGGCTCCGGCTGCTTTTGCAGCTTCAGCAAAATGTTGGGCTCCAATGATCTTCCCATTACAGAAGTCTCTCTTGGTGTCAGGATCAATTTCGCATTTTCCTTTGTACTTCGGAACAGGCCCATATGGGTCGGTATGATAGGCTGCAAAGCTTGGATGATGTGGATAAATTCCTGAGTCTACAAATCCTATTACAATGTCCTCTCCTGCCCTGTCAAAGCCACCTCCAGTTGGCCATACACTAGTTGGGAGCCCCAGAAATTGTGGGGTATGTGTTGTAAGTTTCCTCACTTTCCAATCTCTCTCCACAGATTTTACACCAGGAGCACGTCTCAGGGTTTCTGCCTACTAACATATTGGGCATATTGTAAGGAACGAGAACAAAAGAGACTAGTTTCAGAAAAAATAATAGGTATCCATTCTGCTAAAAATTATTTCCAAAACAAAATCACAATGTGTAGCATTTGAGAGTTTCACCTGTTCAGGGGAAAGGTGAACTGAAAAGCCATTTATCAGGTGTTTGTAACTGTAGAGTTTCTTATAGCTTCCACGCTCAAATAGCATACCGAGAAGCAAATCATGTTTCTTTTCAAGATGACTAGCGTAGGATGTAACCAATTCACTGAAACAAGCACCAAAGAAAACAACAGGGATGAGCAAACTTTGTGGTATATTCCAATCAACTAAGAGATTGATTGTGTGTGTGTCCATCTACATGAGGGTGAACACAAGTAGTAGAACACCGGTAAGCATAGAACAAGAAATGGCTTCTTCTCGAGGAAATCCAATAATATCATGTAGCAATAGTATGAAACAGGAGTTAAACCCTGGATCGCTTGATTAGTTCTAGAGCCTCACAGAAACTCAATTTTTGTAGCAAAATAAAACAGAACTTCACCTTAACATTCTCTTCTCTTATTTTAAAAGAACAAAAACTATATACCTCTTGGTGTCAAGCTTCTCGTCCGACTCCACAGCCGTCGCTTCAAACCCATTTTCACCACCTTTATAGCTAATAATGGGCTCTCCTTCTACTGTGACTATGTAAATCTCTGCTTTCCCAGTAACCAAAAGCCCCGCTAGCATTACCAGCGCCAGAACAGCACACCCCAGCTCCATCACTTCAATTCTTCCTCTGTTACAAGATTTGCTTCTTACTAAAATTAGTACTTCAAAGTAAAGCTTGCTAACTTTTCTTCTACTACTAAAGTTAATTTTTACAGCATTTTTTTACTATTTTAAAAGAAAACTCCAAATTTATACTATGCAAAGAGACTTAACTAAAAGGTAATACTGTCATTTATAGTGAAAAACAAACAAACAAACAAAACTGTGTTCGGAATCCTTCCTTCTAAAAACAAACTTATTTCAGCAGAAATCAGATGGAGTTGAAATTGATTAAGCTAGTTTAAGCGACTTAAACAAAGCGATTAACAGATATTTTAGAGAGAAAAGGAAAGAGAAAACATTACTTAAATTAGTACATAAAGGCAGAAGAAGCATACAAAATATTACTGAGGAGACACTAAAAAAACCCGATCAAATCTCGCCGGAAGTACTTCACATTCACGTCAACGTCCTTTTATCTACGATCAAAGCAAAGAATAATTACAAAAATGAACTAAAAATGGGGAAAAACAAATAAAAAGGGAAGAAATATCAGAATCTACTTCAACATTTCCGGCTATAAAGAGGATCGCAGCGATATTACAAAACAAAAAGAAAGAGCAGTGGGAATTTAGACTTACGCAACCATTAAAGAAGCATTGATAAGATGATTTTGTCAAAGCAACAAAAAAGAAATTCCAGAAAAGTGAATGTGAAAACAGAAGAGAAAAAGGATTGGATCAGAGAAGGCGGGAGTATTATTTATTCATATTTGCATAGATTGAGGTGGATCTTCCATTGAAATCGAGACATGAAAATGAGAGAAAATGCTGAGAAACGCAAGGAAAATGGAAAATTGATATGTATTAGTAGTGGAGGAAGAGTAGAGAGTGGAGAGCGAAAGGTAGTTGGGATTTTATTTTTTGTTTTTTGATTGTCAGCTCGTGAATATTACTCCAGTTTTAGGGATAAATCGCATTTTGCCTCCTGAATTTATCCATTTCTTTCAATTTGGTCCTGAGCTTATTTTCATATCACTCCGTGAATTTAACCATGTAGTTGGATTTTCAAGTGACAAATATGAAACAATCTCAAAATATCGACTCATGGTAATGGACTAACATTATTTGTGAAGAATAAAATTCACTGCATAATGACATGAGATGATGGATTAAAATCTTACCAACATTTAGTTGGTCTAGCGAGATAAAGCGTCGGGTATCTTAAGTAAGGTTATAGGTTGGAATCATGACGTTGTGAAAGGGAAAAAAACTAAGTTAGGAGGGTCGTCGCCATATTAAATCTTTGCAAAATTCGATCTAAATTAGTCGATCAATGAATTAAATATCATAATTAAACGCAAAAATAAATCACTTATGATTGTTTGGTAGAAATAATATGCTAGTATCCAACCAAGATCCAGCATTTTCACGCACCAAATAGTTACTTGGGCGCCATGCACATGTGCCAATCGACACTTCTTTATGCCATTTGTTTCTTTTTGGCTTGATAGTAAAAAAATTGTACAAACTATATTTTTTAGATATATGTTTAAAATATTTTTTTCCAAGTAAATGACAAACGTTTTATTTTATAATTTGTTAAAAAAATTCGTCATCCAGTCATTACATGGCATTTGTCTTATTTATTAATTTTTATTTAATTTTTGTTTTAAAAAATTAAGAAATTATTTAAAAAATTCAAAAACCCCTAGACTATAATTTTTGTTGTTGGAGAAACCTCAAATCTATAAATCTCAAATCATCAAAGTTCATTACCACGGTGTATCACCGCGGATCTCTCCTTTCCAGTCGTCGATCACCACCTATTCCTTGTAGCCTATCGTCGATTTTTATAGAATATTGCTTTTAAGCTTACAATTCAAAGCGCGAAAGTATTGAAAGTTGACGAATATTTTCTCCTGATATAGGTAGGAAGAACATCATTGTTTCGGCAACAAAGGGTGGGTGGTGATGGTCGACGACGGAGGAGGAGAAGTCGGAGGCGATAGGCAACAATAATGAACTTTGAAGACTAGGAATTTGGTATTAGGGATTTAGGGATTTGAGAGTATTTTTAAATTTAAGGGTTTGAGGGGGTTTTTTGAAAAAAAATTAAGTTATTTTTATTAAAAAATTATAATTTTTATAACTAAACATGTGTCACATTTTTATTGATTAATAAAATTTTTTTGATATCTATTGCGAGTAAACACCAAAATAGTTACAGAATAAAACATTAAACATACACTTAATTAAAAATACTTTAAACACATAAAAAATATCATTTAAGTTTTTTTTTACTAGTAAGCCTTTCTTTTCTAAGTTAGAAGTGATGTAATGAAACCAAATTTCTGTGCTTAAAGACGATTTTAAGGGCATATCAACTTGATTGATTTCGGAAGTGTCCCCCACAATAAATTCATTCCTGATTGACAAAGAAAAAATAATTAATTTTCTGACTAATTGGGCTACCCCTCAAATGATTACAAACAAGAGAAATGAGCTATAACAACAATACAATTCACAAATAGAAATTTAAAATAATGTTTTCATGGAAACATTGAGTTTTGATATTAGAATTGGGTTTCGTATACTGATTAGAAATCATAATGGATTTATTATCTGTAATTTTAAAATTATTTGGATCTGAATTCATAAATTTGTTTACGGATTCAAATTTGTTTATTTCACAAATTATATGATTATTAGTAGAGTAATAGTGCAATACTACAGCTGGGGAAAAATTCTCCAAATATTGTACTTGTCGATTGTCATTTAATTTTCGGGTCGATGATATCTTTTATTGTGAAAACATAAGTCGGTAAGAACACAAGTCGATTTTAATGTTCATAATTTTTTATTAAAATAATAGAAGAAGACGGTAGGATTACGAGTCAACTTCATTGTTCACTGTTGTCACGCCAATCGCGTTCTGCATGCATTTAAATAAAGGGTTGAAATCGGCAGGATCACAAGCCGACTTTTACAAATTTTTAATAAAAAAATCATGAATAATAAAGTTCGTAGGAGCACATGTCGACTTCATCTTTCACTATTCAAAGTACCATGAATCAAAAAATAAAAGAGAAGTGCAATAGATTTCAGACTTTTTTTTCAACCGTAATGTCTAAGAAAAATTAGTAATTAGAAATATCTACAAGCAATCTGAATTCGTAAAAAATTAAATTTTAAATCTTTAGTTAAATATCTAAATTCGCTAAAAGTTGGATGGTCAAGGTTCAGATTCTCTTAGAACTCAGATAATGAATATCTGAGTGCGTTTATATCCATATATGATTTTTTTGATAAATTTTAGACTTAATTCTAATTTAAAACCCATAATTTAAAGAAATATGAGGAATAAAAATAAACAGCTTGACCAGTCGATCAATTGAGATTGCTCATATATGTTTTGAATCACAACAAATAGTAATTTGAACATATGAATCCGCAATATAAGGATAAAAAAAAATTATATATATGTAATTTCTTGATTTTGCAGTCTGAATTGTCTTTCCTAATTCGGTCGAGTTTTTAGATTTTTTAAATCACCCATGATAATTCAGCCATATTTTAAATTTTTCATATTAATTTGAATTTTGACTTTTTGAACTTTATTTTTTGATAAAAATTTGTTTTTTTTTATGTTTTTTATATTATGTGTTAATGATTTTAAGTTTTCTATAAATAATTTTGTTTAAAATATAAAATACTTATTTTATATTATAAAAAATAAATATTAGTTACAAAACTAAATAAATATATAATTCAATTCAGATAATCACAACTTTAAAAAAAATTATGACATCATAGGATTTAATTTAACTTTCGATTTTCTCAGCCTCTTTGCCTTACATTAATAGTGATTTGGAGACGCGTAATATCGCTTTATTTTCTACATAATGATAATTAGAGTTGTACCTAACACTATAAAAGAAAAATGGGCCTTTTTTCAATTAAACCTACTTAAGAATTCAAAGCAACCCATGATGATTATTTGGTGGGGGGATGGGGAAATTTTAAAAAGAGCTTTGGGGGCATTAATAATGTTTCCCCTTTGAAATAAAACTTGATTGTATTATCACTTTTGCTATTTAGATGGGGAGCCTTTGTTATGTGTGCATATGGTAAAAAATTACTGTCATTTTTCGATGTTTTTTTTATGTTCTCACAATAACAAATAAGTTTATGGTTTGAGAATTATGGTTTAAGGTTAAAGTTATAGTTTAGAGTTAGGATTTATAATTTAATATTAGAGTTTATAGAATTGTGGGTATAATATATTTATTTAGAGTTTATAATTTATGATTTAAAATTTAAAATTAAGACTTATAATTAAAAAATTTTAGTGTTGAAATACTGAAAAAAGCACCGAACAGTGCGAATGTTTTTTTAACCGTGTGCATATATTTCTTTCCATAGCCAAAAATCAAAATCAAAAGTGGGACAAATTTGTTAAATTGGTGAAAAAGATATGGCCACCTTTTCTTGGTAAAAAGGGAACAAAAGTAGTTGTCACTTGTCAACGTGACAAAAGGGTCATGGGCTTGATTGGTACAAACCACATGCAATTGCAAATCATCCTCAATAGTCTCATATTTTGTCGACTTTTAGATTTTAAAATATTATTTTTTAATAATTACTGATATTCAATCTATTAATTGATTAATTTGTATTGAGTATCGTAGAGATCTACTATAAAACAACATTTCCAACTCGATTATCTTTATTCATAATAATTTGTAAAATAAATTATTGGAATACATAACTAAACCTATTTTCTATTATCAACACATCTTTAAAGTTCATTTGCATTTTATTTAAAAGATCATTTAGGAAAAAAATAAAAAATATCTTTTATTTAACAGATAAATATCAACCGTTAATCAGTTGGAAAAAATATATTTTATTTAAAAAATCAATAATATTATAAGGGTATCTTTATTTTTTATTTAAATATATTTTAAAATAAAATAATTTAAAACTATATCTAAAAATTTAAATCCATTACTTATAAATTCATGTACAGTTCTCTTATCGAGGAAGTTATATCATAGGCCCTTCTCTCTAGGGATGGCCATGGATCGGGTTTTTGATCAATCCACATCCGGTTTAAAAATTTAGCACCTCCTTCCAAACCGACCCAATATTTAATGATGTTTCACCCGACCCAAACTCGAACATGAAATTTAGAGTAAAAACTCTAACTCAACCCGACCCGACATAAATAAAAAAATTATCAATTACATTGTTATTCGATAAAATAGGAAGCTAATTAAAAAATACAAATAGAGAAGGAACATTATAATAATTTGTGGAGCCCGATATTCACAACCGAAGTGCTTGCCAGGTAGTGGAGAAATTGTACTTTTGGGTGTTTGTGGTGGAGGTAAAAATTGAAAGAATTTGGACAAAGATTTAGAGTGGTTCGACTTTCTAACTAAAGCCTATATCCACTACCTTAGCTTCCCACTAAGGATTTCCCAAGTTCACTCTTGAATTTCTTCCCCTTTTCTAGGCTTACGATGTAACCTTTACACACTCAAAACATTCTAAACCCAAAACTTTAGTAAACTCACTTTTACAAAGAAAAATAAGTGCAAACAAGAAATTCCTCACAAGATAGATAGTTTGACTACCAAGCACTCACTCAATCCTAAACACTTGAGCAAATATAACAATATAACCTCACAAGTGTTCTCTATACAAAGAATGAGAATTTAAGCCCTAAGACAATTTTTCTTCATAATGTTGTTGACTTGTAGATCATTAGTCTTCCATAGATGCTTGTAGGTCCCTTTTATCTTCTCAAATGAGTTACTAGCAGTTGATGACCGTTGGGGATGAATTAGAGCTATTGGAGATTGATTTTCATGCAAAATTTTTACTTCTGTTGCCTTTGGTATCAATATTCGCGTGGACGTATCGATACGATCCTGTTATGGAAATAGTAGTTGGAGGCTTAAAAAATCAGATTGGTTTCAATACCAGCAAAGTGGTTTCAAAACCACTGGTTTTGATACCACCAGTCCTGTATCGATACTACAAAAGCTGTATCGGTACGAGTTTTGCTTTCTGGAAATAGTTTTCAAAAATGGTATCAATACGGATCAAGGTGTATTGATACACGCATTGTAAAAATGATATTTTGGCCATTTAAAAAACGTTTTAGACATGTTAAAAACCTATGAAACCATTTCAAACATATTTTCAAGTTGTTTGGACTTTAAACAAGTTTTTAAAATATTCAAACAAGTTCAAAAACATTTTTTAAATTATTATATTAAAACAAATATCCTAACATAATTATTCTATTTTTATTAGACAAAATAGAGAGATAATTGAAATATAAATATAAATAGAGGGGTATTGTAGCAATTATACCTAAATATTTAGAATAAAATTAAACTATTATTTCGGGCCGGGTAGGATATTTTTCACCTTAAACTCAAACCCGGCCTGACCCGACCTCATTCTCAAAAAATTAAACCCAAACCCGACTTGAACCTAAAAATTTCTTTAAAAACTCGACCCTATAGGATCGGGTCGGGTCAGAACCCGTCTGGTATGGGTCAAATGGCCATCCCTACTCCTCACCACGTCGTCTATAGTTCCAACCAATAAAAATCATTTATTTCATTAATTTTTCTCATATCATTTTTTCTTAGGTGAATCTTCACTCATATTTACTGAATGACTTGGTGAGAAGATATAATTTCTCCTCGATCAAACTTTTAATATTATTGAATAAATTTTCAAAAATATAAATTACACCCAAATTATTTTCTTGTCGAGAAAGCAACATCCAAAACGATGTAGCCAGGGGTTTGTTAATGTTTTCCAACATGATAGATTAAAGGCCCAATTCAACAACAAAGCCCGGTATAGTGAGATTGCATTTCCACAATTCTCTAAAAATATATTATTTAAAAATATAAAAATCGATTTTATATTCTCAAGTACCCGTAAATTATTTTTAAAAAATTCTTACTAAAGGTAATTACAATGTAATATTTGTTCAAATCTAAAAAAAATTAGTCCTAAAAAGAGGTGGATCGGATATAGATCTTGTCAGGATCCGATCTGAAGAAAAAAATTTCATCCAAATTTGATTGGAAAAATTGTGAATCCAAAAAAAGGTTAGAGTCCTAATAGGAGGCAGATCAGATATGGATCATGCCATGATTTGTTCCGAATCCAATCCAAGTTCATGTCTAATTCTAATTCGATCCGAGTTCAATTCATTTCTAGGACTGAACCAAAACATTTATGACTTTTAATTCTTTAAAACAAAATACGAATTATAACATTTACAAAATACTATTTATAATATATACGTTAAAAAATAAGACAACATATATAAAGTAAAAAAAGTTGGCCTAAATACAGTAAAAGAAACATAAACATATATTAGGTAACTTAGAATAATAATAAAAACAAAATTAACTCACTTATATATTCATATTAAAAATGATAATAAAAATATAAATGTATAAAAATACAAGTTAAATAATTATTATTATTATGATTTATATCTATTAATTAAACTTGATATAGTGTAATATATCTATGTATACCATATGCATATATACATAAATATGAAAAACTAAAATAAATGGAAGATAAAATCATAGGTAAATGAAAAATTTTATCATAGGCCCGGCTTGCCACGTCATCCATGGTCCCAACCAATAAAAAGCATCTATTTCATTAAATTTTTTCATATCACCTTTTTACCAAGTGAATATACAATTGGTAAAAAAGTGTTTTTTAATTTAATTTACAGTAAATCTGAGCGAATATTCACTTGGTAAAAAAATGACATGGAAAAAATTAATGAAATTGATGCTTTTTATTGGTTGGGACTATATATGACGTGGCGAGCCGGGCCTATAATATAATTTCTCTGTGAAACCGATATTTTAATTTTGATATAACTAAAGAACCTAAGGACTAAATTGAAAATGTGAAAACGAATTTTTAAGTCCTCAAACATCCCTATATGATTTAAAGAATATGCCTAAGTTAAAAACTAAGTTTATCAAATATTTTCTAAGTGTTCTTAAAGCCAAAACAGTAATTTTCGAGTCCCTATTTCAAAACGGCCTAAGGCATTTCGAAACAGTTTTGAAACTGTCAACCCATGTTTCGAAACGGGTATCGAAATGATTTCAACACTGCTAACCCGTGTTTCGAAACAAGTATCGAAACGACTTTAGAAGATAGAGAAACCGTATCGAAACGACATTCAGTGTTTCGAAACGGTTCTTCATTTGATTTGAAAAATATGACCGTTGCAAGTTTTTAACTGGTTTTTAACAAACCGTTAAGGCGTATCGAAACGATTTCATGCCGTTTCGATACGACCCTTGACAGTGGCAAAATGTTTCAAAACAAGTTTTGAAACGGCTCTTAGTGTATCGAAACAGGTCATACCGTTTCGATACGGGCTCTTTAATGCACCCCAACGACTCTTTCTATTTTGGTCTGTTTCGAAATAGGGTCGGGCGTTTCGAAACGGTTGGTTGTAGACTGCATTTATGAAGGTGAGATAACACCCCCAACGGCTCTATTGATGAATGCAACAACCACAACGGCTAGAAATCAATGAGAATGTATAAAAAGGACCTCTAAAAGCTCCAGAAACAATTATTGATCCAAAAGAAAACATCCAAACATCAAATCCAAGCATTTGTGCCTAAATCTCATTATTGTCTAGAAACCACAATTGTATTTTTCATTCTTATCATTTCAATTGGGTTGAGTGCTTGTAATTGGGCTAGTTTATGTATTGAGAGATACTTGTTTAGCCAACAAATTCTTCGTTTTATTTGTGTGAGGATTGGGTCAAATTTTGGGTAGAAAATTTGACCGAAAATTGTATGGGTTACCTCCTTAGCCTAGAAAAGGGGAAGAGCAATTAGTGGAATTGTTGTAAATCCTTAGTGAAGCAAAGGTAGTGGATGTAGAGTTCATTTGGAATTTGAACCACTCTAAAATTCCTTGTCAATCTTTTTATTTGCAATTTCCACCACCAAGAACTTTAAAAACCCAATTCACCCCCTCTTGGTTCATTTCGATTATTCGATCTACTCAATAATTGGTATCAGAGCCTACCTCTTTGAGGATTAACAACCACAAGAGGAGTTCCTAGGAAGAGTGTGATCATCCAAAAATCAAGAGATGACTTCTACCTCCGGTTTGAATATGTATGAGTCTCAATCCACTACAAAACCTCCATTCTTCAATGGTGACAACTATCCGTTTTAGAAGAATAGAATGTGTCTCTTCATCAAGTCCAATGACTACTTGGTTTGGGATGTGATTGAAGATGACCCTTACATTCCATTGAAGCAAGATAGTGAAGGGAAGATGGTTTTGAAGAAAAAGGTGGAGATGAGTGAAGAAGAAAGGAAGAAGATCCAAATAAATGACAAAACTCTCTACATGCTCTTTTGTTCATTCGGTCCGAACATCTTCTCTAAAGTATCATCCATTGAGAGTGCCAAAGAAGTGTAGGACACTCTTGAGGCTACCTATGAGGGAACCATTATGAAAATTTCAAGATGGAGCCCGATGAGACGGTGCCCAAGATGTTTGATCGGTTCTCCACCATAGTCAATGTGCTCAAAGGATTTGGAGAGACAATACCGGAAGACAAGCTTGTCCGAAAGCTACTCTATTCACTTCCCGAATCTTGGGATGAGAAGAGAACCGCCATCATAGAAGTTAAAAATTTGAAGACTTTAAAGCTTGATGAGCTAGTGGGTTCTCTCCTTACTCATGAGATTATGAAGCAAGGAAGGGAAGAAGAGAAGAGAGTAGAAAAGCTAGAGGTAGAAAAGAAGAAGAAGATGAGAATAGCTCTCAAAGCTTCACTACTTGAGAAGAGTTCTTCTAGTGAGGAGGATGAGCTAGAAGAATTGGCTATTATAGTCAAACGATTCTCACGCTTTATGAGGTCCAAATGGGGAAGAAAAATCCAAAGAAAGATGGACTTCAAAGGTAAGAACAAAGAAGAAGCAAGGGATCAAATCATTTGCTTCGAGTGCAATAAACCCGACCACATACGTTCGGAGTGCCCTCAACTCAAGAAGAAGGGCTTTGAGAAGAAGAAGAAGAAGCTCAAAGCCAAGCTTGCTACTTGGAGTGATGAGGAGTTATCGGAGGATGACGAACAAGAAGTGGCCAACCTTTGCCTCATGGCACTTGAGGAAGATTCCTCTATGGTAACATCTAATTCATCATCTTTTGATTTTACATATGATGAATTAAATGATGCATATGATGAGTTGCAAGAGGTCTATGATAAATTAGTTGAGAAATACAAGGAGTCGGTCATTAGGAATAAGAAAATTATTTCAGAATTAAATGATAAAAATGACTCACTTTCTCAAGCTAATTTAAAATTTGAGAAAAAGATTTTAAGGTTGAAAGATGAGCTAAAATTCTTCTAAGATGAAAATGTTGACCTTAATAATCTTTTATCTCAATGTAATAGTGAACACCAAAAGGTGTTAGATGAGCTTAATAAGCTCAAAGAGTCTTTTAAAAATGTTGGTAGTGTCAAACATGAAATAGGAGAATCTTCAAAAACAAACCAACCTAAGAAAAAGACTAATTACTACAAACAAGGTAGCTTTTCTAGACATAGTAGAACTAAAAGGATTAGAAGTGTATGGGTTCCTAAGGAACTTGTAAAATCTAATAACATTGTTGCTATGTTATCTTGGATTCCTAAGGGAACCAAGATTTTGGGAGCTAACACTCATGGACCCAAAATGATTTGGGTACCAAAAACAAAAGCTTAATATCTTTGTTTGTAGGGGGAGCATTGCTACAAGGCCAAAGCACAAAGTCAAAACTCATGGTACCTTGATAGTGGATGCTCAAAGCATATGACCGGAGACAAGAGTAGATTCATGGATCTAAAGCCAAAAAGTGGAGGAGTAGTGACATTTGGTGACAACTCCAAAGGCCACATTAAAGGTATTGGCTCCATAGGTAATCACTCTACTATTCTCATTGAAAATGTCTTGTATGTCGATGGTCTTAAACATAACTTATTGAGCATAAGTCAATTGTGTGATAAAGGATTTAATGTTTTATTTGATAAAAATGGGTGCAAAATTGTTGACATTAAATCTAATAATATTATGCTCATAGGTCATCGCATATGGAACATATACATGGTGCATCTAGATGACATACATACATCACATGCATGCTTAGTAGCACAAAATGAAAATGATGCATGGTTGTGGCATAGGAAACTAAGACATGCTAGCATTAGTGTTTTAGAAAAACTAGTTTCCCTTTATCTAGTTACAGGTTTACCGAAGATTAAATTCTCAAACGATAAAATTTGTGATGCATGCTCTAAGGGTAAACAACATAAGTCTTCCTTTAAATCCATTAATGATGTTTCTACAAGTAGATGTTTACAACTTATCCATATGGATTTATTTGGGCCAATTAGGACTATGAGCTTGGGTGGTAAATCTTATGCATTTGTACTTGTTGATGATTTTTCTAGATTTATTTGGGTTCTATTTTTAAGTACTAAAGATGAGGCTTTAGAAAAAATCATCACATTTTCAAAACTAACCCAAAATGATCTTGAACTTAGAATTTCACATATTAGAAGTGATCATGGAATCGAGTTTCAAAATTTAGGGTTTGAAGATTTTTTAAATAAAAATGGTATTAGTCACAATTTTTCGGCTCCTCGAACTCCTCAACAAAATGGGGTAGTTGAGAGGAAAAATAGAACTTTGCAAGAAATGGCTAAACCATGCTTTGTGAAAATAATTTACCAAAATATTTTTGGGCGAAAGCCACAAACACCGTGATATGATCTCGGTTATGGATTCCGAGTCATATACGAAGTTGCCCGATCGTGATTCTAGTAAGAACTTAATTCCCGAAAGCTTGAACTCTGAAATTGCAAAATAAAGATGTAAGAAGGATAAATATGATAATAATGATAAATGAAGGGTGGAATAAGGGATTGTAGATGTTGTTTGATGGTTATGGAAGAGTGATGGATTTGAGGTAAAATGAAAGAAAGGAAAATTGATGGTGAAGATGGTGAAGGTGGTGAAGGTGGCGTGGACTATATAGATATGTAAGGATGACGGATTGTGACCCGTTAGCTATAGAAAGCTAGGAACCAACAATATAAAAGTATGGAATCGAAGTGGTAGGAGTATGGAACGAGACCCACTAGCTATAAAGGAGCTAGGAACCAACGTTATAAACAAGTGGAATGGATGAAGACTACAAGCACAACTTGAAGCCGATAGAGTTCTCGCAAGAACTAAAATGAAAGCAACCTTTCAAAGGAGTTTTTATAAAATCCAAGTCTCTCTTTACAATGAACCTAAGCTACCTATTTATAGTATTTTGGGCAGCATATGAAAAGGTTTACAAAAGATGAAAACAAATGCACTTGAATGCTTTGTCATGCACTTGAATGCATTGTAATGCTCTTGAATGCTTTGTCTTTCTTATCTCCAAGCTTTGGCTGAATATTCTAGATTAAATGGTGATGAATCTAGATATTTTTTAAGATGAATGTGGCCTCAATTTCGTCCAAAAGGAGGAGCGACTCTTGGGCTACCTTGCTTTGCTTGATTAGGAGATAAAATGACTTGAATGGAGGCCTTGAATGGTTGTAATGATCTTGCTGTCCACTTTGGAGTGTCTCTTCCCATTCTATACTGATTTATATCACTAAATTGTAGTATTAAGTGAAATAATTCAGCCTTCAATGCATGTCACCTTGCTAGAACGTGAACAGCATCCAAAGGTGATGAATTCAGCCTTAAAAAGGTGAATTAATAAGATTTGAATGCATTGTTCTGGGTGGAATATGAACAGCCTTGAAAAGATGATAAGAATTCAGCCTTGACTTGATTTGAATATGAGCATTAAGATAGCCTTCAATTGCATGTCTCATGGATGAAGATGAAAGGACTCTTCCTTGGCTCAAACTCATCCAAATCATCCTTGTACAAAATTCCCGTAATGAAAATTCCAGCCTGCATTGTCTTCAGTAAATCGATCATATCTCAAGCTCTCGATATCGGATTGAGGTGATTCAAAATGCGTTGGAAAGCTAAGAGATAGAGGAATAATTTCCAAGTGATCTCAAGACCCTAACATGTCTTTATCGCATCCAGAAGTTGAAAACATTCTGACTGAAATTCTTGCATTTATTGTGACTGTTCGTCTCCCTTCATGCACCTAGACACAAAACAAGCAAATGTTCATGCTAAATTTAAAATATAATTAAATATGTCATGCAAAAAAAAATTAAAGGAACTAGCTTTATTGAATGAACTACATGTATTAATGAACTAAATGCTTTAAATGAAATGCATGCCTTTAATGGGCAGTATGTTTATTAATGCAAATGGATGTTATGCCACTATGAATTGCTCATGCAAATTCATGCAAATAAATTATATTATATGATAAGACATAATGCATAAATGAGCAAATAGAGGATGAAGTAAGGTAAAACTCCCTTCGATTGAGCTTGATAGTTTGTCAAAGATGTGAGCACGTCATGAAGAAAATTGGTGCTGGTCAAGATCACATCATCCCCTCCCTCTTTAAAGCGATTTGTCCCCAAATCGTTGCTTGCTACGAGCGGGAACAATTTTGATTTCCTTTGGGAAGGGAACTTCTTC
Organism: Hibiscus tridactylites; assembly: GCA_958450335.1. Classification (NCBI taxonomy): domain Eukaryota; kingdom Viridiplantae; phylum Streptophyta; class Magnoliopsida; order Malvales; family Malvaceae; genus Hibiscus; species Hibiscus tridactylites. The sequence continues at coordinate 13,086,010 of OY288288.1, forward strand.
ACTTGCGTCTTGCACCATATCCATTCTCTAGGGTCAAGATCTTCTCGTTTGTGAACTTTGCTTCCATGTTGCTCCCTTGATTTGAAGTTGATTCTCTTGCAACATTTAAGGATGTTGTGCTCACAACGTCTGAAACCTTTCACAAATATAACATCTTGTGGAGCGCCATCTCCTCTTGTTCCCTTCCAAATGATGTCCTTCGAGTAGGTGGATAGTCCTCGCTTCATGTCTTTGAATTGAAAAATCACTTGGGAACTATTCAAGACGTCAAGCAATTGAACATCTTCTTTGTCTCCTCTCATCTTTCGGTGGAGTTCCTTCTCAAACTGATGTCTCCTTTCATTTTCTACAATCACAATTGGTTTAGTAGAAGAGAAAATCAAATTTAAAGAGATAAAGAAAACAAACCCAACAATGTTCATGGATAATGGTTGACGCTTGATGTTCTTCTTGGAAAACTCCATTGGTTCATCATGTCTTTCAGTTAAAGGACTCATCTTTTGGACTCCTCCTTTGCTTGAAACGTCATGACCATAGATGAAAGGACTTGTCCTTTTGTGTTTCTCCTTTGGATCAACACCATGCTTAAGAAAGATAACTCCACTTTCACTCCTTAACTCGTCATGTTGGCTGGTGAAAAGTGGTGCCTTTTGAACTCTTTCAAGTAGGTAGATATCACCAACTTTAGTCCTTGTACCCTTCCACATTAGGAATCTTGAATAGTTGGATAATGCTCATTTCCTTTCCTTGAATCGATGATCACAAGCAAGAACAATTCCATGAATCAATGTTCTGCTAAATAAATCTAAGTTAGAACATGAAACACCATTAATAAAATGAATGAACATAGAGGATTCGCAAAAGTTCATGAATGGAATTTGACCCTTGACATTCTCAAGAATCAGATTCATTGAAACTTCCATTTCACGAGGTTCATCGAATGGATGGAGTGTTCTTGGAATGTCAATGAATACGTTCCTTGAAATTTCAAGTGACACATCTTTTGGAATTTCAAAAGATATGATGTTTGAATCGTCTTGTATGTCTCTCGGAATAACCTGCAAATTCAAAGAACGAATAGAAGAAAATAATTGATTAGCAGAAATCAAAACTTCCTTCTCCTCACATTCTTTTCTCTCATGCTCATGTTTGTTTTGAATTCTCTCTTCAATATCATATTCTTCTTGAATGCTCTCCTCACTCTCTTGTTTTGTTTGAAAGCTTCTTTCACTCTCGCACTCATTTTCATCATTTCTCTCAATCTTTTCAATGCCCTCAATTTCAATCACTTCAATGATTTTCTCACATAAAATATCTTTTTCAACTCCAACGGTTGCATCTCCAAGTGTTTTTGTCACCTCAAAATGTTCTTCTTCAATGGTTTGCACCCTTAGGCTCCTTTTAACAACAAGAACATCTCCTTCCATGGCATGCTCGGATTCGTCTTCTTCAATGGCAGCATCTTCATTCTCAACCTCCTCTTGTTCTAATTCAACTGCTCTATCATCTCGAAGAAGCATGTTGTTGCGGTTCGGACATTGGCTTGCAATGTGAGCATGCCCCAAACAATTAAAACATTGTATATCACGAGAAGGATTTGGATTGACGGTAGTCTTACCCTTGCTGGTTTCGGCAATGGGCTTACTTCCGTTGGGTGGTCCTCCTCTTTCGTGGAATGGTAATGGGGAATTCTTCTTGTATGAACTTATACCCCATTTTGATGTTTCACTCCCATAAGATTGTGTGGCACTCCGATTAGGACATTGGCTTGGTGGGTGTCCTTTTCCCAAGCAACGATAGCATCTAAAATCTGGATGTAAGTTGCTTTTAATTGAAGTAGTCTTCTCTTTTGACATGTACTCTCTTGATTGAGATACTATGTCATTCCTTCTTGGACTTTGACTCGAGTTAGATATTGAACTCACATAGTGCTTTGGAGCATTCCTTTTTCTTGAAAGGGTTCTCAATTCTTCCCTAAATTGCCTTGAAAACTCACGAATCATTGCTTTCGTTTGCAAGTTTGGTGCGCCATCATTGTTTTGACCGTCACCTGCAATGGGAAAATTGTCTCTCGAGTGGCGGCGAGACATGATTAGTAATAAAAGAATAAAACCTCACAAAAAAAAACTCACCAACACTCCAAGGAAAAGTCGCTCCCACTCGTGTTTCTCTCGGGATGGCTTTTACCCTTAGTGTACTCTCGTGCCTTTTTCCACTCTTGCTCTAAATCAAGTCCTTTTAAGAACTTTCTCAAGGCTTGCAAATGGCTCATAGAATTCGGCTGAAAAGAACTTGGTTTGGATAGGAAGATATGGTAGAGAAAAGGGTGGCTACAAAGAAGAAATAGTGTAAATAGGTAAAGAAATAAATGAAATGTCACAATATTGAAATGATGACTTTTTCCCTTCTTTTTTTTGTAAAGATGAAAAGAGAAATAAGATATTCCCTCCCTCTTTAACACTTTTTCCTTTACTGATTTTTTTTTCTTTTTTTTCGATTTTTTATTGGAATTTTTTTTATTTTTTTCACTAACCCGGTTGAGAGAAAATGATACTCTTACTGAATCGGCTCACTCTGATACCAAATGATATGATCTCGGTTATGGATTCCGAGTCATATACGAAGTTGCCCGATCGTGATTCTAGTAAGAACTTAATTCCCGAAAGCTTGAACTCTGAAATTGCAAAATAAAGATGTAAGAAGGATAAATATGATAATAATGATAAATGAAGGGTGGAATAAGGGATTGTAGATGCTGTTTGATGGTTATGGAAGCGTGATGGATTTGGGGTAAAATGAAAGAAAGGAAAATTGATGGTGAAGATGGTGAAGGTGGTGAAGGTGGCGTGGACTATATAGATATGTAATGATGACGGATTGTGACCCGTTAGCTATAGAAAGCTAGGAACCAACAATATAAAAGTATGGAATCGAAGTGGTAGGAGTATGGAACGAGACCCACTAGCTATAAAGGAGCTAGGAACCAACGTTATAAGCAAGTGGAATGGATGAAGACTACAAGCACAACTTGAAGCCGATAGAGTTCTCGCAAGAACTAAAATGAAAGCAACCTTTCAAAGGAGTTTTTATAAAATCCAAGTCTCTCTTTACAATGAACCTAAGCTACCTATTTATAGTAATTTGGGCAGCATATGAAAAGGTTTACAAAAGATGAAAACAAATGCACTTGAATGCATTGTAATGCTCTTGAATGCTTTGTCTTTCTTATCTCCAAGCTTTGGCTGAATATTCTAGATTAAATGGTGATGAATTTAGATATTTTTTAAGATGAATGTGGCCTCAATTTCGTCCAAAAGGAGGAGTGACTCTTGGGCTACCTTGCTTTGCTTGATTAGGAGATAAAATGACTTGAATGGAGGCCTTGAATGGTTGTAATGATCTTGCTGTCCACTTTGGAGTGTCTCTTCCCATTCTATACTGATTTATATCACTAAATTGTAGTATTAAGTGAAATAATTCAGCCTTCAATGCATGTCACCGTGCTAGAACGTGAACAGCATCCAAAGGTGATGAATTCAGCCTTAAAAAGGTGAATTAATAAGATTTGAATGCATTGTTCTGGGTGGAATATGAACAACCTTGAAAAGATGATAAGAATTCAGCCTTGACTTGGTTTGAATATGAGCATTAAGATAACCTTCAATTGCATGTCTCATGAATGAAGATGAAAGGACTCTTCCTTGGCTCAAACTCATCCAAATCATCCTTGTACAAAATTCTCGTAATGAAAATTCCAGCCTGCATTGTCTTCAGTAAATCGATCATATCTCAAGCTCCCGATATCGGATTGAGGTGATTCAAAATGCGTTGGAAATCTAAGAGATAGAGGAATAATTTCCAAGTGATCTCAAGACCCTAACATGTCTTTATCGCATCCAGAAGTTGAAAACATTCTGACTGAAATTCTTGCATTTACTGTGACTGTTCGTCTCCCTTCATGCACCTAGACACAAAACAAGCAAATGTTCATGCTAAATTGAAAAGATAATTAAATATGTCATGCAAAAAAAATTAAAGGAACTAGCTTTATTGAATGAACTACATGTATTAATGAACTAAATGCTTTAAATGAAATGCATGCCTTTAATGGGTAGCATGTTTATTAATGCAAATGGATGTTATGCCACTATGAATTGCTCAAGCAAATTCATGCAAATAAATTATATTATATGATAAGACATAATGCATAAATGAACAAATAGAGGATGAAGTAAGGTAAAACTCCCTTCGATTGAGCTTGATAGTTTGTCAAAGATGTGAGCACGTCATGAAGAAAATTGGTGTTGGTCAAGATCACATCACACCGCTTGCTACATTGTAAACCGAGTAATGATTAGGCCAATTTTAAAGAAAACACCTTATGAGATTTTAAAATCTAAAAAGCCTAACATTAGCTATTTTCATCCTTTTGGTTGCAAGTGTTTTGTTTTAAATAATGGAAAAGACAACTTAGGTAAATTTGATGCAAAAAGTGATGAAGCTATTTTCATAGGATACTCTTTAACCTCTAAAGTCTATCGAGTATTTAACAAAAGAACTTTAGTAGTAGAAGAATCTATACATGTTGCATTCGATGATAACCTCCTTTCAAGGAAGGATTCTTGTGATGATGATGATGTAGGAATCATAAATGCCTTTGATGGAGGACAAACTTCAAAAGAGGATGAGATTCCAACAAAAGAAGAGGATACACAAGATCCACCTCTTGAAGCCTTGAAGAGGATACACAAGATCCACCTCTTCAAGCCTTGAAGGACTTGGCTCTTGAGGAAAAGGAAGTGAGCTACCCAAGGGAGTTCAACTATGTCAAAGATGGTGAAATCTTGATCCATCCAAGGGGGTAACCACTCGATCTTCTCTTAGATTAATGAATCGTGTTGCATTTATCTCATGCATAGAGCCTAAGAATATAAAAGAAGCATTGAAAGATGATTTTTGGATTATGGCCATGCAAGAAGAGTTAAATCAATTTGAGAGAAGTAATGTTTGAACATTAGTTGATAGACCTAGTAATCAATCTACCATAGGAACTAAATGGGTCTTTAGGAACAAGTTAGATGGGAGTGGTAACATTGTGAGAAATAAAGCTAGACTAGTAGCACAAGGTTACACTCAAGAAGAGGGAATAGATTTTGATGAAACCTATGCACCTGTAGCTAGAATGGAATCCATTAGGATGTTGCTTGCATATGCATGTTATCATGATTTCAAGCTTTTTCAAATGGATGTTAAAAGCACGTTTTTAAATGATTTTATAAATGAGGAAGTGTATGTGGAACAACCACCGGGTTTTGAAGACTCAAAATTTCCAAATCATGTTTTCAAACTCACTAAAGCTCTTTATGGTTTAAAACAAGCTCCTAGAGCTTGGTATGAAAGACTTTCAAATTTTTTAATTGAAAAAGGTTTTGAAAAAGGTAAGGTGGACACTACACTCTTTATAAAAATGTATAAAAATGACATCTTAGTAGTTCAAATTTATGTTGATGATATTATTTTTGGTTCTACTAACGAATGTCATTGCAAAGAGTTTGCTAAGCTAATGCAAGGTGAATTCGAGATGAGCATGATGGGGGAGCTCTCATTCTTTTTGGGACTCCAAATCAAGCAAAAGAAGGATGACACCTTCATCAATCAAGCAAAGTACATAAAGGACATGCTCAAGAAGTTTGACTTGGAGAATGCAAAGCCTCAAGCCACACCTATGAGCTCATCTACAAAGCTTGACAAAGATGAATGAGGTAAGTGTGTTGACTCTAAGCTTTACCGTTCTATAATTGGATCATTGCTTTACCTTACCGCAAGTAGACCGGATATCTTGTTTAGTGTTTGCTTGTGTACTAGGTTTCAAGCTAGTCCTAGAGAGTCTCACCTTATAGCCGTTAAGAGAATCTTTAGGTACCTTAGAGATACTCCTTGTCTAGGTCTTTGGTACCCTAGAGACTCCACCTTCAACCTTCATACTTATTCGGATGCGGATTATGGGGGATGCAAAATCAATAGGAAGAGTACTTCGGGAACTTGTCAATTCCTAGGTAGTATGCTCATATCTTGGTTCTCTAAGAAACAAAATAGTGTAGCCTTATCTACCACCGAAGCCGAGTACATATCCTTAGGGAGTTGTGCTCAAGTCCTTTGGATGAAGCAACAACTCTTAGATTATGGTATTAAAGTTGAAACCATACCCCTTAAATGTGATAACACTAGTGTCATATGTTTGACAAAAAATCCCATCCAACACTCTAGAACCAAACACATAGAAATAAGGCATCATTTCATTAGAGATCATGTCCTTAAAAAAGATATGGTTATAGAGTATGTAGACACCTTAAATCAATTAGCGGACATATTTACAAAACCTTTAGACAAAGATCGTTTTTGGTCCCTTAGGAGAGAGTTAGGTCTAGCTAGCCTATCTTGACCTTTTAGTACCTCTTTTGTGCTTAAAATTGCTTGATCTTGTGAAATTCCATGTTTATGTGTTTTTACTCCTAATTTCATCCATGCCTATAGCTAGGGGGAGTATGTTTATGTTTGCATATGTTTTTCTTGCTCATTCATGCAAGTTAGGCCTTAGAAAAATTCATTTTTCTGCACTTTTAGAGCCTCATCTGCACTTCCAGGCCCAGGTGTATCGAAACGGGTCAACTTGTTTCGATACGGTTGCATTAAATTGCTATCTGAGAGAAGGGCGTTTCGAAACGCCTTAACAGGGTTTCGAAACGTTTTGGCTACTGCCAAGGGGTGTATCGAAACAAGTTTCGATACGAGTCAACGGGGCTTCGATAACGTAAAACCCGTATCGAAACGCTCAGCTGAAGTTGAAAGATCGATCAATCTTTCATGCCCGCGTTTCGGAACGGTCAAGATCGTTCCGAAACGGATTCGCAGACTGCTTTAAAAAGGGCTTTTAATTATAAAGTTACACTTTAATTAAAACACTCCCAACCCTAAAAAACCCTAGAATCGATTTTTCCCTATATAAACCCTCTAAACCTCTATGTTTTTCACCAAATCTTGAGGAGTTTTACTCTTAAACACAAGTCTAAGCAAGCTTCAACAATCTTGTGCAAGGTTTTTCATCCATTCATCCAAAATCCCAATTAAAGGTATTTTTCCTTTTTTTTCTTTTTCCTTCAATTTGTACTCGAATCTTAGGTTAGAAAATTTTAGTTTTGTATAGTTTATATGTTTTGATACTTGGGTTTTTCAAATCTTGTAAATTTTTTTCAAAATCTTCAATTTTTTGATTCGAATATATAAATTTTAACTCGTATTTTTTTACTATTTTTCTCTTAAATTTTTTTTTGTTTTGTTTTTGTTTTGTAATTTTTTTATAAAAAAAACTTGTTTTTAAACCTAAGTGGGATTTATCATTGGACTGAATTACGAAATCTCATGCATACACTTATTTTTTTTAATTGTTTGCTTAATGTTTTTAGGATGGCTACGGAGAATATTCACAAAAAGCGTAAGACCAGTCAAGTTAGTGACTCGAGTATTCGTCCAAATCTCACCCTACTATTTCAAAAATCTCTTCGAACTCAAGAGATGAGGGATCGGTTCAAATATGTCAAGGAGTACGAAGTTCGTCGTGAGCGTGTCATTGATCTCAACTTTCTTGACTCCGAGCGCTTTCTTTTTCGTTACCTCGACCGTTTGAGAGAATGGAGTTTTCTTGGTCTTTTGAGCATCCCGAACATTTGCTACAAACATATGGTACTTCTCTTATACTCCAATGCTCAATTTATCAATGATGAAGATAACTCCGAAGTTGTTGGGCTTAAGTCTTTTATTTTGGGGAAGAAGATTGTCATTAACATCCCACTCTTGGAGTCTACGTTTGCTCTTAAGAACGGAGGACTTGAGAATGAGAGTCACTTTGGTTCTCACACCGGTTCGGTGCTTACTTTGGATGCGCACGATTGATTCCTCCATTTGATGGTCTCATGGTTCCTTCGCCCCTCCGGAGGTAAATATTCTCACATTCGTCAAGTAGACTATTTTTGGCTTGAGTGTTTCCGTCGTGGTGAGCGCCCTAATCTAGCTAAGATCATATTTGCCGGAATGGTTAATAATGTTAAGCTTCGTGACACCGATGCACTGAAATCCTTCACTTATAGAACGGTTTTAAGTCACATCTTTAGCCAGCTTAATCTTGATTGCACCTACGACTCTCCGAAACCCCGCAAGTCTAAAATTGGTGAGTCCTCTCTTTGTAAGTCCGGTTTTCGCTATGTAAACAATGGACATTGGGCACATGTTGATAGGGAAGCACCTCCTCCTCCTCCTCCCGTTGAACTTCAACCACAAGCTCAAGTTGCGAACAATGAAGCTCTCACGGCTTTCCTTACCGAGCGGTTCAATGCCATGGACACTAACATGGCTTCGAGCTTTGGTGCTATCAATACACGTTTGCAAAATGTAGAGGATCGACTCCAATCCCTTGAGAATCAACACTCGGCCATGGATATGTCCTTCTCCACCTTTTATGGCCAATGGATGAAGTTTCGTCAATCTCAAGTCAAGAGTGATGATGAGACCTTGGATGATGATGGTGACGACGAGGCCTAGAATATTCGTGACATATCATATTAGCTATGCATTTTAGGTTTAAGTTTACATCTTTATTTCCATTATGTTTTATGAACCTATGCCTTTGATTTTATTTGGGATTATGCTTTGAACTTATTGTTGAAGATTTATGTTTTGGATATTTTAATTTTATGAATTAATATTATTGTTGCTTATTGCTTATTGCTTAATGATTATTGCTATTAACCCTATCTCTTCTCTATGAGCCTTGTTTATTGTTTTTTATCTAACAAAAAGGGGGAGAAGAAATCTAAGAGCCAAAAAATTCGTTTTAAATGTTTAAAGTGTTTTAAAGTTTTAAACCTTGAATTTCAAAGTTAAATCCTTTTAAAACTTTGAAAACCTATCTTAAATTAAGGGGGAGTTAGAATGTATTCAAAGTTTTCAAAACTCTTAAAAATTCTAACTTTTGTTTTGTTCTATCAAAAAGGGGGAGATTGTGAAAGCGATATTTTAATTTTGATATAACTAAAGAACCTAAGGACTAAATTGAAAATGTGAAAACGAATTTTTAAGTCCTCAAACATCCTTATATGATTTAAAGAATGTGCCTAAGTTAAAAACTAAGTTTATTAAATATTTTCTAAGTGTTCTTAAAGCCAAAACAGTGATTTTCGAGTCTCTGTTTCGAAACAGCCTAAAGCCTTTCGAAACAGTTTTGAAACTGTCAACCCATGTTTCGAAACTGGTATCGAAATGATTTCAACACTGCCAACTCGTGTTTCGAAACAAGTATCGAAACGGCTTTAGAATATAGAGAAACTGTATCGAAACGACATTCAGTGTTTCGAAACGGTTCTTCATTTGATTTGAAAAATATGACCGTTGCAAGTTTTTAACTGGTTTTTAACAAACCGTTAAGGCGTATCGAAACGATTTCATGTCGTTTCGATACGACCCTTGACAGTGGCAAAATGTTTCAAAACAAGTTTTGAAACGGCTCTTAGTGTATCGAAACAGGTCACACTGTTTCGATACGGGCTCTTTAATGCACCCCAACGGCTCTTTCTATTTTTGTCTGTTTCGAAATAGGGTCGGGCGTTTTGAAACGGTTGGTTGCAGACTGCATTTATGGAGGTGAGATAACACCCCCAACGGCTCTATTGATGAATACAACAACCACAATGGCTAGAAATCAATGAGAAGGTAGAAAAGGGACCTCTAAAAGCTCCATCAACAATTATTGATCCAAAAGAAAACATCCAAACATCAAATCCAAGCATTTGTGCCTAAATCCCATTATTGTCTAGAAACCCCAATTGTATTTTTTATTCTTATCATTTCAATTGAGTTGAGTGCTTGTAATTGGGTTAGTTTATGTATTGAGAGATACTTGTTTAGCCAACAAATTCTTTGTTTTATTTGTGTGAGGATTGGGTCAAATTTTGGGTAAAAAAATTGACCGAAAATTGTAAGGGTTACCTCCTTAGCCTAGAAAAGGGGAAGAGCAATTAGTGGAATTGTTGCAAATCCTTAGTGAAGCTAAGGTAGTGGATGTAGAGTTCATTTGGAACTTGAACCACTCTAAAATTCCTTGTCAATCTTTTTATTTGCAATTTCCACCACCAAGAAGTTTAAAAATCTAATTCACCCCCTCTTGGTTCATTTCGATCATTCGATCCACTCAACATTCTCATAGATAAACAAACAAAAGAATAAATACAATGTAGAAACAAATAAATGCAAATATTAATGAATTACGAAAAAAATTGAAAAAACTAGTGAATAAAATAGTAAATGATGTGAAATTGCAAGATAAAATTAAAACATGATAGACTAAAATTATGAATTAAAATAGAAAGTAAATTAAAAACATAAATAATAAACAAAAAAATTTAAATATAGTCAACAAACAAGAGATGGAAATGAATAAATACAGAATTAAATGTCAAATATTAAAAATACAAGAAATTAAATATACAAAATTATGGACTGATTTGCATTGAAATAAAAATATCGGAGTGCCGAAACACAATATACCCTAAAGACACTAAAATTCGAGTATCGACCCTCGGACTCAGGTCAACACTAGGAATGCCAATTTAATTCGAATCTGACTCAAATGCAATCCCATTTGAAGAAAAAATTTAATTCAAGTTCAAATTGAAAAAAAGTTTGAATCCGAAAAATATCAAAGTTTGATTATAATTAGACTCGAACTTTATACAGTCTAATCCATTACCATCCCTATTTTTCATTCCTCCATTTTATTTCTTTCCATGTTTGGTTGTTTCACCTTTACTTTGTTTGATCCATTACTTCTTTTTCTCATGATCGACTATTGTTTATATCAATCTGATCAACGTTAGAATTTCTATATATGAAACTAGAATTTTAATTTTTGTTTAATAACTCATTTTCATTTTCTTTCGAAAAATAGTGGAAGTTTTATCATGTCTCATACAACTTTTTATCTAGTACAAGTTTTACTTTTTCGTTTTCATTATTATTTTTAGGTAGGCATCGTTTAGTTGATTGATGCTTAATTATTTTTTAGCCCATATATTTTTCTAACTTTGGTGGCTCATTGCATTGCTATTAATAATGATAATGTCGGTGATGTTGATTTTCATAAAGACTTGGTTTTGAGTATACTTGGCAAGCTTATTGCCTAGAGAGTAGTAGTCGTTTCAAGCTTCAATCGTTGTGCTATTAGTTTTTATTACGAATGAGTTTAAAAATATTTTGATTTAGCTGTTAGCCCATTATCCTAGTAATTAAGTGACATACATACTCTTTTTTTTTTTTGAATAAACACTAAATTTCATTAAGATAATGAGAAGAAGTACAAGATAAGCATACCCCTAAAAGATAAACGTAGAAGAACAAAGGGTATACAAACATAAACAACAAAATTAAATCTTCTCATAAGATCTTCATCAGTGTTCTTTAAATTTATCGCCATAGCGAAATCTTGGAGTGCTCACCGGTAGAGCGCAGATCATTGAATTACTCCAATCAACAAAAAGAGGAAAAAACGTCTTGGTTAACTCCATAAACAACCAATCCATGCAAGATCGTGCGGTAAGATTCAACTGTAGCATTCACCAGGTTGAAGACGTCTTCAATATCAACATGCCATAGAGGCAGACAAAGAATGTGCCAAGCGGCAGACGAAGAACAGGCCAAACAGCCGATAAAGGTAAAAAAAGAGAACAAAAGAAGAAAAACAAGAAACAAAAGAGAACAAAACAAACAATAAAAATAAATCACCGCCGGTAGACAGCCAAAGCCGCCACCATTGGTTTAGAAAAACTCAAAAACTACTTACAAACTTTCAAGAGAAAATAACTGCTCTAGAGAAAATGTGAGAGTGGAACGTATGCACGATAAATCAATATAAAATTTTAGTGACATACATACTCTTTTATTTAGGATTCAACTATCCAATTATAACTTATTAGGGAAAAACAATCTGATCTAAGTGATGGGCTTTAAAAAAAAACAAAAGGTAAGGCTCCAAATGTCCAACAAAAGATCAAAAGACTGATCCATCGATTTAAGTGAACACATATGTAGCTTCTTGCACTTCTTGAATAGGCCCATTGATGTACAAAACCTTGCAATCTAGCCCTCCATTCCCTTGTTTTGGATTTTGCAGTTGATCCACTTGGAAAACAACAGGTTTTGAAGCTTGATTGAACTCAAGATTGCCTTTCTCGCCATTCAAGCTCCAAGTAAATTTGAAAGGAAAATGTTTGAAGTGGTAAACTTCCACAGTTGAGATTAAGGGTTTGAATTGTAAATTTTGGGAATATATTTAAAATATTTTGTATTAAATTGAAATGGGTGAATTTAAAGTGTCGGGAGAAATAATATTTTTTGTATATGAGATTTCTGACGAGATTAAAAAATAACATTAATTTCGACTAGGAACATAGTCCTTTGTAAGGTAAGAGGGGTTATTGTCCCCAAGTAGGGATGACAATGGATCCTGGACTCGACCCGAATCTGTAAATTCAGATCCGTTTTATAGGGCCTGGATCTTAAAATTTTGGACTAGACAGGTCCGGATCAGATCTGGATCCTCTGATTATAGTCCGAATCTGAGTCCGGATCTGACACTAAAATCCGGACCTGGACCCGTTTATAAAAAATTTCACATTTGGTTTTAAAATATGTATATATAAATGACATAATATGTTTAAAATATATATAAATATTTATAGAGGGAGACACCACAAAATGTGACTTCTTATAGGGTTGGTTTTTATACCCACCTTCTTTCTTAATTGCAATTATTTTGAGAGATTGTTATATACCTATCGGATAGTCGGAAGATTTCTGTAATTGTATTGGAGTTTTTTTTTTTACTTTAGTTTATCATTTTTTATTATGTTACTAGTTGTATTGAAATTAATCTTTCCTTCACTGGAGATGTGATGTGAAATTAGTCAATGATAATTTTATTACGTTTAAAAATAGGTCGAATAGTCATTTTTTAACAACCCCGTTTTAGACCCGAATCTATGAGATTCGTTGGATCTGAATCTCAATTTTCTAGATCCGAGGCGGGTCTAGATCCATAATGTGAAAATGAATCTAAATCTGAGTCTAGTTAGATCCGGTCTAAATTCGGCCCGTTATCATCCCTACTCCTAAGGTACAATTATTTTTTACCCTTTTATTAATATATATATATATATATATAAATTGATTAAATATGATTCACTCTCTACTTTTAGACATTTATATTTTTTTTAATCTTAACCTTTAGCTTCGGCTCCGTCTATGATCTCAACACTCGTGAATATTAAAATTATAAGGTAAGATGGGATTTCATGTAAAAATATCTAAATTCCACCAATAATCTTTAAAAAAAACCATGCCCTTCTCAGCTATAAGTGTTGTAATTAGACGTTTTAACCTCGACGATTATGGAAGCCAAAAACATTTAGCATTAAATAAAATAAAAAGCACCTTTTGTAAAATAACACGTCAATAGCCTTAGTATGGAAAAAAAAGGCTAAATGTGTACACAAACCTTTCAATTTTAAGGTTTAGAGTTTTAGGTTAGAGTTTAGAGGTTTAGTGTGTAGGGTGCATAATTTAAGGTTTATTGTTATAATTTAGAGTTTAGGGTTTAAAGTTTAGGTTTTAGGGTGCTAAAATTTAGGATTTAAGTTTTAAATTTTATAGAAGAGTTGTGTAAATTTTTTTACATATCAAAATATAACACACACAAATATATATATATATATATATATATATATATATCATTTTTTATGAATTTTTATCATATTCATATTAAAAGTTTAATTCTATAATTTTTTTTGAATAGTCTAAAAGTGATTATAAAATAATATATGTTCATATATATTCTTAATTTTTGACAATGTGTACATATCTTGTAGACAGAATGATTTGAATTCGTATCTCTTAGTATCATCCGTTTTTTCAGTGTAAGACTTGTAAGTTAAAAAATTTAGGCAAAATGACAAAAGATGCCCCCAACGTTTCCAAGTTTTGTCATTTGGCCCCCTATTCTTTTTTTTGGTCCAAATATACCCCCAACGTTTGCTTGTTTTGTCATTTGGCCCCCTATTCTTTCTTTTGGTCCAAATATGCCCCCAACGTTTCATTCATAGTCCAAATATGCCCATGTTGGATGTAAACTGTCAATCAACTGACGATCAACGGCTTATAAAATTTTTTTGACGTGACATCAGCAGATCTTAATACGTGGCAAGTCCAGTCAGCATCAGCTGTTGAACGTCAGTTAACTGACAGTTTCCATCTAACGGGGGCATATTTGGACCAAATTGAAACGTTGAGGGCATATTTGAACTACGAATGAAACGTTGGGGGCATATTTAGACCAAAAGAAAGAACAGGGGGGCAAATGACAAAATAAACAAACGTTGGGAGCATATTTGGACCAAAAAAAAGAATAGGTGGCTAAATGACAAAACATGCAAACGTTGGGGGCATCTTTTGTCATTTTGCCAAAAATTTAACCAAAGACCATTCTTTGTTTTTAAAGTACATTCCGCTCAAATTCGTTAATAATTTGCTTTTAAAGGCCTTCAATGTTCGGGTAAACTATGAAAAGGTCAAACATTTCAATTTGTTTTATTTTCTTCCGATTTTAGTCGCTCAACATTCAATTATTATATTTTAGTCATTTATATTATTAATTAATTATAATTTGGTCATTCAAACGTTTATTTTTATAACTCCAATAACGAAAGTCTGACTTGGCGTAAATAATTAAATAAAATACATATATTTTCCACATTGATTAAATTATATCTACATGTAGATCAAATAACAAGATGATTTTTTTTCTCATTTTGAAGAAAAATTATCAGATGGACTCGACTCACCACATCATGGTCCATCCAATAATATTCACCTATTTTGGTGTTACTTTTAAGTAACTATTCACTCCTTAGTTACATGTAGAAAAGAGATAAAAATTTACCTTAAAATAAAATGAAATAAAAATATTTATTGGATGAGATTAAATGATGTGGTAAGTTAAACCCATCTAATAATTTTTTTATTTTTACATTTCATTTCATGTTCCCTTATAAATAAAAAAACTCCCTTTTTATATTCGAATTTCTGCTCAACCCTAATTATACCGCAATTAGAATAAGATTTAACAGTTCAATATTTGTCGGTCTGCCGCCCCCATTTCGTAATTTCCCGAACAGAAAGGCCAGATATTTTTGTATAATTGTCACGTTCTGGGCCTTGGCTTCACTTCACATCACTCCTTATCCTTTGCTTCCATTCCAATTTCCATTTCCCCTCAGATCCGATCAGGTTTTGCTCAGATCCCGTCGAATAGGATCCCCTAAATCCCAGATCTTTACTCTTTTTGACTAAAGCAACGATGAGAGAAATTATTAGCGTCCACATTGGCCAAGCCGGGATTCAGGTCGGGAACTCCTGCTGGGAGCTTTACTGTCTCGAACATGAAATCAACCCTGATGGAACCATGCCCAGGTTTCGTTTTTCTTCTTTCATTTCCTCTTTTGGGGTCAAAATTCAAAACCCCATTTCTGTTTTTAACGAAAAAGTTTGGATCTTGTAATGGCATTGCAGTGATACCTCGGTGGGTGTGGCGCACGATGCTTTCAACACTTTCTTCAGCGAAACGGGTTCGGGAAAGCATGTGCCCAGAGCTGTGTTTGTGGATCTGGAACCCACTGTCATCGATGAAGTTAGGACCGGCGCTTACCGACAACTCTTCCACCCCGAACAGCTTATTTCTGGAAAAGAAGATGCCGCTAACAATTTCGCCAGAGGCCACTATACGAGTAAGAAAACATCACTTTCCGTGTGCTTAACTTCGTTGTTGTTGTTGTTTGGTGGCTTACATTGATTAGGGTCTGTGTTTTTATGCAGTTGGGAAGGAAATTGTGGATCTCTGCCTTGATCGAGTTAGGAAGTTAGCTGATAACTGCACTGGGTTGCAAGGGTTTATGGTGTTTAATGCTGTCGGCGGTGGAACTGGATCTGGTCTGGGATCTTTGTTGTTGGAACGTTTGTCGGTGGATTATGGAAAGAAATCAAAGCTTGGGTTCACCATCTATCCTTCACCGCAGGTATTTGGCTGTTTTGATTACTGCTAGTGATAACTGATAACTCATGAACATGTCCATTTTCAGTATGGTAGCCTTTGAAACAATTTTGTAGGGGTAATTTACATCATGAGTCAATTTAACATCAACTTTCAAGGCCACTTATGCTATCTCTGTTAAGTAATTCTAATGGAAAAGTTGGTATTCTTCGTTCATATGTTGCTTAGTATGAAATACCGAAGTTGATTTGTTAGTAAAATAAGTTGTGTGCATGTTGAGACACCGAATCTGTAGACTATACATGAAAGTTGATGAATTCGAGGTTTTTGTTGTTTAATTTGCAGGTCTCAACAGCAGTTGTGGAGCCTTACAATAGTGTTCTGTCCACACATTCTCTTCTTGAGCACACCGATGTGGCTGTGCTCTTGGACAATGAAGCAATTTATGACATATGCCGAAGATCCCTAGATATCGAGAGGCCAACTTACACCAATTTGAACCGATTGATCTCTCAAATCATATCGTCCTTGACGACTTCTTTGAGGTTTGATGGAGCCATTAATGTGGACATTACGGAATTCCAAACCAATCTTGTCCCATATCCCCGTATCCATTTCATGCTCTCTTCATATGCACCTGTTATCTCAGCTGAGAAAGCATACCATGAGCAGTTATCAGTTCCTGAAATCACAAATGCCGTGTTTGAGCCCTCAAGTATGATGGCGAAGTGTGATCCTAGGCACGGGAAGTACATGGCATGCTGCCTGATGTATCGCGGAGATGTTGTGCCCAAGGATGTTAATGCTGCTGTTGCTACTATCAAAACAAAGAGGACTGTGCAGTTTGTTGACTGGTAAGAAGAAGAGCTTTTGTTGTATAAGGATGGAAACTTCTGCTTCAGTAGTTCAGTGGTTAGAAAAATTGGTTTTGATTATTACTTACAAAATCTCTTGTGCTGAAAGTCGATTTGTCATGGTCATCCGTTATTTTCCTTTTCGAATACTTAAATACTTTAGGAACTATTACAAATGTTGCCTATTGTATTGAAGGTTACTGTTGTTTCCATGTACTTTGTTGTCTGAAAATTGTTTGAGGTGTGCAGGTGCCCAACTGGTTTCAAATGCGGTATCAACTATCAGCCCCCAACTGTTGTTCCTGGAGGAGATCTTGCTAAGGTGCAGCGAGCTGTTTGCATGATAAGCAATAATACAGCTGTGGCGGAGGTGTTTGCACGCATTGATCACAAGTTTGACCTCATGTACGCGAAGAGAGCTTTTGTGCATTGGTACGTGGGTGAGGGCATGGAAGAAGGTGAATTCTCGGAAGCCCGTGAGGATCTGGCTGCTCTTGAGAAGGATTACGAAGAAGTTGGTGCTGAAGGCGGAGATGATGAAGAAGACGAAGGTGAAGAATATTGATCTGTCTACCTGTGCTAAGTCATTTGTTTCAAATATCGGTTTATTGTAGGGCATTCCCACCCTCTTTCCTATATTGTTCTTTCTTCTTTGTGTGTGTTGTAAGACTAGTGTTTTCATGGTATGGATGAATTGTGTTTTGAATGTCGTTTTGTTCGGAATGTTTGTGTTTTAATTGTGGAAGATGGTTAATAAGAACGTGAATAGCCTTACAAGCTATGCTGTTCTATTTTCATGTTTAAAACTGTCACATTTATGGGGTGATGTAAGAATTAAGATTGTCTAAATCCTTGTTATGCATTGAATTTATTGGATTTATTGTTTGATATTGAAAATTTGGGTTGTTATTGATGAGGCTTTTGGGCCACACATTTTCTTTTACAGCCCAGTACAACTTAACAGATCAGTTTGAGTGTAACTAATTCTATTGGGTTTGTTAAACCTGGGCTATATAAACGGGTAGACCCGACCCTGGCTGGATCCATCCGAGTGGATATTGGTCACAACCCACATTTGTTATTCAGTTTTTTCGTTTTTTCCAAAATCCCTAATTCTTAGTGTTTTCTTTCGATTTCTTGATATTCAACATGGTATCTATCGCCGGGTTCTGTGTGTGTTAGTTCGTTTCATCTTCTTGTTTGTGGTGTTGATTTGATCTTCGTTCATAATGGTTACTGTTTCGCCTATTCCGGTGAAGGTGAATCGGAGTCCGTTGGCCGTGCGTCGAAGTTCTTTGCCAACAAACGCGTGAATATCCTCCTCGATGAGACGAATTTCTTGATTTGGAAGCAGCAAGTGCTTCTTACGGTGAGGAGCCACCGTCTTGAAGGATTTCTCACTGGTTCGTGGAAGGCTCCACCGGCTACGATTCGTCAGACTGATGGTACGGAGAAGATCAACGACGATTACGAAGACTTCCTCGCTCAGGATAGTGCGCTATCGTCTTGGATTTTGTCCACGATGAGTCTTCATCTCCTCTCGAATTTCGTTGGTGCGGAGTCCACTGCTGAAATCTGGTCGATTGTGATGGAATTTTTCAGTAGTCGGCCGACTACGACGGTTATGAGTTTACACTTTAAACTCCGAACGATTCGCAAAGGTGATTCGAGCATGCAAATGTATGTGTCCAAGGTTAAAGAGATCTGTGATGCTCTTGCATCCTGCGGGAGTCCAGTGTCGAAGGTTGAGCATAACGCTACCATTCTTGGCGGGCTTCCGGCGGAGTATAAACCGTTCGTGGCCGTGATAACTGCGAGTAAGGATGTGCTCTCTCTCGATAATGTTACAACTATACTGGTTGATGCGGAGGCGCAACAAGGTTTGTTTGATCGAGAGCAACTCAGTCCTCCTATGAGTGCTCATGTGGCTCAGGCTTCTAAGCCTGTGCAATCTGCTACTGGAGGCTCTGCTGGTGGTTCTACGCAATGTCCTTATCGTCAAAATCCAAACGCTGCTAGTCGTGGTCGGACTCGTAACAAGTTTCAGTGTCAGCTCTGTGGCAAGATGGGCCACCTTGCTGATCGGTGTTTCAAACGATTTGATCAGTCGTTTGTTGGAGATTCAGCTAGCTTGTACAAGACTGTGTCTCGTGATGGTGGTACTGGATCTGGATCTGCCAATGTATGTTCTCTTGACTCTACTCCTTTGAATGTATGTACTTCTAGTTTCGCTTCTGGTTGTGTTCATTGTGCTAATGCGTCTGTTGCGAGTGGGTCTGGGAGTCCTGGCAATGGTCAGTGGTTCGTTGATACTGGAGCTACTCACCATGTTACACCAGAAGCAGGGCGTGTTCATCAGTCAGCAGATTTCTTTGGGCCAGGTAAGCTTTTTGTGGGTGATGGCTCTGGTTTAGATATTAGTAGAATTGGTAATACATGTTTGCCTACTGCTTCGCGTAGTCTTGTTTTACGTGACTTGTTGTTAGTACCGCAGATTACTAAGAACTTAGTGTCAGTTTCGAAGTGTGCTAAGGATAATGGTGTTTACTTCGAGTTTCATGCTGATCGATGTGTTGTTCGTGATGAGAGTACTGGTGCTGAACTTTTGTGTGGTGGCATGTCTGATGGCTTATACACGTTTGATAGTTCTGTTGCTTCGGTAAATAATGTTCAGTCTTCTGTTAATGTTCATTCTTCTGTTAAAGCTTGTACTCAATCTGATTTTGATGTGTGGCATAGGCGTTTAGGCCATCCTGCATCTGCTACTGTTGATAAGGTGTTGAGAAACTGTAATTTGATTGTTGATTCCTCTGTTAATAAAAATTTTGTTTGTCCTGCTTGTCATGCTGGTAAAAGCCATAAGTTGCCGTTTGTTTCGTCTAGTATAGTGTATTCTCAGCCTTTTCAGCTTGTGTTTACTGACTTGTGGGGTCCTGCCCATGTTAGTTCTGATGGTTTTTTGTATTATGTATCGTTTGTTGATGCGTTTACTCGCCATACTTGGTTGTATTTGTTGAAAAGTAAGGCTTAAGCTACTCAGGCTTTTTGTAACACCCGGGTCTAAGGGTTGGGTGAAAATAATATTTTAATATTATTTCAGGTTCGATTTTATAATTTAAATAATAAAATATTTTCATGGGCCTCGGGATTTCAAAATATTTGAGACTATGTTGGACCTATCTCTTAAGCCCAAAATCCATGGACTTAAAGAAATGTGGGTTTTGGCCATTCATTATTGGCATAGTTGTAAATATGAATTTTTGGGTGAATTAAAAATAAAACAAAAGATGAAGACATGTGCTCATCTTCATCCTCCTCCCCATTTTCATTTTCTAACGTGAGAAGAGGGTTTCTCTTCACCTCACTCTTCCACCTCCTTTCTACCTTATCCTTTGAGCTTTTTGAAAGGTAAATATAGTTTTGACTTGGACTTGGTATCCTCTACATTTTGGTATTTTTAAATTTCACTAAAACTATGTATTTTACATTTGGGGTTTTCAAAGTTTTAAGTTAAAGGTTAAAGCTTTATGAGTTTTTACTAAAGCTTTTGATTTGTTATTGTTAGATATGATGTTTATGAATCAAATGGTCCAATATATATAATTTTTAGAGTATTTTAAATGAATTCCCGAATTTGGGTTTTTGTGGGGTTTTAGGACGGATTTTAGATGAATTTTGGGTGTGTTATATGTTGGAATTTGAGGGTTGATGTTAGGGTAATAGTTGGGGGCTGTTTTGGAAGCATTTGAATGTGCTAAATGTGTTGAAATCACAAGTTTTGGGCTAGGTATAAGGGCTGCTCGGGTTTGATAATTTTGAGGGTTGTTCATGGCTTGAAATGTTGAGTTTGGTGTTTGATTAGTATTCCGGGTTAGCTACCTTGATGTTTGAGTTGATTTGAAATTGTTTTGCTTGTGTTGAGGTGATTAGAAGCAAGATTTTGTGTGGGTGAAGCCTCGGGAACAAATCCGGAAATTTGAAGGTGTTGGTTGCTTGGTGTTGAGCTCGAAAATGAAGGTGAGTGGTTAAAATATTTTAAATGGTTTTGAGCAATTGGTTCAAGCATGTGGACTAGGTTGGAATTGGTAGACCCAACCTAGAGTTGAGATTAGAGTGGTAGCCTAATCCCAAGCTTTAGTTAGAGACCTTGGTTGATCTTTAAAGTGTTGATTTATGCCTCGTGTTTAATTGTGTTTATGGTGGTTATGTATATGTTGTTATACATGTATGTTGAGGCATGGCTTGATGCATTGTTATATGCATGTTGATGATAAATGTGATGGGGATATACATATGTATGAAATATGATGTGATATTGATGTTAATGATATACATGTGGTGTTGACATGTGAAATGATGGTATGAGGTGGTTGCATGATCCGAGGATCATGGTGAGTACATGCTAGGCATGGAAATGTGGTTTGTGCATGACGGTAAGTCATGGTGAGTACGTGCTAAGCACGAAAGTGTTATGAAATGACATTGTGAAAGATTAATGCAATGTGTAGTATTGGCACTAGTATGCTTGGGTACAATGATCGATCATTAGGATGTCTAGTGTGCACACGTGAGTCAAAATGCGCGCGTGGTCTTGATGATGGTAGTCATCAAGATGGAGTACGGGTTCGCCCAGAAATCTTCTTATATATATATATTAGTCGATGATGAGTGGAATCCCATCGACGGGCGTGAGGATGAGTGGAATCCCCTCCGCGTGAAACGGGCGTGAGGATGAGTGGAATCCCCTCTGCGTGAATGGTGATGAGTGTAATCCCACCGTCAGGTAATGGTTGTGTTGTTGGATGTGAGTTCCAACGGTTATCTGCGTATTCGAGTCATAGCTAGGTGCCAATACGGATTGTGGTTTATGTTGCCAATATGTGATTATTTGTGAGCCAATGTGATTTGGGATGTGTTGCTAACATGTTTTAATATATGTGATTACATATGTTGTGGATTTAAACATGTTGAGCATGACATAATATTGAATACATGTTCATGCATCATCTATATTTATGGCTCATGTGGATCAAAGGTAAGATCATGCATTCTACCTTGGTTGTATGCTCGTGCTTGGACCCCGCATTGTCGAAGGTTTGTTTTATGAGCTTACCCTCACTAAGCTTTTATGCTTACGCTCCTTTTTGTTCGACAATGCAGATCAGTAGCTTGTGGGTGGCAAAGGCAAGGAAAGGTCTCCAAGGGTTGCTTTTGGTTAGCTCAAGTATGAATTTTAAATTGTAGATTGTAATAGTCAAGCAATGGGATAGGTGTTGTTGATTTGTGCTATTGTTGGTTGTTTAGGAGCATGTTTAGACTCCTTAATTATGTTGTTTTTGATCAGCTTGTTGATGCCCTGTTTGGATTGTAAACCATGTCTAAATTGCTTACCATGTGTGTTGGTCATGTGCCTTGTGAGAATGCCTAAGTGTATGAATGTTGAAGCATGAGACCTTAAGTGCTTGTTTGCCTTCTTTTGAATGAATGCATGAATTCCTTGGTTGAATGAGGTATGCTCATGTTGGGTGTCATGTATGACTAGTTTATGGTTAATAGATGTTGTATGAATGCTTGTTTGGGTCTAGGGAGGTCTTAAATCACATATAGGTTCGAGTCTTGCATGTTTTTGCTGAAATTGGGAGACTTGCAGTGCAGGGCGTATCGGTACGCCTAAGGGTCGTACCGATACGGTCTTGCCATCAGGACTCCATTTTGGCTGGGCGTATCGATACACGAGAGTGTATCGATACGGTAAATGCTCACTGGAATTCTGAGATTTTGGTGAGTTATTACCATATCGGTACAGTGTCTTAGCGTATCAATACGAGTTTTTCTCGTTAACCACGAGATGTTGACTGGGGATGGCGTATCGATACGCTCAAGGGCTGTATCGATACGGCCTTCCTGTGTTGACTGTTGGGTGCTGACTTTGGTCAAGGCGTATCGATACCCTTGACAGGTGTATCGATACGGCCTGCTTAATTACAGAAAATGGGCTATTTTAAAGGTGATGACTTGAATGATCGTTTTTGTATTGCTCTTGTTTCCGCTGACGTGTTTTACATAGGATATGGTAATGCATTTAGACAAGATAAATAAAAGAAATTTTCTAGGGTTGCTAACCGAGGTGGGACCTTAACGAGTTTCGCGTCAGTTTTCCCCGTGTGGCCCACTCGGACCGGTCATCCGGCCAGACTGGGACGAGGGGGTTACACTTTTAAACTGTTTGCTAGTTTTATTAAGACTCAGTTTGGTGTTGTAATTAAAGAAGTCCAGAGTGACTGGGGAGGAGAGTTTCGTAGTCTTTCTTCTGTTCTTGCTGAGTCTGGAATTCAACACCGTGTCACGTGTCCTCACACATCGGAGCAGAACGGTGTTGTTGAACGAAAGCATAGGCATGTCATTGAGACTGCTCTTACGTTGTTGAGTCAGGCTTCTATGCCAATTTATTTCTGGTCCTATGCTGTTGTTACTGTCGTGCATCTTATTAACAGATTGCCTACGCGTGTTCTTGGAGGTCTTAGTCCGTTTGAGAAGTTGTATCAGAAACTTCCAGATTATTCTTTCCTTCGTGTCTTTAGGTATAGATGTTTTCCACATCTTCGGGTGTTTCAGCATCACAAGTTGGAATTTCGTTTGCAACAGTGTGTGTTTTTGGGTTACAGTACTCAACATAGGGGTTACAAGTGTCGTACACCAGATGGGAAGGTTGTTGTTTCGCGCCACGTGGTGTTTGATGAGGGTTATTTTCCATTTGCTAATCCTGTGTCTTCTACTGCAAAGGAGGGTTCCTCTTCTGCTACTTTTCTTTCTTCACCTTTGCCTTTGGTCCATGGTCAACAGGCTTCCTTGTCTTCTTCTTCTGCTCTTCATTCCTCTTCTTCTTGTCCTCTTGTGCCATCAGTCTCACCTGTTGGTAGTGTTGGTCCTGTTATTGATGAGGGTGTTCCTAAGCCTTCTTCTTCTACTGTTGTCCTACCTTAGGCTGAGTGTGCTGCTGAGGCCCCATCTGCTGAGCCTACTTCTTTTTCTTCTTTGCCTGTTGCTTCTTCTTCTGCTGGGCCTGCTTGTGAGTCTCCTGGTTTGGTTGATGTGCAAGTTGATCTTGCTCCAGGGCCTGCTCCTTTGTCCTCTAGTGTTGCTGTTGATGTCTCTGCTGTCCCAGCGTGTTCTGTGCCCAATGTGCATCCCATGCTCACAAGGAGTAAGTTGGGCGTCTTTAAGCCCAAGTCGTACACTGCTGCACTTGTTGCTGAGAAGGTGCCTGGCACTATCGATCAAGCTCTGCAAGTACCTGCCTGGAAAGATGCCGTTATGGCTGAATATAATGCGTTAGTTGCCAACAACACGTGGAAGCTTGTTCCTTTACCTGAGGGTCGACGTGTTGTTGGCTGTCGATGGTTATTTCGGGTTAAGTATAACTCGGATGGTACGGTGTCTCGTTACAAAGCTCGCTTAGTTGCTCAAGGTTTTTCTCAAATTCCGGGTCAGGATTTTGGTGACACCTATAGCCCTGTTGTGCGGTTCTTTACGTTGAATGTTTTGTTTTCTGTAGCAGTTTCAAATAAGTGGATACTTCGTCAAGTGGACGTCAATAGTGCGTTCCTAAATGGTGGACTTGAGGAGGAAGTGTTTATGCGTCATCCGCCAGGCTTTACTCAGTTTTCGGAGGATGGCTCGTCTCTTGTGTGTTTGTTAGAAAAGGCGTTGTACGGATTGCGTCAAGCCCCCCCCGCAATTGGTACACAAAGTTACGAAAATGTCTTGTGTCTCTCGGGTTTACAGAGTCAACTGCGGATACGTCATTGTTTGTCTGCAATAGTGATAGTGTTTTGATGTATGTCCTTGTGTACGTCGACAACATCATTCTTACTGGGTCCTCTAGTGTTGAGGTAGAACGTGTTATTCAGCAGCTTAATAGTCAATTTTCCTTAAAGGATCTTGGTGAGCTCTCTTTCTTTCTTGGTATTTCGGCTGTTAAGATTGGTGATGCCCTGTTTCTAAGTCAACGAAAATATATTTTGGAGTTGCTTGAAAAGACTAAAATGAGTCAAGCAAAGTCGTCTCCAACGCCAATGGCGTCCACAGTGAAGCTTGTTTCGGATGCTGGTAGCCCGTTAGTTGATCCTTATAGTTATCGCAGTATTGTGGGTGCCCTTTTGTATGTGTGTTACACCCGTCCTGATATTGCATTCAGTGTGGGTCGGGTAGCCCAGTTTATGCATAAGCCGTGTGAGGCCCATTTTGATGCTGTTAAACAAATCTTACGGTATTTGGCTGGAACTCTCGATTATGGCCTATTGTTCACACCGTCTGATTCGACTATTGGAAGTATTGTTGCCTTTGCCGACGCTGATTGGGCAAATAGTCTAGACGATCGCCGATTTACCACCGGATATTGTGTTTATGTTGACAATTGCTTAGTTGCGTGGAGCTCTAAAAAGCAAAAGTATGTCTCTCGGTCTACGTTTGAGGCCGAGTATCATAGTGTAGCGGATGCTGTTTCTGAGGTGCTTTGGGTGGATGCTGTTTTACGTGATATGGCTGTGTCTGTGCCGTCCGTTCCGGTTGTCTGGTGCGACAACACGAGTGCTGTTGCTATGGCCGCTAATCCCGTCTTTCATTCCAAATCCAAGCACGTGGAGCTTGACGTCCATTTTGTTCGGGAAAAAATTACTGATCGTTGTGTTCAGGTCAACTATGTGCCTGCTGAACATTAGGTTGCTGATGGGTTGACTAAGCCCCTTTCCAAGGTGTTTTCCCAAACTTTTCGACACAAGCTTAGTGTGCACTCGGCTTCCGCCATGCAGTAACAGAGGGGGAAGGAGGAGGAAGAAAGCAGAGGAAATATTGGATTTATTGTTTGATATTGAAAATGTGGGTTGTTATTGGTGAGGCTTTTGGGCCACAAATTTTCTATTACAGCCCAGTACAACTTAACAGATCAGTTTGAGTGTAACTAATTCTGTTGGGTTTGTTAAACCTGAGCTATATAAACGGGTAAACCCGACCCTGGCTGGATCCATCCGAGTGGATATTGGTCACAGCCCACATTTGTTATTCAGCTTTTTCGTTTTTTCCAAAATCCCTAATTCTTAGGGTTTTCTTTCGATTTCTTGATATTCAACAGAATTGGAGTATTAGTTTAGACTGCTGAATGTCATTTTTTCTTAGAAATGCTTTTATTTATGAAAGATGTTTCGTAGGCACCTGTAACTAATCTTAATTTTTACTTTCACCTTTAATTTCATGATAAAATATTTTTATTTAATATATTTCTCACGTTTTAATTTAAAATTTAAATGTTTTTGTTAGGTTTTACAGGGAATTTAGATATTACCTTTGAATTTATTTAAATGAAATTGTTCGAACATTACTGAAAATATGTTAAATAAAAGTATTAGTTTTAGTTTTTTTACATCAGAATTATTTAATGTTATCAATATAAATGACTTAATTTTAAAACTTAAGATTAAATTAAAAATTTATGATGCAAATGAAAATAAATGTTAAATATGGTCATCTAAAATGTAAATTATCCTGCCTTATAATCTTCTGCCAATATAATTAATATATAGAAGAACCAAAGCATAAATGTATAATCAACATTTGAACAAATATATTGATAAAACAACATTCAATTATTTAGACAAATAACATATCAAGCATGTACTGATTATACACGGTAAAAGAGTTATTTATCACTAATTGTTAGTGTGTAAGATTTGGTGACTATTTGTCATATTTATTCACTTTCATATTATTTACAAAATTAAATCGACAAATGATCATATAAATGAAGTGACAAAAGTTGTGTACTTGAATGTATTACTCTTGTATTTGATTCTTAGTCAATAACTTTTATTTTATTTAAAAATTATCGAAAAGAATAAAAAGAGAAAGTACTATTAAAATAATATATGGGGTAAATTATACAGATCACTCAATTATCTAGTTGTTGTTATTTTGGTCATGCAACTGTAAAAATTTTTAATTTAATAATTAAATTTTCGAATTATTCATGTTTTAGTCTAAATAATTTTATTATTATTTTTATATGATATGACATTATTATTAAATATAAAAATAATTTAAAATAAAAAAGAAAATAATATTTTATTATTAAATACAAAAATTCAAAAGAAACCCTAAATGTTTGTTTCTTTCTGACCACCCTCCGTCCACTACACTACCCCAAATAAATTAGTTCATAGTGGTGGGCATGACCGTAAATGTTAAATCGATTCACAGTAAAAACTAGCAGCAAAACTCCGAGCACAAATGTAAAGGAAAAGGAAAACTTGGTGTAGTGCGAGGTGTATGAATGCTTAGGGAACATATGTTCTCTTATGTCGTGGTAAAGGAATTTGGATGTCTTAAAGCTAAATTACAGTACTTATATAAGGGAATGTGTACTTCGAGCTTAGTAATCAAGTACATCCGACGTACTCACGGGCTAAGTGATCTGGATGCAGTTAGAAACTTATCCGTGGCTATGGTGATCCGGATAATGTAATAACTCGATAGGCTGAGTGAGCTCGAGTAACCTGATTGGGTGAGTGACCTCAAGTAAAGACTACTTTTTGCTAATGTGATCCAAATATGTCTAGGACGTATCTGTGGCTATGGTGATCCAGATACGGTCCTTTCAACCCGACGGCTGTGTGAGCACGGGTAACCCGACGGATGTGTGAACACAGGTAAAGTAGGGCTTCATTGGCCATTATGTGAATGATGTATGGATGTATTTATGTATGTTGTGTGGTGGCTATAGATTAATAACTTATGTACCTTTTGTTTGAGTGATCAGGGTTTGACATCGATTAACTCAATGGGTTGAGTATCTTGATAGGCTATATGACCTCGAGTATGATAAAGCTTGTGGATCATGTAAGATTTTCTGTAGATTTGTTGATGCCTTGAGATAGGTGATCTAAGTACTTTAGTTTCAGTAGGTTAGATGATAGCTCATAGATAGAAAAGCCTTATATATGCTCTTTAAACTATATTATCTTGCATGCTTATTTTATGATAATCACGAATTGTGGTAGAGTAGAAATGTACCACTGAGCTTTGTTAGCCCAACATGCGAATGTGTTTTTTTTTTCGTGCGTAGGTTGACAAGTCATCCTTTGGAAGAGCTCATCAAGAAGAGATTTTCCAGCATTACGTTCGCTTCAGAGTACAATACTTGTTACTTTAGTTTGGGCTAATGTATTCATAAGACCTTGCCACAATTGAGTCTGCAACTCTATTTAAAATGTTATTTTGTTCACAGTGTTTTAAACTTGGAGCTCTTGATTTGTAAACTTATTTTAAATGCTTATTTAATTATATGAATATGTGGATGTTTAATGCTTTTAAATGATGGATAAACTTATGATGTTTTAAATGGAATTCTGATGGGTCGGTTTGCGGGTGAGCCAAATGTAGCACTTTGGATCGGGATCGAGATTGGGGTGTTACAATAGTGGTATCAGAGATTAGGTTTAGCTGGTTCTAGAAAACTCTGGGAGTGGTAGAGGTCGTGGTAAGGTGTCTAGTGAGTACAAGACCTAAAGTTAAGTTGTACTCTTCCAAGGCTGGGAATCCTGATGACGCAACCTTGTTTCTTTGTGTTTCAGAAAAAGTTTGATGGCAGGTGATGCCAAACGCGACCAGAAAAGTCATGAGGAGATCCATGTCTCTCAAGCGGAAGACTCTGATAAGGAGTTTGTCTCGGATGTTGGGGACACAAGCCTTCCGGGAGGTACTGGAAGAGGAGCGGCGAGCCACCTCCATGATCTTACCTCTGCTCTCTTGCATGTGGTGCAAGCTATCACGAGGCAATTTAAGATGTCTCGCAAGACCCTAGTTGAGAGGCTTCACTATTTTGGGCCAAAAGATTTCAAAGGTTTGGGTGAAGATGACCCGATCAAGGCTGACTAGTGGTTAAGGGACACCCAAAGGGTTTTGAGACAGATGAGGGGTAGTCTGGAGGGCAACCTTAATTGCATTGTCTCCCTTCTTAAAGACAATGCACATGAGTGGTGGAAAATCGTTGAGTTGGGTCTACAACCTACACTTTCGTCATGAGATGTCTTCTGGGAAGAGTTCAAAAAAAAAAATACATCAGTGAGGTTCATATGGATGAGATGAGAGATTAGTTTCTGCATCTGGTTCAGGGGACAAGACAATGTTTGAGTATAAGTAGGATTTCCAACGATTGAGCCGTTATGCCCTAGAGTTAGTTGCTACCGAAAAATTGAGGTGTAAGAGATTTATACATGGATTGAAGTTTGACCTTCATATGCACGTGACAACGGGTTCACTTGGGACGTTCTCTAAGTTAGCCAATATTGCGAAGGGACTTGAGCGACTTCAAGGTTCGATATCTAGTCAGTTGGAGGACTCTAGAGGTCATGATGTAGGGACCCATGACATCATAGGTTCTTCTCAGGCTCTGTTTAGGAGGTTCTCTGCTTTGAGGGATTCGAAGAGAATTTCTTTAGACCAGTTGTCGAGGGACAATCAGAGATCAAGACTAAGGATTCGTCGAGGTTCGTTAATTTCTACTCTATAGAGAAGTACTGATGGTTCAGCTAGAGTGTCGCTTTCACCGGCTTGTGAGCATTGTGGTCGATATCATCTTGGAGTGTGCTTTTTTGATACGGAGAGTTTGCTATAGATACTGGGCACTAGGTCATATGGCAAAGGACTACCTAGTGATGGATGATGGTACACATGTTCCATCTTAGAGGTCGACTTCAGTCAAAACCATTTTTTTACTAGGGTGAAAATATCTTGACGATTAAGTTTTAAAATTTGGGTTTTGCCTTTTATTTATTTAATCTTCAAAAATTAGATTTTTCATGTTAAATTGGATTTTTTCTTTTATTTAATCTTAAAAATATTTTGGAGTCGCCACCGATCACTTTTTTAGACCGAACACCCTAAAAAAATAACCAGAGATTCATTCTTTAAAAATTGCATTCGGGAGTCGGTTACGTGTGGGGAAGAATTAACACCCTTACAAACGCCCGTTATCGGTACCTTTTAATTTTACGTGGCATTTTGAGAATAATAATTCGAATTTCATTTAACCCTTAATTATTGACTAGATTTAAATTCCAAATGGAGATATCCTTTTAGAAGGAAATATATTTTTATCCGAATACAAGATTAAAAGCGCCCAAATACGCTAGGACACCCCTATTCGTATTCAAAAATATATTTCCAACATAAAATGTTTTTTATGCATGATTAATTAGTGTCTTGTTAATTTTAAGTTCTGGCTTATGAAAGGATTTAATTAATTAAATTGTTTAAGATTATGGACACTATTGAATCTAAAAGCTTCGATGAGATAACACCCAATAGTTTGAGCACCATCCATATCAAAACTCCTAAATTAAATAATATTCACTAATCAATTTATTATTTTAATTGTTATAAATAATTATAAGTTATTTATCAGATTATAAGGTTATAATGAATATTAAATGTTCTTCTTAAAAGCCATGTTGGAATATCATTCTATTGTGATGGAACACTACCCAAATTTGAACTTCTAACTCTTTTATTTATCATCCACTAATTTGCTACAAGTATCTCACGTAATTAATTATTGAAAGCCTAATTAAAGAAGCTGAAAGACTAAGGCACTAAACAATTAATTAAAACTAAGTGATTAAATTGTCTAACATACAAAATTATATGCCTAATTTAAAACATGCATCAATCATAAAATTTAAAACAATTAAATTAAATTAATTAAAAATTTAATGGACTAAATTAAAAGGAACACAAACTTTAAAGCTCAATTTTATTATATTAAGGACCAAAACAAATACAATTGAAAAGAAAAAGGCCAAAATTACAAAAATGGCACTGGCCACTACGAGGGTTCGAGGGCTCCAGGGCCCGTGCCCTATGCCTACATTTAGGCTTCATTCGATCCCCTTCCTTCTTCTTTTTTCATTTTTTAAATTTCCCTTCTTTCTCTAACTCTCCCCACTCTCCAACTAAAACACCCAAATGCCAAGAAATCTACCCAATTTTAGATTGAAACCCACCCCTTTTTGATGAATATCATCCATGTTCATCCAAAATTGGATGAACACAAAACTTCGGCAAAGAACCGCCACCTACACCACCATCATTAGATCCCTTCCGCCACCTATAGTCAAGCTCCGATGAGTTAGTATGCATTTGAAAATATTTTAGGATAAATTAGAATCTTTTGAAATACCTACTACGGTTTCATTTGATTTTTACTTGGCTATTTCTAATGTGTCTTAAATTTGAGACTCTAGTACCAAATTCGACTCTAGATTATTATCTTCTATAAACAGTTACTGTGTCACCATGTAGAAGTTCTTTTGCTATGTTTGGATAAGGTCGTACCACTGCTTCTGTTAGTAATCATTTGTTTTATGTTGATTAGACAAAAAAATAAAATGAGATATATGATAATCAAGATTGATATGTAGGAGCGGATTACCTAGTGAAGTTTCGTAATGATTTTGTAAGTGTGAAACAGAACAACATGACAGTTGACGACTATGAGATAAAGCTCATGTGGCTGACCAAATATGTTTTGTATTGGTACAGATGAGAAAGATAAGTGTGATTGATTTTTTAATGAGCTTCGTTTACCGATCCGGAAAGATGTTGCCATGCATCGCAATAATGTGTTTAGCGACATGGTTGGTCGAGTTTAGGCTACTGAGATGATAGATACACTCATGAAAGATAAGGAACTTCATAATACTAATCAAGTCAAAAAGGAAGCCAGACACACCTATTAGGCCAAGTTTTTCAACCTGTCTAGAATGAGGCCTAGAGATGAGTTTGTTTCTTAGAGTTATCATAGTGTGGGACCCGTAATATTGATAGTTTCGGCGGGCAATGTTCATAGTTTAAAAGTTCCCCACCCTATTTCTGTAAGTAATTTTTTTTGCAATAAGAAACATGATGAATAATGCATGTGAAAGAAATGAGCGTGTTTTACATGTGGTTCCCTGGATCATTACCTAAGAAATTTTCTGTGTCCACGTACCGGTTCATTCGATCAAAGTCGGTCACAAGCATCAGCTTAGGCATCTCATAGAGGTAGAGGGCAGATTACGTTAACTACTTCTGGTAATGCTAGTAGAGGTCGACCCGTTCAGAGTGATAGATCAACTAGAACTAAGACTAGACAATAAGGTTTAATATATGTGACTGAAGCTCGTAATGGTTATGGTGATGCATCTAAGGACATATCAGGTACATTTATGATGTATTCAGTTCTATTCTAGGTATAATATATTATGAATTCAGAATGTGACAATGAGTATGTGTCGGTTCATTTTGGGATCTATTATTAAGTTTGAAAATTCGAGGACAAAATTTCTTTTAAGGGAGGGAGAGTTGTAACACCTCAAAATACCCATAATTTTGAAACCCTAATTTTGAAAATCCCTAAATTTAAACCCCTAAAATTTAGGAATTTAATTCAGAAACCCTAATTAAGTTTGAGGGCTAAATTTAATAAATTCGGAATTTTGAGGCTTAATTGAAATTTGGGGATTTAATTGGGTAAAAACCATACTTTAGTGGCTAAATTGAATAAGAATTAGTATATGAACCCTTCTCTTGTGTTTTACCAATTTTGGTATGGTATATTAATCACGTTTCAGACCTAACCCTTTTGGATATCCCTTTTCGACATCCACCCTGTAGGTTGTTAACAATGTAAATAGAAGAGTTTTAGTGTAATGGTACTAAGTCAGTAGTTTAGATTAAGTCTAACTCTTAGTCTTATCTTACTTAGAGATAATGTTTTTTTAAAGTAGTCCTACTTAGATCAAATTACTTATAGTCTTTTTAAAGACTGTTTTCTATAAAGCGTAAAACTTCTTTTTAAGTGAAAATACACAGAGAATAAAAATGGTTCTTTCTCTATACAAACCTATCTTTCTTCATGGTATCAGATTAGGTTTCTTGTCGATCCTAAACAATAAACCTTGCTTACATGGCTGGCATCGAGAGTTCTGAAGTTAATTCTGAAGCTGGTCCATCCGAAATCAGCATCCATAAATTTTTTAGTCAGATGACAACAGCAAGCAATATAGTCCTGCATTCCATTGCAGGTAATCTTTCTTTTGCGAGCTTGGTGAATCGTGGTAATAGCTCCACTTGGATTGTCGATTCTGGGGCTTCTGACTATATGACATGGGACATTTCTTTGTTTACAAGTCTTCAGAAACCGAGTTCTCCTTCCTACATCAAAACTGCTAATGGTTTCTTCTCCGAAATTGCAGGAAGGGGTTCAGTTAAACTCAATCAGAATATTAATTTAAATTCTGTGTTATATATACCAAAGTTGGATTGCAATCTCATATCTGTCAGCAAACTTTTGAAAGATCTTAACTGTACAACTAAGTTTGCTTTCAATGTTTGTGAATTTTAGGCAGTGGATTTGGGGAAGGTGATTGGCAACGCTAGGCTGTATGGAGGACTCTACATTCTTCAAGGAGGAACTCGTATTCAGGGGCAACCAAATAAAAGCCTCTCTTTTCAGACTTCTACCTTAGAACAAAGTAATTCTGATTACTCAAACAATATTTTTTATGGCACTTTAGGTTAGGTCATCCCAATTTTATTTATCTTGCCAAGTTGTTCCCTCGATTATTCAGTAATAAAGATCCAAAATCTTTTTCCTGTGATATTTGTCAAATTGCCAAACAAGCTAAATCAACATACCCTACATCCACTTATAAATCTTCTCATCCTTTCTCACTTATACACAGTATTATTTGGGGGCCTTCGAGAGTAAAAAATGTCAATGGAGCTAGATGGTTTATAACCTTTATTGATGACCACTCTAGGATTACATGGACCTTCCTAATGAAAGAAAAATCTGAGGTTGAGGGGATTTTTAAAAAGTTTACTGCTATGATTGAAACTCAATTCCACACTAAAATCCAAATGTTTCATAGTGACAATGGGAGTGAGTTTTTTTACTAAAACCTTGTGATCTTTTTTTCAAACCAAAGGCATTGTTCACCTTACCTCTTGTGTTGAAACACCCCAACAAAATGGGATTGCTGAAAGAAAAAACAGACATCTTTTAGAGGTTGCTAGATCCTTCCTTTTTTCTACCAATGTTCCTAAATACCTTTGGGGAGAAGCTATTCTCACTGCTACCTATCTTATCAATAGGATGCTTAGTAAACCCTTAAATTTTCGAGTTCCTAGAGATGTTTTTCTTCAAAATTTTCCTCATTTTAAACTCATATCATGCAATTTACCTTTGAGAGTGTATGGGTGTACAACTTTTGTGTATAATCATCATCCATCCATGGGTAAGTTAGATCCAAGGTCCATAAAATGTGTTTTTTTGGGTCATTCCTCTACTCAGAAGGGCTACAAGTGTTACTCACCCATTACTAAAAAGACCTATACCTCCATGAATGTTTCTTTTTTCGAAAATAGACCCTATTTTACCACCTCTGAAATTCAGGGGGAAACTTTATTTGAATTTCAGCCTACACCTATACAGCCTTTACAGTTCCAAATACCACCTTCACAGCCTACTACTGTGCAAAATCAGACTCAAAATTATCCTTCACAGCCCATTGTTGTGTAAACTCAAGAAAATCAGATTCAAAATTCATCTTCACAGCCTACTGATGTGCAGAATCTTGTCTCACCTCTTTCCTCTCCTATAACACATACCCATACCACTCCAACACCTTTACCTTCTCCTAATTTGAGGCTCCCTAAAACCCTTCAAGGAACTCAAAATAATGCGCATGAAAGAGGAGAAATCAATGTCTACAAGAGGAGAAAAATGCCAATATTACAGTCTGCCATACATCCTAGTTTTTGCCAAGAACTTGACTTTAATCATGTTGCCTTTGAAAATTTGGAAGGTAATGAGTTACCTGGTAAGGAAGTGGTTAATGATACTGTTATTATTCCTTCTATTGATAATATTGACCTTCCTATTGCTCAGAGGAAAGGTGTAAGGAAGTGCACTAATCATCCTATACATAGATTTATTGCTTATGGAAAATTATAGCCTTCTTTTTGAGCTTTTACAAAAAAAATTGACAGCATCCAGATTCCACAAATTATTGAGGAAGCCTTGTGGGATCCTAAATGGAGAAAGGCTGTAGAAGATGAGATAAAGGCTCTCAAAAGCAGTGAGACTTGGACATTGACTAAGTTACCACAAGGAAAGAAGATTGTTGGCTGCAAGTGGGTATTTACTGTGAAGTATAATTCTGATGGGAGCGTGGAGAGATTCAAGGCGAGGTTAGTGGCAAAAGGATTTACACAGTCTTTTGGGATTGATTATCAGGAGACTTTTGCCCCTGTTGTTAAATTAAATACAGTAAGAGTTCTATTATCCTTAGTTGTAAATGAAAACTAGAAACTTCACCAGTTAGATATTAAAAATGCATTCCTTAATGGCAACCTAGAGGAAGATGTCTACATGCAAATACCTCTAGGAATGGAAGAGAAGGGCAGTGAGCAGAAAGTTTGCAAGCTAAGGAAATCATTATACAACCTAAAACAGTCTCCAAGGGCTTGGTTCGAGAGGTTCACCAAAGTTGTTATAAAGAATGATTATATACAGTGTCAGAATGATCACACATTGTTTGTAAAAATGGGACCGAATGGAAAAAATGTCCTTTTTAATTGTCTATCTCGATGACATTATCATCACTGGAAATGATGTTGTCGAAATAGATAATTTGAAGAAAATATTATCCAAGGAGTTTGAAACTAAAGACCTTGGAAATCTCAGATATTTTCTTGGAATGGAAGTTGCAAGATCTCGAGTTGGGATTGTTATTAATCAGAGAAAGTACATCATTGATCTACTTTCAGAAACATGAATGATGGGATGCAAGCCCATAGAAACTCTATGGACAACAACTTCAAACCAAGAAGGGGAGAATGGGTGTTCCTGTGAATAAGGAGCAATACCAAAGACTTGTAGGTAAGCTAATTTACTTGTCTTTGACTAGACCTGACATTGCTTTTTCTGTTGGAATTGTAAGCCAACATATGAATGATCCGAGGGAAGAGCATCTTGATGCAGTCCATAGGATACTAAGGTACCTTAAAATTACCCCCGGACATGGCCTAATTTTCAAGAATAGTGATGACAGAAGTATAAAGATTTTTACTGATTCTAGTTGGGTTGGAGAACTAACAGACAGAAGATTAGTAAGTGGTTATTGCTCGTTTTTTGGGGTAATCTTGTGACATGGAGGAGCAAGAAACAATCAGTGGTAGCAAGAAGTAGTGCCGAAGCCGAATATAGAGCTTTAGATCTTGGAATTTGTGAAGGAATTTGGCTGAAAAGACTACTTTCAGAATTAAATTTTGAGTGTAGCCAGAAAATTGAGCTATAAAGTGATAGTCAATCTGCCATGAGCATTGCTAAAAACCCAGTTCATCATGACCGAACTAAGCATATTGAGATATATAGACATTTTATCTCAGAAAAGGTGAATAATGGAGAAGTTCAACTCAATTTTGTACCTACCAAAGACCAACTAGCTGATGTTCTCACCAAGGCCCTTCCAAGAAGCACCTTCGACGAGTTTACATCCAAGCTGGGACTCTACAACGTATACTCACCAGCTTGAGGGGGAGTGTAAGTTGTTAACAGTGTAAATAGAAGAGTTTTAGTGTAATGGTACTAAGTCAGTAGTTTAGATTAAGTCTAACTCTTAGTCTTATCTTACTTAGAGATAATGTTTTTTTTAAAGTAGTCCTACTTAGATCAAATTACTTATAGTCTTTTTAAAGATTGTTTTCTATAAAGCGTAAAACTTCTTTTTTAAGTGAAAATACACAGAGAATAAAAACGGTTCTTTCTCTGTACAAACCTATCTTTCTTCACACCCTCCCTAACTGCTCTCTCTCGTTCGATTATAACCCTCCCTCTCCGGAAAAGCTCCGGTGACAACCTTGCCACCGTTCATTTCGCGCGTCATCATCATCATCTTGTCCGTCATTGACCCGCGACCAAACCCCAACCCTCGATTATATCTCATCGACCACCATTAGCGAGAGTTCAAAGGAAAACCCTCGATTGCGTTCGAACTTCTCTTTTCACCATCATTTGCCACTGTTCTTTTTCATCGATGTTATGTAGGTAAGCCTTTTAGGTTTTTGTTTTATTTCTCTTCTTTCGATTGGGTGTTCTAATATCATTTCCATTCATTCTTACCAGAATATGCATGTAAGGCCCCCTTTTAGTGCCACCACCGTTTGGCTATATCGTGCCGCCACTGAGTTCGCGTCATGTTGTGTCACGCTGTCAAGGGTTCCTTGAACCCTAGATGTGATTGCAACAATTAGATGTTGGGCTGGTTGTGTGTGTTATGGTTAAGCCCGATATGAGCATGTGCATTGAGTCCAACAAGGGAATGTATGAGCCCATATCCCTTTGAGCCCATCCTAGTGTGTGTATATGACTCAAATCTGCAAACCGAATTTGATGTATGATATCATGCCAGTTTATGGACCAAACTGGTTAGACCCAAATGAATTGTTCTTGTGAACCGAACCAGGGTATTAAAACGAACTATTTTACTATTTGACCGTCCCGACCCGACCCATAAACACTTGACCCGACCTGTTTGACCGACCCCTTGACTTGTTGACTTTGACCAGTTTGATCGTTGACCATTCAAGTTAGCGGTGACTTTGACTTTTTTATAGAGTTGAATTTGACTAGGGTTGACTTTGACTAGAGTTGACTTATTCAGACAACATTCATCTTGACCTTTTTTGGCATCCTGAGTCTGAATTTGCTGCCTGTTTCATCAAACTCGAAAGCATGCTTTGCTTTTTACAAACATTTTATACTTGTATCTAAAGAGTTGAGCATTTTGGAATCTGATTCAGAGTATTCTTGTGTTCAACTATCGAATCTGAGGTCATCGTGTTACTTTCAGTTGTTTGGAACGATTGTGCACGTCCTTCGAGGTCTTCACTTTTGTATCCTTTTGGATTAGTTGTTGTGTTAGTTGGTGTCTTAGTGGTAGTTAATATAGAATTCATACATTGTAGGTTCTGATTTAGCTAGATCTGAGCGTGAGACTCGCCCTTCTCGACGATAGAGCTATTGGATGCTTAAGGTGTGTCTCTTCCTGTGCTATAAATTTGTGTGTTTTCGTCTATGCTATATACTTGTGTGAAATGAGATTTTTACACCCTGTGTGATTTATTTCGTGTTTTGATTTGTGAAAGTTTTCGGATATCATGCATAGCATATCAAATTGTGTTTTAACTAAAGATCATATTTACCAAATTGTGAAATATCATATTTACAGAATTGTGAAACAACAAATTTATAGAATTGTGTAACTTTAATTTTAATAATTCGAGTTTCAGATGATTTTCGGATTTTAAAATCAGCACTATATCATTGGGTGTACACGGATTGAGATTGTTCGGGGAAGTTCAGTTGTTTCACCCTTTGGGCTGAATTCCACTTTGGATTTGTGGTTCCACCCTTCGGACTGAGTTCCACTTCGGATGGTGACGATGAAGAGAGTATGTTCTTGGGAACCTTACTTTTTGGATGGTGTATCGGAGATTGGGTATTGAGTTTTCATATGCATCGGACATCATATCAATATGATTCAGATTTAATGTATTTTCAAAAATATTTTCAGAAAAATCAAAAAAATATTGCTTCAGCTTTGTGTTTGTTTGCATTTTAGAGACACACTAAGCTCTTTAGCTTACACCCCCGTAGTCTTTCTCTTTTAGATATATACTCAGATTCTTAGGCGACTCGGTACTTAGAGCATCTCGATTTCACTCAGATATTATCATTATTTCGTATGAACCCCTTTCAATTATTTCAGACTAATATTTTTGGGACATTTATTAACTTAGACTTTGAGACTGTTTATAATTTTGGTTTTATTGGATGCATGCATTTACATTATTTTATTTTTCGGGATATTTAATCAAACTATCGGAACAATGTTATACGACTACATTTTATAATAAATGAAAGGTTATTGAGTTTCTTTACCTTTAATAAAAATTTTGTATTTTAAAATATTTAAACCTAAGATTTATAACTTGAGGGACAAGTTTCTATCGCGACTTCTTAGATTCAGCCCATTTCTTCTAGGTCGAGTTTAAGGGGTTACATTTAGTGGTATCAGAGCCGAGTTCAACCCTCGGACTGTGAGACTCACAATTT
This sequence comes from Hibiscus tridactylites, assembly GCA_958450335.1. Taxonomy (NCBI): domain Eukaryota; kingdom Viridiplantae; phylum Streptophyta; class Magnoliopsida; order Malvales; family Malvaceae; genus Hibiscus; species Hibiscus tridactylites. The sequence continues at coordinate 13,125,224 of OY288288.1, forward strand.
TTGTTTTCAAACGGTTTGACTTCTGCATGCATTTGAAAATATTTTGGGATAAATGAAAATTTTCTAAAATACCTAGTACTGTTTCACTTGATTTTTACTTGGCTATTTCTAATGTGTTTTAAATCTGAGACTCTAGTACCGAATTCGACTTTAGGTTTTTACCTTCTATAGATAGTTACTATGTCACCATATAGAAGTTTTTGTGTTGTGTTTGGTTAAGGTCATACCGCTGCTTCTGTTAGTAATCATCTGTCTTATGTTGACTATACAAAAAAATTAAAATGATATAAATGATAATTAAGATTGATATGTGGGAGCGGAGTACCTAGAAAAGTTTCATGATGATTTTATGAGTATGAAACAAAATAATATGATAATTTTCGACTATGAGATAAAGCTTATGGGGCTGACCAAATATGTTTTATATTGGTACGACTGAGAAAGATAAATGTGATTGATGTTTTGAACGAGCTTCGTCTATCGATCTAGAAAGATATTGCCACACATTATGATAATATGTTCAACGACCTAGTTGGTTAAGTTAAGGCTACTAAGATGATAGATACACTCATGAAAGATGGGGAACTTCAGAATATTGATCAAGTCAAAAAGGCAACCGAACACATCTACTAGGCCAAGTTTTGTCATCCCGTCTAGAACGAGGCCTGGAGATGAGTTTGTTTCTCAGAGTTATCGTAGTGTGGACTCATAATATCGATAGTTTTGGCGGAGAATGTTTGTAGTTTAAAAATTCATCACCCTATTTCTGTATGTATTGTTTTTGCAATAAGAAACGTAATGAAGAGTGCATGTGGATGAAATGAGCGTGTTTTAGATGTGGTTCCCTAGATCGTTACCTAAGAAATTGTTCGTGTCCACCTACTGGTTCATTCGATCAGAGTCGATCTCAAGCATCGGCTCATGCATCTCATAGAAGTAGAGACAACAACAACAACAACAACAACAACAACAACAACAACAACAACAACAACAACAACAACAACAACAACAACAACAACAATAATGGTATACGTGGATATATTACAGTATATTATAGTATATATGGTATACGTAGATATATTACATATATATATATATGGTATACGTAGATATATTACAGTATATTACAGTATATATGGTATACGTAGATATATTATATATATATGGTATACGTAGATATATTACAGTATATTAAGTTTAGTTAATAGATATATGAAACAAAGAAATAAAATGTAAGATAAAATCATAGACAAAAAACAAGAAAATAAATACAATAGAGAAAAAATAAATGCATATATTAATGAATTACCAAAATCTAAGGAAATTAGTGAATAAAATAACAAATGATGTGAAAATGCTAGATAAAGTTAAGACATATTAGGCTAAAATTATGAACTAAAATATGGAGGAAATTAAAAGCATAAATAATAAACACAAATTTTAAATGCAATCAACTAACAAATGACGAAAATGAATAAATACAAAATTAAATATCATAAATTAAAATTACAAGAAATTAAATACAAAAAATTATTGACTGGTTTGCATTAAATAAAAATATCGGAGGGTCGAAACAGAATGTACCCTAAAGATGCTAAAATTTTCAATTCTACCTTGGACTCGGGTCAACGCTAGGAATGACAATTTAATTCGATCCGACCTGATCTAAATTTTTTTACCCAAACTCGATTGGAAAAAGTCTGAATTCGAAAAAAACTTCGAGTCTGATTGTAATCTGACTTGAACTCGTACTTTATACAGTCCGATTCATTATCATCTCTAATTGCAATGCATGTTTTTAAAACACTTGATTGGCATGAATTGCCGGGTTTTATATTTTTATTATTTAAGTTGATATTTTTATATATAATAATATTAATAAATTTTGTGATAACGAATTTAAACATTATTTACGTTCATTTATTTTTACTTTACAATATCATGTCTAAAATTGACATTTTATTTTTTCAAAAGTATTTTTTTGACAACAATACCAAACACTAAAATCTTACAATTAACTTTTTAAAATCACTTTCTGACAGCACTTTTAAAAGCACTTTTTTTAAAAGACATGCCAAACTGGCACACCACCAAAAAAAATTAATGAAGTTAAGTTTTTGAGTTAATGTATACGACAACTTTGAAGTTTAGGTACCAACTAGATACTTAAGACAAGTTCAAGGGTTAAATGTGTCTAAAAAAATATTTAGGGATCAAATAAATACTCAATACTAGGGATGTAAAAACAGGTAATCGGACGGGTTTCAGGTCGGGTACTGTCAGGTCGGGTAAAATCGGATACAGGTCATTTCAGGTCATTTTTTTGTTTTGACTCGACTCGGGTCGGGTGCGGGTCCATTTCAGGTTGGGTCTATTTCAGGTCGGGTCCATTTCAGGTCGGGTCTATTTCAGGTCGGGTCCGTTTCAGGTCGGGTCAAAACAGGTCGGGTCCGAAGCAGATAATTGACAGGTTAATTCGGGTTCGGATACACTTCAGGTCGGGTCCATTTCAGGTCGGGTCCATTTCAGGTCGGGTCCGTTTCAGGTCGGGTCCGTTTCAGGTCGGGTCCATTTCAGGTCGGGTCCATTTCAGGTCGGGTTCATTTCAGGTCGGGTTCATTTCAGGTCGGTTGCATTTCAGGTCGGGTGCATTTCAGGTCAAGTAATTTCAGGTCGGGTAATTCAGATCAGGGTATTTTCAGATTTGGAATTCGTATTGAGTTTGAGTTCGGTACAACCGTATAAGTAGTTGATAGACTTTAGGTTGGCCTCCATCAATCGTCATTGATTTTGAGTTAATTATTTAAAGTCATATCAAATTAAAATTATAAAACATTGTAGTAATTAAAAAAATAATGAAAAGTATCAATTTGGACTGAAAAAAGGGTCAATTTGGATTAAAAATAAACTTTCACGGATTATAATGAATAAAAATATCAAATTAAAATTATAAAACATTAGATAGATTTAAAAGAAAACAAGGAAAATGTGTCAATTTGGAATAAAAATAAAGTTTTGGGACTATAATGAACAAAAATATCATATTAAAAGTATAAAATTAGAGTAATTAAAAAAACAATAAGTAGAGGTCAATTTAGAATAAAAATAAAGTTTTAGGGTCTAGAATGAACAAAATTTCAAATTAAAATTATAAAACATGATGAATTAAAATATATACAAGAGTCAATACAGAATTAAAATAAAGTTAAGGGACTAGAATAAAGAAAATATTAAATTAAAATAATTAAACATTGGACAAATTAAAAAAATAAACGTGGGTCAATTTGGAATAAAAATAAAGTTTTAGGGTATAGAATGATGAAAATATCAAATTAAAATTATAAAATATTGGACGGATTAAAAAAAATAATGAATATGAGTTTAGGGTTCATACATTTATAGGTACATTTACATACATACATTAGGGTTTAGGGTTTAACGAAAACTTATTAATGGTTTAGGGTTCATACATTGATAGATACAAACATACTTACATATATTAGGGTTTAAGGTTTAGAGTTTATGTTTTAAGTGTTTAGGTTTTAGATATAAGGGTTTAGGGTTTAGGGTTTAGAGTTTTATGAAAACTTCATTAAGTGTTTATGGTTTAAGGTTTAAGTTTAGTGTTTATGGTCTAGGGAGAAATTCATTATGGGTTTAGGGCTCATACATTGATAGCTACATATATACATACTTATATATATATTAGGGTTTATGGTTTAGGGTTACTTGTTTAGAGTTTAGGGTGTAGCGAAAACTCATTAAGAGTTTATGGTTCATATATTGATAGATACAAACATACTTACATACATAAGGGTTTAGGGTTTAGAGTTCATGGTTTATGGGTTTATGTTGTGGATTTAAGGGTTTAGGGTTTATGGAAAGCTACATTAAGGGTTTAGGCTTTAGACATTGATAGATATATACATACTTATATACATTATAGTTTAGATTTTAGGGTTTGGGGTTAGGGTTTAGGGTCTATGATTTGATGAATTTAAAGTGTTGATAAATGTAAAATATTAACTATTAACTTTTTAAATCAATTTAAAGTGTTAAATAATATTTCTGTTAAATATACATGTATAATCAATTTAATATATATGTATAAAAAATTGTATTTAAATATTCATTTCACGCTTCTAAGTTTTAAATTTTATTAAATAATTCAATATGCTTAGTATTAACTCATTTAATATAATTTATATGTGGCGTTAATAACTTAAAAATTTTATTAAATTAATAACTTGTGATGGGTGAATTAAAAATAAATTATTTAAGATTAAAATTATTTTATTAATTATTATCATTAAATTAAATTTTATTTTATTAAAAATTTTAATTAGAGGGAAAGTTAAAAGTTAAAAATACTTTAGTTTTTAATTTAGGGGGAAGTTTGTGCAACCAAATTTGGGGGGGGGGGAGATTTTAGATTAAAAAGTTGTGGGGAAACAAATTTGGGGGGGGGGGGGGGAATTTTAGATTAAAAAGTTGGGGGGAAACAAATTTGGGGGAGGGGAAATTTTAGATTAAAAAGTTGGGGGAAACAAATTTGGGGGGGGGGGGGGGGGGGGATTTTAGATTAAAAAGTTGGGGGGGAAATTGATGGAGGGAGGCGGCAAATTGAGTGAAAATGGATGGGGAGGGTTTTTTTTTTTGAATTTGTTATTTAAGGGTTAATTACCTTTTAGGCACTTCCTTAATTAGATGCTTAGGGTTTAAATTATTTAAGTTTTAGTTTGTTTTTTTAGTGCTAACTTTTGGTATAGTTTCTTTAGATTTAATTAAACATGGTTGAACTAAAAGAAGGATTAGCATGTCACAACTCACATGTGTCCTCAATTTTCTGGTCTAATAACAATTTAGGTCTATATAAGTACAATTATTAGATAAATTATGTATTGTCCCTAAATTTTGAGTTTGAATACTTATTAAGTCCTTGTAATTTTGAAATTCAATATTTTAATTCCACCAAATGTTTAATCTTGATTTCTCCTTTGTATTGAAATAAAATATTTTATGTGAGATAAATTATGTCTTTGCTATAAGATCTGAGAGCTAATATTATTACAAACAAATTTCTTGTATTTTATCAGTTCAGGTCAAGAACAGGTCGGGTCACTTAACAGGTCGGGTTTAAAAGCAGGTCGGGTCCATTTCAGTCGGGTTCAAAACAGGTCGGGTCCATTTCAGGTCGGGTCCATTTCAGGTCGGGTCCATTTCAGGTTGGGTCCATTTCAGGTCGGGTCCATTTTCAGGTCGGGTCCATTTCAGGTCGGGTAAAATCGGATATCGGGTCAATTCAGTCGGGTAATTTCGGTTATTTGCCAGGTCGGCTTCGGGTTCGGGTTCTTTTCAGTCGGACGCAGGTCGGGTTTCAGGTCCAAATTAACAGGTCCAATTCGGGTTCGGGTCGTTTTCAGTCGGATGCAGATCGGGTTCGGTTGCTACAGTAACAGGTCAAATTCGGGTTCGGATCAACAACAGTCGGTTACAGATCGGGTTCGGGTCAACAAAAACTCAGGTCAAATCAGATTCTGACTCGGACAGGTTTCAGTCAGGTTACCAGGTTCTGACTTGTTTTTACATCCCTACTCAATATCAAGATTGAGGGGACAAAATATTCATTAAGCCTTAATTTTATGCAACGAATTATAAATGTTGTGCAATGCAATTTCAATGAGGGGGAGTTGAGAATTAAACACAAGTTTCATGAATAGGGTATAAACATAATAATTCAAGCCATTAAAAGCTATTACTTACTTGAAACAAAAATGTTCGGCTAACTAAATTAAATGCTTTAAAGAAGAAAGATGTTTGTTCTTTCATGATTTAAGCTGATGCATCCAACGTTGTGAACATTGAAGATATCTGTATGGTCATTGTGTTTCTTTTCTATCTAACGTTATGAACATTAAAGATTAAAACACTCAATAATTATTATGTAATTTATTTTCATTATTTAAAATATTAAAAATACTTTTATTATTAAAATAAAAAATAAAAAAATCAATTCAATTTGAGTCAAATAATCATAATTTTTAACTTATATTTTAGGCTTAAGGGTCACTTTTGCCCTTGTAATAGTCCCAATTTACCGATTTTGTCCCTATGGTATTTTTGTATCAATTTAGCCCCTGAAGTAGTCAATTGCATCATCGTTTGCCCCTTGACTGACGGAAGTCAATGTTGATCGTTACGATCCTGACGTGACAATTCACGATGCTGACATGGCAGTCCACGTGTGAAGATGATGTGGCTGAGGGGCAAAATTGATTTTTCAAGCGAGTTCGAGGACAAAATTGATGTTCTAATTGAGTAGGAGGGAAAATTGATTTTTAGGCAAAAAAAATATGAGTAAAATACTAAAATATTAAAATAACATAAAAATATTTAAAAATATTTTATTAATATATGACTAAAAATAAAATAAAATAATTAAAAATATTTATAAATAAATAAAAATTATAAAATTAAAATATCATAAAGCTAATAAATTATAAATTATTTAATAATTAAAATTTGATATATTTATAAAGTATTAAAAAATATAAAAATCTTCAAAAAAATTTGGACGATTTTGGTTTTCTTTCTCTTCAAAGAATGTAAGCAAGAAAGAATCCAAAAATAGAGTTAATGTGATTCTCTCAATCGAACAACAATCCTCTACTTTTTTGGTGCCCTTATCTCTCAATACTAAAAAATTAAATTCTATACTATAAGTCTAATTTGTAAATCACAAACTTTAAACCCTAAAATTTAAACCCTTTCCATGATTAAATTTATACACATACTTTTATAATTCATACACTTTATATCGATAAAACTTTCAATTAGGGTTTAGGATTTAAGGTTTGAAATTTTTAGGATTTGAAATTTAGAAATTAAGATTAGAGTGTAATTTTTTTTCAAATTTTGATTTTTAAATAATTTATAATTTAATAGTTTCTGATGTTTTGATTTTATAAATTTTATTTATTTTTAGATTTTTGTAATTTTTTTTATTTTTAGCCCTATATTAATAAAAAATTTAAATCTTTTATTAATTTGTATATCATTTTAGTATTTTAATTCTTAAATTCATATTTTTTTTACCTAAAAATCAATTTTGCCCTCAAACTATGTCAGAAAATTATTTTTGCCCCTCTTTCACGTCATCTTCGCACATGGACTGCCATGTCATCACACGTGGATTGTCACGTCAGCACCGTTGACCGTCAAATTAGTATTGTAACAGTTAACGCTGGCTTCCGTCAATTAAGAGACAAACAATAATTCTATTAATAAATTGAGACTACCACAGTCAAGTGATCGTTAAGCCTATATTTTATTAACCGTCAAAAAAAAAACTTTCCCATCCTCTACACTCTCTTTTTTCTCCATCCTCTACCTTGAATATATACACACAAAAGTGGTAAATTAATATGCATCCAAAAAGGAATTGGGCCAATGAATTTAGCCGATAAAATAAGTAACCAGGTCCAAGCCAATTTTGAATCGCTAATGGGCATATGGTTAATTTAATTAAATTAATTTTTTTAAAAAGGAATATTTTATTAATAAAATCATACGAAAACATAATAACAATACAAGCTTAAAAAAATTTATAAACCTAACGGAAGAAAGAGAGTACCAGCATAACTCACCCATATGTATGTATATAATACGCAAATGTTTAGTTTGGAAATTAGATTTATTTTTATCTAAGTTTTGTTATATGTATTATTTTCATACTATATTTTAATTATCTGTTTGTGTACTATTATAATTTTAATTGTAGTTTATACGAATGTAGTGATTATAATTTGATTATATTTGTGATTTGTACCAATTAATTCTAATTGTAATTACAAGAGAATATATATTCTGTAATACAGTTATATTAAATTAGGTAACACCGATTAATTCTAATTGTAATTACGAGAGTACCAAAATTTGAATAATTACATATTTAATACTTCATATTTACACATTCAATTAATTTAGTCCTAATTTAACCCTTATTATTAATGTTTAAATTGATTGAATGTGTAAATATTGAGGATAAAATGTAATGTTATACAAATTTTTGTAACTGTCATGTCTCCAAGTTAATAACAGTTAGTTAATAACAGTTAACGGCTCAGTGACAATTTCGTAACAAGAACTAAAGTTTAATGTCCATTATGTAACTTTTGAAAGTTTGATGAACATTTTGTATTTTTCGAGACAATTTAATGACAATTTATATACTTTACCCTAAATTAATTACAACTGGATGAATCATTAAAAAATCAGAACGTAAATAAGATCATGGGAAAGTTTATTTACATAGTTTAAATTGATTAACAATTCTACCTTTGTGAAGTATTGCTCATAGAGAAGTTTAGTATAATATTATCGTTACAATAGACACGAATCCTCAACATAACCGCACCGGCTAGTTATAGACTTATAGGTGTTCTCTCGTAGATATATATATATATATATATATATATATATATATATATATATATCCTATCGTAATCTCCACAATCCATTGATTACTTAACATGCGTGGTGAGCGCAGCTCATAAAACTCATAATTGCACACTCACAATATTTCTGAACAAATTAATGTGATTCAATATTAAAGCTCTCTCAAATAATTCAATAGAAGCACTCAAAACCAGAAATAATTTAAACCCTAAGTTTGTACATCTATTGGCTTGAATAGTAATTCTCCTTCCACTTTAATTGTTGTATTAGGTTCATAAAATAGCTGGTCAAATATTCATTTTCAAACAAGAAAACTTCCATAATATTATTATTTGTCCAAAATGTAATCTTCATAAATTGATCTCAAATTTTAGAACAAGTTTCTTCGGAGCACAAGATCTTCTATCATCAAAGAATATCACCAGAAGATCTGTAACAACTTAAACTCGGCTCAGAATATCTAGTGCATCGTTAATTACAAATTAAACATATTAAAGACCGTTCAAATTGGATCTGATCATTGCATTTTCAATTTAGGCTAATCCATCTGTCTCTACCTAAAGAAATTATTTCATGGACCCTTTCCACCACGTCATCCGTGGTCCTCTTCACTTAAAAATATCCATGTCAATATTTTTTAACACATCATTCACACACTTGGATTTTATTTTCCAAATAAGACACGTCAAAATTGAAAAAAAAAACAATGATTTAATTCTAGGGTTCTCTAAATCCCATTTTCTTCTCCATTCCGTTGAATATTAGCTTTCTGTAAATCCCCTTTTCTTCTCCATTGTTGACCTTGTTATCATAAGAATCTGGAACTGTTGTCGGTGATATAAAACGACGCTAAGACGATCAGGCCAAAATCGACGCTTCTTCACTAAAACGGTCAATTCTTTATTCGTTCAATATTACAAATTAAAATTGGTTTTTAGTTCTTGCTTGTAATCGACGGTTTCTACTTTGCCCACTGATAGATTATAATTAAATACTCTTTGTTGTGATTAATTCCTTCATATTCTAGTTATTTTATGAGTTTATTTGTGAAAATTATGTTTGTTTTGTTATATGAGGTGAAATATGGATACAATGATGAAGATCAGCTTAAAAGCATGTTTTTAGCTTCCCTTGTGAGAATCAAGTCTTTTGGAAGAAAGTAGAACTGGGCAGAAGCTCGTCTCTAATGAGGCGTGACCACGCCTTGTGACTGATACGAGACTGATGTTTGACGTGAAGAATCCGACCTTTTGGAGCCAAATCTGTGATGAAGTCCTATTTTATGGATATTTCCATTATTTTAGAAGTGTTAGACCAAGAATTAATCTCTTTTATTAATTAGGACTTTATTTATTTATATATCCCTTTATTTTATTTTTTTATTTGATTAGAACTCAATTAAAGGGGATTTACTTTTAAGCTTAGGATTTTTTGCTCTCTATTTAAAGAGCTCAATAGGTCTCTTAGATCTTATCTTAGAATTAATCTTTCGACGACTCTTATCTGTTGTGTTCTTATTCCACCATGCGTGGTTAAGCTTTTATTTCCAATTTAAAGGTGAAGCGATTCTGCTGTAATTTTGTAAGGCTTGTACTAAACTAGTATTTCTCCTTTAATCCAAGTAATCTTTATTTCTTGTTCTTATTTTTATGAATGTTTGATATTGATTAAATTGATGCCTTAATTCGATATTGAATGTTTTATCGCTATTCATGACGCAAGTAGCAAAGGGTAAGGCTCATGTTTTGCGTTCGTCGACTACACATCACACGTGATAGTCCCTAAGGAAATAAAGATACAAAATTAATTTGGTTGATTTTTTTAGTCATTCTCATGAATCTTAATGCTATCATTAATTTTATTTAATGGTAAGGTTTGATTTGAATGTTTGTTGCGGTGTTCCCTCAGGCCTCAAGTAGACTAATCAATTATAAAAGGAGAATATTTGCTTGTTGTGGTGTTCTCAAGTAGACTAATTTTTTGGATATGAGAAATTCATCTTTAAGCCTATGATCAAAGTTACAGTTGGATGAAAATCACACCATTGGATTGGAATTTTGGTACTATTGATCTTTGTTACTTTTCTTTTCAGTTTTTATTTTTATCTTTAATATTAGTTTGATACACCAAACCCCCTATTTTACTTTATTGTTTTAACATTGAGATTCTAATTTCAGCTTTAGTAAAATTAGTTTTTATTTTGCAGGACTTTGACAACCCTGTCAAAATTGGTGCCACTACCGAGGAGCTATTTTTGTTTCTCATTGTTTTGTTTTATTTTTAATTATTCGCCATGTTTTCTACAAGTGCATATGGATCCTTTAGCCAAGTTGATGAGGTAAGATTAAATTCTATTGAAATCAACTTTCTAACTTAACCGGTTTGGTTCGTCAAATTGCTATAGGGCAGTTACAAAAAGCAAACGCTTGTAGAATTTGTTCATCTCAAGGTCATCCTATGAACATGTGTCCAACATTGCACCATAAATCAACGCAAGATGTTTATTCGTACGATGGGTTTCTTGGTCAACCACAGTGAAATTATGATAATTTGTTAATCATTACAATCCTGGATTAGAGATTATCCAGATTGTAGCTATGGAAATCATGAAGGACAACATATATACCCTCCTCAAAATTTTTCTCAAGCTCCCACGCAACAATAATTCTTAAATCCAGGTATGTCTTAAGAGGATCTTTTTAAAAGCCTTGCTAACTCTACTTATGAATTTCAACAAGAATCAAGAGAACTTCGACGGGCTCTAACACAACAACAATCTTCAAATTTTGGTATGTCTCTAGAAGATATTGTTAAGGACATTGCTAACACTACTTTTCAAATACAACAGGAAAGAAAAAAATTTCAACAGGAAATAAGGCCAAGCACTCAAAATTCAAGCAACCAAATTACTTAATTGGTCGCGACAATTAGTAAATCGGGAGCTCAAAGTTCTGAAGCATTACCATCTCAACTAGAGGTCAAACTAGAAGAGAATTGTTGTGAGTTATCGGTAATGAGCATAAAAGAAATTCCTTCGGAATTGACTCCACCTAAGGGAGCCGAGAAGAGCATGGATGAAATCATAGTTCCATCTAGACCGTCACCACTAGTAACATTTAATCCCCCTTTACCTATTTCATCTTATATATCGTTACCTATTTTTCCTTATAAGTTAGCTAAACTAAAGGAAAATGAACATAATGAAATCTTGGATACAGTTAAAAAGGTGGAGGTTAACATACCACTGTTGGATGCTATCAAGAAAATTCTCGAGTATGTAATTTTTAAAGAATTGTGCCTGAACTTAAGGATGCTGAAAGAGAAGAGAAAGGTTCTCGATGTTTATCCTGAAGAAAGTGTTGGGAAAGAGTGAGAACCAAAATTCGATTTAGTAGGAATTGGATGATTGAAACATTTCATAGTTAGGTCGAGCAAAATGACGTTAAACAATTGCGCTATTGGGAGGCAACCCAAATGCTTTGTTTTTAATTTTATTTCTGTCTTTTATTTTGTTTCATTTAGTTTATTTTATTTTCATTTTTTGTGTTTTTAATGAAGAAGTTCAATTTTTTTTTGGAAGGAGATTAATTTTTATAAGTTGTTGCCACGCTTTACTTCCAACAACCTTCTGATTTTGTTGTTGCAGATGCCTTTTTTTTTAAAATGACTTCTTCACTTTGAGATGTATTGGTTCACAACTTCCAACATAGGGGAGTTTCACTTCTTTGTCCACCATCACCTTTAACCATCTCAGTCCGGCTTGCTCACACACCAGGGGAATTTTCTTTTCTTTTAAGCTCTTTTGTAAGCATTGTATTTTGATATACATTAAGGACAATGTAAGGTTTAGTTGTGGGGGAGATATTTTATACATGATTTTATTTGTTAGATTGTTTTCATTTGCTATGTTTTTGAAAACTAATCTTTCATCATCAGATCATGTTTCTTGGATGTTTGATAGTTTTGCCTCGCATCGCATCACAACGGTCATTGCGTCTCTTTAGGATATCTCCTCTTATGATGGTCCTGCTACAGTTCATCTGGGTAATGGTAACTCTCTACATATATATCATATTAGCCGATACACAGTTCCCACGGCTACCAAACCTCTTTCTCTCACAAATGTCTTATGTGTTCCTTAGTTACATACAAATTTAATATTGGTTTCTAAATTATTTCAGACTAATCATGTGTTTGTTGAATTCTTTGACTCTTATTTTCTTGTTAAGGATCGGCTTATGGGAACTCCTCTTCTTCGAGGCAATAAAATTGGTGGTGTCTACTATGCTCCAAGATCCTTTTATCCCCAAGTCAACTTCGTCGATTGCTTGTCTGTGCATCAACTGCATCACAAGTTTTGTCATTCATCCAATAAAGTGTTAGCCTCTATATTATGCACTTGTAATATATCTTATAACTCAACTAGTTTGAAAAAATTTTATTGTTCTTCTTGTCTTATTAATAAGAATCATAAATTGCCATTTAGTCAAAATACTATATCAAGCCCTCGTCCTCTTGAATTACTTTATTCTGATGTTTGGAGCATTAAACATATATGATCTTATGATGAATATTCATATTATGTGGTGTTTGTTAATCACTTTACCAAGCATATTTGGTTATACCCGATGAAGAAAAAATCTAATGTTACGATAATATTTACTCAATTTAAAAGGCTTGTTGAATGTTTTTTTTCATCAGACCATTGTGTCTCTATTCTCTAATAATGGAGGTGAGTTTGTTAAGCTCTTGCCCATTTTGAATTTGGAAGGTATTTCACACTTAACTTCACCACCTCATACTCCAGAACACAACGAGACTGCTGAATGGAGACATCATCGCATAGTAGAGACTGATCTCTCTCTATTTCACTTTGCATCTCTCCCAACAGAGTATTAGCCTCATACTTTTTCAGGCAACTTTTTATCTCATTAATCGGATGCCAACACCGATACTGGATAATATGTCGCCTTACTTTCTACTTTATCAATAAGCATCGAGCTATGACAAATTTCAACCATTCATATGTTTGTGTTTTCCTTGGCTACGACTATACACGAATCATAAACTTGAGCCACGGTTCGCTGAATGTGTTTTCCTTGGATACTTTATGATGCAACATGCTTATAAATGCCTAGAACCGAACACTAACAGAATCTATGTCTCTCGCCATGTTTGGTTTGTTCCTCACATTTTTCCTTTTGCTACACGACGCGTCCTCCTTGTGCCATGACATCCTCTTCTAGTATTGTTTCCCACTATATCGTCATCACCTTCCACACCTCTCTTGTTTGCTATGTCACGACAACCTGATTCTTCCATTGCTACACCAGCTTCCTTATTTAATATACCACGACAACTTGATGATCTCATTGCCACACCAGCTCCCTTGGCTAATCTACCACGACAACCTGATGATCCAATTGCCACACCAGTTCCCTTGGTTGATTTGCCACAACAAGATGTATCCCTTGATTTTCCACAGCATGAATCTCCGCAACAAAGAGTTCGCCGGCAAAATCCGAGGTACTTTGGTCCTTTTTTTTAATGCTACTACATGTCATCCTTTGCCTTCTACATTAGAGCCAAAGACTATTACCCGAGCTCTCAAAGATCTATTATGGAGACAAGCATGGAAGATGAGTTTACTGCCTTGCTACGCAACCATACATGGGATCTTGTTCTACAATCTACGCAATCTGTCATAGGGTGCAAATGGGCATTCCGTGTGAAATGGTGTGTTGATGGCTTTGTTGATCAATACAAGCCAGATTGGTAGCGAATGGATATTCTCAAGAAGTTGGTCGCGACTATTTTGAGACTTTTAGTCTTGTGATAAAACCTGTTACGGTGCGTATTATTTCACTCTTGAACTACATCATGCATGGCCCTTTAAGCAGCTTGACATTAATAATGCCTTTTTAGATGGCACCTTACATGAGAAAGTCTATCTAGAACAACCTCTAGGATATGTTGACTCTACAAAATCATCTTATATTTGTCAGTTGCATTAAGCCTTGTATGGACCTAAGCAGCCCTAAGGGCATAGTATATTGAATTCCCTCAATTTCTTCTTCACTTTGATTTTACGAAATCAAAGGTGGATCCCTTTTCATCTATAATCCAAGGGGAGTTATTTTGTACTTTCTAGTCTACGTGGACGATATTGTGCTTACTGGTAATAATACTGACTTCATTATTTACTTCAGCAACTTATTATCTACGAAGTTTGCTCTGAAGGATATGGGCTTGCTCAGTTATTTTCATGGCATTGAGGCTATTTCTCATCCAACTGGGTTGTTTTTATCTCAGGTGTAATACATCTCTGACATCTTGACTCAGTTTTACATGAAAAATGCCAAGAAAATTTCCACACCTATGTCATCTTCCGACAAACTACCTCTGTCAGAGCCATCCACGACACTTAATATCTCCAGTTATTGACGATTACTTGGCCTCCTTCAATATTTCACACTTACTCGTCTGGATATTGCCTTTGTCATGAATTGTCTGTCACAATACATACATAGTCCTTCACTTGCACAATAAAAATCAGTTAAGCGCAACATACGTTATCTCAAAGGTACATTATGCTATGGCATTCTTTTTTTGCTCGGCATCTTCACTTTATCTCACTGCCTTTGCCGATGTAAATTGGGGTGGATCCTCTAAGGACAGCAGATCCACTACTAGATACATTATTTATCTTGAATCTAATCTTATTTCTTAGAAGTCAGCTCGTTAGAAAATGGTTTCTCGTTCCTCCGCGGAAGCTGAATATTGCTAAAGTGCTATAGGTTCAACATCTACTTCAAGAAATTGGCGTGACATTAAAAAACCCGCCATCTCTCTTTTGCGACAGTCTCAGTGCCACATATGTTTGCGAAAATTCAGTATTTCATTCTCATATGAAGCATCTTGCATTTGATTACTTCTTTGTTTGTGGCTTAGTTGATGTGGGTTCACTACTTGTTCAACATGTTCCCTCCAAAGCTCAGATTGCATACACTCTCACCAAACCGTTTGGTCAGAATCTCTTCATTCATTTTCGGTCCAAGATTAGCGTTTCCAATAGATCTTCTGTCTTGCGGGGGCGTATCAAAGATAAAGATGAGATAAGATAAATCTTAATCAATATCATTCAAATATTATATTATATTATATTATATATTTAAATCTAATTGTAATCTTATATATACTCGAATTGTAAATATTATAGATCATGAATTATATAAATCATTTACATATAATAGTTATTTTTTGTAAATTTCTACTAAACCCTTTATTATTTTTTGTTTTCAAGATGGTTTTGCTGCTCTGAGATCAAACATTTATCTCACTTCCCTCTAGCACTTGATTTCCATTAGTATGTAAAGGAAGATTGAAGAGGGAGATCAAACGGTAATGTTTTTTTAAAGAACATTTGTTTGAAAACTAATTAGGGGATTTCCTTTCTGAATGTTTGGAGGGGGGGGGGGGGGGGGGGGCAGAACGAAACATTGTCGGGATATTATCTAAAAAGTATAATGCAAAAAAAAAAGTACTTAATGTTTAACTGAGTAATTTTTTTGGCCCATTTTTTAAAAATAATTTAGTTTTTAAAGTTTTATTTTGTGTTAAAATGACCATTTTGCGAATGAAAATTGTTAGTCAACTAACGGTAAATGATTTGAAATAATCGGTCAAAAAATAATTTTATAAGATTGTATAAAATATAAAATATTTTTCTTTTGACGTGTTAGTCTATCAAGTCATTGTTTATCGTCAGTTGACTAACCGTTTTTATTCACAAAGGGATTATTTCGACCATAAATAAATCACTGAGGTCTAAGTTGCTTCAAAAATATAGAGTTCAAATTGACTATTCAGTTAAATGTTAAAAGCATTTTTCGACATTATGCCTATTAAAAAAAAGGTTGTCCTAAGCTAAGACAGCTGAGTTCCAAAATAGTTTTATATGTATTCTTCAGATTCAGGTATCCATTAAACATTGTGTTGAAAACGACAACTCAAGTTCTTTCCTTTAACCTCTGCTATAATTTTTCTTTTTAATTATGCAGTGAATCTAATAACTTTTACATTTTATATAACATATTGTATTAATCTTTGAAATTTAATATATACTTGATAATTTAAACTGTTGTTTCCTAGATTTACATTAATAAAAAACGAAAATTACACGTATATGCATATTCTAATATCCATATTGCTGATTTAAATCTGCTAAAAAGTATTGTTGAATAATCAGACTGTAGTATCACCAACTCAATATTTTTTTTAATCAAATATTTAATCGTTTTTTAAGAAATTTTTAATATATATATTTTACATGAGAGCTTCTTAGGATTTTACATGCTTATTTAACCAGTCAACCAAAAGCATATGGAAGAAGAAGATAAAATGTTATAATATATTGTATTAATATATATATATATATATCATATACCAGTTTTATCATACACGCAACAACAACAAAATTAACATAAAATGATAAAATTATAACTGATTATAGATTTATATACAAATTTATCGGTCTTTGTATTCATTTCTTAGAAAGTAAATTTTAAGGATAAACTACAAATTTCATCACTCAACTTTACTCTCATTTCTATTTAGGTCACTCAACTTTTAAAATTTTTAATTTGATAACTCAACTTTGGACATTAAATTTTTGGGTAAAATACAAAAATCATCACTCAACTTTAATTTTTTTAATGTAATAATTAAACTTTTGAATTGCTCATGTTTTGGACACTCTAGATTATTCTATTATTATTTTGGTATGACATGGCATTCTTAATATTATTAAATATAAAAATAATTTAAAATAAATAAAAATACTATTTTATTATTATTAAATTTAAAATTATTTAAAATACATCGTCGCTTGTTGTCACTATCGGCCTTCGAAATCGACAGTCGTTTGATCCCAAATTGCACGAGGAGACTCATTTTGACACGTTGAGTCCGAATTTGATGGTTGTTTCACTAGAAAATGTCTCGAAACTCGTGAATCTCGACCGAAGCATTTTGGTTTCCTCACTTTTGACCTTTTTTCGTGAACTTCGGAGTATTTTCGACAAAATGGAGGTCGGATTCGGACTTGTAGGGTCGAGACGAAGTGACCGGTGAAATATGGAACCGAACAGCCACCATCTACGATCGTCGGTGGTGTCATCCTATGACGGCGAACAATTGGGTTTATTTTTTATTTTAAATTATTTTTATATTAAATAATAATAAAAATGTCATGTCATACTAATATAATAATAAAATAATCTAGAGTGACAAAAAAAGAGTAATTCAAAAGTTTATATATTAAATTAAAAAAAAATAAAATTAAGTGACCAAAATAGAAGAGAAAAGTGATGATTTTTGTATTTTACCCTAAATTTTTTAGCCACTTTACCGTTATATTAATAAGTCAGTTATGACATAGTTTGTTTTATGCATATTTAAGCCAAATAGGCTTAGAGGTCATAAGTTAGAGTAAAAAAATAAAATATATGTTTAAAGATTTTAAATCTCTAACTCTAACCTCCTCCATAACCCAATTTTTGTATCCAATTCCTACCTTGTTGCTTTAACCATTCTTTTTGGAGTGCCAAATCTTTGAATAATCTCTTCGAGGAATCGTCGATTTTACCATTAATTCCCCGCAAAATATTTTCCCTGGTGAAATAATTACTGCTACCTTGCTTCTCGTGCTTCGGAGTTTCGGCTCTCGGTTTCTTGTGATGAAAGGCTTGAAATTTCTCATCAATTTCAAACTCACAATCGGAAACCTCGGTAATGGTGGCATCGTCGTTTCCATTACAAGGTTGAGTTGGGTTCACCCAATTACCGTGTTTCCAAAATCTCAAAAAAATTAGAGGAGGAATCTAAAGAGAAAATGGGTGAATGTTTAGGGTTTCTCCCTCAGTGGGGGCATTTTAGCTGTTTAAAAAACTCTTGAAAAAGGACTTTGCACTTCCTTTGATGACAGGAAATTAAAATATTCACTTTTACAAGATTCGAACAAGAAAGGGATAAATAGCTTATTTAGCTTTGCAGCCTTTGTTTTTCAATAGATATGTAAGAAAGGGATAAATCATGAAAAAAGAAAATTCAAAAAAATGCAAGGGAAAATAAAGTGAAAAGAGAAGAAAGTAAATGAAGAGTTATATTGTTGATAGAAAATCGGTTAAGCAAAATCATGTACCTAACAAAGAGGAGGAAGATGGGGATTATAAGCAGGATGGAAAAGAAAGAGGAAGAAAAAGATATGGGAAATGGGAAATTTTATTTTTTAAACTTTTATATGGACTCGTTTTGATTTGTCATCAAATCATCTGTCATGTCATCACACCGTTTATGATTTAACGGCCGAGTGATCTAAAACGTCGCAATGTCAAAGTTGAGTGATCAAATTGAAAATTTTCAAAGTTCAGTGATCAAAATAAGAATAAGAGTAAAGTCGAATGATGAAATTTGTAATTTACCCAAATTTTAATTATATTTTTAAGATTATATACAGGTAGACAAACACATTATCGTATTAATATTAATTACTATCTTTTTTAAAATAAAATATTTTAATTTATTTTTTAAACTAAATTAGGAATTTATCAACCCCTACTCCAACTCAAAGAAATAAGTCTTGCCTCCCAAAATGTTTTGTATGATAACACTTTAAGTCCCTCTAATTTAGATACTAGTCAAATTAAATTTTATTTTCTTCAAACTTTAATTTAACTGTTTAATAAGTTTCAATTTTTTAAGTTTAATATTTGGACCCGTCCAATATTAACTCCCAATTTCATCTCTGTCTATAATAATATAGATGAATAAAGATTATTTGCTAGGTTGTCAGCTATTTAATTAAAGATATAGTTAAGGGGAGATGGATGTTTTATTTACAAATTTTAAATTTAATTCTATCTAGAGTGGAAGAAAAGGAAGAGGATCTTTGTAGGCCTAGAACTCATAAATTAAAAAAAATATAAGGGATTAAAGATGAGTAGTCTGGCCAACCAACTAAATATAATTGTTCAGAAAGGGTTGTTTCTCAAACTTTATAATATTAATTCATTGAATACATATCCAAATCGTGGACAAAGTTTATTATTAAAAAAAATCAAAGCTATGTATGTAATCGGGAATCCATTTTTTTAATTTAATAAAATATAAAAAATATTTTATTATTATTATTATGTTAAAATTTTGACGTGAAAATAATTATTTTAAAAATTTTGAAGTAAAAATTATAAATTTACTATATACTTATTAATACCAAAATTATATGCATATAATGAATTCTCAATTGATCACACACACACACAAAAAATCAACGATCTAGAGTTTGAGAAAATTAATAAGATCACATGGATGCTGAAAAGGATTTAAATTAGCAGGGCAATTGTGGTGAAAGGGAAAATGTCATGTATCCATGAAGGATTGTGGATGGAAATTTCTATAATTATCTTGTTTACGAAAGGGAAAAGATGATTCCTTTGAATAGAAAAAAGTCATAAAGTCATACTGAATTTTTATTTGTGGTTTTTTTTTTTTTTGAAGTAATTTAGGTTTCAACATTTTATTTTGGGTTAAAATAATTTCTATATAGATAAAAATTATTAGTCAACCAACGATAAATGACTTGAAATGATACGACAAACCTACATGGAAGTACACGTTGTGATACCGGTGTCATATAGGCAAATATGTTAACTTTACATAATGACACATCAATCAAAAAATAATTTTATAAAATTGTATAAAATATAAAAGAAGTAACTCCCAATTTCATCTCAATTTTAAGTTGTTCACCATCAATTAACTAACAATTTTTATCCGCAGAGGAGATATTTTGACTCAAAATAAATCGTTGCTTAAAAAAATAAGAATAAGGAACAAAGTGACAATTCAGTCAAACTTTAGGGACAATTTTTTGTGTTTGATATTACAATCTGTTTACAAGAAATGAAAATTACAATCTGTGTTATTGGGTTGCCATTAAATTTGTTGGTGTTTGATATTAATTTCTTAAAAGTCCAGAGGAATGAGCCATAAAAGCTGTTGAGGGGTTCTTTCTCTCCAAATGCAATGAATGAAATCGCTTCTTCTTCTCTGCAGATTTGTTAATTGCAATAACATTTACTGTCATTTTTTCCTGGCTCCAATTTACACAATCCTTCAATTCCATCTACCTTGATTTAGTTAAGCTTTAATTAACACCCCCATCTTCTCTCGCTTTATATATTTTCTTTTGCTTCATTCCCCTCACCACTTTCCCTTCCCCTTAGATTATTTCTTCAACAACTTTTCAGGGTTTCTGCTTAGCTTAGCTAGGTCAAAGTTATTTGGCCTTCAAGGTGACTCATGTTTCAGATTTTTCAATTGTTATATTTTGTGTTTTTGGTTTTTCTAACATGCTCCATTCACGTTTAAATTTATACGTAGGAAGCAGAAAGATGAGCCGCAGGAATGGACCCAAGCTTGAGTTGAAGCTTAACATATCGCCACCGAGAGTGGAATCGCCGGGCCTATCGGCAACAGTGTCACCGAGCTCATGCGTGTCATCGGAGATGATACAGGATGTTGACGTCGGACACTTGAGAAGCCCCGAGGCGACATCCATGGTTCTGGTGGGGTGCCCCAGGTGCTTGATGTACGTTATGCTTTCAGAGGATGACCCTAAATGCCCCAAATGCAAGAGCGCCGTTTTGCTTGATTTCCTTCATGACACTGCCGCCACCACAACCACCAGGAGGGGCTGAGCAGATGTCTTAGTTTAGGTCTGGTTTTTCGGTTTGTTCCTTGTTTAGCAGATGACTATGTAAACTGGGTTTAACTGCAACTGCCCAAATTTTCTTATATATTATATTGTTGGGCAAAACAAAGATGAAATGGTAAGTTTAACCGAGTTCAAAGTGAAAAATTACTTGAATCCCCTGAATCAGAAGGGTAAAAATCCCATGACAAAAAGGTTAGACTTGAGAATAGGACTGTTCTAGTATATTTGCTTGTCTTTGGCCCACAGGGACATGATTGGTTTCTCAGTTCTCACATATCTACATTGCAATTGCATACAGAATGGGGCCTAAACGGAAATCATAAGAGAAGGGGAGTGAGGTTTTTGGTAGTTCCATGAAGGAAATGTTAGTTCTTCTGAGGGGAAACCACTAGATATGAAACAATCAAGTAAAAACCAAAAAGTTTCAATAAAGAGCTTGAGAACTAAAGAGCATTGTAATATTGGCATGAGGTGCTAAGAAGCTTTACATATTTGCCACAACAAGAGAAACTTTGATAGTTAGTACATAAAATATGCATAATACCAATACTTACGCTGATAATATTACTAAATCTATTTATAGAAAGGAAAATGCAGGATATCATTTTGATTCTAGCAGTATAGCATATGTTCTGGAAGATTACCTTTAGATCTTTATCTTGTAAAATCCCAAAACCATATAACAATGTAGGGCCACAATGCTGAGGCTCTCCGAACTCAGAAGGCATAAAATATGCAGTCACAAAATTTACAAAGTTTCTCAGAGGTGATCCAGTTCCCCCCATCCACTACTGCTTCTGATATACTTGTCAACAATACCAAATTCTTTATTTTGTGCAACTCGTCTGGCGTAGTTCTCAGTTGAAATGGGACCTTTCTTCAATCTCCTGTAGTAGATTATCTCCCAAGGCCACAAGCAGGCAGCACCGAAGTAATCTTCTGCAGATTCATTTTCATTTGGAGGTTCTAGGCCATAATGCTTCATGACCATACACAATTCCTCTGGTGATATGCTTGTAGAGCGCACAGAGGTATCTGAATCAGTTTCTACAGGTTGTACCATCACATCCTCTGTTGTCATTGCATCAAAATCTCGACTACCCTTTATCTCTCCCAAGTTCTCTGGAGACAAACTCTCATCGGCAGGTGCACTTTTCTCTGAAAGTGGTGTACTTGGATTTTTAACTTGAGGCACTGACCTCTGTGTCATATGATTATGACAATTACCTCCCTGCATAGCTTGGTCCTTTTCCACTTCACTTTCTACTTTGGCAGATGAACCGGCATTTTCAATAGTCACTGGAGCCACGCTGTTTTCAAAATTTGCATTCTCCAAATGAACATCACCTCCAACCATAATCCCCTTGGATTCAGGTGTGTTAGCCTTATCCAAAGAGCCTTTCAAATTAAATTTCCCCTTGGCGGACAATGATGCTGAATACCTACCAAGTGATACAGGCGAAGAGAAGGATGTTAGAGAATTTGACCGTGAACTAGATTGAGAACTTCTGGATCTAGAATACTGTGATATTGAACTCAACCTTAGATTTTTAGATGACGAACGTGCTCTGGATGATATGGATCTTGATCTAGACTTCGAAATTGACCTTGGCATATGTCTTTGAGGAGTTCCACCTCTCCTCCTACTTCGATTCTTTCCTTCAGAGTCATTTTCCCAAGCCCTATCTGTTTCCTTTCCAACAAAGGAGCTTCCATTCTCTATCAATCTCCCACTCTTTCCTGAACCGAATGCTTTTCTGGCATCCTGGAATCTATTTGTTCTTCGGGGATCCTTATCTTGCTGCAACTTTGCCCAAGAACTGGATCCAAGTCTGGAGGAATATCTTCCAGAAGTAATTTCATGGGGACAGTTACGCATTTTGTGACCCAGGGCACCGCAGCTGTAACAAGCTTGCAGCAGTTTTGCATCCTTAGGATGGTTCAGAGTCTCTTCACCTATCAGCTCTGTCGCTATTCTCTCTTGTTGGCTTTGTTCAGCAGGATAACCACTGTAATACACAATTTGATGGTTTTCATTGTCAGCTTTCCTGTCATAACCTACATAGCGGTCAAACTCCATTTCATTCTCAATGTCATTACCATTAGAATGATCATGACGTTGCCCATCCCACCTATCATCCATTTCATGCTCAATGTCATTACCATAATTGTCTTCCCTTATAAATTGTTTAACATGGTCTTGATGGTAGTCTATATCCGCATTAAGCCTGTCAGCAGAATTAAGCCCAGTATCACAACACTCAGTTTGTTCAATACTCGTCTTACAATCTGGATGAACATTTAAATCAAAATTTCTACTACCATAATCTCCACCTCTAGCGGAACTCCTCATTCTATGTGGCTCACGGTCATAGGTCTGATCAGCCCTAGCAAAATTTTTTAAAGGTCTAGGCTGTTTATTTGACCATGTGAGAGTTAATGGCTTCCCACAGATATTTCTTCCTTGAAGCGCTCTCAAAGCTTTCTGTGCATTTGGAGGGTAGTCATACACAACAAACCCATAGCCATCTTTCAGATTCACATTGCATCTTCCAAACCTTTCAAAAACACGCTCAAGTTCATCCCTACGAGTGTGAGATGATAGATGACCAATATACAAAGACATCTGCAGCAAAGGAAAAAACAATTTAGACACGGACATCACGAACGTAGCATTCTGCCTCAGTCTCAGGAATAAATGACACTAAATAATGTATCATTCTGCCCCTTACATGGGTAGAAAGGAGATGTTTGTTATACTGCCTTAATGTGTAAGCTGTAAACATCATTCAATTCAAATACATGCACGGCCAACAATAATTGTGATAAAAGACATAGTTATCCAAAAATTCAACAAACACCAAACACTCCTAAGTTTAGCATCTCCTGTAATCTACTGCATACACCAGAGAAAAAGGAAGCGTAAAATATGTATCACTTAAGTATGGGAGCATACGAAAATTCCATTGCATAAACCTGAAGAAGTATAGTTGAATGCGATAACATATTCAAACTTGTAGAACGTTTACGAGTTTGATTGGATTTTCCGAAAGGTGGCCCTTTAACAGCTACAATTATGAAGTTTTGGTTAGTTCTCCCTAATCCACACTTTATATTAAACAGCAGAGAAGGAACAAGAAAATAAGAATTTAATCCAACCCCCATAAAAAATAACTAAACTTTACCATTCACTTGAAGCAAGCATTTAGCAAAAAAACGGGAAAAAAATATACAGAAGAAAAGGTTTCTATTCTCAGAGGCACTTCATCGAACATTTAATACGCAAAAACAATAGCATCAAATAAAGTTTAGAAAACCCATACGTGCAAAACAGTGGGGAACAAAAAAAATTGAAAAAGAAATGCATTAAAAGCGGGGAAAAGAGGCGGAGACAAACAGTCAGTTTTGGGTGAAAATCTGTCTTTCCCTTTGTTGGAACGCAGGGGCGTGATCTGGTATTCAAGTCTTTGAGTGGACTTTACATACTCTGGCCCGAACAATATCCCTGCTCCTTCCCCTTTATGGTCAACGGATTTCAAGTAGGGGCGTTGATTTTCGGATTCGGACAGTATTCGATCCGAAAAAATCAAATATTTGGGTTTTGGATAGGTAAATTGTGAAGTATCCGAAATATTTAGATTTTAAAATTTTCAGATCGGGTATCCGATTCTTTTAAATTAATAATAAATTTATTTAAACAAAATATAATAATATCAAATAAATAAATAAATAATAGTAAAAAATTAATAATATATATGATAATAAAAATGATAATATTAAAATTATCCTAATAAATATAATAAAATAGAAAAAATATTATATAATAAGTACACTAATTATTGGAAAAATAATAGTAGTGTTTTATAATAATAAAAAATATACAATGCAATAAATAAATGAAAAAACTAAGGGGAAAACAAAAAAAACATGCTAATGGATCAAATTGAATAAAATTAGAGATTGAAATGGTCAAAATAGTAACTATACAAAATTAGACTACAGTCAAAAGATGAAGAACTAAAATAACAATTAATCCCATTATAACAAAAAAAACCCTTTATTTTTTAAAATTTTCAAATAGCTCGAAACTCAAAATATATCGATTCGTATTTAATCTGATTATACAATTTTTTTTGAATATCTGAAAATCAAAAAACGAATCGAATCATAAATGGATGGATTGAATTATTTTGAACAACCCTAATTTCAAGTTCGAAAGGTGACCTCAGCCACTATTTTTTTTGTTAAATTCTTTAGGGCAAACTAATTGGATATGATCATGGGGTGCATCGTTCGTTTTATTGTTAGTAAATTATTTTAGTTAATCGATAAATTTGAATTATTTAATTTTCGATTTCAAATGATACCAACTAAAGGTATAATTGATTGTCCGGTAAATTATAATATTTGATTTGAATAATAATTTTTTATTTCGCTGGTTAAAAGTATCAAATTTAATAATATGACAAATTTATCCAATAATAAAATGGTCTTTGATGTGTCAAGCATTATCAATTGATCATTGTAGATCCAAGATGTTGGTCTTACGAGACTGGATCGTAATCCTTAATTGTCCTACGCTACTTGACCAACGGGCCACATGAGTCCAACAAGCTCATAAACAAATTTTGCGTTGTGTGATTTTAATAACTAATTTCGTAAACTCTCAAGCCACTAATTTTTTATTAAATTCATAGAAAAATTATAATTATAATACATTTAAGAAAAAAGAATATTTAGATTAAACAACCTAAAATAATTTTTACAACCCAAAAACAAAGAAAAATGAAAACTTTTATAGAGATAACCATACCAACAAAATTTAGCAGCCTTTCGAATCTCCTTGTCTATGTCCAAACGAGACGCTTAAAGAAGGAAGAAGGAAAAAAGAGTGGTGCGCGATCCAAGTTGTCAAGCAAAAAGTACCGCTAACCAGAACTAATTTCATCGGCAAACAACCATCAACCGAGTGGGGACATAACTTTCCAAGTGACCACCGACAAAAACATAAATCAGAAACTAGTGCTGATTGAATCTCTGTGCGAACAACAATCGATCGCTAGGGTATGTTGAAACATGCCACAAATACAGATGAATCAAACCACAAAACAAAAATAAATACATGTCATAAGGACAGGGAAAAAAGCGTGTCACAAGAACAGAAAATAAGATTCTTATTAAAATAAAAATAAAAAAACTAATAGATCCGTTGGTCGACAACTAATACTAAAATTGATTGTCGACCACCGATCAAAAGGATTGATCAAAGTAAAAAACGATTAGGGTTGAAGGAATTTTGTTAGTGAAGAGCGGCTAGGGTTGAAGGAGTTTTTTCTAAATTCTCTTATTAAATTATTTCGAATTATAACCAAATAGATAGATTGTCCGTAAACTCTCTTCTAAAGCTTTAAAAATAGAATATAATATAAAACATATTAATAAATTCAATTATATATAATTATATTGCCAATTGAATTTAGCTTGATGAATATTGTTATAGGTATAACAGATAAGAAAATGTAAGATTAAATATGCTTAATACTATGTAACATTCCTCCGTTCCATTAATTTTATTTCATATTGACTTTTTTTGGTCAAATTTTTTAAATTTTGACCTATTATTATATAAAATTTATTATTGAGAAAAATATAAAAAAATATATTTTATAGACATTCAATCAAGTAGTTTTAAAATATATAGTTTATAAAATTTAATTGTTTAAAATATTTAGAACAATCATAGTCATTTAAAAACTTTAACTTTTAAAAAGTTAATAAGGGAAAAAAATAATGGGACGGAGGGAGTATTCAATTTAAGGAAAATTGTATATTTAGTACCCAATTATGTCTATGTTACTATTTTAATACCTCAACTATTATTTTCAACAAAATAGTACATGAGATTACGTTTTTATCTATTTTGGTACCCTTGATAGTTAAAATTGTTAAAAACTAACAGAGATGGTAATGTAGCATGATATAATCACAGATTTAGTCCAAAATACTTATATATATATATATATATATATTATCAATTTAGTCCAAAATCCATTAATTTAAAACGTCGTATTAATTTTGAATGAAATTTATCGCATCCATTCCCACCCTTAGTATTCTCTTCAGTATCCCGATCGTGGAGTTTTGATCCTTTAATGGATCCTACATTAGCCCCCATTGATTTGTAAATCTTAAAGTTTTGATTGTCTCTAGCGTGTTTTTTAAACTCCAAAATCCAAAAAAATATTCAACTAGAAGAACAAAAACGAAGAATTTACAATTTTAATCTAAAAATTAAAATAATATTTAAATTTATAGAATTTTAGACTAAATTAATAGATTGTATAAGTTTTTAGACTAAAATTGTTGTTAACCTAAGCCATGTCACAATTTTCGTTAATTTTAAATGGCGAATGTACCAAAGCATAACAAAAACATAACATTAGGTATTATTTTACTAAATATAATAGTTAGGATACTAAAATAATAATACAGGCATAGTTAGGTATTAAATATATATTTTTCCCTTGAGTTAAATAGTGGAGAAGAATTTGAGTGATGTAGGCATTGTATAAAAATATTTTGTTACAATAATTTCATATACAAATGTTTGAATACGATTACAATCAAACATTGCCTTCTTTTATGACCGTAGGTAACTTTTTTTTGGGTAAACTACTGCAGGGGTCACTTACGTTTAGCGTCTGTATAGAGTTAGTCACCACTTTTGAAAAGTGCCTATTAGTAGTCCTCTACGATTTAATGTGTAAATACTTGGTCACTCCAACGTTAACTCCGTTAGTCCCCTAACGGATTGCTGATGTGGCGAAAGTAAAATAAGGATAAATTACTACAATAGCCATTAAAATTTATCTCATGTACATTTTTTCTCCTCAATTTAAAAAAGTAAACATTATAGTCACTAATAAAAATGTTTCTTTATAATTTCACCCTTAAATTTTTAAAAATTCATTATTCAATCCTAAAACTTTACAATCAATTAACACAATAATATTATAAATGCTTAGATGAAAAATAGGTGCCCAAAGTATACCCTTTGAAACTTAGGTGCCCAAATTGCTCCTATTTAATAACTCAAACTTAAAAATTTAGTCCACTAACTACTAAAAAATTCGAGTTATTGGAATTTCTATTTTATAATTCAAACTTTATTTTGAATTTTTGAGTCGAGTTTATGAAATTATGAGTCGAGTATTTTCACATCAAACCAAAAAATTTAATTTTTTCGAGTCAAGTCGAGTTATTAGAATTTCTATTTTATAATTCAAACTTTATTTTGAATTTTTGAGCCGAGTTTATGAAATTATGAGTAAAGTATTTTCACATCAAACCAAAAAATTTAATTTTTTCGAGTCAAGTCGAGTTATTGGAATTTCTATTTTCTAATTCAAACTTTATTTTGAATTTTTGAGTCGAGTTTATGAAATTATGAGTCGAATATTTTCACATCAAACCTAAAAATTTAATTTTTTCGAGTCAAGTCGAGTTATTGGAATTTCTATTTTATGATTCAAAAAAAATTAAATTTTTAGGTTTGATGTGAAAATACTCGACTCATAATTTCATAAACCCGACTCAAAAATTCAAAATAAAGTTTGAATTATAAAATATAAATTTCAATAACTCGACTTGACTCGAAAAAATTAAATTTTTAGGTTTGATGTGAAAATACTCGACTCATAATTTCATAAACTCGACTCAAAAATTCAAAATAAAGTTTGAATTAGAAAATAAAAATTCCAATAACTCGACTTGACTCGAAAAAAATTAAATTTTTAGGTTTGATGTGAAAATACTCGACTCATAATTTCATAAACTCGACTCAAAAATTCAAAATAAAGTTTGAATTAGAAAATAGAAATTCCAATAACTCGACTTGACTCGAAAAAATTAAATTTTTAGGTTTGATGCGAAAATACTCGACTCATAATTTTATAAACTCGACTCAAAAATTCAGAATAAAGTTTGAATTATAAAATAGAAATTCCAATAACTCGACTTGACTCGAAAAAATTAAATTTTTTGGTTTGATGTGAAAATACTCTACTCATAATTTCATAAACTCGACTCAAAAATTCAAAATAAAGTTTGAATTATAAAATAGAAATTCCAATAACTCGACTTGACTCGAAAAAATTAAATTTTTTGGTTTGATGTGAAAATACTCGACTCATAATTTCATAAACTCGACTCAAAAATTTAAAATAAAGTTTGAATTATAAAATAGAAGTTCCAATTACTCGACTTGACTCGAAAAAAATAAATTTTTAGGTTTGATGTGAAAATACTCGACTCATAATTTCATAAACTCGACTCAAAAATTCAAAATAAAGTTTGAATTATAAAATAGAAATTCCAATAACTCGACTTGACTCGAAAAAATTAAATTTTTTAGTTTGATGTGAAAATACTCGACTCATAATTTCATAAACTCGACTCAAAAATTCAAAATAAAGTTTGAATTATAAAATAGAAGTTCCAATAACTCGACTTGACTCGAAAAAATTAAATTATTTGGTTTGATGTTAAAATACTCGACTCATAATTTCATAAACTCGACTCAAAAATTCAAAATAAAGTTTGAATTATAAAATAGAAGTTCCAATGACTCGACTTGACTCGAAGAAAATTAAATTTTTAGGTTTGATGTGAAAATACTCGACTCATAATTTCATAAACTCGACTAAAAAATTCATAATAATGTTTGAATTATAAAATAGAAATTCCAATAACTCGACTTGACTCGAAAAAATTAAATTTTTAGGTTTGATGTGAAAATACTCAACTCATAATTTCATAAACTCGACTCAAAAATTCAAAATAAAGTTTGAATTATAAAATAGAAATGCCAATAACTCGACTTGAATCAAAAAAAATTAAATTTTTTGGTTTGATGTGAAAATACTCTACTCATAATTTCATAAACTCGACTCAAAAATTCAAAATAAAGTTTGAATTATAAAATAAAAATTCCAATAACTCGAATTTTTTAGTAGTTAGTGGACTAAATTTTTAAGTTTGAGTTATTAAATAGGAGAAATTTGGGCACCTAAGTTTCAAAGGGTATACTTTGGGCACCTATTTTTCATCTAAGCATTTATAAT
This sequence comes from Hibiscus tridactylites, assembly GCA_958450335.1. Classification (NCBI taxonomy): domain Eukaryota; kingdom Viridiplantae; phylum Streptophyta; class Magnoliopsida; order Malvales; family Malvaceae; genus Hibiscus; species Hibiscus tridactylites. Next base: position 13,155,578 of record OY288288.1, read on the forward strand.
ATTATTGTGTTAATTGATTGTAAAGTTTTAGGATTGAAAAATGAATTTTTAAAAATTTAAGGGTGAAATTATAAAGAAACATTTTTATTAGTGACTATAATGCTTACTTTTTAAATTGAGGAGAAAAAATGTACATGAGATAAATTTTAATGGCTATTACAGTAATTTATCCTTATTTTACTTTCGCCACATCAGCAATCCGTTAGGGGACTAACGGAGTTAACGTCGGAGTGACTAAGTATTTACACATCGGAAACGTAGATGACTACTAATAAGCACTTTTCAAAAGTGGTGACTAACTCTGTATAGACGCTAAACGTAAGTGACCCCTGCAGTAGCTTATTTTTTTTTTGTTTAAAAGTAACTTTCATAGCAATTAATAAGGGAAACCGCCAAAACAAACGTTACAAAAGAGGAAACTGAACCCTACAAATGAAAAGATAACGGTTACATTAACAGGCAACAAACTCTTTCCAAGAACACCGGCAAAAGAAACAACAGGACAACATAAAAGTAGACAGACTCGATTCAACACCCGATCCTAACACATATTTGACGACGAACAACGTCGATGATCCAACAACGCAAAGAAAATTGAAACAGGGAGTCAAAAACACATCCCTTAACCAAGACGCAACCAAAGGATAAACCATGGCAGGCGTTATCAACAACGATTCAATCAGAATCCACTGGCAAGAACCAAAACATGTCCACCGCCGCTTGCTGACATTGAGAGTCCATCGAAGATACCTAGGAGCTCTATCCAGAGACAGGCTTCCTTCCGACAACGGTAGGTCCTTTTCAAGGCGTGCATCTAGGCAGAACCAACAGGCAAAACAGTGGACTCAGGGATTCCTGCACCTTCTGACCAAACGCAACAAAACTCCTACTAGCAAACAACTCCGAAAACATCTTCACATTAGAGGGCCCTAGATCTTTGGACATGCAAAAAAGAATAAATATTCAAGGGGAAGGTAAGCAGAACACCACTTGTCTCAAACCCTTCCCATCAGAGACAAGTAAACAAGAAGACTTCATATTCCTTCCAGATGATCCCTATTGGAATCATTCGGTTCCAAGAATGGTGCAAATTGTCCAGGATGGGTGTAGCTTGTAACTATTGTTTCCTCATCGTCACTCACTTGAATTTCCTTATTAATGATGAAGTTATCATCAATGCACATTGACGGGACCTTTGTGATTTGTTTTTCGAAAGGAACAATGCCAAGTTCTATCAGTCCCACCTCATCAATCACAATTCTTGAGCGTTCCATAGCAAACTTTCGACGGGCTGCTTTCCTAATCAGAGTTAGCCTTTGCGAACCAAAGGTTTTACCCCTCTTCACATTTTTAATTTCCTTGATGATTGAAGATGTGTTCATGAAGGATGATGGAAATAATGCGGCTTTCAGTAAATCATCATTTGCAGCCCATCCTTTCTCAGCAACACACCAATTGTTTGGTGCCACTTGGACTATTTCACTCGATATCTTTTCTCAGATTTCCCTTCTTTTTGCCTGTCCAAAAGACTCATTGCCGTTCTCTACTCTTTTTTTTACAAGTAGACACTTCCATATCGTCGAAACCTACAAGTATATTACCCCAATTGGCCATCTGATTTGTATCCCTTGCTATAAGATTCTGAGGGGGACTATCCAATGGCTTAAGGATTATGCCAGAATTTCCTACTGTTTGCGAATCCAGGACTTTGCTGAAATTGAGTTCCTTCTCTTCATATGTCATGGAGTTGCCAGCCATCCCAGGCTCCAAAAGAGGAAAAAGAAGGTTGACTTCTCTTGGAACTGATTTGATAGGTGAGGGAACTTTAACCGAGGTAGGATTTAGTTCGAGATTTACCTCGGACTGATCTTACATAGGAGCTTTCAACTTCTTGTCTTTTGCGGCCAAGTGTGGTTCAAAGACAGCTGCCCTGGTACTGGTTCGTGCACGATGATGTCTATGTTTTCCACCGTGGGGAGCCATGAGCCATGGTCCAAACTTCCTAGAGAGCTTGAACAAAAAAGTATCACAACTGCAATCACATTCAACGTGACCAATTCGTCCACATCGAAAGCAAAACCTTCTTTTATGACCATAGGTAAGTTTATATAGCCAAAAAAAACTCATCAATACTCCAAAGTTTTCCGTGCAAGCAACTAACGCATGGGACATAGATCCCTAAAGTTTCTATTTATACCAAATTCATTCGACATACTAACATAAGAATAAGGATAAACAGCAAATGCTTCAACCATAACAAAGTGAGTGGACTAATTTTTTTTCCTCTTTTTGATGCATTGTATTTGTAATATCGTTATTTATAATAAATAAAATTTTTATGGTGTTGCATTGTTTTTGTAATATCGTTATTTATAATAAATGAAATTTTTATGGTGTTCAATAAAATCCAGTTGTCATTGTAAAACCTAACGGTCCATGTTTTATGTTATAAAATAAGCAACTTCATTTTGTTTGGCTTATATCAATTTACAAACTTAATATGAGTCTTAAAAGATGGAGTCGGATATGTCCAATTCAGACTAAATTAGTTCAAAGCAAAGCAATATCCAAACATTTTAACAAAAGGTTCATTTTAGATTTGACAAACAAACATCCGTTCCTAGGTTTTTAAGATGAAGAGAGAATAGGCATTCAAAATTTCAGTCCATATGTTCTATAATAATCACAATGACGCAAACTGAAACAAAAAAAAGAACACATTTTAACACCAAAACTGCTACAAGAATTGCCCTCTTAATGACAACCCTCAAACCTCATGCGCACGAAAATGCAAAAATGCTCACAAACCATAAAACCACACCCTTCTTTTCCAGACTCATACCCCCGTATTATAAATCAAAAACTTGTATTATACACACTCTGCCAAGAAAAGAAATGATGAAAAAAAGGATTCATTTCACTCGTCGGTCTGACGACTCTTTCATGCTCAATAAAAAAAGCTTCGCTGGCCTGCGAGTAACACATAATGCAAAGACAAAACAATGGGCACCTTCTTGGGGAAAAGAATGGTAATGAATTATGCTTCAACACAGACTGGACAGGCATTGCATTCCTTCAAAACCAGAAAGATGCTCGTCAGAATTATGATGAGGAGAGCATGGATTGCAAGGCAATCTGTTGCTGTGGCTGCAAAGATGACCAAGTTGAGGCCAATGTTGCCGCTGGCAATGTTTGCTGAAGCTGCCTCAGTAGGTTCAGCATCCGACTCGCGGTTTGCTCCGTTACTAGATCCTTACCACATAGTACCTGCAAAAACAGTAACCATCTCTAAGAGAAGATATTCCGGGCATATTTCAAATCCAAGTTTTGATCCTTGGTCACTCACCAAAGAGTCCAGCAATCTACTAACAAACCACATATCCACATGGTTGTTCGAATTATATTAAATTTCATCCAGTAGGAAACATAATACATCAACTTATGGAATTATTAAGTCCTATTCCGTTCACTCTTTTCTGTTAGTATCACATTCTGTTTTTTTTTACTTAATTAGTAAAAGTTTCAAAAGAAAAGAAAAAAAATGCATGCAACTCAAAAATTGTCAGTATTGCTATATTTTTTTAATATTTTTTGCAATCTTATTCTCAATAGCTTAACAGATCAACTTGAAATTTTACCTCAGCAAATATAGCAACTATCTTAGGAAGATACTGATGGTTGGGACCCAATACATCGTTGTCTGACCTGAAAGCACATTAGATAGATTGTTTGTAAAGAGCAGTAATAAAAGCATATTCAGACCCCAAAAAAATTGAAATTCAGATCAGTACAGTTAAAAACAAGAAAAGATAAGTTACCTCTCTACCATTGAACAAAGTTGTTCATGAACAACTTTGGCTTCTATCATATCACCTTTTATCGGCAAGCAGTTTAACCATGCAGGAACAACCTACCAAACACAAATAGAGAACATAACAACATGCACAAGCAAGCATTATAATCACAGAATAACTGCAACCATCTGAAAGTGTAGAACCAATACAAAAAAAAGGCATTCGGAGACTTGCATGATAGCTTGGGGCATGCATGTGCTTAATCAAAAGCACAGACCCTTTCCATTTGTATCAAAACAGATCAACATGGGAAAAAAATTATTGTCCACCATACCTGAGCCGCATCGATACTGTCACGATGGAAGAGGCATATTTTTCCCAAAGCAGAAACAGCATTATCACATGCCATCACGTTTTCAGGTTGCAAAGCATTGGGGTGCCGTATGACAGCATTTAGCCTTGATAGAGCCTCTGGAAAAAGTCACAAAAACATGTTATTCTGAAAGTTAAATAGATCACCTTATGGACAATAATGCAAAACTTACCTCCAACAAGTGGCTTAAACGCAGGTCCACCAAATTCTGTGCAAACACCAAGTCCATACACCGCTGCCTGAACATAAATCATGCAATTGAATTGCAACCTCAACAATCAATGGTGCTTTACTTACAGGGAAGTAAGGAAGTACTGACCTGTCGCACATCTGGGTTCTCATCATTGCAAGCCTCCAATATGAAAGGAAGATATGTGTCATAATACCTGTTTCAACCACATTACAGCAATTGTATCAAATGCCAATTCTCTATCATGATAATTAGTATAAGTTTATGCTGCATACTTTATAGCTGCCTCACGACACTGCTCTGCTACATCGTCAAAAATACAAATTGCAATTCTTCTTTCTTCAGCTGTCTTATCCTTGCCCTGTATTTAAGACACATGAGAGAGAGAGAGATGAGCACACATTAGGAAATAATTTTCTTCTGGCTGTTCCTCAAGAACTGCAAACTGACATCCACAACAAACAATTTTCTGAGAACTTACCCACATAGGTGTAAGATATGAAGATAGCTCATCAAAGAAAGGCAAGAAAGAGGCTTTAAATGTTTTGACCAAAGTTCCCAAGATCTCACCCACCTGGAAGAAAACACTCATTAAGTCAAAGAGGAAGCAGTATTGTTCCAGAAAAATACTTATGTGCACTATACCACATGGATTTTATATGAAGACTTACTTGGTCAAAAACTTCTTCCTCTTGCTCATTTTCCTCTTTAATCAACTCTCCCTCCTCAGCATCAAAGTCTTCAGCTTTGGCTCTTTCAGCTCTCTCCCTTTTCCTACTTGCACTAGCCGTGATTACTTGTTTTACCTCGTCCACAATAGATCTAACCTGGTTTTCATCTAGAAGAGTACCAGAGATCTGAAAGAAAAATACTCATAGTTTTGATCAGCGGTGCGCAATTTATATGATATAAAATAACAAAGAGACAAAATCAAGATTAGACCAAAGAACATCTCAATTAAAATAAATGAATCACAAAGGTCATGAATGGAACTCTGAAATACTCTCTCAAGTCTCAATAGCTTAACTACACATGACAACAAAAAAAGATATTCAAACACATCTAAGGGGACTACTTAAGTACAGTTTTCAACAAAAATCAACATGACAGGTTTAATTTTAGGAATTACTTCAACTTATAGCCAATATTGAAATGCCATATTAAGTTCAAGTAGTTTCCATTTTTCATTTATTTAACTATATTTTTGCTTCTGATCATCTGTTACCCCACAATGTTAACTAATAACAAAAGCAGAATAATTCCAAAAAGGTAGCAACAAACATAAGAGAAGCTATATAATTAAGTTTGTTTGTTAATGGAACAAACCTGTATGCATTCATTCAATGCGTCCAACATGCTTGCACAAATTTCCGTATCAGGTTCCTGCAAGATAGAACACGACAACTTATGTACTTCACGTAGAACAAGCAAAGCATCAACAAAGCAATTGGATCTTCAATAAAAGAATAATCTTAAAGCTAAAACAAGAAACCTTGTGTAATGCCTCCACTAGAGCCGGAATGATGTAGTCAGACAGTTGCTTTACATAGGTCTCATTCCGCCCTTGAGCTATTCCCTTCTCCACAGCTAATTTTGCTGAACGCAGTAACTCCGGCATGGCTAGAAATAATATTGAAAGATAGAATTAATTAACAAAAGCCTAACTTGACAAAGAAAGACTTAAATAAAAAAGAAAAGCATATACTTATACCTGAAACAGCAGCTTTTCTAACTTCCTCATGGAAATAAAATTTAAGAAGAGGAACTAGAGTCGGGGCAACCTAGATCACATGTTCAACTTTTTGTTAGTATTAATATTGCTAGAAACTCTAGAAAAATAACTTGATGACAGTGCAATGAACTGATACAAACCTGATCAATCCATGGAAAAAACCCTTCCTTCAACTCATCAGCATAGCAACATAGCATGTTACATGCTGTAGCCTTTTCCTCCAGTACACTAGTCTTGATCCCAATTCTTTTGTCCCCAAGAGTAATGGTTTCCATACTGCGCAACACCAGATATAATATTACTACAACACCAAATAACATAATGCAAACAACATGCAATTGCAATAAGCCAACCACAAGCCATGCGTGAACACATCTAAGGCCAAGACTCAGTGTAGTTTGTGCTGTGTGAGCACATGCTCACATCTGTGCATGTGTGTGTGCCTCAGTATTTCTGAAAAACATAGAGAGAAGTAGACGAGAGAGGCAATAGACTTTCCAAATCTATACAAATGAGTGGAGAGAGTAAACAAAATATAAATGCCCGTATCGACATCTATGTTACTGAGAATTTATTAGTTAAAGCAGTAACAAACCTATCATCATCAGAGTCATCAATTTCATTATCTGAATCCGCAGATGTAATAGTTACATCTGGCTTAAGTTGAGCAGACTGAAGAAGGGGAGGCATGACAACACTCATGTAAGGGAGGAAGTCTTGTCCCAAACACTTGCAGAGTCTGGCCCATGCCTGTCACATGGATAATAATATCATAAGAAAGGATGAATAAACATGCAAAAGATATGGATATTTTATGAAATTTGGTGCAATGGGCATACTTGCAGCATGTAGCTTGTTGTAGGATCATCGTTTTCCATTTGGGATCCTTGCAATGACATAAGCACTTCCATAACCTTGCAAGAACAGAGGGGAACAAAGTAAGATAGAAGTATTCCTATCTTTGATGGAAGAACATACAGGATATTCAACAGCTGGTGGAATATTAATATAACTGTAACTATGTGATGAAAATAAAACAAAGAAAAATGAGAAAAACAAAAAGAAAAGCACATGATACAAATTACAGAAGGCCCAAGTCTGCTAATAAGCATGAAGGTAAGTTGATATAAAGAAAATGAAGGTACAACAACAATTATGCATTAAGCTATTTCAGGTATACATCTTATATAAACTTTAAGACAAAATGGAAAAAAAGTACTTAGTCATTAAATAAAGAGTTCATTTTTGGCCACTATAACAAGAGACTTGACTAAGGTTTCTTTCTCAGTAGGGAATTCAAAAGAAAAAACGATCAAAACTCAAAAGTGAAGAAAATTGTGGACATAAATGGAGATCAACAACCAGGTGCTGTAGTCCGGATTCTCACAGACAGGGGCAGGCAATAATAAAATAAAAAGACTGGTTTGGATCAGCAACAAATATATCGGAATGTGCATGCCTGTGAGCAATCAAATTTCTTGGGTGTTACTGACTTCAAGTTTGATATAATCACAAGAAAACAACCTGATGAGACTCTCCCACAAATTGATATCTAGCCCTCCACAATCACTTTCAAGGAACAATAAATGCATATTCTCTTCCTAGGCTAGAGAATTGAAGGTGCATACTGGCTACAAATTACACTGATGTAGTTCTTAACCAAAGTCAATTGGCATCACTAAACTCAAACAACTCAAAGTTCTAGCGTCAACGCATGACATCTTGAGATCTAACTATCTAAGAAAATAACTACAAGAGTAGAAGTAATCAAATTGAAACAGGAAAAGGATAGTGGCCACACATTACATCGTTGTAGTTCTTAACCAATGCCAAATGGCATCACTAAACTCAAATAACTCAAAGTTCTACCATCAACCTATTACTCTATGATCAAAGAAAATAACTACGAGTAAAAGTAATCAAATTGAAACAGGAAAAGGTGTTTCTACACACAAACCCACCTGCTTAGCATCATCTCTGAACTTCTCTTTTCCAACAGCCATTCCAACAAGACTAATACACTCCATGGATTTGGCACGTAGCATACGATTAGATTTATCAGTTGCATTCACCAAGATAGCTTTCAGGTAAGGCATAACTGCATCATAATATTTTTGGAATTGCTCCTGCAACCCCCAATAAAGTTGAACTGAGTCGTCCAGATTAGAGATATAAATTGACGATACGCCTAGGCTTTATTTTGGGTAAAACTATACCTGAGATGAGTCAGCCACAGATGCCAAAGCAGTCAAGGCACCTTCTTGCACCATTTGTTTCCCATTCTGCATGATATATTTCAAATTTAGACAATGATCTCCTTAGAACAAAGTAAATGATGCATTAACATTTCAATTCACTTGTCATACCTGTAAGAGTACAAGCAATTTACCAACTATTCCATCCAAATAAGGTGCTAAAATTTCCGGAGTGCAGTTCTCACTGAAGTTGAGCACAGCTGAAGCAGCATGGGCCTGTTTAGACACAAATTACAAAACAAAACAAACTGTTAACAATATTAAACAATAAAATGTTGAGATAAAAGAGAAAAAACAGAAACTGACATTACAATTAAAATATTAAAGCATAAGCTACTTCAGATCATTTCATGTTATAGGCATGTTTTATCTATCTATAAACTGGAACTATCAGTTATAAGCATAAGCTACTCCAGATCAATATATGATATATCCACATGAAAACTTGAAGACGGTTTTTCTCTGACTTTCCAATTAATTGATTCCCTTCACAATCAGCTATGAGGCTCTTACAGATACATCCACCATTCAAGTTCTGTTGTATCTTTCAAGAATCATGAAAGCAAATATGTGAAACAAATCTTTACCAACTGTCAAAAGCATAACCTAGAATTATTAACGCAAAATCATGTCTCTGTCTAACCTGTACTCGTGGATTCTGGAAATCATCCATAGCACCAGCTAACGCTGGCAATACTCTTTGGTGATATTGGTTCTGCAAATCTGGACCCAGGTCAGTAGACAATTGCCCGATTGCATTAATAGCTGCCCATCTCACACGGGGATGAGAATCATGAAAGGAGTTCAAGACCATAGAAACCACTTGTTCCAGATTTTTAATCATAACCTGCAAGTTTAGAAACAAATTAAATTGAAATAAATGGAACATCTTCCTAACTCTTTACTTCGACTGCAGCATCCATGTATTGTAATACCATTTTTTTCCAGCATAAACTAATTCCCATGACAAAAGCTATGTCATTAGGCTACGGAAAAATATATTAGGAACCCACATATCTACACAAAGTTCCATCCAATTGTTAGTAAACTGAAAACACTACGAACCAAACTGAATATGTAACTGCATGAATAGGATTGGGACTAATATCAAGGAAGGGCATGCCAACAATCATTACAACATAAAACATATTAAACATATTGAAATAAACATATATTAAAATGTATTGAACACATTGGAATAATAATACCTTGGAACACCCCTCGGCAATCTGAGCAAGGGCAATCAATGCAGCATGGTGCTTTTGCCACTCAGGTGCAGCCAAATAAGCCGGCAACTGCTCAGATGCAACAGGAACAATCGTGTTTCCACCCAAAGAAATTGCCAAACGATCCAAACACTCCTGCCCAACACTGTAATTGCTTGTTTCTCCAGCATCCTCATCCTCAGTTTCAGCAGTGTGCCATGCTGCATCGTCCTCAACATCCAACAGCAACCTCATTAGGATTGCAAATAGTCTACTAATAAACTGTGGCAACTTTCTCATCATTCCTGGAGCTCGCTCCCTTGCTTCTGCCAAGGTAACCACAAACTCGATCGCCAAATGACGAGTACCTTCCTCAAGTGATTCAGCCTCTGCAATCTGCATCATTGAGCCCACCACATCGACAAGCTGCCTTCTAAGAAACCGCGGCTCCGTCCCTGCCAACTCAATCAACAACTCAAGAGCCTCTTGCGCAGTGGCCTCGTTCCCATTATTTAAAGCCTCCGTCAATGTCCTCATCATCGCTGGCAATAGATCCTGAAATCTATCCCGATCAGACGAGCTGGTCAAACACTGAATAAAGTTGATTACTGCATTCAGAGCAGCGATTTTGACATCGGCATTAGTACTTTCACTCAAACATCTCAAGAAAACAGCGTGTAGATCCTTTATAAAAGGAGTCAACACATCCCCGATATACTGACTCAACTGAGCAAATATCAAAAACGCAGATTCTTGTAATTTAGGGGAATCCGAAGAAACACACTGAAACATAAACGGCAAGAGCTCCGGCCATCCATTCTCCGGCAAAAGACTGGAAGCAAGCTCGGCCACAGTATCGCACAACTTTTTAGACAAATTCTTGGCAGTCTCCACTTGGATTTGAGACAAAAGCACGGATTTGATCGAGGATTGAGTATTGATGTTGAGTCGAGGCCAGATAAAGGAGTCGTCACGCGTCAACAGCTTGCGGAGGAGAATAGCGGCCATGGCACGGGTCTCGGGCTGATTGCAGACTTGGAGGAGATGTGCGAGGCGGAGGCAGAGGGCGTCAGGGTCGGATTGCTTGCACATATTAAACAAGGCCTCGGCGTGAGAGCGCTGCTCGTTGGAGGATGACATCAAGTGGGAGATTAGGGTTTCGAACGGAGCGGGATCGGATCCCAAGATGAGGGCGAGCTGCGATTGCTGGTCCATGGCGGCGATAGAGAAGACGAAGAAGATGATGAGGGTATTGATTCCCTTGGTCGCCTGCTTTGATATGGATTTGGAATTGTGTTTTGTTTGCAGCGAGGAAAATGAGGGATTTTAAGAGAGACCAAATTAGGGCTGACAACAATGAATAAAAGAGAAGGCCAAGGGGTGATTAGCTGTATTTGTACGTGTCATGATGATTAGAGTGAGTGCCCACTTCAGTTCTACAGGGAAAAAATAGGTCGTTATTCACAATCAGAGGATAACATAGTGTTGTAAACCAACCAAATGTTCAACAAATTGTTTGGTTGGAAGTTTGTTTATTTATTAAACGAACGAACATGAATAAGATTTTTTATTTATTTAATTAAATGAACAAACACGAATAAAATTATGTTCGTGAACGTTTGATAATTCGTTCATTTAAATTTATTCACACATGTCGATGTGTATTTATTATTTTTCATAACAAAAAGTATTATATTTAAAAATTTTAAAACTATATATTAAAAATATGAAATAAAAAGAAAAAAATAAACAAATACTCAATCTACGAGACTTCAGATTTCTTAAAAAAATTAAATAATACTCAATGTTCATTTGTGTTCACTTGCGTTCGTTTATTATTTTAACGAACAAGCACTTATGTTCGTTTAGTTGTTCGTGTACGTTCATTTGTTCGGTTAAAATTAAACAAACGAACATGAACATACATTCGTTCGGTTCGTTTACAGGCTCCCCTCCCGAATAATAGATAATTGATAGTGGATTGTATTAGTTATTTTTATAAAAATATTTGTTATGATTAATCGATAGTAGATAGTTTTTTGATTACTTGAATAAAAAATATACATAACAGGTTATATTCAATACTTATTTGAATAGTTTATCATTTATTAATCTTTTGTATCTATTAATATCAATTGGAATATGAAATTTATTTTTTTAATATAATATTAAAAAATATACTTGAAAGATTTATAGATTAATTTCTTATTTATAAAATTATCTTTTTAATATAATTTAATTAATTGTTAAATTTAAATGATATTTGAAGCATGTGTATTAATCTCATATATTTAAAGGTTAAATTATTTATGAGAATATGTTTTACTTTAAAAGTTTATTTGAATACTTCTTGTAATTGTTAAAGATAAAAAGAATCTTTATAGCTCTTATATCAATTCTAGGGGTGTAAATGAACAGAGTGTTCGACGAATTGTTCGTGAACCGTTAAATGAATATGGTGAAGGGTGGACTAAATTGAACACGTTGTGAACTTTAGATTTAAAACTAGTGAAGCCTAGGGAACTTAAGGGCTAGTGGTGCAATTTTCCCATTTTGGCAAAATATAAACGAACATGTTTGCGAACGCTAAACAAACATGTTCACGAACACGTTGGTGAACGCTAAACAAACGAACATGAATACCTTCAAAAATAAATAAATGAACATGAACATGATATTAAAAAAATTAAACGAACACAAATCTAGCCCGAACACGACACATTCAAAAATAAATAAAGGAACACGAAAAAAGTCTTGTTCGTTCAAGCAGTTCATTCACACTCTAGTCAAATATTCTAAACACAAAAAGCTCATCTTAATAGTTTTTCAATTTGAGGGGTTTCACTATTACAATTTTATATTTATCAAGCATCCAAATTAGTAGATTTGACTGTTTACCAAACATGGCCATATCTACTCCTCTCTCTCTCCCTCTAAATAAGGACATAATTTAATATTATTTTTAATATTAAATTTTATAATTTTGGAGGAATTAAAAAAATTATTATTAAAAAATAATTCTTTCACATTTTGTGATATTTATGTCCTCATTAATCTATTTTATGTTCCGTTGTGCTCACACAAACACAATACTGTTTATATATGTTATAACTTTTAAACTCAACAAGTGGTTCATGCGGATTATGTTCATACTAAGAAACTCGGGTTCAATCGCTTTATTACAGGTTGTGTATGCTTTGTCAAAGGGTTAAGAATATGTATTAACATATACTATTTTGTAATCATTCTTAAACCATTCGAATATATACATATATATATATATATATGGTCTAACTTTTATATTGCTTGAATTAATTTTATGAAATATTCAACCTCAATGAGCAAATATTTTCACGAAGAAACAAATAACATTTGTTACGTCATGAAGTAATAAATCATTTTAATTTAGATGAAGATTGAATAAGTAATTATACGACTTTTACAACTATTTGCAACATAGATGTGTTTCATGTGGGAGAAAATGTTGAGAATGATGGCGATGGTCCTAAAAGAGCATGGAAGATGTGAGCATTGAGCAATACTATGGTAGATAACCAACTAAACAATGGCCTTAAAAGAGAAAATGACGGTCTCAATGAAGAAAGGCTAAGCATTGTTGAAAAAATGTTGAGTGCTACAAATCATAATCTCAATAAGTGTGTGTTTCTATTATGGGAACGTTGGACATATTTGGTTTTGTTGTTTGATAGAAGATGGAGACAAACTAAAGTACTTATGATACTTTTGATATTAGGTTATTTTTTATCTTTCCTTTTTTATGAGTTTATTTTTTTATTGATATTTGGGTTTTTTTTTTACGAGTTAATTATATCATATATTTTTAAGCTATGACCCTCATTTTATATTAGTCTTCAAACTTTTAAACATTTCAATTGCATTCTCAAACTATGATTCTCATTCTAAATTAATCCCCAAACTTTTGAATGTTTCAATTTTATCCTCAAACTATGTCCCCCATTCTATATTGATCCCCAAACTTTTGAACATTTAAATTTTATCCTCAAATTATCGTTTATGACGCACCATAGTATTACACAATAGACTTTCGTGTTTACATGACAATTAATGTTTTCATAATGATTTTATTAACATGGGATATGGTTAGTATATACTAATACTTTGAGGATTTTTGGGAATAAAATTGGAACGTTCAAAAGTTTGGGAACCAATTTAGAATGAGATTCATAATTTAATGATGAAATTAAAATGTTTAAAAATTTTGGGACCAATATAAAATCAGTGTCATAGTTTGAAGACCTATGATTAGAGGTGTAAAAGAGTGTTCGATGAACCGTTCGTATAACGTTCGTTTATTAAGCTAAATAAACGAGCATGGACAAAAAAAATTATGTTTGTTTAATAAACGAACGAACACAAACAGATGTGTGTTCGGTTCGTTTATGTTCATGAACAAGCTCGTTTATGAGCTCGTTTATAGACTCATTTATAAGCTCATTTATAGGATGAAAATGCTTGTGGATGAAAATGCTCCTTTATAAGATCGTTTACATGTAAGTTTTATTTTGTTGCTTTTGTTTTATTTATTTATTGTTAATTTAGTTAACATTTCAGAACATATAAACAAACATGTTCGCGAACGAATAAATCAACTCGTTTGTGAAAACTTAAACGAACACGTTCGTGAACACTTAAGCGAACACTAAACAAACGGGCACGAACACCTTCAAAAATAAATAAACGAACACGAACACAATATTAAAAATTTAAACGAACGCGAACCGAACATGAACACCTTCAAAAATAAACAAACGCACACGAACATAGTCTTGTTCGTTCAAGCTCGATTCATTTACACCCCTACCTATGATGCATACAACTCTTTTTTTATTTTTTTTCTCGTGATCTTGTTTGTTTACTATTTGTTTGATTTATGTCATGCTTTAATGTGTAAGGTTGTTGAGGAGTGACATTAATATTTACAAGTTATATTTAAAAAAAGTTATTCAAGGTGGTCTTAAAAATCTCGATTTATATATTCATTAATTGACCTAATGATTGAAAATGTTCACGTTACCTCATTTTATATGAGTTTAATTCCCGGTATGAGAATATAATATCTTTTTATTTAATAAAAAAATCAAATTTAATTTGACAATAACGAAGTTACCCATCAATCAAGTAAAATTCGAGTACTACAATATTCAACTCGAATGACCCTAAAACCAAAATATTACTACAATACAATTCAGCCACAAAACTTTGCTTCTTCTTTTGCTTAGGCTGCCAGCGGCAGCACCAACTTCAATGTTGGTTGTTGACCACTCGTAATTTTTCTTTATTTTTGCGTTATTACAGTTTATTTTTAATTTTTTCTAGTTTTTAATATGAATAACTATGCTCTTTTAGCACATATTTCTCTCTCTTGTGGCACATATTCTTCTATCTTTTGGCACGTTTTTTGTTCTTCTTTTTATTTTTTTCAGGATTGGATTTGACACCCCTCGACTGATCAAGATGGCGCTTATTTGGTTATCTTGTTGATCTTCCCTGTTTGCACCCTCAGATTGAATTTCGATACATGATTTACGTTCGTGGATGGTTTTGTCACGACGCTCGACTCTGATTTGCGGTTGTCGGTGGTCTTTCAGTAGTTGGATCCCTTTTTGTGGTTCGTTTACCAATGCAGTTAGATTTATCCGTATCTATCTTTTGTTCAGGTCTTTTGATTAGGTTTTTAACATTTTCTTTTGTATTGTCCTGTATGATCTCAAGTGGCTAGTCCTTTTGTCAATGGTTCTAGAAAAATACCCAAATTATGTGTTTAGTTTACGTTACTTGTTGTAAACTCTCATTATAATTTGGATATTTTCTATTTTTAATAAAACTAGCGGCTTTTATCAAAAAATATATATTCAACTCGAATGATATGCCAACCCAATCATACTTGGAAAATTATTCAATTCACTGACGGTGAAAACTTTAGTTTTCACAAGCAGTTTAGTTCAGGGGTTGAGCTTTTAGGTTGTAGGGTATAGAATTTAAAATTTATTGTTAGAATTTAAGGTTTAGAGTTTATTATTTAGGGGTTTAGAGTTAGGGAATTTAATTTTAATATTTAGCCTTAAAACAGGCATACTCGCAATGCGTCATGGTATATTAACCCAACATACTTTTCACTAATATCTTTTAAATTAGTATTTTTTATATTGTTAAATTACACAAATACTCTCTCTCTCTCTCTATATATATATGGGTAAAATACTTAAATTATCACTCAACTTTGCTTTGTGATCTATTTTGGTTACTTAACTTTTAAAATGCTCAATTTTAGCACTGAACTTTAAACATTAACCTATTTTGGTCACTTCACCGTTAAATCTCTAACATTGTTACGACGTGAAAATAAAAATAATAAATATATTTTTAATAATATTTTAATACACTTAATTAAATAAAAACCATTGGTTCCCTCACCTCACCCTCCTTCACCCCCACCTACCTCTTTCTCACTTTCACTAGCAACCCTCTTTTTCATACCAGTAACGCCGCTCCGGTGAGTTTTTCGGCGAGCCTAAACCCAAACCACCAAACAGACGATTATACCTTTTGTCTTCTGGATGAATAGCTATAGTTGTATCACCAAGCATTGTTTCCACCCTTGTAGCGGCAACAACAATTTCACCCAGATATCTCTCCAAAGGGTAAGCGAATGATCTTAATACACCAAACATTACCATTAGTTCTGTTGGACGTGGCAGAAGGAGACTTCGATAGAAGATCGCATATAACATCCTCGGCAAACTTCTTATAGTTTTCGAGGTTGGAGTTTCAGAGGCATCCTTGGCACTAAACAAGCTTAACCTGGAAAGCAAAACCTGCATAGATATAATAGCATAATCAGGCTATGTCAAATTTATGGTTATGATGATATCTATATGAGAGGAAAACAAAATAAGGCACCAAACAAGCACAATATGCTCGATCTGAGAAGTGTAAGGTCATAAATATTTAATGGCAACAAGTATGACATATAGCTACAACAAGCACATTATGACAACATAATTGTAAAACCTAATTTGATTTTGATATAACAAAGTGTCTAAGAACCTATTAGTAAAGGTAAATAAATTTTTAAGTATTTCAAAGTCTCACAAATTGACAAGAAAATTTGAACCAAAATATTTCTAAGTCAAATAAATTGTTTCAAGAAAAAAAATTCTAAGTGTTATAGCCCAAAACCTATTAGTACGCCAAGGCGTATCGATACACTATAGCCGTGTCGATACGGTTTTTAAATTTTGGAAATTTAATAGACAAAAGCGCACCGATACGATTCTACCTGTATCGATATAATATTTTGCATGGGCTTAACTTTAAGGCATAGTGTACCGATACGATAAGTCCCCGTATCGATACGGTTTGATCTGATTCGATAAATCTTTGCATTTAAATTTTTTGATCGTTGCTTATCAATTATGATTTCAGAAAAATTCAAACGGTCGTTAGACCGTATCGATACGCTCATATAACGTATCGATACACTTTTTACAAAAGTTTTCCTCAGGATTCTAGTGAGCAAAATTTGTAACGAACGTCATTATAGCGTATCGATACACCCTCTTAAATGTGCACAACGACTCTTTCTGTTTTAAGACAGGTATCGATACGGTTGTTCGAGTACCGATACAGTATGTTGCAAAAGTGCATTTATTGCGAGAAAAATGAAGCCCAACAGCTCAATTGATGATCTCAACCACCAGAACAACTAGAAATCAATGCAATGGTATATAAACAAGCCCCAAAAGCTACAACAACTATTGAACTTAATTGCAACAATCCAAGCACAAATCCAAACCTTTGAGCTATTAGAGTCAAACCCTTGTACCCAATTGAGTGTTTTTCAATTGTATTAATCTTTTATCAATTTGGGTTGAGTGAACTTGTAATTTGGGGCAAATATTCCACCTTGTGAGGTTTATCTTTTATTTGCCAGCAATCTTTGTATTTGAGAGAGTCTTGGTTAATCTTTGGGTAGAAAGATTAACCGATTGTAAGGTTTCCTCCTAATTTGAGAAAATGGGACGAATTTCTAGTGAAATTGGTTGAAAATCCTTAGTGGGTGTCAAATTATGTTTGCGGACTTGGTTTATCTTGTAAAACATCGTCACACCGATCAAGTCAAATCCTTTTTCTATGGCACAACTTTGAGCTTCTTGTTCCATTCCTTGGAGATCGATTGTTCCCATGATTTTGCCGAGCCTCTAGGCAAGCCCATTTACGAACACCCTCTTATACGTGCTCACTTTGAGTACATTAATCATGAGTGGGTTTGTTATGCTCGCCTTCCTCCTCAAGAAGATCAACCGCCTTTGGTCGCTCCTCAATGTCCGCAAGTTCAACAAGCTCAAACTTCCATGGATGGACTCATGGCGTATCTCAATGAGCAATTCACCACCTTAAGGAATAACATAGATGCTAGATTTGCCACCATTGATACTCACTTTACATCATTGGAGGATCGAGTCAAGGCCATTGAACAACAACAATCTTCCATAAATTTCTGTCTCACCGACTTCCATGGTGCTTGGCTCAATCATACTCGGAGATCTCAAACCAACCATGATGATGAAGAGGACGAGAATGAAGACGATGGGGACGAGTAGTTTTTTAGCATATCATCTCATTACATATCATATTAGGATTTCTTTTTATGCACCTTTATGTTAGAAACCCTATGCTTTGATTTTGTTTTTAGGATTAAGTTTGGATTTAAGTTTGAAATTACTTTGAACTATTATTGCTTTGGATTTCATTTTGAGTTTTAATGCTATTATGATGCTTTAATTATTCTTTGTACTTCACTGTTATATCTTGCCTCTATCCTTGATGTTTGCATTGATTCTGATCTAACAAAAGGGGGAGAAGTGTAAAACATAAATTTTTACAAGGCTTTAAAAACCAATTTTAAATTAAGGGGGAGTAAACTTTTCAAACTTTTCAAAATGCTTAAAATTTACTTTGTTTTTGTTATATCAAAAAGGGGGAGATTGTAAAACCTAATTTGATTTTGATATAACAAAGTGTCTAAGAACCTGTTTGTAAAAGTAAATAAATTTTTAAGTATTTCAAAGTCTCACAAATTGACAAGCAAACTTGAACCAAAATATTTCTAAGTCAAATAAATTGTTTCATGAAAAAATTCTAAGTGTTATAGCCCAAAACATGTTTGTACGCCAAGGCGTATCGATACGCTATAGCCGTATCGATACGGTTTTTAGGTTATGTAGTTTTAATCGACAAAAGAGTACCGATACAATTTTACCCGTATCGATATAGTATTTTACCTAGGCTTAACTTTAAGGCATAACATATCGATGCGGTAAGTCCCCGTATCGATACGATTTGACATGATTCGATAAATCTTTGTATTTAAAGGTTTTGAATGTTGCACGTCAGTTATGATTTCATCAAACTTCAAACGGTCGTTAGACCGTATCGATACGCCCATATAGCGTGTAACACCCCCTTCCTGGCCTAGTCGAGAACCGTATCGGAAGGTGTTACCGATAAACAATGAAGCGATCAGTGCAATAAAAATTCCATTTTATAATCAAAACTTAAACAATAATATACAAAACACATTACCGAATTGTATCTTAGTCCATTGAATTCATTATGAAACATTAACCAATCACTTTGGACCAATTTTTAAATGTTACAAGTTTTAGGTACTAAACTGTAATTCTGCTAAATTAAAGGTCCTTTGATGCAATTGATCACACTACAATGAAATTCAAAACAATATTAACACGTCTATAATTTTTCATGCAATTTAGTATTCATTCACTCATTCAATTTAAGCATCCTAAATTTTGTGACCATTTAGTGAACAATGTAAACTGCCAAATTCATGCCTTTTAACCAACTTAACTAAACTTGTATCGAAACACCTTAAGTTTGTTTCAAAATGGGTGTACGATGTTCAAACTAAGTTGACTTTGTTCTTTAGACTGTATCGATACGGGTTGACTTCCTTTGACCTTGACTTTGACTTGTTTTAATATACTATATAGACATGTATCGAAACAATGAATTTCAGTAGCAAAAAGTTCCGATACGACCTTAAACCGTATCAAAACGTCCTGTTCTTAGGGTCCATTTATGCTTAACCGTATCGATACACATTACCCCGTATCGATATGGCCTGACCCGTAATGACAGATTTTTGCTAATTTTCAATCGATTTGGCCAATCAAATGTTGTTCAAATGCAACAAAAATTTACACACAACATTATAACTGTACAATCTACTTTCATACCAAATTTTACGGTCAAATGAATCCATTTACTCGGTTTTTACCTTTTAGTGCCAAAATATGCATTTTGGGCCAATTTTCACTACATGAAAAGTTCATATTAGGCATATCACACTTTACCACTTGACCATAATATAGACATAACAAAAGAGACTTTATCGACTAGTACATGCACCTTGCCACCAACTAGGAGTTCAAAAGGGTCGATATACATTACTTATAGCTTGATCGTGACTTGTGCAACGCTTCAACTCCTCCGATCTCGATCCAAAAACTTAGCTAACCTGAAATGGATGAAATGAAATGCATTAGGCATATTTTGCCTAGTGAGGTAGTCACAAGGATAACAATGTTGTAATATGCATTTTCATCTCTACATTAACAATGGTCATGACATGATTTTCCAATGACACACAATGATTATGCTCAATAACAATATATTCATATTTTATCAATAATTCCTTGGATCGATTCCGGATAGTGGATACACAAATTCCTACGCCTCGCCAAACAGTGAGAGAAATGACCAGTACACAAACATCCATCCGCCTCACCAAACCAATATATGCCATAGCCCTAGGACCGTAGTCCACCCGTACACCAAGCTCATGAATTCTAAGGCATGCCAATTGTATCCAATGTCCTTCGAATCCAAGGTCCGATGACACTTACAATATTCATTGGCAATAACAATGAATGGTGTATCCAATGATTCAACGTCCTTATCAATATTCAATATCAATGTTTCAATGACATATCGATACAATGATCAATGACAATTTCAATGCTTACTTCAATGACTAATGGAAATATACTTTAACAATGACAATGGCTATAGCATGATCTATACTTATTAACAATGACAATGTCAATATCCGATATTCGACGATCAATGCAAAGCTTACTGAAACTTACCAATATGTCCGTTAAACGAACCGATGCTATAACCTTAAAAACAACGTTAGCTATGTATTCAAAATTGATAACAATGAATTCAGAAAGGCTCCTCGCCTAATCTTGAGACTTCGACTACACTCACCATGCTAATTCGATGCTCCTACGGCTCTCGGATGATAACACCCTTATTCCTAGCTTCCAATGATGTCGATGGATGATCTAAATCAATCTCTCAAGCAAGGAAAATCAATAGGAAATCGTTAGAACAATATTTCGATATCAAAATTGATATAACAATATCGAAATCAATATCTAAACTTAGGATAATCAATAGATTAACACAATAACCATGGATGACCAAAGCCTAGCATAGATTAAACTTACTTTATCAATGGGATTCAATGATAACTTGGGATATTTAGCTTACCCGATATAGAACAACAATTCGATATCAAAATCTTAAAGAAAATTCAAGCTTTACAAGGTCACCAATGGAAGTTCTTGCTTCAAAGAAGAAAGAGTTGAGATAGAGGTGCTAGCTTGTTAATGTTTTCAGGTAAGTTTCAATCTCCTTTTTCATTTCTTTTATTAACTTGGCTGAAAGGCCCATTTCACTCGAATGAAGGAATCCATCCTTATTTGTCCATGATACGACGATTTAATTGAGAAGGGGCTAATTGCAAGATTAGTCCATCAACTCTTGGGAGTTCATGCTTTTGCCCCTAAACTTTCGATTTTCACAATTTAGCCACTAAAGGTCTATCTTATTCAAATAGGTCCAAGTTTAGTAATTAGGTCTAGTTAGAGATCAATAACATAACAATGGACTTAATAAAATGTTCGAAGCAATATTTGGACCTTTCCGATAAGGGTTTCTAATCGCTGGAACCCTAATCACGACCAGGCCGGTTTTCAGGGTGTTACAACTCTCCTCCCTTAAAAAAATTCGTCCTCGAATTTTACTTGAATCAAAGAGATGCGTATATTGTTCCTTCATGGTTTCCTCTAGTTTCCAAGTAGCCTCTTCCACTGAATTGCTCCTCTAGAGTATATTAACCAACGGTACAGATTTATTACGAAGTCTCTTGACTTTCTTGGCAAGAATTTGCACTGGTCCTCCTCGTAAGACAAATTAAGTTGAACTTCAACGGATTCAAGTTCGACAATGTGCGAGGGATCGGATCAATATTTCCGAAGCATAAAGAGGTGGAATACATCATGGACCTTGCTCAGTTTGGATGGAAATGACAAACGGTAGGCCACTGGGCCAATCCTTTCGACAACCTCAAAGGGTCCAATGAATCGGAGACTCAATTTCCCCTTCTTTCCGAATCGTAGGATCTTTTTTCCACGGCGAGACTTTGAGGAAATCTTTCTGTTGAGAAAATATTTTTATATAACAATAATGTGAAAAATGTTTTGGACTTGTTTAAAGATTTCAAAAATAATTCAAAAGTCCTTAAAAATTGAAAAATATGTTTAAAATATTTTGAATTTGCACCTATATCGAATATACATTTTTAAGTTAAAAATTAGCCAAAATTGGGTTTTTAAGTGAAAGTTTCGAAACCATCCTTTTAAGGTTTCGAAACCTTTATGGGCAGAATGCCACTGTTTTTGAAACCTTGGCCTTGTAACGGCTAGTTTTTACAAATCCCTTCTTAAGGCTTCGAAACCTCTATGCATGTGGGAATTTAAAGCTCGACTTTTTGACTTCCCAACGACTCCAAAACATCCCTAACGACCATAAACGGCTAGAATATCATTCCACACTATAAAAGCAACCATGGGACACTTGAAGATAGTGAGAGAACACATCCAAGCAAGATGATCAAGAGAATTTGAGTCTAAATCACATTTCTTCATTTCTCTTGTACATAGTTTAAGCGAGTGCTTAAATTGTAAATCTTTCACTCTTTCTAGTGAGCTTAAATTGTGTAAACACCCATCTTGTGAGGTACTTAGTTTACCAAACAAATCCCTTGTAAAAGGAGAGGTTCTAGTTTAGCCTTAGTGAAAAACTAGAGTGGTTCTATCTTAGCCATTGAAAAGATAAGGTTGTAAGGTTATCCCTTTGGCCTCAAAAGGAAGAATTCATAGTAGTGAATTGGGAAATCCTTAGTGGTGTGCTAAGGTAGTGGATGTAGACTCGGTTAGGTAGTCGAACCACTCTATCATCATCATGCAAATATTTTCTACTATTTTCGATTTTAGCCAATTCATTCAGGAAGCAATTTCAACCCTCTTGACGGTTTTTCGGAGATCGATTCTAGCGTGCTACAAGCCTAACACTTTCTGTAAGACCAAAACTTTGATTTTTGATATAACAAATATTTTAAGGACTAATTTGAAAAGAATATAATTTTTTAAGTCCTCAAACTTCCCAAAATTTACAAGCAAATTGTTTAATAAACTTTTCTAAGTATTTTCCAAGCCAAAACAGTGATTTTCGACTAACTGTTTCGATACAACCCTTAGGTGTTTTGAAACTATTTAAAACTGTAAAGTGATTTTAGACTAACCGTTTTGATACACCATTAGGTGTTTCGAAACGATTTGAAACTGTAAAGTGTGGGCTTGAAACGAGAGAACTCGTTTCGATACGGTAGTATCGAAATGGTCTCAATCGTTTTGATACAAGTTTTGAAAGTTGGTTTAAAAATATGACTATTGCTTGTCTTAGCCGTTTTATTGAAAATTAGTTAAGCATATCGATACACTTTAGGTGCATTTTGATACGGGTTTTCACAGTTTCAAAATGTTTCAGTACGGTATTGTCCCATTTCGAAACGAGCTCTTGCAGTATCAAAACGACCACGATCGTTTCGATACGTTCTCTTAAATGCTCCCAACGACTATTTCTATTTTTGCTTCGTTTCGATACAGATGATGTCGTTTCTGTACGGGTAGTTGAAGAACGACATTAATGGTAAGAAGATGAAGTCCCAACGGCTATAATTATGTTGTCAACCACCCAAACAACTAGAAATCAATGATAAGATATAAAAGCAAGCATTTTGAGCACCAGCAATAACTATTGATCCTACAAGAATCATCCAAGCATCAAATCCAGACCCTTGTGCCTTTTATTGTCAAATCGTTGTACCCAACTCTATTTAGTGCCTCATTCTTATTTGTATTGTGAGTTTGGGGAGTGATAAATTGTATTTGGGTAAAAAATTCATCCTTTTAGAGCAATTTGTAAGTTTTACTGTTTTCTCTATTGTAAAGAGTGTTTCAAATTAAGCTTCGGGTAGAATGCTTAATTTCTTTGTAAGGTTTCCTCCTCATCCTAGAAAAGGGGAAGAATCAATAGTGGATTGGTTGAAAATCCTTAGTGGGAGCTAAGTTAGTGGATGTAGAGTTCATTGGAGAACTTGAACCACTATAAATCTTATGTGCAAATTTTTATTCATCCATTTATCTCCTATCAAGTTTTTAATTGCCAATTCACCCCCTCTTAGCCAATTGCATTGTTTGATCAACTCAACAATTGGCATCAGAGCGACACTCATTGGAAGGATTACAACCCTCTTGAGTCGATTCTAGGAGAGTTTTGATCAACAACAAGTCAAAGTGATGACATCCACCTCCATTTCCAACCTCTATGAGTCTCAATCCACCACCAAACAACCATTCTTCAATGGGGATAACTACCCATATTGGAGGAATAGGATGCGACTCTTCGTCAAATCTACCAACTACATGGTATAGGATGTAGTTGAAGAAGAGCCATACATTCGTATGAAGATAGATTATGAAGGAAGACTTGTCCCAAAGGTGAAAGCCGAAATGACCGGAGATGATAGAAGAAGGATGCAAGTCAATGATAAAGCCTTGCATATCATCTTTTATGCTCTTGGTACAGATATCTACTCCAAGGTGTCTTCAATCGAGAGCGCCAAGAAAGTTTGGGATACCTTTAAGACAACATATGAGGGAACTAGCGATGTCAAAGAGACAAAGATCGGGCTACTCAATCTAAGCTATGAAAACTTCAAGATGGATCCTGATGAAAGTGTTTCCAAGATGTTTGATCAGTTCTCGGTCATCGTCAATGGATTAAAGGGTTTCAGTGAAATTATTCCTGAAGACAAGCTAGTGAGGAAGCTATTGTATTCTCTTCCAGAATCTTAGGATAGCAAGAGAACAACTATCATTGAAGCTAGAGATTTGAAGACTCTCAATCTCGATGCTCTTGTTGGATCTCTACTTACCCATGAGATCATGAAAAAGGGAAGAGAAGAAGAAAAGAAGATGAAGGAGAAGAAGGTTGAGAAGAAGGAAGTTGAGAAAAAGAAGATGAGGAGATGGTCATGTTAGCCAAACGATTCACTCGTTTCATGAAGTCCAACCGAAGGAGAAAATTCAATAGAAAAGGGGAC
The DNA here is from genome assembly GCA_958450335.1 of Hibiscus tridactylites. Classification (NCBI taxonomy): domain Eukaryota; kingdom Viridiplantae; phylum Streptophyta; class Magnoliopsida; order Malvales; family Malvaceae; genus Hibiscus; species Hibiscus tridactylites. The sequence goes on from OY288288.1 coordinate 13,180,707, forward strand.
CTTAAGAACAAAAGTAAAGATGACCAAATCATTTGTTATGGGTGCAAGAAATCTGGTCACATCTGATCCGAGTGCCCTCAATTGAAAAAGAAGAGTTTTGGGAAGAAGAACAAACTCAAAGCTCAAGTGGCAACTTGGAGTGACGAGGAGTCATCCGGTGAGGAGGAGGAAGTGGCTAACCTTTGCCTCATGGCCATTGATGATGATCCAAAGGTAAACCTCAACTCATCTAATTTTGATTTTACCTATGATGAGCTTCATGATGCATATGATTAGTTGCAAGAGGTCTATGATGAGTTAGTTGAAAAGTATAAAGAGTTAATTTTGAGAATTAAGAAAAATATTTCTGACTTGAAAAATCAAAATGAGTCTCTTTCAAAAACCAACTCCGAATTGTAAAAGAAGGTTTTATACTTGATAAACCTTTCAAATGGTCTTAAAAAGAAAAAATCTTAATCTTGAAAAACTTCTTTCCGATTTTCAAGATTTTCACACCGAGGAGGTGGATAATCTTAAAACCTCTATTACTATTGGGAGAAATAATTTTGAGAAAGGAAATTCTTCTAAAACCCAATATGTAAAAAGAAAACATTTTTATCCTAAACAAAGAAAATTTTCAAAGCAATCTAAAAATAAAAGAATTAGGAGTGTTTGGGTTCCCAAGGAACTCATTGTTTCTAATAATGTGAATGCTATTGCTTATTGGATTCCTAAGGAACCAAGGTTTTAAGGGCTAACACACATGGACCCAAAATGATTTGGGTACCAAAAACCAAAGCCTAATTTCTTTGTTTGTAGGGGGAGCATTGCTACAAGGCCAAAGCTTCATGTCAAAACTCATGGTACCTTGATAGTGGATGCTCAAGACACATGACTGGTGACAATAGTAGATTCATGGAATTCAAGCCAAAGAGTGGTGTAAAGGTGGCTTTTGATGACAACTTCAAAGGCCACTTTGAAGGAATTGACTCCATTGGTAATCACTCTTCTATTTTTATTGAAAATGTATTATATGTCAACGGTCTTAAGCATAATTTATTGAGCAATAGTCAATTATGTGACAAAGGTTTTAACATTCTCTTTGATAAAAATGGTTGCAAAATAATGAACATTAAAACAAATCAATTGATGCTCATAGGGAATAGGATAGGAAATATCTACATGGTGCATTTAGATGACATAATTCATCCCATGTATGTTTAGTTGCACATGATGAGAATGATGCATGGTTGTAGCATAGAAAACTTGGGCATGCTAGCATACGTGTTTTAGAAAAATTAGCTTCCTAAAATCTAGTTAGAGGTTTACCCAAACTAAAACTTTCATTAGATAAAATATGTGATTCTTGTGCTAAGGGTAAACAAAAGAGAACCCTATTTAAACCAATTAATGATGTTTCAACTAGTAGGGTATTACAACTAGTTCACATGGATTTATTTGGGCCTATTAGAACTATGAGCTTGGGTGGTAAGTCATATACTTTTGTTTTGGTAGATGATTTTTCTAGATACACTTGGGTTCTATTCTTAAGTACTAAGGATTAGGCTTTATAAAATTTTATTACTTTTACAAAAATTCCGTAAAATGATCTTGATCATAAAATTTCACACATTAGAAGTGATTATGGAACCGAATTTCAAAATATGGGTTTTGAAGATTTTTGTAACTAAAACAATATTAGCCATAATTTTTCAGCTCCTCGTACTCCTCAACAAAATGGGGTAGTTGAGAAGAAAAATAGAACATTGGAAGAAATGGCTAGGACTATGCTTTGTGAAAATAACATACCTAAGTATTTTTAGGCAGAAGCCACTAATACGACTTGTTACATTATAAATAGAGTAATGATTAGGCCTATTTTAAAGAAAACACCTTATGAGATTTTAAAATCAAAGAAGCCTAACATTAGCTATTTCCACCCTTTTGGTTGAAATGTTTTGTTTTGAACAATAGAAAAGATAACTTAGGTAAATTTGATGCTAAAAGTGATGAAGCAATATTTTGGGGCTATTCCCTAAACTCTAAAGCCTACCGAGTATTTAATAAAAGAACTTTAGTTGTTGAAGAGTCTATACATGTTTTTTTTCGATGATAACCTCCTTCCGAAGAAAGATTCTTATGATGATGATGATGTAGGGGTCATTGATGGAGGACAAACATCAAATGTGAATGAGATTCCAACCAAAGAAGAAAATGCACAAGATCCACCTCTTGAAGCCTTGAAAGATTTGGCTCTTAAGGAAAAGGAGGTGACATACCCAAGGGAGTTCAACTATGTCAAAGATGGTGAAATCTTGGGTGATCCATCCAAGGGGTAACTTCTAGATCCTCTCTCAAACTAATGAACCATGTTGCATTTATTTCATGCATAGAGCCTAAGAATATCAAAAAGCATTAAAAGATGATTTTTGGATATTGGCTATGCAAGAAGAACTTAATCAATTTGAGAGAAGTAAAGTATGAACATTAGTTGAAAGGCCTAGTAATCAATCCACCATATGAACTAAATGGGATTTTAGGAATAAACTAGATGAGAATGATAACATAGCGAGAAACAAGGCTAGGTTTGTTGCTCAAGGTTACAGTCAAGAAGAGGGAATTGATTTTGATGAAACTTATGCACCTGTTGCTAGAATGGAAGCTATTAGAATGCTTCTTGCATTTGTATGTTACCATGATTTCAAGATTTTTCAAATGGGCGTAAAAAGTGCTTTTCTAAATGGTTTTATAAATGAAGAAGTGTATGTTGAACAACCATCAGTTTTAGGATCTTAAATTTCCAAATCATGTTTTAAACTAACCAAAGCTCTTTATGGTTTAAAACAAGCTCCTAGAGCTTGATATGAAAGACTTTCAAACTTTTTGATTGAAAAAGGTTTTGAAAAATGTAAGGTGGATACTAAACTCTTCACAAAAAGATATTGTAATGACATCTTAGTAGTACAAATTTATGTTGGTGATATTATTTTTTGTTCTACTAATGAGTGTTATTGCAAAGAATTTTCTAAGCTAATGCAAGGTGAGTTTAAAATGAGCATGATGTGTGAGCTCTCATTCTTTTTGGGGCTCCAAATCAAGCAAAAGAAGGATGACACCTTCATCAATCAAGCAAAGTACGTGAATGACATGCTCAAGAAGTTTGGCTTGGAGAATGTGAAACCTCAAGCCACTCCTATGAGCTCTTCTTTAAAGCTTGACAAATATGAAGGAGGTAAGTGTGTTGATTCTAAGCTTTATAGATCTATGATAGGTTATTTGCTTTACCTTACCGTAAGTAGACTGTATATTGTGTTTAGTGTTTGCTTGTGTGCTAGGTTCAAGCTAGTCTTAGAGAACCACACTTAGTTGCCATAAAGAGAATTTTTAGATACCTTAGAGACACACCTAACTTAGGCCTTTGGTATCCTAAGGATTCTTCCTTTAACCTTCATGCCTTTTCGGATGCAGATTATAGGGGATGCAAAATAGAAGGAAAAGTACCTCCGAAACAAGTCAATTTTTAGGTAGTATGCTCGTATCTTGGTTCTCTAAGAAACAAAATAGTGTAGCCTTATCTACCACCAAAGCGGAGTACATATCATTAGAGAGTTGTTATGCTCAAGTCCTTTGGATGAAACAACAACTCTTAGATTATGGTATCCAAGTAGACACACTACCCCTTAAGTGTGACAACACTAGTGTCTTTTGTCTCACTAAGAATCCCATCCAACACTCTAGAACTAAACACATAGAAATTAGACATCATTTTATTAGAGATCATGTTGTGAAAAATGATGTAGTTCTAGAATATGTTGACACCTTAAACCAATTAGCGAATATTTTTACCAAACCTTTAAATAATGAGCGTTTTTGGACCCTTGGGAGAGAGTTAGGTTTAACTAGCCCTTCTTGACTCTTTTAGGCCCCAAATGGTAAAAATCTTGCTTGAAATTAATTGATATTCATGCCTATGTTAATATGTATTATTTTGCTTTTATGCTTGTAGCCAGGGGAGTATGTAAATGTTTTTTGCCTATAGTCTTTGCTCATTCATCTTGATCATGCATTTTGAATCGATTAAAAATCAATTTTTTTGCAACTTTGTGCCCAAACTGCACATTCTGGAATATGTGTATCGAAACGGGTACCCCTGTTTCGATACGAGCTACCTCAAAAGGGATCATTAAACCAAACTGTATCAAAATGGACATAGTGGTTTCGAAACATTTTGGTTCTGGAACAATCTGTATCGAAACACCCTCTATCTGTTTCGATACGGACGTCTTTGTGAGAATCGATACAATCAAACCTGTATCGAAACGATCATAGGGTTTCGGAACGGTCAAACTCGTTTCAATATGCCTATTTCGATACGACTCTACCTGTATCGAAACGCGTATACGAAAAAGCCTATATTTAAAGAGTTTCTATCTTTAAAACATCCTTTTATCAAACCTAAACTCCTCAAAACTCTAACCCTATTTTTCCTTTAAATACCCATCAAACCTAAACATTTTCACTCAAATCTTGAGGGTTTCTAGTTTTCAACTCAAATCTAAGCAAAATTCATCAAGTTTGTGCATCTACATTCACCTATTCCTCCAAAATCCCAAATCAAGGTATTTTCTATTCTCTTTTTCTTTTCAATTTTCGTTTGAATTCTTTGATTTAAAATTATTTATTTTGTATATATTACATATTTATACTATGGATTTCAAAGTTTTTGCAAAAATTTCTTCAAAACTAAAAATCTTTGATTCGAATATAAATTTTTTTAACCGTATATTTTTTTCATCTCAGTTTTTCAAATTATCTTCTCAAAAAAATTATATTGTATATATTTAAACCTTGATTATAGGATATCCATTGGATTGAATGTGAATTTTAATGCATACATTATTTGATTGATTAAAACGGTTTTTTGGGCTTTTAAATAGATCACAAGAAGCGAAAGACCGAAGAGATGGGCGAAGGATCTAAAGCTGCTGTTGATGATTCTTCTCGTCTTAAATTAGCTCTTCTTTTCACTAAGAGTCTAAAAAAAATGATGCTCGAACCAACTTCAAACTCTACCAAGACACCATCATTCGTCGTGAGCGTATGGTTGGTATGACCTTCCTTGACTCTGAACGCTTTTATTTCAAATATCTACCTCTTTTACAGCGTTGGGGATTTTTATTTTTATGACTATACCCGGAATTCTTTACCGTAACCTTGTTTTGATATTTTATGTAAATGCCCGGTTAGTAAGTAACCAAGCCAATTCCGAAGTCTTTTCCATAGAGTCCTATCTTATTGGGGAAAAGGTCCGAATTGAGCCATCGACTTTGGTCAATTTCCTAGACCTTGTCGATGAAGGGATTGAAGATGAGACCTCTTTAGGCTCTAGAACTGCCCGGTTCTCTCCTTAGATGTTCATGATCGTTTCTTGCATCTCATAATCTCTTGGTAGTTTCGTCCCTCCGGAGGCAAGTTTGCTCACATCCGCCAAGTTGACAACTTTTGGGTAGAGTGCTTCCGTCAAGAAAAGCGACCGAACCTCGTGAAGATAATGTTTGCCGAGATGGTGCATTTAGTTAGGCATCGTTGTTCCGACTCCATCCAATCCTTCACCTATGGGACTACATTGAGCTACATTTTCTTCAAGTCCGAGATTGATTGTTCTTGTGACTATTCAGAGTCTCTCAAGCAAAAGCTCGATGAAAGCACCCTCTTAAGGTCTGGTTTTTGCTACATTCTAGGTGAATAGGTTCGTGTGGATAGAGGGGCAAGAGATCCTCCGGTTGATCCTCCACATCAAGCTTCTCAAGCTTCCATTGCTCATCAAAACAATGATGCACTTATGGCTAATCTCAACACGCAATTCCCTGGCTTACAAACCGACATCTCTTCCGGATTTGCTGCCATCGACACACGTTTCACTGCTTTGGAGGAACGTGTTCTTAATGAGGAAAATCATCTCACTTCTCTTGAGAATCAACAAGCCTCGATGGATCTCTCCTTCACCGGTTTCTATGGAGAATGAAAACACTTTAAGAGAAGTCAAGAGGAGGATAAAGACGAAGATTGCGATCATGGAGATGATGAGGATGGTGGCGATATGGATCCCTAGATTAGTTTGCACATCATATCATATCATCTAGTTCTTTCTTTTCATGCACCTATTTCAGCTTTTGAACTATGTTATGCTTTTAGGATTTCAGTTTGGATTTATTATCTATGCTTTGGATTTATGAGCTTAATATATTAAGTTGCTTGCTTTGATTTAACTTCTCTTTTTTTTCTCATTGAATTATGCCTATTTTGATCTAACAAAAAGAGGGAGAAGTAGAGCCAATTTTGAAACTTTGCAACTTAATTTTAAAAACCTATCTTAAATTGAGGGGGAGTAAGTTTTACAAAGTTCTCAAAACTTAAAATTTTATATTTTGTTTTGTTATATCAAAAAGGGGGGGATTGTAACCAAAACTTTGATTTTGATATGACAAATATTTCAAGGACTAATTTGAAAAGAAGATAATTTTTTAAGTCCTCAAACTTCCCAAAATTGACAAGCAAATTATTTAAGTCAAAACTCAAGTTCCCATAAACTTTTCTAAGTGTTTTCCAAGCCAAAATAGTGATTTTTGACTAACCGTTTCGATACACCCCTTAGGTGTTTCCAAACGATTTGAAACTATAAAGTGTGGGCTCGAAACGAGAGAAATCGTATCGATACAGTAGTATCGAAATGGTCTCAATCGTTTCGATACGAGTTTTGAAAGTTGGTTTAAAAATATGATTGTTTCTTGTCTTAACTGTTTTATTGAAAATTAGTTAAGCGTATCGATACACTTTAGGTGCGTTTCAATACGGGTTTCATAGTTTCAAAATGTTTAGGTACGATCTTGTCCCGTTTCAAAACGGGCTCTTGAAGTATCAAAATGACCACGATTGTTTCGATACAGTCTCTTAAATGCTCCCAATGACTCATTCTGTTGTTGCTCCGTTTCGATACAAGTGATGTCGTTTCAGTACGGGTACTTGCAGAACAACATTAATGGTGGGAAGATGAAGTCCCAACGGCTATAATTATTTTCCAACCACCCAAACAGCTAGAAATCAATGAGAATGTATAAAAGTAAGCATTTTGAGCACCAACAACAACTATTGATCCTACAAGAATCATCCAAGCATCAAACCTAAACCCTTGTGCCTTTTATTCTCAAATCCTTGTACCCAACTCTATTTAGTGTCTTATTCTTATTTTTATTGTGAGTTTGGGGAGTGATAAATTGCATTTGGGTAAACAATTCATCCTTTTAGAGGAATCTGTAAGGTTTACCATTTTCTCTATTGTAAAGAGTGTTTCAAATTAAGCTTTGGGTAGAAAGCTTAATTTCTTTGTAAGGTTTCCTCCTCATCCAAGAAAAAGGGAAGAATCAATAGTGGATTGGTTGAAAATCCTTAGCGGGAGCTAAGGTAGTGGATGTGAAGTTCATTGGAGAACTTGAACCACTATAAATCTCTTGTGCAAATTTTTATTCATCCATTTCTCTCATATTAAATTTTTAATTGCCAATTCACCCCCTCTTGGCCAATTGCATTGTTTGATCAACTCAACACTTTCTCACCAACCTCATACTCAATGTCCCTTCTCTTGAGATCAACATAAGCCTTTTGTCGATCAAAGGCAACCTTTAAGCGATCGTGGATGATGGTGACATGTTCTTTAGTTTCCCGATGTAAGTTAGGGCCCAATAGCTTGTCTTTGCCGAGTTAAGACCAACATAATGGAGTACAACAACGTCTACCATGCAATGCTTCATAAGGGGTCATTTGGATTGATGCTTGATGGCTGCTATTATAAGCAAACTCAATAAGGGGTAGGGATTTCTCCTAAGTTCTACCAAAGTCGATGATGCATGCTCAAAGCCTATCTTCCAAGATCTGAATAACCCTTTTTGACAGACCGTCAGATTGAGGGTGAAAGGTTGTGCCAAGATTAACTCTGGTGCCCAGAGCTCCTCGTAAGCTTCTTCCAAATTCGTGATGCAAATCGGGGATCTCGATTGAAGATAATAGACTTGGGTACTCCTTGGAATCGGATCACTTCCTTGATGTACAAGTCAGCCAATTTAGGAAGACCGTAGTCCATTCTAACCGTTATAAATGGGCTGAATTGGTGAAACGATCTACAATGATCCATATAACATCATGTTTCGCAGAAGTAAATGTGGACCACTAATAAAATCCATAGTGATCTTTTCCCATTTCCATTTCGGTGGATCGATAGGTTGCAATAATTTGGTAGGAGCACAATGTTTTGCTTTAAGCACATAAGACATCATGAAATGTAATCGACGATAGCTTGCTTCATGCCCGACCACCAATACAATTCACGGAGGTCTTTGTACATCTTCACGAACCCTGGGTGAAAAGAAAATGAGCTTGAATGAGCTTTCTTAAGGATGTCATCATGAAGGGATTTATCGTTGGGCACACAGACCTGATTACATAAACATAGGAGTCCTTCAAAATTGATCTTGAAACCAGAATTATCCTGGAACCTCGAAACAATGGCTTGATATTCTGGGACTCGTTCTTACAATGTCTTAATCCTCGAAATGATCGTAGACTGAACATGAAGTTCAGCTACTAGACCATAACGCTTATAGATTCGGAAGTGGGCATTAATAGCTCGAGGGGCTACGAAAAAATTGAGTTCACAATAAGCTAGGTTGTACTATAATATAAAGGATTATGATCGTATTAGTAATACTTACGAGGCATCAGTTTGCAGCTAAGTGCATCAGCTACAACGTTAGCCATACCCGGGTGATAATCAATGACAAGGTCGTAATCCTTGAGGAGTTCCATCCATCTCCGTTGCTGAAGATTCAACTCCTTCTGCGTCAAAAGGTACTTGAAACTCTTGTGATCGGTAAAAAGGTAACATTTTTCCCCGTAGAGATAATGCCTCCAAATTTTCAACGCAAAGACAATCGCTGACAGTTCCAGATCATGAGTAGGATATATCATTTCATGTGGCTTAAGTTGTCGGGAAGCGTAGGCAACAACCTTCCCTTCCTGCATCAACACACATCCTAACTCGAAATGTGACACATCGATGTAAACTGTATAGTCCTTCTCGGACTCTGGTTGGGTTAGAATGGGTGCTGAGTCAATACTTGCTTCAACTGATCAAAGCTTTGTTGTTGTTCCTTGGTCCACACGAAAGGGGTCTCCTTCCGTAAAAGCTTAGTCAATGGAGCTGCTATCATAGAAAATCCCTTGATGAATCTTCTATAATAGCCGATAAGGCCGAGGAAACTTCTAACTTATCCAACATTCTTTGGTGGGTGCCAGTTGAGAATAGCTTGAATTTCTTCAAGTCTACCTGAATGCCCAAAGCTGATACAATGTGCCCAAGGAAAGCAACTTCGGTGAGCCAAAACTCCCACTTAGAGAGCTTAGCATACAACTACTTCTCACGGAGTGTTTGAAGCACAATACAAAGGTGGTTGCGTTACTCCCCCACAATCTTGGAATAATCAGTATGTCATCGATGAAAACCACCACAAACTTATCAAGGTAGGGTCTAAAAATCCGATTCATCAAGTCTATGAAAGCCGCTGGAGCGTTTGTTAGCCCAAAAGGCATTACCAAAAACTCATAGTGGCCATACCTTGTATGGAAAACAGTCTTGGGTACGTCACAATCTTTAACTCTCATATGATAATACCCATACCTTAGATCGATTTTGGAAAACATTGAGGCATCCTTAAGTTGATCAAACATGTCATCGATCTTGGGCAATGGATATTTGTTTTTGATGGTTATCTTGTTTAGTTGTTGATAATCAATACACAACCTCATGGAACAATATTTCTTTTTTACAAAGAGGACCAGAGCTTCCCAAGGCGAGGAACTCAGCCGAATAAAGCCTTTATCAAGAAACTCTTGAATCTGAACTTTCAATTCTCTTAATTCAACTGCAGCCATCCGATAAGGTGCGATGGAAACAGGGGTAGTTCCAGGTTGCACTTCAATACCAAATTCCACTTCACAGGTTGGGGGTAAACATGTAAGTTCATCATGAAAGACGTTGACGAATTCACACACTGTATCAATGTCTTGTACTCGAGGTTCATCCTTGGCTTCTAAGGTTAAGGCATGCAATGAGAAGTTTTGTGACTTCATTAGAACTATTCTTCCTTTACCAAGGCCTCGGAGATACAATTTCCTCTTGCTACAATCTACCTACGCTTGATATTTACCAAGCCAATCTATGCCTAGTATCACATCAAACTCATGGATCAGTAGGGCTAGGAGATCCGCTGGAGATGGAATCCCTTGAATCATCAAAGGACAGTTATTGCATATGAAGCTTATGGTGACACAATCACCTAACAGATTGGTCACAAAGACTTTCGGTGCTATAGGTTCACTAGACATTCCATGGTTTCTTACCAATTCCGTACTTATGAAAGAATGCGTAGAGCCAGGATCAATCAATGTATACAAAGGACGAGAATATAATACAACAATACCTGCGATAACATCATGTTTATCGTCTTCCTCCCGGCTCCTGACATGATACATCTAAGCAGAGGCTTTTGATTCTTGTTTATTACCGGACTTTCCTGAGCCACCAGGTCTCCCTCTAGCTCCCGAGGATGCTTGTTTTGGCCCTTATCCTCTGAAGGACTGAGCGGGCGATGCAATGTCTACTAGTGTAGCTGCGGATTTGGAAGGATTCTAGGGACAATCTCGGATGAAGTGGCCCTGCTCACCACAGTAAAAACATGCTCCAGTATGCCTTCGACACTGCCCTACTGGATGTCGCTTCTGACAAAAGTTACAGACCAGATGCTGGATACTTCGATTAGAACCTCCAATACTCTCAACTGAGGCTGCCTTGGTCATAGTCTGAGTAATGTTCCGAGGCTTCTCAATATTCTCAGAATGGGAAGGTTGGGGATACGAGACTTGTTTCAGGCCTTGGTACTTGCTTTTCTTGTTCCATATAGGAGGTAGGAAATCATCTCATGCTATCTTGTCAAATTTTCCCGATGCACTCCCCCTCTGGGCTCTCTGAGCAGCTTCAGTAGCCTTGGCTCGGTTCACCAGATCTTGAAAGTTAGTGATGCCAAGGGTTGTGAACATAGGTTGTAACTCATTGTTAAGGCCAGCAATGAACATCCAACACTTGTCTTCTTCTTTCTTTATGTACTCAATACCGTATCGGCAATACTTGCAAAAGTCGTGGATATATTGCTCGATAGGTCGTCCACCTTGTTTCAGATGGAGGAAAATATTGCGCCTCTCAGCGAGGTAGTACTCACTGATGTACTTGTTTCAGAATTCTAGAATGAAAAACTCTCAAGTAACAGACTCTTCGGAAACGATAAGGATAATGGTTTCCCACCATATGAGAGCCTCGTCCTTCAGCAATGTAAGGGCGCACTCTAATTTGTGTTCTTCCGAACACTGTAACTGCTTATTCAGAATTCGTAGTGTGTTGTCCAACCAGTAATCAGTAATCTCCGGATTATCATCATCTTGCTCGACAAAAGAATAAGCTCAGAGCGAAGCCAACTTATCTACAGGGGCTCGAGCATACTGAACAACATGTGGAACAGGTTGTGCAGATGATGTTGCTCCCATCGCAGTTGTAACACCCAGGTTAACGGGTTAGGTGAAAATAATATTTAAATATTATTTGGGCTCGGTTTCATAATTTAAATAATATTTTGGGTTTTGTTTTCAAAATTTTTAATTTGGGTTGACCATGTTTTAAGATTTAAACCCCAATTAGTCATGGATTTTCCTTCCTTGTAAATATCTCATTTCATTAAGGGTAAACAAGTCTTTTGAGCCTTAAAATTATCACATGGCAAATAAAACACCCACCTTTCTCATCTTCTTCCCCTCCCTCTTTTCAAACCTAACGTCTTCTTCATCTCTCCTTGGGGGTTCACTATTCCATCACCATACACTCACATCCTTGGTGATTTTGGAAAGGTAAACATGTTTCTAGCTTGTCCTCACTTCCCTCTTCATGCCTATGCACTTAGTTTTCGTTAAAACCCTTGTTTTCTTATTTTGGAGTTTTTGAGTTTTAAATTAAAAATGTTAACTTTGTTAACTTTGAGTTGAGCTTTTGATTTGGTGATGATAGATGAGTCATTTGTTGTTCAAAAGGTCCAATATATCTAATTTTTATAAGGTTTTATAATGATTTCCGAAATTGTGTTTCAAGGGGTTTTTATGAGGGTTTTAAAGTGGTTTTTAGGGTGGTTTAATGTTGGTTTTTGAGGGCTGATGTTAGTATGATATATGAGGGTTACTTTGGGTGTATTTGATGGTTGATTGGATGCTTGAAATGGAAGATTTCAGTGGGTTTTGTAGGTTGCTCGAAAATTCTGTTTTGGACTTGTTTGGGTGTTGAATGCTTGAAAATGTTATTCCGGGTTAGTTCCGTTGATGAGCTTTTGATTGTGGATGTTTTGTTTGTGTTTGGGATTGATTAGAATCGAGTTTGGGCATCGGTGAAGCATCAGAAGTAAATACGGGGAATTGAAGGTGGTTGCTTGCTTGGTCTTTGAGCTTGGAAGCTTAGGTGAGTGGTTAATTGTTTTAAATGGGTTAAAATAGTTGGTTCGAGTATATGGACTAGGTTGGGCTTGGTAGACCCACCTAGAGTTAGGATTAAGGTGGTAGCCTAATCCTAAACTTGATCTAGAGCCTTTGGATGAACTCATTTATGTGGTTGTGTGTATCTCGTATGAAATGTGATATGAATGATTGTGTATATTGTATTATACATGTAAGGTGAGATATGACTTGTGATGCTTGAGGCATGCATGATGATGGTTGTTGGTGAGTACGTGCTAAGCGCGGAAATGATTGGAATGAGTAATGTGAAATGAGTAAATGTTGGCACTAGTATACTTGAATACAAATGATCGATCATTAGGATGTTAGTGTGTACACATGAGTCAAAAGTCGCGCGTGGCCTTGGTGGCGTTGAGTCACCAAGGAGGAGTACGGGTTCGCCCGAAAATTGTATTTAAATATAGTCGGTGATGAGTGGAATCCCATCGACGGGGCGTGAGGATGAGTGGAATCCCCTTCGCGAGACCGGTGATGAGTGTAATCCCACCGTGAGGTAATGTGGTTGTTGGATGTGAGTTCCAACATGTCTATACGCGTATTCGGGTCATAGCTAGGTGCCAATGTTGTTTGATATGTGAATCAATGTGTTGAGGTTTATGATCTTTGATGGGATGTTTGAGTGTGATTACATGTATTGTGGAGTTGAGCTTATGATCATGGCATTTATATTGTATATTGCTCATGCATCTTCATCTTGTGGCTCTTGTGGATTCTTGGTATATTTGTGTAATGCCTTGGCTAGATCGTGCTCGGACCCTGCAATGTTGAGGTTTGTTTTTAGAGCTAACCCTCACTAAGCATCATTGCTTACGCTCTCTTTGTTCAACATTGCAGATCCTTAGTTCGCGGGTTGCTCGAGCAAGTGGAGGGCCTCCAAGTGTGGTTGTTAATCTTGAGTACTTCAAGTATGAGTTTTTAATGTTGAACATGTAATAGTTTGAGCAATGGGACATGTGTTGTTTTGATGGATAGTTGTTAGTTGTTTAGGAGCTTGTTTAGACTCCTCGATATCTTGCTTTTGTATGGCTTGTGTTGCCATGTTGAATTGTAGCCCATGCCTAAATTGCTTATTATGAGTGTTAGCCATGTGCCTTAGAGGTTGCCTTTATGTTTGAATGTTGAAGTATGAACTTTGAATGCTTGAATGCCATCTTGGGTCTAAATCATGATTTCCTTGATGTTTGTACATGTTGGATGCTTGTATGGCTATATAGTGGTATGTAAATGTTGTGTGAATGTTTGGTTGGGGCTAAGGAAGTCTTAAATTGCATCTAGGTTCGAGTCTTGTTCGTTTTGGTTGAGTTTGGTGGGATTGTAGTGCAGGGCATATCGATACGCCTCAGGGCCGTATCGATACGGCCTTGCCCAAAGGCCGCAAATTTTGCCTGGCGTACCGATACCCTAAGGGTATCGATACCCTCCAAACTCACTGGAATCTGGAGTTTTGAGTGAGAGTAGAGCGTGCCGATACGGGGCTCCCGAGTATCAATACGGGTCTACTCTGTTAACCAAAAAGGGTTGACCGAGAAGGGCGTATCGATACGCTTAAGGGCTGTATCGATACGAACTTCTCGAGGTTGACTTTTTGGGTTGACCTGGTCAGGGCGTATCGATACCCCTAGCTAGGGTACCGATACGGTCTGCCCTGTAAGTTTAAAAATGGACTGTTATGCATGGCCGTGGTTCGAATGTGTTTTCCCTTTGATTGGTTTCCGCTGTTGTAAATCACTTAGGACTTAAAGTTCATCTAGGCAAGACTAAAATGAAAGAAAAAAAATATAGGGTTGCTAACCGAGGGGGAATCCTTTGGGTTTCGCTTCGGTTTTCCCCGTGTGACCTGCTCAGACCGGTCATCCGGCCAGACCGGGACGAGGGGGTTACATTTGTTGGTATCAGAGCCTAAGGTTTCCGAGACCTTGGGCAGGTAAGTGAGGTAAGTTCGAGTTCTTGTTTGATATGCACGGTGTTTGCTTGCCTTGTAAGAATGGTTGATTGTTTGACAAGTATGATTGACTGTTTATTCAAAAGTATGTGTGTGTGAGTCCCATTGCTACTATTACATTGGAAAAAATGATTTTTAAGTGAGGGAACGTACTTGAACACTTGGAAGCCTTGCCTTGCTAACCCAACTTATATGTTTTGTTGTTGTGGTTGTAGTTGATATCTGTGAGAGCGATGTCTAGACCGAGAGGTAGGCCGAGAGTGGTTCATCAGGAACCACGGGTTGCGGCTCCTGTTGAGCCGGCAGTTGGTGTGGAGGCTCACATAGAAGGGCCGGTGTCCGCAGGAGTTGGCGCTCCACCACCACCTCCACCACCACCACCTCCTCCACCTGGAGTTGGGGGCGAGGATGGAGCCGGAGGAGATGGACCTCAAGGTGGCCAAGGTCCAGCTGGAATTGACATGACTCCTCTAGTGCAAGCGATAGCGGGAGCATTTCAGGCCGCAGTTGCGGGAGCTCAGGCTGCAGCTCAGCCTAGGTGTGACGATGCTAGTCTACCTTTGGAGAGGCTCCGTAGCTTGGGGGCCGAGGAGTTTAGGGGATCTACTCCGGAGAGATCGGAGTTATGGTTGGAGAAGACAATTCGTATCTTGGCTCAGATGGGTTGTGCGGGCGCACGTAGATTGGGTTGTGTGATCTCGTTGCTTCAGGGTGATGCCTACACCTGGTGGGTCACCATTACTACTGGGGTTCCGGAGGCAGAGATAGATTGGGATTTCTTTGAGTCCGCTTTCAGGAAGAGATACTAGGGACCGAGGTACCTAGATGAGAAGAAGCGAGAGTTCATGGCTCTTACTCAGGGAGAGGCTTCTGTGACTGATTATGAGATCCGCTTTGTTCACTTGAGTCATTATGCTCTAGAGTTGGTTCCTACGGAAGTGGAACGTTGTAACTGATTCCGCTACGGATTGAATGAAGAGGTCAAGAGGTACACGTTAGCCTCTGACTACTCGGACTTTGATGTGTTGGTCGCGAGGGCCAAGGACTTAGAGCACAGTTTGGGTTCGGCCAAACGATCTGGTGGTTCCAGTTCTGGTAAGAGGCATAACCACTTTGATGGTAGAGATGCCAAGAGGCACAGAGGTGGCGGACATCAGTTTAACCATAGACGTGGCGGTGGCCACCATGGTAGGGGCCATCAGGGCCATATAGGAGGAGGGCGTTTGCCCGAGTGTACCCGTTGTGGGAGACAGCACGCTGGTGAGTGTTGGGGTAATTTCCATGCTTGTTGGAACTGTGGTTCGAGTGACCACTTTAGGAGGGATTTTCCGCATCAGGCGGCTCAGGCACCAAACATTGTCTAGGCTCCTGCGAGAGTGAATGATTTTCAGAGAGGCCGTGGGCGCGGTCGTGGCTACTTCCAGCCTAGGGCTGACGCACCTAGGGTAGATGCTCAGAGGAATCTTGCTCATGTGGTGGCTGTGCATCCAGAGGCGGGAGGACCAGCGAGGGTCTATGCTCAGAGAGAGGCCGGGAACGACACCGATGTGATAGCAGGTAATTTCGAGTTACAGTCTATGTCCTTGCTTTCTTTGGTTGATTCGGGTTCTACGCATTCCTACATTTTGAGTGAACATGCACAAAAATTAGATATCCCTGTTGAGATCTTAGATGTAGGTATGCATGTTACTAGTTCTTTTGGTGAGACAATTGTGGTTAGACGTATGTATAGGAGGTGTCCACTGAAGATTCAGGGTCATGTGTTCTCAGTTGATATGATGGAACTTCATTTCCATGCTTTTGATATTATTCTGGGTATGGACTGGTTGGTTGAGCATCGGGCTAGTGTGGATTTTGAGACAAAGAGAATTTCTTTGAAGCTTTCTGATGACTACGAGGTAGTAGTAGTAGGCGAGAACATTAAGTTCTTGTCTAATGTGATGTCAGCTTTAGAGGCTCATAGGTTAATGGACTCTGGATGTGGGGCTTATTTAGCTTATGTGATGAATCCGGATATGAGTGAAGCTAGATCGAAAGATATCAGAACAGTGTGTGACTTTCCAGATGTGTTTCCTGAAGAGTTGTCGGGTTTGCCTCCGGACAGAGATGTTGAGTTTGTGATTGAGACAGTTTCAGGGTCTAATCCAGTTTCGATAGCTCAATATCGCATGGCTCCGAAAGAGTTGAAAGAGTTGAAGAGTCAGTTGCAAGAATTATTAGACCGTGGTTTCATTAGGCCTAGTAGTTCTCCGTGGGGTGCTCCCGTGTTGTTTGTGAAAAAGAAAGATGGTAGCATGCGCATGTGTATTGACTATAGACAGTTGAATCAGTTGACCGTGAAGAACAAGTATCCGTTGCCTCGTATAGATGATTTGTTTGATCAGTTGAGAGGTGCTTCAATGTTCTCGAAGATAGATCTGAGATCCGGGTACTATCAGTTGAAGGTGAAAGAATGTGATGTTCTGAAGACAGCTTTTAGGACTAGATATGGTCACTATGAGTTTCTTGTGATGCCATTTGGGCTCACGAATGCACCAGCAACATTCATGGACATGATGAACAGAATTTTTAGAGACTATCTAGACCGTTTTGTAGTTGTTTTCATTGATTACATACTTGTGTACTCGAAGACTGAAGAAGAGCATGATGAGCACTTGAGATTTGTTTTACAGAGATTGTTGAGTAACCAGTTGTATGCGAAGCTTAGTAAATGTGAGTTCTGGATCCGAGAGGTTGTATTTCTTGGCCATGTTGTTTCGGCCGAAGGCATCCGAGTTGATCCATCGAAGATTGAGGCTATTGTTGAGTGGAAACAACCTATGTCCGTGACCGAGATTAGGAGTTTCCTAGGATTAGCCGGTTACTGTAGGAGATTTGTTGATGGATTCTCTAGGGTAGCTGCTCCTTTGACTAAATTGTTGCAAAAGGGAGTTAAGTTTGAATGGTCAGATGCAAGACAGAAGGCCTTTGAGAAATTGAAAGAAGCTTTGACGAATGCTCCAGTGTTAGTGCAGCCTGTTTCCGGTAAGGAGTTTGTCATCTACAGTGATGCAACATTTAACCATTCCGATACAGACTGCCCAGAAAGTGCAGATTTTTCTGGTTTAATATACATTTAACCATTCAAACACATTCCAATGACTTCCTAATCGTTCCAACAAGTCATCATACATATTAGGTACATGTTTGCATCATCAAAACATGATCATGGCATCAAATAGGTAGATTCACAAGACTATAGGCATGCATCCTAATGTCCAAAGCAAACATCCATCAAATCATCAAAGCAAGCACCAAAATGGCCAATTACATATCCAAAACATTTAAGGCATCGTGCCACAACTAGGGAGTCCATAAACATCTCCCAAAAACACAACCTAGGTTCCCATTGCCAAATATCAAAATCTAATAATGTTGTGAAATAGTCACCATACATGAGCTTTGTCCTTCCCTTGGATTCTTAGCCTCCTTGCTGCCCTCAAACACCTCAATTATCTACATTATTGGTTCAAGAGAGAGAGCGTAAGCACAAATGCTTAGTGAGGCATGCTTTAATGAAATAACACCATAATGCACTTATAAAAACACTTTCCAATAAGCCTTTTAACACACATCAACATCATTCATGCAACATTGCATTCACAACAAGCATCTCATGCTTCAATATCATTAACATGTCATATTGGCTTTCAAGTGATAAACCATAACCTTTTTCAACATAAAACACAATCGGATACGCGGATTACAAGCGTTGTCCCATATGCTTCATACACACTACCAAACACACAAGGTGGAGTTTACGGGTACAATCTCAACCCCTCAACACCCGTGATGGAGTTCAACGGTACAATCACAACCCCTCCACATCACTCATTGGTAGTTGTATAACATCACTAACGAGAACACGAGACACTCGACACAAGATCCACACATGGACTTTTAACCACCATTGTGATCTTAAACATCTCGTTAGTGTACTTGGATGGAGTTTACAGTACAATTACAACCCCTCAACATCCAAGGCGACTTTATTCACGGTGCACCCAATCCTATAGCCGGCTAACTATATCCGATTCAAGTACTTTAAAACCAACACATCACTTGCCAATATACATCGATTATCATCATTAATCCACTGTTTTTAAGCATCCATATCAAAGCCATTAAACCATCATGCATCACTATGCATCAAGCCACAATTATCAATATCAAACTAAGGATCTCTTACCTTGAGCATCCTTCAACACATGGCTTTCAAAACCAGCAATAATCATGCTAAAACATGTTTTCAAAACAGAATTTAAACATGCAAATTAAACACATTGCATCCAACCATTTCATGGTTCATTCAAGAGAGAGAATTTCCCCAAAAACTTACTCTTGAGTTTAGTTAAGTTGATTTCTCTCTTTTCTTTAATTAATTAAACATTAAACGATTCATTAAAATCAAAGAAAAATCTGGAGAAATCAATCTTGGGTAAATTAGCTCCTTAAAGATTCAAAGTTTCAGTCCTTATAAAACAGTCACCACTAAACTTTTCAAAAATTACATTTTAGTCACTAATTCGAAATGTCACACTTCCAAACCTTATTTTGTAAAATTGATTTCACCACTCTCTTATATATATTAAAAGATGATTTTTAGATATTTTCCCATATTTTTAATGCAACCCGAACTAGGCTTTCCCTAAAACCATCTTTTATATTCGAACCAAAAATCAGATCGGTCTGGTTCAGACCCTAAACTTCCAAGCCCAAAATTAGGGTGTTACAACTCTCCCCCCTTAAGAAATTTCGTCCTCGAAATTTACCTGGAGGAAAAAGGTACAGAAACTGCTTCTTCATGTCATCCTTTCGTTCCCACGTGGCTTCCTCAACACCATGATGCTTCCACAACACCTTTACCAAATCAATGGTCTTGCCTCGAAGAACTTTACTGTCCGAATCAAGAACCTCCACCGGTTCCTCGTCATAGGTCAAGTCTGGATTCAATTCCACTTCCTCCACAGGCATAACATGCGAAAGATTCGATCTATACCTCCGAAGCATAGAGACATGAAACACATCATGAATCTTTTCCAACTCATGTGGCAATCTCAACTCGTACGCAACAGGACCCACACGTTCAATCACCTCGTATGGTCCAATGTACCTAGGGCTCAACTTACCCTTTCGTCCAAACCTCATCACCTTTTTCCAAGGCGAAACTTTCAAAAACACACGGTCACCTACCGCATACTCGATGTCATTATGCTTCAAATCCGCGTAAGACTTCTGTCGATCAGAAGCTGCCTCCAATCGCTCACAAATGAGCTTCACCTTCTCGGTGGTTCCTTTCAACAAAGTTGGCATCGAAACCAACTTCTGACCCGTTTCACCCAACAAAGAGGAGTTCTGCACTTCCTCCCGTACAAGGCTTCATAAGGTGCCATTTGAATACTCGCCTGGTAGCTATTGTTATAAGCAAACTCCACCAAAGGCAAATGCTTCTCCCAAGAACCCTGAAACTCAATCACACAGCACCTCAACATATCCTCCAGCACCTGGATAACACGCTCAGACTGTCCATCTGACTGTGGATGATAAGAAGTACTAAAATTCAACCGTGTACCCAAAGCCTGATGTAAACACTCCCAGAAACGCGATGTAAACCTCAGATCTCGATCCGACACTATAGAATTTGGCACAACATGTAGCCGCACAATCTCAGCAATGTACAGCTCCGCAAGCTTGTCCAAAGTATACGTAGTATGCACAGGCAAGAAATGCGCACACTTCGTAAGGCGATCCACAATCACCCACGCCGAATTCTTCTTCGATGGCGACAAAGGCAAACAAGACACAAAGTCCATGGTAATCCTTTCCCACTTCCACTCAGGAATCCTCAACGGTTGCAACAACCCAGAAGGAAACTGATGCTCAGCCTTAACTCGCTGACAAACCATGCACTTGCTCACATACTCAGCAACATCTTTCTTTAAACCCACCCAATAGTACTCATCTCGAAGATCACGATACATCTTAGTACTACCAGGGTGCATAGCAAAAGGACTACTATGAGCCTCAGCCAGAAAAGCACGCCTTAACTCAGCATCATTCGGCACTACTATCCGACTCCCAAAACATAGAACTCCATCATCATTAAAACAGAAATCAGATGGTCTATCTTCAGCAATATCCTACACATGTGGCACCAAGGAATCATCCAACAACTGCTTATCCTTTATCAGCTAAACCAAGGATGGTTTCACTTGCAATACAGCCACAAGACCGCCATCTCGCAAAATGCTCAGGCTGGCAAACATAACCCTCAACTCCACCGCTACCTTCCTACTCAAGGCATCCGCTACAACATTAGCTTTTCCTGGATGGTACTCGATCGTCAGATCCTAATCTTTAAGCAACTCCACCCAACGTCGCTGCCTAAGATTCAACTCTTTCTGAGACATCAGATACTTCAAACTTTTGTGATCCGTGTACACAATACACTTCTCACCATACAGGTAATGTCTCCAATTTTTCAAAGCAAAAACCACCACAGCCAACTCAATGTCATGGGTAGGATAATTGCACTCATGCACCTTCAACTGGCGCGATGCATAAGCCACCACCTTACCCTCCTGCATCAACACACACCCCAAACCAACGTAGGATGCATCACTGTACACCACAAACTCTTTCCCCGATTCAGGCTGAACCAAGATAGGAGCTTGCATCAAAGCTGCCTTAAGCTTCTCAAAAGCATGTTGTCTCGCTTCTGTCCACTCAAACTTAACATCTTTCTGCAACAACTTCGTCAAAGGTGCCGCAATCTTCGAAAATCCATCCATGAACCTCCAATAGTATCTCGCCAAACCAAAGAAACTACAGACTTCATGAACAGACTTAGGACGCTTCCAATTCATCATTGCCTCAACCTTCTAAGGATCAACACGAATCCCCTCAGCAGAAACCACATGACCAAGGAACACAACTTCCCTGAGCCAGAACTCACACTTGCTTAACTTAGCATAAAGCTGATTCTCCAACAAAGCCTGCAACACAATCCGCAAATGCCCCTCATGCTCCTCCTCAGTACAAGAGTACACGAGGATATCGTCAATGAACACCACAACAAATTTATCCAAGTATTCAAGGAACACTCTATTCACCATGTCCATAAAAGCTGCAGGAGCATTCGTCAAACCAAACGGTATCACAAGAAACTCATAATGCCCATATCTCGTTTTGAAGGCTGTCTTTGGCACATCCACATCCTTCACCTTCAACTGATAATACCCTGACCTTAAGTCAATTTTAGAGAACACAACCGCTCCCCAAAATTGATCAAAAAGATTATCAATCCTCGGCAATGGATACCGATTCTTGATAGTCAACTTGTTAAGCTGACGGTAATCGATGCACATTCTCATAGTGCCATCCTTTTTCTTCACAAACAAGACCGGTGCACCCCAAGGTGACACACTCGGCCGAATGAAACTACGATCATGCAACTCCTGAAGTTGTGTCTTCAGCTCCTTCAACTCTTTAGGTGCCATTCGATAAGGAGTAATGGACACTGGAGTTGTGTTTTCATACAGCTCAATTCCAAACTCCACTTCACGATTAGGAGACAATCCAGGTAACTCTTCCGGAAACACACTAGGAAACTCTCGCACCGTCCTGATATCTTGCACTCGCAACGCCTTAGAGCTAGGATTCATCATGAAGGCTAGGTAGGCTTCACAACCTTGCATCAACAGTCGACTTGCTTCCAATGTAGACACCACATTGGCAAGAAACTTCACATTATCACCAACCACCACCACCTCATAATCATCCCCAAGCTTCAACGAAACTCGCTTGTTCTCAAAATCCACCACGGCTCGATGTTCAACAAGCCAATCCATACCAAGGATTACATCAAAACCATAGAAAGGCAATTCCATGAGATCAACATGAAAAATATGGTTTTGCACAACCAAAGGACATCTTCTATACAACTTTCGTGTCACAACGGTCTCACCAAAGGAACTAGTTACACGCATACCAACATCCAAAGACTCAACAGGTAAACCAAGCAATTGAGCATGTTCACGCAATATGTATGAGTGTGTAGATCCAGAATCAATCAAGGAAAGTAATGACAATGATTGCAAAGTGAAGGTACCTGCGATCACATCCGTGTCATTCCTCCCCTCCCGCTGAGCATACACTCAAGCCTGGCCACCACCCTCAAGTTGGACAGCCACCACATGAGCCACATTCCTTCCACCATCATCTCTGCGCTGGAAGTTACCCCGGCCGCGCCCACGACCTCTCTGTGGTGTAACAACACCAGGAGCACGTCCCTGACCACCACCGGCCAACAAAGGACACTCCCTTCTCATGTGGTCTGCCGAACCACAATTCCGGCATGAATTACCCGTCACAACAACAAGAGCCTGCACCTCTCTCGCTGCCCGAGTACAATCACGCCTCAAATGGCCACGCGATCCACACACCCAACATGTGTTCTAATCAGCTCTCGCCCTGTCTCCCTGAATAGGCGCACCATGCCCTCTAGCACCACGTCTAGCAGAAGACTGATACCTCCTATCTCATCCTCTCTTGTTCCATCCACCACCAGAACTATACTCAGCAACTCTCTTACCCGTGCTAGAACCAGCACTCCTAGAGGACAAACTCAGATTCAGCTCAATATCCTTCGCTCTACTAACCAGCACATCAAAATCAATGTACTCAGCGACAAGCATAAAGGTCTTCACATCCGTCACCAAACCATACCGAAAACGTTCACACCTTTCCCGCTCATCAGGAATAAGCTCAGGTGCGTATTGAATGAGACAGACAAACTGGATCTCGTACTCAGCCACGGTCATGCTCCCTTGAGTAAGAGACATGAACTCTCTTTTCTTTTCATCCAGATATCGCATACCCAGATACTTCCTCTTGAACGCATTCAGAAAGAATGTCCAAGTTACATCAGCTTCCTCCATTCTGGAGATAGTGGTCGTCCACCAGGTATACGCATCATCATGCAACAACGACACCACACATCCTAGCTTCTGCACATCATTGCAGTTCATCTGTCCCAATATCCTCTTGGTACTTTCCAACCAAGATTCGGAACCCTCAGCAGACAAACCTCTGAACTCAGTCCCTCCCAGACTGCGCAAACGTTCCAAAGGTAGTCTCGCATTAGCATCACCCTGATGCCTAGCTCCATGAGCTCCAGCTACTGCTGCCTAAAAGTCTCCAACAATATCCTGTATCGACATTGTCATGTCAGGAGCAGCTTGCCCCTGCTCAGCTTTAGGTCCAGCGACCCCAGCACCAGCACCTATACCAGCTCTATCACCTCCAACACCACCACCACCGGGCGGTCCACCACCATGAGGAGGAGGTAAATCCACCACATTTTCAACATTATTCTCATTCTCATTCTGAGCCATAGCTCGCGTGTTAATTCTCGTCTCTTTACGAGGTCCCATTCACTAAGCAATGCACTAACACAAATGCAATAAACATAATCAGGCTCAGCAAGGTAAGAAATTCAAGTACTCAAGCTCATTTTCAAATAAAAACAAATCATTTCATTAGTTTTGATATGGCAATGGGTCCCTCTAACATGCTTAACCACAACATACATCACAATTGCAACATACTTACAACTCACACATCATACTTTCATTCAAAAAGGCACATCATGCATTCATACATACATTACCCACATAACCATTCTCGTTTACTCGAGAACTTGGCTCTGATACCACCAAATGTAACCCACTTAGCCCGACCTAGACGGTTGACCCGAACTACGAAGATTACACGGGGAAAACCAAAGTCAACCCGAAAGTCAACCTTGATTAACGACCTTTTTTTTTCTTCTTTTTAATCTTGTCTAAATGCTCATTAACCCTATGCGTACTCTTAAAAAACATACTTGAATGTCACAGCGATCGGAAAGCAACAAGGGACTCAATTGCACAACATACAAATTTAGGGACCAAAATGTAAATTCTGTAAAGGTGAGAGACTTAACCAATTTCAAGGTTACCAATATCAAATTAATCATATTACATGCTTCCCTGTCAAATTTCACCTTGAACGGACATCTCAAACTCAAGTAATTGCATATACAAAATTCAGGACTAAAACGTAAAGCTTGCAAACCTCAAACCATTCAAATCAGTGCCCAACGGTCTAGTGTTTTGGAACGGGGGTTGACCGTTCCGAAACGCGGGTTCGTTTCGAGACCAGTTCCGAAATAGGGCTTGGTAGTGGCAAAAGTGTTTCGGAACGGCCTCTTCCTGTTTCGATACACAAAGGCCATTACAAGCCCCTGTTTCGAAACGGTAGTGTCCGTTCCGATACAGACTGCCCATAAAGTGCAGATTTTTCTAGTTTAATATACATTTAACCATTCAAACACATTCCAATGACTTCCTAATTGCGCCAACAAGTCATCATACATATTAGGTACATGTTTGCATCATCAAAACACGATCAAGGCATCATATAGGTAGATTCACAAGACTATAGGCATGCATCCTAATATCCAAAGCAAACATCCATCAAATCATCAAAGCAAGCACCAAAATGGCCAATTACATATCCAAAACATTTAAGGCATCACGCCACAACTATGGAGTCCATAAACATCTCCCAAAAACACAACCTAGGTTCCCATTGCCAAATATCAAAATCTAATAATGTTGTGAAATAGTCACCATACATGAGCTTAGTCCTTCCCTTGGATTCTTAGCCTCCTCTCTGCCCTCAAACACCTCAATTATCTGCATTATTGGTTCAAGAGAGAGAGAGCGTAAGCACAAATGCTTAGTGAGGCACGCTCTAATGAAACAACACCATAATGCACTTATAAAAACACTTTCCAATAAGCCTTTTAACACACATCAACATCATTCATGCAACATTGCATTAACAACAAGCATCTCATGCTTCAATATCATTAACATGTCATATTGGCTTTCAAGTGATAAACCATAACCTTTTTCAACATAAAACACAATCGGATACGCGAATTACAAGCATTGTCCCATACGCTTCATACACCCTACCAAACACACAAGGTGGAGTTTACGGGTACAATCTCAACCCCTCAACACCCGTGATGGAGTTTAACGGTACAATCATAACCCCTCCACATCACTCATTGGTAGTTGTATAACATCACTAACGAGAACACGGAACACTCGACACAAGATCCACACATGGACTTTTAACCACCATTGTGATCTTAAACATCTCGTTAGTGTACTTGGATAGAGTTTACGGTACAATTACAACCCCTTAACATCCAAGGCGACTTTATTCACGGTGCACCCAATCCTATAGCCGGCTAACTATATCCGATTCAAGTACTTTAAAACCAACACATCACTTTCCAATATACATCAATTATCATCATTAATCCACTATTTTTAAGCATCCATATCAAAGCCATTAAACCATCATGCATCACTATGCATCAAGCCACAATTATCAATATCAAACCAAGGATCTCTTACCTTGAGCATCCTTCAACACATGGCTTTCAAAACCAGCAATAATCATGCTAAAACATGTTTTCAAAACAGAATTTAAACATGCAAATTAAACACATTGCATCCAACCATTTCATGGTTCATTCAAGAGAGAGAGTTTCCCCGAAAACTTACTCTTTAGTTAAGTTGATTAGACTTTAACTAAACTCCCAAACCTTCACATATTCGATACAAAGCTGGAAATCCAACTCCACTCACCAATTCTGTTTCGCAAGCTTGCCGAAAGGCCAACACCACAAGGATCTGAGGATGTCTCCCATGTTTTAAACACATCAAAGCAGAGCATTAATGCATCATCATGCATTAAAATCTCCAGCCATTACACCTAAACTCGCTGCTCTCACCAAAACTCACATTTCGGCTACCAAACACAACCGAAATCACACCCAAACTCTTCCACAACATTACCCAGCCAAGATCCATCACTTCTAAACATTCTTAGGCATAAATTAACATCCAAAAAGAACCTAAACTCGTCCTTATACCTCCAGCTATAACAGAACACCAAGATCACCCCAAAAACCACCATTTTCACAAGCAAAAACTTAGGAAAATCAACCTATTCGGGATTGCATTGATTAAACCTCAATTACACATCATTAAACATCCAAAATAAATTAAAAATCCATCTCAAAACATAGCCCAAACAATCACCACAAATTTCTTTAAGATTTATTCCAAATCTTGAGTTTTTAGCCAAAATCATGATCACAACATTAACGCCTTTAATAAAACTTAATTTAAGGATTGAGAACTTGGGAATTTTAGTAAAGAACTGAGTATTTAAGGATTAGAGCCAAAATCCTTGAAAATTCAATAAGCAAATGAAGAGGATTTGATGTAGAAATGATTAGGAATCATTTGGGGATTGAAATCTCATCATTTGGTGTGAAAATCAAAAGAAAAGTCGTTGTAGAAATGTGTTTGGCTGAGAGAATTTTGAGAGAAAATGAGATGAGAAAGTTTTTAAGAAAGTTAGTTATGAAAGGCTAAAATATGATTTCTCTCTTTTCTTTAATTAATTAAACATTAAACGATTCATTAAAATCTAAGAAAAATCTGGAGAAATCAATCTTGGGTAAATTAGCTCCTTAAAGATTCAAAGTTTCAATCCTTACAAAACAGTCACCACTAAACTTTTCAAAAATTACATTTTAGTCACTAATTCGAAATTTCACACTTCCAAACCTTATTTTGTAAAATTGATTTCACCACTCTCTTATATATATTAAAAGAGGATTTTTAGATATTTTCCCATATTTTTAATGCAACCCAAACTAGGCTTTCCCTAAACCACCTTTTATATTCGAACCAAAAATCAGACCGGTCTAGTTCAGACCCTAAACTTCCAAGCCCAAAATTGGGGTGTTACAAGGTCAACCATGTTCCGATAACATTCTGCATGTGCATCAGGTGCATCAGGCTCAGATTTCTGAGGTAGGGACCTAGGCGGATCCGATTGTTCTCCCCCTCTCACCTCTTCGCCAATGGTCGAAGAACTCGTGGCATGTTCATGAATGTGAGCCACATTCGTTCCATACATTGCTATAACATGAAGAGATCGGATTAGTTGACAAGTCACAATACATATAATATATAACTCCTAGGTGGCAAATTAATACAATAACAATGCAACAAGCTTCAGTTTAGTCCTATAATCGACTTAACATGGCTCTGATACCACAAATGTAACACCCCTTCCCTGCCTGGTCGAGAATCGGATCAAAAGGTGTTACCAATGAACAATGAAGCGATCAGTGCAATAAAAATTTCATTTTATAATCAACACTTAAATAATAATATACAAAGCACGTTATCGAATTGCATCTTAGTCCATTGAGTTCATTATGAAACAATAACCAATCACCTGGACCAATTTTTAACTGTTACAAGTTTTAAGGACTAAACTATAATTCTGATAAATTAAAGGTCCTTCGATGCAATTGATCATACTACAATGAAATTCAATACAATATTCACACGTCTATAAATTTTTATGCAATTTGGTATTCATTTTCTCATTCAATTTAAACATCCTAAATTCAGTGACCATTCAGTGAACAATGTAACCTGCCAAATTCATGCCTTTTAACCAACTTAACTAACCCTGTATCGAAACACCTTAAGGCTATTTTAAAATGGGTGTACGATGGTAAACCTAAGTTGACTTTTTCCTTTAGACTGTATCGATACGGGTAAGCCATGTATCAGTACGCGTTGACTTCCTTTGACCTTGACTTTGACCCATTTCGATACACTATAGACCCGTATCGAAACAGTGAATTCCAGTAGCAAAAATTTCTAATACGACCTCAAACCGTATCGAAACGGCCTATTCCCAGGGTCCATTTATGCTTAACCGTATCGATACGCATTACCCCGTATCGATATGGCCTGACTTGTAATAATAGATTTTTGCTGGTTTTTAATTAATTTGGTCAATCAAATGATGTTCAAATGCTACAAAAATTTACACACAACATTATAACTGTACAATATACTTGCATACCAAATTTTAGGGTCAAATGAATCCATTTACTCGGTTTTTACCTTTTAGTGCCAAAATATGCTTTTTAGTCCAATTTTCACTACATGGAAAGTTCATATTAGGCATATCACACTTTTACCACTTGGCCATAATATAGACATAACAAAAGAGACTTTATCGACTAGTACATGCACCTTGCCACTAACTAGGAGTTCGAAATGGTCGATATACATTACTTATAGCTTGATCGTGGCTTGAAATGAAATGCATTTGGAATATTTTTCCTAGTGAGGTAGTCACAAGGATAAGAATGTTGTAATATGCATTTTCATCTCTACATTAACAATGGTCATGACATGATTTTCCAATGACACACAATGATTATGCACAATAACAGTATAGTCATATTTTATCAATAATTCATTGGATCGATTCCGAATAGTGGATACGCGAATTCCT
This sequence comes from Hibiscus tridactylites, assembly GCA_958450335.1. Classification (NCBI taxonomy): domain Eukaryota; kingdom Viridiplantae; phylum Streptophyta; class Magnoliopsida; order Malvales; family Malvaceae; genus Hibiscus; species Hibiscus tridactylites. The sequence goes on from OY288288.1 coordinate 13,209,784, forward strand.
ACGCCTCGCCAAACAATGAGTGGTCTTATCCCTCCGGCTCGCCAAAATGACCAGTATACAAACATCCCTCTGCCTCACCAAATCAATATAGGTCATAGCTCTAGGACCGTAGTCCACCCGTACACTAAGCTCATGAATTATAAGGCATGCCAATTGTATCCAATGTCCTTCGAATCCAAGGTCCGGTGACATTTACAATATTCATTGGCAATAACAATGAACGGTGTATCCAATGATTCAACATCCTTATCAATATTCAATATCAATGTTTCAATGACATACCAATACAATGATCAATGACAAATTCAATGCTTACTTCAATGACCAATGGCAATGGCTATAACACGATCTATACTTATTAACAATGACAATGTCAATATCTGATATCCGATGATCAATGCAAAGCTTACCGGAACTTACCAATATGTCCGTTAAACGAACCGATGCTATAACCTTAAAAACAACGTTAGCTATGTATTCAAAATTGATAACAATGAATTTAGAAAGGCTCTTCGCCTAATCTTTAGACTTCGACTACACTCACCATGTTAATTCGATGCTCCTACGGCTCTCGAATGATAACGCCCTTATTCATAGCTTCCAATGATGTCGATGGATGATCTAAATCAATCTCTCAAGTTAGGAAAATCAATAGGAAATCGTTAGAACAATATTTTGATATCAAAATCGATATAACAATATCGAAATCAATATCTAAACTGAGGATAATCAATAGATTAACACAATAATCATGGATGACCAAAACCTAGCTTAGATTAAGCTTAGTTTATCCATGGGATTCAATGATAACTTGGGATATTTAGCTTACCCAATAGAGAACAACAATTCGATATCAAAATCTTAAAGAAAATTCAAGCTTTACAAGGTCACCAATGGAGGTGCTTGCTTCAAAGAAGAAAGAGTTGAGATAGAGGTGCTAGCTTGTTAATGTTTTCGGGTAAGTTTCAATCTCCTTTTTCCTTTCTTTTATTAACTTGGCCAAAAGGCCCCTTTCCTTCAAATGAAGGAATCCATCCTTATTTGTCCATGATACGGCGATTTAATTGAGAAGAGGCTAATCATAAGATTAGTCCCTCAACTCTTGGGAGTTCATGCTTTTGCCCCCAAACTTTCAATTTTCACAATTTAGCCACTAAAGGTTTAGTGACAATTGTATCCAATGTCCTTTGAATCCAAGGTTTAGTGACATTTACAATATTCATTAGCAATAACAATGAACGATGTATTCAATGATTCAATGTCCTTATCAATATTCAATATCAATGCTTCAATGACATATCGATACAATGATCAATGACAATTTCAATGCTTACTTCAATGACCAATGGAAATATACTTTAACAATGACAATGGCTATAACATGATTTATACTTATTAACAATGACAATGTCGATATCTGATATCCAATGATCAATGCAATGCTTACCAGAACTTACCAATATGTTCGTTAAAGGAACCGGTGCTATAACCTTAAAAACAATGTTATCTATGTATTCAAAAGTGATAACAATGAATTCAGGAAGGCTCGTCGCCTAAGCCTGAGACTTCGACTACACTCACCTTGCTAATCCAGTGCTCCTACGGCTCTTGTATGATAATGCCCTTATTCCTAGCTTCTGATGATGTCGATGGATGATCTAAATCGATCTCTTGAGCTAGGAAAATCAATAGGGAATCGTTAGAACAATATTTCTATGTCAAAATCGATATAACAATATCGAAACCAATATCTAAACTTAGGATAATCAATAGTTTAACACAATAACCATGGATGACCAAAACCTAGCTTAGATTAAGCTTAGTTTATCCATGGGATTCAATGATAACTTGGGAGATTTAGCTTACCCGTTAGAAAACAACAATTTGATTTCAAAATTGTTGGGTTGTGTGGGGCTCGATTCGATCAACCAAAGTAGCTCACCAAGTGGTGGAGAGATGGATTTTTGGGTGGAAGGGTTGTGGAAGCTAGAAAGAATAAAGACACAATGATTTATAGTGGTTCGGCCTTCTAACAAGCACCTACATCCACTACCTTAGCTTCCTACTAAGGATTTCACAATCAATCCACTAATTGATTCGTCCCCTTTTCTAGGATTAGGAGGAAACCCTTACAACCGATCAAGCTTCTACCCAAAGCCTTGATCAAAACCCTCTTTTACAAAGAGATAAATAAAGCAAACTTAAACCCTCTAATAGGTGTTTGTTTGCACAATAAAGCACTCACCCAAAACCTAAAACACTTGAGCAAATTTGACAATTTTGGCTCACTAGTGTTTGTCTATACAAGAATTGACAATTTAAGCACTAAGACATTTTTTGATCATTTGATGTTTTACAATATGAGCATTAGCCTTCTCTTGATGCTTGGAGGTCCCTTTAATACTCCCAAATGAGTTTGTAGCCGTTTCTAGCCGTTGGGATCAAATTGGGCTCTTGCCAGCACAGGGGTATCGATACGCTTGAAGGCGTATCGGTACGGCTTGATATTTAAATGGCCGTTGGGAAATAGCCGTTGGGGTTAGTTGAAATGGGATCGGTACGCTTACCTGGCGTATCAAAACGATCCCGACCGTATCGATACGGCAAAGGCCTGTATCGGTACGGGGTTTGACAGTGGCCAAACATAGGCAAAATGGTATCGGTACGGGTACAACCGTATCGATACTGGTGACGTGAAAACACAAGTTTGGCTGTTTAAAACATGAAAAATCTTCGCCAAAAACCTCTTAAAATACATCAAACATAAATTCAAGTTGTTTGGACTTAAAACTAAGTTTTAAATTCTTTTCAAATTAGTCCAAAACATTTTTCAATTATTATATCAAAACATAAGTTCTACAATCTCCCCCTTTTTGATATAATAAAACTCACTTGAAAAATTGTTTGGGTTTCTCCCCCTTTAACTTTAAAAATGTGAATAAGAGATTAAAGATATGAAATTAAGTAAAGCTCCCCCTTATTCAATTGAAAATTCAATTTTTTAAACCATTTCTCCCCCTTTTTGTTATATCAAAAAGAATTTAAAACATTAAGTTTTAAAATAACAATAGGGATAAAATTTTTGACACAAATAAGAATTTGGTTTAAAATGGCTCCCCCTTACTCAAAGCATCATCAAAAGTGTTAGTCCATCATATATGATCATCTAGTTGAATACTAAAAATAAGACAAATAAACTCAAAAACAACTAGAAATTTTACCAACACTTGAACCCAAGGGAGGATGTGAAGCCTTCCTTCTTCAAGTGTTCTTCCTTGTGTGTATGGAGCTCCCCCTCAAAGTTTGACTTGTTGAACATCTCCATCAGACCTACAATAGACAATCAAGTAATTTTTGGTATCCAAATTGCTCTGGATCCATAAACGTTAGTAGCACAAATTTTTGTCCCCTTAGGAATCCATTTCTCAATGTCATCCTTTTTAATTGAAGTATTAAGTCCTTTTGGGACCCAAATACTTCTAAAACATTTTCCTTTAATAAATCTAGGGGCACTAGATTGTCTAACATAAAAATTTGATTTTCCAAAATTGTTTTTCTTTTCAAGCTCTTTGGACATCAAATCTTTTTCTTCTTGAACATTTTGAAGCAATTTTTGTAAATTAAAACATTTTAATTCAAACTCTTCAAGTTTTGCTTCAAGTTCAAGTTTGGTTTTAGAAAGCAAATCATTTTGAATTTTTAACTTTGAAATCAATTTATTGTTTTTCAAAATGTGGCTTTTAAAATCTAAAACCAAATCATCATAGGCATCATGTAATTCATCAAAAGTGTAAGAACATGAAGTAGATGAATTAGAAGTTACCCTTGAATCTTCTTCGATGGCCATAAGGCAAAGGTTGGCTTGTTCATCGTCGGTGGAGTCATCATCACTCCAAGTAGCCACATGTGCCTTCTTCTTATGGCTTGAAGTGCTTGCCCTCTCCTTTATTTTAGGTTCTCGTTCAAGTTCTCTCAAGGCCTTCTTCATGAACGGGGCACACTTCTTGAAGAGATGAACTATCTCTTCATCTTTATCCTCCTCTTCACTTGAGTAGACATGATGGCAAGTGGAGGATTTGAGAGCCATGGCACTAGCATTAATGCCAAGCCCTTTGATTTTCTTCTCTCCCATAGCTCCAATTTCTTCCCTCTTCTTCTCATCCTCTTTGTTCTTCTTCATGATTTGATGAGTAAGGAGAGACCCCATGAGTTCATCAAGCTTCAAAGTCTTCAAATTTTTGGCTTCGATGATGGCGGTCCTCTTTGAGTCCCAAGACTCGGGAAGTGAGTAGATGAGCTTTCGAACAAGCTTCTCCTCCGGGATGGCTTCTCCATAGCCTTTGAGACCATTGGTGATGGTGGAGAACCTATCAAACATCTTCTCGATGTTCTCTTCCGGATCCATTTTGAAGTTCTCATACTTCAAGGTTAGGAGCCCAATCTTGGTCTCCTTGACTTCATTTGTCCCCTCGTATGTGACTTCAAGCTTGTCCCATACCTCCTTGGCACTCTCACAAGAAGACATCTTCTCATAGATGGATGGACCAAATGCACAAAATAGAATGTGCAAGGCTTTACAATTTAGCTCCATCTTCTTGCGATCGTCGGCACTCCATTCCGCTTTACTTCTTTGAGGCACGAACGAACCATCTTCAACTATGTCCCATAGCTTGTAATCTCTTGACTTCAAGAAGAGTTTCATCTTTGTCTTCCAATGGGCATAGTGGTCTCCGTCGAAGAAGGGCGGTTTGTCGATTGATTGTGCCATTGAGCTGGTTGATGAAATAGTGATCGAGCTTGCCGGATCTTCTCAATAGGATGTGAATCCTCTTCGATTGAGCCAAGCTCTGATACCAATTGTTGGGTTGTGTGAGGCTCGATTCGATCAACCAAAGTAGCTCACCAAGTGGTGGAGAGATGGATTTTTGGGTGGAAGGGTTGTGGAAGCTAGAAAGAATAAAGACACAATGATTTATAGGGGTTCGGCCTTCTAACAAGCACCTACATCCACTACCTTAGCTTCCCACTAAGGATTTCACAATCAATCCACTAATTGATTCGTCCCCTTTTTTAGGATTAGAAGGAAACCCTTACAACCGATCAAGCTTCTACCCAAAGCCTTGATCAAAACCCTCTTTTACAAAGAGATAAATAAAGCAAACTTAAACCCTCTAATAGGTGTTTGTTTGCACAATAAAGCACTCACCCAAAACCTAAAACACTTGAGCAAATTTGACAATTTTGGCTCACTAGTGTTTGTCTATACAAGAATTGACAATTTAAGCACTAAGACACTTTTTGATCATTTGATGTTTTACAATATGAGCATTAGCCTTCTCTTGATGCTTGGAGGTCCCTTTAATACTCCCAAATGAGTTTGTAGCCGTTTCTAGCCGTTGGGATCAAATTGGAGCCGTTGAGGACTTTATTTCCCTTCATAAATGATGTTCTGCAGCTACCAGTATCGATACACGTGTAACGGTATCGATACGACCTTCTTGAGGAAATAGCCGTTGGGCTCTTGCCAGCACAGGGGTATCGATACGCTTGAAGGCGTATCGGTACGGCTTGATATTTAAATGGCCATTGGGAAATAGCCGTTGGGGTTAGTTGAAATGGGATCGGTACGCTTACCTGGCGTATCGAAACGATCCCGACCGTATCGATACGGCAAAGGCCTGTATCGGTACGGGGTTTGACAGTGGCCAAACATAGGCAAAATGGTATCGGTACGGGTACAACCGTATCGATACTGGTGACGTGAAAACACAAGTTTGGCTGTTTAAAACATGAAAAATCTTCGCCAAAACCTCTTAAAATACCTCAAACATAAATTCAAGTTGTTTGGACTTAAAACTAAGTTTTAAATTCTTTTCAAATTAGTCCAAAACATTTTTCAATTATTATATCAAAACATAAGTTCTACAAAAATGTTAAAGAAAATTCAAGCTTTACAATGTCACCAATGGATGTGCTTGCTTCAAAGAAGAAAGAGTTGAGATAGAGGTGCTAGCTTGTTAATGTTTTCGGGTAAGTTTCAATCTCATTTTTCCTTTCTTTTATTAACTTGGCCGAAAGGCCCATGTCCTTCAAATGAAGGAATATATCCTTATTTATCCATGATACATTGATTTAATTGAAGAGGGGATAATCAAAAGATTAATCCCACAACTCTTGGGAGTTCATGCTTTTGCCCCCAAACTTTCAATTTTCACAATTTAGCCACTAAAGGTCTCCATCTTATTCAAATAGGTCCAAGTTTAGTAATTCGGTCTAGTTAGAGATCAATAATATAACAATGGACTTAGTAAATGTTTGAAGCAATATTTGGATCTTTTTGATTTAGGATTTTTGATCGCTGGAACCCTAATCACGACTAGGACAGTTTTCGGGGTGTTACATAGCGTATCGATACACTTTTTAAAAAAGTTTTCCTCAAGATTCCAGTGAGCAAAATTCGTATCGATACAGTCATAGAGTATTGATACGCCCCTATTTTTACAATATACTTGTACCGATACGCCCTTATAATGTATCAATACGCCCTCTTAAATGTGCACAATAGCTCTTTCTGTTTTGAGACAAATATCAATACGGTTGTTCGAGTACCAATACGGTAGGTTGTAGAAGTGCATTTATTGCGGGAAAAATGAAGCCCAACAGCTCAACTGATGATCTCAACCACCATAACGGCTAGAAATCAATGCAATGGTATATAAACAAGCCTCAAGAGCTACAACAACAACTATTGAACTTAATTGCAATAATCCAAGCACAAATCCAAACCTTTGAGCTATTAGAGTCAAACACTTGTACTCAATTGAGTGTTTTTCAATTGTATTCATCTTTTATTAATGTAACACCTGCGTTTTGGGGTCGAGAGTTGAGTAGGTGTGTTGGGTTCGAGTCGTTAGTTTCGGTTTAATTTAATTAGACCTTAGTTTTAATTTAAATGAGGCTAAAATCCTAGTAATGGCATTTTTGTAAATAAGTCAAAATAAGGGAAATATAAGCTTTTTGAAACAAAAAAAAAAGAAGAGCCATCTTCTTCCTCATTCCTATCTAACGTGAAAAACCCTCACAAAACCCCAAATACTATTCCATCTCTTTTCTCCATCATTTCAAGAGCTCCTTTCAAGGTAACTTCATTTTTGGTTTCTTCTCCTTATTCCAAGCATTTCCATGGTTTTAGATTTCAAAAAGCATCATCTTTTAGTTTTTTAAGTTTTCAAGGTTTGAGAAAGCATGAAACTTTAATGGGTTTTTGACTTGTTTTGGTTTGTCTAGTTAAGTTTTGAGTTAACCTTACCTTAATACACCTAATATCTTGAAATGGAGGGATTTTGACAAAAATCCCGAAATGGGTCTTGGGGGCATTTTTGAAAGTGTCAAAACTTAAAATTTTGATGTGGTTTTGTGTTGGGATGAAGGGGTGATGATGTAGGGTTGTTAGGAAAGTGTTTTGGAAGTCTTTAAAAGTAATTTGGGTGTTGGAAATGGTAGATTTCAGCTAGGTATAAATGGAGTACGAAAATGTGAGTTTGGTGGTTAGCTTGAGTTTGAAATTATGAAGTTTTGGCTTATGATTGTGGGTTGAGATTGTGGCTGATTTGGCAATGATTTGGTTGAGTAATACCTTGTCTTTTGATTGGTTAGAAGCAAGGGGAAACATCGGAGAAGGTTCGGGAACGATTTCCAGAAATTGTGGAGGCTTGAGTGGCTTTGCTTGGTTTGCTCAAGGAAGGGTGGCGAGTGAAACTTTCAAACTTATTTAAATTGGTTCAAGTGTCTAGTTGAGGTGTTGGAATGTGCTTGGCAGGCCATTCCAAGGTAGAAGTTAAGTTGGTAGCTTAACTTCTTGTATGTTTATAAACTTTAAATGTTTATGCCTATTATGATCTTGTGAAGCATGAATTGTTTATGTATGAGTATACATAGATGTGTGTGACGATGGATATGTGATATGCACGTTGGTTGGACACGATGTGTTTTTAATAGTATGATTGACACTAGTTAACTTATCGGGTATAAATGATCGATCATTATGATTAGTGTGCACATGGTTGAGTCAAATTCGCGCGTGGCCTTGGTGGCGTTAAGCCATCAAGAATGAGTATGGTGATGTAATATTCCACCGGAAATGTTTATATTATACGTGATGATGAGTGGAATCCCATCCGTAGGGCATGTGATGATGAGTGTAATCCCATCCATGCGAGGTCCGGTGATGAGTGTAATCCCACCGAGGTAATGTTGTTGTTGAGTGTAATCTGCATATCCGAGTAAACTAATAGTGGCCAATGTACTTGATCGTATGGTTATGTTGTTAAGATAATTGCTTTATCTTGATGAGCTTAATATGAAGAAAGATGCCATATTATTGTCTTGTGTGTTGCAAGCTAGGTTGACATATTGATGCCTAAGTATGCTTGAGTGTGATGTTAAGGATTATATGCTTGAACCCTGCATTGTCGTTGTTTTGGTTTTAGAGCATCCTCACTAAGCTTCTAGCTTACGCTCTCGTATTTGACAATGTAGATCTTTAGCGTGGAGTTAGCAAGGAGCAAGGAAAGGGGCATTCCAAGCTTTTGTAGTTGCTCAAGTATGGTTTAGTCAATAAAGTAGTAGTTTAGCAATGGCACTGCTATATGATTGTATGAACGTTGTATGACTCATAAATGTTGAATGTTGTTTATGCTATGCTTTGGATCTGTAACCATGTTATGTTTTGGCCAAATGCTTGTGACGTAAGGTTATGCCTTTGAATGCTATATGTTGTTTTGGTGAGCATGTAAACCTTTTGAGTGAATACGTGTGCCTTTTTGGCTTTTAAGCTTTTTAAGTAAGCCTTGAAATGCAATATCCTTCTTTGTATGAATGCCATGTTGTAAATGCTTTGTTGTTCACCTAAATTGTTCTATATGCTAGTTCTTGGTTGTTGAGTGTTGTATGAATGGTTGTTTATGGCTAGGAGAGTCGAGAATTGCATTTAGAGTTGAGTCTCGTATCGTTTTGCTGCAAATTGGAGTCTTGCAGTGCAGGGCGTATCAGTACGGTCCTACACTCTAGGACTCAGATTTGGCTTATCGTATCGATACACTGGGGTGTACCGATACGCCAAAACCTCACTGAAAATCCGAGTTTTAGACGAGATTTTGGTGTATCAGTACGGGCTCTAGGCGTATCGGTACGGTTTTATATCGTTTACTACGAGATGTTGACCGAGGAGGGCGTATTTATACGCCCAAGGGGTGTATCGATACGGTCTCCCTACGTTGACTAGAGGCAGTTGACTTGGTCAAGGCGTATCGATACCCTTGACTGGTGTATCGATACGGCCTGTTGTGTAAGTTTAAAAATGGATGTTTAAAGTGTCGTTTTGGATTGGTTGCTTTTGTTTCGTGGTGTTTCCTCTGTCGTGATCACATAGGAAATAAATGTGCCTTTAGACAAGATATAATTAAAAGAAATTTCCTAGGGTTGCTAACCGAGGTGGGACCTTAACGGGTTTCACATCGATTTTCTCCGTGTAGCTTACTCGGACCGGTCAGCCGAGCAGACCGGGACGAGGGGGTTACATTTGTTGGTATCAGAGCCTGAGGTTACCGAGACCTCGGGCAGGTAAGTGAGGTAAGTTTGAAGTGTTAAGTAATTGTTATGTCATGATGAATGTTTTTCCATGTATGCTTGTTGTTTATTCGTTCGTATGGTGTTTGGATGCATGATTGTTGTGTCTGGTGTAGTGTCGAGTTCCCATTGCTACTATTACTTAAGTTGAAAATTTTTTGTAAAGGAAGATACTTGAGTACGGTTGGACCTTTGCCTTTGCTAACTTAATCCTTATATGTTTGTTTGTTGTAGTTGTTATCTTGCTAGCTGTGACATGAGACCAAGAGGGAGGCCTAGGATGGTTCAACTAGAACCACAGGCACCAGCTCCGGGAGTTGAGCCAGTTGGTGAGGCACAGGCTCCTCCACCTCCTCCTTCTCCTCCTCGTCAAGAGGGAGGCGAGGCGAGAGCCGAGGGCGTAGAACCTCAAGTTGGCCAAGGACCGGCCGGGATAGATTTAGCTCCTCTAGTTTAGGCGATAGTCAGGGCTTTTCAGGCTGCAGTGGCTAGGGGTCAAGTAGTGGCACAACCCCAGGGAGAGGGTATTGGTTTACCATTAGAGAGACTTTGCAGTTTGGAAGGTGAAGAGTTCAGAGGGTCGACAGCCGAGAGGTCCGAGACTTGGTTTGAGAAGAACGTTCGTGTTCTGGCACAGATGGGATGTACCGGGGAACACAAGCTAGGGTGTGTTGTATCTCTGCTTCAGAGTGATGCCTACACTTGGTGGATCACCATCACTACGGGTATGGCAGAGGCTGAGATCACTTGGGAGTTTTTCGAGTCAGCTTTCCGTAAGAAATATTTGGGTCCCCGTTATCTCGATTAGAAGGGAATTTATGGCTTTGCTTCAGGGGAATATGACAGTGACGGACTATGAGATCATATTTGTCAGGTTGAGTCAGTATGCATCCGAGCTTGTTCCTACTGAGAAGGAACGTTGTAACCGTTTCTGCTATGGGTTGAGCAAAGAGATCAAGAGGTACACTTTAGCTTTTGACTACACAGACTTTGATGTCTTGGTCGCGAGGGCCAAGGACTTAGAGCACAGTTTGGGCTTGACCAAACGATCTGGTGGTTCTGGTTCTGGGAAGAGATCTAGCGACTTTGATAGAGGTGATGCCAAGAGGCATCGGGACAACAAGCATCACTATGACCATAGACGTGGTGGTGGTAACCACGATAGGGGTCATCAAGGCCAGAGGGCTTGTGGGCAGTTGCCCGAGTGTGCTCGTTGCGGGAGGAATCACACCGGTGAGTGTTGGGGGAATTTTCACTCGTGTTGGAGCTGTGGAGCTAGGGATCATATTAGGCGTGACTGTCCCCATCAGGTGGGGCAGGCACCAGTTCAGGCTCCTGCTAGAGCCAATGACTTCCAGAGAGGCTGTAGGCGTGGTAGAGGTAACTTCCAGCCGAGAAATGATGGCCAGAGAAACATAGCGCATGTAGTTGCTGTTCAGCTAGAGGGCGGAGGCCAGGCCAGAGTTTACGCTCAACGTGAGGGTCAACACGACACAGATGTGATTGCAGGTAACTTCTCGATACGGTCCTTGGGTTTTCTTTCTTTGATTGACTCCGGGTTTACACATTCATATATACTGAGTGAGTATGCTATGTTGTTGAAATTTCCTTGTGAGGTATTAGAGGTAGGAGTTAGTGTTACTAGTTCCTTCAGGGATACGGTAGTAGTTAGGAAGATGTACAGAAGATGTCCGCTAATAATTCAGGTACATGTGTTTCCAGTGGATATGATGGAGCTACCGTTTTATGGCTTTGATGTGATTTTGGGTATGGACTGGCTCACTTATCATAGAGCTAGAATAGACTTTGAGACTAAGAGGATTTCCTTGAGACTCGCGGATGATTATGAGATAGTGGTGGTAGGTGAGAATGATGTTCTTATCGAATGTAGTTTCAGTTTTAAAGGCTAAGAGGCTACTTGAGACGGGTTGTGAAGCATATTTGGCCTACGTGATGAATCCGAACATGAGTGAGGTTAGACCTCAAGACATCCAGACAGTGTGTGACTTTCCAAGTGTGTTTCCGGAAGAATTGCCAGGTTTACCGCCTGACAGAGAGGTGGAGTTTGCTATAAAAACTTATTCAGATTCAGCTCATGTTTCGATTACTCAGTATCGTATGGCACCGAAAGAACTGAAAGAATTGAAGACTCAGTTGCAAGATTTGACAGATAGAGGCTTCATCCGATCGAGTTCTTCGCCTTGGGGCGCTCCAATTTTGTTTGTGAAGAAGAAAGACGGAAGCATGAGAATGTGTATAGATTACAAACAGTTGAATCAGTTAACAGTGACGAACAAGTATCCGTTGCTGAGAATTGATGACTTGTTTGACCAGTTGAGAGGGCATCAGTCTTTTCGAAGATCGACTTGAGATCCGGTTACTACCAGCTGAAGGTAAGAGAGGTTGATGTACCGAAGACAGCCTTTAGGACTAGATATGGTCACTATGAGTTTTTAGTCATGCCTTTTGGGTTGACTAACGCACCGGTTGCTTTCATGGATATGATGAATATGATCTTCCACCAGTATCTAGATCAGTTTGTAGTTGTCTTCATAGATGACATTTTGGTGTACTCGTGCACCGAGAAAGACCACGACCGACACTTGAAGCTAGTTTTGCAGACTTTGTTAGACAATTAGTTGTATACGAAGTTGAGTAAGTGTGAGTTCTGGATTCAAGAGGTAGTCTTCCTAGGGCACGTAGTGTCAGCAGATGGGATTAGAGTCGATCCGAAGAAAATAGAAGCTATCGTTGAGTGGAAGCAATTGAAGTTAGTAAAAGAGGTTTGTAGCTTTCTAGGCTTAGCTGGATACTATAGAGGGTTCGTAGAAGGTTTCTCGAAGTTAGCCGCTCCATTGACACAATTGCTTCAGAAGAGTGTTCAGTTTGAGTGGTCGGATGCAAGACAGCGAGCCTTTGAGAATTTGAAAGAAGCTTTGACCCAAGCACTGATCTTGATTCAGCCAGAGTCAGGGAAGGAATATATAGTTTACAGTGATGCTTCCTATGTAGGCCTAGGTTGTGTTCTCATGCAAGACAAGAGAGTGGTGGCTTATGCCTTAAGACAATTGAAGACTCACAAGCGTAACTATCCGACCCACGACATAGAGTTGGCTGCAGTCGTATTCGCTTTGAAGATTTGGAGGTATTACTTATACGGTGAGAAGTGCACAGTGTACACAGATCACAAGAGTTTGAAGTATATCATGACTCGGCGAGAGTTGAATCTCAGACAGTGTAGGTGGTTAGAGTTGCTAAAGGACTATGATCTTACGATTGAGTACCATCCTGGTAAGGCCAATGTAGTGGTTGATGCTTTGAGTAGAAAGGTAGCTGTAGATTTGAGAGCCATGTTTGCTAGATTGAGCTTGTCCGGGGATGGTGGCTTAGTGGTCGAGCTTCAGGTTAGACCTACTCTAGGTCAGTTGATTAGGGAGAAACAACTCTTGGATAGATCTTTGGCACCTCACGTGCAAGACATAGCCGAGAGTAGACCTTCAGACTACAGTTTCAGTACCGATGGGGTCTTGTGTTTCAGAAATAGGATAGTTGTGCCAGAAGATAGTGACTTGCGACACACGATCTTGACTGAAGCGCACAGTAGTCTGTTTGCTATGCATCCTAGAAGTACGAAGATGTATCGAGATTTGAAGAATGAGTACTTTTGGGTTGGTTTGAAGAGAGACGTAGCCGACTTCGTGAGTAAGTGTATGGTATGTCAAAGAGTGAATGCGAAACATCAGGTTCCCTCAGGTTTGTTGCAATCGTTGAGAATTCCGTAATGGAAATGGGAGAATATCATCATGGATTTTGTTTCGGGCTTGCCTTTGACTCCTACGAAGAAGAACTCAGTTTGGGTTATAGTAGACCGTTTCACGAAGTGTGCTCACTTCTTAGCAGTCAATACGACTTACACCTTAGATAGATTGGCTGATCTGTACATTGGTGAGATTGTTAGACCGCATGGTGTGCCGAAGTCGATTGTGTTCGATAGAGATCCGAGGTTTACAGCTCGATTTTGGGAGTGTCTGCATACAGCTTTGGGTACCCGTTTGAATTTCAGCACGTCATATCATCCTCAGATAGATGGTCAGTCAGAGAGGGTTATACAGATTTTAGAGGATATGTTGCGTTGTTACTTCATTGATTTTCAAGGTACATGGGAGAAGCACTTGCCTTTAGTCGAGTTTGCTTACAATAACAGTTTTCAGTCGAGCATTCAGATGGCTCCGTATGAGGCCTTGTATGGCAGAAAGTGTAGAACTCCAGTTTGTTGGGCCGAAGCGAGACAGAAGTTGTTGCCTATGCCGGATTTGCTTAAGGGGACTACCGATAAAGTGAAATTGATTTGCGATCGCTTGAAGGCAGCTTCGGATTAACTGAAGTCCTATATCGACTTGAAGAGGAAGGAAGTTGAGTTTTCAGTGGGTGAGAAGGTATTCCTAAAAGTGTCTCCGTAGAAGAAAGTAAGGAGATTTGGCAGAAAAGGGAAGTTGAGTCCGAGGTACATAGGACCGTATGAGATTGTGAAAAGGGTTGGTCCAGTTGCTTATTAGTTGTGTTTGCCATTCGAGCTAGAGAAGATACACGATGTGTTTCATGTTTCGATGCTCCGTAAGTATAGGTCAGATCCATCACATGTTATGTATGTAGAAGAGATTGAATTGAATCCGGATTTGACTTATGACGAAGAACCAGTTGAGATCTTAGCTTCAAACAGCAAGGTGTTGCGGGGTAGATCGATTGAGTTAGTCAAAGTGCGGTGGCAACATCGAGGGGTGGACGAGGCCACTTGGGAGAGGAAGGAGGATATGGAAAGGCAGTTTCCTTATCTCTTTCAGTCAGGTAATTTCGGGGATGAAATTCCTTAAGTGGGGGAGAGTTGTAACACCCGCGTTTTGGGGTCGGGAGTTGAGTAGGTGTGTTGGGTTCGAGTCTTCAGTTTCAGTTTAATTTAATTAGACCTTAGTTTTAATTTAAATGAGGCTAAAATCCTAGTAATGACATTTTTGTAAATAAGTTAAAATAAGGGAAATATAAGCTTTTTGAAAAAAAAGAGCCATCTTCTTCCTCATTCCTATCTAACGTGAAAAACCCTCCCAAAACCCCAAATACTATTCCATCTCTTTTCTCCATCATTTCAAGAGCTCCTTTCAAGGTAACTTCATTTTTGGTTTCTTCTCCTTATTCCAAGCATTTCCATGGTTTTAGATTTCAAAAAGCATCATCTTTTAGTTTTTCAAGTTTTCAAGGTTTGAGGAAAGCATGAAACTTTAATGGGTTTTTGACTTGTTTTTGGTTTTTCTAGTTAAGTTTTGAGTTAACCTTACCTTAATACACCTAATATCTTGAAATGGAGGGATTTTGAAAAAAATCCCGAAATGGGTCTTGAGGGCATTTTTGAAAGTGTCAAAACTTGAAATTTTGATGAGGTTTTGTGTTGGGATGAAGGGCTGATGATGTAGGGTTGTTAGGAAAGTGTTTTGGAAGTCTTTAAAGGTAATTTGGTTGTTGGAAATGGTAGATTTCAGCTGGGTATAAATGGAGTACGAAAATGTGAGTTTGGTGGTTAGCTTGAGTTTGAAATTATGAAGTTTTGGCTTATGATTGTGGGTTGAGGTTGTGGCTGAGTTTGGCAATGATTTGGTTGAGTAATACCTTGTCTTTTGATTGGTTAGAAGCAAGGGGAAATATCGGAGAAGGTTCGAGAACGATTCCGGAAATTATGGAGGCTTGAGTGGCTTTGCTTGGTTTGCTCAAGGAAGGGTGGTGAGTGAAACTTTCAAACTTATTTAAATTGGTTCAAGTGTGTAGTTGAGGTGTTGGAATGTGCTTGGTAGGTCATTCCAAGGTAGAAGTTAAGTTGTTAGCTTAACTTCTTGTATGTTTGCGCAATTGTGGCAGCGGTTGATTTTTTGATTGAATTAAAGCCTATTGCTATGTTGATAATTATAGAGTCGGATTCGAAAGTAGCGTTGGCATGGGTAGAGCAGCGGGAAGAGAGGCCATGGAAAATGTGGTCTTGGTTTCACGCGATTGACGACGCTTGTTTGCTAATGTCGAATATATGTTTTGCACACGTATTACGCGAGGGAAATAGTGTGGCTGATATGTTGGCTAAAGGGGGTGTGGACCAAGTGAGGTGGTTGCGAGTTGGGGGCAGACGTTCATAGGAGGGTATGGGGGAGGTCGATGATTAGGAGAGGGTGAGTGGGAGTGATTGTTGGTATAGGAGAGGGGTGGCATGCTTAGGAGCTGTGGGGCAGCCTTGGGGGAGTGTAGCAGTTCCTGTATGCCCCAGTTTTTGTGTAGCAATTGAGCTACGTTCCAACATGGATGGATCAGGCATATTGAAATTGCAATTTGACGTTCAGGGTGTTGGATGCTTCAGGTGCTTTGGAAGAGCGAAAGGGATCGAGGGGAAGGACACTGTTTTTGTTTCGGGTGTATTTACACGTTAGTGTTGTTTCCGTTTGCGCTCGCATATACACGTCGTACTCTTTTCCTCCATTTAGGATTTAGGGAGGTTTTTAATGAGGCGCGTGTAGATGCATTCTGTATGATTTTCCGTTAATAAAATCATACATATTCGATCAAAAAAAACTTCTTGTATGTTTATAAACTTTAAATGTTTATGCCAATTGTGATATTGTGAAGCATGAACTGTTTATGTATGAGTATACA
This sequence comes from Hibiscus tridactylites, assembly GCA_958450335.1. NCBI lineage: Eukaryota > Viridiplantae > Streptophyta > Magnoliopsida > Malvales > Malvaceae > Hibiscus > Hibiscus tridactylites. Next base: position 13,226,095 of record OY288288.1, read on the forward strand.
TTAACGTGTGTGACGATGGATATGTGATATGCATGTTGGTTGGACACGATGTGGTTTTAATAGTATGATTGGCACTAGTTAACTTACCGGGTATAAATGATCGATCATTAGGATTAGTGTGCACACGGTTGAGTCAAATTCGCGCGTGGCCTTGGTGGCGTTAAGCCATCAAGGAGGAGTACGGTGATGTAATATTCCACCGGAAATGTTTATATTATACGTGATGATGAGTGGAATCCCATTCGTAGGGCATGTGATGATGAGTGTAATCCCATCCATGCGAGGTTCGGTGATGAGTGTAATCCCACCGAGGTAATGTTGTTGTTGAGTGTAATCCGCATATCCGAGTAAACTAATAGTGGTCAATGTACTTGATTGTGTGGTTATGTTGTTTAGATAATTGCTTTATCTTGATGAGCTTAATATGAAGTAAGATGCCATATTATTGTCTTGTGTGTTGCAAGCTAGGTTGCCATATTGATGCCTAAGTATGCTTGAGTGTGATGTTAAAGATTATATGCTTGAACCCTGCATTGTCGTTGTTTTGGTTTTAGAGCATCCTCACTAAGCTTCTAGCTTACGCTCTCGTTTTCGACAATGCACATCTTTAGCATGGAGTTAGCAAGGAGCAAGGAAAGGGGCATTCCAAGCTTTTGTAGTTTCTCAAGTATGGTTTAGTCAATAAAGTAGTAGTTTAGCAATGGGGCCGCTATGTGATTGTATGAGCGTTGTATGACTCATAAATGTTGAATGTTGTTTATGTTATGCTTTGGATATGTAACAATGTTATGTTTTGGCCAAATTCTTGTGACGTAAGGTTATGCCTTTGAATGCTATTGTTGAGTGTGTAAATGTTCTATTATTTACACCCTTTTTAACCCATATTTCTGCTGCATTCAAGCATCATTGCATTGCATTTAGGTTAGTTTACAGCAAAACATCACAAATACACTAAAGGCACGGATTCTAATAAAAGATGGCTGATTTTGCAGGTTGCTGCCATAGTTGACAAAGAAGGCAGGCGAAGGGCAGCGAAGCAGAAGAACTGAACTTGACAACCAGACGATGAGGACAAAGCTGCCATGGACCTGTCGTGACAGCAAGGTGACAGCAGCCTTATGAAGAGGAAAAGTAAAGTGGACCTCGTTAGATAGAGAAAAATCGGCTCGTCTGTCGTGTGAAAGCCAAATATTTTTCCAAGCCCCGGATCAAAAGATATGTCAAGCCAAAGCTCAAGGAGAGGAAATTCCTAGAAACAAGGATGGCGGCTGCAAAGAAGAATCCTTGGAGATTAAGTCTTCATTAGAATCTTACTTTTAATCAAAGTTGTAATCCTTGTTAACTTAGAATACTTGAGCCCAAAGCTTATATAAGGGCATAGATTTAACCTAGGAGGAATCATACCCCATAACCGATAACCTAAACCCCTCCGTCGTTTACCCGTCGTCGACATGTTCTAAAAAACCCCTAGGGCCACGAGTTGTTTTGTAAAGTAGTTGCAAGGGTTGTTTTGTTTTAGGATTTTCCAAGTTCAATAAAATAAACTTCAAGTTCTCTTATTTTGTTTTTAATATCTTGCAAGAGCATCGGGAGAGCATTGTGAGGTTATCCATTTACTTAGCATCGGGAGAGTTAAGTATACGAAAGAAATAAGAGCGAGTTCTCTAGTTTATAGTTGAACTATCTCGTGCCTAGGGATAGGGCGAGGTTAAGTGGCTAAGGAAGAATTCATACACATCGGTGTTCATCCTTCGATTCACGCCGGGAGGTATCGTCAAAGACGTGATCATCGACAGACTTGGACCTAGGGATAGGCCAAGGCAAATCTGGGATTCTTGCCAAACTTGGAGTACGGAGTTGGTGTGTTCGCTGCCGCGACAGCTAACGGACAGCCGCCGCGACAGGTGCTGTCGGCGACGGGAGCGACGACAGAACTGGATTTCCTAAACTTTTCAATACCTGCACTACTGAGCAATTCAATACCAGCCCATTCTCTCTATCTTGATATCTCAATTCTTTTATTTACGTTTTCTTCAATATTTTCGTGACAACTTTCTAAACTATTATATTTACTTCGTGCAGTGAAATTTAGGTGAAGTCATTAGCCCAATCCCTGTGGAGACGATATCCGATACTTCGTATCACTTTACTACTTGCGTCGTGTACACTTGCACTACAATTGCGATAGACTCTTTTACACGCAACAAGTTTTTGGCGCCGTTTCCGGGGATTGGCAACATAACTACACCTTTCTTTTATTGCACTCTTCGTTTTTATTTTCGTTTTTTCTTTTTATTTTTATTTTTCTTTAATTTTTCTTTTGTGCTTTCAACTCTCGCTTTTCACAAGGTTTTCTTGTTTATGCGCAGATCTAAAAAAGGTGAGGATCCTGAATATCCATTAGATCCGGAGATCGAACGTTCCTTCAATCTCAAGAAACAAGTCCGCCACCTCTTAGACAGGAACGAGTACCTTGAGGAACAGCTAGAGCAGATGGCCCGTAATCCGCCCGCTGGAGGAGGTATACCGCCTGTCGGCGACCCGCCCGCGGCAGATGGACGACGGTCATGTCGTGACTACATGCTGAACGATCATGTAGAGCTGGAAACCACGCTGCTCGATATTGACGTTGATAACTTCGAGCTTAAGCCTGTCATGTTTAGTATGATCAACAACGCCGGGCAATTTAGTGGTGCTGCAACAGAGGATGCTAGAGAGCATCTCAAAACGTTCCAGGAGATCTGTGGTTCGTTTAGACTGCCAGGAGTTAGTCCGAAGATACTGAGGCTTCGATTATTTCCTCATTCATTGAGGGACAGAGCTAAAACTTGGTGGAATAAACTTACACCGGGTTCAATCGTAACTTGGGCAGATTTATCTCGTGAATTCTTATATCGTTTTAATCCTTCACATTTATCTGAGCGATTACGTAACGAAATTGCTACTTTTCAACAGGAAGATGACGAGCCAATGCACGAGGCCTGGGATAGATTCACTACTCTTCTTCGAAACTGCCCAATGCATGGATTCCCCGTCTGGAATCAGGTTACAAAGTTCTATAATGCTGCCAACCTACAGACTCGCATTCGAATTGATTCTGCAGCAAATGGATTATTATTGGATAAAGATCCAGACGAGGCACTGCAAGTTCTGAAAAATCTGGCCAAGAATGAGGAGCAATTTCCGACTACAAGAAGAGGGGGTAAACGGGTACTTGCTGTCAAGGATTATGAGGCCGACAGCACTATGAAATCACAAGTAGCATTCCTTACTAAAGCAATGAAAAGGTTGTTGAATGATGATGGTTTACAAGGATTTGCTGTTGAGGAAGTGTGTGATATCTGTGAGGGAAATCATAGTCGGGATGAGTGCCCAATACAAGTAGAAGAGGGGGAATATGTTGGAAACTACAAGTCAAATTACAATTCCAACAATTATAATCCCAATTGGAGGAAGGATCCTATGTTTTCTTGGAGTAATCCCAACAATGCCCTGAATCCTCAGGCACATAATCAGAATCAGGGAGGTCCTAGACTGTTGACGCGACAGCAGCTGCCGCAGAACCTGCCGCCGCCGCAGCAACAGCAGCCACCAGCTGCCACGAGTAGTATATTGGAACAGACTCTGGACACTTTTATGTCTCAGACCGGTACTTATATTGAGAATATGAATCAGTTTGTCAAGAAGACAGGGAATTTCATGGATAAGACGAAGATGAGGATGACAAACCATGAAGCTACTTTGAAATCTCTGGAGACACAAATGGGTCAGGTGTCGCAACATATTAAGCCGAGGCAGAATGGAGGATTCCCTAGTAATACTGAAAATGCTAGACCACCCTCACATGAGCAGTGTAAGGCAATTACTACTAGGAGTGGGAAGAAACTACCAGGGCCAGAAAAAGCTGAAACAGAAAGGGAACCTGCCTAAGATAAACCTGCTGAGGAAGCTGCCCCGACAGGTGATAAACAGACTGCTGCCGATGAGCCTGTCACGACAGCAGAAGCGACAGAGGAGAAAAAAGATGAATATCGTCCTCAGATTCGCATGCAGTGGGAAGGACGCATTGCTGATTACCGTCCCCCACCACCCTTCCCTCAACGGATACAGCAAGCTAAGCATGAATCTCAACTTAAAAAGATTTATGATATTTTTAAGCAGGTTCATATTAATATTCCATTGTTAGATGTCGTTAGGGAGATGCCCGGTTATGCTAAATTTCTCAAGGATGTTATGTCGAAAAAATCTAAACTTGGGGAGTTTGAAATGGTAAAGATGACAGAAGGTTGCATGAGCATTCTTCATCGGCAGCCACCCCAGAAAAAGAAGGATCCGGGGAGCTTCGTCATACCTTGCGTAATCGGAAATAAATTCGTGGGTAAGGCACTTTCTGATCTTGGTGCTAGTGTTAATCTAATGCCAAAGTCTGTTTTTCAGAAATTAGGTATTGGGAAGGCGCGACCCACGACAGTAACTCTGCAGCTGGCAGGCCGCTCTTACGTTCATCCAGAGGGAAAAATCGAAGATATTCTGGTAATAGTGGATAAGTTTATTTTTCCTGCTGACTTTCTTGTTTTAGATTGTGAAGCAGACGAAAACGCACCAATCATCCTTGGGCGACCCTTCTTAGCCACGGGAAGATCATTGATTGATGTAGAGAAAGGAGAACTCACCATGCGAGTAAACGATCAAGAGATTTAGTTGAATGTTCTCCAAGCAATGAAACATGCTGATGTGGACGAGGAATGCAAGGCTATCACTGATGTTACCCTTGATCAACCCTGCATCAGGTCGGGCTGTCACGATATTAAATTTGGTCACTGCCAAAGCAGCCACCTACAAGCCTGTCACGACAGCGACGATGACAGCACCGACGACAGCCACTCCTCTGAATCCGATTCATATGATACTGAAGATCAGAAGGAGGTGAACTGGATAGGCAATCGTCCAGGTAAGTTATTCGAACCTTTGAATTATACTTCGGATAACCATTTAATCCAAAAGCCATCTATTGTTGAACCACCTGCTTTAGAACTGAAGCCCCTGCCAGGGCAGTGTAAATATGCTTTTCTTGGTTCAAATGATACGTTGCACGTAATCATCTCTTCTAAGCTGCCGCAGGAACAGGAACGACAGCTAATCGACATGCTAAGGCAGCACAAAAAAGGCGATTGGATGGACGATTGCTGATATACAAGGCATTAGTCCGGCGTTATGCATGTACAAAATCCTTCTAGAGGAAGATCATAATCCGACTATAGATGCCCAAAGGCGGCTAAACCATGCGATGAAGGAGGTAGTGCATAAGGAGATAATCAAATGGTTAGATGCTAGTATTATTTACGCCATCTCCGACAGCAAATGGGTGAGCCCGGTGCAATGCGTTCCCAAGAAAGGAGGAATGACCGTGGTGACCAATGAGAACAATGAGTTAATCCCAACCAGGACTGTGACCGGTTGGAGGGTTTGTATGGACTATCGGAAGCTTAATAAAGCTACCCGAAAAGACCACTTTCCTTTACCCTTTATTGATCAAATGCTTGATAGATTAGCGGGTAAACCTTACTATTGTTTTCTTGATGGTTACTCAGATTACAATCAAATTGCTATCGCACCGGAGGATCAAGAAAAAATGACTTTCACATGCCCCTACGATACATACGCTTTTAGGAGAATGTCGTTTGGATTATGTAACGCACCCGCCACCTTCCAAAGGTGCATGATGGCCATATTCTCCGACATGGTGGAGGACTTCCTCGAGATTTTCATGGATGATTTTTCCGTCTTTGGAGACGATTTTGAGAGTTGTTTAGGCAATTTACAAAAGGTACTTGAAAGATGTGAAAAAGCAAACTTGGTTTTAAATTGAGAAAAAATGTCACTTTATGGTGGATGAGGGGATAGTCCTAGGCCATAAGATTAGCTGTCGTGGGATATAAGTCGACAGGGCAAAAATAGAAGTGATCGAGAAGCTGCCACCGCCGACCACAGTCAAGGGCATTAGGAGTTTTTTAGGGCATGCTGGGTTTTATCGGAGATTTATTGCTAATTTCTCAAAAATCACGAAGCCCCTATGCCATCTTTTGGAGCAAAACCGACCCTTTGACTTTAATGATGAATGTACTGAAGCATTCAAGGTTCTGAAGGAAAAACTAGTAACAGCCCCCATAGTACAGCCACCAGACTGGACGCAACCATTTGAGATTATGTGCGATGCTAGTGACTATGCTGTCGAGGCAGCACTTGGGCAGCGCAGAGATAAGCTGTTTCATGTCATATACTACGCCATCAAGACATTAAATGACGCCCAAGTGAACTATACCACCACAGAGAAGGAGTTGTTAGCTGTGGTGTTCTCCATTGACAAGTTTCGTTCTTACATACTTGGGACGAAAGTAATAGTGCACACAGACCATTCTGCCCTTAAGTATTTGTTCGCAAAGAAGGATGCAAAGCCTAGATTGATACGGTGGATCTTGCTACTACAACAATTCGACCTTGAGATCAAGGACAAAAAGGGAACATAAAATCAGGTGGCAGATCACTTGTCAAGATTGGAGACGGGACAGAGTCTACCCATTGATGAGACACACATATTAGAGACCTTCCCAGATGAGCAGCTCTTTGCTGCCGCAATCGCTGCCGCGACAGCCATGGCGGCAGGTAAGTCTCCTGCACTTCCCTGGTATGCTGATTTCGTTAATTTTATAGTTAGCGGAATAATTCCTTCTGATCTTAATTATCAAGCCAGGAAGAGGTTCCAAAATGATGTTAAGCATTATAATTGGGACGAACCTCTCCTTTTCAAAATGTGTGCAGATCAGGTTATAAGGAGATGTGTACCACAAGAAGAGCAAGAATACATTCTCCATCACTGCCACGCTTCACAATATGGAGGTCACTTAGGAGGCAATAAAACTGCTGCCAAGGTGCTGCAGTCAGGGTTCTACTGGCCGACACTGTATAAAGATGCACAGGACTTCTACAAGAACTGTGACAGGTGCCAACGGACAGGTAACATCTCGAGGAGAAACGAGATGCCACTGCAAAACATTCTAGAAGTCGAAATCTTTGACGTTTGGGGGATCGATTTTATGGGACCTTTTCCATCTTCATGTGGAAATCTTTACATCCTCCTAGCAGTGGACTATGTCTCCAAGTGGGTAGAAGCAATCGCCACTCAAAAGAATGATGCCAAGACGGTCCAAAAGTTTTTACACAAAAACATTTTTTCTAGATTTGGCATCCCTAAGGCAATTATCAGTGATGAAGGGAGATATTTTGATAATAGGGTAATTGGTGCCGCCTTGAAGAAATATGGTGTCAAGCACAGGATCGCGACAGCATACCACCCACAGACCAATGGATAGGCTGAGATATCCAATAGGGAAGTGAAGAACATTCTTAAGAAGATGGTTTAGCCAACTAGGAAAGATTGGTCTTTACTTCTGAATGATGCATTATGGGCATATAGGACAGCTTTTAAAACTCCATTGGGCATGTCTCCATACCGATTGATCTATGGAAAAACCTGTCACTTGCCTGTCGAGATAGAGCACAGAGCATACTGGGCAATCAAGGCAGTGAATATGGACTTGGACAAGGCAGGCCAGAAAAGGCTGTTAGATCTGAACGAAATTGAAGAAATACGGATAATGGCCTACGACAATGCAAGAATTTACAAAGAGAAAACTAAAAAGTGGCATGACAAGAAGTTGCTGCCACGTCAGTTCTGCCCAGGGCAGCTTATGTTGTTGTTTAATTCTAGGTTGAAACTCTTACCAGGAAAGCTAAAATCTAGATGGTCCGGCCCGTTCCAAGTGGTACAAGTTTTTCCCCATTGTGCCATCACGATCCAATCATTAAAAGACGGGCACCAATTTAAAGTCAACGGACAGCGCCTCAAGCATTATCAGGGGACTGAAGCCCCAGGAATGCAGGAAGTGGTTACCTTAGGAGATGCCCCACAAGGCATCCCTAATTTAACCTAAACTTTTTATTTTTATTTATTTTTATTATTTATTATTTATTAGGAAATTAGGTTTATTTTATTCGAATAATGTTTTTATTTTCTGTCGTTAGGAAATAAAGGAGTCAAGAAGAAAAGAAGAAGTGACCCAAGCCCACCATCCATCCATCAGCCCAACAGGGCCCATTTATTGAAGCCTGCCGTTCCAGCTGTCGCGCAGACACGGATAAGACAGGCTGTCAACAGACTGTCGCGGCAGACGCATAACAGACGCATAAATGCGTGTCAGACGCGTCAGACACGCCAAATCACAACAGTCGCCCCGTTATTCACGCCTGCCGTTACCGCATTAAATGGGCAGCAACTCGTCCGCTATAAAACCCCGTTTTCCCTTCCATTTTTCATCACTTCTGCTTTTTTCTTACTTGCTTCTCCTCTCATTTTTCTTTGTTTTCTTTACTTTCAAACCCTTGCAACTAACATGTCTTCTAGACAGACCCGCCGTAGTGTTGCCTCAGCCTCCTCCTCAGTAGCAGCATCGCCCTTCGCAAACAAGGAATTATGGGAAGAAAGGGGCTTCCTCTACATCCGCAAAGCACCGAACATGGGGCTCCGACCATTCATCGCGAAGGCAATCAAGGCTCAACTATGGGAGAAATTCATCGAACAACTAGCAGAATTGAATGATACATTAGTCCGGGAGTTCTATGCTGCCATTGATAGCAGAACGGCAACATCTGTCACCGTCCGAGGAGTCGAGGTGCCATTTACAGCTGACAGCATCAACCACATGTATGGCCTATATTTTGGCCCCAACGATGATGCCCATCAGAAATTTTTAGATACCCTCGATGCTGCCGCCTATGGAGCTGTCATGGTGGAGGTGACAGAGGAAGGAACAACATGGACCACGAGCAAAAAGAACCCCAACCCTGTTAAAAGGGGGCAGCTACTCCCAGAAGCCAAACTTTGGAACACTTTCATCAAAAAGCGTAGCATGCCGTCCTCCCATCACACGACGGTGAACCAGATGCGGCTCGCCCTGATTCATTCAATCATGAACGACAGGCCCATCAACGTGGGCCGCTATATGAGGGAAAGCATCTTGGACTGCACATTCCGATCCGCCTTCCGCCTTTGCCTACCGTTCACAATCACTTCCCTATGCCGCTGCGCTGCTGTCCCCGAGGCATCCACCGACAAACTAGTCCAAGGTCGAGGCTGGACCGACAACAACATCACCAGCCTCATGGAGCTGGTAGTGGCAACACCTATCTCTTCCTTCAACCCAGCCGCCTCCCCAGCAGAATCATCCGACGAGCCTGCCCCTAAACCTGCCGCCACCACCACTCCGACAGACCAATCTGCCCACATCCTTGCTGCGATACAACGGGTTGAAGAGAGACAAATGGGACTCATGACCTTCATCAGGGATTTCGCCAACTCGATGGTAAACTTCATTACCAATACTTTAAATTATCCCGATGTTAATTTCCCTACTTTTCCTGCCCACTATTTCCGCATCCCCACCCCTATCCACACACCTACACCACCTACCTCCCCACATACCCACTCCACTGCTTCCACCCCATCACCTGCCCTGACGGTAGCTGCGAGTCCTCCGGCCGACAGCCCCGCACGTGGAACGAAGCGGCCAGCCACAGCCGACAGTGAGGAGGAACCTCTTATTAGGAGGAATTTGGAGAGGGAGTTTACGCCTGTCAAGAGGCAGAAACACGTGGCAGACAGAAAGCTATTGCCCAAGGCCAGCACCACCACCAGCAGCACTTGGGATAGCGGCAGCAGTTCCGATATCCAGCTCGTGGAGCAACCTGCCCAGCCTTCTCCACAGCCCAGACGCCGCCGTCAGATCCGTGTCAGCAGCAGCAGCGAAGACAACGATTAAAATTTAAGTGTTTTATTTTTCTTTTCTTGTTGCCTGCTTTATCTTTATTTTTTGATGTACCTGCCTTCATTTTATCTGTAATTTTGCATTGAGGGTAATGCAACCCTCGAGTTTGGGGGTGGCACCCTCCGTTTTAATGGAGTCTTAGTACATCTTTAATTAATTGTTGTGTCTTTTATTTAAGTCTGTCTCTTAAAAAAAATCAGAAAAGATTAAACTGTTGGCTTTAAAACTGTGAAGTTAGCTTACCTGTCATGACAGCTCTGTCGTGGCAGCATCTTTAGGACAGTTTAAGGAGAAGTTTAGAGCCATTCTATAGTTCTGAAAACTTAAACACCATTGTGACTGTTATATTGCTTAGATTTCTTTTAGCCAAACTAGAATAGGATGCTTAGTACTTGAATAGCCCCTAGAGGTGCCTATCATTGGCTCTAGGAAAGAAGTTTAGCAAAAGAAACTCAAAAACCTAGAGGTGCCCGAAACCGGCTCTAGGAAGTTAACTAGAGGTGCCCAAAACTGGCTCTAGTAAAAACTTAGCTTGAAAATAAAAGAAAAGAAGCATGAAAATGTGTCTTCAAAAATAAACTTTGGCATAAAAATTCAAGTTAAAAAGTTGAATATTCTAGTGAAACTAAGAGAGTCTTAGCATATAACTGTTCACAAGCATGCACACACTGCACGAGGACTATAGGGAGATTCCAGACAGATCCCAATCTTTCCGACAGGTTGCTGCCGCCACAGAGAATGAGGGACGGGTAAGGGACAGTTCACTGTTTGAAAGCCAACACAAAAAAATATATCATTTTTCTTTTAGGTCTAATTGCTTGAGGGCAAGCAAAAACTTGAGTTTGGGGGTGTGTTGAGTGTGTAAAAGTTCTATTATTTACACCCTTTTTAACCCATATTTCTGTTGCATTCAAGCATCATTGCATTGCATTTAGGTCAGTTTACAGCAAAACATCACAAATACACTAAAGGCACGGATTCTACTAAAAGATGGCTGATTTTGCAGGTTGCTGCCATAGTTGACAAAGAAGGCAGGCGAAGGGCAGCGAAGCAGAAGAACTGAACTTGACAAGCAGACGATGAGGACAAAGCTGCCATGGACCTGTCGTGACAGCAAGGTGACAACAGCCTTATGAAGAGGAAAAGTAAAGTGGACCTCATTAGATAGAGAAAAATCTGCTCGTCTGTCGTGTGAAAGCCAAATATTTTTCCAAGCCCCGGATCAAAAGATATGTCAAGCCAAAGCTCAAGGAGAGGAAATTCCTAGAAACAAGGATGGCGGCTGCAAAGAAGAATCCTTGGAGATTAAGTCTTCATTAGAATCTTACTTTTAATTAAAGTTGTAATCCTTGTTAACTTAGAATACTTGAGCCCAAAGCTTATACAAGGGCATAGATTTAACCTAGGAGGAATCATACCCCATAACCGATAACCTAAACCCCTCCGCCATTTACCCGTCATCGACATGTTCTAAAAACCCCCTAGGGCCACGGGTTGTTTTGTAAAGTAGTTGCAAGGGTTGTTTTGTTTTAGGATTTTCCAAGTTCAATAAAATAAACTTCAAGTTCTCTTATTTTGTTTTTAATATCTTGCAAGAGCATCGGGAGAGCATTGTGAGGTTATCCATTTACTTAGCATCGAGAGAGTTAAGTATACGAAAGAAATAAGAGCGAGTTCTCTAGTTTATAGTTGAACTATCTCATGCCTAGGGATAGGGCGAGGTTAAGTGGCTAAGGAAGAATTCATACACATCGGTGTTCATCCTTCAATTCACGCCGGGAGGTATCGTCAAAGACGTGATCATCGACAGACTTGGACCTAGGGATAGGCCAAGGCAAATCTGGGATTCTTGCCAAACTTGGAGTACGGAGTTGGTGTGTTCGCTGCCGCGACAGCTAACGGACAGCCGCCGCGACAGGTGCTGTCGGCGACGGGAGCGACGACAGAACTGGATTTCCTAAACTTTTCAATACCTGCACTACTGAGCAATTCAATACCAGCCCATTCTCTCTATCTTGGTATCTCAATTCTTTTATTTACGTTTTCTTCAATATTTTCGTGACAACTTTCTAAACTATTTTATTTACTTCGTGCAGTGAAATTTAGGTGAAGTCATTAGCCCAATCCCTGTAGAGACGATATCCGATACTTCGTATCACTTTACTACTTGCGTCGTGTACACTTGCACTACAATTGCGATAGACTCTTTTACACGCAACAACTATATGTTGTTTTGGTGAGCATGTAAACCATGTGATTGAATACATGTGCCTTTTTTGGCTTTTAAGTTTTTTAAGTATGCCTTGAAATGCAATATCCTTCTTTGTATGAATGCCATATTGTAAATGCTTTGTTGTTCACCTAAATTGTTCTATATGCTAGTTCTTGGTTGTCGAGTGTTGTATGAATGGTTGTTTATGGCTAGGAGAGTCGAGAATTGCATTTAGAGTTGAGTCTCGTATCGTTTTGCTGCAAATTGGAGTCTTACAGTGCAGGGCGTATCGGTACGCCTAAGGGCCGTATCGGTACGGTCCTACACTCTGGGACTCAGATTTGGCTTAGCGTACCGATACACAGGAGTGTATCGATATACCAAAACCTCACTGGAAATCCGAGTTTTAGACGAGATTTTGGCGTATCGGTATGGGCTCTAGGCGTATCGGTACGGTTTTATATCGATTACCGCGAGATGTTGACTGATGAGGGTGTATCGACACCCAAGGGCTGTATCGATACGGTCTCCCTGCGTTAACTGGAGGCAGTTGACTTGGTCAAGGCATATCGATACCCTTGACTGGTGTATCGATACGGCCTGCTGTGTAAGTTTAAAATGGCCTGTTTAAAGTGTCGTTTTGGATTGGTTGCTTTTGTTTCGTGGTTTTTCCGCTGTCGTGATCACATAGGAAATAAATGTGCCTTTAGACAAGATATAATTAAAAGAAATTTCCTAGGGTTGCTAACCGAGGTGGGACCTTAACGGGTTTCACATCGGTTTTCCACGTGTAGCCTACTCGGACCAGTCAGCCGACCAGACCGGGACGAGGGGGTTACAATCAATTTGGGTTGAGTGAACTTGTAATTTGGGGTAAATATTCCACCTTGTGAGGTTTATCTTTCATTTGCCAGCAATCTTTTTATTTGTGAGAGTCTTGGTTAATCTTTGGGTAGAAAGATTAACCGATTGTATGGTTTCCTCCTAATCCGAGAAAAGGGGATGAATTTCTAGTGAAATTGGTTGAAAATTCTCAGTGGGGGCTAAGGTAGTGGATGTAGAGCTTGTTCTAAGCTTGAACCACTATAAATTGCCTTGTCTTTATTTTCTACATTTTCAATTTGCTCCCTTAATTTTTAAAAAGTCAATTCACCCCCTCTTGGCCATTTTTATTCGATTGATCCACTTAACAATAATCTATCACATGATTTCATGGCAACCCATCACTACATCATCAGAAACATAAACATAAAATCCAAAATATTCATGATCTAAAAACTTTGTGTCAAAACCCTTAGCCACCTCGGATGATTTGAAACATAAGTCAATAAGGCATGACAAAGCAAACAAGAACAATTTAAAAGCAATCGGAACAAATCAGAGCCAAAATGAAAATGGGGAAATCGTAATGAAATCTAAAAGAAGAAAAAATGTTTACCTTCCCATTTCGGTTCCTGCGACTGGAACGTCGGACGGTGAATCCCAACGATCATTCGAGGTGTCTTGGTGAGGAGATCAACATACCTCAGTTTTAGGCTGATCTGACGGTGGACGGAGATGAATCGTGCTCCCAAGACAAAAAGGTTTGAACTTGTTTCGAGTCATTTAATGGTGGTTTTCATAAGCGAATTGGTAGAAAGAAAAGGGTGAAAAAGAGGAGCCGACCAATGATTTTGGTTCGCCGAAAAACCCACCGGAGTGGCGTTAGGGGGTTGCCGATGAAGGTGGGAAAGGGGTGGGGTGGGGGTTGTCGGTGAAGGTGAGGTGAGGTGAGGTGAGGGAACATATGTTTTTTATTTAATTAAGTGTATTAAAATATCATTAAAATATATATTTTTTATTATTTTTTATTTCCACATCATAACAGTGTTAGAGATTTAACGCTGGAGTGACCAAAATAGGTCAATGTTTAAAATTCATTTCTAAAATTGAGTATTTTGAAAGTCGAATGACCAAAATAGGTCACAGAGCAAAGTTGGGAGATGATTTAGGTATTTTACCTTACTTGTATTATTAAATTTTATAATACCCTTTTATATATGTTATTAAATTACACAAATGCCTTTTTTATATATATCTACAACTTCGGATTTATGTCATTGTTCGCTTGTTCAAAAATGCAAAACTGATTATTATGGTTTTTGTCATTTTCTGCAACATAGATATGATAATCGGTGGTAATTGAATAGATCTTTGTCACGAATTGTTTGTGAACCGTTTATATACAATTTGTTTATGTTCATTTACGAAGGTAAATAAATGAATATGAACAAACTTTTTATTTATATAATAAAGGAACGAACAACAATATAATTGTGTTCAGTTCGTTTATATTCACAAACAAGCCCGTTAATTCAGTTCTTCCCTTTCTTTCTTTCTTTTTTACATTTTAAAAATCGGTGAAGGTAGAGACTAAATTGAAAATATGGTGAACTTTGAAATTCAAATTGTGAAGTCTAAGTAGCTTAAGTACTACCGGTGACATATAAACAAATATGTTGACGCATATAAACAAGTATGTTCGCGAACATTAAACAAATATGTTCAAAAATGTTAAACGAACACAATTCGTGAAAACTAAACAAACGAACACGAACACCTTCAAAAATAAACAAAGAACGTAAACATGTTATTGAAAAGTTAAACGAAGACGACCCGAACATAAACACCTTCAAAACTAAATAAACGAACATAACAAAATATTGTTCGTTCAAGCTCAATTCATTTACACCCCTAATAATAACTCCACATTTGCTTCATGGATGTTACTTAGGCACCATTTCTTTCATTTGTTTCTATCATATTCTTTTAATCTCCTTCGATTAAGGGCGTGCATTTTCGGATATCGAATCCGATTCGGAATATCGAATATCTGGTTATTCGGATATCAGATATTCAAATATTTAAATATTCAAACATATAATTTGGTTTACATATTTTCTTAGACTTGGCGGTATGGAAATTTTGGATTTTTAAATTTTGGATATAACAAACATTAAATTGCTAAATGTAACAATATTCATATCTATGAACTTTTAAAATTTCAAATTTTCAGATAATCTGGAACTTAAAATATTGTGCTTAGTGTCCAATGCGAAAAATAAAAAAATGAATCAAATTTCTAATCTAAAAAACTAAAAATAAAAACAAAATGTATATTGAATTTAAAAATAAAAATAAATCAAATATCTACATTTTTAAATTAAATAAATAAATTGGTCGAATCAAATATTTTTGCACACTCCTACCCGCACTATTATTTGTAAATAGGGTTGAAAACAGATAATCAGATGGATTTCAGGTCAGGTCCTGTCAAGTCGGGTCAATTCAGGTTAAAAAAAATTTGACTCGACTCGGGTCAGGTGCAGGTCAGTAGCAGATCGGGTCCATTGCAGGTCGGGTCCATTTCAATTCGGGTCCATTTCAAGTCGGGTTTATTTCAGGTCGATTTCAAACAGATCGGGTCCGAACCAGGTAATTGGCAGATTAATTCGGGTTCGGGTAGACTTCAGGTCGGGTTTATTTCAGTCCGAGTTCATTTCAGGTCGGGTTCATTTCAGGTCAGGTAATTTCAAGTCGGTTTCATTTCAGGTTGGGTTAGTTCGGGTTTTGAATTCGTATTATTTTTTTAGTTTGGTACAATTCTACAAGTAGTCGATATTTATTTCGAGTTAATTATTTAACATCTTTTATGGAATCACATTAAAAATAAAAATTTGGCACAAGAAATGAATAAACGTATCATAAATGATTCATATTTAAAATAATAAAGTAAATTAAAAACTTGAAATAGGGTTAATTTCGAGTAAAAACAAAGTTTTAGGGACTATAATGAACAACAAATAATAAATAAGAGTCAATTTAGACTAAAAATAAAGTTTTAAGGACTTAATTGAATTGGACTAAAAGTTAAAAGACTTAAATGAAAAATACCTAAAATTTAAAGGGCTACACAATATTTATCCCATCTAAAATGAATGGGTGGTGGATATGAGCCCAAAGGCCAAAGCCCCAAACTATTAATAATTATTATTTATTATATTATATATACATTATATAACTTATAAGTTTTAATATATATATATATATATATATATATATTATATTTACATGTTATATTATAAGTTTTAATATATATATATAATATGTTATATTAATTATTATGTACGTATACATATAATATATATGTATATATTTATATGTTATATTATAAGTTCATATTAGAGTGTTTAGGGTTTAGGGTGTTGTATTATGGTTTATGAGTTATCATTATTGTTTAGGGTTTAGTATTTATGGTTTATGGTTTGAGAGTTAGGGTTTATCTTCGAGGGTTTAGGGTGTTGCATTAGGGTTTACTAGTTATCATTATTGTTTATGGTTTAAAGCTTAAGGGTTTATGGTTTAGGGTGTAGGGTTTATGGTTTATGGTGTAGGGTTTATGATTTAAGAGTTATGGTTTATATTCGAGGGTTTATGGTTCATATTAGAGTATTTAGGGTTTAGGGTGTTGCATTAGGGTTTATGAGTTACCATCATTATTTATGGTTTAGGGTGTTGTATTAGGGTTTATGAGCTATCTTCATTGTTATGGTTTAGGATTTAGGGTTTAAGGTTTAGTGTTTGAGAGTTAGTGTTTATATTCTATGGTTTAGGGTTTAGGGTGTTGCATTAGGATTATGAGCTATCATTATTATTTATGGTTTAGAGTTAAAGGGTTTAATGTTTAGGGTTTAAGGTTCTAGGGTTTATGGTTTAGGGTGTTGCATTAGGGTTTATGAGTTATCATTATTGCTTATGGATTAGAGTTTATAGTTTAGGGTTTAGGGTTCATGGTTTAGGGTCTATGGTTCATATTCGAGTGTTTAGGGTTTAGGGTTTTGTATTAGGCTTTATAGGTTATTATTATTGTCCATGGTTAGGGTTTAGGGTTTAGGGTGTTGTGTTAGGATTATGAGTTATCATTATTGCTTATGGTTTAAAGTTTAAAGGTTTAATGTTTAAGGTTTAGGGTTTAGGGTTTAGAAGTTATGAGTTATCATTAGTGTTTATGGATTCACAATTTAGGGTTTAGGGTTAATGGTTAAGGGTTTATGGGTTAGGGTTTATGGTTCATATTCAAGTGTTTATGCTTTATGATTCTATATTAGGCTTTATGAGTTATCATTATTGTTCATGGTTTATAGTTTAAGGTTTAGGGTTTATTGTTTATATTTGAGGGTTTAGGGTTCTATATTAGGCTTTATGACTTATGAGTTATCATTATTGTTCATTGTTTATAGTTTAGGGTTTAATGGTTATGATTTAAGGCTTATGGGTTTAGGGTTTAGTGTTTGAGAGTTAGTGTTTATATTTGATGGTTTAGGGTTTAAGGTGTTGTGTTAGGATTACGAGTTATCATTATAGTTTAAGGTTTAGGGTTTAAGGTTTGAGAGTTAGTGTTCATATTTGATGGTTTAGGGTTTAGGGTGTTGCATTTGGATTACGAGTTATCATTATTGTTTATGGTTTAGAGTTTAAGGGTTTAAGGTTTAAGGTTTAGGATTCATATTTGAGTGTTTAGGGTTTAGGGTTCTGCATTATGCTTTATGAGTTATCATTATTGTCCATGGTTTATAGTTTAGGGTTTAGGGTTTAGGGTTTTAGAGTTAAGGTTTACATTTGATGGTTTATGATTTATATTTGTGGGTTTAAGGGTTTAGGGTTTGAGAGTTAGGGTTTATATTTGAGGGTTTAGGGTGTTGTATTAGGGTTTTTGAGTTATCATTATTATTTAGGGTTTATAGTTTAAGGGTTTATGGTTTAGGGTGTAGGGTTTATGATTTAATAGTTAGGGTTTATATTCAAGGGTTTATAGTTCATATTATAATGTTTAGGGTTTATGATTTTAAGAGTTAGTGGTTATATTCGAGGGTTTATGATTTAGGGTTTGAGAGTTATCATCATTGTTTATGGTTTAGGGTTTAGGGTTTAGGGTTTTGTGTGAATGGTTTAAGGTTTATGGATTGATATATATTCAAAATTCAAAATCGTGAACCCTAAATAAAAAGGCTTCCTAACGCTAAACCCTAAACCTTTAACATAAAATCATAAACCCTAAATATTAAAACCTTAAACCCTAAAATTCAGACACTAGTTGAAACAATAGCATTAAACCTTAAACCTAACCCCTAAATTATAACCATAACCCCTAAATTAAAACCTCACACCTTAAATTAAAACCCAACCATAAACCTTAAAACTAAAATAAGGACCAAATTGAATATAAAATAAACTTTTAAGCTGAATTTCACAAAAATTAGGACCAAATTGAAACAATTGAAAGTACTCGTGCTTGCGGAGCAAGACCCGTATAACGCGGGCAACCCGTTAAAAACACACAGATCTTTTTGACCAGGCTCACCCCTATAAATAAACCTCACCCCAGCCACTTTACACCATTTTTACCTTACCGTTACTCTGCCGAAATTTCTCCTCAATTTCTCTCTCTCTCAAAAATACAATTTCTCCTAGATTTCCTATCTATTCTCGATCAAAACCTTGGTTTTTCACCAAATTCTTCATTGTTCTTCCCCAAAATCATTCCAGATCCTATACAAACATCCTACTTCAGTCTAAACTTGTTTCCTCTCGATCAAAACCTTGGTTTTTCACCAAATTTTTCATTGTTTTCCCCAAAATCATTCCAGGTCCTATACAAACATCCTACTTCAGTTTAAACATGTTTCATCTCGATCAAAACAAAACATTTTCTCAAGAACATCATCGTGTTTTTCCACTTTCCCCTTTTCAATCCTTCAAAACCCTAATCCCCAAATCAAATATATTTTACTCTAAACCCCAAATTAATTGATACCCTAACCCATATACCATAAACCCTAAACACTAATCCCTAATCACTACATCCTAATCCATCAACCCTAAACATTTATCCCCAAAATCAATTTGTATTCAAAAATCTTTTCATCTTCTTCAGAAAACCTCAATATCCTTTCTCCATCTTCTTCTAAAAATTCTAATTTCCTTTCTTCATCTTTTTGACTTCTAAAAACCCTAATATCCCTTCTCCTTCTTCTAACTTCTGAAAACCCTAAAAGCCCTAATTTCCTTAAATTGTTTCATCTTCTTTCTGAAAATCCTAATCTCCTTTCATCATCTTTTAATCTTCTCATCTCACGGATTTGGTAAGTTATTGTCTCATATCTGTTCTTTTTTATTTTATTTTTTATTTTTTATACTATGATTTATGCTAACTTTATTTCTGTTTAATATGCATGTTTTTATTTATGGGAGTCGATCTTCTCTGCCTTTCCAATTGTTTGTATATTTCTAAAAATCCTAATTTCTGGTTGTTGGTATATTTCTGTTTGCCTTTTCTTTTGGTTGCATGTCTACTTTGTTTGCCTTTTCATTTGGTTTCTGTTTGTGTGTTGTTGGTTTAGTATGCATGCTAGGGTTTTTTTGGTTTAATCCGAGTATTTAGGCTGGACTACCAGACCTACGGGGCTACTGGTGCCAAAGGGAGTTTTTAAAAGACCCTGTAGTTTGGTGTAAACAACGCCATGTACAAGGATTAAACTGAAACCACTTTGTTTGTCTGGTTTAGTGTTTTGCTTTGTTCTGGATTTTGTTATGTATGTCTTAATGTTTCTGCTTATGTTATGTATATATTTATGTTTATATGTTTGTCTTAATGTTTCTGAATTTTGTTATGTATATGTTTTAAAGTTTTTGTTTATGTGTTGTTGTTTTAGTATGCATGCTAGGGTTTCTTTGATTTAATCCGAGTGTTTAGGCTGGACTACCAGACCTGTGGGGCTACTGGTGCCAAATGGGAGTTTTAAAGGACCCTGTGATTTAGTGTAAACAACGTCATGTACAAGGATTAAACTGAAACCACTTTGTTTGTATGGTTTAGTGTTTTGCTTTGTTCTGAATTTTGTTATGTATATGTCTTAATGTTTCTGCTTAAGTTATGTATATATTTATGTTTATGTGTTTGTCTTAATGTTTCTGGATTCTTTGACATGCATTATATAATTGTATTTTTTGTTGTTTGTTTCGTTTCTGAGATTTCACAGTGTTCTATTTTCTTCATTTAGCACAGCTATGCCTATGAATGATATTTCCTATGAATTGGAGTTTTCCGTTCAAAGAGGTATAATTTTTGTCTTTTTCATTTACAGAAGTTTAAGGTTATTATTTGATCAATCCCTAATTCATTTTGTTTATATTTTGTTTGAAGCGGATGAAAATGACCAAGCCTCTACAGTTGTTCCTTCCTCTAAAAGAAGGGCTTCAACAGCTTCATCAACAGAGTTTGGGAGAAGAACTTCTCCTGTTTGGGATGGTCTTTTTGCTGAATGTAAGTATTGCAAAACAATAAGGTACAAAGCTGATTCTTATATTGGTACCTCTAACCCTAAAAGACACTGAAAAATACCAAGCCTACAAGGACTTCCTTGTATCTAATCCCAGTAGTTATTTAGGAAGTTCTTTTGATCAGAAAACTTACTGTGATTTGTTTGTTGAAGCTATTATGTGCCATGGTTATGCATTGAGCATGGTTGAGCATGATAAACTTAAGATTTTGCATCGTTGTCTTAATTCTAATGTCAAGAAATTGTTACTTGATTCAATGCATTCTGTTTCTTGATTCAATGCATTATGTTTCAAGTCGAATTTGTTTTACATGTGATGGTTGGTCTGCTTGCACTTCACGTTCATATTTTGCTCTGACTGCACATTATGTTGATAATAATTAGAAATTTCAATAAAAAATTCTAAACTTTCGTCGTTTCTCCCCACCCCATTATGGTGAGTCTATTTATAAATTTGTGAAAAAATTGATATGTGAGTAGGGTCTTGAGAAGAAAGTTTTTACTATAACCCTTGATAATGCTTCTGCAAATGAGAGAATGGTTAAGCGTCTCAAAGACGATTTGCATGCTATATCTCCCCTTTCTTACATTAGTAAGTACTTTCACATTAGATGTGTTGCCCATATTCTGAACTTGATAGTTCAAAAAGGGTTGAAGGTAATTGATTATTTTGTTTTTAAGTTGCGTGAAATTGTTAAATTTATTGACTCTTCTGATTCTAGACTATGTAGTTTTGATTCTGCTGTTAGAGATTGTGGTTCTGATTTTTTTGGTAAGTTAGTTTTGGATGTTCTTACTCGATAGAACTCCACTTATTTGATGCTACGTAGGGTTATTGATGCTAAGTTAGCTATCAATCTGTTTGTCAATAGAGAGAATAGCATGGATATTATATTAGAGGATGAGTGAGAAACTGCTCAATTAATCTGTTATTTTCTTGAGCCTTTCTATAAAATTACTACTCTGTTCTCAGGATCTAAGTATCATACTTTTAATTTATATTTGGCTAATGTTGTAGCTATTGAGAAGCTTTTGTGTGATGCTCACAATGATTCTTGTGATGGAATTTTTGCAATGGCGGGACATATGCTTGAGTTATATGAGAAATATTGGTCTGAGCACTCTACTATTCTGTCTTTTGTTGCTTTGCTTGATCCTCGTTATAAGTTGTAACTTCTAAAGTAGTTGTATGATGTCCTCTATGTTGAGGATGAGGTTGAAAGGAGGGTTAGTCTTATTTACAATGAGTTTGTTATTTTGTATATCTATTATTCTAGAACTAATTTTTGTTCTTCCTCTTCTTCTAATTCTTCTGTCCAATGCAATTCATCTCAAAGTACAAGTGTGTCCAGTTCGAATCGACCTCGGACCTTCAAAAAATCTAATTTGTTTCAGGTCAGTGTTATTTAGGCTACTGTTTTTACTTTTAATTTTTTTAATTTATAGTTTTCTATTTCATTTTCTGTTTTATTGTAAAATTTTGATGCAAATTTGACTGCTTTTAGGATTGGTAAATATGATGTTGACTCCTATATATCTTTGCCCCTTCTCCCTCGTTCTGATGATTTTGAGTTTGATATCTTAGATTATTGGAAGTCACAGTCTATGTCTTTTCCTATTCTTTCACTCATGGCTAGAGATGTTTTAGTCATTCCAATAACTTCTGTTGCTTCCGAATCCTCTTTTAGCATGGGGGTCGGATTTTGAACAAGTTGAGGGCTAAACTTTTGTCCAAAAATGTTGAGGTTTTTGTTACAACCCGTAATTGGTTGTATGGTTTTGAACCTGAGGATAAAGATGATGAATATCTCTATGTTGTGAATGATTCTTCATTATCTGATGTTGTTGTTAAAGATCTCATTCCTGAATAATGTATTCTTCTCTCTCTATTTGTGTTATTGTTTTTATTTTTGTTCTGTTTCTATTTCTTTATCTAATATTGTTATCTGTTTTCAATTTACTTTTTGTTGTTGTTAATCACTTGATGTTGCTGGACTTAGTCTTGTTTTTTTTTTGTTGGTTGCTGGTTGCTGATCATGTTAGTATTATTTTTTTATCGTTTAGTTTCATTGTTTACTTATGTTGTGTTTTACCTTTTCTTATAACTTGTTTTTGTTTATCACTTAATGTTGTTGTTTATTGCTGGTTGTTGATTTACTGGTTGTTGCCTTGCTTCTTGCTGGGTACTAAGTAGTTTTATTTTTTAGGTAGGTGCCCTTGTTTTAATTTTGTTAGTTTTTTAGCTTGCATAGCTAAGTTACCTATAATTAAAATTTGTTGGTAGCTTTCTTTTGTAGCTCAATGAAGATATTTCTGGTAGCAAAGTCTTTAGACTTTGCTATAAGATCTGAAAGCAAAAATAATTTTCATTTTGTAAGTTTGTATTCTGTTTGTAAGTTTGTTATCCTAAAGTTTGTAATTCTTAACTTATCTTGTAAATTTATCTTTGCAATTAACTTATCTTATATTCAATTATAAGTTTACTGACAAGCAGAATTATCTATAAGTTAACAACTTTTGTATTATGTTCGATGTGTTCAATAATCTTGTTTTTTAACTGAATCACAAATAATGAAATTAACAAAATATATAAGTTAACAAATTGAATTAAACAAAATATAAGTTAACAAAATGAAGAAGTTAACCAGATTAATCCAAGTCAGTTATCCAGATTAAGTTAACAAAATAAATTAGTTAACCAAATTAAGTAACAAGCTATATGTTACATAAATTTTAAGATTTTACTAATTATATATATTGACAAATATTATTTACAAATATAAGTATAATAACATTAATTTTATGTTAAACATAATACTAATGTATATTATGTATTTATGTTAACTTTATTATAATTATTAAAGCATAATAAATTTATAATTAACATAATAAAGTTAACATAATATATATTATATAATAAAGCATAATAAGTTTAATATATTATATTAATTATATAATACTAATATATTATATACTTAATAAAAATTAAGATAATCTTTTAAGTATATAATATTATTTAATCTAATGAAGTTAATAAATTTCTAAGTATATAATTTATTATACATAATATATATTATTATACTTAAATAAATTTATAAGTATAATTTTTATTATACATAATGTAGTTAATAAATTAAGACAAATTTTTAAGTATAATGTAAGATAAAATTTTTCTAAGTATAATAAAAATAACATAATCTATTAAAAAATTATTAAGTTTATAATGAATAGTTTACCCTTTAAATTATTTAACATTTTTAGCTAGGTCTACATTAGTTCAGGTCAACAACAGTTCAAGTTCAAAACAGGTCGGGTAAAATCAGATCTCGGGTCGATTCAGTCGGATAATATCAGGTAATTTGCCAGGTTGGTCTCGGGTTCGAGTTCGTTTCAGTCGGATGCAGGTCGGGTTTCAAGTCAAAATTAACAGGTCAGATTCGGGTTCGGGTCGTTTCCAGTCGGACGCGGATCGGGTTCAGTTGCTACAGTAACAGGTTCAAATCAGGTTCGGGTCAGTTACAGTTCGGATTCGGATCACCAAAGTCTCGAATCAAATCAAATTCTGACTCAAGCAAATTTCAGGCAAATTTTCAGGTTCTAACTTGTTTTTACATCCCTATTTGTAAATACGGTCGTCCGACGATCATAAAGTTAGGTTGTGTAGTTTTTTTAATAACATTTCACTTTCTTTACCACTTACATTATCGAACAAAATTCGACCATTCAAGATAATGGTTGATGAGTTTTGGTGAGATGATAGTTATTACTGAGATATTAAATGTCGATGATTGATTGGTTGGGAGTTTTTTGAATTATGTGAAAACTTTTTTTAATCGAAGAGTACTCGTCTTGAAAAGAATGATTTTTTTTTATTTCAAGTTATTTAAATCAACTGAGTAACTCGAAAAAATTGAGTTCGAGTTGAGTTGAAATTTTTTTAACTTGAAAAATTAAATTTTACTATTTTGCAATTTAGTCTATAATTTAATTTTTCTTTAATTTTTTTCTTTATTTTAAATTATTTTGACCAAATTTGTTGAAACCTAGGGTTTTGTTTTCATATTTGATGAACGCGTGAGAAAAGAAAAGTGAGAAGAGAATTTTAGGGTTTCTACCCTTTCAGAGTTAGGAACACGTGAAAAGTAAAAGAAAAGAAACGTGGGAAATTTTTTATTAATGAATGAAAACTGATACAATATCCAAAATATAAAATTAGCACTTATATAATGTAAACTTAAACAATAACTAAATAATAATCGTTTAATGGAGTTTTCCCTCTGCTGAATAGCACGTCTTTCCCTCTGCTGAATAGCACGTCTCTTTCGTTTCTTTCTTTTCTTCTGGTTTTTCTGCCTTTTGGCACGACTTTATTTTGGGTCTTCAATCTCTCTGGTTTTCCGTCCTTCTCTCTTGTCTTATTCCTCTTTTATGGCCACTGTGGAGAATGAGTTGGCTGGTTTATCCATCGGGGAGAGTGAGGAGGATTTGCTGGATCTTGATTTGCAAGCACCATCTCCTTTTACGGATTATGAGTTTTGTTTGGTTGGTATCATTTTGACAACTAGTGTGATTAACTTTCCATCCATGCGTTCTACTCTGGCTAATCTCTGGCGTCCTGTTGGCGGAATCTCTGTTTCTGATCTAGGCGAAGGCCGGTTCTTATTTCGTTTTTACAATGAAGTAGACGCAGATCGGATCGATTCGGGGGGCCCGTGGAATTTCAACTCTCATCTTCTGGTTCATTATCGTTTGAAGAGGGGGGAGGATCCTATGCTGGTTCCTTTGACGCATCTAAATTATTGGATCTTGATTCATGAGATTCCTCATGGGTTTATGTCTGAGCGGGTTGCTCGTTCGCTTGGTAATTTCATCGGAACTTATTTGGAGTATGATGTCAAAGCTGTTTCTCTGGGCTACAAGGGTATCATGCGTGTTCGGGTAAGGATGGATATCCGAATTCCCCTTAAGCGGCGCAAAAAAATTCCCTTGCTTAATGGTTCACATCACTTTGTGCGATTTGAATATGAGAGACTCACTCTCTTCTGTTTCATATGTGGGAGGCTTGGACATGGTGAGAATTTTTGCCCAGTCCGTGTTGCTAGAGGTGAGGCAAACATTACTCGTGAATGGGACCTGTCCATACGAGCCCTTCACCGTCGTGCTGTTCCTCCGACGAGCGTGTGGCTACGAGATCCTATTGCTTTCATTACGCCTGATTCACAGATATTAGGTTCCCCTAATCCCGCTGATGAAAATATCATCCCATCTGCATTTAACTTTCCATCACCAAATCTGGTTGGTGCTAAACCAGGAGGCGTTAATTTAGGAGGAGTTAATCTCCCTGGATCATCTCACCCTATTCAAGTGCTACAGTCTAGGGATATTAATCAGGCTATTTCTGTTAATGACCGCAATGATGGGCTGGATGTTTTCATGGACCCAATTGGGGAAGATAATCCAATTGAGCCCACAGAAAGTACAAAACGCCCGAGAGTTCAGCTCAGTAATTCAGGAGTTTCTACTTTATCAGATTCAACTGGATCCACCTCTATCTTATCGGCAGGCCTTGTTAATCAGGCCAGCCGGTCGCAATGAAAATATTAAGCTGGAATGTTCGTGGCCTGGGGAAGCTACGAACAGTGAAGCGTCTCAGGCATAAACTGAGAGATGTTCGTCCCCAAATTGTGTTTTTAATGGAAACTAAACTATCTAGTAAGCGCATGGAAAGTGTTCGAAGGAGATGTGGTTTTCTTTCTGGTTTAGATATTGCTGCTGATGGCTCAAGGGGTGGTCTTTGCTTATGTTGGTCTCAGGATGTTCAGATTTCCGTTTGTAGTTTTTCAATCCACCATATTGATGCGGTGGTGACTGATTCTCTGTCTAATGTCTCATGGCGCCTAACAGGATTTTATGGGGATCCCGTTACAAGTCGTAGGACTGAGTCTTGGAATCTCCTTCGGTCTCTCGGATCTAATCAGGACTTACTGTGGCTGACAATTGGTGATTTTAATGAGATTCTTCTCGCCAGCGAAAAACGGGGCGGTCGTATTCGTCCGAGCAGTCAAATGAATAGTTTTCGTTCAGCTATACAAGACTGTGACTTATCCGATTTGGGATACACTGGTAGAAGGTATACGTGGGAAAAAGGACATTTTTCTACCTCTAATATCCGCGAAAGAATTGACCGAGGTCTAGCTAATACTACTTGGTGGGATTTGTTTCCAGATTTTACTCTTAGGCATCTATCGCATACTATCTCGGACCATTGTCCACTCCTTGTGGATACCGAGGGTAATGGTTCTCACCCCTCTGCCTCCCCACTTCAGGCTTTCCGATTCGATGCGAATTGGCTCTTGGAGCCTGAATTTGAGGAAATTATCGAGAGTAATTGGAACGCTTTGCCAGATGATGTCCCCTCAAAGCTTATTAGGCTGGCGGCTGCTATTAAGAAGTGGTGTCGAACATTGAAGGACCGTCGTATCAAAAACAGAGCATTTTTGCAGTCAAGGCTAGAGGAATTATCCACGACTGATCCGGATGATGAGGTTTTAGCTGAGTTGATTAATGTCAAGCTTGCTCTTAACTTAGAGGATGACAAAGATGAGTTGTTTTGGGAGCAGCGTGCGAGAGTGAATTGGCTTAAGTGTGGGGATAAAAACACACGTTTTTTCCATTCTTGGGCTTCTTTTCGTAAGAAAAAGAACAGAATTCAGAAGCTCAAACGCGAGGATGGAAATTTGGAATCAAATGAAGATGCTATGGCCCAAATTGCGTCAGATCACTTTCAGCAACTGTTTACAGTGCAGCATGTTGATAACCCGAATGAGATTCTAGGATGCATTCAGCCTTCGATAACAAGTGATGATAATGTGAAGCTGAGGAAGAAATTCACTAAAGAGGAAATTTTCCTTGCTATTAAACAAATGGCCCCTTTGAAGGCTTCTGGCCCTGACGGTTTCCCAGCTTTGTTCTATCAAAGTTATTGGCATTTGATAGGAGATGATATATCAAATTTTTGTATATCTCTTATCGAAGGTACGAAGGATATAAAATCTATTAATCTGACTAGCATCGTTCTTATCCCTAAAGTTGAGTCCCCTATATCTATGGACCAATTTCGTCCCATTAGTCTCTGTCAGGTGCTTTATAAGATTGTTGCAAAGACTCTAGCTAATAGATTGCGACCTCTCCTTGACAAATGCATTGATGAAACCCAAAGCGCTTTTGTTCCGGGTAGATCCATCTCTGACAATGTGCTGATCGCATATGAGCTCATGCATTCGATGAAAGTAAGAAAAAGAGGCTTAAAGGGCTCTTTTGCATTGAAACTGGATATGGCGAAAGCTTACGATCGATTAAATTGGAATTTCCTGGAGAAAGTTATGCTACAAATGGGCTTTGATTCTGGTTGGGTTTCACTGATTTTAAGATGCATATCATCAGTTACTTATTCGGTTAACTTCAATGGCAGACTCTCAGAGACTTTTTCTCCTACTCGTGGTGTCCGGCAGGGTGACCCCCTCAGTCCGTACCTATTTCTTTTCTGTGCCGAAGGCTTATCCTCCCTTCTCCATAATGCTAGAGTGTCACGGCTTATTACAGGTGCCAAAACGGGAAGATCAGGTATTCCCATATCTCATCTTTTTTTCGCTGATGATAGTATTCTGTTTGGAAGCAGTACGATTGAAGATGCTACCAGACTCAGGGAGATTATCTCTTATTATGAACGTGCTTCAGGTCAACTAGTAAATTACAATAAGTCTGCAATTTTCTTCAGTGGTAATGTTTCCCAGAGCCTTACTAATTCTATTAGTAACCTGTTCAATGTTCGTGTTTCGGTGAATCCAGAAAAGTATCTTGGTTTACCTAATTTAGTTGGGAGAAACAAGAAAGCTGCTTTTGCCTACTTGACGGACAAGATGAACAAGAAGACTGACAGTTGGAGTACTCGATTTCTATCTATGGGAGGAAAAGAGGTTTTTATTAAATCGGTACTTCAAGCTATACCTATATACGCCATGCAATGTTTTCTATTCCCTAAGTCATTATGTGCTAGTCTTGAGCAGATTATGAATAGGTTTTGGTGGCGCACCAATAGCTCTAAAAAGGGGATTCACTGGACTTCTTGGAGCAGTATCTGCTTACCGAAAAAGCTAGGAGGTATGGGCTTCCGTGATTTAGCCAAATTCAACATCGCTTTGCTTGCTAAGCAAGGATGGAATCTCATCAATAACCCTACCTGTCTTTTAGCACGTGTGCTTAAAGCCAAATACTATCCGAATGATGATTTCATGACAGCAAGGTTAGGTACTTACCCTTCCTACACATGGAAGAGCATCTGGTGCTCTCGTGGTCTTTTGGAAAAAGGTTTGGGTTGGAGAGTGGGCAATGGTCTTTCGATAAACATATGGCAAGATGCTTGGGTGGGCGGTCCTGGTAATGGGAAAATCAGCCCTTCAGCAACACAGCAAGACATTTGCAGAGTTGCGGATTTGATAAACAGTGAGAGTTATACCTGGAAAACTGATTTAATTAAGGAACGGTTTGCTCCTTCTACTGCTCATAATATTCTATGTATGCCTCTCCCTCTTAATTCCACCCCAGATCGCAGATTTTGGAGGGGTGATTCCTCGGGCCTGTATAGCGTCCGCAGTGGCTATAGATGGTTGATCAATTCCTCTCTAGGATTGAATGGGAACCCCACTGATTTCGTTGATGATTGGTACACTAAGTTTTGTGGTTCCTTTTGGTCTCTCCCTATTCCCACAAAGATCCGTGTTTTCTTTTGGCGATTCGCTCATAATTTACTACCTACCTACCAGAATCTCATATCCAGGAAAATTCAGATTAATGGTCAATGTATCTTATGTCATTCGGGCTCAGAATCTGTTTTTCACATGGCTCATGAATGTCAGTTCATCAAGCAAGTTCTAAATGCTTTTGCTATTATTGTGCCTACTGTGACTAATGAATCTAGTTTTCTACAGTGGCTTGCTAATCTTTTTGAGTCGCTTTCAGCTACACAGAAGCGTTGTTTGGTGATTATTTTCTGGGCTATATGGTTTTCTCGTAACAAAGTCATCCATGAAGGCTCATCTCAGTCAGTGTCTACCATTGTGGCTTTTGCTAGGTCCTATATTCTGGAACTCGATGGTTTAAAGCCATGTGCCCCTATGGTTCCTAAAGTCCGAAACTCTAAATGGAACCCTCCCAATGAGGGTATAATAAAGGTGAATTTCGATTCTAGTTTCTCAACATCAGATTCAAAATCAGTATCAGGGGTGATCTTTCGAAATACAGAAGGGCTAGTAATGGCAGCAGGAATTTATCCTCACCTGAATGTTTACAATGTCGAACATGCTGAAGCCCTCGCTTGTGAGTCCGTCGTCTTGTTAGGACACGAACTGGGTTTCCGGAAACTAGCTGTGGAAGGCGATTCGTCGGTTGTTATCTCAAACCTTATTTCTCCTGCAAATAACATTTCCCTACTATGTCATTTGTATAGAAATATTAAGCACAGACAATTGTATTTTGAGTACATGACCTTTACTCATGTGAATCGGGAGAGGAATCAAGCTGCCCATCGTCTTGCCCAACTTGGACTAGCTTCAACGGAGCCATGCATCTGGATCGAGGAGGTTCCAGCGGCGGTAGAAGCCACGGTGTTACGCGATAAACAATGGCGCTCCGTTCCCTGAGGAGTGCTAGCATATTCGCACCTTGGCCGTAGAAAGGATTCGTATGGCGGCCTGGGCTTTATCCTTGTTTTGATCGGAGCTTCTTTCCATACTCTTCTCTCCGATTTGCCCTCAAGGTTTTCCCCTCTTTTGTTAACCTAATTTCTTAATTCCGACAGGCTTTGTCGGGGAAAGACAGGGGAAAAGGTTTGGCTGGTTTTGCTTTACTTTATTTCCTTATTTTGTTGACTTTATGTTTTATTTACTTTCAGTACTTTTACAAAGCCACATGTGGCTTTTTGCTGTAAGTTTTTTTTTATCAAATATATTCCAGCCGTTCCAATGTTCAAAAAAAAATAATAATCGTTTCTTTATTTTCTTTAACACCTAATTAATTAAAATATAATCCTAATAAAATTTGAACTATATATTCCTAAATCAATGTAGAATACATATTTAGCTTCAATTCGTTTTTTGAAAATAAATTTTATCTTTTACAATTTAGCCCTCAATTTTGTATGATTTCTTCATTTCTTTAATTTTTCTTTCGTTTTAAAATAATTTGAACTTTGTATGATTTCTTCGTTTGTTCAATCTCTCCTTCGTTTTAAATCTATTTTCTTCGAAATTCTAAATCATAAAATTTAGAAAAGAAAATCAAATAAGTTATTTGTGGGCTGTCAGCTACCGATTAACATTTTTGCGGACTTGGAATAGCAACGTGAAGAGCTCAATTGAAATAAATAAATATTAAGTTTTATTTTTCTATTATGCATTTTCACTCTTGAATTATAATTTAATCTCATCTTGGGTAATTATTTCATACACTAGCGATGGA
Source organism: Hibiscus tridactylites (assembly GCA_958450335.1). NCBI lineage: Eukaryota > Viridiplantae > Streptophyta > Magnoliopsida > Malvales > Malvaceae > Hibiscus > Hibiscus tridactylites. The sequence goes on from OY288288.1 coordinate 13,257,081, forward strand.
AACAGAAAGTTTCTACAAACGTCTTGATTTTAAAGTTTATAGTCTTAATTTAGGGCCTAGGATTTAGAGATTCATGTGTAGGGATTTAGAGATAGTAGTTAAAATTTAGGGTTTAAGGTTATAATTCAAGGTTTATAAAGCTAAAACCTTAATCCTAACTATATTACTCTAAAAACAAACTCAACCTCTAAACCCTAAATTTTAACCCTAAATCCTAAATTTTAACCACTATCCCTAAAGTCTATACTTATACACCTAAACCCCAAAGCACTAGTAAAAACTTTCAATTTTCACCGCCAGTGTATTGAATATAAATCATACTTATTATTTTTATGAACGGATGTTATATTATAATCACCTTTAGACTATTAAAAAAATTATACTAAGCAAGAACATTTGACTGGTTGGCCAAGTTGCTCATATTAGTTCCCACATTTTCTTTAGGTCATTAGTTCTAGACCCACTAGGAACACCATTTTCCTTCAGCTAGAGTTCCCCTTTCCCTTAATCTAAGATTAAATAAGATTTGTCAAAAAAAAAACTATACTTATTATTTTGAATTAAATAATTAATGATAATTAAACTTTCTTGATTTTATCATTACATTAAACAAACAACAATTAATGTAAACACTACCGTTTTCTATAATCAACGAATATTGTAAAGATTCATGATGAGGACAACTCTCCTAACCAAAATTTCTCTATTCACAACATCAATTTTCAGACCTTTGACCTTACTTATGAGATCTAATACCTCATCCCAATATACTCAATTTCAACACTATAGACCTCCACTAATTGGAACAAATCAAAATCAAAAGAAAGTTTGATATTTGCATGAACAAATCAAGTGAAAAAGTAATACTATGACTTTATAATGAAGCTCCTATGGCTATGTCCTAAGAAATTTCAGCACACCTATGAATTTGAATTGATCATCAAGCAGCTTGAAGTAATAATGAAACAATTATACTAATAACAATTAAAGACAATGAAATATAGCAAATCTGAATTAATCTCCACAATTATATTTTGTACCAAAATCAAGAAAATTGAAAGACACAACAAGAAGAAAATACAGAGGAAGGTAGCTCACAACATCATCAATCAGCATGTATTGATTCCATCCTTGCAATCTTTGGTTAAGTTATAAAAGGTTTCTACTCGTGTCTTGGCTCGGTAAAGTACCTCGGTGTCCACAGCAACTCGCATGTATCCATCGAACTCAACAGGTTTTCCATCATTCAGCTGTGTTGTCTCGTTGTACCACTCACTTGTGTTACTCCATAATTCCTTGTAATCATCAAGCAAATGTACCTTGTATTGGGACCTCAATTTATCAAAGTAATTATAGAACGGCTCATTCGTAGCTATGTAAAGATTCCTCCAAGGCTGAATTATTTCTTTAAGCTTGGTGAGAAGAGCATCCGGGGATGTATCGGAGTCCAAGTGTGGCCAGAGATCTTTGTTTTGTGCCTTTTCCCCTCGAACCACATGCACAGCATCGAAGTCCCAGTCCATTTGTCCACTGATTTCAGTCACTATGTTCATCAATCTCTTTGATTTCCATAAAGCATGCCATGGCCTCTGAATGTACTTGGCTGCTTGCCCCTCGCATACCCTGTACCAATAGTTTTCAGGCTCCGGAGTATCGAACTGCCTCCAAATGATCGCGCTCTTGTCCTTCTTAAGTTGCACCGGTGTGACTTTATAGGTTGTTACCTTCTTGACTGGCATTTTTCTTTTATGGCCCCTATCCCATTTCTTCCAACCTCTTAAGAACTCACTCTCCTCCACGACAGATGCTACCTCCTTCAGATGCTCATAATCAAAATAATACCGGAAATCTTTGCCCTCCTCGTCCTTATTGCTTGGATTATAAGAGGCCGATAAACATATGCTCAAATCCATCACAAACGTCCTATTCAGATACATAGCCTCCCCCAAACCACACAAGAAACTCCACAAGTAATGATTCATTCCCTTGCAGTAGTCCCCTCCCCGTGCATAATACAAATACTTCCCCTTTCTAAAGTTCATATCCGAACCCAAAGTGGGAATGGTATCATTTATCTCTTCATCGCGTATAGGTGGTGCGAGCTTCGGATTCCCACCACTACTTGTGGTGTTAGGCCTGATCCTAGGCCTCCGAGCATTAATCCCCGAATGCCAACCACCGGCATGAACCACGGTATAGGTACAATTCTCTCCGATCCCGAACTTGAACCTTCTAAAATCCCTGTACTTCCTCCAAGACTTCTCTTTCTTGTTCCTAAACCTCCAAGCCACATCGCACTCATCCGGTTTCGATCCACTGACCGGAGTTTGATACTCCAAAAACACAATAAACTTGAAAATTTTCAAATTGAATCTCTCGACCGTGAGCAAAACACGTGGATCCGAACAATTCACAGGCCCTACGTCCTCACAATCCGATTTCAGGCTCAAATTCGAGATTTTCTCCTCGGACTTGTCAATCACGGTTTCGGTGATGGGATTGAGTGCTAAAGCAGGGGGCACTGTGGGGGCTGCCACAGCAAGTAGATCCTCACCGGTTTTAAGGATAGAATCATCGTTTTTGAAAGTGGCATTCTCAGTTTGAGTGAAGAGTTTGGTTAAGGCCGGAGCCGATTCCAGCCATGGATCTGGGGGTTGGTAAGTGATGGCAATAACCGTAAATATCAGCACCGAAAACACAAAAACTGAGAAACACACATTGCTTATCAGTTTTATCAGATTCTGTCCGATTGGCTCAGTGCTTAACTCCGATTCCTTCATGGGTTTTCAATCTCTGAAAACCCAACTGCGGAAACTAATCAGATCTTCAGAAAACCCAACTGCGGAAACTAATCAGATCTTCAGAAAACCCAACGAAAATGGAAAAACTAATCCGATTCCTTCAAGGGTTTCGTTTATTTTCGAAAACCCAAAACCAAAAACTAATCAAATCTTAAAGACAGTGCAAGAAATGAATGGGGGAAAAAAGCTGAAAGACTTGGATTATACTTACAAGTGAATGGTATGTTTCATGGAATGGAAAGCAAGCAGATCCAAGGAGAAAGTAAAGACAACAATGGCAGCGGAGGTAGAAAGTGAAAGGAGATCTGGGGAATATAGATTTGCAAATTGCAATGAAATGAAGTGATTTTTGGGAAGGGTGGGCTGATTTGATTATACGATTCACTTTCAATTTCTCAGTTGAGGCGGTGCCATGTCATCTTCATCAGATTTGGACCTCTTACCTGCTCACAAGTATTCCCAGGTAAAATTACTAAACAAATATTGGAGTTAACAACTTTAATAGTTGCTTATCTTTCCTCTCATTACATACTTGTTCACCAATTTTAAAAATTGACCACTTAAGTCACTTATGTTTAGCTTGCTTACATGATAACGAAAAAAATGTAAACGGCTACTAAAGTTTATCTCATGTATCTTTATGCTCTCAATTTTAAAAAATAAATATTATGGTCACTACTAAAAATGTTTCTTTATAATTTCACCCTTGAATTTTTAAAAATTTATTTTTCAACCGTAAAATTTTACAATCAATTAGTACAATAATATTATAAAGGTTTAAATGAAAAATAGGTGCTGTGCCCAAATTATTCTTATTTAATAACTAAACTTTCAAATTTCTCATATTTTTTCACTTTAAATTATTTTTATTATTATTATTATAACATGACATGATATTTTATTATTATTATTATTAAATTAAGAACAATTTAAAAATAAAATAAAATTATTTTTATTATTATTAAATTTAAAATATTTAAAAAGTAACAATAATTTAGGTGTCAAAAGTATTTTTTTTTTGTAAAAATAGGTGCCTAAAGTTTTCATAGTTACAAGTTTAGGTGTCTGACTGTTAAATAGGTGTTAAAAAATTGTAAACTAGTAGGTGTTTGACACGTGGCATTAATTTTATTTTATTTTTAATTTTTTAATAGAAAATACTCAAATTTTTCAAATTTTTATAAAATTTCAAAATCTTACAAGCTTCACAAAGCAATCCCTGAATCTCTAAAAATTCCAAACTTTCACCGTCGATTATCGCCGCTTCCGCGGTCGGTCGTCGTCTCTAACTACACCCACTTGGTCGCTGGACCAAGGTGACCATTTCCCCTAACACGACGTCGCTGGAAACGCCCAGCGGCGTGCAGCCGAATGTCAAACACGAACATCGATTTTTGTTTGACGTTCGACTACACGTCGTTGGGCGTTTTTGGAGACGTCGTGTTAGGGGAATAATCGTCTTGGTCCAACGACCAAGTGAGTGTGGTCAGCGACGACGACCGACGGCGGAAGTTTGAGAATTTTTAGGGATTTAGGGACTGTTTTATGAAGCTTGTAAAATTTTGAGATTTTATAAAAATTTTAAAAATCTGAGTATTTTCCATTATTTTTTTAAAAAAATAAAATTAATGACACGTGTCAATCATCGATTGGTTGACAATTTTTTTAACACCCATTTAACAGCTGGACACCTAACTATCGAAAGTTTGGGTACCTATTTTTACAAAAAAATACTTTAGACATCTAAATTATTTTAAGAAGTAATATTTTTAAAAAATATATTTTAAATTTAATAATAATAAAAATAGTTTTGGTTTTTTTTAAATTGTTTTTAATTCAACAATAATAAAAAGTGGCACATCATGTTATAATAACAATAAAATAATTCAGAGTGGAAAAATAGAAGCAGTTTGAAAGTTTAGTTATTAAATAAAAGCAATTTGGGCACCTAAAATTTAAAAAGGGAATACTTTGGGCACCTATTTTTTATTTAAGCCTTTATAATATTATTGTACTAATTGATTGTAAAGTTTTAGGGTTGAAAAATAATATTTTAAAATTTTAAGGGTGAAATTATAAAGAAATATTTTTTTGTAGTGGCCATAATGTTTATTTTTTAAAATTGGGGAGCAGAAATGTACATGAGATAAACTTTAGTGGCCATTGCAGTAGTTTACCTTTATTTTTTCGCTGTCAGGTCAACAAGTCGTCGATGTTTAACGACAACAAATGGTCGAGTGACCAAAAGTTTATGCCCCGAAAAACGTAAGTGACCTTACTGGTCGTTTTTCAAAATCGGTGACCAACTCTGTACTGGGGGAAACATAAGTGACTATTTCAGTAGTTAATGCTTAAAAAACATAAATTAATTAGAAAAAATCTTTAATTAAGATTTTAAATTTAAAATATAGGGTTTAATTTTTTAGATTTTAGAATTAAGAACTTAAGATTTGATTTAATAGTATAGATACGTGTGATAGAACTTGTTTTGCCACTCTTCTTTTTGCTCTCATGTATATGTACTTTCACTTAAAGTCGTGGTTTTGGGATCTTTTTTGGATGATAGAACTTCATGTCTTTGATTACAAGACAATGTTTATAGTTCTTTATACGTGTGTGAAAGAAAAGAAATGAAACAAAGGTGGTTTCTTTTCTTTCCTTTTTTTTAATGTTTTGTTGGAGTACAAAAACAGAAACATGCTTTGTTGTTCTTATGATTTGGATGCTTGTTTCAATTAAAACCATGACTTTAAGGGAAAGTAAATATACATGAGATAATAATTTGATAAAAAAAAATATACATGAGATAAGAGAAGAGTGGCAAAACATGTTCGGGTTAGTTGTTGTTGCTGCAACTTTGAAGCCCTGCATTTTCCCTTTTCCTTTTCCACTTTTACTATGAAGTGAGAGTACATTATTTTTAACTGTAGTTGACGATAATGACTTTTTGAAAGTAAATTAAAAATTGGGTAAACTACATAAATGGTCCCCGGCTATGCTCTAATTATCTTTTGTGTTCCTCAATTATCAAAAGTTACGAACTGGTCCCCCAACTTAAATAAAGTAACAAATTGATCCAGTACCGTTAAAATTTTAACGGAAGATGACGTGGCAGTTAATCAAATTGGTATACTAAGAATTTAACTCTTAACTTTTTAATTTTGTTACAATTTAGTCACCATCTTCATCATCCTTATTCCTCCTCCGTCATTACTACCACTACTGTCACAACCTGTAATCTTAGCCTCCAATCTCCATCGTCAACAATTATGGGAAATCAACACCTATTTTTTTACTTGCAAAACAAAGAATAATTTACCCTAAAAGAAATTACAAAGGAACCAAAAAAGGTATTTGACTCTTCAAACAGATACATTGAAAGATAAAAAATCAATGGACACAGTTAAACAAATCTGACTTTGAAGGAGAAAAAGTTAAAGAGGGTTGAGAGACGAAGGGGTAATTGGTAGAGAAATCCCCTGAGATTATGAAAAGATAGAGTAATGAGGTTCAAGAAGCTGTTCAATCAAGAGCAGCTCTTGTGCAGTTTCATGCTCTAGTTTTGCTTCACCAGGTAAGTTACATTCCTTGTTCAGAAAGTTTTGTGGTTTTATTTGGTAGTTGAAGTCGGTTGCTCAGTTCAAGCCTAACCTATTAACCGATGTAAGTCGTGTCTATAATTCCTTGTAAATAGGTTGTGGCTCACAACTTTTGAACTTTTTGATTTCTTCTAACTAGTTTTAACAGCTTGTGTTATGTTTACTGAATTTTAACACATTGCTTGCTTAGTTAAGTTATCCTAGTTAGATCATTATAGATAATTTGCAGCAAGTGGTAGCTAAACTGTAAGTAAAGGAAAGTGGAGTAGTTTCATGCAGTATAAATCCATAGTACTTCTGCATGCTTGCATGTTTGTATAAGCCTGTATATTCGTGGTTGGATTTGAGTTAATAATCATTGAATTGATTTTTTCAGTTTATAATTGAATTGACCCCAGCAATCACAATTCTTTAGCTCTTTTTAAGCTCTTCTAAGCATGTGCTGAGATTTGCTGCAGTTCGTACTTTGAATACGGTTGATATATTTTTCCAGTGCTAAATAATATATCATGCTATTAAATCTTGTTTTGTTACTCACAAGAGAGAAATCAACATCCACATTTGCGTGGAGGAAGAGACAAAAAGAATAAAATTTAAAAAGGTCTTTGTTCTTTGTTTTGCAAGTAAAAAAAACAGGGGGTTTATTTTCAAATTTTCTTTTATTTTTTTTTATACTTTAAAGTTTTAAAGTCATTTTTAAAATTTAATTTCTTTACTCTTATATTTTGAAATGGTCATAGATTCTCCAAAACTCCATTGTTGCAGAAATTAAAGCTGGGGGCTTTTATCAATTTTGATTTACCCATTTTAAAGGAATTCCTAAGAAATTATTGAACAAATGTATTTTTGTTAAGATTAAAATAATGATCCGCAGATAACAAAAACTCATTATTGTTGATAATGGAGATTGGAGGCTAGGGTTATAGGTTGTAACAGTAGTAGTAATGGTGGAGTAAGAATAAGGATGATGAAGATTGTGACGATAGTAGGATGATGAAGGTGGTGACTAAACTGTAACAAAATTAAAAAGTTGAGAGTTTAATTTTTAATATACCAATTTAATTAACTGCCACATCACTAACCGTTAAAATTTTAACGACCTTGGACTAATTTGTTATTTTTTTTAAGTCGGGGGTCCAGATTGTAACTTTTAATAGTTAGGGGACGTGAAAGATAATTGGAGTATAGTCGGGGGATTATTTATGTAGTTTACTCTTAAAAATTTAATGATTGTATTACAAGTTTTGAAGTTTGGTGAACTAAATGAAAGCACGTAAAAAGCTCAGCGACCATTTATGTAGTTTACCATATTTTCTTTTCATTTAGATCTAAATGTATATCATTTATGTTTTGATTTTTTTTCTCTCGCGTTTATTAAAGCATTTTGCTTTTGTGTCATCTTTTGATACGTTTTCATGGATAAAAATTATTTGCCTCTTTTCGATGCTCTTATTTATGCCTCAACACTAAAAAAATATAATAAAATTAAATTCCAAGCCCTAATCTTAAATTTTAAATCCCAAACCCTACCCCCTATACCCTAAAAAATATACCCTACCTTAAATTCTCTAAACCCTAACCATGACACTTAATTTAAAACCCTAAATCTAATTTTGAGTGTAAGGGCATAAGTAGGGACACTAAAAAGAGGTAGAAAATTTCCATCCCGTTTTCATATGCCTTTTGACACAGTTTTTGTCTATGGTAGTTATAGTTTAGTGTTCCGTGTTGCGTTCATCACACTGCAGCTCATACCAAGAAAAGTATCATCTCTAAAGTTAAGTTCTCTTTTGTGACAGTTTATCGATACATTCAAAAGTTGTTTTTTTATGGCAGTTTATCGATACATTCAAAAGCCATTCACGAGGACTGATTTACTCGAGCTCCTCTCCTATATGAATATAGTTAGAATAGAACAAGAAAACTATTAATAGTTATTGGGCTTTTTCTACGGCAGATAATTACCTGGAATATAAATATAAAATATTGAACATTACACAAAATAACTAAAATATAAAATAAAATATAGACATAAATATATAATACCTTAAACATAATAATAGCACACAAATACATAAACACGAAATAATCATATACAAATGTTATGAAAAGATCATAACATATACATAAACATGAAATGAACCAAATAACTAACCAACCAAGTGATGATATGTTCGGTATCTCTTAAACAAGATCTCGGTTTTAGGAGAGCTTTTCTCCGGTTAAAGATCTGATTCGACTCAAGTTATAAACAATTGACTGCAGTGTGACTACCTTAAACACGGACACAAACACGAACACGGACATAAGCTCGAAGGCGTGGAAGCTGATATAGTTAGTGAAGCAACATCCTTCTTCTTCCATGAATCTTACTACAATCAGTCAATCATCTAAGACTAACAGGCCCTGTTTGAAAGCAAAATTTAATGGGGGCCTATCTACTGAAAGTGAACCTTCCAATACCTTGACCACTTCTCCGATGGAAGGCCGTAAAAACGGTTGGTTTTGCAAGCACCAAAGAGCTAATTTGACAGCTCTTTCTACTTTTTCCGATTCGACACTATCCTCTGATTTGTGTTCTTCATTAGTCATGGTCATGGAAACAAGTGATTCCATATTACTGCCAAGAATGTCCCTTTCACATGTAACAATTTGCAGAAGCATCTCTCCAAACATGAAAACATCTCTTTCTGCTGGAGACTCTGAAGAAGTGGCTTCCTTTCTGCATAGTGTTGTGAGACCAAAATCGGTAACCTTTGGAACAAGCTTTTCATCGAGCAAGACATTTTCGAGCTTCAAGTTCCCATGAGCAACACATGTTTGACATTCTGTGTGCAGATATGCAAGGGCTCGGGCGACCCCAAGTGCAATATCAAGCTTCAGTTGCCAATTCAGTTCAGTCTTTCTTTGTTCTGCATCGAACAACAGCTTATCCAAAGAGCCATTTGGAACATACTCGTATATAAGACACTTATGTTCTTCAAAACAGAAGCCCTTAAGAGGCGCGAGGTGCGGATGATACATTCCACCCAAGGTAGAAACTATGACTCGGAAGTCTCTATCAGTTGCTAAAACGCTGTTCAATACCTTCACAACGACGGGGATTTCATGAGACACGCCTTTGTAAACAGAGGGACCAAGTTGGTTAGCGAAGTTACTAGTCATCTGTTTTATCTCTTCAAAAGATACTCTAATAAGAAAACCGTAATGACGATCCATCCGAGTGTCCTTTGCAAATGGGATTCCTGCTTCATCTTTCGTTTGTCGTCTCTGATAAATATACCAAAACACAAACATCTCGATAGTTATAAAGCCAATGGCTGTTCCCAAAACTATTAAAATGATAGACCTGAAAAAGATTTTCTTGTCATCTCCATGTGCAGATGTCAAAGGAAATGGCTTGGCACTAATATGGGGATTAACTCCTCTAGCTAACACTGCCTGAGGAACCAAGCACACCTTCATGAAGGAAGTTGCAGAAATCGATGGGCTTCTGTAGCCACTTACAAAGCTTGTTCTTTTAATCGTGCAAACTCCGGAACCATCATTTCTCGAAGTGACTGATATACAGCTCGTGTCATTGGAGCAATACTCTTTACAAGCTGCCTCACTTAGCATCATATCAACATCTTGAGGAGGATAAACGCCATACAAAACCGTCTGCCTCAAGGTTAACATGCTCGTCTTCGTCTTGCAGTTATTCAAATCAGCCATTTTCCTGCATCCAGAACTACTCGAATCTACCAAGGGAAGGCCAGATCCCCAAGTGACCGAATCTTGATACAGGCAATCACAGAAAGGTCCAGTCGAATTGAAGCCACAAACGCTGTACAAACCACAAGATCCGAAAACATCGCACTGGTTCTCAATTGCCTGCCACCCTACTCTCCAAGCACGAAGAGAATTAATCCACGAGTATATCCTCAGGTTACCATCAGAATCAATCCTAAGATGCCTCAACACCACGGATCGGTCTTCAAAGTCCTTACTTGCAATCGACCAAACAATTCCATTCTTATCATCAACTAACCCCAAAGCACCAGTAACACCAAATTTTGCTTCCCTAACAACATCATTGGAGCTCAAATGAACCCTCCAGTAAGTGACATTGGCTTCCCACACAAGGGCAAGCTCCCCCGATTGCCGAATAACAAAACTATAGTAACTAGACACCGATTTCGTAGAAGGAGCCCTCAAGGTTTGAGGAAAACGAAAGGACTGACCTTGAAGAAGAGTAGTAGTTGGGCTATCAAAACTCTCCCAAAGCACATTATCATCCATATCCATGAGAACTAGGTTCCCATTATTCAAAAGGGTAGCTTTTTTAACACCCAAACTCGAAGAATCACTACTCCAAACAACTAAACCAGTAGGGTTATCAAACAGAATCAGCCTCCCGTCGGAGGAAAGCCTTAGTGTGGAGTTTTGAGACACCCTAACACCACCACCAACGGTCCATACAGGCAAGTTTGCAGCTTCATCCCCTATGTTATACCTAATTCCGACAACAAAACCATCAATGTCATCAGCTCTTTGGTAACCCTCCATGAACCCAAATGCAAAGATCCTATTTTTAGACACCCAAGTTGTGTTTGTATCAGACCCAGAAATCTCAAACCCAAGAGGCACGGATTCCATTGGGAACTCAACACAGAGACCGCTGCAAGCAAATCCCAGAACGAGGAGTACAAGTAAAGCAGTGCTGAATGTCAGGCTCTTACCTTGATATTGCAGCAGATTGAGCGAAGCTAGAAGGATTCCAGCTGCCATGGAAAGGGAGTAAAAGCTTGGTTTTATGTAGCAGACTAGCAGTGGTGAGTACTGAGTAGAGCTGTTTTTTGAGGGAAGTGATAGGCAATAGGCATTAGATGAGAGAATAGGAGACAAAGGACATTGTGAGAATCTACTGCAAATCTGCTTTTTTGAGTACAACTTTTTGAAACAAAGAGAGCCTGAAATTTGAATGTGGAGAATGGATTCGGTTCCGGATCCAACCAGGTCCAAATTTGATTCATACATGTTTATTAACATTTTAATATTAGTTTGCTTTTTTAATATTTTATTTTTGAATTTACTGATTATAGGATAATATTTATTTATTATTATTATTTTTTGAACAGTTTAAAAGTGATTAGACGATAGTACACCTTGCAGACAAAACAATATAATATCATGTTTTGAAAAAGGTAATGGACTATAAAAATAAAGGATAATAGTCTTGTTGCTCACCTCTTGTTGTCACAGTGATAAAGAATGATGTAATTCATCCAGATGACCGTGTTCGAACACCAGCTCTGCACTCACTGACGCACACCAGCATATTCAAAAAAACAAAGATAATAGTCCCGTCTATCTACCCTTTGTTCCTCTCTTGTTTTAACTTTTCACCAAAACTCCATAGAAACTTTACAATTGTAAACCTACTCTGCCAAAAAGATAAGTAGATTTTTTCCTTTTGTATTGGAAGGGGGATTAAACCCAGAATTCCTACAATCTGTCATGTCATTTCTGATACAAAATGAACAAATTACAAAAAAAAATGTGTACACAAGGAGTCAAGGACCTAGTATTGAAAAGAATGACAAAAAAAGAATCCCTATATCATCTTTTCTACCTCTATTCACACTAAATTGATCGAACTAACCGGGAATGTACTTGAATTAGGTCGTTGTTCGTGCAGCTGCTCATCTTAATAATGGGGAGTGTTGTTTGTGGAATGGATACTTCTCTGCAATAAATTTCCTTCTTCACAAGCATCTGCTGGTATGGAAACTTTCGGACTCAGGCCACTAGTTGGCCTAGGAGAAAAGTATAATTTTTGGTAGCTAGCACTTCTTGGGGACAAGTTCACTTGCTCCAAAGCCCGGAATTGGAGTTCGGAGGGGTAGTCCCTCACCCAACCAATCCGTGGCCCTGCTCCCGAAGTCCACTTGCATGACAACTGCTTCCCTAATTGATATGAGTTCATTCCTTTTTTAGAGTTAATCCTTTTAACAATTGATTCTTTGGGAATGTCTTCCACCTCGCCGGTCTTATGTTCGGGAGCAGTGGCTTCCTCTTCTGTCTCATAACCATCCTCCAGATCAGAATCCATCAAATCACCGTTGCAACTTGGCACGACAGTTCTATGGTCACCTTTTGACATCTCGAACAATTCCGTTCTTTTTGGTATTTCAAGATTTGTCAATTTTCTTCTAAGGCTGAGGAGTCTCCTTGACTTTGGGGTTTCAAGGGCTGCACTAGTCTCTTGTTCCCTTGAATCACTGATCTCTTTGATCGAGTCTCCGGCACTGATCTCTTCAGGCTCTAAGACGAAGTCTTCTTCAGATGAGTTGCTTCTAAGATGGTTACTACTTTGTTTGCCAACCAAGGTTTCTTCCTCATCCACTGGAGTCAGCTGAATGTAGCAAAAAGCACAATCAGCATTTCATTTCAATTTAAAAAAAGAAAAACAGAACGATACTCGAAGCATATAACATATATGTATGTATATATATACCTTAACATCTGTAAGATCCACGTTGTTCTCCCTTAGAAATGAAATGAAATCATTAAAATTTTGTTGCGTAGGACGATAATGACCACTGTGAGGCCAAACTGCCTGTTCAACAGAGTAAAAGTATCGTTAAGAGACTAATATAAACAAGAGTACTAAAAGAAAGCTATGTAAGATATTATCTGTATATATACCTTAAGGACACCGCTATCTACAACTAATCTTCCAGCAGCGATAGTGGCACCGCCAGCCAAGAAGCTAGAATGTTGAAATGTACCCTTCTTTTTTACACCGACATACAGGATCTTTGATGTGCTAAGAACGAAAATCCACTTGGCACTACTGTTATCTTCGGTAGTATGGAGAAGCTTCCCTGTTTGCTTGTATATGAATTTCCCATCTACCACAATAACTTCGTAGGGCTTCCTTTCCATCTGTACAATGGATAATTGTTTCAGTAACACTGAAAAACATAAACCGAGATGAAGTTTGATGAATAAAAGAAATAAAGACCCACCGGACCGAGATATTTGATGCATTGTTGTTGAAGCTTTGATCTAGGACACTTCTCTAGATTTACTTCTTTCCCTTCTCCGATATCCAGCCTGCATTTTAAAAACAAGTATATCCATTTTCAGTTTATCAAAATGTCTTACTAATGAACCAAAACACTCGGTAAAAGAAAATTACCAGTAAAAGAAGGGCTCTTGACTCTGAGAATGGAGCCATTGATTATAATAGAAGTGTAAATTGTGTCCGTAGCGATGCCTTGGATCAATCTGAATAACACAAGAAACAGGAATTAGTAATGAATAATGAAGAACAGCCGTAACCTAAGTTCATTTTTACAGCAAGTACTTACTGCCTCAAGCCAGTGTTGCAAGGCAAGCTTTTGAGCTTTGTCATTCTTCGATAAACCTTTTCCGACCTTGGCAGCTCTAGTTCTAGCCCTCGACCAACGCGAAATGGCAGTCTCATGTTTGTCTAATTCGAAGAACGATATAGAACTCCTCTTGAGTTCAGCAAAATCTAAGAGCTTCCACCTACATTACAACAAATTATTGCATTAGAAAATAAAACAAAAAATATGCATAGAAAAGTAATATAGAACATACAAATATAATACACACCAGCTCTGTTCAACGAGAACTGCACAATCCGCTAGCTTTCTCCTCGTTCGAAAGCTCTTGTAAACCTTTTGTAATCTTATTGCCGCTTCGTGTTGCGGATGGTCGAGATCTAAAACTGGCGCTGGTTTCGGAGTCTCTATTAAAGTATCTAGTTTTGGGGATGAAATATCGATTGCCTTGCACTTCAAGTCCTCCGCTTCATCCGAGGAAGGCGACTTAATCGAAAGAATTCTCTCGAAATCTCTCCCTTTAAAGCTAACAGACCCCTCCAATATCAGCTTTCCAGAGCCCAACGACTTCAATATCGTCGGCTCCGAATCGGAACCTTTGAAACTGATGGATCTAACAGGTGTTCTGACTCCATCATCACCAAAGCTGATGGACTTCACAGTGATGGATTCTAAACCATTCTCCACATCACTGCATTTAGCAAATGGGCAGGAAAAGGAAACACCCATCCGACAACAAGACTCACTGATTTCTCTGCAACAAAAAACACAACTCGGTTAGGCGTTTTATAATGTAAAGTTATCAAATTTATTGATGTTACAAAACACATCAAACAAAACAAAAACAAAAACAAAAACTAGAACACATGTTGAACATAACACATCAAACAAAACATCCTTATTAGAATCAAATGCAAATATTTCTTCTTCTTCACATTATCTGATGAATAATAAAAGAAAAATAAAGAAACCCTTTTATCGGCATCCTATAACATGGATTCTGGATCTACTAAAAGCATCAAATGAAAGCAATATCCCCAGAATCAAATAAACAACCAATGAAAACCCATTTCATCAAAGCAAAAACCAAATATAAAAAACCAGCATTAGGCAAAAAAAGCAGTAGAGAATCAAGATAATATACCTCAGAATTGAAAATCAAACAAATGGGTTACAAGAACAGGATTTTCTCAGCTGGTTATTGGATTTTGATTTCAGTTCTCCTTCCCTTTCTTTCTTTTTTTCTCAGTTTTTCCTAGGATGAACAAGTCTCGCTGCAAAAATCAAGTTACAGATACTAGCTTCTACCTCGTATTATATATATATATATATATGACAATAACTTAGAAATTTACTCGAAACAGTGTTGTTGTTGTTGTTGTTTTCTTCTTCTTTTTTTCTTTCCAACCACGTGAATTGACTACTTGCTGGAGGCTTCCTTTTTGGTTAGCAATATTTATATTATTATAGAAACTTGTTTAATATTGAGATTCTTCAAATTTTAACAAATTTATTTATTTTGATGTTATTATGTTATTTAGTGCTAAAACTTTAAGTTTATCATTTGAGATTTGTAGAAACTTCACACAAACTTATCAAATATTTTTTTATTATAAGGATTTATATCCAATACACTGGATCTAAAAACTTGTAATTTTCACAAGCACCTTAATTTTAGGGTTTATGGACTTAATTTAGGGTGTAGAGTTTAGGTGTAAGGTTTAGAATTTAGGGATAATAATTATAATTTAGGGGTTAAGGTTAGGGTTTAGGGTTTAGAGGTTAGAGGTTAAGGTTTAGGTTTTAGTGTAATATGCTAAGGATTTAGATTTTAACCTATAAACCCTAAATTCTATTCACAATCCCTAACTTCCAAACTACTAAACCTAAACCCCTAAACCCTACACCCTAAATTGAATCTCTAAACCTTAAAATTAAGGCGCTTGTGGAAACTTTTAGTTTACACCGCCAATGTATCAAATAATTATCTTTATTATAATTCATTTTGTGTTTTTATTGAATAGGGATGGTATTTCACCCGACTGATTGGGTTTCGACTTGATCGACCCAACTCAATTGGGTTAGATCTTTTATTAAAAAATTGTGTTTAGGTCGGAAATTTATTAAGTGTTGAGTTGGATTTGGATTTATAGTGAAAACATACGACCCGATCTGGTAGAAATAGTGTAATTTTCTTTTATGTTTTTAAGAATTTTGTTTGATTATATACGAACAAATTTTAATTTTAATTCAATTTGATCCAAATTGATTAAACTTTAAGAAAATTATTTTTATTTAAAATAATATTAAAAAGGAGAATTAAAATTAAATTGAGTCAAAACCAAACTTTATAAAAAAAATATCCAAAGGCTAGTCAAAAAGTGAGAGGTGAGGTATTTTCAATAGTCATAATCAAGGAGTTGAGTTTGGAAAAAGAGAAGCATAAACGCCATCGCTGATGTGTTTCATCCCATTCACCTCATACATTACATAACGTAGCTTCATTCCCAAGTTTCTTGCTTTCCAAACTTTATTATTATTGACTTTTTCTACTTGTTGTTACATGAAAAGTTCTCAAATTACTTAGAAAAATATTGACAGATGTAATCACACTAGTATAATAAAAAATATATATTTATATTTTTTTCCGAATATTAGCTAGATCGATATTGTTGATATTGTATTTGGATATAGGAACAAGATTTGAACCAGGCGATTTTCGACTTGATCTTATTATATATAATCGGATTTTTTTAAGAAACAAAAATTGAATGTGGGTTTTGGTAAAAAAAATGTCGAGTAAGGTTCAGAATTGGACTGCGCACATACGAGGAACAGAATGAGCATCAAAAGGTGTGGGTTGGTCGAGTGAGTGAGTGAGGGAGTCAGACAAAAGGGTCGTCAAACGGAATAGAGGCCAAAGTGGGGGTCATCGAAGCAAAGAGGTTGTGCCATAGTAGAGGGTTAAATAAAAAGGGTTGAATTGATAGAATGAGTAAATATAGATGACTAGATTTATTATTTTTTTGAATTAGAACTAAATTAATTAAACATTTAAATATGAAAGACTAAGTATGTTATTATGTTATTTTTTGTTAGTTGTCAAATTATTAACCGTTAAATTTTAAAGTCATTGACCATTTATTTTACTTGTTATAATCGAGGACTCAACAAAAAAAAATCTATAATCGAGTGATTATTTAGGTAGTTTGTTTATGAGAACAATTATGAGTAATGTTTGAGCCCTAACCCTCAAGCAGCGGCGGGGCCAAGTGCTTACTCAGACCATGGCCCTTTCTTAAATGGTAAATTTTAAGTCTAGTCCCTGTATAAAAATTAATTTAAAATAATAATAAAATTATATTTCAACCCTAAATGAGTAGTATTTTTTTAAATTTGATCCCTTATAAAATTATAAAGCCAAGGTTGGAGTGGGTGAATGAAACTTCCATGCAGCTGTGGGGGGAGTGACCCACAGGTTGACTTAGAAACTCCCACCGGAAGGCGGGAGTTTTGAATGTTGGACGGATGGCTTAACAAACAAACACAAACACTTGTCTTTTGTTTTTATTTCCAATGTGATGCATGAAACCAGCCATTTTTTCAAGCTTTATCCGGTGACAGTTTTATATGTACAAATCTTATCTGTCCTTCAAACCTATACACGTAATACAGGGTTAATTTCCGTATAGCTCCCTAAATTATACCACTTACTCTAAATTTATACTTAAACTTCATAACGTTCTAATAAAGTCATCATAATATCGATATCGTATCAGGCCGATCGTTCCATTAGCTTGGTGTTTAAATGTTTTTTTATAAGAATTTTGGCCTCGTTAAAAACCCCCTTCATTTCATACGATCCGATAGAATCGATGAAAGCGGAAGGAGGAAAAGAGTGCCACTAGTATTAATATTATAAAATAGCCAAAGTTTACAATCACCAATATCACTAAACTGACAATATTAGATATAGAATAAATCACCCTATTCCTGCCTTAGCAAGTCTATCAGCTTCCATATTACATACCCTGGGAATGGCCCTAAAAATACAGTTTAGATTCTTTCCGGCCTCAATGATCTCTCCAAGTAAGTCTCCAAATATCTCAGGTCTGGTTAGAGTATTATTAATCCATTTAATAACCAGATTGCAGTCGCTTTCTACAATGAGGCGAGACTTCCGACACTCCTCAGTCGATCGCACCAAAGCTAAACTACGTTTGATAGCCAACATCTCCCCCAAAACGGGAGGCCCCCTGCCGATTGGTTCTGAAAATGAGGTTATCACTACGCCATCAGAGGTCCGGACAAGTCCCCCAATGCCTCCCATCGATCTATCCTTAACCATGGCTCCATCCACGTTGAGTTTTATAAACCCAGGTGGAGGAGGCACCCAGCTAACTGGTTTTGCAAGGTTGAGACCCTTAGTGCAATCCGCGTTAACAATTTCAGGATTTGCCATAGCATCATCAAAGCTAATTTTACAAGTCGGATACTTAGCCTTGAACCACGAAATTAACCTGAATTTTGCCAGAAAGAAAAGGTTGCACCTATCGACATTCTTCTCTCGAAAAATAATCTCGTTTCGATGAAGCCAAGTCGACCAGCTCACTACCGAGGGAATGAGCTTCCAAATTGGAGCAGCCTTGCTCATTGGACACATGTCGGACCACACTCTTAGTAGGGACGCAAAATCCCTGGGCATTACTGGGTTTACCTTCCAGATATCGGCAAATTTCATCCATAGGTGCTAGGAAATCTTGCAGTGCAATAGAAGATGCACCATTGTTTCAGTGTGTAAGGAACAGAAAGGGCATCGAATATCAAAATTAAGAGGCAACCCTCTATTTAGAAGAGCATTTCGGACCGGAATTCGATCCAAAGAAGCTTGCAAAATAAAAAACTCAACTTTAGGTGGGGCCAGACCTAACCAAACATATTTTTTCTAGAAATTTGAAGAGCAACCTTGGTTCATCAACACCTCATAACATGATTTTGCCGTGTAGACACCATCTCCTGCCCCTTTCCACATAATGCAATCATAATTAAAGCTACCTATTTTGAAAGCATTAATACAATTTAGGAAGGCCCTCCATTGCCCCTTCTCCCAATCAAATGGCTCTCTTCTTAATGGGATCTGCCAAACCCAACCTCCATCGGAAACAGAACCAAATTCAGCCACTGTCCCGGTTCTGTTTTGGGATAGAACATAAATCCTAGGGAAATTAACCATAAGCGGGGCGTCACCAATCCACAAGTCCGACCAGAAGCGAACTCTTACACCGTCTCCTACCCATATATCAATTAGGTCTCTCAAGATAAAACCGGCGTCATCATTTTTCAAAAAAGTATTTGACATACCCTTCCATACCCAAGACATATGTCTATTGTTTGAGTCGGCTGGAAGTAGAGACTTTTCCTCCCAGTTCAATTTGCAGCATATCACTTTCCTCCATTCACTATTGGTAGAGTTCACAAAATTCCAAAACCACTTACCAAGAAGGGCCCTATTCTAAACAGCCAAGTTACGGATGTTGAGCCACCCCTTATCAAACGGTAGACATACATCACTCCATTTCACCCAATGTATTTTCCGTTGCGAACCTGAGGATCCCCAAAGGAAATTTGCCATGATACTATTCAACTTCTTCACTATTTCAGAGGGAATTTGGAAGATAGACATATAATAAATAGGTAACGAAGCCAACACTGACTTGATAAGTACTAACATGCCGCTGAAAGAGAGACAATGGGCTTTCCAGGCCGATAAAGCTTTCAGGAATTTTTCCACAACAGGTTCCCAAAGCAGCGCAGAGTTCCTTTTAGGCCCTAAAGGCAAGCCCAAATATTTCGAGGGGAAAATCCCGACAGCACAACCCACTCTTAAGGCCCATACTGAGACAGCTTCTGGATCTTTATTAATCGCAAACAGCCTGCTTTTGCCGAGGTTGAGTTGTAGGCCCGAAGCAATTTCAAAGATCCGGAGCACACACTTCACATTCATTATTTCCCCAAGACAAGCACTGCAAAAGATTATCAAATCGTCCGCATATTAAAGGTGTGACAACCTATACACACTCGACCCCCTTCCAATCGAGAAACCATTAAATAAGCCCAATAGTATAGCTTTATCTAACATAAGATGTAGTGCTTCTCCCACCAAATTAAATAAGAGGGGAGAGGGAACACCCTTGTCTCAATCCCCTAGAAAGTGTGAAGCTCTTCTTCGGAGAACCATTGACTAAAACGGAGATCGAAGCTGACGAGATAAACCTTAAAATCCACTGACACCAAACCTGTCCAAAGCCCATTTCTTTCATTATTCTAAGGAGGAAGGCCCAATCCACTGAATCATAAGCTCTTTTAAAGTCAATTTTAAACACCGCTCTTGCCGCACCCAATTTATTCATGTAGTCGATCCCCTCATTAGCTATCAACACACACTCAAGGATGCTCCTCCCTGGAATAAACGCAAATTGGGACTTGCTAACTACAACTTCCATATTTGGTCTCAATCTTCTGGACAATACCTTCGAGATTAATTTGTAGATGCCACCCACAAGACTAATAGGCCGATAATCTTCAAGGCCAGTAGGGCAAGTCTTCTTTGGAATTAAAGTTATAAAAGAATGATTAACACCATTTTCCCACTCTTTCCCTAAATAAAAGTCCTCGAATACCTTCATGAGATCATCCTTGAGCACTGACCAGAACTTTTTAAAGACACCCATATTATACCCATCCGGGCCAGGGGCCCACGAGCTATCAGTGTCCGCTAAAGCATTCCAGACTTCTTCTTCAGTGAAATTCATTTCCAACTCCTCACTTTGCTTCTCAGATATCCTCATAAAATTAAGACCAAGTTCCTCCACCGGAAGTGTATTTCTTTGATTATATATGTCTGCAAAAAAAATCAAAAAAGCAATTCTTCATTCGAGCCGGATCTGTTACACGTTCCCCATCGAATAAAATAGATTGAATCCGATTCTGCCGACTTCTGTTTGAAGCACACAAGTGAAAATAATGAGTATTTCTATCACCCTCATTGTACCATTTAATCCGCGAATTTTGTAGCCAAATAGCCTCCTCTTTTCGATAGCACTCCCAAAGATCCCTCCTTAGAATGTTGATCTTCTTTCCAACCATTAGACACCAACCCTCCTGCTGCAGTTTCCTTTCTTCATTCGAAATTTGCTTTTCTAATTCCACTATCCTCTCTCTAAAGCCCCCTTTTTTATCCACGGACCACCTCTTAATGTCACCTTTTAACTTTCTTAATTTGCCAAACAGTCCCAACTTTGGTATCCTGGGATTATTCTTCACAAATGTAGAAGCCACCAGATCTTCGAATCCCTCTTCCTCCATCATATAATTAAATAATTTAAAAGGCTTAGCGCCCCAATTCATTCCAACATTCTCTAAGCTAATCGGGTTGTGATCCGATAGCGATTTGTCAAGGACCTTTTGAATAACACAGGGGAAAATCGTCAAAAAATCAGAGCTTACCAGAAAACGATCAAGTCTAATAAAGGTCGGTGGCTCCCTGTTGTTCGACCAGGTAAAGGCTCCACCATTTAATGGTAGGTCTGCCAAATGAGAGTCTTGAAGAAAATCTCTGAACAGATTGGTTGACGCAATGTTCCAAGAAAAACCGATATTCTCTTCCACAAAGAGGAACACATTAAAATCACCCCCGACACACCAATTAGCACTTCGACTACTAATAAACAAACCCAACTCTCTAAAGAAATTACCCTTCTCAGCCTCCGTCGACGGACCATATACATTTACAAACCCAAATAGCCTATCACAATTTTGAATTTTCCCCAGAATTGCAACAAAATTTCTGAAAGTGTGGGTTTCCACCACTGAGACATAATTGGGATCCCAAATGGTTAGTAAACCACCAGCCGAACCCTCCGATTGAGAGAAAGCCATATTTTGATTTTGGCTAACACCTAATCTTCTAAGCAGAACATTACTAAAATCTGACACTTTAGTTTCTTGAAGAAACATTATCTGAGGTTTTTCCTTGTTTCGAAGAGCCCTCACAGCACGTGCTTTCTCAGCCTTGCCAAGGCCTCTAATATTCCACGGAATTAGATTCCAATTCATCACAGAAAATGAAATACCCCACAATATACCTAAATCAGAAAGAGATATACCTCAAGCAACCTTCCCCTCTAGCTCTATCACTTTATCTACCAGAGCCTCCTTCCCCCCAACAAACGAGATACCCATAATCTTGCTCACTCCCCAAACCGCTAAAGCCTCCTCAATGTAGCTAATATGGTCTGATTCGGTAGACGAAATTGAATTCATTGGAATTTGAATATTCTCCACTGAATCCCTGACTTGGCTTCGAATTGCTCTGCGGACTTCATTGTTGAAAAAATCACCATTCGCCTTCAAAGATAGCGCAACCCTAAATTGTGAGGCATGCTGTACGGGGGGATTAATAGACCGAAAAGCTTTTGAGGAACACTCAGCATACTGGGGATCACCATTGGATTTAGTACTTCGACCTAAACTGTCTGGCACAATTTCTTGCCAAATAGAATTAGACGGTGATCGTTGAGTGGAACCCACCGAGACTTCTCTGCCTCCGCCAAACAATCTATCAAGATTGGGTTGCACTAAAACATCCACTTCCTGAGGCCCAGACACCTGATCTTCAAATACGGATGGGCCACCCTGATTAACACCCAGCCCACAGTTGGAGTCATCAAAATTAAATCTGGAATTATTCGTAGCCTTTTCCACCTCAGCATCCTCGACATTCCTTACGATAAAATCCGTTGCTATCTCCATAGCAGGCTTTTCGGGGACCGCAATAGTTTCCCCCATTAATGATTGGTTCATTATTTTCCTGTTCCCGAAACAGATTATCCGTGCCAACTCCATCCGCTGCCAGAAATGAAACATCATCCCTATGAACCGACTCGTCACCATTCCCGTCGCCTGAGTCGTCTTCCGACCAGTCAGACCCGTGTCTGTCCTCCAAATTACCGTCCGAGCAAGCCAACCAATTCACATTCCTCTCCTCCATGGATACTTTAACAAAGTAATCCCTTCCATTCACACGAAGTTTAACTGATTTGGGAACATCAAATTGGCTAGACACTCTCAAAAGTAATCTAGCCGCCGATAAGTCTGCCTTGCTTCTAGTATCTTCATGAATATGAATCACACAACCCCAACGATTTGCGATCTGCCTAAAAAAGTCGTCATGCCAGCAATTAAGTAGGATCCCTATCAATGAGACAAAACAGTAGCTAGATGGGCATCCCTCGATCGAAGCATCCACCTCCAGGAAGTCAAACCAGAAGGATAATTCTGATTTCTTACTTTTCCACACAGCTTCGTTCTCAACTTTAGACTCAAAACTAATCAGACATGCATTATGCGCACAACCCCATCTTGCCAACTTCACAACAATCCCATCACTTCACAACGCCTTTTGAACAAACTCCAACTCGAAGTTATCCTTAATTATCCCCACCTAGGAGTTCTCTATCCACAAAGTATTTTCCGTCGGTAACGGAATGTTTAGAAAATTCCTTTGTGGTGCACCCTCACTACAATCATCCTCCCTTGCCTGAACCGGGACTGAACCTTCTGGCATAACCTTTCTCTTATCTAACAACGCTTCTTTGTACGATCTAGCATCGGTCGTCCTAGTTCTGTCAGAGCCCATATGGTGCAACACTTTCTTTGATATATCTTCCTTCTTCCCCTCCGCTGCGCCACCTCTCTGACTCCTCCTATTAGCCTCAAATTTACCCAGGGCTCGGCCAAATTTGGCACTCGCCACCGAAACTTTCTGTCCATCAATCCATGTGTTGTTCACTTTTTCAATGGCCCTTTGCATCTCCTTAGAGTTAGCAAAATGAACAAAAGCAAAAGTACTGGACCTATACTTCGGTCTGTTATTCTGAAACGGGATAAAAACTCTCGTAACCTTCCCGTGAAAGTTGAACAGCTCCCATAAAGCACCACGCGAAACCCTACGACTGAGGTTGTCCACAAAAACCACCCTGGCTTCTTCTGGATGATGTCCTCCGATCTTCCCACCATTCCGGCCAATTTCCCCCGACCTCTCCACTTCTCTCCACTCCTGACGCCCCCGACGCTCCATTTTAGCTGTAAGTTTTTTTCTGGATATATTAGTAGTAATTCATAATATTTAATATGTTAGCTTGGTGTTTAAATGTTAACACAGATTTGATCTTGGATATATATAAACACACGTGGATCAAATTTTAGACAAGTTTATAACTATCATATAAACAACTTTGGATCTAATGTGTTTAAAATAAATACACAAATAGTCCTAAATCTTGATAATATTGTCTTTTTTAACATGTCACATCCAAATTGCCTTGTATAAATAAAGGGACGGAACTATGTGGGGGCAATTTTTTTTTACCTTTGTTCTTATATATAATTTAAAAAAAAACTAAGTTATTTATGAATTTACCCCTAATTTCAAATATTTATGTTTTACTCCAACCTCAAATCCTAACTTCATCCTTGTATACATATGTTTATATTAATATAACGTTAATACGTTAAACACTAAATTAGAACGTTTTGATGTTTATTGATCAATTCAAAATCCGAACTAAAATAACAAATCAACTTTGAAATTTAATGCTTAAAGCTCAAATTCATAAATATTATTTTTATAGAAAGTTGTGACCTTTCCTACATCAAATGTTTTACGTAGACATCAATAGTGGTGTGCAAAAAAATCGAAAAACCGAAATCGATTATGAAACTTAAAAAATTAAACCGAAAAATTGTTAACCGAATAAAAAAATTCAGTTCTAAATAGTCTCTAAAAATTCTGTTCATCATGTCCATGAATGCTGCTGGTGCATTCGTGAGCCCAAATGGCATCACAAGAAACTCATAGTGACCATATCTAGTCCTAAAAGTTGTCTTCGGAACATCACACTCTTTCACCTTCAACTGATAGTACCCGGATCTCAAATCTATCTTCGAGAATACTGAAGCACCTCTCAACTGATCAAACAAATCATCTATACGAGGCAACGGATACTTGTTCTTCACAGTCAACTGATTCAACTGTCTATAGTCAATACACATGCGCATGCTACCATCTTTCTTTTTCACAAACAACACTGGAGCACCCCACGGAGAACTACTAGGCCTAATGAAACCACGGTCTAATAATTCTTGCAACTGACTCTTCAATTCTTTCAACTCTTTCGGAGCCATACGATACGGAGCTATCGAGACCGGACTAGACCCTGAAACTGTCTCAATCACAAACTCAACATCTCTGTCAGGAGGCAAACCAGGCAACTCTTCAGGAAACACATCTGGAAAATCACACACTGTTCTGATATCTTTCGGTCTAGCTTCACTCATATCCGGATTCATAACATAAGCTAAATAGGCCCCACATCCAGAGTCCATCAACCTATGAGCCTCTAAGGCTGACACCACGTTAGACAAGAACTTAATGTTCTCGCCCACTACCACTACCTCGTAATCATCAGAGAGTTTCAAGGAGATTCTCTTTGTCTCAAAATCCACACTAGCCCGATGCTCAACCAACCAGTCCATACCCAAAATGATATCAAAACCATAGAAGGGAAGTTCCATCATGTCAACTGAGAACACATGACCCTGAATCTTCAGCGGACACCTCCTATACATACGTCTAACCACAACTGTCTCACCAAAAGAACTAGTAACATGCATACCTACATCTAAGATCTCAACAGGAATATCTAACTTCTGTGCATGCTTACTCAAAATGTAGGAATGCGTAGAACCCGAATCAACCAAAGAAAGCAAGGACATAGACTGTAACTCAAAATTACCTGCTATCACATCGGTGTCGTTCCCGGCCTCTCTCTGAGCATAGACCCTCGCTGGTCCTCCCGCCTCTGGCTGCACAGCCACAACATGTGCAAGGTTCCTCTGAGCGTCTACCCTAGGTGCATCAGCCCTCGGCTGGAAGTAGCCACGACCGCGCCCACGGCCTCTCTGAAAATCATTACCTCTCGCAGGAGCCTGAGCTATGTTCGGTGCCTGAGCTGCCTGACGTGGACAGTCCCTCCTAAAGTGGTCCCTCGAACCACAGTTCCAACAAGCATGAAAGTTACCCCAGCACTCTCCCGTGTGCTGTCTCCCACACTGTGCACACTCGGGCAAGCGCCCTCCTCCTCTATGGCCCTGATGGCCCCTACCATGGTGGCCACCGCCACGTCTCTGATCAAACTGATGTCCGCCACCTCTGTGTCTCTTGGCATCTCTACCATCAAAGTGGTTATGCCTCTTTCCAGAACCAGAACTACCAGCTCGTTTGGCTGAACCCAAACTATGCTCCAAATCCTTGGCCCTCGCGACCAACACATCAAAGTCTGAGTAGTCAGAAGCCAACGTGTACCTCTTAACCTCTTCATTCAATCCGTATCGGAATCGTTTGCAGCGTTCCACTTCAGTAGGAACCAACTCTGGGGCATACTGACTCAAGCGAACAAAGCGGATCTCATAATCAGTCACTGAAGCATCTCCCTGAGTGAGAGCCATGAACTCTCTCTTCTTCTCATCTAGGTACCTCGGTCCTAAGTACCTCTTCCGGAAAGCAGACTCAAAGAAATCCCAATCTATCTCGGCCTCTGGAATCCCGGTAGTGATGGTGACCCACCAGGTGTAGGCATCACCCTGAAGCAGTGAGATCACACAACCCAATCTACGTGCGCCCGCACAACCCATCTGAGCCAAAATACGAACTGTCTTCTCTAACCATAACTCCGACCTCTCCGGAGTAGATCCTCTAAACTCTTCGGCCCCTAAGCTACGGAGCCTCTCCAACGGTAAGCTAGCATCATCACCCCTAGGCTGAGCTGCAGCCTGGGCTCCCGCAACTGCGGCCTGGAATGCTCCCGCTATTGCTTGCACAAGCGGAGTCATATCAATTCCAGCTGGACCTTGGCCACCTTGGCCACCTTGAGGTCCATTTCCTCCGGCTCCATCCTCGCCCCCAACTCCCGGTGGAGGAGGTGGTGGTGGTGGAGGAGCGCCAACTCCCGCTGCCCCTGGTCCCTCTATGTGAGCTCCCGCACCAACTACCGGCTCTACAGGAGCCACAACTCGCGGTTCCTGACGAACCAACCTCGGTCTACCTCTCGGTCTAGACATTGCTCTCACAGATGTTAACTACAACCACAACAAACAAACATACAAATTGGGTTAGCAAGGCAAGGCTTCCAAGTGTCCAAGTATGTTTCCTCACTTAAAAATCATTTTTCCAATGTAATAGTAGCAATGGGACCCACACACACATGCTTAAAAGTAAAACAATCGGCATACTTGTCACATAAGCAACCATTCTTGTAAAACAAGCAAACACCGTGCAATTCAACTTAAAAACTTAAACTTACCTCACTTACCTGCCCAAGGTCTCGGTAACCTTAGGCTCTGATACCAACAAGTGTAACCCCCTCGTCCCGGTCTGGTCGGATGACCGGTCCGAGTGGGCCACACGGGGAAAACCGAAGCGAAACCCGTTAAGGCTTCCCCTCGGTTAACGACCCAAAAATTTCTTTTAACATTAATCTTATCTAGATGCATATTTAATCCCTATGTGAAACACAACAGCGGAAGATACAATCAACGAAACATTTACCGACCAAACAAACACAAACAGTCCATTTTACTTCATTTTCAGCAGGCCGTTTTGAAACACCTATAGGGTGTTCCGAAACGCCCTGACCTGGTCAACGGGCCTGGGTCAACCACAAGGGGATCGTTCCGAAACAGGGGTGACCCGTATCGGAACGACCTTGACGGTCAATATCTCGTGGTCAACGAGATTTGACCGTTTCGGAACTTCAAAGGCCCGTTTCGGAACGGCTTCATCTCGTCAATTTCTCAAAATTCCAGTAGCGAAAACGTTCCGGAACGACCCTCATCCGTTTCGAAACGGCTGGCCATTTACACAGGGGCCGTTTCGGAACACGGGGACCCGTTCCGAAACACCCCCTGTCTGCAGACTTTTCTGGGCTGTTTTGAGGCACAAGGATGCCCCAAAACACCTCCAAAACATCATACAACATCCAAGCAACAGCAAGACAAGATAACCTAAGGCTTAGCAACCATACAATCATGCTTCAACAATATTTAGACATGTCTAATACCAAAGCAACAATCCACAACATATATTCATTCTAACTATGATCAAGCACAAGTAGAAACTCTTAAGCATAGGCCAACATATCAAGCAAGCAAAAAGGACATAAGTTAACATTCATCATGGCTACACAACCATGCATAAGCAATATATATAAAGGAGTCTACACATGCTCCTAACAACCAACAACAACCAACACATCCCATTGCTTAAACTATTACTTGACTTAACAAAAACCATACTTGATGAACTCAAGTCCAAAACCACACTTGGAGGCCCTCCACTTGCCCGAGCAACCCACGAACTAAGGATCTGCAATGTTGAACAAAGAGAGCGTAAGCCATGATGCTTAGTGAGGGTAAGCTCTAAAAACAAACCTCAACACTGCAGGGTCCGAGCACGATCTAGCCAAGCAACTCACATTACCAAGAGTCCACAAGATATAGATGCATGAGCAATATATCACATATATGCCCTAATCATGAGCTCAACACTACCATACATGTAATCACATTTAAACATCCAAACAGCTCATATATCACAACACATTTGATACACATATCAATCCACATTGGCACCTAGTTATGACTCAAATACGCGGATAGACACGTTGGAAACTCATATCCAACAACCACATTACCTCGGTGGGATTCCACTCATCATCGGTCTCGCGGAGGGGATTCCACTCATCCTCACGCCTCGTCGATGGGATTCCACTCATCACCGACTATATTTAAATACCATTTCCGGGCGTACCCGTACTCCTCCTTGGTGACTCAACGCCACCAAGGCCACGCGCGACTTTTGACTCATGTGTACACACTAACATCCTAATGATCGATCATTTGTATTTAAGTATACTAGTGCCAATATTTTACTCATTCCACATTTCTCATTTCAATCATTCCCGTGCTTAGCACGTACTCACCATGGACACAACCATGAACCCTCACCATGCATGCTTTAAGCAATACAATCCATGCCTCAATTCACATGTATAAAACAATATACATAAGCATTCATAACACAAGACATACGAGGCATATACATTCATGCATTTGAGTTCATCCAAAGGCTTAGATCAAGATTAGGATTAGGCTACCACCCTAATCCTAACTCTAGGTGGGTCTACCAAGCCCAACCTAGTCCATATACTCGAACCAACCAATTTAAAACCGTTTAAAACAATTAACCACTCACCTAAGCTTCCTAGCTCAAGGACCAAGCAAGCGCAACCTTCAATTCTTCGGATTCACTTCCGATGTCCCACCGATACCCGAACTTGATTCTAACCAAACCCAAACACAAACAAAACGTCCACAATCAATATATCATCAATGGAATTAACCCGGATTAACATCAACAAGCATCCAACACTCAACACAAGCCCAAAACAGAATTTTCGAGTAGCCTACTTAACCCACCGAAATCTTCCATTTCAAGCCTCCAAACAAGCCTCAATTTCATCCAAAATGATCCTCATATATCATACTACCTACAGCCCCCAACAACCAACCTTAAACAGCCCTAAGACACCCTTTAGAACCCTCTAAAAACCCTCTCAAACCCAATTCTGAAAATTGCCCCAAATCATTTGAAATTCATATATGTAGTATCATTTGGCCTCTATACACCATTACTAAACATATTAGATCAAAACATTTAACTTTGCAACATAAAGACACCATTTTTAATCAAAACATTCAAAATCTCTATTTTCTAAAAACTTCATGAGAATGAAAATGAAGGGTACTTTTGAGAAGAGGGAGGTGAGGGGAGTTCAAAATTACCTTCACCTTTAAATTCGGAGTTGAAACGAAGAAGCTTGGGAATGGAATAGTAGCTTCAATGGCTTGGGGAGGTTTGTCTGATTCTTTGGGAGAGAGGGGGAAGATAAGTAATGAAAATTGGGTTTTTATTTGTTTTGTTTTAAATTAAAAGTCCAATGACCCATTTGCCCTTAATGAAATAGATTATTCACAAGAACATATTTTCCATGGTCATTTGGGGTTTTTAATTCCAAAACTTAGTCTATTATTAATTTAATTAATTTGAAAGCCAAACCCGGACCATTATTTAAATCATAGAACCGAACCCAAAATAATATAAAAATATTATTTTCACCTAACCCCTAAACCCGGGTGTTACATATTTTTCTTATTCTCATTCCCCAAAAGTAAAACTTTAGTTTTATTTTATAAAACTGAATTGTTTAACTTGTTAATATTAAAAAAGATATTAATATTATATGTCGGTTTTTAAAAGTATATATATATATATATTATCATATTATTAAAATTTATATTTTTAATAAACAAAGTAAAAAAAATTGTTACACGAACTAAACCAAATATTTTAGTTAACCGAATAAACGATTAATCGGTTGAATGGTTACGGTTTAGGGTCAAAAATTGAGTGATCCAAACTTACCGGTTAATCGAAATAATTTGCTAATGGTTAACCGAATCCAGTTTTACACACCCCTAGCCATCAATCAGTTGATGTATAATTAAATTTGTATTTTTCAGAAGATAAATAATTAAATTTTGTCCTTTTCATTGTATTTCATATATCTTAAAAGTCAACGACATAATTAAACAATGTACATAAAATGTAAGGTTAAGTTGCTCAATCAAACTTCAATTGATCGTATCGATTATTGAATCTTAACAAACAAATGTTTTTTTTCTATTAGGCCACACAAAAAACTATTATACACATATTTAATATTCATATTGGTTTGCGATTAAGCCACACAAAAAACTATTATATACATATTTAATATTCATGTTGGTTTGCAATTAAGATTTGTTTCTTATTCAGATTAAAATCAGATGATGCTATAAGACAATGTATTTTCACATGGAACTTGATCAAAATAAATAAATAAACGTTTTTTTAATAGTATAAAGATTATTACAATGTAGTATTTGTCCATATATATTTTTAATCTTTTAATAATACGCACACTTTATGGATAAAACAGTTTGAACTCGAGTCTTCTAATTAAGATGAACATTACCTACTTTTTAACTGGGATCATTTGTTGGATTTATAAATAAACGTTGTTTGTGACAAAATAAAAACGATGAAATATATAAAAAGTATGAAATTTTACGTAAAATTTGTTATTAGTGTGTAAAAAATATATAAACTTATAATGTTACAAACATTAAAGCAATGAGAAAATCACATGGAGACGTTTTTTTTAAATCAAAACTGAACCACTATAACGTGGAATCTCCATAACACTATTGGGGTCATGGCCACACAAAACATTAAAAATAAAAAAATATGATAAAATTATTATTTTAACCCTAAAAATATATACATGTCTTGTTTGACAATTAGCGGATAGTTGATAGCAAATTAAATTAGCTGATAGCTGATACCAGATTGTATTAGCTGATTTAACTAGCGGATTGTATTAGCTGATTGTATAAAAGTGTTTGATAAAATTAATTGATAGTTGACAGTTGTTTGATTATTTAAACAAGTAAAATGACATATAAGGACATGATTATATTTGACATTTGTTTGAATAATATATTAGTTATCAATATTTTGTATCTATTAACATTAATTAGATTATAAAAACAATTTTTTAATGTAAATTAGTAAGCATAATTGGAGGATATATATATTAATTTATTATTTATTAAATTATTTTTAATACATTTAATTAATTATTAAATTTAAATACAATTATAAATACGTGGGAATAAAAGAAAAAAACATTAACTTACAAATGTAACAATGTAATTGGTGAGGGTAAAAAGGTAAAATAAAAAATGTTAAATTTAGGTTATTTGGAGATTTTTGATAATTGTTAAGGGTAAAAGGGTCTGTAAAACCTATGTTTGATTTTGATATAACAAAGTATTTTAAGGATTAAATTGAAAAACTTGAAAAAGATTTTTAAGTCCCTCAAAAGGTTTCAAATCAACAAGGCTTTACTTTAGTTTGAAAAACTCAAACTCTAAAACATTTTCTAAGTGTTCCAAGGCCAAACTATTGAAAATCGCATATGCGTATCGATACACTCCTAGCCGTATCGATACCTTTTTTACCAAACTTGGCCACTGGAGAAATCCGTTTCGATACACCCCTTACCGTATAGAAACAGATTGTATCTGTATCGATACACTCTCTCTATAAAATCACACTGAGTTTGAATGACGTACTGATACGGTGTCACCCGTATCGATATGGATTTAATGAAATTTTAAATTCAGAAGCCTTAAATGTTTTTGACCGTTGGTGTCATTTGTTAAGTAACAGACTTTTAAAGAGTTAGTGTCCCGTACCGATACGGTCTTACCCGTATCGATACAGAATATTCCAGTGAGCTTTGTGGGAATAATTATATCGATACGGTCTTGCCCATACCGAAACACTTCCCTAACCCGTATCGATATGCCTGCACGCATATCGAAACGTCCCTCTTATAATTGTGCAACGACTCTTTTTGTTTTGAGACAGGTATCGATATGGATCCCCGCGTACCGATACGGTAGGCTGCAAAAGTGCATTTATGGTGGAAAGAGGGGGTCTCAACGGCTATAATCAATACCCTAACCACCCAAA
Organism: Hibiscus tridactylites; assembly: GCA_958450335.1. Taxonomy (NCBI): domain Eukaryota; kingdom Viridiplantae; phylum Streptophyta; class Magnoliopsida; order Malvales; family Malvaceae; genus Hibiscus; species Hibiscus tridactylites. The sequence goes on from OY288288.1 coordinate 13,289,593, forward strand.
CGGCTATAATTAATGGAGAAGATATAAAATCAAGCCAATTGAAGACTAGCAACAACCATTGCATCCATACAAAAATCCAAGCTCAAAGTGCCTAATTTCTCATTCTTGTAAAATCCCAAATTGTGTTGTGTGTAATTCTAATCTTGTATTCCAATTTGGGTTGAGTGCTTGTATCAAAAGGGGTAAATTTGTATTGAGAGATATTCTTCTTGCCTTAAAATTCTTCTTTGTATCCTAGTGAGGGTTTGGTCAAATTTTGGGTAGAAAATTTGACCGGTATTGTAAAGGTTACCTCCTAAGCCTAGAAAAGAGGAAGAGCAATTAGTGGATTGTTGAAAAATCCTTAGTGGTAGCTAAGGTAGTGAATGTAGAGTTCATTTGGAACTTGAACCACTCTAAATTGCCTTGTTCTTCAATTTTAGTCATTCCACTTTCTCCAACAAATTTTAAAAACCCAATTCACCCCCTCTTGGCTTTGATCAATCCATTGATCCAGTCAACCATTGATATTAGAGCCTACCTCTTTGAAGGGTTAACAACCGGAAGAGGAGATTCTAGGAAGAGTGTGATCAACTACAAAGCAAGCCATGTCATCTACCTCCGACTCTAGCATGTATGAGTCTCAATTTATCACTAAACTGTCTTTCTTCAACGGTAACAACTATCCCTTTTGGAAGAACCGGATGCGTCTCTTCATCCAGTCTAGTGATTATCTTGTTTGGGATGCTATAGAAGATGGTCTCATTATTCCGATGAAAAAAGACGATGAAGGAAGACTAGTGCCAAAAAGGAAAAATGAAATGAGTGAAGATGACAAAAAGAAGCTTCAAATCAACGACAAGACTCTTCACATGCTATTTTGCTCTTTTGGTCTCGATATCTATTCTAAAGTTTCTTCCATCGAAAGTGCTAAGGAAGTGTGGGATACACTTGAGACTACAAATGGAGGAACAAGCGATGTGAAGGAAACAAAGTGGAATTCTCAATCTTAGCTATGAGAATTTCAAAATGGAGCCCGACGAAATCGTTTCAAAGATGTTCGATCGTTTCTCAACAATCGTTAATGGGCTAAAGGGTTTTGGAGAGATCATCCCGGAAGACAAGCTAGTCCGGAAGCTACTCTACTCACTTCTCGAGTCTTGGGATGGGAAAAGAACCGCTATCAATGAGGCAAAGAATTTGAAGACACTAAAGCTTGATGAGCTAGTTGATTCTCTCCTAACTCATGAAATCATGAAGCAATGAAGGAAAGATGAAAGGAAGAAAGAAGAAAGAAGAGTGGAGAAGCTTGAAGTAGACAAGAAAAAGAAACTAGGAGTGGCTCTTAAAGCTTCTCTACATGAGGAGAGCACTTCTAGTGAGGAGGAAGACTTTGAAGAATTGGCTATGATAGCCAAGAGATTCTCACGGTTAATGAGGTCCAATCGGGGTAGAAAGTTTCAAAGAAAGATAAACTTCAAGACCAAAAACAAAGAAGAAGAAGAAAAGCATCCGATCATATGCTATGAGTGCAAGAAACCGGGTCATATTCGTTCCGAGTGTCCTCAACTCAAGAAGAAGGGCTTTGAGAAGAGGAAGAAGCTCAAAGCTAAGCTTGCTACTTGGAGTGATGAGGAGTCATCCGAGGATGAGGAACAAGAAGTGGCCAACCTTTGCCTCATGGCTCTTGAGGAGGATTCTTCTATGGTAACCTCTAACTCATCTACTTTTGATTTTACATTTGATGAATTGCATGAAGCTTATGATGAGTTACAAGAGGTGTATGATGAGTTAGTTGAGAATTATAAAGAGTCTGTTTTAAGAAATAAAAAGATCATTTCGAAACTAAATGCTAAAAATGACTTACTTTCTCAAGCTAACTTGAAAATTGAGAAAAAGATCTTAGGTTTACAAGATGAACTTGAATTCTTTAAAAATGAAAATGTAGACTTAAACAATCTTATTTCTCAATGCAACATTGAACACCAAAAGGTGTTGATGAGCTTAATGAGCTCAAAAAGTCTTTCAAGAGTGTTGGTAATGTGAAGAATGAAATAGGTGAATCATCTAGAACAAACCAATCTAAGAGAAAGAACTATAACTACAAATAAAGTGTCTCCTATATGCATAATAGAACTAAAAGAATTAGAAGTGTATGGGTTCCTAAGGAACTTGTCAAATCTAATAATGTTGATGCTATGTCACCTTGGATTCCTAAGGGAACCAATCTTTTGGGAGCTAACACTCGTAGACCCAAAATGATTTGGATACCAAAAATCAAAGCTTAATCTCTTTGTTTGTAGGGGACATTGCTACAAGGACAAACCATAAAGCCAAAACTCATGGTACCTTGATAGTGGATGCTCGAGGCACATGACCGGAGACAATAGTCGATTCATGGATCTAAAGCCAAAAAGTGGAGGAGTAGTGACATTTGGTGACAACTCCAAAGGCCACATTGAAGGTATTGGCTCCATAGGTAATCACTCTACTATTCTCATTGAAAATGTATTGTATGTCAATGGTCTAAAACACAATTTATTGAGCATTAGTCAATTGTGTGATAAAGAGTTTAATGTCTTGTTTGATAAAAATGGTTGTAAAATTGTTGACAGTAAATCTAATAAAATAATGCTCATTGGTCATCGCATAGGTAACATATATATGATGCATCTAGATGACATTCATTCATCCCTTGCATGTTTTGTTGCACAAAATAAAAATGATGCATGGTTATGGCATAGGAAACTAGGACATGCTAGCATTAGTGTTTTAGAAAAATTAGTTTCCCTAAATCTAGTTAGAGGTTTACCCAAGATTAAGTTCTCAAATGATAAAATATGTGATGCATGCTCTAAGGGTAAGCAACATAAATCATCCTTTAAATCCATTAATGATGTTTCCACTAGTAGATGTTTACAATTAATTCATATGGATCTATTTGGGCCAATTAGGACTACTAGCTTGGGTAGAAAATCATATGCATTTGTGCTTGTTGATGATTAATCTAGATATACTTGGGTTCTCTTTTTAAGCACCAAGGATGAGGCTTTAGAAAACTTCAACACATTTTCAAAATTAACTCAAAATGATCTTGAGCTTAAAATTTCTCACATTAGAAGTGATCATGGAACCGAATTTCAAAACCTAGGTTTTGAAGAGTTTTTAAATGAAAATGGTATTAGCCACAATTTTTTAGCACCTCAAACTCCTCAACAAAATGAGGTAGTTGAGAGGAAAAATAGGACTTTACAAGAAATGGCTAGAACCTTGCTTTGTGAAAACAATTTACCTAAATATTTTTGGGAGGAAGCTACTAACACTGCTTGATATATTATTAACCGAGTAATGATTAGGCCCATTTTAAAGAAAACTCCTCATGAGATTTTAAAATCGAAAAAGCCTAGCATTAGCTATTTTCATCCTTTTGGTTGCAAGTGTTTTGTTTTAAATAATGAAAAAGAAAATTTAGGTGCATTTGATGCAAAAAGTGATGAAGCTATTTTTCTAGGTTACTCCTTAAACATTAAAGCTTATCGTGTGTTTAACAAAAGAACTTTAGTTGTAGAGGAATCTATACATGTTGCTTTCGATGATAACCTCCTTCCGAGGAAGGAAGCTTATGATGATGATGATGTAGGAATCCTTGATGCCTTTGATGGAGGACAAACTTCAAAGGGAGATGAGATTCCATCTAAAGAAGAAGATTCACAAGATCCACCTCTTGAAGCCTTGAAGGACTTGGCTCTTGAGGAAAAGGAAGTGAGCTACCCAAGGGAGTACAACTATGTCAAAGGTGGTGAAATATTGGGTGATCCATCCAAGGGGGTAACTACTAGATCTTCTTTCAAACTCATGAATCATGTTGCTTTTATCTCATGCATTGAGCCTAAGAACATTAAAGAAGCATTAAAAGATGATTTTTGGATTATGGCTATGCAAGAAGAGTTAAACCAATTTAAGAGAAGTAATGTATGTACATTAGTTGAAAGGCCTAGTAATCAATCTACTAGAGGAACTAAATAGGTATTTAAGAATAAACTAGATGAGAGTTGTAACATTGTGAGAAACAAAGCTAGATTAGTTGCTCAAGGTTACACTCAAGAAGAGGGAATATATTTTGATGAAACCTATGCACCCTTAGCTAGAATGGAAGCTATTAGGATGTTGCTTGCATATGCATGTTATCATAATTTCAACCTTTTTCAAATGGATGTGAAAAATGCATTTTTAGATGGTTTTATAAATGAGGAAGTGTATGTGGAACAACCATCGGGTTTTGAAGATTCAAAAATTCCAAATCATGTTTTTAAGCTAACCAAAGCACTTTATGGTTTAAAACAAGCTCCTAGAGCTTGGTAGGAAAGGCTTTCAAATTTTTTGATTGAAAAATGTTTTGAAAAATGACATCTTAGTAGTGCAAATATATGTTGATGATATCATTTTTGGATCTACTAATGAGTGTCATGGCAAAGAGTTTGCTAAGTTAATGCAAGGTGAATTCGAGATGAGCATGATGGGGGAGCTCTCATTCTTTTTGGGGCTCCAAATCAAACAAAGGAAGGATGACACCTTCATCAATCAAGCAAAGTACGTGAAAGATATGCTCAAGAAGTTTGGCTTGGAGCAAGCAAAGCCTCAAGCTACACCAATGAGCTCATCTACCAAGCTTGACAAAGATGAAGGAGGTAAGTGTGTTGACTCTAAGCTTTATCGCTCTATGATTGGATCTTTGCTTTACCTTACCGCAAGTAGACCAGATATATTGTTTAGTGTTTGCTTGTGTGCTAGGTTTCAAGCTAGTTTTAGAGAGTCTCACCTTATAGCCGTAAAAAGGATCTTTAGGTACCTTAGAGATACTCCTTGTCTATGTCTTTGGTACCCTAGAGACTCAACCTTCAACCTTCATGCTTATTCGGATGCGGATTATGGAGGATGTAAAATTGATAGGAAAAGTACTTCGGGAACTTGCCAATTCTTAGGTAGTATGATCATATCTTGGTTCTCTAAGAAACAAAATAGTGTAGCTCTATCTACCACCAAAGCTGAGTACATATCCTTAGGGAGTTGTGCTCAAGTCCTTTGGATGAAGCAACAACTCTAAGATTATGGAGTTAAAGTTGAAACCATATCCCTTAAGTGTGATAACACTAGTGCTACATGCTTAACCAAAAATCACATCCAACACTCTAGAACCAAACATATAGAAATAATGCATCATTTCATTAGAGATCATGTCCTTAAGCAAGATGTTGTTATAGAGTATGTTGACACCTTGAACCAACTAGCGGACATTTTTACCAAACCTTTAGACAAAGAGAGTTTTTAGTCCCTTAGGAGAGAGCTAGGTCTAACTAGCCTATCTTGACCCTTTAAGACTTTTTTGAGGTTAAAATTGCTTGAATTTTGTGAAAATGCATGTTTATGTATTGTTGATCTTGATAGAAACCATGCTTATAGCTAGGGGAGTATGCTTCTGTTAGTATATGTTTAGACTTTCTCATTCATCAATTGCATTCATTTAGGAGGTGTTAAAGTCGAGCCTTTGGTTGTTCTAAAAGCCAAAAATGCATTTCTGGACATAGGGTATCGATACGGCCTTATGCGTATCGATACGAGTACTTCATTAGTTGACCAAACTGCATTTTCTCTCTTACGGGTATCGATACGGTTAAACCTGTTTCGATACGAGTTGAACGTTTCGATACAGATGATATCTGTTTCGATACGGTCCCTTGACACGTGTTTCCAGGGAATTACAATTTTACCCCTGTATCGATACACCCTTAGGCGTATCGATACTCGATTGCGCAGACTGCTACTTAATGGCATTAAAAGAGTTTCACTTTTACCAAAACTAAAATTTCAAAACCCTAGCCGTTTTACTTTATAAAAAGCCTCTAAATCTCTCGTATTTTCACCACAAAACTAAAAATCTCTTGAGGATTTTTCAACTTCAAGACAAGCTTTTAAAGCTCTCTATCAAATTGGTGCAAGTTCTTCATCCATTCCTCTCTATATCAATATCAAGGTATAAAATTATTTTTCTCCTTTTATTTTCTTTGTGATTTTCGTTTTAAATTCTTTTTGTTTTACTTTGCTTTTTCAAAAACAAACTTTATCAAAACTTTTTGTTTTGTTTTTTTATTTGTCTTTCAAAAATTATTTTTAAACCTTGATTATTGATTTTCCATGGATTGAATGAGAAAAATAATGCATACACATTGCTTTGATCATTTTTTCTAGACAATGGCACCCAAAAAGAGAGCGCGTACTAGCAAAGTCGGTGAAGCATCCAATCCCGGAGATGGTACTCGCCCTAATTTGACCCTTATTTATCAAAGATGCTTTAGAACCACCGGGGAACTCAACTACTTTCGCTCTTTTCAAAATTACAAAATCCGACCGGAGAGGGTAATTTCCGTTCCTTTTCTCAATTCAGAGCGCTTCAAGTTTGTCTACTTATCTTTGCTCTAAGAATGGAAATTTATGGATTTTCTACAAATCCCGGGCTTTTTCTTTCGCAATTTGGATTTGATATTCTATACTAATGCCAAGTGCGTTGCCGATCCCTCGGGTAATGTTGTTGCCGTCAACTCCTATCTCATAGGCAAAAAGATTACCGTCGATGTTCCATCTATTTGTGTTGTTTTTAAGTTAGAGGATAAGGGTATCGAAGATGAGAATTCTCTTGGTCATGTCTTGGGGGGTTCCATGACCGTTCTCAATGCTCAAGATCGAATCCACACTTGATAATTACTTGGTGGTTTAGACCTTCGGAAGGAAAATATTCAACCATCCGCCAAGTTGATGACTTTTGGATTCGGTGCTTTCGTCAGAGACAACAACCAAATCTTGCTCGCATCTTTATTGCGGAGATTGTCTATCTCGTGCAACACTGCCATACAACTCTTGTCACTTTATTCACATATGGCACCGCCTTGAGCTATTTCTTCACTCAAAAGGAGATTGATTGCTCTCACGACTACCCAACACCCCTCACCGATCCCATTGATGAGAGATCCCTTTCTAGGGGGAAGTTTCATTACTTCAATGGTAGTTGGCTTCGTCTCTCCGAGCTTCCTAGCGATGCGATTCCCGAAGAGATTGCCAATCCTCAAGCTCCCCCATCTCCTCCTCCACCTTCCATGGATGCTCTTGTGACCTTTCTCAACGAACAATTCACGGGCTTACGCACGAGAATTGCTTCCATGGATCAAGTCATGAATTCGGGGTTTGCCGCCATAGACACACGCTTCAAAAGCCTTGAAGATCGCGTGAAAAATGTGGAGACGTATCTCACTTCTCTTGAAGGCGGACACAATTCGATGAACATCTCTCTTACTGCTTTTCATGATGAGTGGCGTCAATCTAGGAGGAATGATGATAATGCCAACGAAGAGGATGATGAAGATGGCGATGGAGAAGAGTAGTAGATTATCTCTGCATTCCATTTATGTCATTTAGGATTTCTGGTTATGCACTTTGAATTATGTTCTTTAGGATTAAATTTAAAACCTATGTTTTGATTATTGTTGTTTGGATTTTATTTTGATGTTTCCTTATTTATGAACTTAATGTTTTATGTTTCGTGGTTATTGTTTATGCCTTTTGCCTATGTCTCTTGTTTTTGATCTAACAAAAAGGGGGAGAGGGAACAAGCTCACTTAAAATTTAACTTAAATTTTACCTAGCCTATATTAAGGGAGAGTTGTTTTCCAAAGTTTTTCAAAGTCTTAAAAAATTTCAAGTTTTGGTTTTGTTATATCAAAAAGGGGGAGACTGTAAAACATATGTTTGATTTTGATATAACACAGTATTTTAAGGATTAAATTGAAAAACTTGAAAAAGATTTTTAAGTCCCTCAAAAGGTTTCAAATCAACAAGGCTTTACTTTAGTTTGAAAAACTCAAACTCTAAAATATTTTATAAGTGTTCCAAGGCTAAACTATTGAAAATCGCATATGCGTATCGATACACTCCTAGCTGTATCGATACCTTTTTACCAAACTTGGCCACTGGAGAAATTTGTTTCGATACGCCCCTTACCGTATCGAAACAGGGTATCGAAACAGATTGTATCTGTATCGATACGCCCTCTCTATAAAATCACACTGAGTTTGAATGGCGTACCGATACGGTGTCACCCGTATCGGTATGGATTTAATGAAATTTTAAATTCAGAAGCCTTAAATGTTTTTGACCGTTGGTGTCAGTTGTTAGGTAATAGACTTTTAAAGAGTTGGTTTCCTATACCGATACGCTCTTACCCGTATTGATATGGAATCTTCTAGTGAGCTTTGTGGGAATAATTGCATCGATACGGTCTTGCCCGTACCGAAACACTTCCCTAACCCGTACCGATACGCCTACACGCGTATCGATACGCCTCTCTTATAATTGTGCAACGTCTCTTTTTGTTTTGAGACATGTATCGATACAGATCCCCGCGTACCGATACGGTAGGCTGCAAAAGTGCATTTATGGTGGAAAGTGAGGGTCCCAACAGCTATAAGCAATACCCTAACCACCCAAACGGCTATAATTAATGAAGAATGTATAAAATCAAGCCAAATAAAGACTAGCAACAACCATTGCATCCAAGAGAAACATCTATACAAAAATCCAAGCTCAAAGTGCCTAATTTCTCATTCTTGTAAAATCCCAAATTATGTTGTGTGTAATTCCAATCTTGTATTCCAATTTGGGTTGAGTGCTTGTATCAAAAGGGGCAAATTTGTATTGAGAGATATTCTTCTTGCCCTAAAATTCATCTTTGTATCCTAGTGAGGGTTTGGTCAAATTTTGGGTAGAAAATTTGACCGGTATTGTAAAGGTTACCTCCTAAGCCTAGAAAACGGGAAGAGCAATTAGTGAATTGTTAGAAAATCCTTAGTGGTCGTTAAGGTAGTGGATGTAGAGTTCATTTGGAACTTGAACCACTCTAAATTTCCTTGTTCTTCAATTTGAGTCATTCCACTTTCTCCAACAAATTTTAAAAACCCAATTCGCCCCCTCTTGACTTTGATCAATCCATTGATCCACTCAACAGGGTGTTTATAACTCTTATGTCAAAACTTCTAATTTGAAAAAGCTCATATTAGTAGCTTTTTCAAAATTAGAGGTTTCACCTCAATCCGTTATTCACCAAACATCCAAATTAGCAGATTTGACCGGTCAAACCACTAATATTGGCTCAAACCTCTAATTTTGGCTCAAAACGTTGTTTACGAAATAGTGTCATAATTCATTGTTGAGTCTCTTCAAGTTTAAAATGTATTAAATGACTCTTTAATAAATGATATTGGATTCTGTCAATTATATCATATGTTACGAATTAGTGGTGTCTGTTTTCAGATATCGGATCAGATCCGATCTAAGAAAACGGATATCCGAAATTTTGGATATGTAGAATAGCGATCCGTATTTGATTCGAAAAAAAATAAGATATACAAAATTTTTGGATATCAGATATTCGGATCGGATATTTAGATATTTGATCATCTGAATATAAAATTTGTGACACCCCGAAAGAGGATGAAACTCTACGTGACAATCAAGTCACACTGCAGTTAAAACTAAAACAAATAGCTTGGTATAATAACAACTTTAGTCCTTAAAACATATACATCTTATTAATTTAGTCATAAGTCAAAATAATTAAATAAGTTAAACCATCTATGTTTAAAAATTCCATTAGTGAAGTGACTATGCCTACCAACAGACAATATTAAGGTAATAATGGGTATGTTCTATTAGTCTGTCAGTTGTCCAATAGTGAAGTGACTGCATAAGGTATATTAGGAGGGTGCAATGTCAATTTTAAATATGAAAAGTTAAATTTATTGAATTGTTTTGCATTAAGACTAAATTGATAGAATGTATCAGTTTTGGATCTAAAACTTCTATTATACTATATCATATTTTTTTAAATTTGACCATATAGTGATATATTTGTTAATTTTTTTTGATTGAGTGATTAAATTATTTTTTCATAATTAAACCTATAATTAAATAACTTATGGTGTACATTTACCTATTAATAGGTGAGATGGCGCAATGAGAAGCTTTCAAAGTCAATTTTTCAATCCAAATAATGTATTTTTTTCTACAGTTGTTGTTTTTGGGATTTGGTTGAATATTCTTTTTTGAAAAATTATTTGGACATAAAACCCATTTAAAAAAATCTTTTGGAAAAATACCCCCATTTAGTACACGTAGGAATGACTCGCGTTCTACGGAGCACAAATTCAGTACTCGCATTACGCAGGATGCGTTTTTCGTCTGATGTGGCGTGTCATATCCGTTTGTGAATTTTAAATATTCAATTAAAGGAACTCATGCTTCCAAGGACGCTAGTTTTGCGAGATTTTTAGATGATATGGTGTCAATTTATCACGCGATACGAACAAAACTCGCGTTTGGTGCAACGCGAGTTTTGTACAATCCCCTTCTTAAAACAAGCTTCGATAGGCAGTTGTAGGTGAAATTACGAGGTGTTGGGGGATATTATTTCGTATTTTCAAACTTTCACGATGTAGTACTGAAACATCTCTTGAAAATGGTGTAAAGATCGGTGCGTATAAGGCATCTTAGATTATGTATAAATCGCGTTAAAAACATTATCTAACCATAGTTTTGTGCATGAAACACAAGCAAACATATGTCTGTAGGCTTGTTTAAATGTATTTTGTGTATGTTGGGAGGTTTTTTTGTTGTTATTTAACTTTCACGTAGTAGTATTGAAATATATGTTTACAATGGTGCTAAAATTGGCGCGTATAAGGCATCATAAAAGGGTGTAGAAATCGCGTTAAAAATGCTATGTAACCTTGTTTTTCCCCCTTAAGAACAAGCAAGTATGGGTCCATAGCCATGTTTATGTTGATTTTGTGGTATGTTGGGGGATATTATTTGTTGTTGTTTGAGTTTCATGTCCTAGCAGTGAAGCATATGTTTGCAATGGTGCTAAAATTTGTGTGTATATGGCATCTTATAGGGTGTAGAAATCACGTTAAAAATGCTATATAGCATGTTTTTTCCCATGAAAATCAAGAAAACATGGGGGATGGCCATGTTTAAGTTGATTTTGTTGAAAATAGAATGCATTTACAGAAAATGACGGTAAAACAGAAATCTGGAATAGTTAAAAAGAATGGTAAAACATTACATGGAGAAGTAGAATTAGTTGATTTGAGGGTCGGTCCTAATAGGACATTTTCTCTTGTCGTGCTCAGTCTTCCTACATCTACTGCAATGTTTAGGTTGTATGGTCCGTTTTTGAGGAACCATATCCTCGGCACAGTGAATCCTAGTTGAATGTGGGCGACCTTTTTTCTTACGGCGCAGGGAAGGATCTGTGCATATCTTAGGTTCATTGTCGATGATATGACGATCACATTCATTTCGATCGGAGGAAACTCGTTTCGGTATACCTTGAATATGTTTTCAAGTCGGTATACTGGATTAAAGAGTATCAAGGCATCAAAACGAACAGACGCACATGCAGCGAAGACGTGCGCACACGAGTACTTGAAAGTCTGAAAGACTCCGCAATTGCACGTTCTTAGGCACATATCAACCACGTAATTACTTTGCATTATGCCTTCAAGTGGTCACGAATATTCCAAAACCTAAAAGTGATGTTAGCGACGAGAGAAGCATAACGCTCCCATCGCGTTTGTATATGCAGTGTATGCTTGAAATTTCTCCTAGAGGTCTGGATGGAAGTGGTGGCCAGCTGCCATGTAACACCCCCTAGGGAAAAAAGGAAGAAAAAGAGAAAAGAAGGTAAATGAGAGTTGTGGGAATCAAACCCACAAACTTAGGTTTTTAAACTAAGTGCCCAGCCAATTGAGCTATTGAAGCTCTTGGATGTAAGCCACACCCACTTATTTTTAAGTGATTCTTGAAATAATAAAATAATAAAATATCTCACCTGCCCCAATTAAGGGAATTTATTTTGGCCAACTACACCTCCCAAAGGTTCTAGAACCTTTTACACCTCCCCCATCAATTCTTCACCTTCCCTAAACAACTGACCATCGTCCCTTCACTCACCGTTGCGTCGTGTCACGCACCGTCGCTGCCAGTCGAGCCGTCTTGACGTCCCGAGCAAAACCCCTCAACCCCCTCGCACAACCGCCGTTCCGTTTGCCGGAATTCGAAGAGGAAAGGTTCGTCGAACCTAGGGTTAAGACCCTCTCGGATTTTCGAGGATTCCGGCCGCCGTGGGCGTCCGTTCGCCACACCTGGACTCCCCGTCGCGAGGCGGACAAAACCTCACCGTGGATCAACCGACAGTCTCTGTTTGAGGCCTCATCAGATCTTCACCGTTCTTAATCCGTCTTGCTCGATTTGGTAAGCTCGGTAAGGATTTAAACCACAAATCTTGGTTATTCGAGCTTTTGAGTGAGGAATCGATGTTTGGGCCTGATCGGAGGTGTTTTCGGCCATTTTTTGGATCGTGCGTGGGATTCACGCGCCGTCCAAGGCGATTTCCGGCCACCCTGAACGGTGGCCACTGAACCGACCGGCCCAAGCCCAACCTAGCCCTTGTTCAACCCGACCCAGTCCCTAAACCGGTTCGAACCAGAAGTAATTAAACCGAGCCCTTATTTAATTGTTGGGTCGACCCGTTTGATCCAATATCTGACATTACCCGTTGATCGACCTGACCCGTTGACCGACCCGACCCATTAACCGAGTCAACTGAGTCAACTCGACTAAGTCAACCCGATCGAGTCAATCGAGTCAACTTGACCGAGTCAACTCAGTCAACCAGTGACGTCAGTATGATGACGCCAGCGTTGACCTTGACCAATAATGTTAGCATGATGATGTCAGCATTGACTTTGACCAAAAAGTCAAATTTTCTGAAAAGTCGTATTTTATGTTTTTCGACGCCTTAGTCCATTTTTGAAGCCCGTTTTGCAAAATTTTGACCCGAAAGCCTCCAAATCTGACCTTGAACCCAAACTTTATGTATTTAATTATTCAGTTAAGGGTACTATGAATAAGGACTAAAATGGGAATTTGTGTAATTAAAAGTACTCATAATTCCTTATATCTGAGATGTTGAGGGACGTCGAATTCGGGTTCGAGTGAGTGATCAAATGGAATATCGTGGATCGATCGATGTGGTTTAAAATTAAGGTAATACATTACTACCTCTTGTATGCTTTATGAATATGTTGGATTCGGTTATTGCATGCATGATTATGATTAAGTGTACTTTCACCTCTACATGATAATGATTAAGTCAACTCGATCACGAAATAAAATAATGGTAATTTGAATAAGATCGAACTATTTTGGGAGAGAAGTAAATAGACTGAAGGACCCCGAGTCCAGTAAATGATTAATAAGAATCTCCCAAATCGCTTAATAGTCTTAAAGGCTCGACATCTTAAATATTTTGTTAAGAAATGACGATAATACCCCTTAAGAAATGAGAATGACTTAAATACCCCTAACAAAGGAAATGGCTTGAAATTTACACACGATTCGATTAAACATTTACTTTATCTAAAATTCATACTCTATTGGGAAAAACTTCAGTATCAAGATACAAATAAGTATGACAACAAAACTCTTGGATTACCCGAACTCTGGACACACCTGATGTTAAATAAGTGAAAGTTCTACGTATTTCCTGAACTGATTTAAATGACAGTGGAGAATGAATTGACAAGAATGATTAGAATGGACGAAATAACCTCGGGCACTAAAATTTACCAAATTAACTGAAACGATGGATCAACTCTCGAGAATTGAAATGAATGACTTGTTTGGAGATACTGAAAGTACTTAAATGACAGAAACTCTCTTGGGCATCAAAGTGACTGAAATACCCTCAAATACTAAAATTATTGAAAATCCATTTAATATTTGGAATAAGAAATTTCAATAAAGCTAAATGAGTGTGATGGTTCTAAAAGTTGTATTACACGATCCATAGTTGTTGGTGATTTCTAGTGTTAATGATTGAGTCCGTGTGATATGTACATGTCTGAATACTGGGTAAGTACCATGATAATATGAACTACTCAGTTTCAGAGGACTTGGAGGATGGATTAGAAATCTTGGGTGCAAATGTCTATAATGCCTCTACGTGAAGTAAAGCATGACTCATGTACGTCAATCACTCATGATATTAAAATAAGGTAGTAGGCTTCGCATGGAATAACACGTTGATTACTTAGGGGTAAGCCTTGTGGTGAAATATGAAGGTGATCGTTCAGATATATGATGCACTCAGTACTTGGAAAGGATACACGTGAAACACATACATTTGAATGTTTGGTAAATACTGCAAGGAATGGATTTTGGAGGCTTGATAAACCGTTGGGGATCCTAAATGTTCCAAATTATCATTTTGTCATTATTGGGATAAGTTACAAAGTTACCCCTGATAGTAAAATGACCAAAATGCCCTTGTTGGCCAAAGTGATCGAAACATACTTAACATAGCTGATATCATGAACGATCATAGTATAGTAGTTTTTCCCGAACGCCCGATTGGCAACGTTGGCTACCAAGTCCCTTTTTAATCGGGGCCTCATTACTGAAATATACCTCTGTATCTAAACTGAAAAAAGTAATCTCTAGATACTATTTCACTGAAAACTAAAGTTTACCTTATATTTACTGTCATTATCGATTATTAATGATTACTACCGATTACTGTTATCACCAATTATTATCGTTTATTATCGATTACTGCTATCACTATCTAGACTGTTATCGAGATACTTGGGATAGAGTATGAAGTTACCGCAGGTTCAGCCCTGATAAGGCTGGTAATTCCTTACCGTTTCAGGTTCCTATGCTTCGGCTAGGGTAATTCCTTACCGTTCATTCATATGCTTCGACTAGGGTGATTTTTTTACCGTACCTAAGGCATCCCCTTAGGCTGGCACCTACGCCCAATGGGCCTGGGTTAACGCCCCCTATAGATGCAGTTCCGGGGAACTGCATGGCGGAGAGTTTGGTTGGAGGGTAGATAAGAAATTTAAAATGAACCTTACCGCTACTATTACATAACCGTGAAATAAAATGTTCGTCGTACCATTACTAGTATACGTTACCTTTGCACTATGGGAACACACATTAACTCTCTAAATTCAACTACCGTAATCCATATCTCTCTCTTTTGATTGAATGGTCTATATGCTCCTCCCCTGTTACTCGATGATCGAATAAAGAACAACTTTATTATCTTTAGATATAGCATGTATACGAAATAATAAACCGTAAATTTGGAACTTGTTTCTCGGAACACCGTGATAGCTTCGTGCTCGACCGTATTCATGCATGTTACTTATAGCATCCATTGGTAGTACTATATTACTGAGCTTTTCGAAGCTCACGTTGTTTTTACCCTCACATGTTAGAAGAAATCTATCATTGTACAATGATTGATATTAGTGTTTGGAGTTCTCTCGGCGTTTGCTTGGGAGTACGGTACTAGTACAGTTAGTGGGCATGTATGTCATGCATAGTTTTATGATAGTGTCTGTAAAACGTTTTCTGAAATTATTGTTGTATGTTTATATGATATCCTGAAATGATATTTAAGCAGAAGTTTGTTTGACACTTTAATAAGTGTTTTAAGGAAAAATGTTTTTATATGGATTTTTACCGTGGGTCGCTCTTGTGACCCTAATGTGACTTTCTAAAACCCGTGGTAACGCATAGGCAGGTCTAGGGGTTATATGTCATCCAATCTATTGCTTGTTTTCCGAGGGTTGCAAAAAGGGTAGCCAATCGATAATATGTCGCCTTGACAACGGACGTGATAGGCAAATGACGTGTTCCCTTCAAAGACGAATTGATAAACTCAACCAAGTTCGTTGTAATGTGACCATATCGATGAACCCCATCGTAACATCATAGCCATTTCTCCCTCGGGAACACGTCAAATTGATCTACCTAGTGTACATTGCCTATTCAATAAAAGATGAAATAGTTAACGAGAAATAATAATAAAAACAATGATAAATAGTCTCACCAAATGAGAGTGGAATGCGAACCCATGCGAAGAACCATTATACATTCATCATCATTCTTATATATCTGGTAGTAGTTTGCTGCAATGTGTCTCAAACAGTACCGGTGATGTACATATGAGGGGTTCCCAAGACGCGCTCATACGCGAGATTGCTCCCCATGTCCATGTCTCTCTGTTTGAAATAATACATATCCCCTCTTCTTTTTTTCGTAGAACTCGGCGGAGGACATATTTGCACAGGTTGCTGAGAAAAAATTCCCAAGAAGGGATATCTTATTTTTCAACGATTGCGAACGCTAGTGGAATGCATTTTCAGTTGCCGTCTTGTGCCGTCTTGTGCAACTACCAACAGTAAGATCTGTGTGTATCTACCGCACAAGAATGTGCCATCGATCTAGAGCATCGGCTTGCAGTGGCGGAAAGCCTTAATGCATTGCGGAAATGTCCAAAAAAGGCAAAAAAAATTGCACTCCCCAGGTACGATACGATCATTGTAGTATCTCGATTTAGTTTTCAATTGCACAACCGTCCCTAGATTGTATTTCTGCATAATCTTCAGCCACGTTCGCAACTTGTTGTACGATTCCTCCAACTGCCCATAAAATTTTTGGATGGCTCAATATCTTGCAAGCCATGTTTTATCGTATGAAACCGTGTAAGTGTATATGGATTTAATGGCAGTTATACATATTGGTACGTGGATTTGCTTTCACGAGTGGAAGGAGGGCATCACAAAGCACGTGCACATCTATGGTATGATGATCTTGGCTCAGGCTTCCAACGGAGTATGTATGAGGTCCGTTGCATCTCGTTATTTTCCATAGGTTGTTCAGCCTCTTCAGTTGTGATACGCGGACCCTCTGTTGTATGAGGTTCGTTGTATCTCGTTATTTTCCATAGGTTGTTCAGCCATCAGAAATACGCGTAAAGTAGATGATTTCTCAAATACAAATTATGACGCGCTTTTCTACTACTGTTTTCTTTCGTGTAACCTACTTCTAGACTTCTTTCAATGAGAAAATCACAAAAGATAAATTGTTTGAGTTCGGGTTAGGGAGCCTACAAGCTCCCAAATTTCTGCATTGCGTGTCAAAGTGCCAGTCAATGAGCATGTCCCAGAAGAACACTACATGCTAACACTATCAAATGAGAAAGATATGCGCAAGATATTTCGGGCATACAAACGTGTCGGAGGTACGAACATCGAGCTCAATGTACAATTTGATGAAGGCTCTAGTTCATCAGTAGTCCCCCCCCCCCCCCCCATTTTCAAGACGATGACACAGTCTCTACACGAAATTATAGGAGACGGCAGGAGAAGGAACAAATAATTGAGGAACTAAACTTAACATTTGGCATAAATACCGACTACGAGGACAGCGAATATGATTCATTTTCCTAGATTTTAACTAGGCCTAGTAATTGAATGTTGGTGTGCTCGTTTCAATTAACAATCGTGTAGTACGTTTCATTAATATAATTTTCTGCGTCTAACAGCTTTAAATTGCTTACTTACGTCACATACGTTTTAGTACACCATAAATAACATAGGAATCACCCGATTACATTTTCAAACTGTTAACAATCACAAAATATGTAATTAACAAAACGTATTAATCATCGAATTACATTGGAACAACTATCATGTATGAGGTTCGACATATCTTGTTATCTGTCACACGTTGTTCAGCCTCTTCTTTCGTGATACACGAATCCTCCAGTTACAGTTGTGGTCCTTTTGGACATATTCTGTAATATAGTTGTTCACACTCGTTCTCTTCACTGTCGAAAGAATTGATCGGCCTATGTTGTAGTTTTAATTACATCCTCCGTGATTTTCTTAGTAGTGAATATCATCCCAACTTCTAGTTCACTGTTAATATCGACATCAACATCCCACGGCTATCTCCCAATAGATGGGAAATCATCTACATTTGCAGCCATTATAGCACTAGAACGAATGAAATGGACTAAGAGAAATTTTGAGTTAATTACAATAAAAGGAAAGTCTGAGTTTTTTAGGAAGCAGATTGGTCTATTTATAGGGGTGTAAATGAACCGATGTTCTTTTATGTATTTTAGAAACTGGTTGTTTATTTATCTTTTTCAAAGTATAGTATTTATAGCATACATGCATTGAAACACATAAAATATTACATAAATAAATATGTAAATTTGTTAAAATTAAATTGTACCCCTAAATACTCGATTCTCTTCTTCAAACCTAGATCGGTCAGTATTTGAGGCTGATATCTGCTTACTTTTAGGGCCGAGTAGTCAATCAATTTTAAATCATTGGGATATGATTTACTCGTAGTCTTTCTTTTTAACATACCCCAGTTCATCAACCAGAGCTACATTACCCCTAAACATGCTTTCATGAAGTGGGCAGATTCTTCCCACTAATCAGGTACTACAACCATGGTAGGGGATTTCACTCCGGTTACATGTGAGGGTCTTAACCTCGCTTCGAAAACACCAACGAAAAAATAAGTTTCTCGTGGCCTCGAAAAAAAGGTCAAGACCCCCGCATGCACTTCAAAAAGACCTCAATTTTTCGGATATTATGATTTGTTGATGTCGTTCGTCGTGTGGAAAAGCACCGAACACGCATTTGACCAGAAATGGTAACCCACCAACATATACTCATCATATAAATGCAACTACAAATACCGACAAACCACAATATCCGGGAAATTTCTTTGCAATAGAATTTTCCAGATGTGTAGTTTGTTGCCATTAGTAGATACAATACAATTGAATTGAAATCTTAAAGCACTACAATACACTTTTTTTTCTTCGAATCTGCGTAGCGTATGTTTCTCTGGGGTATTCATATCACACAACTCGCATTTGGCCAAAAGCGAATATGAGCCAAGATTCTTGACGTGTCAAAGAACTCGCGCTTGGCCAAACGTGAGTTCTGACATGTCAGCAAGTACGTGTCAGGTCTCTAAATAAATTCACGTTTGCCAGGACGCGAGTTCGATCGAACTGATTTAATAATGAACAACCAATTGGTTACCCGCTCGCATTTTTTATCGCTACAGTTAATAAGAACGATTGCGTCAAAATCGTTCGGTTAAAGGGAGTATTTAAAATACGCCAACGAATTGAATATTTAAAATAATTGAATATAAATCGTTCATATTTATTGCGATTAATTATATAAACATCGGTTAAAGGGCCTCAACTTGTTTTGCTCTCTTGGTCTCATCCTTAGTGAAGTTGTACAATTGTACCCCTAAACAGCCGATAAATGAGTTCTTCAAGCCTAGATCGGTATTTGAGTCTGATATTGGCACATAGGAGACATTATAACCGGTCACTTGTACCCCTAAACAACCGATTATTAGTGGGCCTTCTTTACGAAGTCTTTGTTAACATACCTTCGGCTTACTTCCATGGCTGAGTAGTCGTGTAACCCCTCGACCCGGCTTAGACGCGAGACCGAACCGAATGAGTCACACGGGGAATATTGGAGTAAACCGGGAAGGTTTATCTCAATAAATAGCCCTATTTTTTTATTTTATCTTGTCTAGAGGCACATTATCATCCTATGTGATTCAAACTTACAACGGAAGAAACTTCAATTCAAACAACAACAATTTGACATTCAATTGACAATGCACATGTTTTGGGGACCAAATTGCATTTTTTATTGAATATCAGAGACTTCAGGCAATTTATGGTTACCAACCTTTAATTAGTCATATTTCATGCCAATGTGTTAAATCTCAGCTCAATTCGATCATCTAAACTCTTTTAATTACATCCACAACATTCAGGGACTAAAACGTAAGAAATTAAAACTTCGAAACATTCCCAATCAACAACTTTACCCATCACCGTATCGATACACCAAGCCCGTATCGGTACAGTTTTGAGGTGATTTAAATCCCAGATTCCAGTAGCTTAAAACTGTATCGATATGGTCTCTCGTACCGATTCGCCCAGCCATTTTGCTCTAAGACCGTATCGATACGGGTCTCCCTGTACCGATACGATAAGCCAAGTTTGGCTTACCCGCACTGATACGGTACCCCACGTACCGATACGCCTGGGCTTGAAATGCCTATTTTTGCTAGTTTAACATATAATTAAGCTAAGCAATCCAATTAATCATGCTTCTAATACATATGCAACATATCTAAGGATCGATCCTCAATGAAACATAGCATATTCAACATCATTTCATTGCATCAAGCTTCAAAAAAGAATCTATACACATGCTTCCTAAAACCACATCAAGTAAGATACTCAAAAACCATAGCAAATCATAATCCAAACATTAAAGGCCATTTACAAGTTCAAAACAACAATATAACCTTTCTCAAACAAGGAGTTTACACATATCTCCCAAAAACACAACGGATCACCCATTGCCTTTATTACTCATAGTATAAACCGAAAACATACTTTCAAGTAACGATGTCTCTTTTTATCCCTTGCTTCTCTCTGTCTTTCAAGCTCTAATTCTTTGCATTGATGGATAAAGATAGCGTAAGCATACAAGGCTTAGTGAGAAGTGCCCAAAAACAAAACACCATCAATGCATTTTTAACCATTTTCTAAAACCACGTTGAAATCTCATTTCAATTACTTCAAATCAACATTTGAAACATCATGCCCTTAAAACCATGCACTTTAACCAATAAAAAATCAGCATATTAAACCATATGCAACACGTATCATAAAATCACAGCAACTCACATTGCTAACCTTGTTTAAGCCTTCTCATGCATAACATACCATATGCAAAGCTTAAAGAGTAAACATGTATAAATCTCATTATACATCACATGATACATCAACAATTAAATTAGCTTACAAATGATCATTAACCACATTCCATTTCCAAAACCCACATCATCGGATACACGGATTCACAACTGTTGTCCCAACACTTCATACAATCTCACTAGCCTCTCAAGGTTCACACACAGGAGTTTTCAGTACACAATATAAACCCTCAATCGTTGTGACACCTGTGGTGAAGTATTCGGTACACCGTATAAACCCCTCGACACCACTCATCGGTAGATGTATAACCCCACTAACGAGAGACGGGACACCATAATTCCACGATCGTTAGGGTACTTGGATAGAGTATTCAGTACAACATATAAACCTCTCAACATCCAAGGTGACTTGTTTATAGTGCACTCAATCCTATAGCCGGCTAACTATATTCGATAGCATTTTCAAAACCACATCACTTGCCAATATAATTCACATTTAACTATGTACCTCAATGTTTTCAAAGCATCAACATTGAACCATTTTCCAAAGCAACAAACCATGCTTTAAACACAAGTATAAAACATATACTTACAATGATCACTTACCATGTGCATCCTTCATCATCTCATGATTAAAAACAGTATATCATATACTTTAAACATGCTTTAACAGTAGGTAACTTGAAATCAAAACCAAGTGTATAAAACCATTTCATAATAGCACGACTAAGAGAGAACATCCACTTATACTTACTTCCGAACTTAGACAAGCGTTTCAAGCTCAAATCTAAGTTCCCAAACCACCTTTAAAACATTTCAAAGCTGAAATTCACATTCTCACTCACTGACACGGGAAACCTCACTTTGCCAATGCGAAACTAAGCGTCTGAAGCCTCCAAAGCTTCACCGATCTCGTTCGGATAAACCTCCCATGTTTTAACCACATAATAATAGAGTATTAATGCATCTCAATGCATTCAAAATCCCAGCAAGCAATTCCACAACATTGCCTTGCCAAAAACTATCAATCGCCTATCCGAAACAACCGAAAACAACAACGATTAACCTCCAAACTTAACCTCAACCAAAACCTAATACTTTCAACCATCAATTATCATTGATTAACATCCAAAATCATCATATTATCAACCATATACCTCCAAGATTCACAAAACCACCACAACTCCAAAAAACCCAAATCTAGCAACCTAAACAACTAGAGATCCACATAGTTTCGGGATTAAAATGTTAAAACCTTTATCATAACATTATTAAACTTCAAAACATGATTAAAATCAATCATAACCTAGCAAAAATAAATCCAAAATGAATCTCAATCAATTTCACCATTTAAACCTCAATTAAACCAAATTTCCATAATTAAAACATCAAAACCCATTAGAAAACATGTATAAAGGATCAAGAACTTGGGCATTTCAGTAAAGAACCTTACATTAGAGTAGAAAAACGCAGCTCACCTCTAATGTATGCTTTTCCCCTTAATCAGATAGATTTTCATGTAAAAACAAAATTAGAACAATAAGGTTTTGATGGGAAAATAATAAGAAATTATTTGATAACAAAAGATTAGAGAAATCAAGAATTTACCTTAAGTTTTTAAGAGAAAAGAAGTTACGTCAAATTTGTTTTAACGAAATAACCACCAATTAATCCCTTCAACCTATTTTATTAATTAAAAACCATTTAAAATAAGCCAATTAAGGGATAAATGTATGATATTAGACTTTGGGTAAATAACTCCTTAAAGATTCAAAGTTCTGATCCTTTTACAAAACACTCACTAAAAATAGTTTTCAAAGTTTACATTTTGGTCACTAAATCCAAAATGTCCGAATTCCAAATACCATTTTTCAAAATTGATTTCACCAAAACCTTTTATATATATAAAAAGGATTTTAGATAATTTTTCCATATTTTTGTCACCTTTCAAAATAGGTTTTTCCTAAACTCATCATGAAACTTACCTGAATCTCTAATCTCAGTCCAACGGACCCTAAAACCATCCCAAAACTGGGGCGTTACAAGTCCAGCAAGTTTAAAATCTAGGGGTATGCATCTTCCGAAGTCTTTGACAAAGTGGGCAGATAAATAAGCTTCGTGGATTTCATGTACCCAAAAAGACAACCAATTCTACCCATTCATCGTGTAGTACGACAATGGTAGAAGCTTTGACTCCAGTTAAATGTACTTCAAAAAGGCCCAACATTTCCAGATATTGTGATTTGTCATTCCTCGTGAACATAAATATCGAACACTCATCTCACCAGAACTGGTAACCCAACAAAACTTGATTTTGGTTAAATGCAGTTGATTTTTTGTATTCAAATATGGGCCCTGATTGGATTGGAGATTTAGTCTAATATATAGCATGGAACTCGCGTTTGGCCAAACGCGAATTTGGCCCAAGATTCTTGACACATGTCAGTGAAACTCGCGTTAGACAGAACGTGAGTTCATTCCCAATAATATTTTTTTCATTCCAACATTAGATTGATTTCACAATAACTATACATACGCTAAAATATTTTTACGTTTGTTATCTCTACAATTAAGAACGACTTTATCAAAATAAAGGCAAAATTGAACGTAAAATATTAAAAACTCAAAAAATAGTTTACAAAGTTCAAGAAATACTTCAATATACAAAGTACAACTAAAATTATTATACAAAGTACAACTCAAAAAACAGATCGGTGTGGTGGCCTGAAATGGTCCCGGTGCTGAGGAGGCGGAAGCATGTCGTCTTCTCGATGAAGAAGCATAGCCAGAAGTCGTCTATGCTTCCCTCGTACATTGCGTCTGTGGGCGGTTGCGTTGCACACGCTGACTGACGACCACTCATTCTTCTGGAGTCAAAATATTTGGCTTCTCATTCGCCATAAACCACAACATGTAATCGTCGCTGACTATCGTATCAAACATTACGTAGTCATGAACGGGTTGTCGCAATTCCCTTTCCCTCCACTGAGCGATCCATTGTATATGTCTCACTGACCAATCAACCTATCAGACAATAAGAAGTTTTATTTTACTTTATAAATATATATTACATTCAAATTAATAAAAACATTGAATCAATTAATTTTTTTTTACCTCGAGCTTCCCATGTCGAGTGAGCCTATGTAACTCGTCAAAATTTTGAGCGACCATCAGGATTCAGTGGACAACTAAATTACTTTAAGACGCGATCGGTCGGATTCCACTCAACTGTAGCGTAAAAGATGAGTGGTACAGTGGTCGTCCAAGCAAGTTTTGTCCCGTCTAAAAATTTCGGCAGGCATTCGTGGATACTCAGATCCGCCTACGGTGTCCACCAAAACTGTACAATATACAATTACAACTAAAATTAATAAACTTTATTTTAAGAAAATACATCAAATTAAATATAAAATTCAAACTCCAAATATTTACCTAATTCCCGCATTCATTCTCAATATCCTGTCTGAAATCCATTAGACATTTGGGCAGGCCAACATGACTTAAATTACCGCTTCACCTACATAACAACAAACATAACTTTAATATTAAAAAATATGTATATTAAAAAATATTTTCCTTTTTTGCTTGCCTCCGGCATATTGAAAAAACATGTGGACTCAGCATGGTCAGTTCAAGGCGTAAAAACGACATTCTGAACCACGCCCAAGACTGAGGCAAAATAAGACAACCTTCGAGGGCGTGTTTCTCTGGATTGGTGGTCTTGCACAACTCCCTAAAGAGAAATGTCAGTACCGCCGATCCCCAGCTTAATCTATCGGCATCATCAAAATCCCGCAAATGCCGCAACCACAACATGTGAACTTTATTGTGGGATTTGTCGGGCACAATATCATGCCAATTATTTGTAAAATATGAGCGCAAGCATATGCCTACAATAGGAAAAAGATATATTAACATATAGAAATTTAATTATTTAATACATATTCACACAAAAATATTTTTTTACCATCTTCACTTCTTCGTTCGCGTCATTCGATAAATGGCTAAAATTTTCCCGCAGCCACCTTAGCAACACACAGTCGCCATCCATCTTGTCTCGTGTAGCCCCTAGCAACTCAAAACATAAGCCACACCAGTCACTATTATTATGACCGGTAATAGCCTCTCCGTCAACCGGCAGAACGAGAATATACGGCACGTCCTCCAAGGTTATTGTCACCTTACCGCACGAAAGATTTAACATCCTAAAAATTAGCCTAGAAGATTAGAAGTCTAATTAAATGATTAAGTGAATTATTAGATTAATTTCCCAAATTTTCGAATTGAAATTTGGTTCATTATGGACCAAATTGAAATGTGGATAAATGTACAATAAGAATTTGGTCAATATGTCTAGTGACCAATTCGAACAAGGAAGAAAACAAAAGGCTTGCATGCTAAAATGAAAATGCATGGATTAACACTTATTATAAGATAAAATCATAGTGTAATTAAGACTATACATATATGAGTTAGTGAAATTATTAAGGATAATAATTAGGGGAATTAGTTGGGACATGACCCCTTGGTCATATCTCATTTAATTTGTTCCCTTTCTCACCTTCCTTAACCGGCTACCACAACCAAACCACTATTCCATTTTGTTCTTTCACACTATAAACACAAACATAGAAAGCTAGAGAGAGTTGAGAGCTCGGTGGAGAAGAAGGAGAGCTTGCATGGTGGTGTAATCTCCTTACAAAATTCAAAAGAAAATCGGAAGTAAGTAGATCATTCCTTTCTTAATTTGGTTATGGTAAAATTTTCATTAGATCACATGTTATGAAGTGTCTAGAAAATTATAAAGATGATGTTCTTAAGTGTAGTTGCTGGAAAAAAATATAGAAATCCATAAGAATCCTTAAGGATTAAGAAACATAAAAGACTAAGAGCATGCATGTAGATATGTTGACACATTTGTCAATTTGCATGACATGCATCTTTGAAAATTCATAGAAAAATCTATAATGAGAGTTTAATGCTGAATTTTGGATATGTTTCACTTTGACATGTTTAAAATAGTATAAAAATGATAAAATAGAGTTCTAATGGCTGTGTTAAAATCTGGAAGCATAAAATTGAGCAACATGCAAAACTGTCCAGCAATGATTCAAGCTGGACAGTGAACTTTGAAAAATCGTAGAAAATAATCTACTAAGAGTTTTTATCTGAATTTTTGATATGTTAAAATTGGGTATGTAAATTGAATTTAGGAACAAACGGTGTCTGATTTGGAGCTGTATACAGGAAATACAAAATGAGTCAATCTAGGTGGTCAGAAATGAGCATAAATGAAAAGAAGAGAAATTAGAACTTGAGATTTATGAAATTGGTAAAATTGGATTATATGAAGTATTGATAAGTTGAATTAAAAATTGTAGGATGTGAAATCCATCAAAATTAGTGGTCAATTTGAAGGATTAAAGGGCTAATTAAAGAAAATAGGAAAATGGAAGCTAGTCGAATTGGACCAAAAAGTTTAGGGACTGTTTTAAATAAAAATGCAAAATTCAGTCTCTAATTGCATAAATTGAATTCTGAAAAATTGCTATTTTCTTGGCTTGAATGCCTTAGATCCTAGAAGCGAAAGGGCCGAAGAAGAAATTGCACCGGGATCGGCTTCGGATCGAGCGAAGGGCATTCGGATATAAAATTAACTCGGCGAACTGTGAGTGAAACGATTTTTAGAGTTGGGATTAGAGTCCCAACTGCCTTAATTTAATTTTAAGTTATGATAAGCATGCAAATTGGACTAATTAACTATTCGATTTTAGTAAGGGAAGAAGGAATTAAAAGGAAAATGGCCATATGCATGTGATATGTGATTTTGGCATTCTAAGTGTTGGATTTAAATGTAATGCTTAGCATGTTAGTTTGAATCTGAATTTTATGTATGATGGATTGATTTTGGATGTGTTGAAATGCTGATTGTTAGCATAATTGATAAGATGATAAAGTGATTAATGTGTGAATTAAATTGGTTAATACCATGAGTATGCTTGATAAGCTTGTCTTGAAATTGAGTTATGCTATGTGAATTTTGAAGAATTACATGCGTGAATAGAACATGATGTTGCTATGATGTTCGATTAATGTCTATTGGACTGATTATGACTAGTGAAAATTTGATTATAAGCTTGTTATATGTTGGCCGAAAGGTTTGTGTTAATCGAATTGATTAATGCCATGTTAATCGAAAGGATTAATTTAAGAAATTCTGAAATTTTGATTGATTAAGTATCCGATTAAATTAAAGATTTATATGCAAAGCCCTTGGTGTGTACAGTCCGTTTAGGTAGTACGGCCTAGAGTCTGAGCTCAATAAGAAAATCGGTACGTTAGTGTACTCGATATTGTGGTACGTAAGTGTACCTTCTTGCTTAATGTCTGCGGACATTATGATATGTTATATGTGATACGATTTGGTACGTGGTACCTATTACATGGTGAATTTTGATTCGCAACTTCTGTTACACGTGACTTGATTACCTAGCATACTCTACTATCCAAGGCATTGCTAAATGATTAAAATGTACCGTTGAAGTAATGCAATCTGAAAATTGAAAGTAAATTCATGAAATTGGTTGTTGGAACATTCGAATGAAATATTGAATTTCATGATTTGCCATTCTTGATATGCTATGAAACTTTAATTGTGATAAGTTAATAATTGGATGTTAAATTAGGTTTCATGGCTTGTATGTGTATCAATGATATGAATGATATGAAATTACTTGCATGTATTCGAATAGAATTACATGACTTCTTTGTGCATGTATTCGAATGATTTCTATAGTGCATTATTAATTGTGGATTGATTATATTGCTTGATCCATTCGAATGAGCTAATGTGCAAAGTGAAATTAATTTGTTTGATCATAATGTTTGATTTGGAAACCGAATAGAATAGGGTTTCCTCACTAAGTACGAGAAGTACTTACCACTCGAACCTTTCCTTCCTTCCCCTAAATTTCATGTTCTAGCATCGTTGACCTCTACCCGTATTCTTCTCGTTCGAAGCTTAAGTATGATTTTCCCTATCTTTGTCGTGCTTATGATGGGTGGCCTAGCGTTCTGCATGTTAGTTCAGTTTGGTCTGATGGTTATGTTTATGAACTATTACTTTGGTTCGATATAAACTTTCTAACATGTTTCCCTATATTTTGATATGTATGTAAGGGGTAAATATTTGGGGTATAGATCGCCCGCTATATGTTTGGGGCTTGATTCTTTTTGTCGAAATCACTTTTTGTATAGGCAACCTATAGGTTTAGCCGATGTAGTACCCCGGGTTTATTTTGTAAAAAGGGAAACTAGAAACGATATGGATGTATGAATCGGATATGATGCATTATATATAATTATGATGAAAGTTTCGGCTATGTATTGATTGGAACTATTTTAATATGCTATCATGTAAAGTAGAGTTATCTATTTGAATTGGATTATGTGTATGTTACATGAATGATTAAATTGGAGAATTAGGAAATTGAAATTGGGTAATTCGAATGAAATGGACTATATGACAATCGAATGAAATTAGAAATTTGTAAATGTACACCAATGTGGGTTGATTAAATGATGATCGAACGGAATAGAAATTTGAATTGATTCTTTCGAATGAAGTATAGTAAATAAATTAGAAATTTAAATGTATAGCTCAATATACATGTTAACTTGTATGCAATTTATAACTTAAGTAGATTGGATGTTAGATTAAAAGTGGAAAACCGAATTGTATGTATTCACCTTAGCATTAATAGAAATATGATATGAGATTTGTGTATGATACATATATAATGTTGTATTCGATATGGTTGATTATACATGGGTAATGATTGAGTATAAGATAGCTACGTTATACTTGTTTGTATTCGAAAGAAAAAAAATATTACACGATTTTGATAAACCAACCTTCTGCTGCCTAATCCGAATCAGTCATATGTTAATATAACGCTCCTTGCCCCTAATCCGGGGTGAGAGGTGTTATATAAAGTGGTATCAGAGCTTTTTAGGTTAAGAACTAAAATTTTAATCGAGTCTACATGCATTTGCATTGTTTTGGTATGCCACCCATGTATTGCATGACAAGATATCTGTATTGAGCTTTCTGATCTTCTGTTATTTAAATGAATGATAGAAAATGACGGACCCAAAAGACCCAAAGAATGGGAGCTCGCACGAATCTTCGAGAGAAGGTGAAAGTGTGAGACTGGGTGATAATTCTCATGCTCGAACTGAAACTCCGAGAAAGGAGAGAAACAAAGAGCCTGCTCAGACTTCCGAGCAAATTGCCAAAAAGCCTGCTCAAGCCACTGAACGGGTCCCTATAGAGCCTATTCAGAATATTGAGCAATCTGATAAAGAACCTGTTCAAAACACAGAACAACCTCCACCTGAAAATCCTATGGTTCAGTCTGCCCAAAGAGAATGTCTCCTCAGCATGAATGAGATGTTCAATCAACTTCTGACAAATCTGAAACAAGAGCAACCTGTTGTTTCTGTCCCTACTGCACCTAGCAGAGCCCCGATAGATAAGCTTTCTCAGCATCGAGCTTATACCTTTACTAGTGCTAATGAAGAAAGACCAGAAGATGCAGAGTACTGGCTTGAAAACACCACCAAGGTGGTAACCAGACAATTACAGTGCTCCGATGACCACAAATTGGAGTGTGTTGTGGCTCTGTTAGCTGATGAGGCTATGAATTGGTGGGGAACCACTACTCTTACTGTTCTGAATGAACTGGTGACATGGGAATTCTTCCTTGAAGAGTTCAAAAAGAAGTACATCAGTGAACAGTACTTAGCTGAAAGAAGAAAGAGATTCTTGCACCTTAAACAAGCCAACCGTCCCATTGAGCAGTACGTTGCAGACTTTTGCAAGTATTGCAAATACGGTGCAGAATACATCAAAACTGAAGCTGATAAATGCCGAATGTTCATTGAAGGCATGAATGATGAACTGAGTCCAATCTCCACTGCTTTGGGAATCAATGATTTCCAAAATCTTGTTAATCGGGCTATTGCAACCGAAGCTAGAATAAAAGCTGCTGAAAAGCGAAAAGGGGGCAATAAGCCTGACAAAAAGCAGAAACGAGATGACAAGTCTCAGTGGCAGTTCAAGAAGCCTAAATTTCAGAAATAAGGGTCTTCTAATTTCACTTCTGCTCCGAGGAGCAATTTCACTTCTAAACTAGCTACAGTGGTCAGATCCTCAGTACCGACTATGTATGTTAATAGTACGGGAAATTCTGAAAAGATTCCTCCTTGCAAGTTCTGTCAGAAACCACATCGAGGTCAGTGCAGACTTCAGGCAAATCTCTGTTATGCTTGTGGTGGTGATGATCACTACATCAAAGATTGTCCTCAGAAGAATGAATCTATGCCAGCTCGTAACACTGCAGTTCCTAGTCCGACATCCTCTAATCGGAATAGGAACGCCAAGTCAGCCCTGCCGAGTTATCAGAAGAAAGGCAAGGGTACTCATTCTAATGCTACCACTCATCAAGAATCTCGAGCACCTGCTAGAGTTTACCACATTCGTGGTAGAGATGATGAAGAGTCTCCTGAAGTGATTGCAGGTACCGTTGAGCTAAACTCACATCCTGTTTATGCCTTAATAGATTCGGGATCTACTCATTCATTCACATGTCTATCTATTGTGAAAAGGTTAAATTTAGAACCTGAAATTGTGAAAACAATTCTGATAGTCTCAAATCCTTTAGGAGGAACTTCGAACATAAACCTAATATGTAGAAATTGTTCATTGCATATTAGCAATTTGCCATTCTTTATTGATCTCTACATATTACCCTCTTGTGAGTTCGATCTAATTTTGGGTTTAGATTGGTTAAGTAAACATGAGGCTTGGGTAGATTTTCAAAATAAAAGATTGTATCTTCAGGGTTTAGGAAAAGAATCCATACTCCTAATTGATAAAAAGCCCACTTCCATTTTTGCATCCATGGTCTTACGAGATCAAATTGAATTTGGAATGTCTGAAATACTTGTCGTTTCTGAATTCATTGATGTGTTTCCCGAGGAACTACCTGGTCTCCCTCCGACTAGAGAAGTTGAATTCAGGATTGAAGTACAGCCTGGCTCAAATCCGGTGTCTATCACTCCGTACCGGATGGCACCTCTTAAGTTAAAAGAATTGCAAAAGCAACTTCAAGAACTTCATGACAAGGGTTTCATTCGACCCAACACTTCTCCTTGGGGTGCACCTTTTCTATTTGTAAAGAAGAAAGATGGAGCAATGCGTCTTTGCATTGACTACCGTCAATTGAACAAGATCACAATCAAGAACCGATATCCGCTCCCAAGAATAGAAGATCTGTTTGATCAACTTAGGGATGCTTCGATATTCTCAAAGATCGACCTACGATCTGGATACTATCAAATGAGAGTCAAAGAGGAGGATGTGTCCGAAACAGCCTTCCGAACTCGTTATGGCCACTATGAATTTCTGGTAATGCCTTTCGGATTGACAAATGCTCCGGCGGCATTCATGGATCTCATGAACAGAGTATTCAAGCCCTATCTTGATAAATTTGTGGTCGTCTTCATTGATGACATCCTGATCTATTCTCGCAACAAAGAAGAACATGCTGATCATCTTCGCATTGTCTTGCAAACTCTCCGGGAACGTCAGTTATTCGCAAAATTTTCCAAGTGCGAGTTCTGGTTATCGGAAGTATCTTTCCTTGGTCATGTAATTTCTGCAGAAGGAATTAAAGTTGACCCAAAGAAAATTCAGTCAATCATGGATTGGCGACCTCCCAGAAATGTCAGTGAAATACAGAGTTTTCTTGGTCTTGCTCTTTATTACAGAAGGTTTGTCAAAGGGTTTTCCTCTATAGCCTTACCTTTGACTAAACTTCTTCGTAAAGACCAACCATTTGAATGGTCTGACAAGCAACAGAGAAGCTTTGACCAACTCAAAGCAGCCTTGACTCATGCCCCAGTTTTGATCCAACCAGAACCGGGCAAAGATTATACAGTGTATAGTGATGCTTCACATGCGGGTCTTGGATGTGTTCTAATGCAAGGTGATAATGTGATAGCTTATGCTTCACGCCAACTGAAATCTCATGAATTGAACTATCCAACGCATGATCTCGAACTTGTTGCAATTGTGTTTGCTCTCAAGATATAGAGACATTACTTGTACGGTGAGAAATGTTATTTGTTCACCGATCACAAGAGCCTAAAGTATCTCCTGGCTCAAAAAGATCTGAATTTGAGACAACGCGGATGGATGGAGTTATTAAAAGACTATGATTTAGTCATTGACTATCATCCAGGAAAAGCCAATGTGGTTGCAGACGCCTTGAGTCGTAAACTGACATTGGGTAAAATCTCTAATCCCTGAACCTTAAGAAATAAAATTTAATATGTTTGTAATAAGAGTTTTGATTAAAAAGTGGTATTTATTCTTGTAGCTCCAACTGCTATCAATACTCATCTTCGAGTATATCAGAAGCAAGGATTTCTGTCCGAACTTCAAATTCAGTCCAGTTTAATCTCAAGGATTGAAAATCTTCAGAAAGCTGATCCAGAACTTCAGGATATTATTTCCAAACTGGATACAAAGTCTGGTGAAGGATTCCGTATTCACACAAACGGTCTCCTTTATTTCAAAGATAGAATCTGTGTTCCAAATGATGAAAATCTGAAAAGAGATCTTCTGGAAGAAGCACACCAGAGTTCTTTTTCGGTCCACCCTGGATCGGTTAAGATGTATAAAGATCTCAAATCCTTGTATTGGTGGTCTGGTATGAAAGCGGCTATCAATGATTTCGTATCTAAATGTCTCAATTGTCAGAGAGTCAAAGCTGAACATAGAGTTCCCACCGGACTACTCCAACCACTTGTACTACCACAGTGGAAAAGGGAATGAATTACTATGGACTTCGTGACTGGTCTTCCTTGTTCTCCCGGAAAATATGATGTTATTTGGGTGATTGTTGATCGATTCACCAAATCGGCACATTTCATTCCTATTCGTATCAACTACAGTTTGGAGACCTTGGCCAATCTGTACATTCAGGAAATAATCCGGCTACATGGAATTCCTATCTCCATTGTCTCTGATCCTGATCCAAGATTTACTTCTAGATTTTGGAGAACTCTACAAAGAGCTATGGGTACCAAATTAAATCTAAGCACTGCTTTCCATCCGCAAAGTGATGGTCAGTCTGAACGAGTAATTCAGATTCTCGAAGATATGCTTAGAGCTTGCATAATTGACTTTGGGAAGAATTGGGAGAAATCCCTACCCTTAGTTGAATTTGCCTACAACAATAGCTATCAGTCGTCTATTCATATGGCTCCTTTTGAAGCATTGTATGGCAGAAAATGCAGAACACCTCTGTGTTGGTCCGAACTTGGTGAAAATAAAGTTTTGGGACCCCAATTGCTCAGAGAAACAGAAGAGAAAGTTCAAATCATCCACTCTCGTTTAAAACAAGCCTTCGATAGAAAGAAAGCCTATGCTGATCTGAAACGAAGTGATATCCAGCATAATGTGGGAGACAAAGTCTTTCTTAAAGTCTCTCCATGGAAGAAAGTGTTTCGGTTCGGAAAGAGGGGAAAACTCAGGCCTCGCTTTATTGGACCTTTTGAAATCACTGAAAGAATTGGCCCAGTGGCTTATCGACTTGCACTCCCTAGTGAGTTCGATAAAATTCACAATGTCTTTCATGTGTCAATGCTCAGAAAGTATAGATCCGATCCTTCTCACATCTTAGAGCCGGAAGAAGTAGAACTGAATCCTGATTTGTCCTATGAAGAGGAACCGGTTCAGATTTTGGATAGAGAAATTAAAAGACTCCAAAACAAAAATGTTGCACTGGTTAAAGTCTTGTGGAGAAATCACAAGATGGAAGAGGCAACATGGGAACCTGAGGAAACGATGCGAAACCAATACCCTCAATTGTTCGATTCAGGTAAGAATTCGGGGACGAATTCTTTCTTTAAGGGGGGAGAAATGTAACATCCTAAAAATTAGCCTAGAAGATTAGAAGTCTAATTAAATGATTAAGTGAATTATTAGATTAATTTCCCAAATTTTCGAATTGAAATTTGGTTCATTATGGACCAAATTGAAATGTGGATAAATGTACAATAAGAATTTGGTCAATGTGTCTAGTGACCAATTCGAACAAGGAAGAAAACAAAAGGCTTGCATGCTAAAATGAAAATGCATGGATTAACACTTATTATAAGATGAAATCATAGTGTAATTAAGACTATACATATATGAGTTAGTGAAATTATTAAGGATAATAATTAGGGAAATTAGTTGGGACATGACTCCTTGGTCATATCTCATTTAATTTGTTCCCTTTCTCACCTTCCTTAACCGGCTACCACAACCAAACCACTATTCCATTTTGTTCTTTCACACTAAAAACACAAACATAGAAAGCTAGAGAGAGTTGAGAGCTCGATGGAGAAGAAGGAGAGTTTGCATGGTGGTGTAATCTCCTTAGAAAATTCAAAAGAAAATCGGAAGTAAGTAGATCATTCCTTTCTTAATTCGGTTATGGTAAAAATTTCATTAGATCACATGTTATGAAGTGTCTAGAAAATTATAAAGATGATGTTCTTAAGTGTAGTTGCTGGAAAAAATATATAGAAATCCATAAGAATCCTTAAGGATTAAGAAACATAAAAGACTAAGAGCATGCATGTAGATATGTTGACAGATTTGTCAATTTGCATGACATGCATCTTTGAAAATTCATAGAAATTCTATAATGAGAGTTTAATGCTGAATTTTGGATATGTTTCACTTTGAAATGTTTAAAATAGTAGAAAAATGATAAAATAGAGTTCTAATGGCTGTGTTAAAATCTGGAAGCATAAAATTGAGCAACATGCAAAACTGTCCAGCAATGATTCAAGCTGGACAGTAAACTTTGAAAAATCGTAGAAAATAATCTACTAAGAGTTTTGACCTAAATTTTTGATATGTTAAAATTGGGTATATAAATTGAATTTAAGAACAAACGGTGTCTGATTTGGAGCTGTATACAGGAAATACGAAATGAATCAATCTAGGTGGTCAGAAATGAGCATAAATGAAAAGGAGAGAAATTAGAACTTGAGATTTATGAAATTGGTAAAATTGGATTATATGAAGTATTGATAAGTTGAATTAAAAATTGTAGGATATGAAATCCATCAAAATTAGTGGTCAATTTGAAGGATTAAAGGGCTAA
This sequence comes from Hibiscus tridactylites, assembly GCA_958450335.1. Lineage (NCBI taxonomy): Eukaryota > Viridiplantae > Streptophyta > Magnoliopsida > Malvales > Malvaceae > Hibiscus > Hibiscus tridactylites. The sequence goes on from OY288288.1 coordinate 13,324,554, forward strand.
TTAAAGAAAATAGGAAAATAGAAGCTAGTCGAATTGGACCAAAAAGTTTAGGGGCTGTTTTAAATAAAAATGCAAAATTCAGTCTCTAATTGCATAAATTGAATTCTGAAAAATTACTATTTGCTTGGCTTGAATGCCTTAGATCCTAGAAGCGAAAGGGCCGAAGAAGAAATTACACCGGGATCGGCTTCGGATCGAGCGAAGGGCATTCGGATACAAAATTAGCTCGGCGAACTGTGAGTGAAACGATTTTTAGAGTTGGGATTAGAGTCCCAACTGCCTTAATTTAATTTTAAGTTATGATAAGCATGCAAATTGGACTAATTAACTATTCGATTTTAGTAAGGGAAGAAGGAATTAAAAGGAAAATGGCCATATGCATGTGATATGTGATTTTGGCATTCTAAGTGTTGGATTTAAATGTAATGCTTAGCATGTTAGTTTGAATCTGAATTTTATGTATGATGGATTGATTTTGTATGTGTTGAACTGCTGATTGTTAGCATAATTGATAAGATGATAAAGTGATTAATGTGTGAATTAAATTGGTTAATACCATGAGTATGCTTGATAAGCTTGTCTTGAAATTGAGTTATGCTATGTGAATTTTGAAGAATTACATGCGTGAATAGAACATGATGTTGCTATGATGTTCGATTAATGTCTATTGGACTGATTATGACTAGTGAAAATTTGATTATAAGCTTGTTATATGTTGGCCGAATGGTTTGTGTTAATCGAATTGATTAATGCCATGTTAATCGAAAGGATTAATTTAAGAAATTCTGAAATTTTGATTGATTAAGTATCCGATTAAATTAAAGATTTATATGCAAAGCCCTTGGTGTGTACAGTCTGTTTAGGTAGTACGGCCTAGAGTCTAAGCTCAATAAGAAAATCGGTTAGTGTACTCGATATTGTGGTACGTAAGTGTACCTTCTTGCTTAATGTCTGCGGACATTATGATATGTTATATGTGATACGATTTGGTACGTGGTACCTATTACATGGTGAATTTTGATTCACAACTTCTGTTACACGTGACTTGATTACCTAGCATACTCTACTATCCAAGGCATTGCTAAATGATTAAAATGTACCGTTGAAGTAATGCAATCTGAAAATTGAAAGTAAATTCATGAAATTGGTTGTTGGAACATTCGAATGAAATATTGAATTTCATGATTTGTCATTCTTGATATGCTATGAAACTTTAATTGTGATAAGTTAATAATTGGAGGTTAAATTAGGTTTCATGGCTTGTATGTGTATCAATGATATGAATGATATGAAATTACTTGCATGTATTCGAATAGAATTACATGACTTTTTTATGCATATATTCGAATGATTTCTATAGTGCATTATTAATTGTGGATTGATTATATTGCTTGATCCATTCGAATGAGCTAATGTGCAAAGTGAAATTAATTTGTTTGATCATAATGTTTAATTTGGAAACCGAATAGAATAGGGTTTCCTCACTAAGTACGAGAAGTACTTACCACTCGAACCTTTCCTTCCTTCCCCTAAATTTCAGGTTCTAGCATCGTTGACCTCTACCCGTATTCTTCTCGTTCGAAGCTTAAGTATGATTTTCCCTGTCTTTGTCGTGCTTATGATGGGTGGCCTAGCGTTCTGCATGTTAGTTCAGTTTGGTCTGATGGTTATGTTTATGAACTATTACTTTGGTTCGATATAAACTTTCTAGCATGTTTCCCTATATTTTGATATGTATGTAAGGGGTAAATATTTGGGGTATAGATCGCCCACTATATGTTTGGGGCTTGATTCTTTTTGTCAAAATCACTTTTTGTATAGGCAACCTATAGGTTTAGCCGATGTAGTACCCCGGGTTTATTTTGTAAAAAGGGAAACTAGAAACGATATGGATGTATGAATCGGATATGATGCATTATATATAAGTATGGTGAAAGTTTCGGCTATGTATTGATTGGAACTGTTTTAATATGCTATCATGTAAAGTAGAGTTATCTACTTGAATTGGATTATGTGTATGTTACACGAATGATTAAATTGGAGAATTAGGAAATTGAAATTGGGTAATTCGAATGAAATGGACTATATGACAATCGAATGAAATTAGAAATTTTTAAATGTACACCAATGTGGGTTGATTAAATGATGATCGAACGGAATAGAAATTTGAATTGATTCTTTTGAATGAAGTATAGTAAATAAATTAGAAATTTAAATGTATAGCTCAATATACATGTTAACTTGTATGCAATTTATAACTTAAGTAGATTGGATGTTAGATTAAAAGTGGAAAATCGAATTGTATGTATTCACCTTAGCATTAATAGAAATATGATATGAGATTTGTGTATGATACATATATAATGTTGTATTCGATATGGTTGATTATACATGGGTAATGATTGAGTATAAGATAGCTACGTTATACTTGTTTGTATTCGAAAGAAAAAAAATATTACACGATTTTGATAAACCAACCTTCCCCTGCCTAATCTGAATCAGTCATATGTTAATATAACGCTCCTTGCCCCTAATCCGGGGTGAGGGGTGTTATAAAAGATGGAATGTTTGTGTCTTCGGCCTCCACCTCTCTACAAGCGCGTTGATCAAATCAACATCCAATTTTGCACCTCCAATAATTTTGGACACGTGCAAAAATTCGGCCCTTGAGACATAATTTTCTAGACGCGCGTTGGGTAAATTAGTCATCCGCGTGTAAAAAATTTCTATACGTCGTTCCATCCCACCCTAAAAATGTTAAACAACCACATATTAATTTCAATTTCAAACTACCATACTATTTTTTAAAATGTAACAAAATAAATACTGAAAAAAAATAATTTTAATATAAATAAATAAAACTTACATTTCTCTGCCAAAAATCGAAAACGTGATTCTGATCCAACCTTATCAGCCTCGCCACTTCAAACTGGAGATATTAACCGAGGTATAGAGAGAATTGAGAGAATATTTTTAAGGTGTGATTAAGGGTGGGGTAGGGCTCTTTATTTATAGAAGAAGCCGCACCTCTTTAGATGCGGATTTAATGAAACTCGCGTTATATAGGACGCGAATTTGGGGAACCTGCGTTTTGTGTAATGCGAATTCAGTGAATATTCGCGCGGTCATTTATTTTTCAACCGTTTATATTTATTGCGTAACGCGAACGGATAAGACACGCTACATCAGACGAAATACGTGTCGGCACGTCCTGTTTAACGTGAATACTGAATTCGCGTTCCGTAAAATGCGAATCATTCATGCGTGTACCAAATGAGAATATTTTTCTAAATAACTTTTGGAGAGGGTTTTTGTCCAAATAATTTTCCAAAGGGGAATATTCAACTAAATTCCCCTGTTTTTATAATATTTTAAAAAAAAATAAAAAATGAGAGACAAATTAAGAAAATACGGGACAACTGACAAGTGTGGTTTGGGATAGTTGTAGTCAGAGAGTAGATGTGTCGGCTACCATATGAACCACGTGTTAGTGTCTGCTGCATGCTACATCAGACATTCCCACGCCTACACATTAATTAATTACTACAACTAAAGCCGCCGCTTTGCTGAGGCTCTGTGATCTTTAATTTAATATTTTTTAATATTCAAAACATCATTTAATTAAAATATTATTATAAACATATTATTATATCATTAAAATTAAAGAATATAGTTAATACGATTTGTTTGATAATATTTTTAGTAAAATATTATAGATTCTGTTAATTTTATTATAATTTAAAATATTTTAATAGATTAACATCATGTTTAAAATTTTATCAATTTAATTTTTTACGACAATGTTAAAGCAAACAACCATGTCGGATCAAAGTATTAGCCAGATAATAACATTATGTCATAAAAGAATAATAAGTTACTGTTAGGGTTAAACTGATATTATAATTAAAAAAGCAACAAAAAAAGTAATAACATTGGTAAGAGAAGAACAAATAATTTAAAAAATAGAATAAAAATCAGAATGATAAAATTTTAATTTTAAAGAGTTAAATTTATCAAATTATTTCAATTAGAACTAAATTAATATATTGTCATAATTTAAAAGTTGTATGAATGAATTTTTTAAGCATGTGGAAATAAACAATGTGTGTCAATTTTCTTTTAAGATGCGTCAATATTCCGTATTAATTTTATTTTAACATTATTTTATATTGAACTTATAGAAAAAAATTCTTCTCCGAAACATTTGAGGTGGTATATGACACTCATGTTTAAAGGGTGGTTCTGCCCATGCATACAGATGTTCGAACTCGAATTTTCTAAGATACACATCATTATGTTAATTTATAAAAGTAAAAATTTTAATTTTTAAATATATTTCCATTGAATTTCATAACTCTCGTTGATAAAAGAAAATAAGCAAATTATATACGCTTAATTGTCTTGTTGATTTAGTGTTTTAAGGTAATTGAAGAGCTTGAAAGTTGAAACTAAAAAAAATTAACATCTTTAAAATTAGCAAAATACGCAAAATTTATTTCGTTCAATAGTTTTATGATTAAAAAAAATAAATAGTCTAAACTATAATTAAAAACTCAAAATAGATTAATGGTTAAATTATAAAAAATTTTTTGGTGAATTCCCTGTTTCATTTACGAGGTTGGTTTTATATTTTTTTATAGAGGGTTTTCATTCATCAACTATGTGAGTTTGATGAAAAATAATAAAAAGAAAAATAAATTAAATCATTGTTAATTGATCTAAAGGGATGAATCGTTAAATTTTCTAAGTAAAGTAAGAGTTTGATTTTTAAAACAAATTGAGGTGGGAGAATTTACCTTGTATTATATATATGTAGTATTTAATCTGAATTAGTAGACCAAAAATCGAATATCAATAACTATAAAAAAACAAATTAAGTTTCACCCATGATAACAAATGATTAGCAAGAAACAATATTTATTTTTAATACTTTTGAAAATAGGATCCTTCATTATTCGATTAAACATATAAAAGAAGCAAAAATTAATTAATCTATGTTTACTTCTGAATTTTTAAGTACATTATAGGCCATATGATATACTTTGCCTCAAATGTAGTAATAAATCATATTATATATGTCTAAATATTCTTAAATTTAATTTTTAATAAAATCAAATGCAATAATAAATTAAAATATTTGTTTGTATTTTTTTAAAATTTGAGTTCTTAACTATCGTTAAACCCTTTAGAATTTTTTTTTATAAATACCTTTTACACATCAACCGGACAGTTTTATTGATAAATAAAAGTAAAACCAAAACCTAACTTAATATAGGTTTAAAAACATCCATAAAACAATAAAAATATTAAATCTAAAAAGAAAATATAAACAATGCACCGTATGAAATCTCCAAAATCGACAACAACTTTTCAGGTATATTCTAAAAAACGACGACCTGCTACAAATTGCATTACAAACAACCCAAAAGAGGACGAAACTCTACGTGACAAACACGAATCAGAAACAAGCGCCTTGAGAGTCACCTTTTGAACACCAAACCCCCCGTAAAATTAACCATAGAAACGTGTCATAAGGCATAGAAACGTGCCATGGAGGCAAATGAAAGCACAACAAGGTGTGCGAAGAAAAAATCAAACAAATAAAAGAATAAAAAAAATATGAATCATCGGCGATCGGCAACCAACCACTATAGTTCAAACAAATAAAAAGAAACAACGGCTAGGGTTTTGATCTTATGATATTTTTAAAAATTCTAAATGTTTTTTAATAAACTAAAAGTTTTAGAATTTAGAATATATCAATCTATATAATAAATATCGAGTATAGTTGTATGGCACGTTATATTATTAATGAAAGAATTAAAGCTTAAATCTTAAAAACCATACCGGTAGAAGGAATAACCACACAAACCTAGTAAAGCAAACAAGACAGATATTAACAATTATATCAATAGATACTAATAGAAACTAAAATAACTCAAACAGATTTAACAAATTAGAAATCCGGTGCCTAATTTAGGCAATATAAAACTCGAATTTAAAATTAAAATTATCCAGACTTGGACGAAGTATGGGAAGACCTCGTCAGCTGTTTTCATGATACTTAACCTCAAAGAAAAAAAATGCATTTTTATATAAAAATGCAATTAAAAGAGTCCACCCCAAAAGTCAAACAATTTATTAAGCCAAAGCGTGTGGGTAAATAGCTGGAATGCACCCCCGACTGAATAATAGTAACAACTCTTTATAAAATTTAATGCAAATCTGTATGTTGGGATTTCATATTCTTTGGTGAAATGGATATGTGGAACGGTGCTACTTCAAAGGGATCGACCAATTCAAAAGCACCCACAACACGAGAGAAACAGGGGATGGAGTCGGCGTGGTAGGTGGTTTACTCCAACAATTTTTTTGTATTTTTTTAGTGTTTTTATATACGCCTAACATTAAAAAAATAAGAAAAATATATAAATAGTAGTCTATTTATTTTTGTGTTACCGTTTTGATACTTTAACTAGTATTTTTGATAAAATAGTACTTAACATTATATTTTTGTTTTGTTTTGGTATTTCGACTGTTAAAAATTAACAGCGATGATGTCGTGGCTTGTATAATCACACTTTTAGTCTAAATCACTTATATATTTCAACAATTTAGTTCAAAATCTATCCATGTAAAAAATCATTTTCATTTTAGGATAAAATTATAAATTATGCACTTCTTCTTCTTCTTCTTCCCCTGAATGATTGAAATGGAATTAGGGTTCAAAAACCCTAACTATACAACGACGACAATGAATTGGCAAGAAAAAGCTTGCAGCGGCACAACGAGAACAGTTAAAAACAGAGAACAACACGTAGACTTTCACAACAGTAACAAAACACTTTAGAATGATAATGACAACAAGATTTTTGGCTTACCCATTACTCAACATGGATGAGAAAATAACAGTGCAACTACAACGAAAAAGCTGAACAAAGTTGATGTCGGTCGCAAGGAGGGACTTCGATGGTTCACCAACGGTTTAGCTACCGTTTCTCTCAACGGCAACCATTAACTTTGATGGAAGAAGAAAATTGGGTAATTTACGATTTTATCCCAAAATTAAAATGATGTTTTAAATGAATGAATTTTGGATTAAATTGATAAAATGTATAAGTGTTTTGGACTAAAATTGTGATTATACCAAGATGCATCATCATTTCTGTTATTTTTTAACGGCCAGATAACAAAACATAATAAAAACGTAAAGTTAAGTGCTATTTTACCAAAAATAATAGTTGGGGTACCAAAACAATAACGCAAGTATAAGTGGGGTAATATTTATATAGTTTTCCTTTAAAAAATTAAATCTTACACTTTAATTTTAAAATCTAAATCTTAAATCTTAAACATTAAACCTTAAAAACTAAACTATAGAATCTAAACATTGAACTTTAATCTTTAATATTAAAATCATACATAAAGACACTAAAAACCGTAAAGTTTTTATTCGACTCAGACCAGCTTCGTAGTTATAATTAATTGAGTAACAAAAGAAGAATAAAAACGCGGTTTTATGTGCACCGACGAATGACGAGAATGAATGCGATGCTGCCTGTCACTTTGCAACATTTTTATTATCTCCTTGTATATCAAGGATCGAGTGCATTTAATAAGTGTTGGGTGTCATGACTCATGATATTATATTTTAAAAATATTTGAATTTATATTTTGAAAATAATATTATTAAATAAATAATATTTTTTAATATACTGATGATTATATAATAATATTTGTTCATACGTTTTTTTTATTATTTTTTACAATGCATACACATTTTACACGCAACGGTGAATTAAAAATAAAAGAATATGTGATCAAAAATTATTTTTCTCTCAAATAAGTATGCAAATAAATTTCCCTTTACAAACTAAACAAAATTAATTAAAAAAACTAAATTAAACCTATATTTTCAAAAAAAAGTACAGAAGCTCCCTATTGGAGCTGGATATATCCGACCATACTTATTACACATATGTTCGAATTTGAGTTTCATAGATGAACACAATCGTTTATTATTATAGTTATTATTATTTGTTTTTGGTTTTGGTTTACATTATTTTATTCATTTGAAAATAACATCAGACATTTTATATAACATTTTTTTTTCTTCTAACAAGTGATTTTAGTGAAAAAACGTATGATGTATATCTTAAAAGACTCGGGTTCAATTACAATGTCTACAAGATGTGTGCGCTTTGTCGAAAGGTTAAGAATATGTATGAACATATACTATCTTGTAATCACCTTTAAACTATTAAAAATATATATTGTTGTTGAAAATATGGGGTTGAATACATCTTTAGATAATATAAGCAAAAAGCCATTGTCATTTGTAAGGGTAGGCAAGATCGGGTACCCTACGAATTTACCATAATTGGTGCCGTCCCGGTAGCTATCAGTTTTTGGAAATTGGAACTAGTCTCGATTAGGCCGGGTCTCGGATTTCAGGAACCGATCTCGGTACTAGTGGGAACTGGTACCAGTACCGGGTACCCGGTCAATCGGTCTAATATTAATAAAATTTTAGCAGAGGGGAAAAAATTTCAACCATCAATAATAATATTAAATAACAAAGTCATAATACTGTATGCTTGAAGGTTTAAGTCTTAAAACGAGTAATACTCATAATATTCATACATAAAGAGAAAGAATAAACTAAAAAAAATTCTATATATTGCAAACAAAACTACCAGAAAGTTTGATAAAGAGAAATAAATGAGCGTCTTCAATTGTTTTCAACCTCTTCAACGCCAGCCGGTACCAGACTAGTACCAAGTACTCGATACTGATTCTGGTCCTATTGAGTACCCACCGAATATCAAATCTAAAAAATCATGATCAAGTCCTGATTTTACCGAAACTAATTTTAGATAAAAATTCACTGAGTCTGACCGAGTTCGGGGCTAATACCGAATAATCGGTTTTTTTGCCCACCCGTATTCATTTGCTACATTGTTTAGTTTGGTCCATTTTACGTCAGACTCGGACTGAATCCCGCATTGACTTTGTTAGTCCACATTACGTCTTTTGCATCGTACCTTCCCTTTCTCATTTAAACCCATTTTCTCTACATTTTTAAAACTATATTATAATCAAACCCTGCTGGTCCTTATCCCGAAAGTTCAGTCACCAATCAAGATAAGTCAATATCGTTCTATTAGCCTTTGTAATGTCTTATATAAAGTCATTACGAAAATTTTGGTTAATAGGCTTAAGCCATTACTTGATGGTTTAGTGGGTCAGAACCAGGTGAGCTTTGTACCTGGTCGTCAGATTACTGATAATATCATTTTGGCACAGGAAATTATGCATTCGATGGCCAGGAAGACTGGAACAAAAGCTTGGATGGCGGTTAAGGTGGATCTGGAGAAAGCGTATGATCGTTTGGAATGGGCTTTCATTGAATCCACGCTTATTGATATTGGCCTGCCGATGCGGTTTATACATTGGATTATGCATTGTGTGCGATCTGTTCAGACCCGTATCATCCTGAATGGGAATCTCACCTCTAGTTTCCGGCCGTCGCGCGGGATCCGTCAGGGTGACCCACTTTCGCCGTATCTTTTTGTGCTTTGTATGGAACGCCTTTCCCATGCAATTAGTAGAAGGGTTGCTGAGGGTGCATGGAAGGGTGTCGCTTTATCGAAGTATGGCCCAGGTATATCTCACCTTTTTTTCGCCGATGACTTGGTTCTTTTTGCTGAAGCGAATTTAAGTCAGATGCGAGTAATAAAAGAGACTCTTGATATTTTTTGTGCTTGTTCTGGGCATCGGGTCAGCTCTGATAAAACAACTATCTATTTTTCCAAAAACTGTATTAAGCCTAGGGGGTTGGAGTTAGCCGACTTTGGGGGTTTTAAACCTGTTGATGATTTGGGGATGTATTTAGGAGTTCCGTTGTTGCACAAACGGGTCACGTCTGCTACGTACAGGTTCCTTATTGAAAAGGTTGAAAGCCGTCTATCAGGTTGGGCGGCTCGCACTTTGTCTTTAGCTGGCCGGATCACCTTGGCTAAGGCGGTTCTTCAGGCTATTCCTACATATGTTATGCAGACGGCTTGGCTTCTGAAGGGTGTTTGTGACCTTTTGGAGCGTATTATTAGGAGATTCATATGGGGCTCACCGTGTGGATCCAAGGGTATTCCTCTAGTTCGTTGGAGTGTTGTTACGTCTGATGTTAAGGAGGGGGGCCTCGGTTTGCGACAGCTTGGGCGCCAGAATCAAGCCCTTCTTATGAAGGTTGGTTATCGCTTAGTTACGGATCACCATAAATTGTGGGTTCAGGTTCTTCGTCACAAGTATAAGTGGGTTGGCCCTCTACCACAGAGTATCCACCGTTTGGGTTGTTCCCGGTTATGACGGGGGTTGAGTCAAATCTGGGACGTGATTCGTAGTGGCATAGGTTGGAATATCAATAATGGTTGGAACACGGATTTTTGGTTTGATCATTGGTTGGACGATGGGGTTTTGGCGGAGCGATGCCTTAGTGGCGTGACACCTAGAAGCTCTCCCGTGGCGGCTTGGATAGGAGCGAATGGAGAGTGGGACTGGGGTAAGCTTGAGGAAGTGTTGCCGACTGCCACTGTACAGCAGATTCGGTCTGTTGCGCCACCGCATGCTGCTGCTGGTGTTGATACGGCTGCGTGGAGATGGGAGCAAAATCGTCGATTTTCAGCATCTTCGGCTTACAAGGTATTGAGGACTAGTTTGGTGGTGAGTAATTCGAGGGCGTGGCATTCCATTTGGAAGCTTAGTGTTCCACAACGAATTAGAACCTTTTTATGGTTGGTAGCCCACGACAAGCTTTTAACGAACGCGGAACGGGGACGTCGACATTTGACGGAAACCAAGGAGTGTAGTGTGTGCACTGGCGTGGTGGAGGATATTGATCACGTTCTTCGAGCGTGCCCACGTTCTTGGAGCAATTGGGATAAGATTGTTTATCCAAGTCGGTTGCGCGAGTTCCTTGAATTACCGTTTGAAGCATGGTTTTGGGGTAATCTCACTGGAGCTCATCGGCCTTGGTCGTCGGAGGCGGAATGGGCGAGTTTGTTCGCCATAATGTGCTGGTTGCTGTGGAAGAACCGCTGTGCGCGAGTGCTAGGGGATGGTGCTGTCGGGTTGAGAGAGCTGCTGGTGGTTGCTACGCGCACCAGGGACGACTGTGTTGCAGCAGCTGTAGAGCTTGCTGCTGGAAACAGGCGCGCGCTGGAGAGTCGATCTAACTTGGTTGCTTGGGGTCGTCCGTCACAAGGGAGAGTCAAAGTGAATGCGGATGGTTCGGTTAGAGGGCCTCTACAGGCTGCGGCTATTGGAGGGGTTATACGGGATGATATGGGTGTTTGGGTGCTTGGCTTTGGCCGGTGCATAGGGCGTTGTTCGGTGCTCATGTGCGAGCTTTTGGCGGCCTATGAGGCTCTTCGTCATGCATGGGATTATGGTTGTCGTAGGGTAGACTTTGAGACGGATAGCACTACGGTTGCGGACATGCTTAATGGGAAGGTGGATGCGGGTGGTGGACATAACTTGCTTCACCGGATTATGGATTTTGTGAGGCGTGATTGGGATTTGACGATACGGTATGCCCCTCGTGATTCTAATCGGGTTGCGGACAAAATGTCTTCATTAGCGTTTGAATGGGATTTTAGTGGGAAGACTTGGATCCATCCACCCTTGGAGGTGGCGGATATAGTTCTCAATGATATGAACTTGTCGGTTTAATTTTCGCTTTGTTTGTTTTAGACTCCGGTTAATGCTATGTACGTAACATCACATGTACTCTTTTTCCCCATTTAGGTTTAGGGGGGTTTTTAACGAGGCATGTGGTGTTACTCCTCCTTTTAATCAAAAAAAAAAATTAAAACTATACAATAAATCTTTTAAAATTCAGATTGATTTATTTTGTAAAGAGTTTTCCTTTAATATTTATTTTGTTTAACGAATCTTTCATTTTTCTTTAAAAAATTGTTGATTTTTTGTTTGTCATTATAAACTTTTTTTGTCTTATTTTTATAAAATTTATTTTTTTTTTAAAGTTAGATTTGTCGTCGTCTTTTTTACTGACAATTAATTATTTGGTTATCTTTGTCATTTATGGTGCTTTAAATTTTTGGGTTGTTTCTCTCATATTTATAGTTGGTCAATCACTGGAAGATATGACGTGCTTAAGTTGTGATAAAACCAATTGTCATCATGTTGTCATGTTCTATTACCATATTAATGTTGATGGTGCTTATCATTCATGTCTACGCATAATGTTTCTTTCTATTTTTTTTGTTTGATTGAGTTTTTGTTGTTAAAAAAACTATTTCCTTATATAAATTTTTATTATTCAATTAGCTAATTTTTATTTTTTGACGATTTAATAGACATAATTAATCATCGGTGACTGTTTTATTTTGAATTTTGTACATTTTTCTCTCAAGATTATAAATGTATACTCACTCATTTATTTAATAAAACTATCAATTATTATTAATTTTAAAATCCTTAAATTAATTAAATTTAAAAACATTACAGATTTAAAATATATAATTTTCAAATGATTATAACAATAATATTAATCAAATTACAATTCAATATACTTTAGTCATCACATTTTAGTAATGCCGCTCATTCTAAAAGTCTTTCTACCCCACAAGAAAAGCATAAGTCAATATATTTTAGAATTATATATACCATTTTCCAACTTAACTCTTGATGTGGCTTGGGTCAAATAACTCAAATCTTTAGAAAATAAAAATTCAAATGTTTCAAACCTTCTCTTTTGTCTCTCAACTTGTTGATTATGTCAACAAATCTAGTTACAAACAACATATACATATATTATTTAAAATTTATTAAATGTATTTTATAGCGTATTTTTATGTTTGACACGATCGAATCGTACTGATTGACGAGACCAATTAAATAAAAAATTAGTAATTTGATTGATTAAATTAATAAAAAACAATAAAAAAAAATCATTTGAACGGAGTGAATGCACTAAGAAATGGACCAAACTAGTATTAAATTCGATTAAGTTAATAAAAGCGCCGGGGAACTTGTCAAGTGTCAACCAAGTTTGTTAGAAGTCTTTGAACGTTTTAGCTTATCAAGCAAGGATCGTTCGAGTCAAATGCCAAATCCCACACCAAAAACAAGACAACAATAAGTGTTTTCTTCTTCTTCTTTTTTTTGTCCTTTTTCTCAAATCTTTAACTCAATTTTGAAGTTAATACAAGAAAAAGTCATGACGCGTTGTCTTTAGATTCATGTCTTGCAGGGCCAGCCCCGGGCGTTTATTGGCTTTGGACGAATTTAAAAAATGGGCTTTATATTAGGATATAAATTAAATTATAGTTGAAGTTGTATTTTCGATTGTGTTGTATATTTTAAGATTGTGCACATAAGAAATGTTATTTTGGTCATTAAGAGTATTGTGGTTGTGATTTTTTTTAATAACACACTATTCTGAAAAATGATTGCGTGTATCGTGATTTTAGATGTTGTCATTACTGTCATCTAACGATTGTTGTCGTTATGGTTGTATGCCGCTATTTAAATCCTTGCCCCTAATAACAAGTAATGAAAAATAAATAAATTTTAAGAGTAGATCCATAGTAACAAGAATAGGGAAAAAACTGAGACTCTAATAACAAGTATTGAAAAATTGAATTTTAAGACTATGCCTATAATAACAAATATGGAAGAAAGTTGGGGCCTTAATAACAAGTATTAAAAAAATTGAAGATTAAGAGTAGAACCGTAATAATAAATATTGAAAAAACTTAGCCCTTTTAACAAGTATTAAAAAATAGACCCCTAACAATAAATATTGAAAAAACTTAACCCCTTTAACAAGTGTCGAAAAATAAACCCTTACTAACGATTAGTATTAAAAAAATTAAATCTTTAATAATAAATATAATTCAGAAAAATATAAATATTTTTTTAATGATGGGCCTGGACGGGGCTCCTTTATTGCTCTTGCCCAGGCCCGGGCCTAATGTCTTGTATAACGAGTTGATATCATCGAATTATACAACAATAGAGTAAGTTTCTGTATGAAGTTTTCTCAATTGAACCTTTAATTTAAATTCGCGATCAAACAAATGTAATCAAGTTTCTATGACTTATTTGATCGCGTTTTTTTAATAAAAGTCCACTTACTTTATTATTGCTTAATTCAATAGAGGTCAATTTGTCATATAAGACTAATTAATTCTTTTTTTAATTTCAACAATCGAATAACATTTATTCATTAAATTTTAATTATTTAATAATTCGTACATATCGTGTAGACAAACTACTCGAACTCAGATCACTTAATAATAATATTATTTTTTTTACCGAGACCACTTGACGAGTTCAATTTTTTTAAGATTAAAGCTTATAAGAATTAATTGATAAATAACATAAAAATACAAATAAAAGTAATGTATCAGTTAACCTGCCTAAAATTTTCAGTAATTTATTGATTCCATTGCTATCTATTGAGTAAAAATCTCCTGCCCCCTAATCATGCCTCCTTCTATGCCCCCTGCCTAAAAATACTTAAAAATTAAATCTTGCCCCATAACCCTAATTTTTATATCTTAAACCCTAAACCCCAAACCCTAAAAAATACACCCTACCCCTAATTCCCTACACCCTAACCCTAAGCCCCAACCTTAAACCCCAAAACTTAAACCCTAAACCTACTATTTTAAAGTGGGGGCACAAATGGGGGCATACTTTGGGGGCAGATGATTTTCATCCCTATTAAGAAAACCCAATGGGTTTGTGTTTTTATATGATATTTTTATGATTACCAACCTGGGCAACCACTTTGCCAAGTAGTATGGGCTCTCGACTTGGGCAGCAAGTTTGTATTTTAAAATACTCCCAACATAAATTCAATAACTAGAAATATTTTGTAAAATATAAAGAAAACTAATATTTTATTTTATATTATATTAGGATAAACTAAATAAATAGTCAAAAAAATGCAGGACAATTTTATTGAGTTCTTTCGAAAGGCGTGGACTAATCACACGAACAAAAAAAGTTAGACAAAAGAGTTACCAGACATAACAAAGGCCGAACATAAGATATTTGGAGAAAAAAATAGTTCCAGAGTGGAGAGTTAAATGAAAAGGGTTAAGTTGATAAGATAAGTAAATAAATAAAGTTAAATTTATTGAATTTTTTAAATTAAAACTAAATTCATTGGTTGTTTAAAAATGGAGGACACAATGTGTAATTATGTCAATTTTTTAACTGACACATTATCTATCGATTGTCGTTAAATTTTTAATTTCGCCGGATGAACTTGATATTTTGTTTAAGTCGAGTGACCTTTTTCTAATTTTTCATAATCATAGGTCTAAAAAAAATTCCCTATAATCGAGGAATATTTGTAGTTTACCCTATATATTATATGTACAAATGAAATGAGCCCTTAAGCACTTTGGCATGACTTAAAAAGTAATTTTTTACCTAACCTCAAAAGCTAAAATTTTTAGTTTTAGGGTAATAAATCACTTTTTTACCCTTAACTATTAACATTAATATATTAAAATAATATTAAATATAACAATTATTATTATATTAAACTAATATTTTAATATTAAATACAATAATTATTAAATATATTAAATAATAATTATTAAAAAAAACAATATTTTAACTAAAAATAAATAATAAAAAACTTTAATATTATAAAATAATACAAAGTATAACAAGTATTAATATATTAAATTAATATTAAGTTATATTAAAATAATATAAAAATGTATAGTTTAGACTTTAGAGGCTAAATATTTATATTTAATTTATAATTTTACATTAATTATTTAAAAATATTTAAAGTTTATATTTTACTATATAAAAAATACTAATAAATTGTCATGTTCTTTTAATATACTTTTATTATTTAAATTTATTTTTTCGTATATAATAATATTAATAAATTTTGTGATAACAAATTTAAACATCATTTACTTTCATTTATTTTTACTTTACAATATTGTGTTTAAAATGAACATTTTATTTTCTTTTATTTTTTTGACAGTAAAAATCTTACAATTGACTTTTTAAAAATACTTACAACACTTTTAAAACTATTTTTTAGAAAAAGCGTTGCCAAACGGGCTAAATCGGGCCAACTTGAGTTTGATGAAATGGTTTTCGGAGCTCGGCCCAGCCTATTCAAAAACATTCACATGCATGAATACACGTGGCGCGAGCAAAGAGAAGAGCGTGAGAAAGTAACCCTAGAGTCGCTAAATGACAATGGAAAATTCCAGAGATTTATTATCCCATCCTCCTAAGTCCTAACCCTAACTTTACCCCTTGGCCTCCGCCTCTGCCTTTGCCGCAACCAATCCGCGACCGTTTTCGTCTTCGATCTTTGAATACTAGGGTCTTGCAGATAGGTATACTTTTGTTTTTATTATTCAATTTATTCTCCCCCTAAATGAGAGGCAGGAGTTATACACCATCTCCGCCAAGAGGCTACGGCCGCAGGGGGCGGAGCCCTAGCCCCAGGGGCCGCTACGGTGGTCGAGCTCGTGATCTTCCTACAAGCCTTTTGGTTCGCAACCTCCGCCATGACTGCAGGTTTCCTTTGCTCTCAGATCTTATTTATTATTTCTTATGCATTTTGAATTATTATTAATTCGTAGGAAATTATGTTCTTTCAGCTAATTTTTTTATTATTCCGTCGCAATTTTAATGAGCGCTATAATCTCTTGGTCTGTCACTGTCGAATGAATCATCGAATTGTAGGCTTGTAGCTATTGTTTCAGTGGGGTAGATTGTCTATTTGATGTGAATTATCAACTCCTTCTTTTCTCTGATAATGTAATGGGGAAAATGATTGATTATTCGCGTTCCATCAGTACCATTCAGAAATGTTTTTTTTTTTGCTTTTGCAGGCCAGAAGACCTTCGAAGACCATTTGAAAGATTTGGCCCTCTTAAGGATATCTATCTGCCTAAGGATTATTATACAGGGTAAGGATATATTTGATGCCTTATGAATGTTTCAGTTGTTTCGATGTATTCTTTTAACCTTACCACGGTTTTGTGTGGTATAGGCCATCAGCCATGTTTGGCGACATTTATTCCTTTTGGAACCACAGAAATTCTAATCTGTTAACTTTTCTACTTTCCATTTCTATGATTTCTTCGTTTTTCGTACAGTTTTATGATTTCTTTTGCCATAGAAAATTCCTAACTTTGATATTCCATTTCGATTGTCTATTTAGAACTTTGTGGTACTTCAAATTTCTCATCTCTAATTTTTGGGGTTAAAGCAAAGTTTTAAAATCCAATATGTTTTCTCTCTATGCTTTTACAAAACACGTCCCGCTAGTGCTCCTTCATCTGAATATCAATTCTGATGTCCGGGCATTTCTTTAAGTATGCTCTTTTGTAATCACAAATTGGGTGTGTTAATTGAAGTTCTTGAGGTTTAACAGTGAAACTAAACTTTTGAAGACAACAATCAAGTAATTAGAGTTCTTTTGAAGATGATGTTAGTGGTAGTGACGATTGGAAGAAAGTTGGTTTGAATACATTGTGAAGATGTTCCAAGTCTTGAAGAATTTCAAGTGATCTTTAAACTGATACTTGCAAGGTTAGCAGGCAAGTGCTTGCTTTTTCATGCTTGTGATGATCTTCCATATTACTGGGGATTATGTTGGAATATCATTGGAAAAGATTATTGGACGGTATGGTTCTTCTTAGATTTTATTTTCTGCTGTTGCTTTGCAGTGACGCTTTCATGTAATTCTTCAGGGAACCTCGAGGGTTTGGTTTTGTCCAATATGTTGATCCTTCTGATGCTACTGAAGCCAAGTACCAGATGGATGGGCAGATTCTTCTTGGTCGTGAGTTGACCGTTGTCTTTGCTGAAGAAAACAGGAAGAAACCAACTGAAATGAGGCACAGAGACCGAGGAAGGTATGCTTTCCAGCATATTTACTGAGCTGTAGCTTATATTTTGCTTCCATTATCTTTAAGGGGAAGTTATTTTTACTTCTAGCTTCCAAATAAATTGGTGTGTTACTTAATAATTTTTTAATTTGCATCCATTTGAGCATTTCTAGTCCTGTCATAATTTTTGAAAATTTTTAATCTCCCAATAATTAAAAGAAATGTTGTTATAATTTAATTTATTTAAAACTCTCAACTTCCTAGGGAGAGATGATGCATAATAAAATAAGATATGTTGTTATGCTTTGGTATTTTGAAGGAACATTTCTTTAGATATATGTAGCTTATCTGCATGTCTCTGGCAGGCAATGTTGATATGCTAATATTCATGTTAATAATTGTTGGGTGATGCGAGTCTAGTACGTTCATTATACTTAGTTTTGTATGTTTGTGTAACATTTGTGCTGCTAAAACATATTCATAAATCCCATGGAACAAAGGAATTTCCTAGTAAAATTTGGATTTGTTTTACATGTCTTGAGGAAATCGTTTTTCTTTGTCCTTGTCTCTCAACTTTCATGTTCTTTGTCCCAGAGGAGGTCGATATCGTGATAGGAGAAGGTCCCCTCCTCGATACTCTCGTTCACCTCGTTATTCTCGCTCTCCACCTCGTCATGGAAGATACAGGTCTCGAAGTCGTGATTATTCCCCTCCTAAAGATAGGCATCACTCAAGGTAGTAGACTTGTTTCTTCCTAAACTCTAAATTATCTTAAATATTCTTTCTTCACAGGTTTATGCCATCTATCTTGAAGTTGACATAATTCTATGAATGTTTGCTCTATGCAGATCTGTTTCACCCCAAGGACGCTACAGCCGAGAGAGGTATTCACGTTCTCCACCACCATACAATGGCTCAAGGAGCCGTAGCCGGAGTGTAGACAGGGGCCAAGGCCCAAGCCAGGGAAGAAGCCATAGCCCAAGACGGAGCAGAAGCCGCAGCCCACGAGAAGTTGGGAGCCCGGTCAGAAGCAGAAGCCGAAGTCCAAACCAGGAGGAGTACAAGAGGGAAGTAAATGGAGAAAGGTCTCCCAGTCAATGATATCTGTGCTGGCATCTTTTGTATTGTTTGGTATATTTGATGGAGGCTGGTGTTGAAACAAAACTTTGTCCGTATAATTTTGTGGCTTTTAGAGTCCAACTGGTAATGTCGTAGTGGGACATGGGAGTTAATGCTGCTGAGATATTCTTTATTAAGGCCCTATGTTAACCAGTAATCTTGTACTGAAGTTGAGGAACTGTTTTGTGGACTGTTAGTTGGTGAACCCCCCCCTTTTTTTTTTTATCGTACTTGTGAAATTATGCAGGTAATATTCGCATCCTGTGGATGAATGATGCAGGGGGGGGGGGGGGGGGGGTGCGAAAGACTGCGGTGGGGTCTTTATAGCATTAATTCTCGTCTTGTTCAAATGTTTATTCTCTCAGTTTAGATCCGATGAAGATTATTTAAAATATGCGAATTAAGATTTTCACATGGCAGTCAAGATCTGATGTGTTGAAAATATGCAATATCATTATCATAGAAGATATTTTTTTAATCTATGGCGTACCCGTATATGTTCATAATTTGTTTAGGCTTGACTATAATGTATGCAATATCATGTTCTGTCCTTAAAACAGGTGTTCACTCAAAAAATAAGTGTAATATTTCTTTTTTATTTGAAATATGTGTTTAAAATTTTTATTCTTTTATATTTTTAAAGTAATGTTGTTTAAAATTTATGATCCAATTAAATGTTGACATGTGTCTTCTAATTAATTTTTAATTTTTTTTAAAATTAAGTACAAAATATTCTAAAAAATTAAAACTTTTAAAAATCTAAATAGAGTAAAATTCTAAATATTACATACCCAAAAATTTAAAATCAAGGCTATTGTCATTGTTGATATCTTTTTTTTTGGATTTTAACGTTGTTTAAGGTCATAGTTTATTTTTCTTAACTACTCATCGCCAGTAGGTGAAAGATGTATCAATCAGACCTTGAACGGCTGAAATATTTTGCGTTCATTTTTCTTCATTCGATAGACGTTTACCGTCGATTATTGAGATGGGTGGTTGAAAAAAATAAGAGATGACCTTCGACAATAACGTTGGAGGAGGTTCGACGAAGTTATCAAAGATACGATGACATCAATTTTGAAATTTTGAGGTTTGAGCTTTAAGAATTTATATCTGTTTTGTATTTTTTTTTGAAAATTTTGGATATTTTCTAATTTATTTTTTAGTTTGCTTTTAAAAAAAATACTAGTATGTGCCAAGTTATAATTGGGTGACAAATTTTTGACACATTCATTTTAAAATAGTCAAATAAAACATTAGACACATATTTCAGTTAAAAATCACTTTAAACATATATTGTAAAAGAAACAAAGTTTGGACATATTCTTTTTATAAAGTTTAGACACCCATTTTATAGTTAAGCCATTTATTCATTTATGTTTCATGATTTAATTCTTACGTTGATAAATTATCAGATATAGTATATTTTGCAAGTTTTTAATCTAATTTTTTCTTTGCACAATTTCTAGCGTCGCAACCTTCTTCTTTCTTTTATTTCCTTAGTCGGTGGTTCGTAATCAATCTTCTATTAATTTACGACCACTGGGTTTATTATTATTTTTTATTTTTTTCTTCAAATTTTTAATAAAAATTTCTGCCTTTGTGGCACACATTTTTAAATTTTGTTTCATCTGTCGTTTTGGCATGATTTCAGCACACTTTAGCGGTTGTTTAGTGTTCGTACAGAGATCTTCACGGCGCTAGATTTTTATTATGATTCTTTTGGTGTTCATAGAAACATAGATCCCCACTCGGTTGATGGTTGTTTGCTGATGTAATCAGTTTTGGGTTACGGAGCGATCTGCATGATAGTTTGGTTTGCTCGTCACTTCTTTTTCGCCCCGTAATGCGTCTTGTTTGAATAGAGACAAGGAGATTCAAGAAGGCTTATATATTTTGACTGTATGCTATATATGAAAGTATTTACTTTTCTTTGTACTTTTGTGTTTCTTATAAAAATTTAATAGACTAGTCCTCATTATTTTCTCTTCTGAATGAGTTATATTTATGACATTTTTTTATAATTTTTTTAATAAAATTTAGTTATTGTGAAAAAAAATCTTTTTCACGTCTAGGAACAAATTCATGTTTTTATATACGTTTTATGTCAGATTTAATTGATGTTTAACAATAGGACTTGATTGAAACCAAATTAATTTGGAATTAAAATTAAACACGATACTGTTTACTGCAATAGACCCATGCAGTCTCGGCCACCGTGGCATTTTCCAGATATTTTTATACTATACCTTGATAAAGTATGCCAGGTTGGGTTAAGATCTGTTATAATAATAATAATAATACAGGTGTGTAAGATTCATATTAATTTGGTAAGTTATATTCATAAGGGTTATTATACTGTGTACTGGCGGGCGGTGAATTTTTTTTTATGTTATCCGTTGTCCTAGTTTTAGAGTTTAGGAATTCAAATTAGAGATATAGGTTTATGTGCTTAGATTTTAGGGATTGTAGTTAGAATTTAAAGTTTATATTATCCTAAAACTTAAACCCTAACCTTTAAACCTTAAATTATAACCACTGGGGGAGGATCTACGAGTACTCAACTCGTGCTCGTTAAAAAATTTCGTTGCTTGACTCAACTCATTGCTCGTTAAGCTCGATAAAATTTTGCTCGACTCATGCTCGCTAAAAAAATCTCTTTGCTCGACTCAACTCGTTGCTCGTTAAGCTCGCTAAAATTTTTACCATGTATTTTTTTAAATATAGGTAAAATCTAGTGATACTATTAGAGCTTAATATAAACATAGAAATTCAGAAGAAGAAAAAAAAGTGAGGTATGAGGAAAAAATAAGCGAACATGTCATGACTGAGTTAGAGATGAAGTTGATATTCGAGTGTAAGATTCTTTTTAATTTCTCAACAATCTTCGATGAACAACAAAGGAGGGAATACTTTAAGTATTTCGAGGTTTTAACTTTCAATCGTATTTTTACATGGAAAGTAGAAACTGAAGACTTTTCTCTTTTTTCTACTTTTATACATAAAGTAATAATAATTGAAAATTGAAAGAATAAAAAAGGAAAAGACTATAATTTAATTTCTTATTAATACAATATATTTTTTTTTTAATTCTAAGTGAAAATTTGAAACTTTTATAGAGTTTTCACATAGTATTTAAACCTCTTGAAACATAATATTTTAAGGTAGCCACCAAAAAATCATAAAAGACTTCATAAAAAAATAACGAGTTGCTCACAAACTTATCGAGTCGAGTTGAGCATTGCTCGATTTGACTCGCTAAGATCTCGAGTCGAGCTCGATTTCAAGACGAGTCAACTCGAGTTGAGCGTTAACCGAGTCAAGCTCGAGTTGTTTGCGAGCTGCTCAACTCAATAAACAGCCCTAGTCGGATCCAGAAATTTGATCTTGGTAGTTCACCAACCAGTGTAATAATCTAAAATCATTTTATATTGGTGTACTAATGTATTAATAAGGAATAATTGTTGTGCAAGGAAATATGGTTTATAGATAGAGACATATTAACATTAAAAAATAAATTTATATCGTGTAAATATGTTTGAGAAATAAGAATTATCTTGCATCGATGCAATTGTGTTTTATAGAAAAACTTGCTGCAGTAAAATTAAGTATTGATAGTGACAACTGTTGTGCAAGCAAGCATAAGTTTTATATTTCAAAATTGATATGGAGTTCTAGGATTTTTCAAAACGATTACGAAATCAAAATCGCTTTAAGTATTAAATACTCGAATCGATTACAACTTATAAAAAAAGCGAAAAGGAATTTAGGTTTTAAAAATGGTTTGAACCATAAGTGCTTTTCGAAATGAAGATGATTACAAGATTAGAAAAAAAATGTTCTTGGAGGTAAACACGTTTATTTGAGAACTAAAAAATATTTTACTAGTTTTTAATTTTATTTAAATTAAACTGTAATTATTTTAAAATTTTCAAATCAAAATTTTAGTTAAATTATTTGACATGAATGTTATTGTATTTAACCAATATTTTTTTAATGAGATTAACAAATATACTTAAAATAGTTATAAAATAATAATTTGAATACTTGTTTTGACCAAAAATAGTTTATGAGCTCAAAGTAAAAAATAAAATAATTTAAGGGTTGATTTTTTATTTAAACAAAAAAAAATACTTAATATGTTAAGATAAACTACACTGGTAGTCACCAAACTTTTATGGCGTCTTCACTTTGGTCACTAAAATCTAAAAGCTCGTTACAATTGTAAACTTTTAATTCGATTTCACTACAACCATTGTTGTTAAAAGATGCTGATGTGACACGTTAAAGTCATTTTTTTCAAAAAGAACCCCAATATTTCAAAATCTCCACCAAGGCCAAAATTCTGATAAATTGAGACTTCGCCGATCAATCCCAATGGTGGGAAGGATTCGTTTGGCCAAATTGTTAATATAATTTGATTTCAAACTGACCTGACAGTTAATAATGACATATCAAAAAGTTAAGTTTTAAGTTAAATTAAAATTTTTAATGTATTATTAACATGATTATCCAATGTATTATTTGATAAAAATAATTAAAGTTTAAAATAAAGAAATAAAATTTAATGACTGAATTTTAATTTAAACAAAAAAGAGGATAAACTACATTTGCGATCACCAACCTATTTCTCTTTTCATATTTTGGTCATCAAACTATTATTTTTTGACAAAATCATCACTAGCATTACGTTTTTTCAGTTTTGGTCACCCATCGTTAAAAAATTAACGAAAAAATTTATAATTAAGTGACAAAATATAGAAAAGAAATAATAGATTGGTGATCAAAACAAGAAAAACGTAACATTAGTGACTAAAATAGAAAAAAATAATTTTAGTGAGATTTTACCAAAAATAATAGTTCGATGACCAAAATAGAAAAAGTACAATAGGTTGATGACCATAAATGTAATTTATCAAAAAAATTAATGGTAGGTCACCGAACCTACCATGCACTATGGTAGGTCACCCGTCAGTGCACGAGATATTTTCCTTATTCATAACTTGATTTATATTTAATACACATGCAATGGAAACAAAAAATTTCCACAAGTGCCTTAGTTTTAGGGGTTAGGGTTAGAATTTAGGGTTTAGATGGTAGGGGTTTATAATTTAAGGATTGTGGTTGAAATTTGGGATTTAAGGTTAGATGTTAGAGTTTAGGATAATATGGTTAGCGGAGTGTTCAAATCCGGGTACCCGAGTATACCCTAGTATCTGGGTTTTTTGGTAGTATTTCGGCCAGGCAGGGACGAGTACTTGGAAGTTGCGGGTACCCTCAAAATCGGGTAATTGGGTACCCAAATATAAAAATATGTATTTTTTAAATATAAAAAATATATTATTATTTTAATATAAAATATATGAATATAAAAAAAATTTAAGCCATTTTATTATTTTTATATAAAAATATGTATTTATTAACTATAAAAATTCTAATTTTAAATACATCCGGGTAGCCAAGTACCCGAAAATTTAGAATTTTGTGACCGGGGCCTGTCTGAGTGTTGAAATTTATTTATAATATTACTCCGATTTTTTTTGATCGGGTTGGCGGATCAACGGTCTGGATCATCCGTGTCGGATATTTTTGAACACCCATATGGTTAGAGATTTAGGTTTCAACCTATAAACTTCAAATTCTTACTCCAAACCCTAAATTTTAACCACAACTCATCAATTTCAAACCCCTAACATCTAAACCCTAAAATTTAACCTTAAACCCTAAAACTAAGACGCTTGTAAATTTTTTTTTGCTTCCACTACATGTGTATGGAATATCTATCCTTCATAAATAGCGATGAATGATGATTAAGTTTTTATTAGATGATGATGAGTGAAGAATAATTGATGAGGATTTGATTTCCTTTTAACTTCGACATAAAAGTATATCATATGTTCTTACTATATATTTTAAAAATAAATAGTAAATAATTGATGAGGACTTGATTTCCTTTTTACTTTATGTTGCGAGCACAACAATCAAATTTGGGCCAGCTGGGAGAGTGGGGCTAGGGGACATTCCACCTGTGTTGGCAGAGGATAATCAGTCTATGGAGGATCAGCTCATGCGCAAGAGTACGAGGACAGGAAAAAGACTACATTAACCGATTTTGTCTTATCCTAATTAGCTAGGAACACTACTATTTACTGCAATGTGTAGTTGTTTTCTATTATTCATGAATGAAATTACTTGAACTTTCTTCATTCTCTTTGAGTTCTTCGTCTCTCTTTCTCCCATTTCTCTATTATGTAAAGGAGATCCAGGTTCATAACATTTTGGTTCTTTCATTGAGAGATTTGAGATGATAGTTACCCACGCAGATTCAATCCGGGCGTTGCAAGATACCATCACTAGGTAAGAACAGACTTTGCTTTCTCTTCAGAGGAGTGTCCAGGAGACCAAATAGGCCTTAGAAGATTAGAGGCAGACCATAGTGTCGCAACCGCTTTTTTTTTTTTTTTTTTTGGAGGAATGAAGCTTCAACATTTTAGAAAAAACTTTTAAAATCAACGGAGTCGTCACTATTTTCTTTGAAAAAAAAAGTGTGATTGGACCACTTTTAAAAACATGGTTATTTTAATAAAATATTTTGTTTTAATAAAACAACGGTTTTGGTCTGCAAAAATCAGAAAACAGGTTCGGGAGTCGGTTATGCGTGGGGAAGGGTTAGCACCCCACGACGCTCAAAATTGGTACCTAATTGGTTTTAAAATCGTTTTCAAAATTGGAATTTGCAAGTTCAAAAATGTTCGACTTTACTTGTTCGTTTAATGAATATTAGTCTACTTTAACGACCTTATTGCTCGAGATATGAACTTTAATCACCGCTAACATTTCTGACGCTAACCCGTCATTCCCGTTTGATAAGACATCGCATTGATTAGGTTTTCACTTTTCAAACAACAAAGAAATTTATGTGTGTTGAGTATTTTATTTAATTCTAAGTTCGATTATTTAAAAGCCTTAAAAACGTCTAAATCTTTTATTCCTAATTTAAGATTTAAGTATGCTTAAGTGTATATTTTTTTGTGAAGAACATTTTTCAACAAACAAGTCTCTATCTAAGCTTTAGTCCATAATCATAAATTTTAAACCTATTTCTAAAATAAGCAAGCAATCTTTTATTTTTTGAGTTTAACCCTTTTAAAAATTCTTATTTCTTTTTTTCTTTTTATTTCCTAAACTAAGACTTTTTTTTATTTTACATTTTTACCTTTTTTTTCTCTTTTTAATGTTTTTTTACCATTTATGTTTCTTTTTTAAATTTTTTCTCTCTTTTTAAACTCATTTTAATTTTTAATTTTTTTCTTTTAAAACAATCCCTTTTCAAAAAAAAACTTTAATTTTCCCTAAATGAACTTCTTTTTAAGTTTTTTTCATTTTCAAAATTTATTTAAATCCTAGACTTTAAACTTTTATAAAAAAACCTTTTTATTTTTTTTTGAAAAAAAACTTATTCCCTTTTTCTTTTTTTTCTTAAGAAAACATCTTTGTTATTTTTTCTCTAAAATCATTTTTGCCCACCTATTATTAAAAACTATATTTCACAAAAATCTTTTTTTATTAACTAAAATCAAGCCCTTTATTATCTAACACCTCACATTATTATTTCTTCTAATTATATTCCTAATTTCAAGTTTTTCAAATTAAACACATTTATTCATTTTTATTTCTTGCATTTAAAATTTAAACACATTTGAAATTATTTTCTATATTCCTAAAGATCAAAATCACCCTAACATCATTTTAAAAACATGCAAGAATATTGATTCTTCTTATGAGCCTAGCAAGTACCTTTGGGACTCATTCCTTTTGTCTTCGTAAGGATATTGATTCTTTGAGAAGACATCGGTGGTGAGTCCTCCTGTGTTGAGCTCGATTCGTTTGAAGCTTGTAATGGGTGAGAATCGAGGGCCTTGCTACCCTCAGTAGGGGACAACAAAGACAACTCGGGTACCCTTTTAGAACCGAACCAAGTTTGAGAATCTAGAGCCTACCCCCAATAGAGCCATGCGAAAAGCCTAGGGTATTGAGTCTGGTCAAAATCACTCCGCAAAAATAATCCGTGGATACATGTCTCAGAGTGTTGGAATGCCTGCCCAGAATTATTCGTACAATGAATTTTTTTGGGACCTTTTTGGTTTTATTTCTGTGTGTGTTTTGTTTTGTTTTATTTATTTGTTACATACATCCCATATTTAGAGGGGATCGATTCTAAAGCATGTTGCTCAATTAGAAAAGTTTTTGCCATAGATGGAAGGTACCTAAAAGAAGAAGACAATGTGGATGTACGTCACCAATCCGAGGCCCACCAGCAAGCAATGAGAATTTGACGAGTAATCATGAAAAGGAAACATCAAAGTATGCTCACATCAGCGCCAAACAGAATACCATAAGTTGCAAGTGATATGACTTCAACGGTCCAACCAAGCAGAATTTGAAGATGATCATTGGTCTACTTGACTTAGAGGCAACGTCAAAAGGACCCAGGAGCGAGATGAGTTCAATAGAAGCATCACATCCTAAATTGAAGACGTAGCTAAGCATGTGGCGTCAAGAAGCTACATTTCTTCGTCCCACGTCAGACCGATAGGGAAGGTAGGACCAAGGTTTGAAAGATTGATCAACGAAATGAGTGCTCAGAAAAAGACGTATTCGTAGGACCTTCGTCATCCAATGTAATCTACTTCTAGAGCAACACCTTAATAGAATTGATGACCCTTCGCTTGCATTCATGCTTTTGCATACATACATTTGCATACATACATTTGCTTCTATGCATTTGTTTTTTGTTTGTTTTCATTAAATAATGTTTCGATCATTGCATTCACATATGTATAATAAAAAGATTAATTTTGGAAAATTCCATTTAAGTAGTAAAGATCCCGCACAAACACTATACTCGAGCTATGAGTACAGAAGACAGATTGACAACTATAGAAGCAAACCACAAGAGTATCCAAGATTAGCTCGAGAAATTAGAAAAGAACTTGAAGGAAGAAATTGTGCAAGCACAGAAGAACACTGCCAGCCAGATAGTTGTTATGTTAGGTTTCAGAGACCCAAACGGAGGAAAGACGATTGTTGATATTTCGTCGCAGCGGTCCGGAATGACGAGTAAGATATTTCCACCAAATGAAAGGTTCTAGATCCACACAACAGGAAGCTCGACCCATATTCTAGCAGAACGTGGGGTAAATTATAAGGAGAACAAAAACATTGAGGTTCTCCATAAGGCAGCTGGCAGGGCCAAAATGAATAAGAGGTGGGAAGGTCGCTGCGATAAGCTCGAAGAAATCATCAGAGCCCCACAAGGAGGAAATGTCTATGATGGTGTAGATGCAAGGGATCTAAGTCTGGTGTCTGACCTAGTGGTTCCTCTAAAATTCAAAACTCCCGACTTTGAGAAGTATGACGAGACCACTTTCCCTTCGGCGCATTTGACCATGTACTGCCGGAAAATGTCACCACATTTACAAAATGAGAAGTTGCTGATCCATTGTTTCCAAGACAGTCTATCTGGGTCTACTATATGATGGTATACCCAATTAAGCCGGGTCAACATACGAACTTGGAGAGATTTTCCGAAAGCTTTCCTCAAACAATACGAGTATGTGACAGATATGGCCCCAAGCAGGATCGCACTACAGAATATGGAACAAAAGCTCAATGAGAGCTTCCGCCAGTATGCCCAGAGATGGCGAGATCTGGCATCCCAGGTTCAACCTCCACTGTTGGAAAATGAGGTTACTCCAATGTTTGTGGAGACTCTAAATGGTCCATTCTATGACTATATGTTAAATCATGCCATCGAAGGTTTCACAGACATGGTCATGAATGGAGAGTTGATATTGGCAGGCATCAGAAGTGGAAGACTCGAGAGAGAAGAATATGATGAACACATTTAGAAATTCGTCATGAAGCAGATGGAAGCAAGATTAGTCGGAATTCATCCTTGTCTCTCTAGAATAATGCAAAATCTTCCTAATTGGGATCATACCTAGAATCAACTCTTTTGCTTTTGCCCGCGGGCATTAGGGATCTTTTGTAAGGGCTTCTATGTCAATTTACTTGTTTAAAAATGCATTTTCATTCTTCTCTCAAGTGGCAAACATTTCTTATTTTCATTTCTTTTCATCCATTTCTCTTCAAACATATGTCTTTCAGGCATAGCCCTATTATTGATTGTATGAATGAATTTTGAATCTAATCCCAAGATAGAGGGGCAATAAAGAGTGTTCAATATTAATGGGGAGATTCCATTTTGAGTGATTTTTTCATCTCAAACATTGCTATTAAGGGTCTTCGAATAAAGTGATAACTCTAAAACGTCTACCAACCGAAGGCTACTTCTTTTTTACGGTATTTGTGTGTGAAATGACATTTGACATTCCTTCATTTCCCTTCACAAATAAGAAAGTGAAAAAAATCCATTTGTTGTCCCCCTTTGAGCCTGGTACTTTTTTTCTTGTGTTTGAACACTAGGGGGCAAAGAGGATGAAGAGTTGTGTGCAAGTAAAGGAAATACGTCAAATCAAGCAAATGTCTTAAATTCGGAATGAAAAGGACACCAAAAGAAAAATAAAGAAAAAATAAAAAGAAAGAAAGGAAGAAGAAAGAAAGAAAGAAAGAAAGAAAGAAAGAAAAAAAAGAGAAAAAGAAAGAGAAAGAGAAAGAAAAAGAAAAAGAAAAAGAAAGAAAAAAGAAAAGGAAGAAGAAAAAGAGAAAAGAAGAAATGAAAGCTGGAATGCAGAGAGAAGTTTGAAATCATCCAACTGAGATATGTGCCAAAAAAGGAAATGAACTTTAGGGTGAAAACCCAAAATGGGCAGTCTAGAGTGATCCAGAGAAGAAAAAGAATGAAGATTTCATCAGGAAAAGTTGATCCTTGGTTTAATTGCCCTTAAAATATGTATTTGAGCCTATATATCCTTTTCTTGACAACCCGGGCCTAGCCTACATTACAAGCCTTAAAAGAACATTTGGATCACACATGAATATTTGAGAAAATAAGTTTGTCTTCAGAATACATTCCGCCTAATTGAATTAACCTTTCTTCAGGGACCTCAAAACTTTAAATGTTTGATTGAGATTAGAAAAATGGGAAATTTTAAATTTGGGAAATGTGTGAGTAAAAGAGAGCCACAAAAAAGTGGGGCACTATTCGGTTGATGAATTCATGGATCATTCATGATATGAATTTTGGGGCATCTGACTTTGCCCTATTACTGTGTTTGGCATGACTTTTTTCCCTTTCTCTCCCTCTCTTAATTTATATTTCTTGCCTTTTCTTGCATCCTACTAGTAGGCTGACATAGATTCATGAAAAGCAAAAGATTTCTTGGTATTAATCCAACCGTAAAAAATCATGAATGAGTGTTTACATCGCTTTAGGAAATAATGAAGTGACTGATAATTGAACCTTAGTTTGAACGGGGGCATCATCTTGCATGAAAGGGTAAAAAGAGAAAAAAAAGAAGCACATGCATTGAAGAGTTTTAAGTGGGTTGCGTTGTCAAGAAAGATCCACATATAAGATGTAAAAGCACAAAAACATGAAAAAGAGATAGAATTGCACTTGATAAGCAAACGATACCATCAGATTGGGGCAGTCTACGTTAGCCAATGATTTAAGGCCCTTAGTGTTAATAGGCGTAAGGGGATGGGATTAAAGCTCCAACATCATTCGAAAATATTCAAGGTAGAAATAAGCTTTGCTGCAAGGATTTATATGCAAGCACTTCAAGGTGCCCTGTAGGGGCAAGAATTTGAAAACTCACAAAAAACATTGAAGGTGCTTAATGTTTAATAAGGGGCATATGAAGACTTGAAGCTTTCAAGACCACATAAGAAAGCCTTTCACTCAATATTGATGTAACAACTACAATGATAGTAGGTCTTGAGACATTTACCTACAAAGATCAGATGTTTTCGATGAAGTAAAAAGGCACAAAGAATGAGAATGGCGAAACAGAGACAATTGAAGAAGTCTGTCCTTCCAACCTGGAGTATAAGCTTACTGGATTAAGTGAGAAAATTTTCAAAGATCAGATGTTTTCCATGAGTCGAAGAAATACAGTGAAAAGCACAACTGATTATCTGGACTGAGTGGGTAAACTTGTAGATTCAAAGGAAAAATTAATTCCAAGGAAAAGAATCTAAAAAGCAAAAGAAATGAGATATGCGTTCATGTTTTAGACACCCTTAAGAACATGGATGAAGCAAAAGAACCTACCTATTCGTTCGGGCGTTTGAAGAATGGAATCTGCCTATCTATTCAAGCATTATGAGAATAGAACCCGCTTATTCATCCAAGCATAAAGAGGATAAAGTTTTTCAGAAGATTCACCTATCCATTCGGGCGTAAGGAGAATGGAGTTTGCTTAGTCTTCCAAGCATAAGGAGGATGAAATTTTTCAGAAGATTCACCTATCCGTTCAGGCGTAAAGAGAATGAAGTTCGCCTATTCATCCAAGCATAAGGAGGATGAAATCTTGTGATTCCTATTTTCTTATTCATCAAAGTATGAGAAGGATGAAATCATTTGGAGTTTGCTTATTCATCCAAGTATAAGGAGGATGAAACCTTTTTTGGAGTTTGCTTATTCATTCGAGCATAAGAAGGATGAAATCTTTTATCCGTCTGAGCATGAGGAGGATGAAACCTTTTTTTAACCTACTTATCTATCCGAGCATGAGGAGGATTGAACCTTTTTTTCAGAACCCTCATATCCGTTCAGGCGTTTGGAAAATGGAGTCTGCTCATATATTCAGGCATTTGGAGAATATAACCATGCTCATATATTTGAGCACTTGGAGAATAGAACCATTCTCATCTATTCGGGCATTTGGAGAATAGAACCCGCCTATCCGTTCGGGCATAAAGAGAATGGAATCTAGCTCATCTATTCGGGCACTTGGAGAATAGAACCAACTCATCTAGTCGAGCATTTAGAGAATAGAGCTTGCCTATCCGTTCGGGCATCAGGAGAATAGAGCCAATCAGCAAATCGATGAAAATCAATGTCTTTTGGTCTTTGCTTCATCCATGTTTCACAGAGATGAGCAAAGAGGGGCAACTGTTGTCATTGGATTTTTACCCCATTTTTTTTACTTATTATTATTATTATTACTATTATTATTATTTTAAGTTAAATTCTGAAAATAAAATGCAAAAAATAAGTCTATAAGCCTACTTAATTTAAATATATAATACACTAAAAATCTACCCCAAAATATAATAAGAGAAACTATTTTGTTTTTGGCCCAAACTAACCCACTAATTTTGTTTTTGTGCAGGTTTTTTCATGACCGTTGGATCTAGGGTAGAATAAAGTAAGGGTTTGGATCAAATCAAAGGGGGGGGGGGGGGGGGGGGGTGAAAGGGAGAGTGGGGAGGAACCTGCGCGCGAGATCATCTCCCCCCAAATCCCTGCTCGAGAATGCCACGGCCGGCTGCCGACTATGGACACGTCATCTCTGGGTCACGACGGTCGACAAGGCTGGTTCCGTTCGACTTGTCTCGGTCGGCCGAACCCGATGCCACAAACCCCGTCCCTTGCTGTCGCCAGTAGCTCATCCAATTGGAAGAAAAGGGTTCGAACCCAAATTTAATTTAGGATGAATTTCGTCTTCAAATCCGAGCCAAATTGGATGATTTTTTGGGTTTTTTTTATCGAGGATCAAGCCCTTTGTCAGATTATGGCTTCAATTTTAGGATTGAATCCCGAATTTAGCTTGAATTGCAAGCCCTAGTTCTAGAATAAATACTCTTTTCCCCCATTGTGTTAATCATCAATGAGAAGAAGGAAAAAACACCTAGAAAAATCATCCGAAAATTTCTTTAATAATTCCCTGAGTTTGCTGGAAATTTTTTGAAGTGTGTTCAAGCTTTGGGATAGCTTTGAGTCAATTTTTGGTGACGATCGGAGATGGTTCGGGTGGAGATTACTCACAAATTCATCACTTCCGGTAAATTTCTTTCTTTGCTTTGCTTTGTTTGCTAGTTTTTTTGTTTACTTTTTCTTGGTTGAATTTATGTGTTTGTTCATGTTTTTAGGTTGCGTTTTGGAATTGGGAGATTGGATTTAGTGTTCGGTAAAAGTTAATTTTGTAGTTTATTATTTTGATTTAGTTTAATCTTTCATGTTCTTATAAAATGCAAAAATCATGTTTTTGGAGGTTTTAATGCATTTACATCTTTAAAAATTAAAATTTGAAGTTGGAAATTAAGTTTTTTTTTTAATAAAAAGTTTGGAATTAACTCTTTATTAAAAATTTAAAAAATAAATGAATAAAGGTGGTTGAAAGTAAAAAAATTTTAAAAAATAAAAGGCTAAAGCTTTGATTTCTAAAACAAAAGCTTTTTAATCCCTTAGAAAATTAGAAAATAATTTTTTTTTAAAAGATAAAGTAAAGAAATAAATGCGTAGAAAGTAAAAGAAAAATTTTAAATTAAAAAACAATTTAAAAGAAAATAAACAAAGAAAATATTTCTACTAAAAGTGTTTTTTATTAAAATAAAAGGAAAACACCAAAAGTTTAATATGAGAAATTTTAAGAAGTAAGAAGGGTTTTAAAACTTTTTAAAGGAGGTTTAAAATAATAAAAAGATTGAAAATAAAACATAAAATAAGATTTAAAAAAATACCTTTCAAAAAACAGAAAACCATGAAACATAAAAAGGGAAAAACTTTTCAAATAATAAAAAGCTTTAAAATTTAAAAAATGTTTTAAACATAAAATATTTTAAAGTACCTTCTTGAAATAGAAATAAAAGCGCTAAAAGTGAATGAAATTTAAATGTAAAAAATATTAAATAAGAAAGATTTAGATTTCAAGACTTAAAACAAGAAAATGAATAAAAGAATAAAAATCCCTATCAAGAAAAGTATAAAAAAATCCAAAAAAATTTCAAGTTTGCTTTGCTCGTCTTGTTTGCCTTTTAGAAATATGTTTAACTTTATGACTAGGATCTTCAAGCTTAGATTAGAGACTTGTTTGTGGAAAAATTTTCTTCACAAAGAATAAAACACACTTAATAAAATCAAACCCCCAATTAAGAATAAAAACTTAGATTCTTTTAGAATAAATTTTAATTTAGAACAAATAAAAAATGTTCAACACATCAAATTTACATGTTGTTTGAAAAGTGAAATTAAATTAATGCGGTGTCTTATCAAACAAGAAAGACGGGTTAGCGCCAGAAGTGTTGGCAGAGATTTAAGTTCATTTCCTGGGCGATAAATGCCGTTAAAATAGATTGATATTCATTAAACGGACAAATAAAATCGAATCTCTGTGAACTTGCAAATTTCAGTTTTAAAAACGTTTTTGAAATCAATTAGGTACCAATTTTTTGGCGCCATGGGTGTGCTAACCCTTCCCCACGCGTAACCAACCTCCGAACATGTTTTATGGTTTTCACATACCAAAACCGTTGTTTTAATGAAATAAAACGTTTTATTAAAATAACCCCGCTTTAAAGTGATTCAATCACATTTTTTCAAAAGATTGGTGGTAACTCCGTTGATTTTAAAAGTTTTCCAAAAAGTCGAAGCTCGAAAAGGGTTGTGACACACACGAAGGGCATTATGAGTTCTGAGTCATGCCGTTTGGCCTGACCAACGCCCCCTCGACTTTCCAAGCCACCATGAATGGCATCTTTCGATCCTTCTTGCGGAAATTTGTGTTGATCTTCCTCGACGATATTTTGATTTACAATAGGGAATGGGTGGAGCATTATGGTCATGTGAAACAAGTTCTACAAGTATTACGGAAGAATGGGTTTGTGGCTAAATGATCTAAATGCACATTTGGGCAAGATCGCGTGGAATACTTGGGGCATGTGGTCTCTCGAGAGGGGTTGACAGTGGATTCCGAGAAGGTCGAATCAATTAAAACTTGGCCAACTCCAAAGAATGTCAAAAGTGTGAGGGGATTCCTAGGAATCGCGGGCTACTATCGAAGGTTCATCCAAGGGTTTGAAACTTTGGCTGCGCCCTTATCAGGACTATTGAAAAAGGGGGAAGAGTTCGATTGGAACTCGAAGGCACAAGAATCCTTTGAGCAGCTTAAATAGCGGCTGTGCACTGTTCCAGTATTAATTCTGTCCCAATTTTATAAAACTTTCGTGGTAGAAACTGATGCCTCTAGAGTGGGAATCAGAACACTATTGGTACAAGACAACAAACTGATTGCCTATTTTGGCCAGAAGCTCAGCCCACAGATGCAAAGAGCCTCCACTTACAACCACGAAATGTAACACCCGTGTCTTGGGTCTAGGAGTTAGCCGGATTGTTGTTCGAGTCAAATAAAATCTAATTAAAATAAACCAACTTTGAATAATGACCTATTTGAATCTTAATATAGAGGGAGAGACCAAAGTTGTGATTTACCCAATTTTTAAATAAAGCAAGACAACTTTTATGGAAAAGTTGTCATCTTCCTCCTCATTTCCCCTTTCCCAATTTCAAAACCTCTTCCCCATTTTTAACTCTCCTAAAACCCTAGTTACTATTCCATTGACTTTGCTAATCGATTTCAACATCAAATTAAGAGGTAAATGTATTTTCTTAACCTCCTCTATATCCTCTACTTATCTATTGTCTTAGATTTCAAAAATATTGAGTTTTGGGAATTAGGGTTCATATGGAAATTTGGGTTTTTGATGGGGTTTTTCAATTTGTTTTGAGAAATTGTTTTGGGGTTATGTTTAATCATAATGAAATATACAACATATATTAATTTGGTTGATTTTGGATGAAATTTCGTAGTGGGTCCTTAGGGCAAATTTTAAAGTATGAAAAATTGGGTTTCTAAGAGGTTTAGTGTTGGAATTGAAAGGGCTGATGGTCTACCTATGTTAGGAGGGTGATTTGGGATGTTTTGGAAGTCATTTGGGTGCTTGGGAATGGGTATTTCAGCCAAAGGTTGTTGGAGTCCGAAAATTGGGTTTTTGAGATGTTATGTGGTTTGGGAATTTGAGGAAATTAGGTTGTGATTTGCAAGTAGTTTGATGGTTGAATTAGCATTGGATTGAGAAGTAATGTATGTGTTTTGTGTGACTAGAAGCAAGAGGAAACGTGGAAGAGGCTTTGGGATCGAATCCGGGAAGTTGAAGGTGATTGCTTGCTTGGTCTTGGAGCTTGGAAGCTTAGGTGAGTGGTTGTTTGCTTTTAAAGGTCTTAAAATAGTTGGTTCGAGTATATGGACTAGGTTGGGCTTGGTAGACCCACCTAGAGTTAGGATTAGGGTGGTACCCTAATCCTAAACTTGATCTAGAGCCTTTGGATGAACTCTTCTATGTGATTGTGTATGTCTCGTATGATATGTGGTATGAATGGTTATGTATATTGTATTATACATGTGGAATGAGATATGAATTGTGATGATTGAGACATGCATGATGATGGTTGTTGGTGAGTACGTGCTAAGCACGGAATCAGTTGAAAAGAGTAATGAGAATTGAGTAAATGTTGGCACTAGTATACTTGAATACAAATGATCGATCATTAGGATGTTAGTGTGTACACATGAGTCAAAAGTCGCGCGTGGCCTTGGTGGCGTTGAGTCACCAAGGAGGAGTACAGGTTCGCCCGGAAATTGTATTTAAATGTAGTCGGTGATGAGTGGAATCCCATCGACGGGGCGTGAGGATGAGTGGGATCCCCTCCGCGAGACCGGTGATGAGTGAAATCCCACCGTGAGGTAATGTGGTTGTTGGATGTGAATTCCAACGTGTCTATCCGCGTATTCGGGTCTTAACTAGGTGCCAATGTTGATTGATATATGTATCAATGTGTTGTGACATATGAGCCATGGATTGAATGTTAAATGTGATTACATGTATGGTAGAGTTGGGCTTATGATCATGGCATTTATATTGTATATTGCTCATGCATCTTTACTTCATGGCTCTTGTGGACCCTTGGTGTGGTTGTGTTTTACCTTGGCTAGATCGTGCTCGGACCCTGCAATGTTGAGGTTTGTTTTTAGAGCTTACCCTCACTAAGCATCATTGCTTACGCTCTCTTTGTTCAACATTGCAGATCCTTAGTTCGTGGGTTGCTCGGGCAAGTGGAGGGTCTCCAAGTGTGGTTTTTGGCTTGAGTTCATCAAGTATGGATTTTTAATGTAGACATGTAATAGTTTGAGCAATGGGACATGTATGGTTTTGTTGGTTAGTTGTTGGTTGCTAGGAGCATGTTTAGACTCCTTAGTATCTTGTTTTTGTATGGTGAATGTTGCCATGTTGAATTGTAGCTCATGCCTAATTGCTTATTTTAAATGCTAGCTAAATGCCTTAGGGCCATCTTTAAGTTTGAATGAAGTTTGAATGAATGTATGTTGTGGGATGTTGCCTTAGTGTTAGACATGTCTAAATCTTGTTAAAACATGATAGTATGGTGGGTATGCCTTGAGTTTTATGTGTATAGTGTTTTGAGGGGTTTTAGAGGTGTTTTGGGGCACCCTTGTGCCTTAAAACAGCCCAGACGAGTCTGCAGACATGGGGCGTTTCGGAACGGTTCCCCCTGTTCCGGAACGGGTCCTTTGCAGATGGCCTGCCGTTTCAAAACGGATGAGGGTCGTTTCGGAACATTTTTGCTACTGGAATTTTGAGAAATTGGCGAGATGAAGGCATTCCGAAACGGGCCTTTGATGTTTCGAAACGGTCAAATCTCGTTGACCACGGGATATTGACCGTCAAGGCCATTCCGATACGGGTCACCCCTGTTTCGGAACGGTCACCTTATAGTTGACCTAGTCCCGTTGACTAGGTCAAGGCGTTTCAGAACACCCTAAGGGCGTTTCGAAACGGCCTGCTGTAAAACATTAAAATGAGCTGTTTAATGCTTGGTTGGTCGATGTATGTTGCAAATGTTTGTATTCCCGCTGCTGTGCCTTATGTAGGATTAATATATGCATATAGACAAGATAAAACAAAAAGAAAAGTTTAGGGTCGTTAACCGAGGGGAAATCTTAACGGGTTTCGCTTCGGTTTTCCCCGTGTGGCCTACTCGGACCGGTCATCCGACCAGACCGGGACGAGGGGGTTACACTTGTTGGTATCAGAGCCTAAGGTTACCGAGACCTTGGGCAGGTAAGTGAGGTAAGTTTAAGTTTTTTTTAATTGAATTGCACGGTGTTTGCTTGTTTTGCAAGAATGATCGCTTGTGTGACAAGTATGTGGATTGTTTTATTTTAAAGCATGTGTGTGTGGGTCCCATTGCTACTATTACATTGGAAAAATGATTTTTAAGTGAGGGAACGTACTTGAACACTTGGAAGCCTTGCCTTGCTAACCCAACTTGTATGTTTTGTTGTTGTGGTTGTAGTTGATATCTGGGAGAGTGATGTCTAGACCGAGAGGTAGACCGAGGTTGGTTCGTCAGGAACCACGGGTTGCGGCTCTTGTTGAGCCGGCAGTTGGTGTGGAGGCTCACCTAGAAGGGCCGGTGGCCGCGGGAGTTGGCGCTCCTCCACCACCTCCTCCACCTGGAGTTGGGGGCGAGGATGGAGCCGGAGGAGATGGACCTCAGGGTGGCCAAGGTGGCCAAGGTCCAGCTGGAATTGACATGACTCCGCTTGTGCAAGCAATAGCGGGAGCATTTCAGGCCGCAGTTGCGGGAGCTCAGGCTGCAGCTCAGCCCAGGTGTGACGATGCTAGTCTACCTTTGGAGAGGCTCCGTAGTTTAGGGGCCGAGGAGTTTAGGGGATCTACTCCGGAGAGGTCGGAGTTGTGGTTGGAGAAGACAGTTCGTATCTTGGCTCAGATGGGTTGTGCGGGCGCACGGAGATTGGGTTGTGTGATCTCGTTGCTTCAGGGTGATGCCTACACCTGGTGGGTCACCATTACTATCGGGGTTCCAGAGACAGAGATTGATTGGGAGTTCTTTGAGTCTGCTTTCCGAAAGAGGTACTTGGGACCGAGGTACCTAGATGAGAAGAAGAGAGAGTTCATGGCTCTCACTCAGGGAGATGCTTCTGTGATTGATTATGAGATTCGTTTCGTTCGTCTGAGTCAGTATGCTCCGGAGTTAGTACCTACTGAGAGGGCTCGATGTGATCGTTTCAGATACGAACTTCATGAGGAAGTTAAGAGGTATACCTTAGCTTCTGATTATTCGTACTTTGATGTCTTGGTTGCTAGAGCTAAGGACATTGAGCATAGCTTGGGGCTGGCCAAGCGTTCTGGGGGATCTAGTTCTGGTAAGAGGCACAACAGCTTTGATGGTAGAGATGCCAAGAGGCACAGAGGTGGCGGACATCAGTTTGACCATAGACGTGGTGGTGGCCACCATGGTAGGGGCCATCAGGGCCATAGAGGAGGAGGGCGGCTGCCCGAGTGTACCCGTTGTGGGAGACAGCATGCTAGTGAGTGTTGGGGTAACTTCCATGCTTGTTGGAACTGTGGTTCGAGGGACCACTTCAGGAGGGATTGTCCGCATCAGGCGGCTCAGGCACCGAACATTGCTCATGCTCCTGCGAGGGCTAATGATTTTTAGAGAGGCCGTGGGCGCGGTCGTGGCTACTTCCAGCCTAGGGCTGATGCACCTAGGGTAGATGCTCAGAGGAACCTTGCTCATGTTGTGGCTGTGCAGCCAGAGGCGGGAGGACCAGCGAGAGTCTATGCTCAGAGAGAGGCCGGGAACGACACCGATGTGATAGCAGGTAATTTTGAGTTACAATCTATGTATTTGCTTTCTTTGGTTGATTCGGGTTCTACGCATTCCTACATTTTGAGTGAGCATGCACAGAAGTTAGATATTCCTGTTGAGTTCTTAGATGTAGGTATGCATGTTACTAGTTCTTTTGGTGAGACAGTTGTGGTTAGACGTATGTATAGGAGGTGTCCGCTGAAGATTCAGGGTCATGTGTTCTCAGTTGATATGATGGAACTTCCTTTCTACGGCTTTGATATTATTTTGGGTATGGACTGGTTGGTTGAGCATCGGGCTAGTGTGGATTTTGAGACAAAGAGAATTTCCTTGAAGCTTTCTGATGACTACGAGGTAGTGGCAGTAGGCGAGAACATTAAGTTCTTGTCTAATGTGGTGTCAGCTCTAGAGGCTCATAGGTTGATGGACTCTGGATGTGGGGCCTATTTAGCCTATGTTATGAATCCGGACATGAGTGAAGCTAGACCGAAAGATATCAGGACAGTGTGTGACTTTCCAGATGTGTTTCCTGAAGAGTTGCCGGGTTTGCCTCCTGACGGAGATGTTGAGTTTGTGATTGAGACAGTTTCAGGGTCTAATCCAGTTCCGATAGCTCCGTATCGTATGGCTCCGAAAGAGTTGAAAGAATTGAAGAGTCAGTTGCAAGAATTATTAGACCGTGGTTTCATTAGGCCTAGTAGTTCTCCGTGGGGTGCTCCAGTGTTGTTTGTGAAAAAGAAAGATGGTAGCATGCGCATGTGTATTGACTATAGACAGTTGAATCTGTTGACTGTGAAGAACAAGTATCCGTTGCCCCGTATAGATGCTTTGTTTGATAATTTGAGAGGAGCTTCAGTGTTCTCAAAGATAGATTTGAGATCCGGGTACTATCAGTTGAAGGTGAAAGAGTGTGATGTTCCGAAAACAGCTTTTAGGACTAGATATGGTCACTATGAGTTTCTTGTGATGCCATTTGGGCTCACGAATGCACCAGCAGCATTCATGGACATGATGAACAGAATTTTCAGAGACTATCTAGACCGTTTTTTAGTTGTCTTCATTGATGATATACTTGTGTACTCGAAGACAGAAGAAGAGCATGATGAGCACTTGAGGTTTGTTTTACAGAGATTGTTGAGCAATCAGTTGTATGCGAAGCTTAGTAAATGTGAGTTTTGGATTCGAGAGGTTGTATTTCTTGGCCATGTTGTTTCGGCCGAAGGCATCCGAGTTGATCCATCAAAGATTGAGGCTATTGTTGAGTGGAAACAACCTAAGTCCGTGACCGAGATTAGGAGTTTCCTAGGACTAGCCGGTTACTATAGGAGGTTTGTCGATGGCTTCTCTAGAGTAGCTGCTCCCTTGACTAAGTTGTTGCAAAAGGGAGTCAAGTTTGAATGGTCAGATGCAAGACAGAAGGCCTTTGAAAAATTGAAAGAAGCTTTGACGAATGCTCTAGTGTTAGTGCAGCTTGTTTCAGGTAAGGAGTTTGTGATTTACAGTGATGCGTCCTACGTAGGCTTATGATGTGTCTTGATGCAAGATAGGAGAGTTGTTGCTTATGCTTCTAGACAGTTGAAGATTCATGAGAAGAACTATCCTACTCATGATATAGAGTTGGCCGCGGTTGTTTTTGCATTGAAGATTTGGCGTCACTACTTGTATGGTGAGAAGTGTATTGTCTACACCGATCACAAGAGCCTGAAGTACTTGATGACACAGAAAGAGTTGAACTTGAGACAGAGAAGGTGGCTAGAGTTGTTAAAAGATTATGATTTGACCATTGAGTACCATCCGGGTAAAGCAAACGTAGTAGCCGATGCTTTGAGTAGAAAAGTGGCCGTTGAGTTGAGAGCTATGTTTGCTAGATTGAGTGTGTCTGATGATGGTGGTTTGATCACCGAGTTGCAAGTGAAGCCTTCTTTGATTCAGTTGATTAGAGAGAAGCAGTTGCAAGATGCGAGCCTAGTTCCTCATGTTCAAGACATAGCCGAAGGAAGACCGACTGAGTATAGTTTTAGTGGTGAGAGTTTGTTGTGCTTTAGAGATAGAATTGTTGTACCGGAAGATGTTGAGCTGAGACGCCAGATTTTGAGTGAAGCACATTTGAGTCCCTTTTCTATGCATCCGGGTAGTACCAAGATGTTCCAAGATTTGAAGAATGATTACTTCTGGGTTGGTTTGAAGAGAGACGTAGCCGAGTATGTGAGCCGTTGCATGGTTTGTCAGAGAGTGAAGGCAGAACATCAGGTTCCTTCAGGTTTGCTACAGCCTTTGAAGATTCCGGAATGGAAATGGGAGAGGATCACCATGGATTTTGTATCGGGGTTGCCTTTGTCTCCTTCGAAGAAGAATTCAGTTTGGGTGATTGTTGATAGGTTCACTAAGTGTGCTCACTTCTTAGCAGTGAACACTACGGATTCCTTAGACAAGTTGGCAAACTTGTACATTCGTGAGATTGTGAGACTTCATGGAGTTCCGAAGTCTATTGTTTCAGATAGGGATCCTAGATTTACTTCGAGGTTCTGGAGTTGCTTGCATAGTTCTTTGGGTAGCCGTTTGCATTTCAGCACATTTTATCATCCGCAGTCCGATGGGCAGTCAGAGCGAGTGATACAGATTCTAGAGGATATGCTTCGTTGTTGTGTGATTGATTTTCAGGGTTCTTGGGAGAAGCACTTACCCTTTGTTGAGTTTGCTTACAACAACAGTTATCAGTCTAGTATCCAGATGGCACCTTATGAGGCTTTGTATGGTAGACGGTGTAGGACTCCGATTTGTTGGGCTGAGACAGGTCAGAGATTGTTACCTATGCCAGACTTGCTTAAAGGAACTACAAAAAAAGTGAAGTTGATTTGTGACCGTTTGAAAGCAGCTTCCGATCGTCAGAAGTCTTATGCAGATTTGAAGAGGAAGGAGATTGAGTACTCAGTGGGTGAGAAAGTGTTTCTGAAAGTATCTCCGTGGAAGAAGGTGATGAGATTTGGACGGAAGGGCAAATTGAGTCCGAGGTTCATTGGTCCGTATGAGATAGTTGAGCGGATTGGGCCTGTAGCTTATCGCTTGAGGTTACCTTCGGAGTTAGAGAAGATCCATGATGTCTTTCATGTGTCTATGCTTAGGAGATATAGATCAGATCCTTCTCATGTGATGCCCGTTGAGGAGATAGAGTTAAATCCGGATTTGTCCTATAATGAAGAACCCGTTGAGATACTTGCTTCTGATAGTAAGGTGTTGCGCGGCAAAACCATAGAGTTGGTCAAGGTGTTGTGGAGACATAGAGGCGTGGAAGAGGCCACGTGGGAGAGGAAAGTAGATATGGTTGAGCAGTTTCCGTATTTGTTTCCACCAGGTAATTTCGGGGACGAAATTCCTTAAGTGGGAGAGAGTTGTAACACCCGTGTCTTGGGGCTAGGAGTTAGCCGGATTGTTGTTCGAGTCAAATAAAATCTAATTAAAATAAACCAACTTTGAATAATGACCTATTTGAATCTTAATATAGAGGGAAGGACCAAAGTTGTGATTTACCCACTTTTTAAATAAAGCAAGACAACTTTTATGGAAAAGTTGTAATCTTCCTCCTCATTTCCCCTTTCCCAATTTCAAACCCTCTCCCCCATTTTCAACTCTCCTAAAACCCTAGTTACTATTCCATTGACTTTGCTAATCGATTTCAACATCAAATTAAGAGGTAAATGTATTTTCTTAACCTCCTCTCTATCCTCTACTTATCTATTGTCTTAGATTTCAAAAATATTGAGTTTTGGGAATTAGTGTTCATATGGAAATTTGGGTTTTTAATGGAGTTTTTCAATTTGTTTTGAGAAATTGTTTTGGGGTTATGTTTAATCATAATGAAATATACAACATATATTAATTTGGTTGATTTTGGATGAAATTTCGTAGTGGGTCCTTAGGGCAAATTTTAAAGTATGAAAAATTGGGTTTCTAAGAGGTTTAGTGTTGGAATTGAAGGGCTGATGGTCTACCTATGTTAGGAGGGTGATTTGGGATGTTTTGGAAGTCATTTGGGTGCTTGGGAATGGGTATTTCAGCCAAAGGTTGTTGGAGTCCGAAAATTGGGTTTTTGAGATGTTATGTGGTTTGGGAATTTGAGGAAATTAGGTTGTGATTTGCAAGTAGTTTGATGGTTGAATTAGCATTGGATTGAGAAGTAATGTATGCGTTTTGTGTGACTAGAAGCAAGAGGAAACGTGGAAGAGGCTTTGGGATCGAATCCGGGAAGTTGAAGGTGATTGCTTGCTTGGTCTTGGAGCTTGGAAGCTTAGGTGAGTGGTTGTTTGCTTTTAAAGGTCTTAAAATAGTTGGTTCGAGTATATGGACTAGGTTGGGCTTGGTAGACCCACCTAGAGTTAGGATTAGGGTGGTACCCTAATCCTAAACTTGATCTAGAGCCTTTGGATGAACTCTTCTA
This sequence comes from Hibiscus tridactylites, assembly GCA_958450335.1. Lineage (NCBI taxonomy): Eukaryota > Viridiplantae > Streptophyta > Magnoliopsida > Malvales > Malvaceae > Hibiscus > Hibiscus tridactylites. The sequence continues at coordinate 13,368,676 of OY288288.1, forward strand.
TGTGATTGTGTATGTCTCGTATGATATGTGGTATGAATGGTTATGTATATTGTATTATACATGTGGAATGAGATATGAATTGTGATGATTGAGACATGCATGATGATGGTTGTTGGTGAGTACGTGCTAAGCACGGAATCGGTTGAAATGAGTAATGAGAATTGAGTAAATGTTGGCACTAGTATACTTGAATACAAATGATCGATCATTAGGATGTTAGTGTGTACACATGAGTCAAAAGCCGCGCGTGGCCTTGGTGGCGTTGAGTCACCAAGGAGGAGTACGGGTTTGCCCGAAAATTGTATTTAAATGTAGTCGGTGATGAGTGGAATCCCATCGACGGGGCGTGAGGATGAGTGGAATCCCCTCCGCTAGACCGGTGATGAGTGAAATCCCACCGTGAGGTAATGTGGTTGTTGGATGTGAATTCCAACGTGTCTATCCGCGTATTCGGGTCTTAACTAGGTGCCAATGTTGATTGATATGTGTATCAATGTGTTGTGACATATGAGCTATGGATTGAATGTTAAATGTGATTACATGTATGGTAGAGTTGGGCTTATGATCATGGCATTTATATTGTATATTGCTCATGCATCTTTACTTCATGGCTCTTGTGGACCCTTGGTGTGGTTGTGTTTTACCTTGGCTAGATCGTGCTCGGACCCTGCAATGTTGAGGTTTGTTTTTAGAGCTTACCCTCACTAAGCATCATTGCTTACGCTCTCTTTGTTCAACATTGCAGATCCTTAGTTCGTGGGTTGCTCGGGCAAGTGGAGGGCCTCCAAGTGTGGTTTTTGGCTTGAGTTCATCAAGTATGGATTTTTAATGTAGACATGTAATAGTTTGAGCAATGGGACATGTATGGTTTTGTTGGTTAGTTGTTGGTTGCTAGGAGCATGTTTAGACTCCTTAGTATCTTGTTTTTGTATGGTGAATGTTGCCATGTTGAATTGTAGCTCATGCCTAATTGCTTATTTTAAATGCTAGCTAAATGCCTTAGGGGCCATCTTTAAGTTTGAATGATGTTTGAATGTGTAACCCCCTCGTCCCGGTCTGGCCGAATGACCGGTCCGAGTGGGCCACACGGGGAAAACCGAAGCGAAACCCGTTAAGGTTTCCCCTCGGTTAACGACCCAGAAAATTTCTTTTTATCTTAGCTTGTCTACATGCAAAATTTAGACCTAAGTGTGTCACAACAGCGGAAGATACAATCATAACATCAAACATCGACCAACCCAACAATTAAGCAGCTCATTTTAACATTCTGCAGCAGGCCGTTTCGAAACGCCCATAGGGTGTTCCGAAACGCCTTGACTTAGTCAACAGGCCAGGGTCAACCATAAGGTGACCGTTCCGAAACAGGGGAGACCCGTATCGGAACGACCTTGACGGTCAATATCTCGTGGTCAACGAGATTTGACCGTTTCGGAACTTCAAAGGCCCGTTTCGGAACGGCTTTATCTCGCCAATTTCTCAAAATTCCAGTAGCGAAAATGTTCCGGAACGACCCTCATCCGTTTCGAAACGGCAGGCCATTTACACAGGGGCCGTTTCGGAACACGGGGACCCGTTCCGAAACACCCCCTGTCTGCAGACTTTTCTGGGCTGTTTTGAGGCACAAGAATGCCCCAAAACACCACCAAGGCACCCCATAACCTCAAAGCAAAACAACCCAAGGCTTACTAACAATACTAGCATGCTTCAACAATCTTTAAACATGTCTAACACAAAGGCAACAATCAACACACATACATCCATTCAAACAACATCCAACCTTAAGCATGGTTTCTAAAGCATTTAACCAACATACAAGAGAGCAAATTAGGCATGGATAACAACTTAAACATGGCATCACAAGCCACACAAAAGCAACAAAACATAGGGTCCAAACATGCTCCTAGCAACCAACAACAACCAACAAACCTTACACATCCCATTGCTTAAACTATTACATGTCTTAGCATTAAAACCATACTTGATGAACTCAAGTCCAAAACCACACTTGGAGGCCCTCCACTTGCCCGAGCAACCCACGAACTAAGGATCTGCAATGTTGAACAAAGAGAGCGTAAGCAATGATGCTTAGTGAGGGTAAGCTCTAAAAACAAACCTCAACATTGCAGGGTCCGAGCACGATCTAGCCAAGGCAACTTACATTTACCAAGAGTCCACAAGATATAGATACATGAGCGATATATCACATTTATGCATAATCATGAGCTCAACACTACCATACATGTAATCGCACTTAAACATGCAAACAGCTCATAAATCCCAACACATTGATACATATATCAATCAACATTGGCACCTAGATAAGACCCGAATACGCGGATAGACATATTGGAAACTCATATCAATCAACATTGCAGGGTCCGAGCACGATCTAGCCAAGGTAAAACACAACCACACCAAGGGTCCACAAGAGCCATGAAGTAAAGATGCATGAGCAATATACAATATAAATGCCATGATCATAAGCCCAACTCTACCATACATGTAATCACATTTAACATTCAATCCATAGCTCATATGTCACAACACATTGATACACATATCAATCAACATTGGCACCTAGTTAAGACCCGAATACGCGGATAGACACGTTGGAATTCACATCCAACAACCACATTACCTCACGGTGGGATTTCACTCATCACCGGTCTCGCGGAGGGGATTCCACTCATCCTCACGCCCGTCGATGGGATTCCACTCATCACCGACTATATTCAATTACAATTCCGGGCGAACCCGTACTCCTCCTTGGTGACTCAACGCCACTAAGGCCACGCGCGACTTTAGACTCATGTGTACACACTAACATCCTAATGATCGATCATTTGTATCCAAGTTTACTAGTGCCAATATTTACTCACATCACATTACTCATTTCATAAACCTTGTGCATAGCACATACTCACCAACAACCATCATTATGCATGTCTCAAGCATCATAAGTCCAATCTCATTTCACATGTATAAAGCAATATACATAGACATTCATATCGCAATTTATGCAAGGCATACACAACCATAAAGTGAGTTCAACCAAGGGCTCTAGATCAAGTTTAGGATTAGGCTACCACCCTAATCCTAACTCTAGGTGGGTCTACCAAGCCCAACCTAGTCCGTATACTCGAACCAACCAAATTAAAACCGTTTAAAACAATTAACCACTCACCTAAGCTCCCAAGACAAAAGACCAAGCAAGCACAACCTTCAACTTCCCGGATTCACTTCCGATGTTCCACCGATGCCCAAACTCGATTCTAATCATCTCAAACACAAACAAAACGTTCGAATCAATAACACATCATCGGAAACAACCCGGATTAACATTAACAAGCATTCAACACCCCGAACAAGCCCAAAAACAGAATTTTCGAGTAGCCCACTTAACCCACTAAAATCTCCCATTTCAAGCACCCAAACAAGCCTCAATTACACCCAAAATGATCCTCATATGTCATACCACCTACAGCCCCCAAGAACCAACCTTAAACAACCCTAAAACCCACTTTAAAACCCTCCAAAACCCTCTCAAAACCCAATTCCGAAAATTGTTTAAAATTATTTAAAATTTACATATGTAGCATCCCTTGGCTTCTACATTCCATGACTAACCATAGTAAATCAAAATATTGGGTTTAGCTACACAAAGGCACCATCTTTAATCAAATTCTTAGAAAACCCCATTTTCAAATATTCAATGAAAATGAAAATAAATGGTACTTTTAAAGAGGGGAAGATGAGGGGAAATCAAAAACATCCTTACCTTTCGATTTGGAGTTGAAATGGATGAGGAATAAGATGGAATAATGGATTTGGGTAGAGAACTCTATTTTACGTTGGAAAAATCTGATGAAGAAGGTGAATAGTGGAAGTGTGATAGAAAAAAAGGATTTAAATTTGAAGTGGGGTAAATTACCCAAAAGGCCATTAATGAATAGTTTTCCTTGTTTTTAAATTAGCTCTTCAACTTTGAGTCTAAAACATTTTGGTCCCATTTTAAAAGGTAAATTTTGTAACCCAATATTTTAAAAGGATTATTTCATAAACCAACCCGAGCCCAAATAATATTAAAATATTATTTTCACCTAACCCCTAAACCCGGGTGTTACAGAATGAATGTATGTTGTGGGATGTTGCCTTAGTGTTAGACATGTCTAAATCTTGTTAAAGCATGATAGTATGGTGGGTATGCCTTGAGTTTTATGTGTATAGTGTTTTGAGGGGTTTTGGAGGTGTTTTGGGGCACCCTTGTGCCTTAAAACAGCCCAGACGAGTCTGCAGACAGGGGGCGTTTCGGAACGGTTCCCCCTGTTCCGGAACGGGTCCTTTGCAGATGGCCTGCCGTTTCGAAACGGATGAGGGTCGTTTCGGAACATTTTTGCTACTGGAATTTTGAGAAATTGGCGAGATGAAGGCGTTCCGAAACGGGCCTTTGATGTTTCGAAACGGTCAAATCTCGTTGACCACGAGATATTGACCGTCAAGGCCGTTCCGATACGGGTCACCCCTATTTCGGAACGGTCACCTTATAGTTAACCTAGGCCCGTTGACTAGGTCAAGGCGTTTCGGAACACCCTAAGGGCGTTTCGAAACGACCTGCTGTAAAACATTAAAATGAGCTGTTTAATGCTTGGTTGGGACAAGCTTAGAGTCACATACGAGGGAACCGATGAAGTCAAGGAGACCAAGATTGGGCTTCTCACCTTAGAGTATGAGAACTTCAAGATGGATCCAGAAGAAAACATTGAGAAGATGTTTGATAGGTTCTCCACTATCACCAATGGTCTCAAGGGCTATGGAGAAGCCATTCCGGAGGAGAAACTTGTCCAAAAGCTCATCTACTCACTTCCCGAGTCTTGGGACTCAAAGAGGACCGCCATCATCGAAGCAAAGAATTTGAAGACCTTGAAGCTTGATGAACTCATGGGGTCACTCCTTACTCATCAAATCATGAAGAAGAATAAAGAAGATGAGAAGAAGAGGGAAGAAATTAGAGCTATCGGAGAGAAGAAGCTCAAGGGGCTTGGCATCAACACCAATGCCATTGCTCTAAAATCCTCCATTTGCCATCACGTTGAATCAAGTGAAGAGAAGGATGAAGGAGAAGAGATAGTTCATCTCTTCAAGAAGTGTGCCCCGTTCATGAAGAAAGCCTTGAGAGAGCTTGAACGAGAATCCATGAAAAAGGAGAGGGCAAGCACTTCAAGCCAAAAGAAGAATGCATATGTGGCTACTTGGAGTGATGAGGACTCCACCGACGATGAACAAGCCAACCTTTGTTTTATGGCCATCAAAGAAGATTCAAGGGTAACTTCTAATTCATCTACTTCATGTTCTTACTCTTTTGATGAATTACAAGATGCCTACGATGATTTGGTTTTAGAGTTTAAAAATCACATTTTGAAAAACAATAAATTGATTTCAAAGTTAAAAATTCAAACCGGTTTGATTTCTAAAACCAAACTTGAACTTGAAGCAAAACTCGAAGAGTTTTAACTAAAGTGTTTTGATTTACAAAATTTGCTTCAAAAAGTTCAAGAAGAAAAAGATTTGATTTCCAAAGAGCTTGAAAAGAAAAAAAGTTTTGGAAAATCAAATTTTTTTGTAAGACAATCTAATGCCCCTGGATTTGTAAAAGAAAAATGTTTTAGAAGTATTTGGGTCCCAAAAGGACTTAGTACTTCAATTAAAAAGGATGAAATTGAAAAATGGATTCCTAAGGGGACTAAAGTTTGTGCTACTAATGTCTATGGATCCAAAGCAATTTGGATACCAAAAATTACTTGATTGTCTTTTGCTAGGTGTGATGGAGAGTGATCAACAAGTCCAATTAATGAGGGGGAGCTCCATGCACACTAAGGAAGAACACTTGAAGAAGGAAGGCTTCACATCCTCCCTTGAGTTCAAGTGTGGTAAAATCTAGTTGCTTTTGTTTTATTTGATTTATTTTTATTTATGTCAACTAGATGATCATAAATGTTGGACTAACACTTTTAATGATGCTTTGAGTAAGGGGGAGACATTTTAAAACCAAATTCTTATCTTTTTATCAAATTATTCCTCTATAGTTATTTTGAACTTAATGTTTTAAATTCTTTTTGATATAACAAAAATGGAGAGAAATAGTTTGAAAAATTGAATTTTCAAATGAATAAGGGGGAACTTTATTTGATTTCATATCTTTAATCTCTTATTCACAATTTTAAAGTTAAAGGGGGAGAATCCCAAACAAAATTTTCAAGTTGGTTTTATTATATCAAAAGGGGGAGATTGTAGAACTAATGTTTTGATATAATAATTGAAAAATGTTTTGGACTAATTTAAAAGAATTCAAAACTATTTCCAAAGTCCAAATAACTTAAAACTATGTTTAGGGGTGTTTTCAAAGGTTTTACATGTTTTCAAAAGTCAAACTACACAAAATCATCCAGGTGTTTCAAAACACCAGTAACCCCCTCGTCCCGGTCTGGCCGAATGACCGGTCCGAGTGGGCCACACGGGGAAAACCGAAGTGAAACCCGCTAAGGCTCCCCTTCGGTTAGCAACCCTATTTTTTTCTTTCATTTTAATCTTGTCTAGAGGAGTATTAAAATCCTAAGTGATCAAACAGCGGAACAACATACACGAGACAATCGAACGAACCTAAAACAACATTTAACATCCCAATTTTAAACTTAAACTGCAGGCGGTATCGATACACCTAGGAGTGTATTGATACGCCTTGACTAGGTCAACTGGTCAGAGTCAACCCGTGGAGACCGTATCGATACGCCCAAAGAGTGTATCGATACTCTCCCCAACAGTCAACTTCTTGCGGTCAACGCTAAGAAGACCGTATCGATACGCCAGAGGCCCGTTTCGATACCAAATTCGACAGTGACTTCAGTGACCAAAAAGGTATCGATACGCCCCCTCGCGTATCGAAACGCGTGGCCTGGAACAAGAAGGCCGTATCGATACGGGTCTAACCGTATCGATACCCCTGCTCTACAATTCCTCAATTTCGAACTTGGTAACCCCAAACATGACTCTAGATGCATTTTTGAACTCCCCTAAAATCATACAAACATACATACATCAAACCAAAATCGGGATTTAATGTGCGAGGCATTTAATCTAACGAAAATCATACAAATCAAGACTTCATGCAATTTCGCAAAAAAGGGCATACTTAGCAAGCATAAGGCACCATACACAAGATAGTCAAGCATAAGGCATACATAGGCCAACAACATACATGTTTAGGCATATTCAAATAAGCAACATAACAAGCATAAACCGCAATCCATGAAGCAAAAACGTAACACAACCACGAGATTAACATGCTCAAACACAAATTTCCTAAGGAGTTTGACCCCAACTCCTAAAACTCTACACCCCATTGTCTAGGCATTAATACAAAAAGCAAACCATACTTGAACTAGCTTGAGAACTCCAAAAGCTCCTCCCTCGCCCGCTTGCCTCCCGAACTCTAACGATCTGCACGTTGGAAACAAAAAGAGCATAAGCCAACTAGCTTAGTGAGAGAGGCTCTACAATTCACAACATGCAGTTTTCCAAAACACGATTTATATGCAAGAAAGCAATGGATGCACGAGGGTCAATTTCAACAACAACACGTGGTTTGCACAAGCACAACCAACATACACGTACGGTGGGACTACACATCACTGTTTCGACTAGTGGATTTCCAATGGGACTACACATCAAAGTACTACCCTACTAGTCACTACCGGTGGGACTACACATCACCGTAGTTTAGACCACCATCACGTGAGGCACGAACTCAACTCGACTACACATTAACAACTTACAATGCACTCAATGATTACAACGTATAAACATTCAACATATCACAACAACATGGGAGTAGGGAGGCTTACACTCGGGTTTGGGTGACCCCTCAAGGTCCCATCCAAACCCCCAAGGGATCCATATTCAACTGGTCTATAGTCTTCGAAAACACGGAAGCACCCCTCAATTGGTCTAGCAAGTCATCTATCCTTGGCAAGGGATATTTTTTTTTCACTGTCACCTTATTCAACTGTCTATAGTCTATACACATTCTCATGCTACCATCCTTCTTTTTCACAAACAAAACTGGAGCACCCCACGGGGAGACACTATGCCTAATAAAGCCTCTGTCAGTCAACTCCTGAAGTTGTGTCTTCAACTCTTTCAACTCTTTCGGTGCCATTCTATACGGAGCAATCGACATTGGTGCGGAATCAGAATAGGCCTCAATAGCAAACTCAACTGCTCTATCTGGAGGCAAGCCTGGTAGTTCTTCCGGAAAAAACACTCAGAAAGTCACATACAGTCCTGATGTCCTAAGGCCTCACCTCACTCATATCCGGGTTCATTACGTAAGCCAAGTAAGCCTGGCACCCTGAACCCAACAACCTCTGAGCTTCCAAAACCGAAACCACATTGGACAAAAACTTGACATTCTCCCCAACTACCACAACCTCAAAGTCATCGGTAAGCCTCAAAGAGACCCTCTTAGTCTCGAAGTCAACCCTAACTCTATGCTCTACAAGCCAATCCATGCCCAAAATCACATCAAAGCCATAAAAGGGTAGCTCCATCATGTCGACCGGAAATACGTGGCCTGAATCATCAAGGGACACCTCCTATACACTTTCCTAACTACCACTGTATCACCAAAAGAGCTAGTGACATTTACACCTACCTCTAGCCAATCATAAGGTAATCCTAATGACTTTGCATGATCGCCCAAAATATACGAATGTGTTGACCCCGAATCTATTAGAGAAAGCAAACTCAAAGACTGTAATGTGAAATTACCTGCAATGACATCAATGTCATTCCCAGCCTCTCGCTGAGCGTACACCCTAGCCGGTCCTCCTCCTTCGGGCTGGACTGCTACAACATGAGCCAAGTTCCTCTGACCCTCATTCCTCGGCTGAAAGTTCCCACGGCCGCGCCCACGACCTCTCTGATGCTCAGAACCCCTCATTGGAGCCGGTCCTCCCCTAACTGGGTGTGGACAATCACGCCTCAAATGGTCTCGGGAGCTACAGTTCCAACACGCCCCAAACATACCCATACACTCTCCTGGGTGGCGTCTCCCGCACCTAGTGCACTCCGGAATGTGCCCAACGGCCCCTTGGCCCCTTGGCCCTGACCATGGTTACCACCCCTAGGCCTCGTATCCGGCTGGTACCTCCTATCTCTATGCCTCTTGGCATGATCTCTACCGTAGTTCGCATGTCTCTTTCCGGAGTTAGACCCACCAGCACGTGCTCTAGAGCTTAGGTTTTGCTCTACATCCTTGGCCCTAGAAACCAAGACATCGAACTCAGTGTAGTCGGAGGCCAACATACAGGTCTTCACTTCAGTAGTCAACCCATATCTGAAACGCTCACATCGCTCCTTCTCATCGGGAATCAACTCTGGCGCGTACTGGCTCAATCTCACAAACTGGATCTCATACTCAGACACGGTCCTATTACCTTGAACCAAAGCCATGAACTCCCTTTTCTTTTCATCCAAGTATCGAACCCCGAGATACTTCCTCTTGAAGGCATTCCTGAAAAATTCCCATGTGATATCCGCCTTGGCCATACCGGAAATAACAGTGGTCCACCAAGTGTAAGCGTCTCCCTGAAGCAATGAGACGATGCATCCCAACTTACGGGCATCCGAACACTCCATCTGACCCAAGATGCGAGTAGTGCTCTCAAGCCACCCTTCTGAACCCTTCGGAGACAACCCACGAAACTCAACTGCCCCCAAATTACGAAGCCTCTCTAGGGGTAATCCTGTCCCCGCACCCTGAGGTGGTGCTGCAGCTTGCACACCGGCCAAAGCTGTCTGAAAAGCTCCGGCTATGGTCTGAATCAAATGAGCCACATCTGGACCTGCCTGACCTTGGCCCGCTTGAGCCCCATTTCCTCCCATATTAGCCTCAGCCTGAGGCCCATTACCATCACCTCCGACGTTCCCTCCATTACCATCAGGAGCATTAAGAGCAGGAGGAATATTCTCGGGTGCCTAGTCACCCGCTCTAGGCCATACCCTCGGTCTCACCATAGCAATTAAAGCAATCTAAAACAACAAACACACAACAACAAAGAAACGTTAGGTTAGCAAAGGAGCAAAGGACTCCGGTTCTCAAGCTCTTTAAACCAAAACAATTTTCCCTTTTTATTTTGACAACAACACCTAACAATGGGGACTCGAACCAACTCTCAAACAACAACAAGGTCACCATAGCATGCATTCATACACCGTGCTAGAGACAAAATTTAGAAATACATGGCAAGACACTCATAATACCTTAACTCACCTTACTTACCTGCCCGAGGTCTCGGAAACCTCAGGCTTTGATACCAATAAATGTAACCCCCTCGTCCCGGTTTGGCCAGATGACCGGTCCGAGTGGGCCACACGGGGAAAACCGAAGTGAAACCCGCTAAGGCTCCCCTTCGATTAGCAACCCTATTTTTTTCTTTCATTTTAATCTTGTCTAGAGGAGTATTAAAATCCTAAGTGATCAAACAGCGGAACAACATACACGAGACAATCGAACGAACCCAAAACAACATTTAACAACCCAATTTTAAACTTAAACTGCAGGCGATATCGATACACCTAAAGAGTGTATCGATACGCCTTGACTAGGTCAACTGGTCAGAGTCAACCCGTGGAGACCGTATCGATACGCCCAAAGAGTGTATCGATACTCTCCCCAACGGTCAACTTCTCGCGGTCAACGCTAAGAAGACCGTATCGATACGCCAGAGGCCCGTTTCGATACCAAATTCGACAGTGACTTCAGTGACCAAAAAGGTATCGATACGCCCCCCTCGCGTATCGAAACGCGTGGCCTGGAAAAAGAAGGTCGTATCGATACGGGTCTAACCGTATCGATACCCCTGCTCTGCAATTCCTCAATTCCGAACTTGGTAACCCCAAACACGACTCTAGATGCATTTTTGGACTCCCCTAAGCTCATACAAACATACATACATCAAACCACAATCGGGATTTAATGTGCGAGGCATTTAATCTAACGAAATCATACAAATCAAGACTTCATGCAATTTCGCAAAAAAGGGCATACTTAGCAAGCATAAGGCACCATACACAAGATAGTCAAGCATAAGGCATACATAGGCCAACAACATACATGTTTAGGCATATTCAAATAAGCAACATAACAAGCATAAACCGCAATCATGAAGCAAAAACGTAACACAACCACGAGATTAACATGCTCAAACACAAATTTCCTAAGGAGTTTGACCCCAACTCCTAAAACTCTATACCCATTGTCTAGGCATTATTACAAAAAGCAAACCATACTTGAACTAGCTTGAGAACTCCAAAAGCTCCTCCCTCGCCCGCTTGCCTCCCGAACTCTAACGATCTGCACGTTGGAAACAAAAAGAGCATAAGCCAACTAGCTTAGTGAGAGAGGCTCTACAATTCATAACATGCAGTTTTCCAAAACACGATTTATATGCAAGAAAGCAATGGATGCACGAGGGTCAATCTCAACAACAACACTTGGTTTGCACAAGCACAACCAACATATACGTACGGTGGGACTACACATCACCGTTTCGACTAGTGGATTTCAAATGGGACTACACATCAAAGTACTACCCTACTAGTCACTACCGGTGGGACTACACATCACCGTAGTTTAGACCACCATCACGTGAGGCACGAACTCAACTCGACTACACATTAACAACTTAAAATGCACTCAATGATTACAACGTATAAACATTCAACATATCACAACAACATGGGAGTAGGGAGGCTTACACTCGGGTTTGGGTGACCCCTCAAGGTCTCATCCAAACCCCCAAGGGATCCATATCGAGCACAATGCAAAAATCAACAATTCTACTCACCGTTGTTACCCAAGAGAAGATCGAAGACCAAGCTCAAGACTCCGAAATCCCCGGATTTGTCCCCGAAGCTTCGCCAACCAAAATTCTCGCTTCTAAACATTCCAACACCAAGTAAACAACCCCAAATCTGTCCACATTCCAAAATAGTCAACCCGGATTACATACCAAGCATAAGGCATCAAATTTCCCATTGGAAACAACTCAAAATCCATAATCCCGAGCAGCCCCTAAACTCACCCTAAAACCAATGATTCCAAACCTTAAATTACTCCCTAAAGCCTCCAAAACAGCCCTTACATATAGCCTATCCATTGGCCCTCTCATTTCCACATAAAACACCCCCATATCTCAACCCAAAACCTCCCAAAACCTCATTTTTACCCAAATCCGAAAATTCCATAAAACATTGTAAAAATTGGTTTTGTTGGACCTTTTTGGTTGTAGGCAACTCATATAACTTAAAAAAATAGAAAGCTTAAGCTAAAGACCTCAAAGACAACATTTTTAATCTAAAATCCTCCAAACTTCAATTCTCAAAACATGTATAAAAATGAAAACAAATGGTATTAACTTGTAGGGAATAACAAGGGTAAGTCAAAAACGTGTTTACCTTTGCGAAACTCTTCAAAACGAGCAAGACATGGGATGGAATAGTAACCTATGGAGAGGGGGGTTTTGACGTGGGAAGAGGAATAGTGGAGGGGGAAGAAGATGACTCAAATAAAACTTTATTTTAGGTTAGTTTAAAATCAAAGGTCCAAAGACCTAAATGCCCTTAATGAATTAAGATAACTACAATGGATGACACCCATTGCTATTTGGGTTTATTTTAAAAATGGTCCAACTAAATTTTATTTGTCTTAAAACTCGAGGCCCAAACCATTATATTATTATTTAAAAATTTGGAATCGAAACTCGAATCATTATTAAATTATTATTTTCACCCGACCCCCGAACTCGGGTGTTACAACACCCTTAGGTGTTTCGATACGGAGTATTCCAGTAGCAAAAACATTTCGATACTGGTATCGAAACGAGCCTTTCCTGGATGAGAATTTTGCCCAGCGTTTCGATACGGGCTATGCCGTTTCGATACGCCTACGTAGCATCGACCACAACGGTCATAAACCCCAACGACTATTTCCCAACTAACATTTAAATGCAGATAGTTTCGATACTGAGACAGGCGTTTCGATACGGGTGTTTCGAAACGGCCAAGGGCGTTTCGATACGGGTGTTGCATCAGACTGCAACGACTCTTTCTACTTAAAGGGTGTTTCGAAACGGTCACGAGTGTTTCGAAATGGTGAGCTGCAGAACTGCATTTATGGTGGGAAATAAAGTCCTCAACGGCTCCAATTCAACCCCAACGACTAGTAACGGTTACAAACTCATCAAGGAGTATAAAAGGGACCTTCAAGAATCAAGATATGGTTAATGCTTTAATTGTCAATCAACAAATGATCAAAAAGTGTCTTTGTACTTAAATTGTCAATTCTTGTATAGACAAACACTAGTGAGCCAAAATTGTCAAATTTGCTCAAGTGTTTTAGGTTTTGGGCGAGTGCATTATTGAGCAAACAAATACCTATTAGAGTGATTTAAGTTTGCATATTTTTTTTCTCTTGTAAAGAGGGTTTGATTAAGGTTTTGAGTAGAAAGCTTGATCGGTGTATAAGGGTTTCCTCCTAAGCCTAGAAAAGGGGACGAATCAATAGTGGATTGATTGGAAATCCTTAGTGGGAAGCTAAGGTAATGGATGTAGACCTTGGTTAGAAGGTTGAACCACTCTAAAATCTTTGTTTCATCTTTATTTTAGCTTCCACACCTCATCCACCCAAAATTCCACCTCTCCACCACTTGGTGAGCAACATCATTTGAAGGAATCGAGCACCCAAAAACTCAACAGGAACATACAGGGGTGCTACGAACATTTCAAAGATTGGCAGCAAATTTCTATTGGAAGGGAATGAGGGCAGACGTAAAGAAGTATGTTAGTAAATGCCAAACGTGCCAGAGAATGAAAAGTGAGAGCTTGTCACCAACCGAGTTACTTCAACCTTTGCCGATTCAACACCAGGTCTTTAAAGACATCTCACTAGATTTTATCATGGGCTTACCATGATCCAATGGAAAGGAAACAATTGTAGTCATTGTCGACCGACTCACGAAGTATGGACATATTTTCTCTTTACCGCTATATTATGACAGTTTGCATATAGCCAAGGTGATGATACAAGGGGTGATCAAGCTACACGAGATCCCGCATTCGATGGTCAATGACTGAGACAAAATATTCATTGGTAAAGTTTGGCAAGAGATGACAAGGCTACAAGGAATCGAATTAGGAATGAGCTCGGCCTACCATCCACAAACCAATGGGCAAACCAAGGCGTTAAACAAGTGCCTGTAAATGTGTCTTCAGTGCTTGGACGGGGATGAACCGCATAAATGAGATAATTATTTAGCATGGACAGAGTATTGGTATAACACATCATTTCAAATGCTGGCTGGTATGAAACCGTTCAAGGCCTTATATGGGCGAGATCCACCCACGACAATCAGTTACATGGAAAGCACATCGACAAATGAAATGGTTGCGCAAGAGATGAAAGAGAGAGATGAACTATTGAAGGAACTTAAGCACAATCTGGTCAAGGCACAAAATCGAATGAACAAGCAGACATATAGACATCGTAGAGAGGTAGAATTGAAGGAGGAAGTTGGGCCTTCGTCCCTTTACAACCTTACCGGCAAATGTCATTACGGTTGCGACGACAACAGAAACTAAGTCCTCTCTTCTTTGGTCCATACCAAATTCTGTAGAAAGTTGAAAAATTCGCCTACAAATTGAACTTGCCAAAATCCACTCATATACACCCGGTGTTTCATATCTCACAATTCAAGGGGTGCAAGGGTCAACCGATGTGTCAGGTTACTCATTTACCTTCAATCTAGAATCGTAGTTCTGACTCATGGGTGCCCAAGGCAATAGTCAAGAGGAGGACTAAAGCGCAAAACGAGCAGCATATTGACCAGCTCTTGGTTAAATGAGATGATGAAGGAAATGACCGATTTATTTAGGAAGCTGCTGAAGACTTCCTTGCAGAATTTCTAGACTTGAACCTTGAGGACAAGGTTCTCAAAATAGGAGAGGGTGAAGTTGTGAGCACAACAGCCAAACCTGGGCCAGTTGGGAGAGTGGGGCTAGGGGCCATTCCACATGTGATGGCAGAGGATAATCAGCCCAAGGAGGATTAGATCATGCGCAGGAGTACGAGCGGCAAAAAAAGGCCTGCTGCATTAACCGATTTTTTATCCTAATTAGCTAGGAACACTACTATTTACTGCAATGTGTAGTTATTTTCTATTATTCATGAATGAAATTACTTGAACTTTCTCCTTTCACTCTGAATTCTTCTTCTCTCTTTCTCCCTATATTTTTCTGTTATCTAAAGGAAATTCAAGTTCATAATACTTTATTGAACAAATACTATATTGTAATTACACCAGTATATTTAAAAAAAATACATAGTTGTTTTTAACCTAGTTTGGAATATGAAACTAATTTACATAATTTTTTTTTGGTTTCATTAATTTTGTGATGATAGAAAATATAAACAAACGAAAATATGGTTGTAAATATAAACAAAACTAGTGAGACCAAAATCACTGGACTACCACTCGTTTCGAATTCCTATCCTATCTGGAGTATTAGATTTATTGAATTAAGATATTCAATAAAAAATTAAAATTATTAATTAAATTAATCGATTTAATATTATATATATAAAATTAGTAAAATAAATATGAAAAAGAAAAAATATTCAATTTAATTTAAAAATAAAAACTATAAATCTATTTTAATTTTAAATCTTACTTTAACTACTTTAAACATATTTAAAATGTTTTTCATTTTTAATTAATTATTTGATTTGATTTGGTGGTTTGTGCGATTTACACATCCCAAGTGATCTAGGTTTGAGTCATCTTTCAACTATTTTTACTTTTTCCCCTAACATTGACTGCATATAAGATATATATATAAAAGAGTGCAATTCATATCATCAAGAGTAGGTTGATGTGGTGGTAAAGACTTTGGTATATCCCCGTAGGTCCCAAGTTTGATCTAGCCCAAGATCAATCCATTACTCTTTAATTTTCCTTTAAGCAGGTGGTGACACGTATCACCACCTGATTGGATGAAAAAAATATTAAATATAAAATAAAATAAATTAAAATTTGAATAAATTTATGCAATTGGGTGATGTGTCATCACCTGATTGGTTGATTAATTTTATTTAATTAAATTAATATTAGGACCAAATTGATATAATATGTAAATAACAATGACTAAATGTATAATTTTACAAATTTTCGTTTTAGGTTAAACGAGATGTTATTTTCAAGGAAATCTTGATTTTGACTAGATTATTCAATGATCCTTAGTCTATGCCACAAGGCATAAGTTAGACAAAGTTTTGTTAATTTAATATAAAACAGGAATAGCTAGAATTGAGTAAATTTGTCGATGAAACATTATCTTAATGATAATGTTGAGGGTACGAGAATTTTGAGATTTTAAATTCGAATTATATTGTGCGTAAATATCAAGTGTAGATTTATAGTCTATCCAATTATTTGTACATATAATATGATCCTAATTTATCTGATTCGTATATGAAATAATCGAGATCTAATATGATTATCGAACAGAAAACATGTTAAAATAAAAAGAAAGGGAAACTTTTTGAGAAATGGGATCCTACAATGGGTGCACTCCAACTTTACAACAAAGCAGGGTCTCAACAGTCAACAAAACAGGTCCGAATGTTTCTCAAACGCGGTTTTAGTTCCCACTGTTACTCTGATTTGGTATTGTCTGTATACATGTGGATGCCAATGCGAATGCCTTTTTTGGGATTACCGTAACATAAATTTAGCTTACATTTTGAAATTTGTCACATCTCATTTCCTTCTATTTCCCCATCTTGTCTCTTAAATTTTCATTACTTTTTGACCTAAACTGCCATAAAATCATATCCTTAACTAGGGGTGATAACAAGCCAAGTCGAGCCTGCTCGAAAATCGTATTAACGGTTCGGCTTAAACTTGAAGTAGATAGTTTGAGTTCGGTTCAAGGTTCGGCTAGGCTCGAGTTCGGCTTGTTACTTTTCTCAAATTACTTTTAAATATTTTTATTGAAGTTTTGAAAAATAACATATAAAAACCTATTTAAGAAAAATATAATATTTATTTTTAAAGTCCACAAGTAACTATAATACATTTTCTAAATTATATAAGTCAAAGGTCCTCATGTTTTAGTCTCGCCCAGAATCATCCTAGCATGCTTGTTTTGGATAACACTTTCCGTGGTTTAACCATCGGCTGTGTATCTTGGGGTTTCACTACCTCTGTTGTTTGTCTCTGTAGTTTTTCGGTTTGATTTAGGTTTGTTAATCACCTTGAGATGTTGTGGGTGGCCCTGTTTTTTCGAGACAGTTTTCCCTTAGGAAGCTGGTTGCTCGATTTTGTTGGCTGCATGCCCTGTCCAGTAGCTCCAGTTTGTGTGCATGGAGGCTATGTGGGTAGGCCCATGTTTTGTTCTTGTACGTGTAGTTTACTTTTAGGGTGCGTTTGGTTCACGGAATATAAGATTACCTTTGGGAATAGGATTTCTGAAATGTAACATTACTTGAGATATTACTGGGATTATTAAAATACTTTGTTTGGTTTATTTGGTAGGAATGTAAGATTACATTTTTTGGTTGAGGGAATATAAGATTACATGGAAGTAAATTTTACTATATTGTCCTTGTGATATATTTTTTTAACAAATTAAACTTTCAATATTAGTTTAAAAACATTTGCTTGAAGATTCATACACTTATACTTAGCATACTACTAATATAATTATTATAAACAATATGAAATATATATTTTTATTAATATTAAAATTCTTAAAATTAAATTCAAATAAATAAATATTTAATGGGTAATGACATTTAAATCTTAAACTAATGATATAAAATAGTTTTAAATAAATATACTCTCCAAATATTAAAGCACGATTGAAATAATAAAATAATAATAAATCACATAAAGTCAAGGAAAAATGATAAATAAGAGATGATGATCTTATCATGAAACACTAAGTTACGAGGATTTCTACGAAATTAGAACCTAAAACCAATAAACACAAAGTTTCTCTTTGTAATATGCTATATGTCTATTTTATTTTATTAATAAAATTTTATAAAAAAATTTACAGAGTATTTAGACATTTTATCGAAAATTTTCATAGCCATGATTTTTTTATTTAAATATTAAACTACTTTTAAATATGTGTAAAACTATTTAAATATCAAACTAATATGAAACAAAATTATTTAATAAATTTACATCATTTACATATGCTACAAATGATCCAAATTAAAAAAAAAAAACTATTACTTTAAGGGTAATTTTGTCCAAAGTGGCGGGAATTGACAAATACCTAAGGGAAGGGTGGGAATCACATTCCTGGAATGTTGACAAAAAAATGCTATTGTTGGTAATAATCTTTTCCGGGTTGGTGGGAATGAGGACAAACCAAACATGGGAATAAGATTTCGGAAAAGATTATTACCCCAGGTAATAATCTTTTCCGTGAACCAAACGTCCCCTTATGGTATGAAAGTTACTTTTGAACAAATTTTTTTTTAAAGTAGGGTAAACTACCTGGGTGACCACCAAACTATTGGGCCCGGTCCTATTTTGACCACCAAACTAAAAGAACTAAAAATTTAACCACCAAACTATTTAATTAGTCCTAATCAAACTGCCGACCGTTAAAGTCTAATAGAGGGGTGACGTGGATGTTAATAAAAATTTGTATAATTACACATTTAGTCCTTCATATTTACACATACAATTAATTTAGTCCTAATTTTAATATAATTCAATACATTTAATCTTGCAATAAAAAAGTGACATGTGTCGCAATCCGATTGAATGAAAAATAACAAACAATATTTACCTCCTCCAAGAATCAAACCCAAGAAGTTTGGAGTGGAGTTAAGCACACCCAACCACAATGCCAACTACTTTTTTTAGTTAAAAACTTCCAAACATTTTTTATTAAACCTTACAACCTAAATCAATTTTCATCCCTAGAGCAACCCGATAATAGCATTAACATCCACTTTCTTTCAATTTCCTTCCGACTTTTTCACACTTTTTTCTTGATTGTTTGTTTTCTAAACACTAGTGAGCCAAGAACCTTCATCCATTTCGAAAAATATCATCAAAATTATTTTGGAGAACTTCATTTAATTCTCGATTTTATCATTTTTACAAAGAATAAATTTTCTCAATTCTTCATCTTTGAACCATTGGAAGCTCAATTTGAAGGTGATAACTGATAAATCATTTTCCTGCTTGAACTTTAACTTACTAAAGCTTTAAAACAAAATTTTGAGTTAAATTTTAGAAATTCAACTTCATCTTCAACCTTTGACTTTTTAAGGGACTTTAATGGTGATTTAGACCAATAAATTTATTTTAAAAAATTAAATTTTAGACCAATAATATGGTGACATGCGGCACAATCTGGTTGGATGATTAAATTTATTTAATTAAATTAAAATTAAGACCAAATTGATATAATAAGTAATTAACATGGTCCAAATGTGTTAGAGTATTATACAAAATTTTGTTAACTACCACGTCACCGCTGTTAGATTTTAATGGCTGGTGGTTTGATTAGGACCAATTAAATAGTTCGGTGGTTTGATTAGGACCAATTAAATAGTTCGGTGGCTTGATTTTCAATTTTTTTAATTGAGTGGTCAAAATAGGACGGACCCAATAGTTAGATAGTCACCCAGAAATTTACCTTTAAAATATTTAATCATGATAACGAGCTAACAACAATAAACTATACAAGAGCATGATATATATATATATATCGAATATATTCACGAGTTTTTTGAACCAAACTTTGATTGAGCTTAATCCGAATAACTTGCTTGCCGGTATGGCGATTATCACCCCTATCCTTGACCAGTGGCGGATCCATATGGGGCCTTGGGTGGGCCTGTGCCCACCCTGAATTTTTCAAACCTTAGATATTTGGCTTCAATTTTCACAATTTTTATGAATTAGTCCTTAAATTTTATGACTTGTGCCCACCCTGAAATTTTGAAATTTTTATGATTTGTACCCATCATAAAAAATGTTTTGATTTGTGCCCACCCTCAAAAAAAATTCTGGATCCGCCACTTTCCTTGACCACTCATTAACCATTTTGTCTGATTTTTCCATGGTTATTTCAATAATATGCACTATTATTTCACATCGGCTTAAAAACACCTTGTATTGTATTTGGCAACTTTAGTCGAGTTGCTCTTGAACTTTTTCTTGTTCCAAACTATTCTTTCGATTAAATTGCTCCATAAACTTAAAATGTTTGGTTAAATTGTTCCCCAATCATTGAAAACATAACTCAAAATTATCTCTAAAATTAACGCCTTAGTTTTTGAAAATGAAGTTTGAAATTTTCATCCTCTGTTGACAATTAGGGGTGTAAATGAACAGAGCGTGCGACGAACCGTTTGTATAACGTTTGTTTATTAAGCTAAATAAACGAGTATAAACAAAATTTCTATGTTCGTTTAATAAACGAACGAACACGAACATAGGTGTATTCAGTTCATTTATGTTCACAAACAAGCTCGTTTATAAGCTCGTATATAGGCTCATTTATAAGCTCGTTTATAGGATGGAAATGTTTGTAGATGTATCTAAATACTACTTTTTGTTGTTGCTAAGGATGATATATAAGATCATGTTAAAATGCAAGTTTTATTTTATTGCTTTTGTTTTATTTATTTATTGTTAATTTAGTTAACATTTCTGAACATATAAACGAATATGTTTGCAAACGAATAAACGAACATGTTCGTGAACACTTAAATGAACACGTCCGTGAACACTTATGTAACACACAGATCCCGATCCGAATTTGAAATACTACATTCGGGTCACCCAAAATCGACCCATCAAAATTTCCATTTAAAAACCATAAGTTTAGCCATTTCCAAATATCAAACATCAATAAATCCATGTAATTAAACAAGTTTACAAAACATGAGTTCCAAATTTAAAACACCGTATAACAAAATAGCATTTCAAATAGAGTTTATAGACTCAATAACTCATAAGGTCCTATGAATACATAAGCTCAAAACTAAATACTAAGCATTTTACTCTGAAGCGATGTGGTGCTGGAAAATCCTCGTTGATGTGCTCCTCCAAAGGGTGACCTCTCAACCTGTGCACGAAAACAACACATCCGCACGCTAAGCTAACAAAGCTCAATAATACATTTCTACTCTACCACATATTGTGATTATCATAAAATAAGCATGCAAGATAATATAATTTAAAGAGCATAGATAAGGCTTTTCTATTTATGAATTATCATCTAGCCCAGGGTTTTAAATTGCAAACCGTAGCTGCAATCTCACGGTAGCTCCGCCCTCTAATACCGATAACATCGATATTAGTGGAAAGAATTAAATTCACAATAATAGCGGTGGAAAACAACCGCTATTTAGCGGATAATGGTAAATCACGACAATAACAAGGCGCTACTACAGTTTCAAGCTTTAAATGAACCACATTAAACTATGTAAAACCTATATTTGATTTTGATATAACAAAGTGTGTAAAACCTATGTTTGATTTTGATATAATTAGATCTTTAAGGATCAATTTGTAAAACTTAAAATTGTTTTTACAAGTCCCTTAATAAGTTTTAAAACACCAACACTTTAAAACTGATTTATAAAACTCAAACTCAAAATATTTTCTAAGTGTTCCAAGGCAAAACCATTGAAAATCGTCCAGGAGTATCGATACAGCACCAAGCGTATCGATACTATCTTGCCAAACTTTGCTACTGTCGGAACCAGTATCGATACCCCAAACCCTAGTATCGATACACCCCTGTGTTAAAATTCAAAGAGTTTGAATAGAGTACCGATACGGGTCACCCTCGTATCGATACGGTCTTTACAATTTTTAAAGATTAAGTCGGTTTAAAAATATGACCGTTGGTGTCAATTGGTTGGTAACCAAACTTTAAAAAATCGTTAACCAGTATCGGTACGGCTAACCCCAGTACCGATACGGTTTTGGACAGTGAGCTAAGTTCAGAAAATGGTATCGATATGGTCATTGCCGTTTTGATACCCAGTACCGATACGCTTACGTGCGTATCGATACCCCTTATTAAATGCACACAACGGCTCTTTCTTTTTTGAGACAGGTACCGATACCCCTTCCCGCGTACCGATACCGGTAGCTACAGAAGTGCATTTATGGTGGTAAGAGAGGGTTCCAACGGCTCCATTTATGTCTCCAACCACCCAAACGGCTAGAAATCAATGAGGAGGTATAAAAGACACATCAAAAAGCATCAGCAACAACTATTGATCTTCAAGAAAACACTTATTCATCAAATCCAAGCAGTTGTGCCAAAATTCCTATTTGTCTAGAAATCCCAATTGTAATCTTCATTCATATTTTTTCAAATTGGGTTGAGTGCTTGTATTGGGGCTATCATTTGTATTGAGAGATACCTTATTAGCCATCAAATTTCTTTGTTCACTTGTGTGAGGATTAGGTTGATTTTTGGGTAGAAAAATCAACCGAAATTGTAAAGGGTTGCCTCCTTGTCCTAGAAAAGGGGAAGAGCAATTTAGTGGAATTGTTGCAAATCCTTAGTGAAGCTAAGGTAGTGGATGTAGAGTTCATTTGGAACTTGAACCACTCTAAATTCCTTGTCTATTATTTTCAATTTGCAATTTCCACCACTAAACCTTTTAATTTTCCAATTCACCCCCATCTTGGTCAATATCGATCTTGCGATCCACTCAACAATTGGTATCAGAGCCTAACTCTTTGAGGATTAACAACCACAAGAGGAGTTCCTTGGAAGAGTGTGATCATCAAAATATCAAGAGATGACTTCTACCTCCGGTTCCGGCATATACGAGTCACAATCGACCACTAAGCCTCCCTTCTTCAACGGTGATAACTATTCTTTTTGGAAGAATAGAATGCTTCTATTCATCAAGTCAAATGACTATCTTGTGTGGGATGTCATTGAGGATGGGTCATATATTCCATTGAAGCAAGATGGTGAAGGCAAGATGGTGTTAAAGAAGAAAGTGGAGATGAGAGAAAAAAGATTCAAGTCAATGATAAAGCTCTCCACATGCTATTTTGTGCTTTCGGTCCGGATATCTACTCAAAGGTCTCATCAATTGAAAGTGCCAAAGAAGTGTGGGACACTCTTGAGACCACTTATGAAGGCACCAATGATGTTAAAGAAACTAAGATTGGAATTCTCAATCTTAGTTATGAAAATTTCAAGATGGAGCCCGATGAGACGGTGTCAAAGATGTTTGATCGATTCTCCACGATTGTCAATGGTCTAAAAGGCTTTGGAGAGATCATACCGGAAGACAAGCTTGTCTGGAAGCTTCTCTATTCACTTCCCGAGTCTTGAATGGGAAGAGAACCGCTATCATCGAAGCAAAGAACTTGAAAAAATTGAAGCTTGATGAGCTTGTGGGTTCTCTCCTTACTCATGAGATCATGAAGCAAGGAAGGGAAGATGAGAAGAAGAAAGAAGAGAAAAGGGTAGAGAAGCTTGAGGTTGAGAAGAAGAAGAAGATGAGAATAGCTCTCAAGGCTAAAGCTTCACAACATGATGAGAGCTCATCTAGTGATGAGGATGAACTTGAAGAATTGGCTATGATAGCCAAACAGTTCTCACGTTTCATGAGGTCCAACTGGGGAAGAAAAATCCAAAGGAAGATGGAATTCAAAGGCAAGAACAAAGAAGAAGGAAATGATCCTATCATTTGCTATGAGTGCAAACAACCCGACCACATACGTTCGAAGTGCCCTCAACTCAAGAAGAAGGGCTTTGAGAAGAAGAAGAGACTCAAAGCCAAACTTGCTACTTGGAGTGATGAGGAGTCATGGGAGGATGACGAACAAGAAGTGGCTAATCTTTGCCTCATGGCACTTGAGGAAGATTCCTCCTTGGTAACCTCTAACTCATCTACTTTAGATTTTTCATATGAAGAATTAAATGATGCATATGATGAGTTACAAGAGGTATATGATGAATTAGTTGAGAAATATAAGGAGTCGGTCATTAGGAATAAAAAGATTATTCTAGAACTAAATGAGAAAAATGACTCACTTACTCAAGCTAATTCTAAATTTGAGAAAAAGATATTAGGATTAAAAGATGGACTTAAATTTTTTCAAGATGAAAATGTTGATCTTAATAATCTTTTATCTCAATGTAATTGTGAACACCAAAAGGTGTTGGGTGAGCTAAATGAGCTCAAGAAGTCTTTAAAAAATGTTGGTAGTGTCAAGCATGAAGTAGGAGAATCATCTAGAACACACCAACCTAAGAAAAAGACTAACTACTACAAACAAGGTAGCCACCCTAGACATAGTAGAGCTAAAAGAATTAGAAGTGTATGGGTTCCTAAGGAACTTGTAAAATCTAATAATATTATTGCTATGTCATCTTGGATTCCTAAGGGAGCCAAGGTTTTGGGAGCTAACACTCATGGACCTAAAATGATTTGGGTACCAAAAACCAATGTTTAATATCTTTGTTTGTAGGGGGAGCATTGCTACAAGGCCAAAGCACAAAGTCAAAACTCATGGTACCTTGATAGTGGATGCTCGAGGCACATGACCGGAGACAAGAGTCGATTCATGGATTTAAAGCCAAAAAGTGGGGGAGTAGTAACATTTGGTGACAACTCCAAAGGCCACATTAAAGGTATTGGCTCCATAGGTAATCACTCTACTATTCTTATTGAAAATGTTTTATATGTCGA
The DNA here is from genome assembly GCA_958450335.1 of Hibiscus tridactylites. Classification (NCBI taxonomy): domain Eukaryota; kingdom Viridiplantae; phylum Streptophyta; class Magnoliopsida; order Malvales; family Malvaceae; genus Hibiscus; species Hibiscus tridactylites. The sequence goes on from OY288288.1 coordinate 13,393,499, forward strand.
TGGTCTTAAACACAATTTATTGAGCATAAGTCAATTGTGTGATAAAGGATTTAATGTTTTGTTTGATAAAAATGGATGCAAAATTGTAGACATTAAATCTAATAAAATTATGCTCATAGGTCATCGCATAGGGAATATATACATGGTGCATCTAGATGACATACATACATCTCATGCATGCTTAGTTGCTCAAAATGAAAATGATGCATGGTTGTGGCATAGGAAGCTAGGACATGCTAGCATAAGTGTTTTAGAAAAACTAGTCTCTCTAAATCTAGTTAGAGGTTTACCCAAAATAAAATTTTCAAATGATAAAATTTGTGATGCATGCTCAAAGGGTAAACAACATAGATCTTCCTTTAAATCCATTAATGATGTTTCTACTAGTAGATGTTTACAACTAATTCACATGGATTTATTTGGGCCAATTAGGACTATGAGCTTGGGTGGTAAATCTTATGCTTTTGTGCTAGTTGATGATTTTTCTAGATTTACTTGGGTTCTCTTTTTAAGTACTAAGGATGAGGCTTTGGAAAAATTCATCACATTTTCAAAATTAACCCAAAATGATCTTGAACTTAGAATTTCACATATTATAAGTGATCATGGAACCGAGTTTCAAAATTTAGGGTTTGAAGATTTTTTAAATGAAAATGGTATTAGCCATAATTTTTCGGCTCCTCGAACTCCTCAACAAAATGGGGTAGTTGAGAGGAAAAATAGAACTTTACAAGAAATGGCTAGAACTATGCTTTGTGAAAACAATTTACCTAAATATTTTTGGGCGGAAGCCACATACACCGCTTGTTATATTGTAAATCGAGTAATGATTAGGCCAATTTTAAAGAAAACACCTTATGAGATTTTAAAATCCAAAAAGCCTAACATTAGCTATTTCCACCCTTTTGGGTGCAAGTGTTTTGTTTTAAATAATGGAAAAGACAACTTAGGTAAATTTGATACAAAAAGTGATGAAGCCATTTTTATAGGTTACTCTTTAACCTCTAAAGCCTATCGAGTATTTAACAAAAGAACTTTAGTAGTAGAAGAATCTATTCATGTTGTATTCGATGATAACCTCCTTCCTAGGAAGGATTCTTGTGATGATGATGATGTAGGGATCATAAATGCCTTTGATGGAGGTCAAACTTCAAAGGAGGATGAGATTCCAACAAAGGAAGAGGACTCACAAGATCCACCTCTTGAAGCCTTGAAGGACTTGGCTATTGAGGAAAAGGAAGTGAGCTACCCAAGGGAGTTGAACTATGTCAAAGATGGTGAAATCTTGGGTGATCCATCCAAGGGGGTAACCACTCGTTCTTCTCTTAGATTAATGAACCATGTTGCATTTATCTCATGCATAGAGCCTAAAAATATAAAAGAAGCATTGAAAGATGACTTTTGGATTATGGCTATGCAAGAAGAGTTAAATCAATTTGAGAGAAGTAATGTATGGACATTAGTTGATAGGCCTAGTAATCAATCTACAATAGGAACTAAATGGGTCTTTAGGAACAAACTAGATGAGAGTGGTAACATTCTGAGAAATAAAGTTAGACTTGTAGCACAAGGTTACACTCAAGAAGAGGGAATAGATTTTGACGAAACCTATGCACCCGTAGCTAGAATGGAAGCCATTAGGATGTTGCTTGCATATGCATGTTATCATAATTTCAAGCTTTTTCAAATGGATGTTAAAAGCGCATTTTTAAATGGTTTTATTAATGAAGAAGTGTATGTGGAACAACCACCGGGTTTTGAAGATTCAAAATTTCCAAATCATGTTTTCAAACTTACCAAAGCTCTTTATGGTTTAAAACAAGCTCCTAGAGCTTGGTATGAAAGACTTTCAAATTTTTTGATTGAAAAAGGATTTGAAAAAGGTAAGGTGGACACTACACTTTTTATAAAAATGTATAAAAATGACATCTTAGTAGTTCAAATTTATGTTGATGATATTATTTTTGGTTCTACTAATGAATGTCATTGTCAAGAGTTTGCTAAGTAAATGCAAGGTGAATTTGAGATGAGCATGATGGGGGAGCTCTCATTCTTTTTGGGACTCCAAATCAAGCAAAAGAAGGATGGCACCTTCATCAACCAAGCAAAATACATAAAGGATATGCTCAAGAAGTTTGGCTTGGAGAATGCAAAGCCTCAAGCCACTCCTATGAGCTCATCTACAAAACTTGACAAAGATGAAGGAGGTAAGTGTGTTGACTCTAAACTTTATCGTTCTATGATTGGATCTTTGCTTTACCTTACCGCAAGTAGACCGGATATCTTGTTTAGTGTTTGCTTGTGTGCTAGGTTTCAAGCTAGTCCTAGAGAGTCTTACCTTATAGCCGTTAAGAGAATCTTTAGATACCTTAGAGACACTCCTTGTTTAGGTCTTTGGTATCCTAGAGACTCTACCTTCAACCTTCATGCTTACTCGGATGCGGATTATGGGGGTTGCAAAATTGATAGGAAAAGTACTTCGGGAACTTGTCAATTCTTAGGTAGTATGCTCATATCTTGGTTCTCTAAGAAACAAAATATTGTAGCCTTATCTACCACCGAAGCCGAGTACATATCCTTAGGGAGTTGTTGTGCTCAAGTCCTTTGGATGAAGCAACAACTCTTAGATTATGGAATTAAAGTTGAAACCATACCCCTAAAATGTGACAACACTAGTGCAATTTGTTTAACAAAAAATCCCATCCAACACTCTAGAACCAAACACATAGAAATAAGGCATCATTTCATTAGAGATCATGTCCTTAAGGAAGATGTTGTTATAGAGTATGTCGACACCTTGAATCAATTAGCGGACATATTTACAAAACCCTTAGACAAAGAGCATTTTTGGTCCCTTAGGAGAGAGTTAGGTATAGCTAGCGTATCTTGACCTTTTAGGACCTCTTTTGTGCTTAAATATGCTTGATCTTGTGAAATGCCATGTTTGTATGCTTGGACTCCCAATTTCATTCATGCCTATAGATAGGGGGAGTATGATTCTGTTAAAATATGCTTAGAACTGCTCATACATCATTTGCATACTCATAGGAGATGTTAAGTTCGAGCCTTTGGTTGTTCTTTGAACCAAATATGCATTTCTGGGCATACAGTATCGATACTGATCTACGCGTATCGATACCTGTTCTTCATTTCGTTCCCCAGAATTCTTTTTTTTCTTCACGGGTATCGATATGATTAACACCGTATCGATACAGGTCGTTTCGATACGGACCCCTCCGTTTCGATACGACTTTCCAACGGGCATTTTTGCGGAAAGGTCTATTCTATCCCCGTATCGATACCCCAACGGGCGTATCGATACTCGACTGCGCTGATGGCATTAAATAAGCCTTTAATGAGTTCAATCTTTACCATAATTCAAACTCTTCAAAACCTAATTAACCCTATCCGTTTTTGCCTATAAAAAGGCACATCTTCCTTCATATTTTTCACACCTCAACTCAAACCTAAAAGTGTTTTTGAATCAAGCAAGGCTTTGTGCTCTCTTTCTCATCTTTGTGCTAGTTTTTCTTCAAATCTTCAAGTTTCTTTCAAGGTAATCTCTTTCTTTCTCTTTTTCAATATTTGTTTTTCTGTTTTGCTTTTTTTGTTTCTTTTTTTTTAAACTTTGTTTTTCTTCAAATTTTTTCTTGAATTTTTCTTTTAAACTTTTCTTTTCAAAATTTCTTTTAAAATTTCTTTTAAATTTTTTTTTATTTTTACTCAATTTGAAGAAATTCCCTTTGCTTAATTTCTCTTTTAGATCATGGCACCAAAAGAACCTTCGAGGAAGCGTTCAAGGGTTACCCAAGCCGATGAATCTTCCAACATTGGAGAAATTGCTCGTCCAAACTATTCCATCATCTATGATCAATGTTTTCATGGCAATTCGGGTCTCACTCACTTTCGTCAATATGAGAATTACAAGATCCGTGCCGAAAGGGTAATCTCCGTTCCTTTTCTCAGTTCGGAGCGTTTTAAGTTTGAATATCTCCCTTTATTTCATCGTTGGAACTTCATGGAGTTTATCTCTATTCCTGGGGTTTTCTATCGCCTTTTGGTTTTGATTTTCTATGCCAATGCCAAATGTATTAGTCGTGATGGGGAAGTAGTTGCTATTAGCTCTTACCTCATGGGGAAGAAAATTATTCTTGATGTCCCATCCATTTGTGAGGTTTACAATTTAGAAGATGAAGGCCTTGACAATGAGCATGCTTTGGGGCATGTTCTTCATGGATCCGTCACCGCCCTAAATGCTCAAGACCGAATCTTACACTTGATGGTGTCTTGGTGGTTCCGTCCCTCCGGAGGAAAATATTCCACCATTCGCCAAGTGGATGATTTTTGGATTCGGTGTTTCCGTGAGAGACAAAGACCAATCTTGCTCGACTCATGTTCGCGGAAATCGTCTACCTCGTGCAAAATCGTCACACTCCTCACGTCACCTCCTTCACATACGGTACGGCTTTGAGCTATTTCTTTGTTAAAAAGGATATTGATTGCTCTTATGACTACCCAACTCCTCTCACCGATCCCATTGATGAGCGATCTCTTGCTCGGGCAAAATTTTCTTATGTTAATGGTGAATGGGTACGTCTTGCCGAGTTACCACCGGAAGCCGTCGCCGCTTTCGAAGAAGCTCAAGCTCCTCAAGCTCCTCAAGTCCAACAACCCAACATGGATGCTCTCATGACCTATCTAAATGAGCAATTTACCGGGTTGCGTACGGACATGAACACTCGTCTTACTTCAATGGAAACTACCTTTGATACTAGGTTGACGGGTTTGGAGAATCGCCTCACATCTCTTGAAAGTGGGCACAATTCCTTGAATATTTCCATTGCCGCTTTCCATGATGAATGGCGTAATAGCATGCGCACTAATGAGCCTTTGGGAGTTGATGATGAAGATGACGAAGACGAAGAAGACGATGCTTAGACGTTTCCTCTTGTTTGTCATGCATATCATTTAGGATTTTATATTTTATGCACCTATGTTTTATGTTCTTAGGATTAAGGTTGTTTAGGATTAAAACCTATGCTTTGATTTCTCTTTTGCCTTTGTTTGGATTTTAAGTATGTTGCTATAATGAATAAAATCTATGTTGCTTATTATACCTTTGATTTCTTTATGCACTTAATTGTCTCAAAGAATTTTTGATCTAACAAAAAGGGGGAGAAGAATCTAGCTCACTTTAAAATATTTTGATTTTAATTCAAAGGTTACCAAGCTTATATTAAGGGGGAGTTATCTTTGTAAAGGTTTTTCAAAAATGTCAAAAATTTTAAGTTTTAGTTTTGTTATATCAAAAAGGGGGAGATTGTAAAACCTATGTTTGATTTTGATATAATTAAATCTTTAAGGATCAATTTGTAAAACTTAAAATTGTTTTTACAAGTCCCTTAATAAGTTTTAAAACACCAACACTTTAAAACTGATTTATAAAACTCAAACTCAAAATATTTTCTAAGTGTTCCAAGGCAAAACCATTGAAAATCGTCCAGGAGTATCGATACAGCACCAAGCGTATCGATACTATTTTGCCAAACTTTGCTACTGTCGGAACTAGTATCGATACCCCAAACCCTAGTATCGATACACCCCTGTGTTAAAATTCAAAGAGTTTGAATAGAGTACCGATACGGGTCACCCTCGTATCGATACGGTCTTTACAATTTTTAAAGATTAAGTCGGTTTAAAAATATGACCGTTGGTGTCAATTGGTTGGTAACCAAACTTTAAAAAATCGTTAACCAGTATCGGTACGGCTAACCCCAGTACCGATACGGTTTTGGACAGTGAGCTAAGTTCAGAAAATGGTATCGATATGGTCATTTCCGTTTTGATACCCAGTACTGATACGCTTACGTGCGTATCGATACCCCTTATTAAATGCACACAACGGCTCTTTCTTTTTTGAGACAGGTACCGATACCCCTTCCCGCGTACCGATACCGGTAGCTGCAGAAGTGCATTTATGGTGGTAAGAGAGGGTTCCAACGGCTCCATTTATGTCTCTAACCACCCAAACGGCTAGAAATCAATGAGGAGGTATAAAAGACACATCAAAAAGCATCAACAACAACTATTGATCTTCAAGAAAACACTTATTCATCAAATCCAAGCAATTGTGCCAAAATTCCTATTTGTCTAGAAATCCCAATTGTAATCTTCATTCATATTTTGTCAAATTGGGTTGAGTGCTTGTATTGGGGATATCATTTGTATTGAGAGATACCTTATTAGCCATCAAATTTCTTTGTTCACTTGTGTGAGGATTAGGTTGATTTTTGGGTAGAAAAATCAACCGAAATTGTAAAGGGTTGCCTCCTTGTCCTAGAAAAGGGGAAGAGCAATTTAGTGGAATTGTTGCAAATCCTTAGTGAAGCTAAGGTAGTGGATGTAGAGTTCATTTGGAACTTGAACCGCTCTAAATTCCTTGTCTATTATTTTCAATTTGCAATTTCCACCACTAAACCTTTTAATTTTCCAATTCACCCCCCTCTTGGTCAATATCGATCTTGCGATCCACTCAACAAAGTGTTTTAAGAACCAAATTGTAAAACTTGAAATGAATTTTTAAGTCCCTCAAAAGGTTTCAAATCAATAAGGCTTTGCTCTAGTTTGAAAAACTCAAACTCCAAAACATTTTCTAAGTGTTCCAAAGCCAAACTGCTCAAAAACGTCTATGATATCGATACGCCCCTAAGTGTATCGATAACTTTATAAGAAACTTGGCTACTGGAGACAAACGTATCGATACGCTCCTTACCGTATCGATACGAGGTATCGAAATAGATTCCATCTGTATCGATACACTATCTCTATAAAATCCCAAGGAGTTTGAATCAAGAATCGATACGATCTCACCTATATCAATACGCTTTAAAATATTTTTAAAGTCAGATCTTTAAATATTTTGACCGTTGGCTTGGTAGTTGGTTGATAACTGAATTTTAAATAGGGTATCGATACGCTATAGCACGTATCGATACGATATCTTCCAGTGAGCTATGAAGGAAAATGGCATCGATACGGTCTTACCCGTACCGATACACTTCTACGCGTATCGATACGCCTCTCTTATATTTGTAAAACGACTATTTATTTTTGTGAGATAGGTATCGATACGCCTTGATGAGTATTTATTTTGGTTGTGTTTTTGGTCCTTATTTCGATTAAATATAAGTTTGAGGGACTTAACTAGGTTGTTTTATGATGTTTTCATGCTGGGGACATGATGCTGGAAATGAGCTGGAATGCTGCAGAAAATGATGGAGTCATGGGCAGATTCATGGGCATGAATGCTGACTGGACGCCACGTCAGCGTCTTCTAGAAGCTGACGTCAGCAGCAGTGATAGCTTATCAGGCCGCTTATCAGATAGCCTATCTCTAGATTTTTGAATTTTAAATTTTAAACTTTAAATAATTATTTTGTTTAATTTTTAATTATCATTTTAGGTTTGCCTAGGTTATTTGAAACACTATAAATACCCCTTTTGGGGTAAGACTTGTCATCAATCAATTATCAATTGAAAATCATTTTCATCTTCTCTTGGAAATTATTCGCTTCTTAGTTTTAAGTTCTATCTTATATTTTCGCTTTTAATTATTTCTTAAATGTCGAGCATGATTAATTTGATAACCATGCTCGACTAGATCTTCTTAAGCCGAAGGCTTATGCAATGACGCGTTCATAAGGTGAGGTTCGAATTTATGCTTCAAACATTTCGGAAGCTTTTCCCGATTTCTTCATATTTATTTTCTAAATCAAAATGATTTTTTAAAACTCAAAGATTGACTTTGGAGAAAAACAATTGTTTTGATCTATCAAGTGGGAGGGAGGATCAGTTATTGAAACAAATCTGACTTCCAGGGAACACACTTAGTTAATAGATTACCAAGGGAAATTAAGATCGAATTGTTTTTATAGAAATGACTTTTCTAGTTTGTTACGAGCTTAATGAATTTGTTTTCTCAACATTGAGTTGGTTTAGACAAATTATCAAAACTGAAACCAAAAATTGATTTTGGAGATTCAGTTTACAAACAAAAAAACTCAAGGATTGACCTTGAAGTAATTTTGCCAACAAGTTTTTCGAAATTAAAATCTATACCAATGAACCCAGTAGAACAAGTCAAAGCTTAGCCCGAGGCAGAAAATCTCCATATTATTTTCAACATCTTTAAACCATTCTTCTTGCTCTCTTAAATCATTTCATTGCAATTCCCCCCAAATCACACACATTCAATTCCATCATCTCTTGGTTCAGAAACGTCAAAGGCGCAACAAGGAAAGTCCAAGTCCTTGTGGGTTCGACTCATACTTCCCTATCTATACTTAATTTAATTCCTTTATTTATTTATTTGGAAGAAGGAAATTATTCTTGACACATTACGATGCGTGTCAAAATTGGCGCCGTTGCTGGGGACTTCGACAACTTTTACTGTTTGTTTTTTATTTTTTATGACCAAGAGGAATCCGGGAGAACAAGTTGAATTCATTCCGGAAATTGAAGCATTTGCGAGACGACAAAACGCACAACGAAACCGAGAGAAGCAATATAAATTGTGTCAACAACGATTCCAGCAAGATCTTGAATCATCCCAATCCGAGACACACTTTGAAGAACAAAGCCAAATGGGAGACAACGAACAAACGATCCAACAACTGATCAAGGCACCTGTAACCCCCTTAGCCCGGCCTAGACGGTTGACCCGAACTACGAAGATTACACGGGGAAAACCAAAGTCAACCCGAAAGTCAACCTTGATTAACGACCTTTTTTTTCCTTTTTACTCTTGTCTATATGCACATTAACCCTAAGCATACTCTTGAGAAACATTTATGTGTAAGCACAACGATCGGATATCAGTAAGAGACTCAATTGCACAAAATACAAATATTAGGAACCAAATTCTAAACTCTGGAAATTAGAAGGTCTTAACTGATTTTTAAGTTACCAATATTAAATTAGTCACATTACATTCTTCCATGTCAAATTTCACCTTAAACGGACATCTCAAACTCATGCAATTTCTAATACAATTTCCGGGATTAAAATGTAAAGCTTGCAAGCCTCAAAACCATTCAAACCAGTACCCAACGGTCACCTGTTTCGAAACGGTATTGACCGTTCCGAAACACGGGTTCGTTTCGAGACAAGTTCTGAAACAGGGCCTTCCAGTGGCCAAATCATTTCGAAATAGTCACCAGCCGTTTCGTAACACATAGGCCATTACAGGCCCCCATTTCGAAATGTCAATGTCTGTTCCGATACGGTCTGCCCAGAAGCTGCAGATTTTGCTGGTTTTTCATATATAAAACCACTCAAACACATCCTAAAAACTTCCTAACCATGCCAACATGTCATCATACATATAAGGTACATGTTTGCACTTCAAAACACATTCATAGCATCAAACATGGAATTCCACAAGTCTATAGGCATGCATCCTAATATCCAAAACCAAACAACCAACAAAACACCAAATCAAGCATCAAAAGGCCAATTACAAATCCCAAAACATCAAAAGCATCATGCCACAACTAGGGAGTCCAAAACATCTCCCAAAACACATCTTAGGTTCCCATTGCCAAAATATCAAAAACTAATAGTGTTATGAAAACATCACCATACATGAGCTTAGTTTCCCTTGGACTCTTAGCCTCCTTGTTGCCCTCAAACACTTCAATTATCTGCGTTATTGGTTCAAGAGAGAGAGCGTAAGCACAATTGCTTAGTGAGGCATGCTCTAAAGAAACAACACAATAATGCAATCTAGAAACCACTTTCAACAAAGCTTTCTAAACACATGCTCAACACATTTCTTGCAACCTTGCATACTTTACAAGCATCTCATGCTTAATTAAAATCAACGTGTCATATTGGCTTTCAAGTGATAATCCATAACCATTTACAACACAAAACACAATCGGCTATGCGGATTACAAGCGTTGTCCCATACGCTTCATACACACTACCGAACACACAAGATGGAGTTTACCGGTACAATCACAACCCCTCAACGCTCGTGATGGAGTTTAACGGTACAATCACAACCCCTCAACATCACTCATCGGTAGTTGTATAACTCCACTAACGAGAACACGGGATACATAACACAAGATCCACACACGGACTTTTAACCACCGTTGTGATCTTACCTTTCTCGTTAGTGTACTTGGATGGAGTTTACGGTACAATTACAACCCCTCAACATCCAAGGTGACTTTATTCACGGTGCACCCAATCCTATAGCCGGCTAACTATATCTGATTCAAGTACTTTAAAACCATTACATCACTTGCCAATATACATCATATAACATCAACAACTCACTGTTTTAAAGCATTAAACAAAGCCATTTAACCTCATGCATCACTATGCATCAAATCCACATTTACAACATGTCAAACCAAGGATCTCTTACCTTGAGCATCCTTCAACATATGGCTTTCAAAACCAGCATTAACCATGCTAAAACATGCTTTCAAAACAGAATTTAAACATGCAAATTATAGACAATGCATCAAACCACTTCATGGCTCATCCAAGAGAGTTTTTCCGAAAACTTATTCTTGAGCTTAGTTAAGTTGCTTAGACTTAAACTAAGCTCCCAAAACCTTCAAACATTTGTTTCAAAGCTGGAAACCCAACTTCACTCACCAATTCCGTTTTGCAAGCTTGTCGAAACGCCGATCAAGCCTCCGGATCAACACCACAAGTGTCCGAAGATGTCTCCCCTATTTTAAACACATCAAAGCAGAGGATTAATGCATCATCATGCATTGAAATCTTCAGCCAACACTCTTAAACTCGCTGCTCTACCTAAAGCCAACATTTTGGCTACCAAACACAACCGAAATCACCTCCAAACTCTTCCAAAACATAACCCAGCCAAGATCCATCACTTCTAACCATTTCTAAACATCAATTAACATCCAAAATGAACCTAAACTCGTCCTTGTACCTCCAGCTATAACAGAACACCAAGATTACCCCAAAAAACCACCATTTTCATAAGCAAAAACTTAGGAAATACAACCTATTCGGGATTGCATTGATAAAACCTCATTTACACATCATTAGACATCCAAAATACATTTAAGAATCATCTCAAATCAGAGCCCAAACAATCACAACGAAATTCTTCAAGATTTCCTCCAAATCTTGAGTTTTAAGCCAAAATCAAGTTCATATCATTAAAACCATTTATAAAACTTAAATTAAGGATTGATAACTTGGGAATTTCAGTAAAGAACTGAGTATTTAGAGGAGAAGAACAACATTACCTCTAAATGGTGGTTTCTCCTTGATTTGAGCCAATTTCTTTGAAAATCCAATGAGGAAATCAAAAGGTTTTGATGTAAGATGGATTAGGAACTAATTGATGATTGAAATCTCATCAATTGAAGTGAAGATCAAAGGAAAAGTTGCTGGAGAAAAGTGTTTGGATGATGGAATTTTGAGAGAAAAAGGAATGAGAAAGTTTTAAGAAAAAGTAGTTATGATTTTAACAAAAGGTAGTTATCTTCACTTCTAATTAATTAAAACATTAATTAATTCACTCAAATTAAAGAAAAATATGGAGAAATCATTTTTGGGTAAATTAGCTCCTTAAAGATTCAAAGTTTCAATCCTTACAAAACAATCACCACTGAACTTTTCGAAAATCGCATTTTAGTCACTAATCCAAAATGTAATATTTCCAAACCTTATTTTGTAAAATTGATTTCACCACTCTCTTATATATATTAAAAGAGGATTTTTAGATATTTTTCCATATTTTTAAAGCATCCCGAACTAGGCTTTTCCTAAAACCTCCTTTTATATTCGAACCGAAAATCAGACCGGTCCGGTTCAAACCCTAAACTTCTAAGCCCAAAATTGGGGTGTTACAGCACCAGATGACAATCAGCCCTTGTGAATAACCTTCCCGAATGGTGAAACGCCGTTCCAACTAAAAACGGGCTTGATTCATCTCCTACCAACCTTCCATGGTTTGCCCAGCGAAAACCCACACAAACGCCTTAAGGAGTTCCACATGGTTTGTTCAACTACGAAACCACATGGAGTATCTGAGGATCAAATTAAACTTTGCACCTTTCCCTTTTCTTTATCTAATATTGCTAAGGGTTGGCTTTATGATTTACCTTCTAACTCAGTGACTACCTGGACTGAAATGGCTCGCTTGTTTCTTGACAGGTTCTTCCCAGCCGCTAAAGCAAGCGAAATGAGGCGAAATATTATAAGTATCCGACAAAAGGATACCGAAACACTTTATGAATATTGGGAGCGCTTCAAGAAACTATGCGCAAATTGCCTACAACACGGTTTGTCAGATAAAACACTTATTCAATATTTTTATGAAGGACTAACCCCTACAGATATGAAAGTAGTTGATGCAGTTAGCGGAGGATCCCTAGTCAATATGACTCCGGCAGCAACAAAGACGTTGATTTCGACCATGGCAGCCAACTCACAACGCTTCTACCAATCGAGTGAACCATCTCGAAGAGTTAATGAGGTAGGTACCGTTTCATTAGAAAGCAAGATTGATAAATTAGCTGACATTATTCAAACTTTGGTTGCAGATAGAAAGATTGTTTCTAGGATTTGTGGGATATGCACACGCCCCGAACACCCGACGGATTGTTTCCTTATGATCCAAGAAGAAGATACCGAATGAGTGAAAGCGATGGGGAAATTTTTGGGATCCTATCAAAAGTTGTACTACCCTATTTCCAATCAAGGGTGGAGAGACCAAGGCTTTGCGCAAAACCAAAGACAACAGTACCAGCCAAGGCATCCTAACCAACAATTCCAACAAAAATCAAACCTAGAGTCCATTGTAGAGCGATTGGCTATGTCTCAGAAAAAATTCCAAACCCGTACCGAGGCCCACTTACAAGAGTTAGACAAACAAATGAGCCAGCTAGCCCAGACAGTAAGCCATCTTGAATCCAAAGGTAAACTTCCTTCGCAAACCGAGACAAACCCTAGAGAAAATGTAAGCGCCATCACACTCCGTAGTGGGACCGTTATAGCTCCAAAAGAACCATAAAAAATAACAATCCCACTCCTACCATGGAAGAAGGTAACGAAAACAAAGATAACCCTTTACCGCCATCTCCTCCTCCTTCTCCACCTCTTGTAGTCGCTCCTCCCTTCCCATCACGATTGGTAAAACGTGACAAAAATGCTGAAGAGAGGTAAATTATTGAAGTATTTAAAAAGGTCCAAGTGAACATTCCCCTCTTAGAAGTCATTCGCCAAGTGCCAAGGTACGCTCGTTTCCTTAAGGAGCTCTGCACAACCAAGCGGAAACTCATCGGGCACGAAAAGGTAAATTTGGGAGAGCACGTTTTTGCAGTTTTTCAACGTAAGTTACCACCGAAAATGAAAGACCAAGGTATGTTTGCTATACCCTATCAAATTGGTAACATATCTATTAAACGTGCTATGTGCGATATTGGAGCTTCTATAAATGTAATGCCACTTTCTATTTATAAAAAATTTACTAACGATCCTTTAAAAGAAACCAGGGTTACGATACAGTTGGCAGATCGATCGATCATCTACCCGGAAGGAGTGTTGGAAAATGTGTTTGTAAAAGTAGATGCTTTATTCTTTCCTGCAGATTTCTATGTGATCGATATGGCTCATGATAGAACAAACACTTGCTCCGAAGTGTTGTTGGGACGACCATTCCTTAGCACAACAAATACGAAAATAGACGTGAGGAGCGGTCTTTCGTCTATGGAATTTGATGGTGAGGTCGTAGAATTTGATGTTTACAAGGCGATGGAACATCCAGATTCTATGGAAAACATTAGCTTTGTTGGTGTTTATAAACCTTTAGTTGATGATTTTGTTAAAACTAATTTATCTGATAATTTGTGCAGGGAATTGGAAGGCTGCGTTGAAAAAATTAGGGAGCTGAAAAACACTTCATTTGTTAATCTTGATCTACACTTAACTCCCTCAAAAATTAAAAAATTCCCTTCCATTTTGCAGGCACCAGATATCAAGTTAAAATTACCGCCGGATAAATTGAAGAGTAAAAAAGAAATTTTTTCAGGGAAAATGAAGAAATGTCACTGTCATAAAATTTCTCGTAGAGAAATTCTTAGTTGGATTAAGCGCATAAATTGTAAGGAGTATTTGTCGCAGTGTCTGTAGTTTGAGCGACAAAGGTCGTCGAGCTAATGACGATAAACAAGCGCTGGATGGGAGGCAACCTATTTTCTTTATTTATTTCTTGATTTTAATTTTTCAGTTTCGAATTTATTTTCTTTATTATTTTTAAAACCCACGTCTACTTCTCTTTTATCTTTTCTTTTTAGCATTTATTTATTAACTTCCCCCTAATAATATAGTTATTATTACTAATTTAAATTTATTATATATTATTTATATTATATTTTTAGATTTACGTAAGTTAAATATATATATATATATATTATCTTATTTTTTATCCCTTGGTGGTTTATCTTTATCATCTTAAATAATTATTTATTTTAAATTTTAAAATCATAATATATATATATATCTTTTAAATTATTAATATATATATCTTTTAAATTATTAATATATATACATATATATATATATATCATTATCAACTATTTCTAAAATTTTAAAATAAAATTATCCTTTTACAAATTTTTAATTATCCTTTTATTTCAAAAATTAAGAAAAAACTAACATAATTTTTCCCTACCTTTTCTTTATTATGTAGCCGTCATCTCACCCTTCTTTCTTCACGCACGCAAAGCCAACCTCCATCTTCTCCGGCGAGACAGCATGGTGCGGACCCACGACCAAGCGTGACGACTACCGCAGAGCCAACCTCCTACCACGCCAGCAACCGTCCGAGTCCCGACCACGTGCAATTGATCAGGGGAGTCTCTTCTTTCCTCTCTTTTACTCTAGTTATCATTTTGGGACAAAATGCATTAAGTGAGGGGAGATATGCTTGTCAAATTTTCTTTTTGCTTATCCGTTTGGTTGTTCTCTTGTTTTCCTGATTTTAGTTAATTTAAGTTCCTTGTTTAATCTTTAGTTTGGCATTGTCTCATTGTTTCCGTATGATTTTATATCTATCTTGTTAGAAAATTTTAGGTTGCATGGTAGATTTTGGCATGATTAATTTTTCCATAAAATCCTTTATATGACATTTCTTTCTCTATTAATTGACATGATGCTCACCTAGGTACACAAGACAATTTTTGTGAGTTTTGAGCTTAATGTGCATGCATTATTTTTGCTCTTTATTTCTTTGAGTGTGCCTAGCTAAATTAGTTGCATTCTAGAACTTGTGGTTTAAATTCTTTTTGAGATTACATTATTTGAATATGATGCTTAAATATGATTGAGGCACTAAGTTTTAACCCTTTCTCTTCCCAAACAAATTGCCTACCCTTTGATTAATTTCCCTTAGTGAAACAATTTTGAGCCTTGGCCTTTTTCTTGAGATTCACCATATTTTAGCCTAATCCGTTTTTCTTATTATTTCCATTATTTTGTCCCCTTTTCAAGACAAAATTGTCTTAAAAAAAGATTCGAATCATGCAGTCCAGCAGAGCAGAAAACACTGTGCAGAAACTATTTCGAATATGCAGTGCAGAAAAAAAATTGTGCAGAAAATTATTCGAATCTGCAGTAAAAAAGAGCAGAAAAAATAGCAGTGCAGTTCAAAAAAAATTTTCTGCAGAACAGTTTTGATTCGAATGAAAAAAAAAACAATTTCGAATAAATTTTGGGGATGATTTTTGTCTTGAATTTTAACCCTATTTTACAACCTTTATCCTACCCGAACCTTAGCTCCGTTACAACCCTTTTTAAGACCTCTTGATTTTTGCATCACATTCATACTTAGTAGTGGAGATTAGATTTAACCACAAGCCTATGGTAATGCTCTAATTAGTTTTGGCTCGAGTGATTTTCTCTACCCTTAAACACTTTGAGTGACATGAGCGATTCCTTGTTAGGGTACTTGGTTTGCATCATTGATGTTAGTAGGGTATTGTAATGTCGTTTTTGCTTAAATTTCTAAATCTTGCCATTTATCTATTTGCTCCTTATTTTCTTTCATATTTAGATGCTTAATCATATCGGAAACTTTGAGACTTCGTGAAATTAAGGATGACAACTTGAGCTTAGGTTTGTTTAATTTTGAGATACTTGAGGACAAGCATCGGATAAGTGAGGGGGATTTTGATGAGTATTTATTTTGGTTGTGTTTTTGGTCCTTATTTCGATTAAATAAAAGTTTGAGGGACTTAACTAGGTTGTTTTATGATGTTTTCATGCAGAGGACGTAGTGCTGGAAATGAGCTGAAATGCTGCAGAAAATGCTGGAGTCATGGGAAGATTCATGGGCATGAATCAGGGCATGAATGCTGACTGGGCGCCACGCCAGCGTCTTCTAGAAGCTGACGTCAGCAACAGTGATAGCTTATCATGCTGCTTATCAGATAGCCTATCTCCAGATTTTTGAGTTTTAAATTTTAAACTTTCGATAATTATTTTGTTTAATTTTTAATTATCATTTTAGGTTTACCTAGGTTATTTGAAACACTATAAATACTCCTTTTGGGGTAAGACTTGTCATCAATCAATTATCAATTGAATATCATTTTCATCTTCTTTTGGAAATTATTCTCTTCTTAGTTTTACTT
This sequence comes from Hibiscus tridactylites, assembly GCA_958450335.1. Lineage (NCBI taxonomy): Eukaryota > Viridiplantae > Streptophyta > Magnoliopsida > Malvales > Malvaceae > Hibiscus > Hibiscus tridactylites. The sequence goes on from OY288288.1 coordinate 13,410,187, forward strand.
AAGTTCTTTCTTATATTTATGCTTTTAATTATTTCTTAAATGTTGAGCATGATTAATTTGATAACCATGCTCGGCTAGATCTTTTTAAGCCGAAGGCTTATACAATGACGCGTTCTTAAGGCAAGGTTCGAATTTATGCTTCAAACATTTTAGAAGCTTTTTCGATTTCTTCATACTTATTTTCTAAATCAAAATGATTTTTTTAAAACCCAAAGATTGACTTTGGAGAAAAACAATTGTTTTGATCTATCAACTGGGAGGGATGATCGGTTATTGAAACAAATCCGACTTCTAGGGAACACACTTAGTAAATAGATTACTAAGGGAAATTGATATCGAATCATTTTTATAGAAATGACTTTTCGAGTTGGTTACGAGCTTAAAGAATTTGTTTTCTCAACATTGAGTTGGTTTAGACAAATTATCAAAACTGAAACCAAAAATTGATTTTGGGGATTCAGTTTACAAACAAAAAAAAACTCAAGGATTGACCTTGAAGTAATTTCGCCAACAAGTTTTTCAAAATTAAAATCTATACCAATGAACCAAGTAGAACAAGTCAAAGCTTAGCCCGAGGCTGAAAATCTCCATATTATTTTCAACATCTTTAAATCATTCTTCTTACTCTCTTAAATCATTTCATTGCATTTCCCCCCCAAATCACACAAATTCAATTCCATCATCTCGTGGTTCAAAAACGCCAAAGGTGCAACAAGGAAAGTCCTTGTGGGTTCAACTCCTACTTCCCTATCTATACTTAATTTAATTCCTTTATTTATTTATTTATTTGGAAGAAGGAAATTATTCTTGACACGTTACGACGCGTGTCACGCCTCCTCGAGTACCGATACGGTGGGCTACAAAACTGCATTTATGGTAGGAAATAAAGCCTCAAACGGCTCCAAAACATCTCTAACGGTCCTCAACGACTACAAACTCATTTGTGAGTATAAAATGGACCTCCAAGACCCAAGAGAAGACTAATGCTTCAATTGTCAACAACACCATGATCAAGAATTTTTCTTAGAGCTTAATTGTTCATTTTCTTTTATAGACAACACATATGAGCTAAACTTTGTTATATTTGCTCAAGAGTTTAGGTTTTGGGTGAGAGATAAATAGTGCAAACAAATACCTATTAGAGGGATTTCAAGTTTGCTTAAGAATTTCTCTTGTAAGAGAGTGTTTGATTAAGCTAAGGGTAGTTAGCTTAATCGTTGTAACGGTTTCCTCCTAACCCGAGAAAAGGGGATGGAATTCTTAGTGAATTTGTTGAAATCTTTAGTGGAGAGCTAAGGTAGTGGATGTAGACCTTGGTTAGAAGGTTGAACCACTATAAATCCTTGTGTCTATTTGTCCAATTTTCATCTCCTACTAAAACACCCAATTATCCAACTTCTCCACACTTGGTGAGCAAGAACGTTTGAAGGAATCGAGCAACATAAATCCCAACAATTGGTATCAGAGCTTGGCTCAATCAAAGAGGATTAACATCCTATTGAGGTGATCCGGGAAGCTCTATTCAACACATCAACCAATCGATCAAATGGCGCAATCCATCGACAAACCACCATTTTTCGACGGGACCAATTATGCTTACTGGAAGACAAGGATAATGTTCTTTGTCAAATCTAAAGACTACAAGCTTTGGATATCATTGAAGATGGCCCGTTCGTACCACAAGGAAGCAAGGCGGAGTGGAGTGTCGATGACCGCAAGAAGATGGAGCTAAATTGCAAGGCATTGTACTTCATCTTTTGTGCACTTAGCCTCAACATCTACGAGAAGATGTCTTCTTGCGAGAGTGCCAAGGAAGTTTGAGACAAGCTCGAAGTTACATACGAGGGGACAAACGAAGTAAAGGAGACCAAGATCGACCTCCTCAACCTAGAGTATGAGAACTTCAAGATGGATCCGGAAAAAGATATTGAGAAGATGTTCCACCGATTCTCCACCATCACAAATGGACTCAAGGGTTATGGAGAAGTCATTCCGGAAGAAAAGCTTGTCTGAATGCTTATCTATTCTCTTCTCGAGTCATGGGACTCAAAGAGGACCGCCATCATCGAAGCTAAGAATTTGAAGACTTTAAAGCTTGATGAACTCATGGGGTCACTTCTCGCTCACCAAATCATGAAGAATGATAAAGAATAAGAGAAGAAGAAGGAAGAGATAAGAAAGATGGGGAAGAAGAAGATAATGGAGCTAGGCATCCATGCAAATGCCATGGCTCTCAAGTCCTCCATGTGCAACCATGTTGAATCAAGTGAGGAGGAAATTGAAGACGAAGAGATGGCATATCTCTTCAAGAAATTCACCCGGTTCATGAAGAGTGAAATGGAAAGATCTTATCATGAATCGAAGAAGAAGATGAAGGAATCTCACAAGTCCAACAAGAAGGGATCATCTTCAAAGCAAGCATATGTGGCCACTTAGAGTGATGAAGATTCCACCGATGATGAAATATCCCATCTATGCTTGATGGCCCTCAATGAGGGGGAGGTAACTTCAAACTCATCCATTTCAAATTCTTATACTTTTGATGAGTTACAAGAAGCCTATGATGAATTGGTTTTCGAATTCAAAGCCTCATTTTTAAAAAAACAAAAAATGATTTCAAAGTTGAAAAACGAAAATGATTTACTTTTGAAAACCAATTTTGAGTTTGAAGCAAAATTGAAGGATATTGAGCAACAATTTTCTAGTTTACAAAACTTGCTTCAAACAATGGAAAAATATCTTCAAAAAGAAGTTGATGATCTTAAGAAAGAAAAGATTTTGATTTCCAAGGAACTAGAAAAGAAAAATGATTTTGGAAAATCAAAATTTTACCAAAGACAATCTAGTGCCCCTATATTTTTAAATGGAAAATGTTTTAGAAGTGTTTGGGTTCCAAAAGAACTAATCACTTCACATCAAATGATGAAATTGAAAAATGGAATCCTAAGGGGACTAAATTTTCTGCAACTAACGTTTATGGATCCAAAGCAATTTGGATACCAAAATTTGTATGATTGTCTTGATTAGGTGTGATGGAGGTGTTCAACAAGTCCAATCAATGAGGGGGAGCTCCATGCACACAAAGAAAGACACTTGAAGAGGAAGGCTTCATATCCTCCCTTGAAGTTCGAGTGTTGGTAAAATCTAGTTGTTTTTTACTTGTTTAATTTGATCTATTTTCTTTTAATTCAACTAGATTATCATGTGTTTGACTAACATCTTTTGATGATGCTTTGAGTAAGGGGGAGCCATTTTAAAACCAAAATTCTCATTTTTGTCAATTCTTTTTAACCTTCCAAGTTATTTTGAACTTAAAGTCATTTAATGTTGCTTGGTGTATTATTATGCCTTTATAGCCTATGTCTCTTTTTTGATCTAACAAAAAGGGGGAGAGGGAAGTTTACAAGCTCACTTAAACTCTAATCTTAAAATTTACCTAGCTAACATTAAGAGGGACTTGTTTCCCATAGTTTTTCAAAAGTCTTAAAAATTTTAAGCTTTGGTTTTGTTATATCAAAAAGGGGGAGATTATAAAACCTATGTTTGATTTTGATATAACAAAGTGTTTTAAGGACCAAATTGTAAAACTTGAAATGAATTTTTAAGTCCCTCAAAAGGTTTCAAATCAACAAGGCTTTGCTCTAGTTTGAAAAACTCAAACTCCAAAACATTTTCTAAGTGTTTCAAAACCAAACTGCTCAAAAACATCTATAAGTATCGATACGCCCCTAAGGGTATCGATACCTTTTTTAGAAACTTGGCTACTGGAGACAAATGTATCGATACGCTCCTTACCGTATCGATATACGGAGTATCGAAACAGATTTCATCTGTATCGATATGCTCTCTATAAAATCCCAAAGAGTTTGAATCAAGTATCGATACGATCTCACCTGTATCGATACGCTTTAAAATATTTTTTAAGTTAGAGCTTTAAATATTTTGACGGTTGGTTTGGTAGTTGGTTGGTAACTGAATTTTAAATAGGGTATCGATACGGTCTTACACGTATCGATACGCTTGTACGCGTATCGATACACCTCTCTTATATTTGTACAACAACTATTTATTTTTGCGAGGCATGTATCGATACGCCTCCTCGAGTACCGATACGATAGGCTGCAGAACTGTATTTATGGTGGGAAATAAAGGCTCCAACGGCTCCAAAACATCCCCAACGGTCCTCAACGACTACAAACTCATTTGGGAGTATAAAAGGGACATCCAAGCATCAAGAGAAGACTAATGCTTCAATTGTCAACAACACCATGATCAAGAATTTTTCTTAGAGCTTAATTGTTCATTTTCTTGTATAGACAACACTTGTGAGCTAAACATTGTTATATTTGCTCAAGTGTTCAAGTTTTGGGTGAGATCTAAATAACGCAAACAAATACCTATTAGAGGGATTTCAAGTTTGCTTAAGAATTTCTCTTGTAAGAGAGTGTTTGATTAAGCTAAGGGTAGTTAACTTAATCGTTGTAACGGTTTCCTCCTAAGCCGAGAAAATGGGAGGAAACTCTTAGTGAATTTGTTGAAATCCTTAGTGAAGAGCTAAGGTAGTGGATGTAGACCTTAGTTAGAAGGTTGAACCACTATAAATCCTTGTGTCTATTTGTCCAATTTTCACCTCCCACTAAAACACCCAATTATCCAACTTCTCCACGCTTGGCGAGTAAGAACGGTTGAAGGAATCGAACAACATAAATCCCAACAAACTCAATCCAACTTAAAAATCGAGCTTGATAATCAACTGATCTCAAACTCAACTGAAATCAAACTCAATCGAGTTTGCACATGAAGGCAAATAATCCCTCATTCTAAAAATATACTTAATTTTGTGTGCACTAATGGCTCACGTAAGCATGATCTCAGCCATAAAAGCCAAGGTTAATTTGCTTCCTTTCTCCATCGCATGAGCCTTTATTTATAAGATGTTTTCCTCATTGCTTTACATATCTCACCGATGTGGGATATTAGGCAAGTGTATTATAACCTGTCATTTTTACGATGTTTTTCTGCTCCAACGCCTGAGCCCCTTAAGCTTTATGTAAAGATGGATATATATTCATTTCAGCCCTGTCATTTTTTAGTTATATTAATTTAGTCATCATTTTCTCTTAATTTAGAGTGCAAAGTTTATTTTTCATTCAATTTACTTATTTAACTTTAATAATCTACTAATTTAAGTGTTAGAAAACAATCTAAAAATTATTATAAGTGAATTTAAATAATTACAATTATAATTATTGTTTAATACAATAAGTTGTGTGAATTTTGAAAAAAAAATCACATTCGCGACACCCGGTGACCGCAATAGCATATGTTATCTCCGCAAACGCAATAAACACAACGCGACCAAAAACGCGGCCACAAACACTATTTAAATCCCTGATCTAGCCTACACAAACTAGAGTTCTTAGATCACATATCCCAAGGTATCATTAAGCTTACGACAAGTCTTACATGTTTCTACAAAGCTTTGCTATACTCGAGGTCACATAGCCTATCGAGATGCTCGAGCTCACATAGCCCGTCGAGTTAATACATGTCATACCCTGATCACTCAGCCATCAGGTACATAAGCTATCATCTATATCATCCACACATGATACATAAATATATCCATAGATCATATACATAATGGCCAATGAAGCCCTACTTTACCCGTGCTCACACAGCCGTCGGGTTACCCGTGTTCAAACAGTCGTCAGGTTAAATGGACAATATCCGAATCACCATAGCCACAGATACGTCCTAGACATACTTGGATCACATTAGCCACAAGCAGTCTTTACCCGAGGTCACTCAGCCTATCGAGTTTATACCTTATCTGAATCACCATAACCACGAATAGGTTTCTAACTGCATCTAGATCACTCAGCTCGTGGGTGCGTCCGATGTACTTGTTCACGCAGCCTGAAGTACGCATCCCTTTATATAAGTACCGTAGTACTGACTCTAGGACATCCATATTTCTTTACAACAATTATAAGATAATACATGCTCCTCGAGCATTCATACAACTCACCAAGAGGTAAGTGGCTCCAAGCCAAGCTATCAAGCAAATGCCACCAAGGCATGATACCAAGCATCTCTATGATTGCTATCATAATAATTCTTCCATTCATAATTATTGTGTTATTACACATTATGCTCATTCATGAGGGTTAAATCTCAGTTTCTCAGTTTTACGATTCATTTTACTACCTTAGAAGCCCATTGGACCATAGTCCTCGAACTTAACTTCATATTTTTAAGGTAGATTGCCAGGCAGTATCGTTACACGCCCTCGCGTACTGATACGGTACATCAGGTAACGATACTAGCCATTCACGTATTGATACATAGCTTTACGAGAGAGGGTGGGGGAACAAACACCCAATACCGATACTTGAGCTTCTAGTATCGATATGCCTCCAGTACCGATACACCCCAAGGGTACTTGTACACATTTTGCTCAGTGGACATCCAATGGAATAGGGGGTACTAATACCCACCTTAGGCGTACTGATATGCACCCTTAATCTTGCTTGTGTTCATCATTAAGAACACAGGGTATCGATACGACTCCCCGTGTACGGATATCGAAGCCCAAAAATGGCTTCCAAGACCCAGGAAATCACTTCTCAAGCGCCCAAAACGTAACCCTCAACCCTTAACTTAAACCTACAACTTATGGGAGTTGATTAGGGTGGTTTGCTACCCTTTTTACACCTTATTAACATTTAATCTGAGATTTACCATTAATGAAGCTTTAAGCTACCTTAATACCAAAACTAGCAATCTTAACCACAAAATCAAGCAAGACAATCACTTTATGACTTTCAAGAATCTAAAGAGTCAGAGATATAATGACCTTTTAGCAAGAAACCCGAATCAAGCCTTCCAACCAAAAACCCTTCAACTTCTCTCTCAACTCAAGCTTGGAAGAAACTCCCAAACACCTCATCTATTCAAACAACCATGGAAAACGAATTAAAACATGGACCAAAGATTTTGAAAGAGTCTACCAAGAATTTACAACCTTAAAAGCAAAGAGAAAGCTCTATAGAAACCCTAAATCTCAAACCTTATAAAAACTCATAAATGGTAAACTCACATATTTGAGAAGAGAAGACACTTTTCTTGAAGTTATTGGGGAGGAGATTAACATACTTCAACCTTGAATCTTGGGTGAGAGTAATGATTAGGAAAGTTGGCTCTTTTATATCCAAATAGCCATAAGCGTTGGAGAGAAAATGTGAAGAAGAAAGATGAGGTAAAGGGTGGGAAATGGTGGTCTCACCAAAAAAACTATCTTGTCCCTTCCCCCTCAACTCTTTTTTTCTCTCTTCAAAATAGTCTCTTGCCAAGCTCAATGCTCAAAACTCATCTAAAAGGCCCACTTCAACCCGATGGGTCTAACGCCCCAAACCAACACGTAGGTCTATAACCCGGGTCAACGTCCATACGTTGACTCGAAATTTCGGGTCGTTACAACATGTTCGTGAACACTAAACAAACGAACACAAACACCTTCAAAATAAACGAACATGAACACAATATTAAAAATTAAACAAACATGAACCAAACACGAATACCTTTAAAAATAAATAAACGAACACAACAATATTGTTCATTCAAACTCGGTTCATTTACACCCCTATTGATAATGTTGTTGGCTAATGATCCACATCCATAGAACATTAAAAAATTAATACAGTTAATTTTAAGAACCATTGTGTGTCACGTTAATCAATTGATAATAAAAATTAAAAGACAATTCGACCAAAATCACTAAATTCACAAATAGTCTGTATTTTAAGCCGCATTTATATATGGGTTATTAATTATTATACCATGTATTGACCATGATTGTTTCCCCACAATCATGATTAAATTCACCATAAAATTTAAAATTAAAATTAAAACCTTAAAACTTAAACAATTCTTAAACTCTAAACCCTAAAATTTAATTCCTTAAACTATAAAGCCCTTAACTAACCTCTGCATCCTTAATTAAACCCGCTTATGATAAAAAAATTCACTACCGGCACATAAAATATTTTTCTTTTATGTATTACATTTACAAATAATTTATGTTATTTCTTTCAGGTTTTAGTCTACTGTATTTATCATTGAATAATTCATAGAAGATTCTAAAAATAAAGTGAAATTATATTATTTAGTTATTTCTTTCAGCTTTTAGTTGCCTTTCACGTTCCAAAAGGACAAATAGAAAGTGAAACGTTTCCGTTTCACAGGCTTTTACAAATCTTCCATCAAAATTTGGACAACTTTTGGAGGGAAGATCACACAAATCCATTTAAAAAAAAATCAATATTATTATTCTGAATAAGGTTTGTATAATTTGGATCGGTATAGTTCGGTCCAAAAAGTTTTTATAACCGTTTTATTTTTAGGGTTTAGGAATCATATTTGGTGTTTAGGCTTTGTGTGTCTAAGATTAAGGGCTTACAATTTAGGGTTAAAATGTAAGATTTAGATGTTAGGGTTTAGGTTTTAAGGTAATATAACTAGAGATTTAGGTTTTAGTATATAAACAATAAATTTTAACCTTAAACCCTAAATTTAAAAACACTAATCTTAAACCCAAATAAAAACTCTAAATCGTAAAACCAAGACACTTGTGAAAACTTTTTATTTTTACTGTGAGTGCATAGAATAATTATCTATTTAAAATTATTGATAAAAAATTAACAACTTCATTTTTTTATTTAACAGGCGGAGACAATAGCTGAACAAATTCTCACTCTCTCACAAACCATAAAATCCCCAAAACTTTCTCTCAACCAAAACCCTCGAGCCTCAATCGTTGGTTTGATTCCCTTCCCAACAATTGTTATCGGTCCTAAGTGTGTGATGCGTTGACCCCCGTCTGTAGGCCATTCGTTGCCAGTGAGTTGCAGTGAACGACGTCGGTTGGAGGATTTGCTCCAAGAAGTTGTGGTTTCCAAAGAAAGCTCCGGGTGGATCGTTTTTCAACCCTCGTTCATTTTGCTGGGTGATTCTGAGTACTGTCCAGGTTCTGTCGGAAACAAAAGGTGGGTCCTCGAATTCGTCGGCTCTTGATTGTTTGTTCGCTCATCGAATTTCTCTGGGAGGTGCATTATCTCACGAAGACGGGAGTTGTGTGTTTGCTGTTGAAGCTCGTCGGCGTCATCTTGGATGCAAGAAGAATAACATTATTTTCCATAATCTCAACCTGTCCGTCGAAGAAAACACACATCAAAGATCAGAGAATTGAACAACAACAATAATAGCCTCTTAAACTGAAGATCTGTAAGCATCGAGTGCAAACTCGTTGATGTCTCTCGGAGTGAAGCTTCGTTTCTTCCCATTTCGAGCAGAGGGTCAAAGAACCAAGGCTTTCAACGAAGGGTACCACCCAGGTTCTGGTTTCAATCTTGGTTTTTACTTCCTTTCAGTCCAAAAGAACTGGTTGTCCCGTGTCATTTATGTTTCGGCTTTACTGGTGGTTCATGAGGATTTACAAACTAGGATATGGCAAGGAAGCTCGATGAAGTTTTGGGTATTCTGGCAACGATCTCTGATGTCCTATGTTGTGGACACCAAAAATTCTCCCACATCAATCTCTGATGGCCCTTTCATTTTAGCCGACCATGGAAGGGAATCTCATGGCTTGGTTAACGCGCTGCTAGGGAGGTTTCTTACTGTTGTTGTCGGATCCCGCTTTCAATAGGATTGCTCCATAGAGAAAGGGGTGCCATCAACCGGAAAGTTGGTTGATGCTGCGGAGGAGAACATCCTCGTCGGTCTTTGCTGGAAATTGGACTTCGATACAGGGGATTTTTGGTCTTTGACCATGGTTAAAAGTTCCCTCAAGTCTGACATTCACGTGAAGGATTTTAGTTTTTGTCCCGTTCACAAGTCAAAGCCCAGATATCCAGGGATTTTGTCTCCTAATTTTGTCGTTTGTGGAAACCCTTCCTTGCTTTTCCAGTTTGCTTGGGAAGTGCGTGAACCAGTCTTCATCTTTTCGAGCATTTGGTGTTTTTATGCCTTGATAGACCTTGATCTCATCAAGCACGTGACTTTTTATGAGATGAACAAGGAAAATCAAATTTTTTTTATGTTTGGTTCAGGTGTTATTTTTCATGCTGGATATACTTCCGCTTGCAGTTCAGGTTGGATTAATAGTTCTAACGCGAGCTTTCAATGTGGCCGTGTTTTAAAAGAAGTGGGACTCTCTTTTCTCTCGAAGCTGTTCTGTGCGTCTCGGCCACCTCACAAGCCTCTTTTTTTATTGGATTGGCCTTTTTTCGAAGTTTCAGTCGCTCGTTTTGTTCGGATGCAACAACTGGTTTAGCTCGTTGGTGGTTCATACCACTTCTTAGAGCTTCGTCGTCTCGTCTTGCAGTTACCTCTATAGTTTTCATTGGTGGTCCTCCGGTGATGCGGACTGAGAACTTTGTTGTTCAAGCAGTCACCTCCGATCAAGGAGCTCTCCCGAATCATATCCCCATGTCATCAGATCTGTGGATGGCAACCGCTCGATTTGTGATGGCCACTTGTTTCCTGCTTGTGTTTCGGATGTTTTTTCCCTATGGGATAAAAAGGGTCCTTGGGATATGTTTGAATAGGTTAATGAGTGAAAAAACCACCATTTGCTGCTGTTTTTGGGCAAACCGTATCGAAACACCCTCTAGTGTTTCGGAACGGGGGCCTGTAATGGCCTTTGTGTTTCGAAACGGTGGAGGCTGTTTCAGAACGATTTGGCTACTAGAATGTTGTGTTTAAGAACTGGTCTCGGAACATACCCGCGTACTGAAACGGTCAAAGCCGTTTTGTTACAGCGTTTCGATACGGTAGGTGGGTGTTCCGAAACGGGTGACCGTTGGACACAAATTTGAATTGTTTTGTTGTTTGCATGCTTTACATTTTAGTCCTAAATGTTGAGATTGCAATTGCTTGAGCTTGAGATGTCTTTTAAAGTTAAAATTTGGCAGAGAAGCATGTAACATGATTAATTTCTTAATGGTAACCTTAAAACCAATGAAGTCCCTCTAATTTACAAAAATTACATTTTGGTCCCTAATCTTGTGTGAAGTGCAATTGAGTCCCTATCTGTTATCCTATCGATGTGCCTTTCTCAATCGTGTTTCGTGAGTACTCACTTAGGGTTAACAAGTATCTAGACAAGATTAAAAAGAAAAAAAGGGTCGTGAATCAAGGTTGACTTTCGAGTTGACTTTGGTTTTCCCCGTGTAATCTTCGTAGTTCGGGTCAATCGTCTAGGTCAGGCTAAGGGGGTTACATTTGTTGGTATCAGAGCCATGTTATAAAATAATTGGGGTTTGGTATGTGGTTGTTGTATGTGTCTATGCATGATAGTGACTCTTGGGTGAAAGTGTGATGTATGATTCATTGAGATGTTTTTTTTTTTTTTGTGATGCTATGCTATGTTGGAGTGTGATTGGGGATCCCATTGCCATATCAAAACTAATGAGAGAAATTGTTTTTGAAAATGAGCTTGAGTACTTGGGTTACTTATCTTATTGTGCCTAATTGTGTTTATTGCTTTTTTGTCAGTACATTGTTTTCTATATAATGGGGCCACATAGAGAGCTGAGAATCAATACTAGGTCGACCGGCGATAATAAGAATGCTGAAAATTTACCTCCTCCTCCTGGTGGTGGATCACCCGGTGGTGGTGGTGCTGGAGCTGGTAATGCCGGTGCTGGTGTTGGGGTCGCTGGACCCGAGGGTGCTTAGGGGCAAACTGCTCCTGACATGACCATGTTGATTCAGGCTATTGTTGGAGTTTTCCAGGCAGCAGTAGCTGGAGCCCATGGAGCTGCGCATCAGGATGATGCCAATGTGAGGTTGCCTTTGGAACGTCTTCGCAGTCTTGGAGGGACTGAGTTCAGAGGCTTATCTCCGGATAGATCTGAGTCTTGGTTGGAAAGCACCAAGCGGATTTTGGGGCAGATGAACTACAATAATGTGCAGAAGCTGGGTTGAGTTGTATCACTGCTGCATGGTGATGCTTATACGTGGTGGACGACCACTATCTCTCGGATGGAGGATGATGAGGTGACCTGGACGTTCTTCCTGAATGCATTCAAGCGGAAGTATCTGGGTGTGCGTTACCTAAATGAGAAAAAAAGAGAATTTATGTCTCTTGTGCAAGGCAGCGTGTCAGTAGCCTTTTTATGTACCGTCTTTGTTGACGTTGTTATTTCGGACTTTGGTCCTTATGTTGTCTGTTGGCTTCTTTATGTGGTAATATAATCCCTTTCTTTTGGATCAAAAAAGCGGAGACAATAGCTCCTCAGTGAAGCACTGATTTGTGCAAAAGTTCGATACAATTCTTTAAAGAATTGATTATTTTTTCAAACTGAAATAGGAGTTTGTATGAAACTAAAAAGACTTAAATGAAAAATAATTGTCCAAATTATACTTTTTTACAAAAATTTTAACCGTTACAAATTTAAGTGCACGACCGTCAATGGTCGTTAGAAAAACCGTTACTTAATCAGAACAAGACATGTGACATTGGCAAGAATATTTTTTTTTTGAAAAAAAATCTTTAAAATTTTAATTTTTTAAAAAAATTTAAAATTTTTAAAAATCTTCAAATCAATCCCTAAATCCCTAAAACAACAAATCCCCAAATCTTCACTGATTCTACCGTCGATCGTCGACTCCATCCTTTCGGTCATCAGACCCAGCCGACCATTTCCCCCAAGTGTCATCGCCGAAAATCGGCGAACGGTGTGCCAATTGATCGACTATTTCACATTTGTCGTTCAATGTTCGCCTAGCACACCGTTCGTCAGTTTTCGAAAACGACACATTGGGGAAATGGTCGGTAGGGTCCGAAGACCGAAAGGATGGGATTGGCGATGACGGCATCGGTGAAGATTTGTAGACTATTTTAAAAAAATTTAGATTTTCAAGATTTTTTTGTAAAAATTTAAATTAGTACAAAAAAATTAATTAAAATAAATTATAAATTAAAACATGACACGTGTCAATTTTTTATTGGTTAACAAATTTTTTAACGATAATTAACTAATAGACACCTAAATTATAACGGTTGAAACTTTATACACTTATTTTTAGCAAAAAAATATAATTAAAAAACCTAAAATTTAAAAAATATATATTTTAAGTACTTATTTTTTTTATATTAAGACAAACTAAAATTACAATATTTAGAAGACTAAATCGAAATCAAAGTTGATCTTCTTAATCAACAAAGAAACTATGTGCTGTTCGAAAACTCCAACAAAAATTCTACTTGGATTCAACCACAACATGGATCTAAGATGTACTCAAACACTCTCAAATGAGTTTTAAAGAACTCATCCCATTTAGAGAAGTTTTTATCAATGGGTTTTCTAGTAACACATCCTGTTTACAAAAGAAATATAATAGTGTGTCGATATTTTACAAATTGAAACATAAAACACTACGATTAGTATATTTATTAAAATAAAATATTAATTATATCAAATGAATATGAAAATAATAATATTATATTATTGAAATTATTAATAAATAAATTTTAAATATTTTCATAAGTAATATTTTATTAAAATAATACTAAAAAATTATATTAAAATTAAATACATAAAATAATATTACTCTTTATTAATAACTCAATAATATTATTTTTGAAAAGAATAAATATTATTCATTATATTAACAATATATTATATTATTGAAATAAAAATATTACATTATATATTATTATAATATAACTAGGTATATTTTTATAATATTGAAAATTATAATATGAAAATAAGAATATTATATTTCATTATATCAAATGAATATGAAAATAATAATATTGTAGTAATATTAAATATATAAAATAATATTATTCATTATTAATAATTCATCAATATTATTTTTATGAAAAATAATAAATAGTACTAATTTTATATTATATATTTTTAGAATAAGAATACAATAATATTATAATATAATTGAGCATATCATTATAATGTAATATAAATTAAATATTATATTATTAAAAATTGTTAATAAATATATTTTAATAAATAATAACTTTTTATTATAATAACACTATATTATGTATTAATATTAAATAATATTAACCATTATTAATAATTCAATAGTAATTTTTAACATAATATCATTTTTATGAAAATAATAAGTGATATTAATTAAATTAATAATTTGTTAAATATTATTAAAATAAGAATATAATATTATATATTATTATAATATAATTAAATATATTATTATAATATAATATCATTAAAATTATTAATAATATGTTTTAAATATTTTAATAATTAATATTTTAATTAAAATGATACTAGAATATTATATTAGTATTTAATACATAAAATAATAAATATATTTTAGGTGTTCAATGAAGTGAAATGTTAGGAAAACGTTTTACGAAAAATCAGACCGTAAAACACTTTACAAAAAATATAAAGGAAATATGTTGACCAGAAAAAATAAATTACATAGATCAATCTATTTAACATCAACGAAACACAAAAAATTGAGGAAAAACGTTTTTTCGTGAAATAATTTAAAAGAAACAAATATACCTTTAATTATCTATTATGAGTTATTTAAACTGAAAAATTTAAAACTTAAATCTCTAGCCCTAGCACCCTAAAATCTAAAACTTAAACCCTAAACTCTAATTTTAACAATAAACCTTAAATTCTACACCTACACACTAAACATTTAAATTTCAAAATTAAAGCTTGTGTATTAAAGTATTTTTCATCTATTGTACCATAATCTTTTGGGTTATATTTTGATACACAAGCTGTGTAAAAATGTAGACAACCCTTCATTAAAATTTAAAATCTAAAACTCTAGCCCTAACACTCTAAACCTTAAACTATAAACTTTAAATTTTAACCATAAACCTTAAATTCTACACCTTACAGACTAATCTCTAAACACTAAACCTAAAATCATAAACCCTAGAATTAAGAGCCATATATAAACTTTAGTTTACACAAATTTGTATATTAAAATTATTTTTTAATTAGTGAATTTTCCTGGAGTAAACAAATAGAATACATTTAGATAAAAAGACATTTTTTTTTGTGTAAAAAAAAGACATTTCGTTTTATGACTAACCGTTTAAACTCAGATAACAGTGATTGGTGAAGACGCTGGGACTGGTATTGCACAAGAAAGAAAAAAAGAAACCCTCCTCCTTGTCTTGTTGTACTTGAACCCCCAGCTGTTTACAAATTACAATCTCTCTTTCAAAGTTTCCTTTACATAAAAAAGAAAGAAAAAAAAAACATTACACGATGACTTTAACAAAACGCACGGCGACAAACTCGATGCTTCTACTTTTTTTAATTAATTAAATTAATGATCCATTCATTTATTTACTGTAGTCTCCCAAGCAAATATTCTGCTGCTTCTATATTCTTCTTGTGGCAAAATTTTCCATTTCATAATAAATTATTGCAGAAAAAGATATCCAGAAAACAACAAAGAGTTGCAACGCACCACCAAGCCTTTTTTGTTTCAAAAAACACTCACTGCCTACTCAGAAGTAACCTCAAAGTTCAAACAAACCCAAGCTGCCTTCACACAGGTTTCTTTCTCAACTCTGCATCTCAAACACTTTCCTTTCTTTATTATTGAAGTACTGTTTTTTTCTACTTGTAAATGTATGTTGATGTTTTCTTTCTTTCAGTACCATGAAAAAAATGTATTTAATAATGTAAATGAGAGATCTTTTCTTTATCAGCTGAAGCTTTACAGCTCTCTCTGTGTGTTTTTTCCCCAGAATTCTTTTATTTGCAGCTTGGGAACTTGGATTAGGTACTTTAGAACTTCCTTCTCTTGATTTCTTTTTCTGGCTAGTTTTGTTTAGTGGAGTTGGATACTTGGTAGTTTTAAAAAAGGCAACTTTGGGGACCCTTTGCATCTGGGCATTTTGGAACTAGACTTTTCTTTCACACTTGTATTGCTTGCCATTAATGGCTTTTTTATTCTCAGAATGTGAAAGGGTGTTCTTAGATATTTTTGTTTCTTAGTTTCTCTTCATAAATGTTTCTTCTTTTTCTTTTGTGCAAGACATATTAAAGTTCTGGCTTTGATGAGCAAAATTAGATGCGGAAGGGGTTTTAAAACCACTTTGGAAGTCTGGTCTGGACCTAATAACTCCTGCTAATACTAAGATTTCGCTTGGTATAATGTCTACAGCATGTTCACTGAGGGCTTAATGCACTTAATTAATGTTATGTAGTGTTTTACTTTTTTATTTATTCGTAAGGAGTCGAAAGAGGTCGATATCTTGTACCAGAAAAAAAATGAGGTCGATATCTGTTTTCCCTGTCCTGTAATACATGAAGGTGCATTCCTTGCCAATGTGCTTTGAAAGGTCACATGTGAATATGATCAGTTCATCTTTCTGTTGCTGAATTTGGTGGCGTCTACATGGTTATTATATGTAACACTACTTTTCAACTTCGAGCGAGAGCACTACGAACACAAATATTTTCCGAATTTGTTCTTCTCTTCATTAGTTGGCCGGCATAGTTAGCACGATTGAACTTGTCTTCTTGATTTTTTTTGTTTAGAGTAGGTGCCCCAAGAGCCGAGTTGTTGGTTTCATATAGGACAAGTGGACAACTATGGTCGATGAAGCTGACTTGTAGTTATATCAATCAATGCATAAAAGATGTGTGCGTGTGTGCATTTTATTGTGGTATTTATGAGTTTATTTTGTTTTATTCTAAAAGTTCTCGGCATTTGCTAGCTATCGGCTGCTATATCTGATTCTTACTTTTTAATTGCAGAACATTACTATCTAAGCTCCGGCTGAGAGTAAACAGCACGAGACAGCTCATTCAGGTTGAAATTTTTTTTATGATCAGATGATTCCTGACAGATGTTTTGGAAGCGTTCTTCTGGTTCTATTCGGCATGTTCGCCAATGTGCTAGGTAATTTAGAAGTTTTCATTGATGGTTTATCTTTTATGCCATATTCTATTTGGAAGCTTAGTATTATTCAGGTCTGCTATATTACTTTTGGGGTTAGTATTTCCTCCGAGTCTCTGAGCATCAACTATAAAAATTATAACAATTTATAGGATTATTAGGATGCTTCTTGTTAATGAGATTTTTTTAATTAATTTTACTTTTCTATTTCCCAATAGTAACCACTGTTGGTACATTTTCTGGATCAAATACCACCGAAGAAACCGTTTTGGTCATGGTTTCTGGTGATAAATACTTTGAATAGGTTCAGTCTGTGTTTTCTGGTCCTAGTATTAAGAAGGTGCCTATCAGACATGCTTTAGAAGATCTAGAGACTATTGAAAATCGAAATGCTTGTTTTCATTTCCGTTTATATTTTGGACTTCCCCTTGGTTTATGCCTAAGCGTATCTGTTTTCTTGAATTGTGGTGAATAATTGAGAAAAATATTGAGATTTTTATAGCTAGGAGAGTTCGTTCATCGAGTGTTATTAATCTTTGTGCAAAGGAAGTAAATCAACTGATGGGGCAGTTTGTTTTTCATTTGAGTTACACGGGTCTTCTTAATGTTAGGTAATCTACATAAAAAATATCATGCCGTAGTGTTTGTGGCCGGTTCTTACTGACAGATTATTGACTTTACAGGTGCATTCATTGGGGTAAACATAGGCACAGATGTTTCCAACATGCCGTCAGCTTCGGATGTTGTTTCCATTATCAGAGACCATCAGATCACTCATGTACGACTTTATGATGCCGACTCTCACATGCTGAAAGCCCTTTCTGGCAGTGGGATTGAAGTAACAGTTGGTGTGACAAATGAGGAAGTCCTAGGAATCGGGCAATCCGCATCTGTAGCAGCAGCCTGGGTCAACAAAAATGTTGCATCCTATGTGCCTGCAACCAACATTACCGCCATTGCTGTTGGCAGTGAGGTTCTTTCCTCAGTCCCTCATCTTGCGCCGGTTTTAGTTACTGCTATGAACAACCTTCATAAAGCACTCGTTGCTTCGGATCTAAATTCGCATGTTAAAGTCTCGAGCCCCCAATCCTTGGACATCATCCCTAAGCCTTTTCCTCCCTCTACCGCTGCCTTTAATTCCTCACCGAACTCTACAATATACCAGCTTCTTCAGTTTTTGAAGAACACCAACTCCTATTTTATGTTAAATGCATACCCCTATTATGGTTACACTAATGGAAATGGCCTTTTTCCAATTGATTATGCACTTTTCAAGCCACTCCCCCCCGTCAAACAAATTGTTGACCCGAACACACTCTTTCACTATAACAGCATGTTTGATGCAATGGTTGATGCAACCTATTATTCTATGGATGCTCTCAACTTTTCCGAGATCCCTATTGTTGTCACAGAAACAGGATGGCCTTCGCAAGGCGGACCGAATGAACCTGATGCCACCGTGGAAAATGCTGGGGCCTTCATTAATAATTTGATCCGGCGGGTTTCCAATAATTCAGGTCCCCCCAGTCGGCCGAATATCCCCATCAACACATATATTTACGAATTGTTTAATGAAGACCAGAGACCTGGGCCTGTCTCCGAGAAGAACTGGGGGATGCTTTCTACAAACGGCACTGCGGTTTTTCCTTTGAGTTTGAGTGGTTCTAGTCAGATAATGGGAAATTCTTCTACAGTTTTCTGTGTGGCAAAAGACGACGCCAGTGAAGATAAGTTGCAAGATGGGCTTAACTGGGCATGCGGGCAAGGTCAGGCCAATTGCAGTGTCATACAATCCGGACAGCCGTGCTATCTCCCAAACAGCATCAAGAACCATGCATCTTATGCTTACAATGATTATTATCAAAAAATGCGCAGTGTTGGCGGGACATGTGATTTTGATGGGACGGCCACAATTACGACTAATGATCCAAGTAAGTAGGACGAGTTTTCTCCTCATTATCGGTCTTATTAATTTTATCTTTAGATACTTGAGTACAATTTGAACTTTCAGTTTTAGTTAGCAGGGTGATAATGATAGAATATCAGTGCTTAGGTTTGCTTTAAAATGTAGTTGATATATTTTTTTAGTAGTTCTCAATTCGAACTAAGCTTTTATAGGAATCATTTTAGGGAAAGAAACATAACATTTTGAAGCTACAGCCTACAAACCTGAATATTTAATGGTCCTAATGTTTCTTGGGTTTGTCTTATTTTTGCCAGTGACTCTTTACTTGTGTTTAAAGTTTCACTCAAGCTCCTAAAAGATTATTGTGAAAACTTCGAAAACCCGAGTTGGTCAATGATACTGCATTACTACGATTACATTGAATTATCGACTTCTTCATAAAGCCCATCTTTTGCCACATCAATCATATTTTTGTCTAATTACTTCATTGGTGGATAACTTGTGCAGGTTACAGGTCCTGCATATTTACTGGAAGGTGAGGCTCAAAAACCCTTTACAGTGTTCCATATTAACAAATCCTTATGTAGGATCATGACCTTTTTCTTTCCTTGAAACAGTTCTAATTCGAGTGCCGGCAGAGGGCTTTTTCCTGCCGGAGCATTTGGTCCTGTAAGTCCAATGGGAGAGAGCCCAAAGCTTTCGGTGTCGAAGATTCGATTCGTAATCTCAGCAGCTTGTCTTTTCGTAATCTTGCTATAACACCGGAAACCTTGTTAGGGCCGAGGATGATTAGAGCAACACACCACGGTAACCGATGGTCATTTTAATCTGTTACGGATTCATCCTTCACCATTGTTGATTCCTCTTTCAATCATCTGCTGTGGAGTTAGCAAGTAGGCTGCCATTTGATTTTTAGGGACATTATAAGTAGACTTGGATTTTGTTTTCTTCATATTGTATTTATTTTATGTTAGTGGACATTGACAGTGGAGAAAACTGTGATTCTAGCTCGCTGCTGTCTATTTTGCTTGTTTGTACAATCCGCACTTAATTTTAAAAAACTCCATATGGAATGTGGTTTTCTTTGAATTGGTAAATTTATGTTTTATAAATTGATAAATATATAAGGCTTTGAATTATTTGAAAGGATGGTAGTATTGGTTTTTGGAGGATGTTTCAACATATATAATGTTGTCCAATGCACATGCTGTGGCGGGCAGATGGGAAATTACATTGACAGTGAGGACTGAGGAGAGAGATAAAAGAGAATTTTAGGCTGCAGTTGGCTATGAAATAGATGAAATCTGCAGAGGCTTGAGGATTTGTATCCAACATTCCAGTACCGATTTCTTCAAACCTTTGTTTGTTTCAAATCCAGTGTTAGAGTCCTCATAGTTCCAGCGTTGTTGGAGTTCTGTCAGCTTGTGCTCACTTAGGGGATTTGATAAACGGAGAGTGGATTGGCAGATGCCTAACACAGTTTGGGACTTGGGTTGACCAGAAATCCTTATGCGAAAGTTTGATGAGGCAGACCAACAAACAAGATTACTGCATCTTACTTTTTCTTCGATAATTTTTTATAGGGTAAACTATACCATTGACCACCGAACTAATTGAGATTCCTATTTTGACCACCGAACTAATTGAGATTCTTATTTTGACTACCAAGCTAACGAACTCGTCAATCAGACCACCGAACTTATTAAATTAACCTATTTTGACCGCCGCCGTTAAAAAAATAACAGAGGACTGACGGAGTGATGACGTGGCAGTTAACTAACTTTTATAAAATTACACATTTAATCCTTGTTATTTACACATTCTTTCAATTTAGTCCTAATTTTAAATTGATAAAATAAATTAATTATTTAATTAAGTGATGACACGTGTCAATATCTTATTGGAGGAATTTAATTATTTATATTTGATTTTATAAACACGTGTCACCACTTGTTTGAAGGAAAATTAAGCAAATATGACAGAAAGGGGTTGGGGTGAATCAAACCTGCAACATGTGGGTTTTAAACCCACACCTTTACCACTGCACCACAACTCTCTCAATGACATGATTTGTTTCATTTAATATATAACTTATAATGCAGTAAATGTTAGGGGAAAAAAGTAAAAATGATTGAAAGGGGATTCGAACCTAGACCACTTGGGATGTGTATAATCACACAAACATTCGATTTAAAATATTTGAAACTCTACCAACTTCATTAACCACAATGTTTGGTAAGTTCTAGCTTGTTTTTCTATTCATGTGTTCATGGATTTTGCATCAGTACTAGAAGTGTTTATAAAGATACCATAATATTTTTTAGTCAAAACTGTTTCGATGTGTATATTTTGCAATTGCATGACTGGAATTTGTCCTATTTTACATTTCTTTGTAGATGAATTTAGCAGAGAACCTTCAAGCTTTTTGTCTCATATGGAGGGAGATGAGCAGCCAATCGAACCCATATCCGATCTTGGGATTGACAAGATTAACGTTCTCATGTTCGGTGATGCTAAATGATACGTCCACTCTAGCCGTACATCTATCCCGCCTCTCCATTATTGAGCTCAGGGAAACATTCACACTACCCTCTGGTTTCTTCTGAAACTGGATTAATTGGCAAGTTTTGAAGAAATGGGAATGCAGTTTTGATTGTTTGAGGAAAAAGAGTGTATTTTTCCTCGTGTTAATATGATTATGAACATCGGTCATAGCACTGTTTGCTATGAACTTACCAAACATTGTGGTTAATGAAGTTGGTAGAGGTTCGAATATTTTAAATCGAATGTTTGTGTGATTATACACATCTCAGGTGGTCTAGGTTCGAATCCCCTTTCAATCATTTTTACTTTTTTCCCCTAACATTTACTGCATTATAAGTTATATATTAAATGAAACAAATCATGTCATTGAGAGAGTTGTGGTGTAGTGGTAAAGGTGTGGGTCTAAAACCCACATGTTGCAGGTTTGATTCACCCCAACCCCTTTCTGTCATATTTGCTTAATTTTCCTTCAAACAAGTGGTGACACGTGTCATCACTTAATTTATAAAATCAAATATAAATAATTAAATTCCTCCAATAAGGTGTTGACACGTGTCATCACTTAATTAAATAATTAATTTATTTTATCAATTTAAAATTAGGACTAAATTGAAAGAATGTGTAAATAATAAGGATTAAATGTGTAATTTTATAAAAGTTAGTTAACTGCCATGTCATCACTCCGTCAGTCCTCTGTTATTTTTTTAACGGCGGTGGTCAAAATAGGTTAATTTAATAAGTTCGGTGGTCTGATTGACGAGTTCGTTAGTTTGGTGGTCAAAATTGGAATCCCCAATTAGTTCGGTGGTCAATGGTATAATTTACCCTTTTTTATATCTTACATATTCATACTCCCATGGCGTATTTGCAGCAATGGACGCAATCCTAATCAAATCCTTGTTTGAGTACACAGAAGGTGTTCGATAAAATGTCTTTACATCCATCTTAGACACTAGTTAGCTGATCTCTATTACTCTTTTCATTCAAAACGGGATTTATGAACTTTGTAGTTCTACAAAACGGGAAAAATTAGATAGTGATGCAAACTTAGACAAGGGTTTTCTGATCAATGTAATAATCTAAACCCATTTACTTTCGGTCCCTCTTGCCATTGTTGAAGCCTTGGAATTGAAACCTTGAAACTGTTTTTGTTAATCACATATAATTTATCTTGTAACACTTATCACAAAGTTGCTATTGGCTCAGTGGCAAAGACATTTCAGTTTCTTTCACCTTTACACAGGTTTGAATCCCTCAAACTCAATCTACTTTGAATTTATTTTCCTCCTCCAATCATGTGGTGACACGTGTATTGATTCACGTTCCTAGCATTTGACTTATTCCATTTGTGAATCGTTGAGGCACAAACTCCGGAACAAAAATTATCCCTCATCCGTCGAGTTAGCTTTAACATGCTTTGTCTCCCACTTGCAGTTATAGCTACAACGACAACAAACAAGTAATTATCCATATTTGTATATTGCATTGTAATATTGGAGTTGAGTAGTTTTACCATCATCGATTAATTCAATTTAATGAATTGATATATGGTGAAATTATTTAGGAGAATTGAATTTTTTTGATATATGGCCTCTTCATCAATTTAATGAATTGAATTTTTTAGGAGAATTCAACAATTCATTGAATTGAATCGATGATGGTGAAATTATTTTTAATGGTATATGGTTTAAGGATATAGGTTTAAGGTTTAATAGTTTAGGGTTTTAGGTTGAGGGTTAATGGTTAAATTATTATTTTTATAAATAATAGGATCAAATTGAAATAATATTTAAATAATAAGGGTTCAATAGAAATACGGAAATAAGTGAAGTACTAAATATATAGTTTACCCTTATTAAAAAAATAAAAATTTAACATATAAAAGTAATTTAATTGAATTTTTAAAATAATTATTAATTATATAATGTGTTCTTGAAATTTTAAATCTTTATTAATTAATTTAATGGTGTTCAACGGTGTTTAATATTTTTTTTTGAAAGTCAACGAGCCTCATTAAAAACCCCCTCTAAACCTAGGTAGGGGAAAAGAGTGCCCTATTTATTCAAACAATATCAGAAAATACACGTACAATGCCACGCTTTCAAGCCCCTCATTCTTCCTCACCATCACTACAGGCTCTAGCCCGACTCAAATCCCCTGACCATCAACATGCTTAGCCTCAAAGTCAATCATACACCCTACAAAAATACTCGTCCTTTCCCTCCTACATACTAACCAGAACCAGCTTCCATCACAATATAACACCCTTCACAATAGAGTCAACGCCGAAACATGCTGGCATCTCTACCTACTACTAAGGGCACCGTTTAGACTGCACAAGTTGGGGCTTCTGAAGAATTCGAGTAGAGAGAGAATGGACCGCGGCCATTTGCATTGACACCAATGCCCTTTACGAACTAGCATCATGTCTCGAATTTTCTTTTCGCACACACTACTTTAATTAAAAATCGCTTCATTCCTTTCCAACCAAATTGACCACGCGATGCCGAAAAAAACAATAGACCATATGAGTTTGGCCGATCTTCTTACTTGGATATGGTTCTACACCACTAAAAATTCTCTAATATTCGCTGGGATTACCAGCTGGACTCCCCACATTTCGCACCAATACTGCCAAATCCTCCACGTGAAATTGCACTGGCAAAAGATGTGGTCACTTGTTTCAACGCATGCTCCGCAGAAAACACACATACCTTCACCCGAAATCTCAACGCCTCTTCTTCTTAATGCACTTGCCGTCGGCAGTCTATCGAGAACAGCTCTCCACAAAAATGTCTCAGCCTTCGGTGGGGTAAGGTTGGACCAAACCAGCTTCCAAATTTTCTCCCCCTCGCAATCATTCGAAGCAACCAGCAAACAATACTCTTTCGGATTGTATATCCCTTTTCTAGTGCCCTTCCAAGTTAACCGATCCGAACCGAAAGTGAGACAGCATACCTATTAATAGTTCTCATGAAAAGATCCCAGCACTCATCCTCCCACTGGAAAAGGCTTCTTCGAAGTTTCACCACCCACGCCCAACTGCCGTTCATCATCCTGCCAAACTCGCATACCATCCCAACTTTGTTAGTAGCAAGATTGTAGATTCTCGGAAAAGTCATCCTAAGAGATGAATGTTCCGTCCACCTATCATCCCAAAATTTGATCTTTTTTCCATCACCGAGAATATAAGAGAGATTCTTTGTGAGGGCATCATCTTGGATATGCAATGGTCTTGTTATATTCCTCCATACCCATGAATGTTTTCTACCACCACTGGTTGTCGGCAGTAAGCTGCTTCCATTGTACCCATATTTAGCGTTTACCACCTCCTCCAAAGACAATCCGCCTCTTGGCCAAAACGCCATACACACTTATTCAACAATGTACGATTTTTTATTTTTACATCAACTATGCTCAAACCACCTACGTATCTTGGTTTAGCAATGTTTTGCCATTTTACCCAATGGACCGATTTAAAAGAGTTTGGTCCCCAAATAAACTAAGCACTCAGCTTATTTAATTTATCTGCTACCACACTAGGTAGTTGAAATAGGCTTAGAAAATAAACAAGGAGACTACTTAGTACTGATTTAACTAGGCAAAATCTTCCGGCTATGGATAAGCACTTACCTTTCCACCCCGCTAATTTTGCTGAAACTTTGTCAATTATAGGATTCCATAACTGCACAAAGTTCTTAGGGGCACCTAACGGTAAACCAAGATAAGTTGAAGGTAGTTTTCCCGACATACACCCTAACTCCTTTGCCCATTCATCAACACTTTCCTACTCCACGGCAACACCCATTACACTGGTTTTCTTGATATTGAGACTAAGCCCCGATGCGAGTTCGAATATTCTCAATATTCTCTTAATGTTTATCATATTTTCCTGGCTGCCTTTCGCAAAGATGATAAGATCATCAGCGAACTGTATATGGGACAAACTCAATCCTGCCTTGCCTATCCGAACACCTTCTATAATTTCAGAGTTCACTGCTTTATGAAGTAAAGCGCAAAGAGCCTCCCCAACAATGTTGAAGAGCAGCGGAGATAGCGGACAACCCTGTCTCAATCATCTTTTCATCGGAAACATCTTCGATTGTTTGTTGTTTACCTTAACTGAGATCATCGCAGTAGAAACACACAGATTAATCCACCTCCTCCACCTAACGCCAAAGCCCATTTTCTGCAAGACAAGGTCGAGAAACGACCAATCCACTGTATCATATGCCCGCCTAAAATCTGCTTTGAATACAATGGTTTCTTTCTTTCTACAATTTAGGTCATCAATCACCTCATTTGCGATCAACACGCAGTCCGAAATCTGTTTGTCAGGGATAAATGCAAACTGGTTTTCTCCGACAACCTCGGGTAGAAACAGCCCAAGCCTCATGGATAAAACTCTTGCGAGGATCTTATATGTGCTTCTCACTAAAGAGATGGGCTTGTAATCATCGACAGATACATGAGACTCCTTCTTGGGTATCAAAGAAATGAAAGAGTGATTAAAAATTTTATCTTTGACCTTCCCATCGAAGAACTGCATTAGCTTAACTCTAACACACGACCAACATTTATTGTAAAATTCCAGATTAAATCCATCTGGTCCCGACGCTTTATTTCCATCAGCGGACCATATTGCTACTTTAATTTCTTCCTCGGAAAAAGGGGCTTCCAGGATTCTACTTGATTCAACACTCAGTTGCTTCATCTCGCAATCGAAACTCTTCAGAGAAAGTGTATTTGATATGCTGAAATTGCATTTGAAAACCTCTTCAAACACAATCACACTATGCCTTTCCTCTAAAATAACAACATTCTGCCATTCCACCTTATGAATCAGGTTCCTGCTACGACGAAGAGAAGCCACCAAGTGAAAGTACTTCGTATTCCTATCTTCGTCCACAAACCATTTAACGCGTGACTTCTGATACCATTCCCTTTCTTCCCTTCTGTATGCTGCCCACAACTCCTCCCTTAGGTTCTTTAACTCACTGCCCGTATCCTCATTATAACCATTAACTCACAACTGATCTTCCAGCCTTGAGATCTTAACTTCTAGATCACAGGTCTTGCTTAATTCATTTGCCCGAAAGTTCATTACCTAAACTTTTATGGCCTCCCTAACCTTCTTCAAAATGAAACTCAGATTCTTACCCCGAGCAGCAGTGCAAATGTTCTCGATGATTTCAGCCACTTCTGGCACTTCAAGCCAATGAGAGAACAATTTAAACGACCCACTACTTCCTCTATATCTCGCTTCACCCACTACTATAGGCTTATGATCAGAGAGGCTCCTAGGTAACGCTCGTTGGGTCACCGCGGGGAACCAAGCCATAAATTCGTGCGACATTAGAATTCTATCTAACCTGCTCGCCGACGATGAAACTCCCCCTTTAAACCAGGTGAAGCTATCACCCAACAGAGGTAAATCCACCAACGCGTTATGGTGGATGAAATCAGTCAACGTTGACCCCCGGTCATCCCACTCCTCTGCCCCTTGCCTTTCATTCGCATTCTTTACTACATTGAAATCGCCTCCCACAATTACAAGGATATGGACATTCGCAATTAGGGTTGAAATTTCCTCAAAGAAGCATTTCCTATCCCTTGAATCGTTTGGGGCATACAGGTTTATTAAGCATCATCTTTTTTTGCCGATACCACTGTCCCCACTACCGCGATAAATCTTCTACTAATTGAGGTCGATTCTGCCACAAAAAAACGACTCATCCCATAAGGATATTAGGCCCCTAGACGCGCCTTCAGACGGAGACCAAGAAAAACCACCAAAACATCTCCCCTGTAAACAATTTGCCAAACTAGGTTTTATCGAACCCAGTTTAGTTTCCTGAACAAAGCACAACTTGCATCTGACTTGACTCAGAAGTTTAATCAACGCCTTAACTTTCTCAGGCCTGCCCATCCCCCTTATATTCCAGCTTAGGACTATAGAATTCATCAGAGATTAACCAAAATACACACCCAAAAACCGACTCAGTCTCTTACCTTGACACCGCGTCCACCCCTTTGTCTATCTCTACCAATCGCGCAATTACGCACTCATCGGTTGCATCAAAAGATACCCCCAAAAAATTGCCCGTACTCAAGGTGGCTGCAGCTTCCTCAAATCCATCCGACTTCGCCTCTCGAGCCGAGGAATTAGAGGCCGGAGAAATCGGAGAACGCATCGGCAGAACTCTCATTGACCGATTTTTCTTGCGGATTTTTTTACTAGAGTTTTCACCCCTTTACTCTTTTTGAGTCTGGTCTGTTTGGTCCAAGAGCAGATCCTATCCAAGCCTGCTCTTAAGCCTCGCCGCCCACCTCTGCTACGGTCCAATAGCCCACCTCGAATGACAGGAGAAACTGGGGACTCAACGGGCCTATCGGTTCTATCGTTTTCAAAACCCACTTCAACGTCTACTAGCTTGGATCCATCGGACACTTCAACGCATTGGTCACTGGGCCACCCTGAGTTGTTTTCGAAGCCCCTTAAACCTCCCACAAAAGGAATGGACTCTACCGAGTTAATTTGGACTTCTTGGAGCCCACCCTCACTTAAACCGCCCTTCACCCCCGCTACTGAAAAATCAGAGTGGCAGCCCTCCGACACCTGGGTCCCAATGTCGGCCGCATTCAATCCCTCCAAGTAATTAGGATTCCCAAAGGCTGACTCCATAATCTCAGGCTCCTCCACAACATTCAATTCCCCATCATTGCATGGGCCGTTCCACGAAGCGTCACAACCCCCCGCGGTGACTGAGTTCCCGGACCACCACCGTCGATGAAGACCCTCTCCTCCTCGAACTCTTGCACCATCACCTTAATTCGGAAACAACCGCCATTGAACAAGATGCTCACTCTGTCTGGTATAGCAGACGCGTTTTGAACTTCCACAAGTATTTTAGCTTTGTCAAAACGATTTCGCCACAACGTATCATCATCAATTCTAGACACTCTTCCCCATCTTTTGCCTAGTTGGAGGAAGAACTCCTTGTTCCACAATTGCAGCGACACGTCTGCAAGTTCAACCCAAACCTTCACCCTTCTTTTGCCTTCGTACCCAACCAATAGTTCGGCTTCAACCACAATCTTAATTATTCCTCTCTTGCATTCCATAGCTTTTTCAGGACCTCTTCAATGTTCGCACGCACTATAACCAACATACTGTGCCAAGGACAGATTTTGACGTCAAAACCATCTGATCGAAGGGCATCTTGCACTAGCTCTACATTATACATCGCTTTTATCCTACCCACCATGCAACACTTTATCCACGTCATTTCTTCATTCCAGATCTTAATGCACGACGTTGAATAGCCCAAGCTACAATCCTCCCGGAAGATCTCCTCCTTCTCCACCGCCTGCACCCTAACCCAATCGTCTGAGTCTGCACAACCCTCTGCACCAACATCAACCACCTTTGCACCAATCTTCGATCTCAGGCCAGGCTTGGGTTGAAATTCCTGAGGTTTATTACATGCCTTAGCCCCAAGCAAGACTTCCTTAAAAGACCTCCAATCGCGCACAACCGCGTGACGTCTAAGAGCTCCCTTCGCCGGACTCGTGCCTATTAGTTTTCTTTTCTCCTTCTGGATTGCCATGAACATTTTGACCCTATATCCATCCATCATTCTGCTATTACCTTTCAGCACAGCCGCTTGGGCCTCCCTCTCATTGCTAAACCGAGCAAAAGCAAAGGTTGTTGGTTTGTTTCTTCTATTCCAGTTCCAATACGCTATGTACGTATCGGTCACCACTCCGTAACCAATGAGAGCCTCCCTCAACGTTCTTGGATGTATCCTTTTACTCACATTGTCGATAAAGATGGATACTCCCGACCGGCGGCGGTTGCTTGCTCCGACGGACCCTCTCGCTCTCCACACTCTTCTCTCCTCCATATTTTTCTATATTAAATGCTTGAAAGAAGAAATTAATATTAGGACAAAATGGAATCAAACAAATTAGGAGTGTGAATGGAAATCAATCCCACGGTATTTAATATTAATAATGTTCAGCGGTGTTCGTCGCACGTTGTAGAATTTATCTAAAAATTAATATTTAATTCTTGAGTATTTAGTTGTAGAATAATAGGGTGTTGATTGAGTCTTAACTCGAGTATCCTGGTAAATGTTGCAACATCTAATAGGAAGTAAATTTGAGCACGATTAAGTACACAACAGAGTTAAAATCCATGAACTCAGTAATTTGTTTTCAAAGCGATCCTCAAATTTTTTTTAATCTACATTTGTCTCAGAATGTACTTCTTTTTTTCAATTCAGCCCTAAACTTGAATAATTTGACACTATGATATTGTGTCATATCAACACTTATTTAAAGCACAATATCATAGTGTCATATCAACACTTATTTAAAGCACATTTTTAATAATTTAAATATATATTTTAATTTAGGGTAAACTACATAAATGACTACCATATTATTAGAAAAATCGCGATTTGATTACCTTATTTTTTAATTTGTTAGAGTTTAATTGTTAAGTCCTCAATTTAAAATTAAAAATGGAGGGCCAATCATTTTACTTTTTTTTAAATTGTTAGTGTTTAATTGTATATATATAAATAAAATATATATAAATAAAAGTACTGTATTGTTTTTATTTTCCTCCAATAAGGTGGTGGCATGTGTCACAACCTAATTAAATAATTAATTTAATTTATTAATTTAAAATTAAGACCAAATTGAAAGAATGTGTAAATAGTAAGGACCAAATGTGTAATTATACCTTTATTTTTTAACTGTCACATCACCGTACTGTTAACCTCTAACGACTGGTGGTCAAATTGCATCTAATTTAATAGTATGATTTTTTAATTGCTTAAAAAAGTAAAATGGTCAAATCGTGACTTTTCCAATAATATAGTGGTCATTTATGTAGTTTACCCTTTAATTTATTAGATTTTATATAATATTTTAATTTTCAACTGATGACGCGACACAATTTTAGAATGTCACAAAATCAACTTAAAATTGAACCAAAGTTTGGGGACCAAATGGAGAAAAGTCGTCAAATTCCAATACTAACGTGGATAAAAATATAGTGATCAAATTGAAAAAGATTATAATTTTAAGGGACTAAAAGTTACTTTATCCCTTTATTTTTCAGCTTATCAACAGCAGAGTTTAAATCAATCCGACCAGAAGGCAAAATGAGAGATCGGATTCAGTGTTCTGATCAGCAGGGAATTTGCGAGAGAGTGAAAGATATAAGAAGAAATTAGATGTTTCCTTCATAAGGCTGAGGCAAGATCACAAAAATGATAGGCGGCGGAGGAGGAAAACCATCATCGTCTTCAACAACAGCGACAGCAGCCGGAGGAACATGGGTTTCAACAACCTCGGTGTCGGCTTCAGGGAAGAGGATACAGAGGGAGATGTCGGAGCTCAACGCCGACCCTCCTCCCCACTGCTCTGCTGCCCCCAAGGGTGATAATCTCTTCCATTGGGTCGCCACCATCATTGGCCCACCTGGTTTACAACTCTTCTTCTCTCTCTACCTTTTCTTTTTCTTTTTTAATTCTGAGAAATGGGTGGTTGCTAAATCTCTTGCGTAATTCTTGCTTTTCTAGAAATTGGGTTTTGTTGAATTTACATGTTTTCTTGTTTTCATGCTTGAACCTGCTGTTCTGTAGACTGTAGTAGTTTCCTTTGTGTTTGAACTTTATCTTAAATCTTACTTGCTTAGCTCTAAAGGAGAAAGGATGAAAAGCTGCAGGCAAAATTAGTTGAACTTAACACAAATTACTGATTCCTTTAGAAGGAACAAAGAATTGAAAAGTTTTGTGAATGTGTTCTTGGTAACATATGCATGTTTGAATGAATTTAGTTTCGATTCTAGCTTCCCAAATCGGTCGTCTTTTGTTTTTGTTACTGTCCGATGAAAAGGTTACTCGGCTATATTGACAAGCTTCCTAATGTTCATGTTTGTAGGAACACCATACCAAGGTGGCATATTCTTCCTTGACATAACATTTCCAAGTGATTATCCCTTTCAACCTCCCAAGGTATTTAACATTTTTGTTGTCTAACATTGCTCTTTGGATCAAGTACTCATGATTTATGGTTTCATATCTTTTTTGTTGCTTTGCATTCTCACTCTCTTTCTATTGCGGCTTGAGTTTTTAATCATGCTCGAGGGAGAGGGTGACAGGGTGTTTTATGAAAGTGGGAGGTCCTTGATGCATCGTAATATATATATATATATATATATATTGACTACCATTTGCCTCGTTTCTATATGGTAAACCGGAAATCACATTAAATCTATAATATGCATGGTATTCTAGTTATTTCTGTATAGATTTCAAATAGTTGGGGGTTCAGCAAGCGCCAATAAAAGAATTAGGCTCGACAAGTCCTAATTTATTCGTTTCCCGCCTACTTACCTGGATCCACACTAGCTTTGCCTTGAGCCTTCGACATTAACTAAATAGTGCCACACTTTCCTCTCCCAAGTGTAAGTGCTCTAAAACCTTCAACTTGTTAGAAGGTTCACGAGCATGCTAGATGTGTGCTGATTTAGGAGAGTATGTATTGTCAGTTCCGAATTTCTAGTACCATTCAAAATCTATAAAACCTTGTACCTTGCTGTGATGTAGACTGATACTAGATTGTTTTGTGAATATTGAGAGTTTTACTTTGAACTCAAAGTTCAGGCAAATATTCGAGGTTTTCTTTATATATGAGAGCTCTATGTAGTCTTACTCAACACGTGTTACGCTGAACAAATTTCTTCTATTCTACATATAGCTTCAGCTTGAGCTTCGTTTGGGTAGATTTTCTATGAAAATTCTGAATATATAAATTCTTTTGCTTCACTTACATACTTTTCCCCTGATTCCTTTTGATTACACGTATCATTTTTCAGGTAGTATTCAAAACTCGAATATATCACTGCAACGTCGATTCTGCTGGCAATCTTAGTTTAGACATCTTGAAGGATAGTTGGAGCCCTGCCCTAACGATTACGAAGGTTCTAACTGCAATCAGAGCAATTTTCACAAACCCTGAGCCTTGTAAGTTCCTCAATACTCCTGAATTTGTCTATCATTTCTTAACAGGTAGGTGCAGTTTTTGCACAGCAAACAATATCTGATTTGTGTTCGACACTTCACAATATTGTTTTCTTTAAGCTCTTGGAAACAAAAATGAAGTTGCAATGCTACAACTGCTTCAAATATCATGAGTTTGCTCGAGTAAAATATGCCATGATCATGCTGAAGACATTCCTGTTCCTTTTATATGACAGATACTCCTCTCATCTCTGGCGTTGCTCGCTTGTACTTAGCTGATAAAGCTAAACACGATGAAATAGCTGCGGAGTGGACGCTGCGATTTGCTAAATAATCCGTGAGTAATGCTTTATGGAGCTATAGAAGAAGTAACAAAGTTTGAACTGAACCACATATAGGTGGTTTGATGTTAATGTAAAACCTATCAGCTGCTCTGCAAGTGAACTACAATAGTGAACTGTTTGTAGACCCCATTTTTGCAGCAAAAATGAGGCAATGGTGGGGACTTAGTTAGGGTTATTTGTTCTTTCTCGTGTTTTATGGGGGAGAACATAACTAGGTTAGTTCCATGCTTATAGAAAACTATATAGTAAATGTAGTATTTTGTCAATAAAACCGCTCTGTTGTAGTTTAGAACCAACAAATATCCTGATTTGCATGAATTTAAATATCTAGCTGTATAATCTGCAGAGGTTAGACACATTTTACTCCCAATTAAAAAACTTAGATCCGAATCTTGGAGGTGAGTAGGTGACATTGTTGGGGTCAATATATAATCTTTTTTCTTCTCATTTTTGGGTTTCTGAGGCCACTGCTTGCCTCCTTTGGTTTTGCCCTGAATATATATGCACATGTATTGACATTGAAGGAGGTTACACGCTGGAGGCCGGAACTCAAATACGAACATTACCGGATATATGATGCCTAGTTCCCATCATTTTTTAGTGAAATATACTTATAAAAAAAAAAAAACTTTATATCAATTATAGGGCCCAATTCCCCCCCCCCCCCCCCACACCATATTTATTAGGGTAAACAACATCATTGGTCATTAAATTATTCTCACTTTCCTATTTTGGTCACAAGTCTATTATTTTGGGTAAAATTGTCACCGTCATAATGTTTTTTTTTCTTATTTTGATCACTCATGTTATTCTTTTTCGTTTTGGTCACCAATCTATTGCTTCTTTTCTGTGTTGATCACTAAACTATTTTTTAAGTTTTTTAATGGCGGGTGACCAATAGAAAGAAAAAACGTAATGTTAGTGAAGATTATACCAAAAATAATAGTTTGGTGACCAAAATAAGAAAGCATGAATAGTTTAGTGACAAATGGTGTTATTTACCATATTTATTATTAGGCATAAAATTTTTAAATATCTTATTTATTTATTTTCTAATATTTGTTATTTAAAGCACAATTTTTTAATATTTATTATTATAATCGTACTCTTAAAATTCAATTTTTAATATTTGATATTCAGAGCTTACTCTTAATTTTCCCTCAACATTTATTATTAATTGATTCTAAAGGAATTCAAAACTTGACCATCTAAATTTTAGCATATTTGAATTTGAATTTTTACTGTTTTCTATATTCTAAAATTACATTCAACTTTTTTTATAGATCTCGATCTCCGTCAAATAATAATAGTATTTAATTCTTATTCCAATTATGATGAGATAATTAACAGATAAAAAATGGAAATAAACCTTTACATAATTTTGAATTCGAATTCAAATAATTTTAAAAAATGCATATACCTAACCCACCATCATTCCTAATAACCGAATAAGACCTCATTAAAATTATTTATCAATATTAAACAGTAAAAGAATTAATAAGGTTTATCAATAAGTGTTGAGTCCAACGGCATGATACATTATTTTCTAAAAGAAAAATTCGAGTACGAATGTTGTTGGGAGAAAGAGTCACAATTTTTTAAAACTTGTCGTGTATTATTATATGTGTGTTTCACTAATATCTTTCGTGATGTGAATGGTTTCGTGGATGCGGCCGAACCTCGTGATTTCATGTATTTCTTTGAGATTAGTTGAACATGGAGGTGTAGGGCGTTTACTGGTTGGTACTTGGTATAGAGTTTGGCTTGGTACTCAATGGTCTAAACAATTTGGAGGTATATCCTGTTAGTGTGTATGGCTGTTATAGCCGTTAGTCTGTTGTGAGCAATCAATAGCAGTTAGGTTGCCGTTTGTTTGTTAAGGTGTTTGTTAAACCTCACTTGATATGTATAAATAGCTTAGCATTCCTTCTTGTAAAGGTAGTCTTGATTTGATAAAAGCTTAATAAGAACAATCTTCTTCTTTTTCAATCTTCTCATCCTTCTTCTATATTCTCACATGGCATCAGAGGGTTCAATGGCATAAAGCTCTGCAAAATCGTTCACCAACAAGTCCATCTCCATACGCCTCGATGATACGAACTATCTCCTCTGAAAGCAGCAAATTATTTTCGCCATTGAAAGTCTTGCTCTTAGAGATCACATTGATAGTTCTTTCTCTGTTCCTGATCAGTATCTTTCCATTGAAGGTGCTCGCAGGATCAATCTAAATTATACTCGGTACAAACAAGAAGACAGTGCTCTCTATTCTTGGTTGTTATCTTCTATAGGACCTTCGATTCTTCCTTCACTCGTAAATTGCAAGAATGCACTTTAAATCTGGGAAAAGGTTCGTCAGATTTTTTTTGTTACCTCCACAACTCGTGTGATGCATTTACATTGTTCTCTTAAGAACATTCAGAAACACGATCAGAGTATGAGGGAATATCTTGCTCAGATTCAAAGTGTTTGTGACAGTCTCGCGGCGTGTGGAAATCCTTTAAACGAAACGATGCATATCTCGACTATCTTGTCTGGTTTACCGTCAGAGTATGAACCAGTGGTGGCAGTCATAACGTCAAGTCAACAACCCTACAAACTTGACGGGGTAACAAGTGTTCTTCTTGACACAGTCTCGACAGCTTGAAATCTTGGCTCAAAATTCCATAGCCAATCTTGTTCAGGGTTCTTCCGATTCTGTGGGTCATAACCTGTTTAATTCGAATTCTGGCCCATTTAACTCTAATATGGGTTACCCTAACTTTGGATACCCTAACTCTAATACTCAAAGGGCAGTCACGTCTGGTTTTCGACCTGTGAACCTTAATTTTAATTCTAGTCGTGGTGGAACTCCGTTCAGAGGCCGTGGTGGAAGGTTCTTTACTGGTCGATCTCGTACGCAATGCCAGATTTGTGGGAAGATTGGCCATCTCGCAAGCCAGTGTTATTTTCGCTTTAATCAAGCTTATGAAGGCGTTGGAAATCCAATGAATGTCAATCAAGTTTCATATTCTGATGATGACCAGTCGTTTCTCAAGGGAGTGGTCAATCTCTGCAAGTTCAAGATTAGGTTGTTCAATCCTTTAGTGGTCAACAGTCGTCCTCTTCGTATCCCTCGTCTGCATCTGATCCTGTTATTGCTTCTGTTGCGGCCGTAACTGAAGATTTTTCTTTTAGGGATGCTGCTTGGTATCCTGACTCAAAAGCAACGTCACACCTAACTCCTGATGCAGGTAACATCCTTACTCCTGTTCTGTATTATGGTTCAGGTAAAGTCTGTGTTGCTAACGGATATGCAATTCCTATTTCTAGCATTGTTAATTCTGCTATCAATACCTGTTTTAGACCTTTGCATCTTAATAATTTATTACATGTTCCTTCTGTTTAAAAAAATCCTCTTTCAATATCTAAGTTCACTAGAGACAACAATGTTAGTATTGAGTTTTCCTTAATTTTTCTGTTGTTAAGGATGTAACACCCGAATTTGGGGTTCGGGTGAAAATAATAATAAAATAATATTTTGAGTTTCGGGTTTATAATTAAAATAATAAAATATTATTTGGGCTTCACAATTTCAAACAAACATTTTATGTTGGACCAAAATTTAATTGAAACCAATTTTCCATGGAATTTGCAAATAAATGGGATTGCCATTTCATTAATGGCAAATCTGTAAATAAATGGACTTCCAATTAAAAAAATTTCTTTTTGTTAAAATAGACATGTGCTCATCTTCTTCCCCACTCTCATTTCAAAACCCACGACCAAAGAGAGCTCTCACCTCCATTTCACTATTACATTCCCTTTCAACTTCATCTTTGGAGCTTTTCGAAAGGTAAACCCGTTTTTGAGTTGGTCTTGTCTTCCTTTACATTATGGTACCATTAGTTTTCATTAAAGCTATGTATTTCACATTTTGGGTTTTTCAATGTTTTTGCTAAAGGTTGTAACTTTATGAGATTTTAACAAAGCTTTTGGTTTAATGTTGATAGATAAGTTGTTTATGAACCATGAGGTCCAACATATGTGAATTTTAAAGTGTTTTACCATGATTTTCGGATTTGGGTTTTAATGGGGTTTTTGAAGGGTTTTAAGATGAGTTTTGGGTGTGTTTAATGTTGGAAATTGAGGGCTGAAATTAGTATGATAGTTGGGGTTGTTTTGGAATCATTTAAGAGTGTTAAAGAGGTTGAAATCATGAGTTTTGGATTGAGTTTGAGGGCTGCTCGGGTTTGGAGTTTTTGGGGTTGTTCTTGGCTTGAGAACTATGTGTTTTATGTTTGAGTAATGTTTCGGGTTTGCTACATTGATGTGTGAACTGATTCGAGGTTGTTTTGTTTGTGTGGAGTTGATTAGAAGCAAGAGTTTGTGTTGGTGAAGCATCGAGAGTGAATCCGAAAGCTTGAAGGTCTTGGTTGCTTGGTTGTTGAGCTTGGAAGTGAAGGTGAGTGGTTAAATGTTTTTAAATGGTTTTCGAGTATTTGGTTCAAGCATGTGGACTAGCTTGGGCTTGGTAGACCCACCTAGAGTTGGGATTAGAGTGGTAGCCTAATCTCAAATTATAGTTAGAGACTATGGTTGATCTTTGAATGTTGTTTATGCCTCATGTTTTATTGTGTTTATGTTGGCTATGTATATGGTGTTATACATGTATGTTGAGGCATGGATTGATGCATTGTTATATGCATGTGGATTGTGCATGATGTTAATCATGGTGAGTACGTGCTAAGCACGGAAGTGGATATAAAATGATATTGTGGATTGTGTTTAATATTGGCACTGGTATGCTTGGGTACAAATGATCGATCATTAGGATGTTAGTGTGCACACGTGAGTCAAATGCGCGCGTGGTCTTGGTGATGGTAGTCATCAAGATGGAGTACGGGTTCGCCCGAAAAACCTTCTTATATATATATGATAGTCGATGATGAGTGTAATCCCATCGACCACTCATCATCGACGGGGCGTGAGGATGAGTGGAATCCCCTCCGCGTGAACGGTGATGAGTGTAATCCTACCGTAAGGTAATGATTGTGTTGGATGTGAGTTCCAACGTGTTATCTGCGTATTCAAGTCATAGCTAGGTGTCAATATGATGTGATATGTGATGCCTATATGAGATGAGATGTGTACCAATATGAGATTATATGTGTTGCCATATGGATTGTTATATGTGTTTACATATGATGTGGTTATGGCTTGTCGAGCATGGCATAATATTGAATATATGTTCATGCATGTATATTTTGGCTCATGTGGATCGAAGGTAAGATCATGCATTCTACCTTGGTTGTGCTCGTGCTTGGACCCTGCATTGTCGAGGTTTGTTTTAAATGAGCTTACCCTCACTAAGCTTTATGCTTACGCTCTCTTTTGTTCGACAATGCAGATTCGTAGTCCGTAGGTTGCTAGTGCAAGAAGGGGCCTCCAAGTGTGCTAGTTGGACTTTTGTATCTATCAAGTATGGATTTTATGTTATATGATGTAATGGTCAAGCAATGGGACATGTATTAGTTGTTTTGAGCTTTTGAAGTATGTTGGTGTTGGATTGTTTAGAAGCATGTTAGACTTCTCTTTATGTTACGTTGGTTTGGCTTTTGATTGCCTTGTCTTGCTTGTAAACCATATCTAAATAACATGCCTTAAATGCTTAAGTGTATGTTTGTTGAAGCATGAATCTTAAGTGTTATGTATGAAGCATGTGTTGATTCCTTTAATGTATGGTTTTGATACGTTTGAAGTGTGTAAGCATGCTTGTTATGCTTGGTCTGCCTTAGTGCTGT
The DNA here is from genome assembly GCA_958450335.1 of Hibiscus tridactylites. Lineage (NCBI taxonomy): Eukaryota > Viridiplantae > Streptophyta > Magnoliopsida > Malvales > Malvaceae > Hibiscus > Hibiscus tridactylites. Next base: position 13,448,732 of record OY288288.1, read on the forward strand.
TGAGTGCGTGTTAAGGGAAGTTTTAGTGGGGGTTTAGGGACATCCTTGTGCCATAAACTAGCTAAAACCAATATGCAGACAGAGGGCGTTTCGAAACGGTTGGTCTCGTTTCGATACGGTCCCTTTGTTTCGGGCCAGGCGTTTCGGTACGCTAAGGGCTGTTTCGATACGATTTTGCTACTGGAAATCTGAGAAATTGATGATAAATTAACGTATCAAAACGAGCTCTAGTGTTTCGGAACGGCCTTCGTATCGTTGACCACAAGAAGTTGACCGTTGAGGTCGTTTCGATACGAGCCACCCCTGTTTCAAAATGGTCTCATCGGGTTGACTTTGGCCAGTTGACCAGGTCAAGGCGTATTGAAACACCCTATGGGCATTCCGATATGGCCTGCTGTTTAAGGCTAAAATGGGTTGTTTTAAGTGGGTTGTTATCTGATCACCTCGATGTTTCTTCCGCTGTTGTATTCCTCACATAGGGTTTAATGTCTCATCTAGAAAAGATACTATAAAATGAAAAGTTTTTCCTTGAGTCGGTAACCGAAGTGGAGCCTTAACGGGTTTCGCCTCGGTTATCCCCGTGTAGCCCACTCGGATTGGTCAAGCATCCGGACCGGGACGAGGGGGTTACAAAAGATTTGATAACTAGGCGAGTGATGCTTCAAGGTTTTCAAAGTGATGGGTTGTACAAGCTTGTGTCTTCTGATGGTAATGGTTCTTTTGGTGTTGGTGATTGTTCCTTGTTAGTTGATGGTTCTGGTAGTTTTGTTTCTGGTGATCATGGCTCTATTTCTGTTTCTAGAACTGCTACCTCAAGTAGTGTTAGGAATAGGGGTCTTTCTTGTATAGATTCTAGGTCTGCTTCTGAAATTTGTAATGTTAATAATGTTCAATGTTTTAGATCGTTTGATGTTCATACCTGGCACATGAGGTTTGGACATCCTTCTGTTGATGTTCTGTCCAAGTTACCCAAACTTTGTAATATTGTGAATATCAATAAAGAACATTTTTCTTGTGAAGCCTGTAAGCTCGGAAAAAGTCATAAATTGCCCTTTCATGAATCTAGTACTGTGTATGATAAGCCTTTACAAAATGTTCAAGTAGATGTTTGGGGACCTGCACCTCTTATTGCTAACAATTATAGCTATTATGTTAGCTTTATTGATTCTGCAGCTAGATACACTTGGATCTATTTTGCTACAAAGAAATCTGATGTTGTTAGAATTGTTATTAATTTTCATAATATGGCTGAAAGGCAAACTGACTATAAACTTAAGACTATGCAATCTGACTGTAGATATGAGTTTAAACCATTGAAAAAAAATACTTTCTTCAACATGGCCTTCAATTTTTACATACTTGCCCATACAGTTCTGAACAGAATGGCATGATTGAAAGAAAACATAGGCATATAGTAGAACTTGGTTTAACTCTAATGGTACAAAGTGGAGTACCTTTTAAGTATTGGCCAGACTCCTTTTATACTGTTATGTACCTTATAAATAGATTGCCTTCTAAAGTCTTAGGAGGTTGCTCACCTTATGAAAAGTTTTTTAGCAAGGTTCTTGAATATAATTTCTTAAAAGTATTTAGCTGTCAGTGTTATTCTCTTACAATGCCTTACAATCAGCACAAACTTCAGTTCAGATCCAAGCATTGATTTTTCTTCTTCTGAGATACAGTTCATCTCAGCATGGCTACAAGGGCCTTGATGCTGAAGGTAAGCTGTACATTTCTAGACATGTACAGTTTAATGAAAATTGTTTTCCATGTTTACTGGGCAAGGGTAATGCTTCAAAAATATCCATTTCTTCAGTCGATTTTAAATATATTACACCTAGGAAGGTTTATGTGCCTTATTTCCAGCAAAACAGTCCTCAAAATAGTGGGTCTGCTTCCTACCAATCTTCTGATGTTCCTTTTTCAGAACCAATGTCAATTTCAGCTAGTTCTGATGCCTCTACTCAACAAGAAGCCAATTTACCAACTACTCAACTTAAACTTTCTGTAGCTCAGTCTCACCCTGAACTATCATTTTCAGTGCAATCTTCCCCTGAACAAACTACTCCAGTTTAATCAGTTCAATCTTCTCCAGTTCAATCTACTCCAGTTCAATCTTGTCCAGTGCACTCTCTAGTTCAATCTTCTTCAGTGCACTTTCCAGTTCAGTTTTCTCCAGCACCTTCATCTGTTCCTTCCTCTGATGTTCAGTCTTCTTCAACTCAGCCTTCATCTATTGTCCCTACTCACACTATGGTGACTAGGTCCAAAGCTGGAGAGTTTAAACTCAAGGTTTATCTCACTGAGACTGAACTCCTGTTCCTACCACTATTCAGCAAACAATGTCCTCTCATGTTTGGCGAGAAGTTGTTTTAAAAGAATATGAGACTTTTATGTCCAAAAGAACTTGAAAACTGGTTGAGTTACCATCTGATAGGGTACCTATAAGATGTAAGTGGCTCTTTAAAGTAAAGCACAATTCGAATGGAAGTGTGGCAAGGTATAAGGCCAGGCTTGTTGCCAAGGGTTTCTCCTAGCAAGTAGGGTTCGATTACTATAAAACATTCAATCCTATTGTCAAGCCCGTCACTGTAAGAATACTTCTAAGTGTTGCTCTCAACAATGGCTGGTCTTTGAGGCAAATAGATATAGACAATGCCTTTCTTAATGGTGATTTAAGTGAAGAGGTATATATGCAGCAACCTCCAGGGTTTGAGCAAGAAGATTCAAATGGAAACAAGTTGGTCTGCAGACTGCAGAAGTCCTTATATGGCCTCAAACAGGCCCCAAGAGTTTGGTTTGAAAATTTTCAAAATCATTTGGTAGATAAACCGAGTTTTACATCCTCTCTTGCTGACTCTTCTCTTTATTTTAGAGAATCTCAAGGAAACATAGTTCATTTGATGGTTTATGTAGATGACATAGTTATCACTGGGAGTAATGCATATGAATTCTGAAGTTAACATGGTCATAGAAGGAATTGGTCAAGCTTTTTCTTTGAAGGATTTAGGTCAACTTACATCTTTTCTTGGCATGAATGTTCAAGCTGTGGATCAAGGAATGGTTCTCAGTCAAAAGAAGTACATTTTAGAGCTCTTGAAAAAAAAACAAAAATACTTGATGCAACCCCTACTCCTACACCTATGGTAACATCTCCTCAGCTCTCTTCTCTTGATGGTAATCCTATTGAGGATGGTACTTTGTATAGGCATATTGCAGGAACTCTGCAATATATTTGTACCATCAGACTTGATATACAATTTTTTGTTAATAGAGTGAGTCAGTTTATGCAAGCACCCCTTGACAAGCACTAGACAGCTGTCAAAAAGATTATTCGATACTTAAAAGGAACTTTAGATCATAGTCTGTTCTTTAGTAATAGTCAAGGTTTTAATACATTAATTGCATATACTGATTCTGATTGGGGTACAAGTATTGATGACAAGAGATCAACTGGTGGTTACTGTGTTTTCTTAGGAGGCAATTTAGTTTCTTGGGGATCAAAGAAACATGATGTTGTGTCTCGATCTTCTACAGAAGCAGAGTTTAAGATTTTGGCTAATACAATGTGTGATGTCATATGGATCAAGTCCCTTCTCACTGAGCTTAAGATCAAGTTGACAAGACCCCCTATAATCTGGTGTGATAATACCAGTGCCATAGCACACTCAGCTAACCATGTCCATCATGTTAAACTTAAGCATGTTGAGCTGGACCTCAGCTTTGTTCGAAAAAAGGTGTCAGATGGATCATTCCAAGTCTGTTATGTACCAGCTACTAAGCAAGATGCAGATGTGCTTACAAAACTCTTGTCAGCTGCATTCTTTATTCATCTCAGACAAAAACCCATAGTTTATTGTCTCAATGAGTTAAGGTTACAAGTTGCAAGCTATCTAACTTCAAACAAGATATAAAGAACACAAGAAGAATAGGTGGTCAGTAAAGTCCTCAAGCAGCAGGATGTTCAAGCAGGTTATCAGGACATGAAGCATATCAATATATCCATCGATCCTTTCATCCCTCTTCAAACCTTCAACAAAATCAAGAGAACGGGAAGCATGTTAGTGTGTATGGTTGTTATAGCCGTTAGTCTGTTGTGAGCAATCAATAGTAGTTAGGTTGCCTTTAGTTTGTTAAGGTGTTTGTTAAACCTCACTTGATATGTATAAATAGCTTAGCATTCCTTCTTGTAAAGGCAATGTTGATTTGATAAAAGCTTAATAAGAACAATTTCTTCTTCTTCAATCTTCTCATTCTTCTTCTATATTTTCACATAGCTGTATGGGTCCATGTGATTTTTTGTCGTGATTTGGATTGTTTGTTACCATGTGCGATTGTCTTTTTTTGTCTTGTATTATCATCTTGTATACTCTCTTTTTTTTTTATCTTAAGTTTAGGAGTTTTAACGAGGCACATAGTGATATGTTTCATGTAAGATTTGTTTTTAATAAAATCATACATTTTTGAGAATAAAAAGAAAGAAACCAAGAGTAATATTCTGACAATTGCTTCAAAAAATTAATAAACTGTACTCAAAGTTAGGCTTAAAGCTTAGATGAAAAGATTGGATCATTGAATCTAAAAGTTAAGCAAAGCGTTTCTATAAGATCGAAATGGAACAATTGATCATTAAAGAGAAAAAAAATGATTAGATAATCAAACAACATGAGAAAAAAAATGATTACAAAACTTTAAACAAAGAAAACCCAAACGAAATTTCACATAAACCAAGGGAATCGTTAAAGAAATAGGGAAGAAAGGTTACCCTGGACGATAAAGTGATGCAGTTGAAGGAAGAGAAAGGTTCATAAACCTTTTTTTAAGGCTAAAGTATATTACTCTATCAAATATAAAAAAAGTTGCTAAGATTCGGAGAAGAAAAAAAAGAAATTGTTTGATCAACAATGGAATCCTTATAACATATTATTTTATATAAAAAAATTAACGAGTCACATCATCATTTCTTAATAGAAGATAATGAGAGAGTCCGAAATAAAAGTTAGATAACTCAAATAAAAGTTTTAAAAGTTTTATGATTATACCTAACTGTTCGGTGATCATCTGTGTACTTTATCTAAAATAAATAAATGAATTATTTTTGTAAAATTCATCAAAAACATACAAATAAATGCACCATGAGTACTTACAAAGTTTGGGTAAGGGGCATAGCCGCATAGGATTAGAAGAATAAGCGAAATGCACTAAACTCCAGATGATTAAGTACATAAACATCAAAATCCAAGTGAGAGGTGTAACAAGGCATCAATGAAGAACAAGATTCCCCATCTACTTTCCGGAACAGGACAGGGGTTGCTCTCTATGTTCGGTCTGGACAAATCCAGCATCTTTTCCCAACAAAAAACGTGTCATCAACCCATCTGTCCTTTTTCGACTCATGGACTCTTATCATTACAAAACTACACACAATCGGACAAACCTCCAACCAGTTAGATCTTGAAATAAAAGATTCGGACCGACAGCGTATAATATATGCCGATTTGTGTATCAAACTTTCAGGACTATTCAATTGGGTTAATCTCTCTTATCTCAAACTTGCTAGGATTCCCAGATGTTCACTACATCATCCTTCGCATCTAAACCTTGTATCGGAAGGTTACAGGTCCCGGAATCTATGTTCGCAACGGCAAGAGCACAGGTGATCGCTGCTCCGAAAATACCAATCGCCTTCCCTGGATCGACGAAGCAATGCATTTCCGACATCGATTTAGGAGTTCACGAAGTCGTCCGAAGGCAATCTTGGCCTAACAACTTGTCCACCAAGGCAGGCAACTCTCGGAAACCACGGTATGATCCTATGTTCATCGGCGACGCTTACGACAAGTGTAGGACCATTTGCGCCGAATATGCCAAGACTTTTTATCTAGGTCCCTAACTCGTTTCTATATGGTATTTCGATTCGAATCTGGACTGATCATCTGTTCTGCTTCTTTAATGGGAAATTCTTTTGATCATGGATGCAGGCACCTTGTTGATGACAAAGGAGCGGCAGAAGGCAATATGGGCAATTTATGGTAATTATGCTCTTACTGGCTTTGCCGATTATTTAGTGTGTCGAAATCTGATCCCGATAACCCGATTGTTTTGGACATTAATTTCGTGACTGAAATATGTGGTTGCAGTTTGGTGTAGGAGGACCGATGAACTGGTCGACGGACCGAACGCGGACTACATGAGTTCGGCAGTACTCGAGAGGTGGGAAGAGAGACTTGAAGATATCTTCGAGGGACGCCCCTATGACATGCTCGATGCTGCACTATCCGATACCGTTTTCAACTTTCCCTTGGACATCAAGGTACAATTAGATTCTTATCGAGTTTTCTGTTTATTCGACTCGATCGATGCCGTATAAACGTTTTATCTGTTTCTGATACAGCCTTTCAGGGACATGATTGAGGGTATGAGAATGGATACAACAAAATCACGCTACAAAAGTTTCCAAGAGCTTTATCTTTACTGCTACTATGTAGCAGGAACTGTCGGATTAATGAGTGTTCCGGTCATGGGAATCGCACCGGAATCTTCTGTTTCGGCTCATACAATATATAATGCCGCGCTCTACCTAGGCATCGGGAATCAGTTAACCAACATTCTTCGGGATGTAGGAGAAGAGTAAGTGTTCATCTTGGTCATGAAATGAACTTCATTAAACACTTTGATCTTGTTGAAACCCCGAACTTATTCCGAACCCATGTCTGTTTTCTCAGTGCTTCAAGGGGGAGAGTTTATCTTCCTCAAGACGAGCTCGCGCAGTTCGGATTATCCGACAAAGATGTCTTCTCCAGGAAGGTAACAGATGCCTGGAGAGATTTCATGAAGGAGCAAATCATAAGGGCAAGGTTCTTTTTCAATCTAGCAGAGGAGGGAGCATCCCAGCTCGACAAGGACAGCCGATGGCCGGTATATATACTCCGAGAGCCTCGAATCCCACATCGATTTTTCAACTCGAGTATTCGACAAAGTCGAGATGAATTCTAACATTGTGAACGATCATTTGTGCAGGTATGGTCGTCGTTGATATTGTATCGGAAGATATTAGATGCGATCGAGGAAAACGATTACGATAATTTGACGAAACGGGCCTATGTAGGAAGGACTAAGAAACTTCTGACATTGCCCTTAGCGTACAGTCGAGCTTCACCGAGACCTGGTTTGAGCCTTGGTTGAACACGAATCGGCGTTGCAATTAAATGTTTGAGCTAAATTGATATTGGTCTAAACCAAAGGTGACTGATATGATATTGATCAACCTGAAAAATAAAAAAAATATTGGAAACAAATCTTCAGTGCATGCATGTTCGTTCCTATGATCATTGTTTATTATATGTTTATAAAACCAGAATCAGATTTGAAGTTTATGTCTGTAATGTTTATAAAACCTGTATTCCTTGACAAAAATAGATAAAATGCAAAGACGAATTTATGATATTTTACCGGCAGTAAGACGGGAACAACAACAATAAGAATGACCGATTTCTGCGAATTTTTCATGTCTGTCTTTATGATGCATTTTATTTTGTCTTTGTGGTACGTATCTATTTTATAGGTGTTTTTATAGTTACTTTACAGGTTTTTGGCGTTAACCTTCACGACCCTTGTTTCTGATTCATGTTTGTCAATTGTCACGTAGAGTTTGATTCCTTTTTGAGTTGTTTGCCGATATAATTTATAGGGAACAATTGTTTTTGGGAATATGCGTGAAAGATGGTTGTTGTCAATTTGAAAGATTTTATCTAATTCATATTTTAATAATTTCCCAAGAATTTCTTTGGTGCAAAGAAAAAGTATATGATCTGACGTGACTATCTTTTATTTTTAGATTTGTCATTTTTATTTTTGTTGATTTTTTAGATTTTTTATGTTCAAAGTATTTTTAAATTGCATGTGTTATGTTTTTATATTTGTTTATCAATAAAGTTGTTTGGATAATATTTCAAAAAAAATAAAATGAAGTTAATTTTTTTTCAGTATAGAAACACTTGTAATTTAAATTAATCACGAAAATTAAGTAAGATTGTCGATGATAATACAATAAACAAAACTTATTGGGTTTGACATTTTATAGCTTAAATTGGGTTAGGTAAAATAGGATTCAGACAATCTTTCTTTGTTAGATTTAGTTGTGTTGTACAACTAATTTAATTCTAAGTTTGTTTAGGTTTATAAATTAACAACTTGTAAAAATATATTAATAACTAAGTTGTTAAGAATTTTTTTCAACACATTCCTTGTGCATTTTAGGTGAACCACGATCTTCGCGTTGACACTTGACATCACCTCGTCGTTAAGATTGTTATCAACACATTTCTTGTGCATTTTGGTTACGTAGAACTTCCTATTTGTTAAAATATATTATCACCAAACTTGAACGAATAAGGTTGTTTTCGTTTATTTATTTTTAGAAGTGTTTATTTTTTATTCGTTTTGATTTTTAATATTATGTACGTTTATTTATTTTTGAAGGTGTTCGCGTTTTTGTTCGTTCATTTAGCGTTTGCAAACATGCTCGTTTTACGTTCGTGAATATGTTCATTTAAGAAAATGGTAAAATTATGCCACTAGTCCTAAGCTCCTCAGACTTTGCAGTTTGAATTCCAAAATTCACTTTGTGTTCAATTTAATCATTAACATCTCTAATATTATTTTTTTTAAAATTAAAGGAAAATGGAAATCGAATAAAAGAAATTATAAACGAGCTGATAAATGTGCTTGTTCGTAAACATAAACAAATCGAACAATTTTTATCTGTGTATATTCATTTATTAAATGAACATAAATATTTTGCTCATGTTTGTTTATTTAAGTTAATAAACGAACATATAAACAGTTCATTAAACACTATCCATTTACACCTTTACTATCGCTACACCTGATATCTTTATTACATAATTGGAGAATAGTAGTTTTTAGTTTAAAATGGGTTGAAATGAATAACATTTATTTGATAAGTCTAATGTTAGAGCGTTGGATGTGGATTTTGTAAGTACCAATTTATTATTATTATTATTATTATTATTATTATTATTATTATTATACTCTTTTCAATTATTCTTTTCGTTTTATAACATAATTCGAGAAGGTTTTATATCATATACACTGTGCATCTTAGTTTTAGAGTTTAGGGTGTAGGGGTTTAGGTGTAAGGGTTTAGAATTTATGAACGATGATTAAAATTTAGGGTCTAGAGGTTGGAGTTTTGTTTTTAGGGTAATATGATTAGTATTTAGATTTTAACTTATAAACCTTAAATTATAACCCTAAACTCTAATTTCTTATCACTATCTCTAAATTCTAAACCCCTACACCTAAACCCATAAACTCTAAAACTAAGACACTTGGGAAAACTTTTAATTTTCACGCAAATGTATAGGATAATAATCCATTAAGAAACAATACTTTTTGTCCCTAACTGTAGTTTCTTTGAGAGGGGGATTATATTGGACTGACACTTACAGTTTCAGGGGTAGACAACATAGATTCAAATAATGGTTAGCTATGGCAATAGCTGCCGTTATATAGCGATAACATCATCTTCCGAAATTGTTATCGAAAAATAACAATTGTAATAATATTTATTATGTTCATAACCACGATAAAATATTGTAACTAAAAATATGATCGCAACCGTAATTTAAATCTATGATAGACAACCTTGTTTCAAGAAACAGCTTCAGAGGACACATTTTACAATTTCAAAGATACAGGTTGAAAACAGGTATAATAATTGGCGTAAATTTAACTAGAAAATAAACAGGGCGATGCATTTGTCCTCTTATTTTTTTTTGGAGATATTGCATGTATTTTCATGGATGAAGCAGGTTCATGCAAATAGAATCCGCCGACGATATTCTCCGAGCGCCCATATGGGGAAAGTGTTTCGGAATGAGGAGTACTGCAGCGCGCAGTTTCTCATAAACACTCCAGTAATTTCCTGTTGCGAATAATATTTATGTTATTCGAATTCTGATGTAAATTTATTAAATTAAAATCTTTTATTTTCTTTCTATAAGAATTTGATTCAACTCATTTGAGTCTTTTTTTAGGAGCACTATACGGTCGCTTACCTCCCATATATCTAAAACCCCACTGCTTAAAAAGAAAACGGAAAGTCTAAATTTTACCTGCTGAGGGAAGTCGCCATCTTCCATCTGTGAATTAATCAGGACCTTTATTCCACGATGAATGGGTGTAGGGTCCACATCAGCCTACATACACAACGAAGCATATTCAAGAAGTGATTCTACCAACAACAAGAAGTGAATAGTACAACTCAGTAATACCCTATACGAATTAGTCAATCAATGCATCGAATACTAATGATTATAGTAAAGAGGGAACTTTAGACTCACCTGTCCAGCATCAATGAGGGATAACAGTGCCCATGCTGTTTGAACCAAATTTGCACGGTTGCCCTCCAAGTTGGTATATACCTGTAAAAAAGGAGTTGAGGCCTCCTGTATGAGTGTAACATAAGGGTATTTACTAGCTAATATGAGTATGAATATACATTTTTTTAACAACAATCCTTTAAAGTATCTTTAGAGATCATATACTCGTATCCGTATGTTTGACACGAACATCGGATAATGAAATTCAAATGCATGTACAGAGAAAAAGTAGATTGATTGTTCATGCCTTGTTTTGGCTAGAAAGGTAACTCTCCCCCCATCCACCATTCGGCAGCTGCTTCGACAATAAGAACTCACAAGCTTTGCGCATTGAGGGACTGTTGCGGTAGTTTCTGCCGCACGCCGCCAGCCCTTCCATGGCAAACCATGTACCATAAGTGTAGCAAATTCCCCAGCAACCGTACCTATTTAATCACACTGTATATGTATGATTGTTCTCTTTTGAATCATATCGAGAATATAAGTTATACTCTACCATGAACCATCTGGATTTTGTGTATCTTCAAGGAACTGTACCCCCCTTGCTATGCAGTGATCGATCTCGACCCTCCGGTGCTTGGGATGCAGTTTTCGAAAGAGTGCAAGGCCTTGGATTGCTGAAGAAGTACATTCTACATACCTAGAGTAAACCAAAAAGTATGGATGTCGAAGTACTAATAGTCTAATATGGACCAAAATCGATTGTATCGGAGAATGCTTACTCTCTTTCTATGAGTGTGTCTTCAAAGAACTCTGTAGGATTGAATTTCTGTGAAAGAAAAAGGAAAAGTTATCAGAAATACGGTATGGTTTTCGAGTAAGTCGAGAATGAAGGGTGTGAATGATGTCAAATGAATTACCTCCAGCCAACTATAAGCTCTTTGAGGCTCCCATGCCGGGAAACCGCCATTGTTGCTCTGCATCAGAGGTTAAAAATATGTGCATTATTAGGACCAGATTCTTACAAGAAATGGATTGCTTCTCATGACTTGTATCGCAAGTAAAACGTTCTGAACATTGGATTCTTACTTGTAAGGAAAGTATGACATTGACAGATTCGTAGAACTGCTCGGTTTCCATTTTTTCTCCGACGAGGTCATTTGGCATTTGTGAAAACAAGAGTGCACACTGTAGTACATAAATACATCGCCAATACTTATTCATCTTTGAAAAAATGCAAGACAACATTGAATTGTATAATGGAGTTGGAGTTGGAATTACCTTTAGCCCTTCTGATGTACAATCAGAGACTTGCCAGCCATGATCTTGTGTGGAGAAAGTCCACGAACCTTTTGATATGTGCCGGTACATAGACGAGAAGTCGCCTGAAGGGTTCTCTCGTACCTTTCAAGACAACGTCGTTTAGTATGCCACATTTCAAGGTTCAGATGGTCACTAGTACTGATGCAGAACAATATTGGAAACTAGAGAGTTAACCTGTGAAGCTTTTAGAAAGTCATGTGCCTTACGAAGAGTCGGTCCGTAATATTTGCTTAGATTACTCGACATGATTGCCTGTATAGCCAAAGCTGCATCCCACATTTGGGAACCAAAAGTCTGCATTTCATAATGTAAATATAATCAACAAATTATCTCAGTTTCTTGCCATTGGTATTAAAACGTTGGATTGATTTCTAACCTGCATTTTCAGGCCATCTTCTGCAATCCAATAGTAATCCGGAAGTCGAGCCAAGTGACGCTTATATGCATCCGAGTTAGGATCTTCAACCCAACAGGCTATTAGGCACAATACCTTCTCCACACATCCAATACAGAGGTATCTGCTGTTCTCATCTTCGTAATGAACATGTTGAATCGCAACTTTCAAAGCTTTCTCTCTAAGCATCGAGAAGGGCCAACGCGTTAATAGTGGCTCGGCGACATGGTAGAGAGCACCCCATGTTAGATCCTGAATTAGAGGATGTGGATAGTAAAGATCCTCCTGCAACACAACCATGACAAAGTTTAGCATTTAGCCATGCACATATACATCGATCAATCTCCGAAACAATAGAAAAGGCAAGCACACCTTGGCAACAGTGTTTCGAGCTGCATTCCAGTTTATTCCATAGTAAGGTTGATTGTACAGCTCTTGCCTTAGTTGCTTAATCAAATCAGTGATCGGACCGACAAATCTCTTCCCGTATAAGTACGACATCGGCATGTAAACTAATCGACAGTAGCATAACATTTTGCTGGGATGGACCGGGAAGATGTTCGGTAGAAGCCAGAATTCCGGAGGCATAGGGTTGCAACCGTCCCACTCGTACAGGCCAAGTACCTATGTTCGACACATACATAAAATACGATCTCGAATAAAATGTTTACCTATGCATTTAAATCTGGTGACATAGAATATATACATACCGTGACCCAGAACTTTCCCCAAGATGGAATCCCGACCAAACCTCCGTGGTCAAGTATCCACTTTCGACCTCGAGCAACAGCCATTTCCTCGCCATCTTCGAGCCCTTCTCCGAGCAACCTCAAGGTAATATAGCTTAACGCTGTTCCGAACATCGTACTGTGACCCTCGATATGTAGTCCCCAACCTCCATCTTCATTCTGCAAAGAAGAAAGGGTTTGGTGTTATAGAAACAATTGGTTTGTTAAGTTTTTTTTATATTTGATTTCGAATATTGTACCTGGTGATTATAAATATATCGAATGATTTCCTTTTGATGTTCAGGAGATAATACTGCATTGAGTTCCCCAGTAACATACAGCGCCATCACCTATATAAGAAACAAATTTTTACATTATTTTGATATATTGTCGGTATAAAGTAAGTTTACATAAACAGTTTTATTTTAAGATTTATGGATTTTAATTTTAGTATTTAAAATTTAGGGTCTATGGTTATAATTTACTCTTTAAATTTTAAGTTACAGATTTAAATATTAAATTTTAGATTTTAAATATGCCAAATAAATTTACGCAGTTGATGTACAAATATTAACCTATTATGTATTAGTATATTGGTATAATTTCTTAACATTTTAAATTAAATAACTTAATATATTTTTTAATATTTATATAATGATATTATATATATTTAATTTTCGTATAATGCATATTATATTATATATAAAAATTAAAAAAGTTGAATTAAACTCAAACCTTATAGTGGAACCTAAACCCTTTTATTCTAGTCAAACTCTGTTTTAAAACATATTTCATCTGTCTCATTAAAGTTATTCTTTATTGATATTTTTTAGTCAAATTTTTCAACTTTCACTATTTATTATTGATAAAAAATATGAAGAGTTATATTTTAAAAAACTTTCAACAAAGTAGTTTTTTTAATACATTTTATAAAATTTAATTATTTAAAATATCTAAAATAATTACAGTTAAAGTTTAAAAAATTTAACTTTCAAAAAGTCAATAAAAAATAATCTTAGTAGGACGGAAGAAATAATATTTATTAAGTGAACCTCCGGATTTGAACACATAGTCCGATCTTTAGAGGGTTGAATTAGATAGAAAGAGAATCCTACTGGTGGCGTATTTTACCAGAGGAGGAAGGAAGAACAAAGGGCCAGCATTTTCAGTAGGCCAGTGACCATCATGGGCTTGAAGAGAAGAGTAGAAACTGATAGCTCTTCTCAGTGTAACCGTTACGGCCTCCTCCGTCACTACTTGTCCGTCGTCCAATTTCACCGGTGGCGGAATCAGCCCACATGGTTTTTCTTTCGTCAGCTGCAAAACCATATATAATGCAATGCATGAAAATATTTTAAAAATACTTGGCTAAAACCCTAAGAATGAACACCTATAAGATTTGAACTCAAAACTTTATTTAAAAAACATAGAACTTACCATTCAATCCAACATTTATTGATACTTGCATCAAACTCTTTAACTAAATTAATGTTAAAAATTAATTGAATATCAATTTAGTTGAAAAAAAATAAAATAACTTTTTTTCTAAATCGTAATATATATATATCACACTTTTAGATAATCTTTAAATAAAACATTCAAAATATAATACTTAAGAATCAAACTCAAGCCTAATATTCTGATGGCCCTCCTTATTTGAGGCATAGTAACCCAATGTAGGGGCGGATTTAAGAATTTAAACTTGGTAATTCATCAACTGATAATAAATACAATTGTATGTAAGATAAGAGTAGACTGAATAAGTCATCATAAATGACTTAAGATATTGTAACTGGTATGACAAAAGACCATTCAATCACACTTAAATATATATGTAAGAGGTCCACTATGATTTAGTTACTAACTCTCTTTAATAAAACACATGTATAAAAAAATTCACATCAGACTATACAAATTTTCTCTTTAATCAACCCATTCCAAAACATCATTTTTACAACTAGCTTTGAACACAAAACATTTTATATTACTTGTAAGTAACTAAAACCATCTAAAATGACTTCCCACACTTTTATATGAATGATCATTAATCTCTATCACCAAATCTTTATCAGCTTACTTTTTTAATGAAAATACACAAATTTGCTAAGAATTTAATATATCAGTTAAATAATAAAAATTCAGTAACTTAAAAAGCTTAATTATTAATTTATTTTAAAATAAAAGGGAAAATGAATTCATTCAAAAATATATGAAATTATTAAGAATACTATATAATAATATGAAAACCTTAAATTTTGAAAAAAAATTACAGGGTAGCAATAACTAAAATCGAAGATTTTCATAAATAATTTTAAATAGATTTCAATAAATTTAATTTTAATGTAGATACTAATTACAAATATAACATTAAAAATAATTATAAATATATTTACATTTATAAATTTTTGTACTAGATTAATTAATGATTTTAAATGAGGTAACTATAGTGTTAACGACAGTATACAAGCGACTGGAGAAAAAAATGACTAAATTGATGTCTTCAGTGGCGGAACTTGGAGTAAAAGTTTGAGTGGACCAACTTAAATTTTTAAAAAATTTGGAGGATTAAACAAAAATTTTCAAAATAAAATTTGAGGGTTTAACTAAAATTTTCAATAATTTCGAGAGATATAACAAAAAAATTAAAAATTTGAGAGGGAGTTTAATTAAAAATATTTAAAATTTTGAACATCAATATGAATTTTTAAAAATCTTGAGGGGGACAAATTAATTTTTTCAAAAATTTTAAGGGCAAAATTTGAGATAATCAATTGGTCTAATAGAGTGTGATATTAACTTTTTTTTTTTAAGTAAGATAAGTAGTTTTTATTCTGACAATAGAAATGGAGTAAATTGGGTTGAAAGGAAAGTCATTATAATAAAATTCTAGAATATATGATTTAAATTAGTAAATTAATAAATAAAAAACCGATAATTATAAAAAATTAAAAATCAAATTTCAATTTGATTGATTTTTAAATTACTACAAACTTAAAATTAATTAAAACTAAAAATATTAGAAGAGGTTAATACACCTCTCATATTATACATAACTCCATTTTCTTCCCCACATTATAACTTTAAATTAAAACAATAGTGTTTTTTTTTTACAAATCCTAACTTTAATCCTAAGCCTACCTGGCAAACGAGTCAATTGGTTTGGGTTGGGTCATTTCAGTTTCGGTTATTTCGGGTTTGATATCATCCGATTCAGATTCAATTCGGTTCGGTTCTAGTTCGGTTCTATTGTACTCCGGGTCATTTCGGTTCGATTGATTTTGGTTCAGTTATTTCGATTCGGGTCAATGGGAGATTGGTCGGTTTTAATCAAGTTTTTAGGTTTGTCAGTTTTTTACACCCTACATATGGCTTTATAAAGACAATATATTTGACTTTTTGGTGAGTTGTGCGGTTGTTCATATCTCATCTTCTTTTTTTTATTTCTATTAATATCTTTTATTTATTTCGGTTTGTCTTCGATTCCAGTCCATTCGGTTCGGGTTTATTCAGTTCAGGACCATTGCGGTTCAACTAAAAATAGGATCAATTTCAGTTCGATTTCGGATCAAATTTCGGGTCATCATGTTCGGGTCGATTTCAAGTCTCGATTCAGTTTTCGGTTTTCGGGTCAAGTTTGTCAGGTCTAATCCTACCAAGAAAGGAGGGAATGAAGACTCTAAGGGGAAGGAAAGAGGGTGCTCCTAGTGGGTTTAAAACCCATGACCTAATAAAATAGAATATGAGAGAACAAAAATGAGCAACTTGACCTTCATCTAAATTAAAACAATATTTATAATCAAAATTAATCATTAAAAAAAACTCAGTTACTTTTAGGAATCATGAATGGAATATCCTTGCTTATATGAGTTGATTTCTCATTCTTTTTAAACTTGATTTTGTTATAAAAATATTATTGTAAAAGTTCATTCAATGAAATAATAAAGAATTTATATATAAATTCATTAGTCACATTTATTAATTATCATTTATGGCTTTTCAGTCATTTTTTCAACTGATTTGATCCCTGCTTAATCGGTAACATCAACTTAATTAAGTCTTTAAATAATAGTTTAGATATATAATCTAACATGAGACCTGTTGATTCACATAGAAATCTATTACTACTTCACCAATAATAATCAATTATTAAGATAATCTATGTAAATATTTTTTTTCCCGTAAAATACTTTGGTTCATCCACGAGTGTAACAAAATCTAGTATTCATAATTTAATTACATAAGATCGGTGGAGAAATGATAAAAATATGAGTTTCTAAACAAGTAGTCTCTTATCTATGTTGCTTTGGTTATTCCGAAGAAGATACTATGATGCAAGTGGGGTTAAACAAGATACCTGCATTCTCAACAAGAGATCAGAGCTTTGCCTGGCTCGAAATCGGTTGCGTTTGAATTCGAGTCGAAGCTTCTCCACTCGGTCTCTTTCTTCGGGTGTTCCGGCGTCGGGGTCGAACTCCCAATGTTGTCTTCCAATGTGATTGTTCACTGAGCTCAGCCATGGTCCATCTTCAGCTATCTTCAGTTTCCACATCCTTTATTTGCTTATTCTTCAACTTCACTTAATCATATCACCAAATCACAAAACAAAACATTAGTAACCAAATCATCACTTAATCAAATGCATGTGTACTAATTAATTATTGACTTGAATATGTTGTTTCTTGTGGTTTTAAACCGTTTTTTTTTTACCTGCAGAGAATAAGCAGAATTTACGAGAAAATGGAGAAGAAAAAGCTGAATGTTGTTATGAACGAAAAATGAATGAGAAGAAGATTGGGGAATATGGAGTGCAATATTCTACGACCTTTTATAAACGCAAAGAATGCTAAAAGCGCGTTGTTTTTCCTGTTCACGTGAAATTGTGATCCACGCTATCTAATTCAATTTTTATTATGTAAAAAATTCATATGTTATTCTCGTTGCATTACGTGACACATAATACATATTAAATTTATAAAAAATTCAAAATTAAAAAAGAATCGTTTAATCTATGCGAATAAAAGTGTTATATTGAATAATTATGGTGCTTTTTTTCAAATAAATTCTCTGTAATAAAGTAAAATTCAAATCTTTTAAAAAAACTCACTTTTTTATGAGTTTAAAATTTTTTAGATTTAACGTATATTATATGTCAGGTGACATGTTCCTAAAGTGTTAATCGAAGTTTTTGTAACGAAAAATGAATTGAGAATGATATGTGATAAAATGAATTGAGAATGATATGTATCACGGTTGAAAAAATCAAGCACAAATTGGAAGAAAAAATCTTTGCGTACTAAAATGAAATGAAGTACAACTTTAGAGATTATAATACTATTAAACCCTTTTATATTTTATTCTATTTCAATTAATTTTGTAACCTTTCTCTCTTTTTTGGTGACCATGACTTTTCTAGTAATACCATTTGGAGTTTTGACATTTCTCATCTTTTGTTAGAGGCAAGCAATTAATTATAGGCTCACGTAATATTTATTATTTATTATTTAAGATATGATAAATGATAAATTACATAATTGAATTTAGCTTTAATTTTTATAATTAAGAAAATTTTAAATGTATTATTAAAAATTTATTATTAACGAATTAAATTATGTATATTAATATTTTTAAATTATTTTAATTATATGCATGGCTATCTTACAGTTCATGTTCAGAGTGCAAGGTTACCCCTCCCAACAATGTATTTTCAAGGTTCGAACTCACGTTCTCTCCTTGAGAGTACACTGTGCCTTACCAATGCACTCAACACTTGTTGATATATTTTTAAATTATTTTATCAAAAACTTAATTCAATTATTTTACTTCAAATATTTTTACACGTCTTCAAAAATAATGGTTAGATGAATTTTTTTTTTGATAAAAATAAAGCTTACTGATAATTATAAACATATTAATAAGATAATTTAACTTCAATCTCGGGCATTTCCTCCGTTTCTAGACCAAATGGAGTTTATGTTTAAATTGTAAATGACCTTTTAAAATTTAAAATGATTCAGATTTTAATTGTTCGGAATTTAAAATAAATTGAATTAATAATAATTTGATTAAAAAAATTTGAGTTTCAAGCTCAGAATCATGATAAATTGATATGAGATATTTGAATTTAGAATGTGTAAAAATAAATCATTTCAGTTTAGAAGGAACATATAAGGTAGCTTAAAATATGTATTTTTCAAATATTAATTTCTTTCTTTTCAATTTTTAAACTCTATCAAACAATGAATCAAAAGAAAATTATTATTTTTCATTTTTCCCTCTTAATTTTTTATCATTATAATATTCTTTCCACTGTACCAAACGAAAATTTAATGATATATCTATAAAAAGCGATTATTTATTTATTTATTTATTATATTAATTTTATGGATTAAATTGACTTATTCAATAGTATAAATGAGTAATTTAAACCAATCCTTTTTACAAAAGAAATATATTAATCCATTTAATATTAGGTGGAATGATTTTATCCAATTCTTGCATTAAATGGACTGGACAGCCTTATACCTACATGCAGAAGCTGGAAGTTGCAGCATATGCAAAGAGAAGTCAACGTGGAGGCAGATAAACAATGGAGATAAAATTGGCAATTACTCAATATAGCTTACTTTTCTTTAATTGAATAGAGATAGACATATAGTGCGTGAAACTTAAAAGCTTTATACTTCTTTTTAAACTGTTGGATGAAAATATATAGATGGATGAGATCAATTGTAAATAATGTGAAGATTATTATTTAAGAAAAAAATATAAGGAAATAATCTTAATCATTTATTACAATCTTTCAAAGGTCCAAAAAATATATAAAAGTACTTGAGTTTTACACAATGTGATTGGATCCTAACTCATATATATATAATCACCCTGTAGCATATGTTTATAGATATTTTTAACACTTTGACAATGTACACACATCTTGTAGATAAAACGATTGAACTCAAATTTCTTAGAATGAACATAATAAACTTTTTTATTAGACCACTTATTAGGTTCATTTCGGGCACACTTGTTTGGTCAAGAAAGCTCAATTTAATTTAGCTCCTCAATCGTATGAGATATGATCTGAACCAATGACAGTTCGGCTTAATCTATTTACAACTCTAACTGGTTTGGTATAGTCTGGTTTTGGATTTCTGATAAAAAAGAAGAAGAAGAAAAAGTCTGGTTTTGGATTTATTTAATATGAATGGGTTAATTCACTCTAATCGGGTAACTGTAGTTTGTCGCAACATGAACCAAACCAATCACATTGAACAGAACAACCACAAACTACCTTGATATAACACATGAGTCCGAGCATTTAATTTAACAATTTACCAACAACGTATTCCACATTGTCAAAAACTTGACCAATTACTTTCATGGGTGGTTACAAATTTTTTTTTGGGCTAAACTATAAAATAAGTGCTCAAATTATATTTTTATTTTAAAATATGTACTCAAAGTTTTATTTTTGTCAGAGATAGATGTCTAAAATATTTTTTGGTTAAAATATGTGCCTAAATTTTAATTTTTGATTTGTTTTTAAGTCAAATGAGGAACCTATTTTAACTAAAAATAAAAATTTTGACACTTATTTCAACCAAAAAAATACTTTAGACACTTATTTTAGCCAAAAAATAATTTAATCATCTATTTCAGCTTAAAACTACTTTAAGCGCGTATTACAAAAAGAAATATAGTTTGAACATTTATTTTCTGGTTAAATTTTTTTTTTTAAAAAAATTCCGGTCTCATACTATTTGGCAGTCTGAATCACACCGAAATGTTTGTTGCGATAATGGCAACAATAAGGGATATTTCTTACAACAAATGCGGTTAAATACCGGCATTCATTTGTTACAATAAATGCCGTTGGATGTTGGGAGTTGTTCGGGGCAAACGTCGTTAAATCTTATGAAACTGTCACTAATTTCACATATGTACATGGACGACGGGCTTACTTTCTTAGCTATGTTTCTGGCAAAGTAGCAAATCGCGGGAAAGTCTAAAAAAAATCCACCTAAAATGCGATTAAAATATTGCCAGCATAATGTTTTTACAAAAAAAAATGGTAATAATTTATGTAAAATTGGGTAAGAATTTTGGTAGAACCGAGATTCTTATTAATTTAGTAAGATGTTGTTTAATTATATAAATTCTTACCAAGTTGGTAAGAATTTGTGTAGATTTTGCCTTAGGTAAGAATTTGTGTTGCTACACAAATTCTTGTATTGTAACCTAAATTCTTACTATTTGGGTAAGAATTTCTATAGATTATAACAATTTGTGTAGGATCGCCTCATTTTAGCCGCACCGTCAAGGTGTCTCACCCTAAAACTACTCGCAAATCGTTTAGTGGCAACTGAACATAATGTCAAATGATCGTAACAGGCGTGATTAGTTATCCGAGTTTGTCAAAGCGTTTGTGTGGAAAAACATTTTTTTACTGTCAACATTCTTTAGAACAAGTAATTAAAAAGCTCTTAATTGATATTTTCTCGTCACCTTAGGTTGTAGGTTCTAGACCCAGTATGAGCAAATTTCTCCTTTCACTCCCTAAGTAAAAATTGTTAAAAAACATTTTCTACCTACGTTGATGTTCATCAGGGGCGAAACCAAGATTTAAAAGTTAAAAGGGGCGAAAATAAAATAAAAAACATATGGGTATAAAACTTGAACTTTTGACAAAAAAATCAATTACGCCCCTAAGCTTTTTTTTGCAAACAATTAATCACTTGAATCAATTTTGACCATTAAATCTTGATAGTTTTTTTTGGATATGTTGGTGCAGTGCGTTGTGTCAATGTCTCGACTTGATATTTTCAAAAATATTTTCATATAAAACTTGTTTAAAATTTTTAAAAATTCTAAAAAAACGTTTAAATATAAAAAAATATTATTGAAGAAATCTGTAAATACAACATGATAGAACTGTAGTGTATCATGTGTTAGTAATATCTAAAGAAAAAAATTGTCAAGATTTAATGGCAAATAGCTTAATTAATTCAATTTCTTGGTTCAAGAGCTTAATTAAGTGTACAAAAAGTTTAGCGGTTTAATTGATTTTCTTCAAAAGTTCAAGGGCTTTTTACATCTAATCCCTAAAAATAATAAAAGACTGAAAAAGTCATCAATCGAATTCCATTCACTAACTTCAAGTAAAACAAACTTAATTTCATGTACACACTTTACCACTAAGACAACACTTACTCTATAATATTAAAACAAGTAAAATAAAATATAACTTAAAATTCTACGAGGCCAAATTAAAAAAAGAATGGACCGTAAGGGTGAACTACGGGGCCTGGCCTCTGCCAGCCTCCCATGTGGCTTTGCCCATGATGTTCATATTGTTAAAATAGTACTTTATGTTTCTTTCTACGATATTTTTCAAAACTGTTTTGGGTAGACTTGGTAAACATGATTCGAATTCGATTAGCCGAACAAATTTATCAGATTTGAGATTAGATATCGACTTGAACATGATAACACAAACTCAATCCGAAACCCGAAGCAAATCGAATTGAATCAAAATTGACTCGAATTTTAGCTGAACTGACATGAACCCGAACAAATTTTCAATCGAACCGAAGGAAATTTGAACTGATTTTCACCCAAACCGAAGGCAATCTGAACCAATTTTCACCCAAACTAAAAGTAACTCGAACCGAAGATAGCCCGAATTTAGTTATCCAAATCCAATCTAAACCAAACATCGATAAAATTTTAACCCAATATTTGAGTCGGAGTGAACAAATATTTTATTTTATTATTATTATCTATATTGTAAAATGATATATGTTTTATTCCCTTTTTATTACACTACTAGTTAGTGGCCACCTTTGATAATAATTTAATGTTTCGATAATTTCTTTGTTTCATTAATTGAAGTTCCTTTTTTCCATTTTTATTTTCTTCTATTATTTTCTATCTTACAAAATGTTAAGTATGATTCAATACATGCTTAGTGATAAGTGCCCAAAAGTTCTATATTTGACATTTTTATGGCAATTATCACTCAACCTACACCCATTTGAGCTGCATTATGACTCTTCATGCATTGATTTCATTATTTATGCATTTGATCTTTATATTTGGTTTATTCTATAAAAAAGGTACTATTTGATGCATGTTTGGTGCTTTTGCAGATTTGCACGATACGAGGGCAGGAGATGTTGCGACGGCATTGAAGAAAAAGGGAAGAATGAGGTAGAACCAGCTAGTAGCAGACTCTGATCGAGCCAAGCTACAACCAATAGCTTCTACTGAGGGAAGCTGATTTATGATGAAGCCTTGTTGAGCAGAACCAATCACAAGACCCATGCCGTGGCAGTAGAATGCCATACCGCGGCCGTATACTACTCTACCTACCGGAGGGAAAAACAAGCAAAGTGGTAGCCGGTTTGTAAGCCTTAAATGCCAGATTTTTTACACACTTTGCGTGGCAGTCGGAGCTCGAGAAGAGGACGAAAACATGGAAGGAAGGATAAAGTTGGACTTTTGGCCAAAAGTGTATATTGTATTAAATTAAAGAGATTCACCTCTTTAATAAAGTTAAGTCCAAGTCCAACTTAACTTCCTCTCCAAGAAGGATTTGTGCATACACCTTCCCCTATATAAGGAGGCTTGCCGTCATCAAGGAGAGACGATTGAGGAGAGACGAGTTCGAGAGAGAGAGAAGAGCTTATGATTTAGTTTGTGTTTTCTTTCCATCCATTATGTTTTAAATTCCTTAGGGTTAGGATTAGTTTGTTTAGTAGTTGTATGAAGACTATTGTATTCTTGTCGAGAGAGAGTTTGTGAGATTATCCATTTATTTGATGTCGAGAGAGTTGAATTCACGAAACGAGTAAGCACGATTTTCATCCACGTGGTGTTAACTAATTCGACCTAGAGATAGGTTGAGAATTTTAGCGGCTAAGAGAAGCGTGTGATTCTTTGGTGTTTGTCTTTGGTTTACGCCGAGAGGTATGGTCAGAGTTCAACCATCAACAATGTTCCGAGCTTAGAGATAAGGAGGAGCCATTCAAGAACGATTTTCCAAGCCTTAACAACATCTACCCAAGAGTAAGAGATTGCCGCGACAGGGATTCAACCTTTGCGGCTGCGGTAGGAACTTAGGTTACTGCCAAGGCAATATTGTGTTGTATCATTCAAGAAAAGAAGACAAGTCGATAGGATTCCACACTACGACACATTCTAATCTGACCCATTCTCTCAAACCGGATCTTCTACTTTATTATCTAGATTATTTTAGTTTTAGTATTTTTATACTACTCAACAACCCAACTCATCTGTGTTTTTACTTTAATTATCTTGTAGTGCGAGGAAGTAGGACCAAAAGGCTAGCTCAATCCCTGTGGAGACAATACTCGATATATTTATCACTATACTACTTGACGTGTACACTTCCACTATTGCGGGGCACTTTTACTCGAGCATCGAGTGTTTGGCGCCGTTTCCGGGGATTGTCAACTTTTGTTTTTATTTTCTTGCACTCTTTTATTTTGCTTTATTTAGTTTATTTATTTATTTATTATTTTAAGTACTAATAAAACTTGGTTTTATCTTGGTGCATGACCAGAGCGAACCCAGGCAGCCCATTGCGAGAACCAGATCTAGAGATCGAACGCACTTACTTAAGGCTTAGTTAATAAGCAACAATGTAGGAACTTGAGGTCCAAGGCCAAGGCATCAACCAAGGGCCCCCGGCACATAATGTCATTGGGCAGCCACCTGCCGACGGACTGCCACTTGCCGATGGGCAACAGAATATTTCGACAGGAGATGGTGAAAATCTGCGAGTTCCATTCGCACCAGTACGACACCTAACTGTCCGAGACTACCTTGAAGAGGACCTCAGCGGACTAAACCTTGTATTTTTTACCCTAGAGATAGAGGCTGCCCACTTTGAGTTGAAGCCCGTGATGTTCAACATGATCAACACTATGGGGCAATTTGGCAGCTCAGCAACTAAAGATGCCAGATAACACCACAAGTCCTTCCTCCAGATTTGTAACTCGTTTAAAATTCAGGGAGTACATGAGGATATCTTAAGATTAAAACTATTCCTCTATTCACTGAGGGATAAGGCAAAAACCTGACTCAACAGTATTACAACAGGATCAATTGGATCATGGAGTGATCTATGCCGTGATTTCTTAGCGCGTTTTAATCCTACAAATTTAACTTACAAATTGCGTAACGAAATCACTTCTTTTCGACAGGATGATGAAGAGTCCATGCACGAGGCTTGGGAGCGATATAGAGAGCTATTACACAAATGCCTCTTCCACGGATTCCCAGTATGGAAGTATGTGACCATGTTCTATAATGCGGTTAACACAACAACTAGGATGATGTTCGATGCCTCGGCAAATGACATACTTCTAGACAAGGAACCAGAGGAAGCCATGTAGATTTTGAACAGGACGACCAAAAATGACTATCAGTTCCCAAAGGCCAGAAGGGGTGGAATCTACTGCCAACCCACATTAAACAAAATAGGGTCATCGAACTCATTTTCATCTCAAATTGCCACCTTGACAAAATTGGTCCTGAACATGCAATCACAAAACAATCAACAGGAAGTCAAGGTATTGGATTTATTTTGCGAAAACTATGGAGGTAACCATGTTTCTTCTGAATGCCCGCAAAACCCAGAGTCAACCTGCTATGTTGGAAACTTCAATCACAACAAAAACCAGATGTCCAACAATTACAATCCAGCCTGGAAAAAGCACACCAACTTCTCATGGAGCAACCCCAACAATGCACTCAATCTGCAACATCAGAATGCTCCAGCAGAAGGATTCCAACAAACCATGCCTCGGCACAACATGCCGCTGCAACAACCAATGCAGTCTAGTTTTTTAGAAGACACTCTTCATGCTCTTATGACTCAAACTAGTGCATATATGGCTAACACTAACAAGTTCATAAAAAAGACTGAAACTTTTATGGACATGACAAAGATGAGGTTGTAGAACAACGAGGCAACGTTAAAATCTCTAGAAACTCAAGTGGGGTAGATCGCACAAATTCTGAACACCAGGCCAGTTGGAGGCTTTCCTAGCGACACTGAAATCGCTAAGGGGACATCGTATGAGTAGTGCAAGGTTGTAACCACCAGGAGTGGTATTCAACTACAGGGGTCGTAGAATAAGCAGACATCACCATAGAAACCAGAGGAATCAACTGCCACAACACAGATCAAAGACAATGGGGCCGCGACAACAACTAAGAACAATGCTGCGCTGGCAGAACCTGTGGCAGTGCCCATGACAGAACCTAGAGACAGTACACCAGCTCCACCATCCCTATAAAGGTTGAAACAACAAAAGAAAGAGTACCAATTTAAGAAGTTCATGGACATTCTAAAACATGTACACATCAATATACCTTTGGTGGAGGCAATCAAGGAGATCCCAAACTATGCCAAGTTCCTCAAGGACATAATGTCAAAACGAAAAAGGATTGAGGAATTTGAAATGGTGGCCGTAACGGAGGAATGCATGGCCGCATTACACAACTGAGCTCCACCCAATCTAAAGGATCCCAGAAGCTTTCTAATTCCATGCCCAATCGAGAATCACTACGAGGGGAAGGCACTCTGTGATCTAGGGACAAGCATAAACATCATGCCTAAGTTAGTCTTCTGAAAATTGAGGATTGTGACAGCCAGACCAACAACGATAATGCTACTGCTTGCCGATGGATACCATGTGCAACTTGAGGGGAAATTTGAGGATATACTAGTTAAAGTCAATAATTTATTTTCCCTACTAACTTCCTCATTCTAGATTGTGATGCAGATGAAAGAGCCCCACTCATTCTGGGACGACCATTCCTTGCTAGTGGGAGGACGATAATTGATGTTGAGAAGGGAGAGCTGTAATGCGAATCAATGACGGGCATGTTAAAATTCACGTTCTTAACACAAGAAAACATGTTGAGGATTTAGAAAGATGCCACACACTCCGGGCCACAAGGAAACCAAACCTCAACAAGGACCCAATCTATATCGGCATAGAAGCTACACAATGCCGCGACAAACATGTAGGACCCTGCTAGGACCAATGTCGCAGTGCATCAATTGGAGAACCTAGTCACCAGGTGCTACCTCATAAGGGATCGCATGTGATGAGGGATAAGGAAATAAACACTTTAGGAGATGCACCCACATGTACTCCTTTAATGCTCTAATCTTCTCTCTCAATTTTTATTTTATTTTATTTTATTTTAAATTTTTAGTTTTTAGTTTTCAATTTCAGTTATTTTTAATTTTCTACAAATTTTTTAGTAATGATATTTTATTTTATTATTTATATTAGGTCGGAGATCAAGAAAGAAAGAAGAGATGAACAAACAACATCGAGAAAAGTCCGTTAGCTTCCGTGGAAGTTGCCACCCAATGAGCCACAAGAGCCGTAACAGATAGTTTACAACGGGCAAAACCGCAATGGACAAAAATGGCTCAAAACGGCTAGAAGGGCCACGACCGAGATTTGTGCTCCAACGACATGATATGCCGAAACTCTATATAAGGGCCACTAGTATCCATTATTTTTCACTTTAATATTCTCTTTTACTTCCTTGCAATCTCCAAAGCTTTTATTTTCCTTTACTCTCAAACAACAGCTCTAAAACTCTTCTCCAATTTCAGATGGCAATCCGAGGTGAAAGCTCTAGCATTGTCGCAACACAATCTTAGACCCACTTCGCACCGTCGGGAGTCGAACACCGATTCAAGAAATATTTCATCTCTCGATAAGTGTGGGAAGAACAAGGCTTCCAAGTTTCCGACGATCCCAACTTCGGCATCGACCACTATCTGTTCAACAAGATCAAACATAAGAAGTGGCAAATATTTTGCCTTCATCCTACCCAGGCCAACATCACCATAGTCCGTGAATTCTACTCCCACAGGCTCAATGACGAAACGCTCTTCGTGCACCTAAGAGGGAAAGCGATAAGGGTTGATATCGATGCCATAAATCAATTTTAAGGCCTGCACATTGAAAGAAATGAGCACACGGATGTCTTGGAAGAACTCATGGAAGAAGATTACCAATAGATCAAAGAGGAGCATTGCTATGCCGGCACGACAAGGGAGGCCATGGTACACCGAGGGTCAGTCCAAAGGCGAACACTTAGACCAGAAGCGAAGCTGTGGAACAAATTCATTCGCCATAGCCTCATGCCGACCTCCCATAACACTGCCATTGATCGGCCCATGCTTGCTCTCATCCATTTTATTATGCATAATCGAAAGAATAATGTTGGTAATCTTATTTGTTAGGAAATCTACAAGTGTCCGCAGAAAGAAAATGGGTCATTTTACGTTCCTTCGTTGATCACCGGCCTGTGCACGGAAAATGAGGTGTCCGTTGATGAAGCTAATAGATACACGCCGCACCGAAAAGGCTGGGATGGGGAGGCCTACCGCCGACATGAACATCACTGAAGCCGACTTGGTCTAGGACACGCCAATGCAGGGCATTGCCGGGGAAGCATGATAAGTGCCCAAAAGTCCTATATTTTGACTCTTTTTTCATGGCAATTATCACTCAACCTACACCTATTTGAGCTGCATTATGGCCCTTCACGCATAGATTTCATCATTTATGCCTTTGAGCCTTATATTCTGTTTTATTCTATGGAAAATGTACTATTTGATGCATGTTTGGTGCTTTTGGAGATTTGCACGATGCGAGGGCAGGATGATACCGTGATGGTACTAGAGGACTAGGGAAGAATGAGGCATAACGAGTTAGTAACAGACCCTGATCGAGCCAAGCCACAACATATAGCTTCTACTAAGGGAAGCTATTTTATGATGAAGCCTTATAGAGCATAACCATTCACGGACCCATACCGTGGCTGTGTACTACTGTACCTGCCGAAGGGCAAATCGGGCAAAGTGGTAGCCAATTTGAAGAGCTTTAAACGCCATATTTTTCTACAAACTTTGCGTGGCAGTTGGAGCTCGAGAAGAGGACGAAAACATGGAAGGAAAAATAAAGTTGGACTTTTGGCCAAAAGTGTATATTGTAATAAATTAAAGAGATTCACCTCTTTAATAGAGACTAGTCCAAGTCCAACTTAACTTCCTCTCCAAGTAGAATTTGTGCCTACACCTTCCCCTATATAAGGAAGCTTGCCGTGTTCAAGGAGAGACGATTGATTGGTAAGAGAGAGTTCGAGAGAGAGAAAAAGCTTAGGATTTATATTGTGTATTCTTTCCATCCATTATGTTCTAATTTCTTTAGGGTTAAGATTAGTTTGTTTAGTAGTTGTGTGAAGACCATTATACTTTGTTTTTTTTCTTATTGCAATTAAGTTGAGGTTTTCTTATTCTTGGCTTTAATCATTCTTGCATTCTTTTCGAGAGAGAGTTTGTGAGATTATCCATTTATTTGATGACGAGAGAGTTGAATCCACAAAACAAGTAAGCACGGTTTTCATCCAAGCGGTGTTAACTAATTCGGCTTAGAGATAGGTTAAGAATTTCAACGGCTAAAAGAAGCGTTTGATTGGTTGGTGTTTGTCTTTGGCTTACGCCAAGAAGTATGGTCAATGTTCAACCATCAACAATGTTCTAAGCTTAGAGATAAGGACGAGCCATTCAATGACGCTTTGCCGAACCTCAACAACATCTGCCCAAGAGAAAGAGATTGCCGCGGCAGAGAATCAACCTTTGCGACTGCGACAGGAACTTAGGTTACTGCCATGGCAATATAGTGTTCCATCATTCAAGAACAGAGACAAGTCAATAGGATTCCACACTACGACACATTCCAATCCAACCCATTCTATCAACCCTGATCTTCTCTTTACTTTTGGATTATTTTAGTTTTAGAATTTTATTTTATTCAACCAACCCAACTCATCTGTGTTTTTACTTTAATTATTTTGCAGTGTGAGGAAGTAGGACCAAAAAGGCTAGCTCAATTCCTGTGGAGACGATACTCGATATATTTATCATTATATTACTTGACGTGTACACTTGCACTATTGCAGGGCCCTTTTATGCGAGCATCAAGTTTTTGACGTCGTTGTCGGGGATTGGCAAATTTTGTTTTTACTTTCTTGCACTCTTTATTTTATTTAGTTTATTTTTAATTTTATTTTAGTACTAATAAAACTTGTTTTCGTATTGGTGCATGACTAGAGCGAACCCAGGAAACCCATTGCGAGATCCATATCCATAAATCCAACGCACTTACCGAAGGCTTAAATGAGAGAACGAAGCCGCAATGCAGCAACCTGAGGACCAAGGCCGAGGTCGAGGCATCAACCAAGGGGCCCGAACACATTATATCATTGGTAAGCCACCCTCTGAGGGGAAACCACTTGTCGATGGGTAGAAAAATATCCCAACAGGAGATGGAGAAAATATGCGCGCTCCATTCCTACCAATACGACACCCAACAATCCGAGACTACCTTGAAGAGGACCTGAACGGACTGATGGGTCACGTCGGCACGCCCCGTGGCGTAGTAGAAAAATTAATCAGACGTAATCCAGCCAGGATCCATGTACAGGAACGAATCCGGGGTGAAAAGATGAAGAGTTACCTTTTAAAACTCTGGAAACTGGAAAACCGACGGTATGTCGGAATAACCACATCAAGTAAAACCGGAATCGTCACAGGTTCGCAACGACCTCTACGGAGTCCATCCGAACAAAACGAACAAAGTTTCTGCCT
Source organism: Hibiscus tridactylites (assembly GCA_958450335.1). NCBI lineage: Eukaryota > Viridiplantae > Streptophyta > Magnoliopsida > Malvales > Malvaceae > Hibiscus > Hibiscus tridactylites. The sequence goes on from OY288288.1 coordinate 13,479,230, forward strand.
CCCTAACATTTAAGGATAAATTTCGACAGGTTTGAACACCTTCTAGGGAAAAGTTGAAATCCGTCAAGGGATTCCTAAGGGAGTCTGAAATCGACCAGGAGTTAAACCAGGACTTGCAATCGAGCAAGGGAACCTTCAGGTATTTTCCAAGGGGCAAGTAGAACACCAGAGAAATATCGAACAGCTTCTCAGAGAGCTTTCTGGGATATGTCAAATTCCAGTGGGGAATCCATAGGGGTGTTGTCGAAATCTTCAAGAGGAGGAAGATGGATGATTTGGTTGCTAGCACTTGTCCCTTTAAATAGTATTCAGAGACTTAATTCTAATTGAATACCTTAAATCCAAGTTCAACCAAAATTCATAGAATCTAATTCTACTTGAAATTGGTTTATATTAAATATGCATTATATTTAATAATATTAAATGAAATATATATATATTTAATTATGTAGAATCTTATTATACATAAAACATAGATTGAAATATACATTATATTTAATCCAAATATATATATTTTATTATATAGAATATCATTCTATCTTTACTTGGATTTAAATATATTTAAATATATATTTCTAATTCTACAAAATCTTGGAATTAAATATATATTATATAAATTCCAAATATGTATTTAAATTTCCAGAATCTTATTCTATAATATTTAAGTCTCTAAATATTTTACATACTCTAAATAATATCTGATAAATACAATATTTATCCAATATTATTCCCATTTAAGGGAGTTGCCGATTTCCCCTATCCCATAGGGGATTTTCGGCAACCTCCCTAAAATAGGGAGTATGGTTTCCAATTTTTGTTCATTTCATTCGAAGGGTGTGACCCTTGTAGGTTCATGCAACGTTACCAGCAAAATTAGAACTGTTCTAATTTTACAAACAATGAGTGGCATTTAGCAATACATCATTGCTACCTAAGTTGCATGAAGTCCTGGTTTGACTTTCCTAATTCCTGAATAAAATTCCTTTATGTATTTCATCCTTTTGTCATTTATATCTTAGATGAACACAAGTCATGGGTTAGTCACACTTGCGTTGTCCATCTAGTGTTTCTTGATGTCTTGAGTAGATTATGATAAACGAATCTCTATGATATCTCATATCATAATATTCGAGCATTTGCCATGCATTTTCTAATCTGACTCAATCAAGTGGCCGAAGATATTTCTCCCATTATGTAGGAGGGACAAATCCTTTCTTGATCAACCATATTTCACTACATAGGTCATCACGTATCCTATCATCAGTCTTTATAATGTAGTCAGTTACGACACACGTTTGACTATGTCAAAATACGTAAATCTTTATGTTGAAATCATGTTGATCTCAATTTTGAGGATTATACATATGTTTATCACGAGCAATGTTGTGACTGTCACATAATTACCCAAGAAACATTAATATTCCACTAAGGATCCTATTTAACAATAATCGTATTATTGTATGGACATTATTATCCAATGGTTAGTTTGATGCACATAAACATACCAAATGATAATAACGACAATGCCATTACTTGATAAATCTAGTAAAATAGCATGTCTATTCAATCATCATATGATTGGTCTTTGGGCATACTCCAAAAATCTCCCACTAGCACTAAGACAAATCTTTCTCGTATCTAATACGATATGGCTTAGTGTAACTGACATGCTTATGTTGTGTCAAAAGCTTTGTCAGGGAATTAACAAAGTTATCAACTTTGTGCGTATGTTGCATACTTTCACATCTCCAAGATGCAAGTACTTTAGAATATGTTTGGATTTATTGATGAGATCTGGGTTTTATTTGCTTACGCAAAGGTTTCATCATAACAGAGTTATGTAGCATCTAATATGCTGGGAAAACCCTTGGTTCAGAAGTGAACCCTTTAAATCCAAACATCCTTCTTTATTGCTATGTCGACTGTAATACATTCAGCCTATGTTGTAGAGTTAGATATTGTCTCATGTTGCTAACTCGCAGTATCTTTTATTAATGCAAAATAGATTGCGATCTTTAGTTCCTTTTGATGAGTATGTCATCTACATACAATACTTAGGAAAGTAACAATGCTCCCACTAGCTCTTTTGAAAAAAAGACTCCCCTTTGTTTCTAGATAAACCAAACCTTTTGATTGTATCTTCTGAAACGAATATCCCAACTTCGAGAAGCTTGCCTTAGTCTACGGATAGACCTTTGTAGCTTACATACCTTCCAAGTGTTTACTGGAGTGACAAAACCTTCTGGATGTGTCATGTACACATCTGTTTCAAGTTTTCCCTTAGGAAAGTGGTTTTGACATTCCTTTATTTGATTCCATAATCATCGTATGTAACTACTTGCAAGTGAGATTAAGATGGATTAAACATAGACAAGGAAGATGTTTTATCATAGTCTATACTATGAAGTTTGTCGAAAACTTTTAGCGACGAATTATCCTTTGTATGTTTTATCATCCATGTTGGTAATTCCTTTTTGAAAAATTCATCCATACCTCTTAGGCTTTACCCTTTTAGGTAACCAAAGTCTATACTTGGTTTTAGATATGGATTCCATCTCATATCTCATGGCTCTTAGCCATTTCTCGAATTTTGGGCTCACCATTGCTTTCTGATAAGACCTAGTCTTTATCTTGATCCGAAAAGAAGAGTGTTTCCATGTACGGATAGTGAGAAATCCATATTTCTCAAGTATATGGTATTCTCTTAAGGATCAACACAATGGTTGTGTTTTGTTCCAATGTTCCTTGATCATTTGTGGAACATTCTCAATCTTTGGTTCATAAATTTGTTGTCTAAAATTTCTTCACATTCCAAATTCCATTTTTTCCTTTTGTGAGAGGTAAACTCTTTCGAGAGAAACTCTCATTTGAGCAACAAACATTTTGTTCTCGTTGAAAAATGAAATCCCTTAGTGATAAGTATTCTCTTTCGAGATAAACTATCGTTTGAGCAACAAATATTTTGTTCTCATTAAAGTTGAAGAAATAATATCCCTTTGTGAGAATTAATCTCTTTCAAGATAAACTCTCGTTTGAGAAACAAACGCTTTGTTCTCGTTAGTATAAACAACAAATGAAGTTTTTAAGGTTCGAACTTTGTAAACATTTTAACATGTAAGTAACCTTAAAACTTCAAAGGTATTCTAGAACAATTCTTAGTCCATATCTTATATGACGTTTCAAAAAAAAAAACACGATTAAGTATGAGAGTTTTTTTAGTGTGTAAAGAAGTCGAAAATGACTTGTTCTGAATCAAAACATGTCTAACATATTTGATTCTCTTTCAAAGACTTTTCGTTCCACTTGTGGGATTTAATTATGGGACAATCCCATATTCTTTGAAAGTTCATCAAACTCTAAATATTCTTGAATTTGATCTCATCAAATTACCTTAATACTTTTTATGAGTTTGAGATTAGTCATTTGTTTTATTTATCTTATAAATATTATTGATTTGATTAGTTTAAAGATCATTGATTCATTGTGCCATAAAAGATTAAAAGAATAACATTTATTTAAATAATCTCAAAATTATAATATCTTGTCCTTACAAGATAACTAAAACTTAGGCACAAAATAATAATCTTAAAAACTAAAACAAATCTATTTAAGCAAAAACACATGTCCTAATGGATGATGTAGCAACTCTTGCTTTATTTCCATTCGCAGGTCCATGTCTATTCTGATGCCTTCTCTTTAGAAGCCTCTAAGGTTGATGCCTCACACGTTTTTGCTTTCTTGACTTCTTGTAGGTGTGTGGGGCAGTTTCCCTTCCAATGTCCGGTCTTGCCGCAATGGAAACATTTTCCATCCTTCTTGATTCCCTTCTTAGGTTTCAATGCCCCCTTTCCATCAGTTTTGGTCTTACCATCACCTTTTGTGAAAACTGTGGAGGTAACCATGCTTTTTCTGAATGCCCGCAGAACCCAGAGTCAACCTACTATGTTGGAAACTTCAATCGCAACAACAACCAAATGTCCAACAATTACAATCCATCCAAGAAAAAACACCCCAACTTCTCCTAGAGCAACCCTAACAATGAACTAATCCACAACAACATAATGCTCCAGTCGCAGGATTCCAACAAAACATGTCTCGGTAGAACATGCCGCAACAGCAGCTCATGCCGCCGCAACATCCTATGCAGTCTAGTTCTTTAGAGGACACTCTCCATGCTTTTATGAATCAAACTAGTGCATATATGGCTAACACTTACAAGTTCATTAAAAAAACTGAAACTTTTATGGACATGATAGAGATGCGGCTGCAGAACAACGAGGCAACGTTGAAATCCCTAGAAACTCAAGTGGGGCAGATTGCACAAATTCTGAATACCAAGCCAGTTGGAGGTTTTCCCAACGACACTGAAGCCGCTAAAGGGACATCGTAACCGAGGAGGCAATCAAGTAGATCCCAAACTATGCCAAGTTTCTCAAGGATATAGTGTCAAAATGGAAAAGGATTGGGGAATTTGAAACACTGGCTGTAATTGAGGAATGCATGGCTGCAGTACACAACCGGGTTCTGCCCAAGCTAAAGGATCCCTGAATTTTTCTCATACCATGCGCAATCGGGAATCACAACAGGGGGAAGGCACTTTGTGATTTAGGGGCAAACATAAACATCATGCCCAAGTCAGTCTTCCAAAAATTGTGGATTGGTATGGCTAGACCAACAATGATAACGCTACAACTTGCCGATGGATCCCATGTGCAACTTGAGGGGAAAACTGAGGACATACTGGTAAAAGTCAATAAATTTATTTTCCCTACTAACTTCCTCATTCTAGATTGCGACGCGGATGATAGAGCCTCACTCATTCTGGGACGGCCATTCCTTGCTATCGGGAGGACAATAATTGATGTGGAGAAAGGAGAGCTGACAATGCGAATCAATGACGAGCATGTAAAATTCCACGCGCTAAACACAAGGAAACATGCCGAGGATTCCGAAAGATGCCAAGCACTCCAGGCCAAAAGGAAACCAGACCTCAAGAAGGACCCAACCTGTCCTGGCATAGAAGCTACACGATGCCACGACAAACATGTAGGACCTTGCCTGGACCATTGTTGCAGCACATTAATGGGAGAACTTAGACACCTGCTGCTACCTCACAAGGGATCACATGTGATGAGGGATAAGGAAACAACTATTTTTAGGGGATGCATCCACATGCACTCCTTTAGTGCTCTAATCTTTTCTCTCAATTATTTTATTTTATTTTATTTTATTTTTAGTTGTTAGTTTTAATTTCAGTTATTTTTAATTTTCTACATTTTTAGGAATACTATTTTGTTTTTATTATTTATTTTAGGATGGAGATCAAGAAAGGAAGAAGAGATAAAATGGCTAGGAGAAAATTGTTAGCTGTTGCGGCATTCTCCTCTTAATAAACCACAAGAGTCGTAACGGCTAGTTTCTAACGGGCAGGAACCGCAACGGGCAAAAACGACTCATAACAGCTAGAAGCGTCGCGGTCGAGATTTGCGCTCCAATGGAATGATATGCCGAAACTCTATATAAGGGCCACTATTCTCCATTATTCTTCACCTTAACATTCTCATCTACTGACTTGCATTCCCCAAATCTTTTATTTTCTTTTACTCTCAAACAACAACTCTCAACTCTTCTCATATTACTAATGGCAATCTGAGGCGAAAGCTCTAGCACTGCCGCGACACAGACTTATAACCGCTTTGCACTGCCGAGAGTCGAACATAGATTCAAGAAATATTTCATCTCTTGAAAAGTGTGAGAAGAATAAGGCTTCCAAGTTTCTGACGAGCCCAACCTCGACATCGACCACTATCTATTCAACAAGATCAACCATCAGAAGTGGTACATATTTTGCCTTCAACCTGCCCGGGCCAACATCACCATAATCCGAGAATTCTATGCCCACAGGCCCAATGGCGAAACGCTCTTCGTACACGTAAGAGGGAAGGCGATAAGGGTTGATGCCGATGCCATAAATCGATTTTATCGCCTACACATTGAAAGAGACGAGCACGCAGAGGTCTTGGAAGCACTAACGGAAGAAGATTACCAACAGATCAAAGAGGAGCTTTGCTATGCCAGCATGGTATGGGAGGCTAGGGCACACCGAGGGTCAGTCCAAAGGCGAAGCCTCAGACCAGAAGTAAAGCTGTGGAACAAGTTCATTCGGTACCGCCTCATGCCGACCTCCCACAACACTGCCATTGATCGACCCAGGCTCGCTCTTATTCATTCTATTATGCATAATCGAAAGATTAATGTTGGCAAACTTATTTGTCAGGAAATCTACAATTGCGTGCAAAAGGATAAAGAGCCGCTTTACTTCCCTTCGTTGATCACCAGCTTGTGCATGGAAAAGGAGGTGCCCGTTGATGAAGCCGACAAATACACATCGCACCAAAAAGGATGGGATTGGGAAGCCTACCTCGGATTGATGAAATCTGCCCCGACACAGAGGGCGAAGAGGTCACTGCCCCGGTAGTATAACCTACCCCAACCTTACGCATCCAGCCACCCCGCGAATCCAAACGAATCAAGCACACAACATCTAAACTGAAGAGGCTGATCTTAATGAGTGAAAGTGAAAAGGAAGATAAATCTTCCAAATCACCATCCATTTAAACATCTCTTCTTTATGCTGTTTATTTTTAATGCCCTTATATTTTGTGTGCTAATTTTTTCTATCTTAATGTATGAAATGTAAGCATTGGGGGCAATGCTTGGTTCGAGTTTAGAAGTGCAGGTTTAGTTGCCAAGGCAATGAGATGCCGCGACAGTATACTATAAGTGCCATGCAATTTTGTTCTTCTTCTTGTCAAAATTTTGTATTGCATTACCTTAACTGGATTTTGCTTATACCTCGACAATACTTTCTATCAATTGCCTTAGTTTAGTTTTAATTAAATCTTCTTTCTTGGCAATAGAATTGTCTATTCTTATCATTGTTTAGAACCGTTTAGAGCCTTTATTTTTAGGATGCTTAAAGGAAGATAACATAGGATCACACTATGATATTAGAAATTTAAAACACCTTTGTGACTTGGATGATTTAAGGAATTCTAGTACACTTAGGACATAGACTAGTTTAGAAAGAAAATTGGGTAAAAAGTTAGAGGTGCCTAAAACTGGCTCTATCTTAAGGAAGCCCTAGAGATTCCCAAAACCGGCTCTAGGCTAATCACTAGAGGTGCCCGAAATTGGCTCTAGTTGGTTAGAAAGCTTAATATATATATATATATATATATATATTATATTCCCCAAATTAAGTAGGTTAATTCTTAAGTGTTTACTTAGAATCCTTATAATCATCTTGTTCACAATGCATGCACACACTCACAAATCTTATAGTTTGATTCTAGGGAATTCCTAAGGTATCCAAAGACTTAAAGGACGAGTGTTCTTCGCCATGGTTTGAAGAGAGAAGGAAAAGTAAGACCAAGGAGACGGTTTATAAAAATTAAGGTTTGGTAATTGATGATTTGCATTACTTGAGGACAATCTCCCCATTTTTGATATAACAAAACCAAAGTTAGAATTTTTAAAAGTTTTGAAGATTTTGAACATATTCTAACTCCCCCTTAATTTAAGATAGGTTTTTAAAGTTTTAAAAAAAATTAAGGATTTAAATTCAAGGTTTAAAACATAAAAATACTTGAAACATTTAAAAACGAAATTTTAGCTCTTAGATTACTTCTCCCCCTTTTTGTTAGATCAAAAATAAGAAACAAGGCTCATAGAGAAGAGATAGGGTTAATAGAAATAATCATTAAGCAATAAACAATAAGCAACATAATATTAATTCATAAAATTAAAATATCCAAAACATAAATCTCAAATAATAAGTTCAAAGCATAATCCCAAAATAAAATCAAAAGCATGGGTTCATAAAACATAATGGAAATAAAGATGCAAACCTAATCCTAAAATGCATAGCTAATATGATATGTCATGAATATCCTAGGCCTCGTCGTCACCATCATCATCCGAGGACTCATTATCGCTCTTGACTTGAGAACAACGAAACTTCATCCATTGGCCATAAAAGGTGGAGAAGGACATGTCCATGGCCAATTGTTGATTCTCAAGGGATTGGAGTCGATTCTCATTGGCAAGGAGACGATCCTCTACGGATTGCAAGCGTGTATCGAGAGCACCAAAACCTCTAGACATGGTAGTGTCCAAAGTGTTGAACCGCTCGGTAAGGAAAGCTGTGAGAGCTTTATTGTTCGCAACTTGAGCTTGGGGTTGAGGTTCAACGGGAGGAGGAGGAGGAGGTGCTTCCCTATCAACATGTTCCTAATGCCCATTGTTTACATAGAAAAAACCGGACTTACAGAGAGAGGACTCACCAATTTTTGACTTGCGGGGTTCCAGAGAGTCGTAGGTACAATCAAGACGAAGCACACTAAAGATGTGACTTAAAACAGTCCCATAAGGGAAAGATTTTAGTGCATTGGTGTCACGAAGCTTAACATTATTGACTATCTCGGCAAACATGATCTTAACAAGATTAGGGCGCCCACCACGACGAAAACACTCAAGCCAAAAGTAGTCTACTTGACGAATATGAGAATATTTACCTCCAGAGGGGCGAAGGAACCATGAGACCATCAAATGAAGGAAATGATCGTGCGCATCCAAAGTAAGCACCGAATCGGTGTGAGAACCAAAGTGACTCTCATTTTCAATTCCTACGTTCTTAAGAGCAAACGTAGACTCCAAGAAAGGGATGTCAATGACAATCCTTTTGCCCAAGATAAACGACTCAAGGCCAACCACTTCGGAATTATCTTCATCATTAATGAATTGAGCCTTGGAGTAAAAGAGAAGTACCATGTGTTTGTAGCAAATGTTCGGGATGCTCAACAAAACAAGGAAATCCCATTCTTTTAAACGCTCGAGGTAACGGAAGAGAAATCGCTCGGAGTCAAGGAACGAGAGGTCAACAACACGCTCACGACGAATTTCAAAGTCTTTGACATAGGTGAAACGATCTCTCATCTCTGGAGTTCGAAGAGATTTGGCAAACAGCTGGGTGAGATTAGGACGGATACTCGAATCACTTGCTTGACCGGTCTTACGCTTTTTGTTAACATTCTCTGAAGCCATCCTAAAAACATTAAGCAAGCGATTTAAAATAAGTTTAAGTGTATGCATGAGATTTCGTAATTCAATCCAATGATAAATCCCACTTAGGTTTAAAACAAGTTTTAAAAAAAATATACAAAACAAAAAAAATTTAAGAGAAAAACAGTAAAGAAAATACGAGTGAAAATTTATATATTCGAATCAAAAAATGAAGATTTTGAAATTTTTTTACAAGATTTGAAAAACCCAAGTATCAAAACATATAAACAATACAAAATTAAAATTTTCTAACCTAAGATTCGAATACAAATTGAAGGAAAAAGAAAAAGAGGAAAATATGCCTTAAATTGGAATTTTGGATGAATATTGTGAAAATCCTTGCACAATATTGTTGATGCTTGCTTAGACTTGTGTTTAAGAGAAAAAGCCCTCAAGATTTGGTGAAAAACAATAAGGTTTAGAGGGTTTTTATAGGAAAAATCGATTCTAGGGTTTTTATGGTTGTGGGAGAGTTTTAATTTGTGTTTAACTTTAACATTAAAAGCCCCTTTTAAAGTAGTCCGCGAATCCGTTTCAGAACGGTGTTGACAGTTTCGAAACGCGGGCACGAAAGTTTGACCGATTTTTCATCACCAACTGACCGTTTCGATACGGGTTTGACCATATCAAATCCCCGTTGACTTGTATCGAAACTTGTTTCGATACACCCCTTGGCAGTAGCCAAAACGTTTCGAAACCCTTGGAAGGTGTTTCGAAACGCCCTTCTCTCAGATAGAAATTTAAAGCATCCGTATCGAAACAGGTGTACCCGTTTCGATACACCTGGGCCTGGAAGTGCAGATGAGGCTCTAAAAGTGCAGAAAAATGAAATTTTCTAAGGCATAACTTGCATGAATGACATGAATGAGCAGGAAAAACATATGCAAATATAAACATACTCCCCCTAGCTATAGGCATGGATGAAATTAGGAGTAAAAACATATAAACATGGCATTTCACAAGATCAAGCAATTTTAAGCACAAAAGAGGTCCTAAAAGGTCAAGATAGGCTAGTTAGACCTAACTCTCTCCTAAGGGACCAAAAACGCTCTATGTCTAAAGGTTTTGTAAATATGTCCGCTAATTGATTTAAGGTGTCAACATACTCTATAACCACATCTTCTTTAAGGACATGATCTTTAATGAAATGATGCCTTATTTCTACGTGTTTGGTTCTAGAGTGTTGGATGGGATTTTTTGTCAAACATATAGCACTAGTGTTATCACATTTGAGGGGTATAGTTTCAACTTTAATACCATAATCTAAGAGTTGTTGCTTCATCCAAAGGACTTGAGCACAACAACTCCCTAAGGATATGTACTCGGCTTCGGTGGTAGATAAGGCTACACTATTTTGTTTCTTAGAGAACCAAGATATGAGCATACTACCTTGGAATTGACAAGTTCTCGAAGTAATCTTCCTATCGATTTTACAACCCCCATAATCCGCATCCGAATAGGCATGAAGGTTGCAGGTGGAGTCTCTAGGGTACCAAAGACCTAAACAAGGAGTATCACTAAGGTACCTAAAGATTCTCTTAACGGCTATAAGGTGAGACTCTCTAGGACTAGCTTGAAACCTAGCACACAAGCAAACACTAAACAAGATATTCGGTCTACTTGCGGTAAGGTAAAGCAATGATCCAATCATAGAACGGTAAAGCTTAGAGTCAACACACTTACATCCTTCATCCTTGTCAAGCTTTGTAGATGAGCTCATAGGTGTGGCTTGAGGCTTTGCATTCTCCAAGCCAAACTTCTTGAGCATATCCTTTATGTACTTTGCTTGATTGATGAAGGTGCCATCCTTCTTTTGCTTGATTTGGAGTCCCAAAAAGAATGAGAGCTCCCCCATCATGCTCATCTCAAATTCACCTTGCATTAGCTTAACAAACTCTTTGCAATGACATTCGTTAGTAGAACCAAAAATAATATCATCAACATAAATTTGTACTACTAAGATGTCATTTTTATACCTTTTTATAAAAAGTGTAGTGTCCACCTTTACTTTTACAAAACCCTTTTCAATTAAAAAGTTTGAAAGCCTTTCATACCAAGCTCTAGGAGCTTGTTTTAAACCATAAAGAGCTTTAGTGAGTTTGAAAACATGATTTGGAAATTTTGAGTCTTCAAAACCCGGTGGTTGTTCCACATACACTTCTTCATTTATAAAACCATTTAAAATGTGCTTTTAACATCCATTTGAAAAAGCTTGAAGTCATGATAACATGCATATGCAAGCAACATCCTAATGGCTTCCATTCTAGCTACGGGTGCATATGTTTCATCAAAATCTATTCCCTCTTCTTGAGTGTAACCTTGTGCTACTAGTCTAGCTTTATTTCTCACAATGTTACCACTCTCATCTAGCTTGTTCCTAAAGACCCATTTAGTTCCTATGGTAGATTGATTACTAGGCCTATCAACTAATGTCCAAACATTACTTCTCTCAAATTGATTTAACTCTTCTTGCATGGCCATAATATAAAAATCATCTTTCAATGCTTCTTTTATATTCTTAGGCTCTATGCATGAGATAAATGCAACATGATTCATTAATCTAAGAGAAGATCGAGTGGTTACCCTCTTGGATGGATCACCCAAGATTTCACCATCTTTGACATAGTTGAACTCCCTTGGGTAGCTCACTTCCTTTTCCTCAAGAGCCAAGTCCTTCAAGGCTTCAAGAGGTGGATCTTGTGTGTCCTCTTCTTTTGTTGGAATCACTCCCTCCTTTGAAGTTTGTCCTCCATCAAAGGCATTTATGATTCCTACATCATCATCATCACAAGAATCCTTCCTTGGAAGGAGGTTATCATCGAATACAACATGTATAGATTCTTCTACTACTAAATTTCTCTTGTTAAATACTCGATAGGCTTTAGAGGTTAAAGAGTATCCTATGAAAATAGCTTCATCACTTTTTGCATCAAATTTACCTAAGTTGTCTTTTCCATTATTTAAAACAAAACACCTGCAACCAAAAGGGTGAAAATAGCTAATGTTAGGTTTTTTAGATTTTAAAATCTCATAAGGTGTTTTCTTTAAAATTGGCCTAATCATTACTCGGTTAACAATATAGCAAGCGATGTTTGTGGCTTCCGCCCAAAAATATTTAGGTAAATTATTTTCACAAAGCATGGTTTTAGCCATTTCTTGCAAAGTTCTATTTTTCCTCTCAACTACCTCATTTTGTTGAGGAGTTCGAGGAGCCGAAAAATTGTGGCTAATACCATTTTCATTTAAAAATTCTTCAAACCCTAAATTTTGAAACTCGGTTCCATGATCACTTCTAATATGTGAAATTCTAAGTTCAAGATCATTTTGGGTTAGTTTTGAAAATGTGATGAATTTTTCTAAAGCCTCATCTTTAGTACTTAAAAATAGAACCCAAGTAAATCTAGAAAAATCATCAACAAGTACAAATGCATAAGATTTACCACCCAAGCTCATAGTCTTAATTGGCCCAAATAAATCCATATGAATAAGTTGTAAACATCTACTTGTAGAAACATCATTAATGAATTTAAAGGAAGACTTATATTGCTTACCCTTAGAGCATGCATCACAAATTTTATCGTTTGAGAATTTAATCTTGGGTAAACCTCTAACTAGATCAAGGGAAACTAGTTTTTCTAAAACACTAATGCTAGCATGTCCTAGTTTCCTATGCCACAACCATGCATCATTTTCATTTTGTGCTACTAAGCATGCATGAGATGTATGTATGTCATCTAGATGCACCATGTATATGTTCCCTATGCGATGACCTATGAGCATAATATTATTAGATTTAATTTCAACAATTTTGCACCCATTTTTATCAAATAAAACATTAAATCCTTTATCACACAATTGACTTATGCTCAATAAGTTATGTTTGAGACCATCGACATACAAGACATTTTCAATGAGAATAGTAGAGTGATTACCTATGGAGCCAACACCTTTAATGTGGCCTTTGGAGTTGTCACCAAATGTCACCACTCTTCCACTTTTTGGCTTTAGATCCATGAATCTACTCTTGTCTCCAGTCATATGCCTTGAGCATCCACTATCAAGGTACCATGAGTTTTGACTTTGTGCTTTGGCCTTGTAGCAATGCTCCCCCTACAAACAAAGATATTAAGCTTTTGTTTTTGGTACCCAAATCATTTTGGGTCCATGAGTGTTAGCTCCCAATACCTTGGTTCCCTTAGGAATCCAAGATGACATAGCAACAATGTTATTAGATTTTACAAGTTCCTTAGGAACCCATACACTTCTAATCCTTTTAGTTCTACTATGTCTAGGAAAGCTACCTTATTTGTAGTAATTAATCTTTTTCTAAGGTTGGTTTGTTTTTGAAGATTCACCTATTTCATGCTTCACACTACCAATATTTTCAAAAGACTCTTTGAGCTTATTTAGCTCATCTAACACCTTTTGGTGTTCACTATTACATTGAGATAAAAGGTTATTAAGGTCAATAATTTCATCTTGAAAAAATTTAGTTCATCTTTCAACCCTAATATCTTTTTCTCAAATTTTAAATTAGCTTGAGAGAGTGAGTCATTTTTATCATTTAGTTCCAAAATAATTTTCTTATTTCTAATGACCGACTCCTTGTATTTCTCAACTAATTCATCATAGACCTCTTGCAACTCATCATATGCATCATTTAATTCATCATATGTAAAATCTAAAGATGATGAGTTAGAGGTTACCATGGAGGAATCTTCCTCAAGTGCCATAAGGCAAAGGTTGGCCACTTCTTGTTCATCATCCTCGGATGACTCCTCATCACTCCAAGTAGCAAGCTTGGCTTTGAGCTTCTTCTTCTTCTCAAAGCCATTCTTCTTGAGTTGAGGGCACTCCAAACGTATGTGGCCGGGTTTATTGCACTCAAAGCAAATGATTTGATTTCTTGCTTCTTCTTTGTTTTTACCTTTGAAGTCCATCTTCCTTTGAATTTTTCTTCCCCGGTTGGACCTCATAAAGCGTGAGAATCGTTTGGCTATCATAGCCAATTCTTCTAGCTCATCCTCCTCACTAGAAGAGCTCTCCTCAAGTAGTGAAGCTTTGAGAGCTATTCCCATTTTCTTCTTCTTTTCAACCTCTAGTTTTTCTACTCTCTTCTCTTCTTTCTTCTTCTCTTCTTCCTTTCCTTGCTTCATAATCTCATGAGTGAGGAGAGAACCCACTAGCTCATCAAGCTTTAAAGTCTTCAAATTTTTAGCTTCTATGATGGCGGTTCTCTTCCCATCCCAAGATTCGGGAAGTGAATAGAGTAGCTTCCGGACAAGCTTGTCTTCCGGTATTGTCTCTCCAAATCCTTTGAGCCCATTGACTATGGTGGTGAAACGATCAAACATCTTTGACACCGTCTCATCGGGCTCCATCTTGAAATTTTCATAACTAAGATTGAGAATTCCAATCTTAGTTTCCTTGACATCATTGGTTCCCTCATAGGTAGTCTCAAGAGTGTCCCACACTTCTTTGGCACTCTCAATGGATGACACTTTGGAGTAGATGTTCAGACCGAATGAACCAAAGAGCATGTGGAGAGCTTTGTCATTTATTTGGATCTTTCTCCTTTCTTCTTCACTCATCTCCACCTTTTTCTTCAAAACCATCTTCCCTTCACTATCTTGCTTCAATGGAATGTAAAGGCCATCTTCAATTACATCCCAAACCAATTAGTCATTGGACTTGATGAAGAGGCACATTCTATTCTTCCAAAACGGATAGTTGTCACCATTGAAGAATGATGGTTTTGTAGTGGATTGAGACTCATACATGCTCGAACCGGAGGTAGAAGCCATCTCTTGATTTTTGGATGATCACACTTTTCCTAGGAACTCCTCTTGTGGTTGTTAATCCTCAAAGAGGTAGGATCTAATACCAATTGTTGAATGGATCAAATGATCGAACTAAACCAAGAGGGGGTGAATTGGATTTTTAATGTTCTTGGTGGTGGAAATTGCAAATAAAAAGATTGACAGGGAATTTTAGAGTGGTTCAAATTCCAAATGAACTCTACATCCACTACCTTAGCTTCACTAAGGATTTGCAACAATTCCACTAATTGCTCTTCCCCTTTTCTAGGCTAAGGAGGTAACCCTTACAATTTTCGGTCAAATTTTCTACCCAAAATTTGACCCAATCCTCACACAAATAAAACAAAGAATTTGTTGGCTAAACAAGTATCTCTCAATACATAAACTAGCCCAATTACAAGCACTCAACCCAACTGAAATGATAAGAATGAAAAATACAATTGGAGTTTCTAGACAATAATGGGATTTAAGCACAAATGCTTGGATTTGATGTTTGGATGTTTGCTTTAGGATCAATAGTTGTTGCTAAAGCTTTTAGAGGTCCCTTTTATACCTTCTCATTGAATTCTAGCCGTTGTGGTTGTTGCAATCATCAATAGAGCCGTTGGGGTTGTTATCTCCCCTCCATAAATGCAGTCTGCAACCAACCGTTTCGAAACGCCCGACCCTGTTTCGAAACATACCAAAATAGAAAGAGCCGTTGGGGTGCATTAAAGAGCCCATATCGAAACGGTCTGACCTGTTTCGAAACTTGTTTCGAAACATTTTGCCACTATCAAGGGTCGTATCGAAACAGATTGAAATCGTTTCGATACACCTTAACGGTTTGTTAAAAATCAGTTAAAAACATTCAACGATCATATTTTTCAAATCAATTTACGAACCGTTTCGAAACACTGAATGTCGTTTCGATACTATTTCTCTATGTTCTAAAGCCGTTTCGAAACTTGTTTTGAAACACGGGTTGGCAGTGTTGAAATCATTTTGATACCCGTTTCGAAACACAGGTTCACAGTTTCAAAACTGTTTCGAAACGCCTTAGGCCGTTTCGAAACGGTGACTCGAAAATCACTATTTTGGCTTTAAGAACACTTTGAAAATATTTGATAAACTTAGTTTTTAACTTAGGCATATTCTTTAAATCATATAGGGATGTTTGAGGACTTAAAAATTCGTTTTCACTTTTTCAATTTAGTCCTTAAGTTCTTTAGTTATATCAAAATTAAAATATCGGTTTCACAAATTCAAACTCAAATCCTAACAACATAAATAAAAGCATAGAGTTCTAAGAGATAGGTGCATAAACAATAAAACTAAATGATATGTGATGAAATGCACAACTACTCGTTCTCACGAACCCATTATTGTTGACATAGGCAAAGTGAGCACGGGTGAGGGAACGCTCATCTATGGGTAGGCCAAGGGGTTCGGGATAGTCATGGGTACAATATATCTTAAGGGAGTGAAAAAATGACTCACCGTTGTAGAATAGTAAAAAGACTTGACTTGATCGGTATGATGGTGCTGAACAAGGTAAACAAGGTCGGCGAACATGATTTGACAAAGATTAGGGTGCTTACCCTCACCAAAACACCTAAGCCAAAAATCGTCAACTTGACGAATAGTTGAAAATTTTCCACCCGAGGGACAAAAAAACCATGAAATAATGAGATGAAGAATACGGTCTTGGGCATTTAAAACATTGATAGAACCAAGAGGACCATGACCTAAGGAATTCTCATCATCAATCTCGACATTTTCAAAACCAAAAGCGTTACAAAGAACATCTTGATCGACTCGAAAAGTTGTGCCCATAAGATGAGACTTTATAGCAACAACATGTTCCCTTTGTGCATCAAGAATGCATTTGGCATTTCAAAAGAAAATTATGACCAAGTTTCGATATAAAATAGGAGTAAGGTTCAAAAAGTTTATAAATTTCCATCTTCGAATCAAAGGAAGATATTCAAATTTAAAATGTTCAGAGTTCAAAAATGGGATTGATATGACATGTTCTTCCCTAGGAGTAAAACCTTGGAATAATTTTTAACGTGACATGTCCGAAGGGTGTGGAAAACTATTTTGGATTATGTAAGGGAGGTTAAGTTTATGATTACCCTCATCGTCTTCAATAGGATCGACAAAGGTAGAGGCTAAGAATTGTCTCTCTCTCTTTTTGGGTGTCATAATCCTGAAAACATCAAAACGAATCGAATATGTATGCAATTATCATCTCATTCAATCCAACAATAAATTCAAATAATTCAAGGTATTGAAAGATAATTTTAATGTTAAAAATATATACAAGTATAAAAGAAAATTTTGGTGAATTTTTTTTCGAAAAACAATTTATAAAAATATACAGTTTAAAATTATATTCGAATGAAAAATTTTTGGATTGTGAAAAGATTTTGTAAAAAATTGAAAACCTATATCACATATATATGTTTTATACAAAAATTAACTAAAAAAACTAATAAAATCAAACGAAAATTAAAAAGAAAATAAGGAAAAAAAAGTTTATACCTTGAGTTATGAGAATGGATGAATGGGGTGATAAGAATGCACAAGATTGCTAACAAAGCTTGGCTTTGATGTGTTGATGAAAAAACCTCAATTAATTTGAAGTTTGGTGTGAAAATTTTGAGAGATTGAGGGCGTGTTTTATAGGTATTTGCGGCTAGGGTTTTTAGAGAAAAAAGGGGAAGTTTAATTGAAATGTGATTTCTCATTTAAGATCCCGATTTTAACTTTCCGCCGATACCGTATCGGTACGCTCTACAAGTGTACCGATACACCTTGCCCCAATTTTAAATTTGATTTTAATATTGTATCGATACGCGTGACCATATCAATACAGTTTGATCTGTATCACTTCTCTTGACGAACCCGTATCGATACGCTTTTATACGTATCAATACACCTTTACCAGATTAAGCAATTTTGACAGTTTCAATTCCAAAAGTCCAACTTTAAACGTTCCTAAATGCATGTGAATGACATATGAGCATGATTTAATGACTGAAATTAATGCATACTCCCCTAACAACATGCATAGAAGCAAAATGAGGCAAATTAACATAAGCATGAATATCAACCAATTTCAAGCAAATATTTGACCATTTGGGACCTAAAAGGGTCAAAAAAGGCTAGTTAAACCTAACTCTCTCCTAAGGGTCCAAAAACACTCTTTATCTAAAGGTTTGGTAAATATATCCGCTAATTGGTTCAAGGTATCAACATATTCTAGAACAACATCATTTTTCAAAACATGGTCTCTAATAAAATGATGTCTAATTTCTATATGTTTGGTTCTAGTGTGTTGGATGGGATTCTTAGTGAGACAAATGGCACTAGTGTTGTCACACCTAAGGGATATAACATCTACTTGAACACCATAATCTAAGAGTTGTTTCTTCATCTAAAGGACTTGAGCACAACAACTCCCTAAGGATATGTACTTCGTTTCGCTCGTAGATAAGGCTACGCTATTTTGTTTCTTATAGAACCAAGATACGAGCATACTACCTAAGAATTGACATGTTCCGGAGGTACTTTTCCAATCTATCTTGCATCCCCCATAATCCACATCTGAATAAGCATGCAGGCTAAATGAAGAATCCTTAGGATACCAAAGACCTAAGGTATGTCTCTAAGGTATCTAAAAATTCTCTTAATGGCTACTAAGTGTGATTCTCTAGGACTAGCTTAAACCTATCACACAAGCAAACACTAAACATAATATCCGGTCTACTTGTAGTAAGATACAGCAAAGAACCTATCATAGATCTATAAAGCTTAGAATCGACACACTTACCTCCTTCGTCTTTGTTAAGCTTTATAGAAGAGCTCATAGGAGTGGCTTGAGGCTTCACATTCTCCAAGCCAAATTTCTTGAGCATATCATTCACGTACTTTGCTTGATTGATGAGGTGACATCCTTCCTTTGTTTGATTTGGAGCCCAAAAAAGAATGAGAGCTCTCTCATCATGCTTATCTCGAACTCACCTTGCATTAGCTTAGAAAATTCTTTGCAATAACATTCATTAGTAGAACCAAAAATAATATCATCAACATAAATTTGCACTACTATGATGTCATTACAATATCTTTTTATGAAAAGTGTAGTGTCAACCTTGCCTTTTTCAAAACCTTTTTCAATCAAAAAATTTAAAAGCCTTTCATATCAAGCTCTAGGAGCTTGTTTTTAACCATAAAGAGCTTTGGTTAATTTAAAAACATGATTTGGAAACTTAGGATCCTCAAAACCCGGTGGTTGTTCAACATACACTTCTTCATTTATAAAACAATTTAGAAAAACACTTTTTACATCCATTTGAAAAAACTTGAAATCATGGTAACATGCAAATGCTAGAAGCATCCTAATAGCTCCCATTCTAGCTACGGGTGCATATTTTTTATCATAATCAATTCCCTCTTCTAGAGTGTAACCTTGAGCAACAAGTCTAGCCTTGTTTCTCACAATGTTACCACTCTCATCTAGTTTATTCCTAAAGACCCATTTAGTTCCTAGAGTAGATTGATTACTAGGCCTTTCAACTAATTTACATACTTTACTTCTCTCAAATTGATTAAGTTCTTATTGCATGGCCCAAATCCAAAAATCATCTTTTAATGTTTTTTTTATATTTTTAGGCTCAATGCATGAAAGAAAAGCAACATGGTTCATTAATTTGAGAGAGGATCTTGTACATCTTCTTCTTTAATTGGAATCTCATCCACCTTTGATGTTTGTCTTCCATCAATGGCTTCAATGGTCCCTATATCATCATCATCACAAGAATCATTCCTTAGAAGGGGGTTATCATCGAAAACAACGTGTATAGACTCTTTTACAACTAAAGTTCTCTTATTTAATACATGATAGGCTTTAGAGTTTAAAGAATATCTTAAGAAAATAGCTTCATCACTTTTAACATCAAATTTACCCAAGTTGTCTTTACCATTGTTTAAAACAAAACACTTGCAACAAAATGGATGAAAATAGCTAATGTTAGTCTTCTTAGATTTTAAGATCTCATATGGTGTTTTCTTCAAAATTTACCTAATCATTACTCGATTTATGATGTAGCAAGTGGTATTTGTGGCTTCTGCCAAAAATATTTAGGTAAATTATTTTCACAAAGCATGATTCTAGTCATTTCTTCTAAAGTTCAAGTTTTCCTCTCAACTACCCCATTTTGTTGAGGAGTGCGAGGTGCGGAAAAATTATGGTTAATCCCATTTTCATTTAAAAACTCTTCAAAACCCAAATTTTGAAACTCGGTTCCATGATCACTTCTAATGTGAGTGATTTTAAGCTCAAGATCATTTTGAGTTATTTTTGAAAATGTGACGAATTTTTCTAAAGCCTCATCTTTTTTACTTAAGAATAGAACCCAAGTAAACCTAGAATAGTCATCAACAAGTAAAAAATCATATGATTTACCACCCAAGCTCATAGTCCTATTTGGCTAAAAACATCCAGATGAATCAATTGTAAGCATCTACTAGTAGAGACATCATTAATGGATTTAAATGAGGTTCTATGTTATTTAACCTTAGAGCATGCATCACATATTTTATCATTAGAGAACTTAAGTTTGGGTAAACCTCTAACTAGATTAAGGGAAACTAATTTTTCTAAAGCACTCATGCTAGCATGGCCTAATTTTCTATGCCAAAGCCATTAGTCATGTTCATCATATGCAATCAAACATGCATGAGATGTGTGAATGTCATCTAAAAGCACCATGTAGATATTTTCTATCCTATGCCCTATGAGCATCAATTGATTTGTTTTAATGTTCATTATTTTGCAACCATTTTAATCAAAGAGAACATTAAAACCTTTATCACATAATTGACTTATGCTTAATAAATTATGCTTAAGACCATTGACATATAAAACATTTTTAATGAATATGGAAGAGTGGTTACAATGGAGCCAATACCCTCAATATGACCTTTGGAGTTGTCACCAAATTTCACTACTCCACCATGCTTTGGTTTGAGCTCCTTCAATCTACTCTTGTCTCCGGTCATATGTCTTGAGCATCCACTATCAAGGTACCATGTGTTTTGACTTGAAGCTTTGGCCTTGTAGAAATGCTCCCCCTACAAACAAAGAAATTAGGCTTTGGTTTTTGGTACCCAAATCATTTTGGGTCCATGTGTATTAGCCTCCAAAATCTTGGTTCCCTTAGGAATCCAAAGAGACATAGCATCATAATTCTTAGAAGTTACTAGTTCCTTATGAACCCAAACACTCTTAATTCTTTTATTTTTTCATTGCCTTGAAAAATCTCTTTGTTTAGGATAAAAAGATTTTCTTTTTACATATTGGGTTTTAGAAGAATTTCCTTTCTCAAAATTATTTCTCCCAATAATAATAAAGGTATTAAGATTATCCACCTCCTCAGTGTGATAATCTTGAAAATCAGAAAGAAGTTTTTCTAAATCAACATTTTTCTTTTTAAGATCATTTGAAAGATTCATCAAATATAAAACTTTCTTTTCCAATTCCGAATTGGTTTTTGAAAGAGACTCATTTTGATTTTTAAAATCGGAAGTGATTTTCTTGTTTTTCAAAATTGACTCTTTATATTTGTCAACCAATTTATCATACACATTTTGTAACTCATCATATTCATCATATAATTCATCATAATAAGAGATGAGTTAGAGTGTACCATTTGTTCCTTCTTAAGTTTCATGAGACAAAGGTTGGCCACTTCCTCCTCCTCTTCAGATGACTCCTTGTCACTCTAAGTTGCCACTTGAGCTTTGAGCTTGTTCTTCTCCCCAAAGCTTTTCTTTCTCAATTAAGGGCACTCGGATCGGATATGGCTGATCTTCTTGCACTCAAAGCAAGTTATTTGGTCTTTCTCTTCTTCTTTGCTCTTGTTCTTGAAGTCCCCTTTTCTATTGAATTTTCTCCCTCGGTTGGACTTCATAAAATGAGTGAATCGTTTGGCCAACATGACAGTCTTCTCATCTTCCTCATCACTAGAATTGCTATTTTTGTATGAAGCTTTGAGTGCGATTCCAATCTTCTTCTCAACTTTCTTCTTTTCTTTCTTGTTTCATGATCTCATGAGTGAGTAGAGATCTAACAAGGGCATCAAGCTTGAGAGTCTTCAAATCTCTAGCTTCAATGATAGCCGTTCTCTTGCCATCCCAAGATTCCAAAAGAGAATTGAGTAGCTTCCTAACTAGCTTGTCTTTGGGTATAACTTCACCGAAGCCTTTCAAACCATTGACGATGATTGAAAACCTATCAAACATATTGGAGACGGTCTCATCAGGGTCCATCTTGAAATTTTCATAGCTTAAATTGAGCAACCCGATCTTTTTCTCATTAACATCACTAGTTCCCTCATATGTCGTCTCGAGGGTATCCCAAACTTCAATTAGCGCTTTTGATGGAAGATACCTTTGAATAGATATCAGAACTAAGAGCACAAAAGATCATATGCAAGGATTTGTCATTGACTTGCAACCTTCTTCTATCTTCATCGGTCATCTCGTCTTTGACCTTTGGGACTAATCTTCCTTCACCATCTCTTTTCATTTTGATGGTTAGTATGTCTTCTATAACGTCCCATACCATATAATTGTTGGATTTGATGAAGAGACGCATCTAATTTTTCCAATATGGGTAGTTATCCCCATTGAAGAATGGTGGTTTTGCGGTGGATTGAGACTCGTAGTGGTTGGGGCCGGAGGTGGATGTCATTGCTTCAAGTTGTTGTTGATCAAACTCTCCTAGAAAATCGACTCAAGTGGGTTGTAATCCTTCCAATGAGTGTAGCTCTGATACCAATTGTTGAGTTGATCAAACAATTGCAAATTGCCAAGAAGGGGTGAATTAGCGATTAAAAATTTGAGGGTGGAAATTGGATGAAGTTCCTAAATGAACTCTACCTCCACTACCTTAGCTCCCACTAAGGATTTTCAACCAATCCACTATTGATTCTTCCTCTTTTCTTGAATGAGGAGGAAACGTTACAAAATCGATTAAGTTTTCTGCCCAAAGATTAATCCAACACAGTCTTTACAATGAAAGAATTTGGTAAACCTTACAAGTACCTCTCAAAGGTTGATGTTTACCCAAATACAATCAAACACTCCCCAAACTCTCAATAAAAATTACAATGAAAACACAATTGAGTTGGGTACAAAGATTTGACTCTAAAATGAACAAGGTTTGTATTTGAATGTTTTGATGTTGCTTTAAGGCTCAATAGTTGTTGCTGTAGCATTTGGGACTTGTTTTTATACCCTTACATTGATTTCTAGCCGTTTGCGTGGTTGAGATTATCAATAGAGCCGTTGGGCTGCAATTTCCCGCAATAAATGTTCCTCAACAACCTATCGTATCGGTACGGTTCGTGGGCGTATCGGTACATGTCTCAAAGAAGAAAGATCTGTTGTGACTGAAAAACAGACCGCATCGATACGCTTGAAGGGCGTATCAGTACGACATTAAGGGGCGTATCGATACGATTAGCCATATCGATACAGATTTTGCTCACTGGAATCCTGAATTGAGTTTTACTAAAAAGCGTATCGGTACGCTACCTAAGCGTATCGATACCGTTCAACGGTCATTTAAAATTTTGGATTCCAATTAACTGAAAAGCCAACGTTCGAATAATAAATTCGAAGATTTTTGCAAAGGTCAGCATATCGTATCGAATATAAAAATTATTTTTTAAGATTTTATTCTAAAAGGGATAATAACACTTTCGGTCCTTAAGATTTCAAAACTAATTAAAACCGTTAACGGTACATTGCGGTACATATAAATAGTGGTACGTTGCAGTACATGTCATTTACCGTAGAATTATCCATCAAAATAAATGATAAAACTGAGATCCACTAGTTAGCCGAGTGACTAAAGGTGCTCATGTTATCTTATCTTCTATAAATTCGAACTCTGTTTTTTTTATCTCTAGAATGTAAACATCTTTCTACTTAATTAAAATAAATTAACGCTAAAGCTTAATTTGCACGTTTGTGATAATATTAGATAACTGAGATCCACTAATTGGCCTAGTGACCGAAATTGCTCATATTACTTATTTTTGTATGGGTTCGAATCACGATATAAAAATATAATACCTCTTTATTTAATAATAAAAAATATAATATTAGATAACTAGCAAATCAGTTTGACTTTTTGTAATAAATTTTTTTTAAAATGAAGTCAATGCCGTCTAAGCTCTTACGTAACTAATAAATTATTTTGACGAGATTGGGAGTTATAAAATTCTACTTATCCATTTAATTTAGTCAAACGTAATTGAATTTTAAAGATAATATTATTCGATAAGGCCATTATAAACTTTAAATATAAATAATAAAATATATCTAAAAAACATCAAATCTATCTATAAATATTGGTGTATTAGCGTATTGGCAAGACATATGGTACCTTAAAAAAATACATTCACAACTAGAAATAATATTATTGGAGGAATAATTACGAACTATAAACGTACATACAAATTAAAAAGCCATATAATAAATCTTTGACTCAAAATAATTGAACTCAATTCCGATTCAGTCCACCATGTGTCCCTTTCTCAAAAAAGAAAATGAGTGAACCAAGCAGCTTGAAATGATTGAAGCAGAAGATGACAAAATGTGTTTAGCTGCTTTATGCGGCACGCAAATGAGCATTTAATATATTTCAATAATGGTAAGGTTTATGACGAAGAATGTTTATCTTCTTTTTATAAAAGTCATTACTTGAGATCGTATAAAATTATAATGAAGGTTTCCGATTTAAATATATGATCTAGATATTTTTATAATTATTGAAATAAAAATTAATAACTTGAGATCATATAAGGTTTGATAAAAAAGAAAGAAAGAGGTCAGGACCATACAATTGAAAAAGTTAAAAACTCAATCAAAAGGCTCGAACAAAATATAAATACCAGAATACCGTAATCGACGATGAATGATAAAATCATCAACACTAACATTAAAAATGCATATAACTCGTATGACATGTTGACAAAACGGTGTCATTACCACAACTCAATCGCGAATAAGAAACGATAATTATGAATGTGTATCCAAATTTAGCATGGGTTCAAAGCAGGGAAGATCAACATGATAATAAATAAACATAATTTTGATCAATCGTGGCGTCGTTAAATTTAATCCTAAGAAAAAAATAAAAAGAACGATCAAATGACCGTGAAAAGAAAACGAAAAACATGATAAAAAGTAGAGATAAACGTCCTACAAAGGCAGAGAAAAACATGCCACAAAGGTAAAAAAAATTGTTCTACAAATACAGAGGAAAACATGCCACAAATGTTGCGTTATTCTAATTAAGAAAAAATAAAAAGAAACTGACAGTCGACAACCAACATCAAAGACGGTGGACCACCGACTAAACAAAGTTGAAAATGAAAATGTTGTGGTGCTCTATAGAGAGAAAGTGGATTGTGGCACAAACCCTAGAAAATGTTGTCTAAATAAATTTATATAATTTATTTTTTATTTTATATATATTTGAATTCTTCCATTTATTTTGAGAATTTAAACAAGTCAAAATGTGCTACTTCGACGACCAACTACTTTATGCGGTGCGCATAAGAGCCTTTAATATATTTCTATAATGGTGAGATTTTTAATTGGTCAAGTAACGAAAAATTTTATTTACTATTATCTTGTGTGAATTAGAATCTCAACATTTAAATTCTCAATTGAGAATTTAAGTATTAGTTTATTATAAAAAAATCAATAATGGTAATATTACTTTAAGTAATTTAATTGTGCTTTTTTAGTGCTAATTTTCCACCACCAAGATTGAATCCCATCCCTACTTAATTTATAAAATGTTACCTTTTATATTGTTCTAAATGTATAAGTAGAATTATTTTTTTGAGCATAGAATTATTTAGGATTACAGGTACACATCTATAATAACTTAATAGCTAAGTCAGTTTAAATTAGAATTATAGTTAGAAAACCCACATATAGTTTAGTCAGTTCAAATTAGAACCAGAAAATTCACATATAATTACACAAATAGACTATCAGAAGTTACTCCTAAATTACTCATACTTTGAATTATAATTAAAATAATTATGTAATATTTTTATCTTTAATATTTTTTTAACAATGACATCTGAATTTTATTAATCACCATGAAAGATAATACAATGCATCAAAAAGAGAAAAAAAAGGGACAAGTCCACTAAAAGTCTCTTTTTTTTTTGCTCGGCAAAATAAGTTTTATTCAATATAGCTTAAAAGCTTGCGCCCACGTTGCGTGCCTCGTTAAAAACCTCTCTAAACTTATATAGAGGAAAAAAGTACACACAACGTAGAGCATACACCGCATCGAATTCAAAATTCACCACCCATGCCACCCTAAAATCAAAATCCACAAAACCCAAAAAATCAGCAACTCCCTGAAAAGAGCCTGAATGTAGACAAACCTTACTACCCACAACCTAATCTTCAAGAGCAAAAGAAAAAAAAAACTAAAGCAGTACGAATTAAGATTGTCAACCTAACTCATTTGGATCACTTTAACCCGACTAAAACCACGTTAGGCATTGCATCACCAAATCTTCACGCTCAAATTCTAACAGAAAATTGACTGCCTGCAATTTGAAAAATTACAAAATCTTCAAGCTTGTGCTATGCAAATATGTCCAAAAGAGACCCCACTCCAATGCTTTTGAAGGTTGCACTGATTATACAAGACTTCAACCTTGTTAATCTGACCCGTCTCTACCAACAACACCATTCCCGGATCACCAATCCTACCACCATGCTTTAAAAAGGTTTGAACGATACATTCCATCTTTTGCCAAGTAATCTGCCATAATGTTACAACTTCTATGCACATGCTTAAATTGCACCCTTCCAATTATGCGCACCAAGTTGTCAATTTCTAGCAAGAACGGCCACCATCGCCATGGACGTTTGGATTTGTCACTTAACCAGTTTAGGACCAGCATCGAGTCGGATTCGATAACCATGGTCTCATTTCCTTTCCAATTAGTCTCTAGAAACACCTCAAGGGCCACTTTTATAGCTGAGATTTCAGCAAATTCCACTCTGAGTCCCTCTACAGGCCCCGAAAAAATTGCTCTCATGATCCCCTCCTCTGTTCGCAACACGCCCCCGCACCCAGCCTCATTATCTTTGGCGCCACCCTCAACATTGAACTTCCCGAAACCAGTCGATGGAGGCATCCAAACTGTACCTTCTTCCTCTAACCGTACCTTGTGCTCGAAAACTCCTCTAGAATTATCCCACCACTCGTCCAAGTTTAATAAACTATCTTCCCTTGTGGCTTTGAGCCAGAACAAGGCTCAAAGCTTAGTGAAAAACAACAAATCCTTCATGTTTTGAGCTTTATCTTAGAACACATTTTCATTTCTTGCTAACCAAATGCTCCAAACTGCAGCTGTAACCCCCTAAACTCGGCCTAAGAGAAAAGACCAAATTTAGGAAGTTACAGTTGAAAACTTTTTCCTCAAGAAATCCAATTTTAAAAGTTATACTTTAATCTAAAATAAAAATAACAATATTTGATAAATAACTTATAATAAATAAAACATAAGTATCATAATAAATATTCGAATGTTTAAATAAAATCTTTAAAATAAAACCATAATAAAAGAATGTTGAAATTATCCGAAAAACATAAATAACATGAAAAAAATATAAATAATAATTTGAATAACTAAAATAGTTCCATCCTGAATAATAGAATAACCGAATAAAATATGAGATCCTCCAAGTACCACGTCGCCTAAAGCCCAAAGATATCTGTAAGACGAAACTATGGGGGAGTAAGCTAAAGAGCTTAGTGTGTCTCTAAAGTGCAAGAAAATCATAATCGTAAAACATAGTATTATTTTCTTAAAATCCTTTGAAAACATGATACAATATCACAAGCGCAATGCAGTGTACCCAACTACAACCGCCAAGAGGAAAGTTCCCCAGAACTCCTCACTACAACCGCCAATCCGAAGTGGAATTCAGCCCGAAGGGTGAAACCACTGAACTTCCCCGAATACATCCCAACCCATGCTCATACAATGATATGATGATTAGAAATCAAGTTCCATAAACAAAGTTTCATAAATCTGATATTCCGTAAACATACTTCATAAATCATAGTCCACAAGTCCATAAATCATAGTTCATAAATCGTAGTCCATAAATCATAGTTTCATAAATCTTATGTTTCATAAATCATACTTAAAACACATTATGAAAACATATGCATGTGATGTCAACCATACAAACAATAATGCATCAACACAGAGAAAACATGTAGCACAGTAAGAAAACACACCTTAAGCAGCAATAGCTCTAACGTCGGGATGAACGCCCCTCGCGTTCGGATCTAGTTAAATCGGAACCTATGATATAAAATTCTACATCAGAATCTAACACTATGCCACCAATTAACACTAGTACTAATCTAAAAGAATACTCACGTGTAGTCCATGTGGTACGTGCACGGTTAGATCAAACATGTGAAAGAGGTGGTAGTTCGTCTTCTTCAAAACCAATGTCGTCTAAAACACATATTTAAACTGCATCAAATCTTATATCCAAATCCTTCAAAAATTAAGGTTGTGCGATGCTAGAGACTCACCAAAGTTCGATTGAAATAAGAAGAAAGAAAAATATTATCGATAGGGAGAGAGAGGCGTGCGGCTGCGCATAGTTTTTAACTTGTTTACACGTTTAACGTAATAAATAGGGTGTAATACCTAAAATTTTGGGTAAATTGCAAAGGAAGCTATTGCAATTAATAAGGGTTTGTAAAGTAGCACCTAACTTTACTTAATTTATATAATGGCCCCTGAAATTCTTAATTAACTCAATTAAATCCTTTAACAACAATTAGGTTCCCAAATTCGAATTCATAAAATTAATTTAGGGTTTTTAACCTAAATTCCCAAATTTCTTAATTATGGTTTCATGTCAAAATTCTCAATTCCTAGGGTTTTGAATTTAGCGATTTCAAAATTAGGATTTTTAATTGGGGCTAAATTTAGGGTGTTACAGCAGCCCCTATCAAGACGAGCCAAATAGATTTCAAGGTACTTGCAAAGGCCTCATTAAAGCAAAAACAAAAAAGTTTTCCACATTATTAAGACCCTGCCACTAACATTTCCACCATCCGCAGAATTCACACCAAAATACATCCGCAAAACTACAACGAACAAACAGGTGATCTGAGTCCTCTTGACATACATTACACCAACAACATAAACCTTGGGAGTCATTTAGCTTCACACCTTTTTGGAATCCTGTCAATCTTGAGCATCCACAAGAAGACCTTTACCTTAGGAGGACCTTTCAAATTCCAAATCCTATCAAAATTAAATTCATGCTTCTCTAAATTCATAGTAACTAGGAGACCGGTCAACTTTTTCACAGAGAAAATCCCAACTTTGTCATGAATCCAAATTATACGATCTGGAATTTCGCATTTAGTTTCACTCCATCAATTAGTTTCTTTAGCTCAAAGATCATCTCAATTTCCTTGTGCATAAGCACCTGGGAAAAAAAAACATTTTCCAGTCAAAGTTTCTATACCCTGCAACACTCAACATCTCCGAAACCACCACACCTTTGTGCTTCAATAACCTGTACAACTGTTGGGATGTGTGGGGCTCGATTTGTTCAACCGATTTAGCTCACCAAGTGGTGGAGAGATGGATATTTGGGTGGAAGGGTTGTGGAAGCTAGAAAAAAGAAAGACACAATGATTTATAGTGGTTCGGCCTTCTAACAAGCACCTACATCCACTACCTTAGCTTCCCACTAAGGATTTCACAATCAATCCATTAATTGATCTGTCCCCTTTTCTAGGATTAGGAGGAAACCCTTACAACCGATCAAGCTTCTACCCAAGCCTTGATCAAAACCCACTTTTACAAAGAGATAAATAAAAGCAAACTTAAACCCTCTAATAGGTGTTTGTTTGCACAATGAAGCACTCACCCAAAACCTAAAACACTTGAGCAAATTTGACAATTTTGGCTCACTAGTGTTTGTCTATACAAGAAATGACAAATTAAGCACTAAGACAATTTCTTGATCATTTGATGTTTGACAATATGAACATTAGCCTTCTCTTGATGCTTGGAGGTCCCTTTTATACTCCCAATTGAGTTTATAGCCGTTTAGGACCGTTGGGGTTGAAATAGAGTCGTTGAGCCTTTAATTCCCTCCATAAATGCAGTTCTGCAGCTCCCCGTTTCGAAACGCTCGAAGTCGTTTCGAAACACTCTCAATATGGAAAGAGCCGTTGCAGTCTGTCAGGGTACCCGTTTCGGAACGCCCCCTTGCCGTTTCGGAACGCGTATCGAAACGCTATAAGCCCGTATCGAAACGACCTGCATTTAAAAGTTAGTTGGGAAAGAGCCGTTGGGGTTTATGACCGTTGTGGTCAAAGCCACGTGGGCGTATCGAAACGGCCTAGCCCGTTTCGAAACGCTGGGCACGTTTCGATACTCGTATCGAAACGATTTTGCCACTGGAAGCCCCTGTTTCGAAATGCCCTAAGGTGTTTCGAAACACCTGGCCAGTTTTGTTAAGTTTGGCCTTTGAAAACATGAAAAACCCTTTTGAAAAATTCCCTAAACATAATTTCAAGTTGTTTGGACTTTGGAAATGTTTTAAATACTTTTTAAATCAGTCCAAAACATTTTTCAATTATTATATCAAAACATTAGTTCTACAATCTCCCCCTTTTTGATATAATAAAACCACTTGAAAAATTGTTTGGGATTCTCCCCTTTAATTTTAAAAATGTGAATAAGAGATCAAAAATTTTTAAAGCAAAATAAAGCTCCCCCTTATTCATTTGAAAATTCAATTTTTCAAACCATTTCTCCCCCTTTTTGTTATATCAAAAAGAATTTAAATCATTAAGTTCAAAAATAACAATAGAGGTAAAATTTGACAAAAATAAGAATTTGGTTTTAAAATGGCTCCCCCTTACTCAAAGCATCATTGAAATGTTAGTCCAACATATATGATCATCTAGTTGAATTAAATAAAAATTAAAACAAATAAAGGCATAACAACTAGATTTTTACCAACACTTGAACTCAAAGGTAGGATGTGAAGCCTTCCTTCTTCAAGTGTTCTTCCTTGTGTGCATGGAGCTCCCCCTCAATGTTTGACTTGTTGAACATCTCCATCACACCTAACAATAGACAATCAAGTAATTTTTGGTATCCAAATTGCTTTGGATCCATGAACGTTAGTAGCACAAAATTTAGTCCCCTTAGGAATCCATTTTTCAATTTCATCCTTTTTAGTTGAAGTGGTTAGTCCTTTTGGGACCCAAACACTTCTAAAACATTTGCCTTTAATAAATCTAGGGGCACTAGATTGTCTAACATAAAAATTTGATTTTCCAAAACTGTTTTTCTTTTCAAGCTCTTTGGAAATCATATCTTTTTCTACTTGAACATTTTGAAGCAATTTTTGTAAATCAAGACATTTTAATTCAAAGTTTTCAAGTTTTGCTTCAAGTTCAAGTTTGGTTTTAGAAAGCAAATCATTTTGAATTTTCAACTTTGAAATCAATTTATTGTTTTTCAAAATGTGGCTTTTAAAATCTAAAACCAAATCATCATAGGCATCTTGTAATTCATCAAAAGTGTAAGAACATGAAGTAGATGAATTAGAAGTTACCCTTGAATCTTCTTCGATGGCCATAAGGCAAAGGTTGGCTTGTTCATCATCGGTGGAGTCTTCATCACTCCAAGTAGCCACATATGCCTTCTTCTTATGGCTAGAAGTGCTTGCCCTCTCCTTTCTTTTAGGTTCTCGTTCAAGCTCTCTCAAAGCTTTCTTCATGAAAGGGGAACACTTCTTGAAGAGATGAACTATCTCTTCATCTTCATCCTCCTCTTCACTTGAGTAGACATGATGGCAAGTGGAGGACTTGAGAGCCATGGCACTAGCATTGATGTCAAGCCCTTTGATTTTCTTCTCTCCCATAGCTCTAATTTCTTCCCTCTTCTTCTCATCCTCTTTGTTCTTCTTCATGATTTGATGAGTAAGGAGAGACCTCATGAGTTCATCAAGCTTCAAGGTCTTCAAATTTTTAGCTTCGATGATGGCGGTCCTCTTTGAGTCCCAAGACTCGGGAAGTGAGTAGATGAGCTTTCGAACAAGCTTTTCTTCCGGGATGGCTTCTCCATAACCTTTAAGACCATTGGTGATGGTGGAGAATCTATCAAACATCTTCTCGATGTTCTCTTCCGGATCCATTTTGAAGTTCTCATACTCCAAGGTTAGGAGCCCAATCTTGGTCTCCTTGACTTCGTTTGTCCCTTCGTATGTGACTTCAAGCTTGTCCCATACCTCCTTGGCACTCTCACAAGAAGACATCTTCTCATAGATGGATGGACCAAATGCACAAAATAGAATGTGCAAGGCTTTGCAATTGAGCTCCATCTTCTTGCGATCGTCGGCACTCCACTCCGCTTTAATTCTTTGAGGCACGAACGGACAATCTTCAACTACATCCCATAGCTTGTAATCTTTTGATTTGATGAAGAACTTCATCTTTGTCTTCCAATGGGCATAGTGAGCTCCGTCAAAGAAAGGCGGTTTGTCGATTGATTGTGCCATTGAGCCGGTTGATGAAAAAAGTGATCGAGCTTGCCGGATCTTCTCAATAGGATGTTAATCCTCACCGATTGAGCCAAGCTCTGATACCAATTGTTGGGATGTGTGGGGCTCGATTCGTTCAACCGATTTAGCTCACCAAGTGGTGGAGAGATGGATATTTGGGTGGAAGGGTTGTGGAAGCTAGAAAAAAGAAAGACACAATGATTTATAGTGGTTCGGCCTTCTAACAAGCACCTACATCCACTACCTTAGCTTCCCACTAAGGATTTCACAATCAATCCACTAATTGATTCGTCCCCTTTCCTAGGATTAGGAGGAAACCCTTACAACCGATCAAGCTTCTACCCAAGCCTTGATCAAAACCCTCTTTTACAAAGAGATAAATAAAAGCAAACTTAAACCCTCTAATAGGTGTTTGTTTGCACAATGAAGCACTCACCCAAAACCTAAAACACTTGAGCAAATTTGACAATTTTGGCTCACTAGTGTTTGTCTATACAAGAAATGACAAATTAAGCACTAAGACAATTTCTTGATCATTTGATGTTTGACAATATGAGCATTAGCCTTCTCTTGATGCTTGGAGGTCCCTTTTATACTCCCAATTGAGTTTATAGCCGTTTAGGACCGTTGGGGTTAAAATAGAGTCGTTAGAGCCTTTAATTCCCTCCATAAATGCAGTTCTGCAGCTCCCCGTTTCGAAACGCTCGAAGTCGTTTCGAAACACTCTTAATATGGAAAGAGCCGTTGCAGTCTGTCAGGGTACCCGTTTCGGAATGCCCCCTTGCCGTTTCGGAACGCGTATCGGAACGCTATAAGCCCGTATCGAAACGACCTGCATTTAAAAGTTAGTTGGGAAAGAGCCGTTGGGGTTTATGACCGTTGGGGTCAAAGCCACGTGGGCGTATCGAAACGGCCTAGCCCGTTTCGAAACGCTGGGCACGTTTCGATACTCGTATCGAAACGATTTTGCCACTGGAAGCCCCTGTTTTGAAACGCCCTAAGGTGTTTCGAAACACCTGGCCAATTTTGTTAAGTTTGGCCTTTGAAAACATGAAAAACCCTTTTGAAAAATTCCCTAAACATAATTTCAAGTTGTTTGGACTTTGGAAATGTTTTAAATACTTTTTAAATCAGTCCAAAACATTTTTCAATTATTATATCAAAACATTAGTTCTACAACAACCTAGGAAAACAACATCGTAATGGCATGTCACCACACCATAAGTCTTCCCAAAACACTGCAGACCTCCAATCCCTCACCAACCACCTAAAAGCCGCTTCATCAAGCCATTTGTTTACTTCATCACTCGTCCAGTTTTTCACTATTCCACGCCAAACTAGTGACATTTTTTAGGCTTCAAAATGTTCATTTTCAAACTCAGGGAGGATCCACCATACTTGTGACAGATTACCTTCCTCCATAGGGCATGGCTTTTCGTTGCAAATTTCCATCCTCACTTTGCTAGGAGAGCCCTATTTTTCGCCTTTAAGTCAATCACCCATGTGCCTCCATTACATTTTGGCAACCAAATCATATTTTAATTAACCTTCGCGATCTTCAACTTACCATTCGAATGACCCCACAGAAAACCTCTCCTCAACTTTTCAATCTTCAAAATGACAAAGCTTGGTATTTCAAATAATGACATATAATACAATGGTAAAGAGGATAGGACCGAGTTGATAAGAACCACTCTCCCCGCGAATGTCAAATTTGTGCTCTTCCATCCATCCAATTTTGACCGAAATCTACCTAACACCGGATCCCAAGATGTCACTCTCCTCGGATCAGCTCCTAGTGGAATACCCAGATATTTAAATGGAAGTTTTTCAATTTGAAAACCACACACTCGAGCTAAAGCCTCAATTTTTAACTGCCCCACTTCAATCCCAATCACACAAGATTTCTGAAAATTAATATGTAACCTTGAACAAGCTTCAAAACACCTCAATATATATTTCAAATTAACTAGAAACTCTTCCTCGGGCCTTAGAAAAAGGATAGTGTCGTTTGCGAACTGCATATGCGAGATTGCTTGCCCTGGAACAAGTGTAATGCTTCAGTCACAATTATAAACAAAAAAGTGGATAATGGATCGCCTTGTCTGAACCCCTTTTTCATTTTGAATTCCTTTGTCGGATTCCCATTAACCAACACTGAAATTATTGATGTTGATAGACACTCCCAAATCCACGTCCTCCATTTGTAGCTGAACCCCATTTTAATTAAAATCATCTCTAAAAATTCCCATCTTACGCTGTTATATGCCTTTGAAAAGTCTAGTTTAAGTATTACACGCCCTGTCTCTTCTCCCCTCTTCATCATAGAGTGAATAATTTCATTCGATATGAGTATACCATCAAATATATGTTGGCCTTTCACAAACGCACATTGTGTCTCACTAATCAACAACCCAATCACTTTTTTAGTCTGAACGGGAGTAATTTGGCTACAATTTTATACATTGAACTTACCAGACTTATAGGGCGAAAATCTAAACTTTCAACAGGGTTATTCGACTTAGGAATAAATGCTATGAAGTATGCATTGATATCTGAATTAAACTTGCATGTACTGTGAAAAACATTCAGCAGATTACAAAGGTCCTCCTTCACCTCGTTCTAGCAGTTTTTGAAATATTTTCAGATTAAACCCGTTCGGGTCGGGGCTTTTGTTTTCATCACAACTCCATATTCCAGAGTGGATCTCCTTGATCGTGAATGGTTCTTCCAGCTTCACAGCATCTCCCCTCGAGAGTTTCTTGAAATTGAGATTTTTTTCTTCCCTTCCAAGGCCTCCTCTTGCATTCAAAATGGTTACGGAAGTAATAAAAAATCTTATGTTTTAGTCTTTTTGGATCCCCACACCAACTGCCTCCAAATTTTAGACCACAAATCATTACTTTTTTTGCTCGAATTTTCACTACCTTATGAAAAAAGGACGTTTTTAAATCTCCTTTCAAGGACCATGTAATTCTCGCTTTTTGTTTCCATAGATCCTCTTGAAGCCTCTAGGTTTCCCAAAGTTCCATTTTGCACTCCTTCAATTCATTCTCAATGATGCTATTTAAAGATGTCCCATTGTCGTGATCTTCTAGCTGCTTGATTTTGGATTCAATATCCAGAATTCGTACATTGAAGTTTTCACAATATTCACTATTCCATTTCTTCAAAGCCAATTTAAGTTTCTTCAATTTCACAGCTATCAGGCAGATTGCTTCGCTACCTAAGTCTGATACATCGGCAACCAACCATCAATTGAGTGGGGATTCATCTTTCTAAGATCACCAACAGAATCATCATTAAAGATTGACGTCGTGAAGATCTCTGTACGAGCACCAACCGACCGCTAAGGTATGCTGAAAATCATGCCACAAGGACAGATGAAACGAACTACAAAAAATCAAAGAAAAACGTGTCACAAGGACAGATGAAACGCGTGCCACAAAGGAAGATATTCTTATTGAAAAGAAGGGAAAATAAGAAAAATAATAGATTTGGTGGTCGATAACCAATACTAACATTAGTTGTCAACCACCAATCAAAGGAATAAAATCAAAGTTGCAGGAGACAAAGATTTATAAGAGAATGAATAGGTTAAAAACCCCTAAAAGAGAGAGGGGCTATTGTATAAAAATATATAGAAAATTATGGGATTTATTATTATGTATAAATTGTTTACCCAATAATCATCGCTGATAAATTTTACAATATATATATATATATATATATATATATATATATATATATATATATCACTTACATCATAAGTATGACAAAATCTAGTTCATATTTAATTATTTCATTCAATCAGTTAATATTTTATGTTGTAAATTTATCACATGAATCGATATTATTTGACGAAAACAAGAACCAATGTCCCAAATTTTAACATTCCCAAAACTAAAAAAAATGATTTATGAGCTTGTTTTTCAAATGTTTCACTAGGGAGCTTAGAGTAAAGTACAATCAAGGTACATAAAATTTACCCAATTTAATTAGATCATTCTAAGGGCTAGTTTAACATTGCTTTTAAAAAGTGATTTTTAAAAGTGCTGTTAGAAAGAGATTTTGAAAAGAAATTTTAAAAAGTTAGTTGTAAGATTTTAGTGTTTATCATTGATGTCAAAAAGTGATTTTAAGAAGATAAATGACTATTTTGGACATGATATTGTAAGTTATATATGTGTGTGTATATATATATATATATGATATTCAAATTCTCTAATGTTATAATATATGAAATATATCAGCTTAAATTATTATAAAAATATAAAAAAATATTTTTATTAATAAATATATTTTTTAACAATTATACATGTTTCATGAAAATATAACAAATTTGAAATATTTTATTTATAAAACTTGACAAGAATAAATATAAATCATTTTAAAATTAAAAAATAATTATTAATTATATAATTATATCTTCGTAAAGAATTATAAATTTATAAATTATAAATCAACACAATAATAAATGAAGGTTAAAATTGTAATTTAGCTCTCAAAATCACTTTTACAACCGCAAAAGCTAAAATTTTTAGCTTTTGCGTTTGGGTTAAAAATCACTTTTCAAAAGCAGATTTTTCTCTAAAAACTAGCTGTCACTACACCAGACTTGTTCTATAGCGGCGCTTTTCGTGGCGTTTTTAAAATAAACGCCGCTAGTATTTTACTTTTTACGGCGTTTTGAAGGACGAACGCCACAAAACGGTAAACTTCGTGGTGTTTTTAATGCAAACACCGCCGTAGACTAACAAATAGTTAGAGGTGGCAAACGGGTCAATCGGTTCGGGTTCGGTTCGGGTCATTTCAGTTTCGGTTATTTCGGGTCTGATATTTTCGGTTCAGATTCGGTTTCGGTTTCGGTTCGGTTTCGGTTCGGTTCGGTTTTAGTTCGGGTATATTGTGTTTCGGTTCATTTCGGGTCGGTTGATTTTCGGTTCGGTTGATTTCGGTTCGGTTATTTTCGGTTCAATGAGAGATCAATCGTTTTTAATCAAATTTTTAGGTTAATTAGATTTTTACACCCTATATATGACTTTATAAAGTCAATATATTTGACATTTTAGTGATTTGTGCGTCTGTTCATATTTTATCTTTCTTTATTTCTATTAATCAGGTCTATTCGGTTCGGGTCCATTCGGTTCGGGTCCATTTAGTTTAACTAAATTCGGTTCAGTTTCGGTTCGGTTTATTTCGGGTTTCGGATCAAATTTCGGGTCAATTTCGGGTTGATTTTCGGTTTCGGTTCGGGTCTGGGTTCGGGTAATTCGGTTCGGGTTTCGGTTCTCGGGTCAAGTTTGCCAGGTATACAAATAGTGGCATTTTTATAGGAAACGCCACGAAAAGTAATGTTTTAGCGGCGTTTAAATTAAAAACCGCCGCAATAGGTGTCCTGCTAGCAGCGTTTCAAACTAAACGCCACAATAAACCTTGTTTTAGCGGCGTTTGAATTAAAAACCGCCGCAATAGGTGTCCTGCTAGCAACGTTGCAAAATAAACGCCACACTAAACCTTGTTTTAGCGGCGTTTTATTTTATAAATGCTGCCATAAGTTAAACACGTCGTTTTGATTAATATATCCCTAATCTCAGACACTTTCATAGCTATCGTGCAAAAATCCCCAAATCTATCGTGAAAAAATCCTTAATCGTTGCTCCTCCTCCTCCTCCTTGTCGTGCTGCTCATCGCTGTCGATCCTAGCCGGAGGTTTTGAAGTTCAACGTCGACGAAGAAAGGCGGAAACCTAAGATCGGAGGTTTAATTGGAGTTATCAACCATGTTGAACCGGTTTTTTGGAAAACCCAAGCAGGAAGCGGCTTATACTTTAACAACCTTAGACAAATTAAATGAGGTATTTTCTTCTATTATTCTTTTTTAATGTGGAATTGATTTGCTTTTCTCTAATTCTTCGGTTAGTTATATTGCTGGATTTGTTGTAATTTGATTTATCAGTCAATAATTGATGTGATATTGCTGGCTGATGGATTTGCTTTAAGTTGTTTGATTATATTCTGGATTAAAGAAAAAGAATCTCTATCTTTCATTGTGCATGAAAATTCCTTGGCTGATCTCACTACAATTTGAATCGTAATAGTTTAATACTGGTTGATAATTATGGATTTGTGTGTGCCGCGAATTGCAAATTATGTATTTTTTTTCCTCTGATTAAATTACACTTTAGATTACATTTGAGGATGCACCATATGTGTTCGATGAATTTCTTGTAAGGAGGTATGATGTTGAAAAAGAAAAGAATCGTGAGCGCAAACAGGGAATAGCTCAAGCAGGGCAGCGGTTTGAATGGTCTGCTGCATGTCACGGACCGTTCGTCGTGACACGCGGGACCGCGCGAGATGCTTGCTGGTTGTGCTTAATGTAGGATGTGTGGGATAGCATTAAGGGTGTAGTACGTGCCGTACAGCCGTCTAGTCCTCGGACTGGCGCGTTGGTAGGCACCACACTGGTCGGGAGCTGTCCCCGCTTCCCTGATGAGCCCATGGGAGGGCGAAACCAGTGAACATCTGAGATGGAAAAAAGGCTTAGCCCTTGGCTGGTAATAGCCCTGGGTTGCCGCACGGGTAGACGTCCCTGCGCGAAGACTCTGACCCCGTGACAAGTGGTATCTGAGCCAGACTGTGTGCTAGCTGTGAGTTTGCCAAGCGCCCCAATGCTGCGTAAGCGAGTCAATCCGTGGACGAGCGTGTGTAGCTCGCACTCCGAGTGTAGGGGTGTTCGCAAGCGGGTCAACCGGACGAGCGTGTGTAGCTCGCACTCCAAACCGTGAAGGGGTGTCCGCGAGTGGGTCCTCTATGAAGAGATGAGATGAGGACGGGTAGGCAGGAAGCCATAGCGAAAGTTCGCCAAGCACTCGTAGCCAAATGTGCCGTAGCCTCAAGTGAAGAGGGCGAGCAGGCAGGGAATTGCACACTAGATCCGGGCTAATCAAAAGAGGGAAAGAGCTTTCTCCCCATGCACGAGGGCGTGCATGAATCGGGTGGAGGAGAATGTCACGGACCGTTCGTCGTGACACACGGGACCGCGCGAGATGCTTGCTGGTTGTGCTTAATGTAGGATGTGTGGGATAGCATTAAGGGTGTAGTACGTGCCGTACAACCGTCTAGTCCTCGGACTGGCGCGTTGGTAGGCACCACACTGGTCGGGAGCTGTCCCCGCTTCCCTGATGAGCCCATGGGAGGGCGAAACCAGTGAGCATCGGAGATGGAAAAAAGGCTTAGCCCTTGGCTGGTAATAGCCCTGGGTTGCCGCACGGGTAGACGTCCCTGCGCGAAGACTCTGACCCCGTGACAAGTGGTATCAGAGCCAGACTGTGTGCTAGCTGTGAGTTTGCCAAGCGCCCCAATGCTGCGTAAGCGAGTCAATCCGTGGACGAGCGTGTGTAGCTCGCACTCTGAGTGTAGGGGTGTTCGCAAGCGGGTCAACCGGACGAGCGTGTGTAGCTCGCACTCCAAACCGTGAAGGGGTGTTCGCGAGTGGGTCCTCTATGAAGAGATGAGATGAGGACGGGTAGGCAGGAAGCCATAGCGAAAGTTCGCCAAGCACTCGTAGCCAAATGTGCCGTAGCCTCAAGTGAAGAGGGCGAGCAGGCAGGGAATTGCACACTAGATCCGGGCTAATCAAAAGAGGGAAAGAGCTTTCTCCCCATGCACGAGGGCGTGCATGAATCGGGTGGGGGAGAATGTCACGGACCGTTCGTCGTGACACGCGGGACCGCGCGAGATGCTTGCTGGTTGTGCTTAATGTAGGATGTGTGGGATAGCATTAAGGATGTAGTACGTGCCGTACAGCCGTCTAGTCCTCGGACTGGCGCGTTGGTAGGCACCACACTGGTCGGGAGCTGTCCCCGCTTCCCTGATGAGCCCATGGGAGGGCGAAACTAGTGAGCATCGGAGATAGAAAAAAGGCTTAGCCCTTGGCTGGTAATAGCCCTGGGTTGCCGCACGGGTAGGCGTCCCTGCGCGAAGACTCTGACCCCGTGACATGCAGCTGCCTTCTATTTGAAACATGTTGCGGCATGAAATAAAAAGGAGGGTTAGAAGAGATTTAAAAGGGGTTGCTGCTATGTTATTTCATTAGTATAATGAAAGAAAAAAAAGTAAAAGGGTAATTGAAGACAGAGCAGCAGCGTGAATGGAGAAAAAAGGGGAATTGATTCCCAGGCTGTATGTGTTAAGTAAGGCGCTGCATTAGAGTTAGGAAAGTAGAATGATTCGAATGTTGTGTGTTGTGCAAGGGGAAATATTTTAATAAATTAGTTCTTTGCAGTGGCATGATGTTGTAGGGAAATTTTGAGTGTTTCGAATGGATGCTCTTATGAATTACTTTTCGTTTTCCTTTTATTGCTCTCTTTATCCATGGAACATTTTGTTGATATGATATAATATGATTTCGATTTTTATGTTCCCTAAAGGTTCTTCGGACGCCTGATTTTCGAAATTGCAAGGCCGCCGATGAAATCAAAGAAAGTAAGCTCACACTATGCTTTGTTAAGTTTCGCAGCTGTAGGCGTGATGTATTCATCCATGTTAATAATATTGTATCTGGTTCGGTAACTGTTGCAAGCCGGTTGGAAAGGAAAAGGACTCACATTTCATTAGTTTGTTTTACATCTATTAGCTACCATTTAACTTTGGTTCTTTTAAGTTTCCATTGGCAAAATGCTTGGATGAAGATACTTCAGTATGCTCACACTATGCTCTCTCTATTCCATTGTTCTAGGAAGGGGGAAATGGAGCACCATTGACATCAAGTGAGAAATAGAGCCAATAGATGATTATTTAATAAACAGTGTGTTCTTTAAACTTGTTATATTTTCATAAGCCTGCAGCTAAAATAGTTTGGTGTTAGTGTTTGCAGGGGATGGTTATGGTAATAGTGAATATGGAAATCATGGAGTTTGGTAGGGTATTTGCACATTGAGGTATAAAGATGCATTTTGTGCTTCATTTGATTGTTATGTAGCCAAAATCTACTTCATGTCCGGATGCCATGGAAATCCTTAATTTTCAGGATAAGAGAGTGTAAGATCACTGTTGAAATTAATGAAGTTGAAATCATGTGTGATTTGCATGACAATGTTATTTGAAAGGTCAAAACAACAGCCTTGTACTGTCTTGGGGTTTTAGATATTTAGGACTTATGATTAAATTTGAGAAAGTTAACTGAAATAGTGAGTCAGATGAGTGAACATATTCTGGATCGAAGGGATATACAAATGTATAAAGAAGCTACGAGAAAAACTGCTGCAAAAATTTAGTATTACAAGAATTAAAATCTAAGTATGAGTTTGTCTGAAAGATAAAAATGGGCATTCTTACTTATGGTACTAAGTTGTTGTGCTATAGCCTGCTAGCTTGTATTCTTGTATCCTTATATCATTTTTGTTCTTCAGATTGATCTCAATTATATGTAGCATTAATGTGGGATTTCTGTTATTAATTATGTATTCTCTATTGCAGATAGCACTTATACCTCGTACTGCCCAGGGGATAAAGCCAGCGGTGGGAGTTGTGGAGCTTTCTCAATGTATTATTTAGGTGGAAAGTCGATGGACCGCTATGCAATGGTGGGGCAGAAGATGATGTCCTTGGAGTGTCATATCGTGGTCTCGGACCGCGCTGCGTCGACTGCCTCTCGGTCTGCCTCTGCTCTGGGTCTGGCTCGCTCGCCGGCTCCCGCGTGGGCGGTTTTGGGGTTGCTGGGGAAGCCCTGCTTCGCGCTCGGCCGGAGTAAGGATATGTGGCATCCCATTGTCCCTATACCACTGGGCATAATTGAAAGTGACCCAAGGACCCCCTACCATAATTTGTTGGAGAAACTCTGGGCGTCTGAGAAACTCTGGGCAGATATTCGAGGGTACCGAACTCGACGTCCTTTTTCACTGCGAAGATCCGGTAACGATAAAGCTTCCGAGGAGATTATCGTTCAAGAAGTTGGTCAAGGAACTGGAGGCAAAAGTTCCTCATTTCGATAATCATCGTTTGTCCGACGTGAAGTATCGGGTGCCAATATCTATAGACCTTTTAGAGTACTCTGTATGCCAAATTGCGGAAAATGCTGATGTGCAAATGATGATGGAAGCCCACTTCGAGTATTCAATTGGGGGGCCCCTCGAGCTGTATGTATCGTTCTCCAAGTCTAATCCAGTTGTCGAAATACCAAGCTGGGGCCGGGCAAATTTCGACTTCGATCCGAATGCCAACGTTGATAGCCCGACCGCAGGTCTACGACGTGATTTTGGCCTACTCTGCCGAGACAACGAAGTTGGTGCATCGTCATCTGCTCCTCCAAGGCAGTCCTGCGTAGCTAGTATCGGGTTCAACCTGAACCAACCCCCAAACGATGAATTCGATGCACCAACAAATGCATCGTACAGTCCATACAATCCATACAATCCTTATAGTTTTGGGGGGGAGGGAACGTCGGCTCCTTATGTTACACAAGACATTCTTCTTTTGGGGGTGAGGGAGCGTCGTCTTCTTACGCTATGCACGACCATGATTCCTCATATGGACGACACTCAACGTATGTCCCAAGCACGGAGTACGTTCAACCATCTATGGGAATACATTCTTCTTATGGTGATCTTGATTTTGGTCTTGGAAATGAGGTTCGTGAGCGATCTCGTGAGAGGTCTCCCGCTCATCGACCCCAATCCTCGCCTCGAAGGGTAGTGATTCCATAAGCTCTACTATTCTAGCTCCCGGAGGATGCTTCTGACGAAGAACCGATTAGAGAACCCGGGCCAGACGGAGACGAGCTGAGGCCATTCTATCCCGAACCAGAAGACTTGACAGAGTTACCAGAAGACCCAGAAGACACTGCCGTTCCACCACCAGATTTGGACGAAGAACCGACTGCCACCAACTTTCCTGTAGACGCAAGACCAATTTTTATGTTCCAGCCACCATCCCGCTTCACAACGGTTGATATGGATGCAATGGACGTCCCTGATTTTCCCCATGACGACACAATAGATGGCCGAGTCCACCGTTCTGATGGTGAACTAAGAATTGGTATGGCGTTCTCGAACAAGGAAATTGCGGTGGCGGCAGTTAAGCAGTACAACCTTCGTCATAATGTTGAGACGACGGTGAAGAAAACCCAAGCCAAATACTACAAGGTTCACTGCGTCCAAAAGGATCAAGGCTGTAAATGGAAAATCCGTATATCAGACTTGAAGAGGGCAGGCAACCGTTGGAAAATAACAAAACTTGAGGGGCCCCATACATGCACCGTTGCTAGCCTCAACCAGGATCACAAGAACCTGGATGCAAAGTACCTCGTGAACATCTTTTCCACACTGGTGAAAACAAATCCCACTGTGTCGGTCCCCACATGTCAGGCTGCAGCTCTAGCTGTCACCGGCTTCCGTCCAGGTTATTCGAAAGCATGGTATGCAAGGAAAAAGGCCAAAGAGGAATTGTATGGCCGATGGGAGGAATCTTACAAAGAGTTACGCCCGTGGCTTAATCTCCTGCAGAAACACATCCCCAGAATGGTTATCAAACTTGATACGGTTCTGGCATACGAAAATGATCGTGTCGTCTGAGGTGTTTCTCAATTCCACCGGTTATTTTGGACTTTCCCACAGTGCATCAACGCATTCAAGCACTGCAAACCGATGGTCCAAATCGACGGCACATGGTT
Organism: Hibiscus tridactylites; assembly: GCA_958450335.1. Taxonomy (NCBI): domain Eukaryota; kingdom Viridiplantae; phylum Streptophyta; class Magnoliopsida; order Malvales; family Malvaceae; genus Hibiscus; species Hibiscus tridactylites. The sequence goes on from OY288288.1 coordinate 13,523,503, forward strand.
GTACGGAAGATATACACAGATCCTACTTCTAGCTATAGCATAGGACAGCAATCGCAAATGCGTTCCTGTTGCATTCCCAATCGTCCCGAAGGAGGATTTGGAGTCTTGGACGTTCTTCCTTAAGAACCTACGAAAATATGTCCTTGATCATGTAATACGAAGAAGAAGGGATGAAGGGGTGTGTGTTATTTCTGATAGAGGCACAGCGCTGCTGTGAGCGATACAAAATTTGGGTGACTATTGGAAGCCTCCATACATTCACCACCGTTTTTGCTTGCGGCACATAGCCGCAAACTACCTGCTGAAATACAAGAATCGTGATGAACGTCAAATGGTGCTCGATATGGGTACGTCATTTATGTCATTTTCATTTACTATATTACTTGTTACTCGCTTCCATTTACGACATTTTTCATGTGTTTTTCGCCCATAACTATTCAACTGTCATCCCGTAGGCAACTCACACTACAAAGAAGAGGTGGCTGAACTGCTCGAGGAACTGAGAGTGAGAAACAAAAATGGCGCAGAATACCTTGAAAAAATCCCAAAGGAAAAATGGCTTCGATCGTATGACGAGGGTAAACGTTATGGTCACATGACAACGAACTTGGCTGAGGCAGTGAACTCATCACTGAAGGGAGTTCGGCAGTTGCCTATCACTTCTTCCATTGTCAAAGCGACCTATTATCGTTTAGCTACCCTTTTTGCAACCTTGGGCAGGCAAGCAACTGAGTACATGGCAGGTGGACACAAAGTCCATCCAGATTTCCGCACAAGACTTCATATTCAATTGGGCCAATCAAGACAGATGCAAGCAACTCTCTTCTCGCGAGAAGGACACTTGTTTCGTGTTGCGGAATTTTCTAGGCGGTTGGAAGGCATTCAGCACAACGCTTACGTGGTAGATCTGAGGGAAAAAACCTGCGAGTGCGGAATTTTCCAAACTTTCAAATACCCGTGCGCACACGCCATTGCTGCTTGCACTAACCAACGGATAGAATACATGCATATGGTTGATCCGGTATACTTACTCAAAACGGTGTTTAAGGTTTACGAAAAAGAGTTTCCTCCAATCGGAAATGAGGTTGATCCGAATGCTGTGGATACTGAACCGATCATACGCCCAGATCCAGCACTACTACGAGCCAAAGGACGTCCACCTTCTACAAGAATATACTGTGTCGAGGATTTGGTCGAACACCGAGAGAAAACCGGACAAAAGAAGCATTGTTCTATATGTCGAAATCCTAGGCACACAGCTCCTAAGTGTCCTAATCGCTCAGCCCCTCGTATTAATTAATTGTTTTTAATTTGTATATGTGAGTTCGCACATGACAATCTAATCAATAAAGTCAGTCCACTTCGATTTATACAATCCGTCATCTTATATTTTCAATCATTCAAAAAATATGTTATGATAGTGTTTTCGAATCAACTTTAAATCAGCGTACAATGGACGAAAATTGACCGTGTCAGTGTCATACGATAGAGAATTTCCAGTACTACAACCCCAAACACGATGTTACTTAAAAATTTAAAATTTCTACGTATGAAATTCTGCTCGAACATGCCTATCGACATTTGTTGAAATGCAATTTCATTCAAAAAAGGATGATAGCATAGGGTTTTCGAAGCCATTTTAAACCATTGTAGAATGGACAGAAATTAACCATGTTGGTATCATACGATACACAATTTCCAGTACTACGCCCCCAAACTCGATGATCGCTAAAAATATACAATTTACACGCTCGAAATTGGGCTCGAACGGGCCTACCCACACTTGTTTTCGCTTGTGGTTCAGGGCAGAAATGCACAGACCTCGCGTTCTGTAGAACGCGAGGTCTATGCGATATATTCCACCCGCCTTTTCAATTTCTCGTGCAGAACGCGAGGTACTGTGAAACCGTTAACACAGACAACAATGCCACGTCGACTAAAATCGTGTTGTGCAGAACGCGATGTCGTACCTCGCGTCCTACACAACGCGAGGTCTGCCGACCTGGCAAGTTTGGGGGTCATTTTGCCAAATAATAGTTTTTGGGAGTCATTTTCCCCAATATTAATTTAAAAGGGGTTTTTCACCAAAATTGCCTAATCTTGAGCCCGTGGTTTATTCTAGGAAAAAAGTTCTTGGGAGAAGTAAAGACGGTTTAAGTATCCCAGAGCAAAGACACTCTAAATATCTTAGGTACTTCTTCTTTTCTTGGTTTTAAAAAAAAAATCTCACGTCTTTGCCTCTTGCCTCTTGCCTCTAACCCACCTATACCTTCCAATGATAATTTAGGAAACCCAACAGCCTCAGAAAATCTTGTTCCCATTATTTCACAAGAGACTGACCTTGACATTCCTATTGCCCTACGAAAAGGAACTCGAACATGCACCAAACATCCTATTGCTAGATACACAACCTATGATCACCTATTTGAAACACACAAGGCATTTACCACTAATATTTCGAAACTTGTTGTGCCTGGAAATATTCAGAAAGCATTGGATGATCTGAATTAGAAATTGGCAGTGTTTGAAGATATGAATGCCTTGAGGAAGAACGGTACTTGGGGAGATGTCGAAGCACCTAAGGATCAAAATATTGTAGGGTGCAATTGGGTTTTTACTATAAAAATTAAGGCTTTGTAGTGTGTAGAATGAAGATCTGGATGTCAAAATTAGGCTTTGTTCACTCAAAAAGCTTTGTACTAGTTGGATGTCAAAAATGCCTTCCTCGATGGAGATCTGGATGAACAAGTGTTCATGAGTCTTCCACCTGATTTTAAAAAGGGTTTGGTGCAGGGAAAGTGTGTAGAATGAAGAAGTCCTTATATGGACTCAAGCAATCTCCTAGATCTTGGTTTGAGGGCTTCGGAAAAACTGTTAAACGCTTTGGATATGTTCAAAGGCAAGCATATCACACCATGTTCTTCAAACATTCGAAGGGAGGTAAGGTTGATGTTTTAATTGTTTATGTTGATGATATCATCATGACGGGGGGATGATTGTGATGAACTTGAAATACTCAAAGGTAAGCTTGCTCAGGAATTTGAGATCAAGGATTTGGGAGCATTGAAGTACTTTATTGGAATGGAATTTGCAAGGTTCAAAGAAGGTATATTTTTCAACCAATGTAAGTATGTTCTTGATTTGTTGACTGATACAGGAATGTTAGGTTGTAGACCTGTTGAAACTCCCATGGAGCCGAATACTAAACTTGAACCAGCAAAGGTCGAGTGTGTAAAGGATAGGGAACGCTATCATAGGCTTGTTGGGAGGCTAATTTATTTGTCTCTTACACGTCCAAATATTGCCTTTTTCTGTCAGCATGGTTAGCCAATTTATGCATTCACCTGGGACTAAACACTTTGAAGCGGTGTATAGAATCCTAAGGTACCTAAAGGGGACACCAGGGAAAGGCCTTCTATTCAAGTATAGAGGACACCTATAAGTTGAAGCTTACACTGATGTAGACTGGGATGGAAGCCTAACAGATAGAAGATCTACTTCAGGGTATTGTTCATTCGTTGGTGGTAATCTAGTTACTTGGCGCAGCAAGAAGCAGAATATGGTCGCTCGTTGTAGTGCAGAGGCAGAGTTCAGGGCTCTAGCACATGGAGTCTGTGAGGTTATGTGGGTTAGAAGATTGTTGATGGAATTAAAAACTCCGGAATCACTACCTATAGAAATGTACTATGAAAATAGAGCAACAATTTCAATTGCACACAACTCAGTACTTCATGATCACACGAAGCATGTGGAAGTTGACAAGCATTTCATTAAAGAAAAAATAGATGATGTGTTAATTTGTATGACCTATGTCTCTACTGAGGAACAAGCGGCTGATCTACTTACCAAGGGACTTCACAAGAAAAAATTTGAATGGTTAGATAGCAAGTTGGGTATGGAAGACATTTTTAAACTAGCTTGAGGGGGAGTGTTGGAAATCAGAGCTGTTTAGGAAAGATTGACTAATTACATGTAAATATGGTAGAAAGATGTCAATCATTGTTTTTTAAGGAAAATCTATTTGCTGTTATTTTTTCCCTTTAAATCAGTGATTCTATTTTCTGATTTGTGGTCTGTAAATTAGCTTGTAAGTCCTATAAAAGGACTGTCAATAGTAGGAATAAAGTAAGCAATTCTGCTCTTTCAAGTATTCTATGTGAATGTTTCTCCTTAATCAAACATTTTATCTTCTCTGTTTCAGGGTCCTCTTACTGCCACAGTTCTTCAACATCTTACCAAGGATGATCTGAGTAAGCTATATTTTGGGGAATTTCGTATATTGAATATCAATTGTGCAACATGCTTTCTCACTCGGGCCAGGTAATCTTCCATATTTGTTTCTTCTTGCTATTCAAAGAGTAGTAATTTGGTTGTCATCACTTGTTGAGATAGCTATGGAGGTTAACTAATGAGTTGTCTCTTTTATCTATCAATCAGGTACACTGCTGAGGATGGATTTGAGATCTCAGTTCCTTCGAAAAATGCTTTGGATCTTGCTAAAGCAATCTTGGAGAAATCTTAAGGGAAGGTTAGGTTGACGGGTCTTGGAGCTCGAGACAGTCTCTGACTCGAAGCTGGGTTGCGTTCATACGGTAATGCATGGAACAACATATAACACCAGTGGAGGCTGGACTGACCTAGGCCATTGGGAAGAGGAGGAGAGCAGAAGGTGGATTCCTGGGAGCTAAGGTCATCCTTAAACAACTCGAAAAGGGTCCCTTTATCAGGCGTGTCGTCTTCACCTGCTCCGGCGCACCTCCCTGATCTCACAATGAGGTTCGGGACGAGAAAGGGAATACCATTGGTGAAATCACCAGTGGAGGATTTAGCCCCTGCCTTAAGAAGAACATAGCAATGGGATACGTGAAATCCGGGTTACACAAGGCATGCACCAAAACTAAGATTTTGGTAAGAGGAAAGGCCTATAATGATTAATGGAGTTGTCACAAAAATGTCATTTGTACCAACAAAATATTACAAGCCATCCTAAGATCAATTTGATACTTCAGGGTCAGCTCCAACACATTTCGCATTGTTCCTGTTATTGTGTTTCTTCTTTTATAAACTTTAACTGCTGCATTTAATACTAATCATCTCCCGTTTTTTTGTTAACAGATAGAGGATGCGGTAATTTTTGGTTTATCGTATGTTAAATTCTTATTTAATCGAAAAGTAATAAATAACATACATATTTAAAAAGATCATATAATCATAATATATTTCCTCTTCGAACTTGAGCTGTTTTCTCTTCAAAACATCAAAAATTTAAGATAAATAAAGATATTGAACATCAAAACTGCAGAAATTGTGTAACATGCACAAATTATAATTGATCAAGGGAATTGAAAACTATAGCAGAGTCCTTAAATGAATTTTGAGCAAGCCAATTGATAGCAGCAGCAGTTTGTGATGTCCATGTCCCCAACTGTGAAAAGGGGTTGGAAGATAGTGAGTGAACACAAGATACAAGTCAAAATCTGACATAATGGTATTGGTACGAAAGAAATCATATAAAAAGCTCACCTTAGTTTTAAGGGCATGGTAATCTTTCCATAAGCTAGTGTCTTGGTCATATGTTGCAAGTGCAGTTTCGTACAACTTTCGGACATTTACCAGAGAATCAGCGAGATTTGACAGAGGACGCAAAGTTACAAACTTCTTGCATCAAAGGACTTATCGGCAATATACATCTTTATGCTACTAAACATATAAATGCAAAAGGCACAGCAGCAACCCGTAAATTGAAATTACTAGGGAACTACAAGCTGAGGTAAAATAAAAGACATAATAACATACCTCCCTTGCATGTCTAACTCCATCCTTTTAAAGGATGAAATTGACTAGAGCTGAAGAAACAGAAAATTCCTTCTCGCTGTCTGTCACCATATTTAGCAACCGCTTTGAGAGAAAGCTCAATCAGCTTCTCAAAATATTTCTTCTAATATGCAGATGATAAAGCACAACTCAATATGTTTAGGCCAATCATAACTTCAGTAGCTGCATGAGGAAATAATCAGCAAATAAACATCAACAACGGCATTGACGAGAAGAAAAAAACAAAGAAGAAATTTAAGGCAGAAACATACCATTATCCACAAGCTCTCAGCTTTTGATATTGACATTTTTGTTAAACATGTTCTAAAAAGATCAGACGGATAATGCATCGGCCTTGCTAGGAGAAAAAGAATTCTTTGTGACACATCGATTTTCTATCCAAACTCTTACTGGATTTGCTGCGCGAACGGCGGGGAACGGCTGCCAGGCTCGAACGGCAGTTAGGGACGGAGGCGCGGCGGCGACAACCTCGCCGGCGGACGGTGGCAAACGGGGAGGCGCTGGAATTGCAAAGGAAAAAGATTTAAGATTTTTTAATTCAGGGGTTAATATTTGATCTAATTTAAAAATAAAGTAAAAACAGAATATATATATGAAAAATAATTAATTGAAATTTTATTTTAAATAATTATTAATTGTATGTTGAGTTCTTAAGGTTTTTAATTTTTATTAATTAATTTATTGATGTTCAACGGTGGTGTTAAACATTGTTCGATATCCATCATAAAATTTTCCAAAAAAAGATAGTAAGTACTAAAATAAAAAATATTTCGGTATCAGAATTATAAAAGGAATATAGCTCATGTATATAGAAAAAATGAATAGAAGATAATTGCGTTTGGTAGCCATTTGTAGCGTAAGCGATTAATCGAGTCAAGTTTATAAAATTTTATTTAAAAAAATTTCGAGTCAAGTTTATAAAATTCGAGTCGAGTTGTTCAATTTTTTGTTCAAATTTAATCGTAAACATTCATTAATGTTATGATACTAATTAGTTACAATTTAAACATCTTTCTATAATTATATACAATACATATATATATATGATCCAGTGTTTATTGGTGTTTTAAATTATTAATAAAAAGCTAATTTACTTGAGAAAAAAATATATGATTCACTTACACAGTGTAAAACTTATTTAGCTTTACACTAATTCATGGTCATTAATTGAATGAATGTGATTAAAAGTTGGATAATAAGGAAATTTTTAAGCAGAGAAAAAAGGGGAATGTTTAGTCCCATCTATTTATTTTAATCATCCAATGATCATAGATTAGTGTAAAACTAATTGAGCGAGCTTTACATAGTGTAAGTAGATCCTAACCTATATATAAACAAAATTAAGAGACTTAACTCGAACTTGAAAATCAATATATTAATTACTAAAACTTTTAAATTATTCAAATTATTTGAATTTTTATTTTAAAATTCACTTTATTTTTCTTTTCGAATTGAGTTAGAGCGAGTCATCCCCCCCCCCCCCCCCCCCGACTATTTGGGTTTGCTTGACTCAAAAGTTAAGTTGCGAAGGGCGTACCACACTGTCACATTAACTGGGATTTAAAGAGCTGACTCAAGTCTCAACAATAGGGTTGTAAAAACAAGTCAGGACTTGAAAACCTGCCTGAAATCTGCTCGAGTCAGAACCTGATTTGACCCGAGAATTCGATGATTCGAACCCGAACTGTAACTGACTGTTGTTGACCCGAACCTGAGTTGAACCTGTTAATGTAGCAAACGAACCCGATCTGCGTCCGACTGAAAACGACCTGAACCCGAATCTGACATGTTAATTTTGACCTGAAACCCGACCTGCATCCGAATGAAACGACCCGAACCCGAATCTGACCTGTTAATTTTGACCTGAAACCCGACCTGCATCCGACTGAAACGAACCCGAACCCGAGACCGACCTGGCAAATTACCTGATATTATCCGACTGAATCGACTCGATATCCGATTTTACCCGACCTGTTTTGAACCCGACCTGTTAATGGACCCGACCTGTTTTGAACCTGAACTGTTGTTGACCTGAACTATTGTAGACCTTGCTAAAAATATTAAATAATTTAAAGTGTAAACTGTTCATTATAAACTTAATAATTTTTTAGTAGATTATGTTAATTTCATTACTTAGAAAATTTTTATCTTCCATTATACTTAAAAATTTGTCTTAATTTGTAACTACATTACGTATAATAAAATTATATACTTAGAAATTTGTTTAAGTATAAAAATATATATTATGTATAATAAAATTATATACTTAAAAGATTTGTCATAATTTTTACTAAGTATATAATATATAAGTAATATATAGATAATATAATATATTAAACTTATTATGATTTATTATATAATATATATTATGTTAACTTTATTATGTTCATAAACTTTAATATGTTCATAAAATTAAAATAAATACAAAATATAAGTTAGTATTATGTTTAACATAAAGTTAATGTTATTATACATATATAACATGTGAAACAATTGTCTTTCAATTATATAATGTATTTTAGATGGGCACCTAAAACCTAAAACCTATAATGTATAAATAATATATATATATATATATATATATATATATATATATATATATATATATATATATATATATATATATTAATTAGTAATAGTTTGGGCCTTGGGCTTTTGGGCTCATATCCCACCACACATTTATTTGAGATGGGCCCCTAAAACCTATAATGTATATATATATATATATATATATATATATATATATATATATATATATATATATAAACTTATAAGTTCTATAATGTATTTATAATATAGTAATTAATAATTAGTAATAGTTTGGGCCTTGGGCCTTTGGGCTCATATCCCACCACACATTTATTTGAGATGGGCCCCTAAAACCTATAATGTAGAAATAATATATATATATATATATATTATATATAAACTTATAAGTTATAAGTTATATAATGTATTTATAATATAATAATTAATAATAAATAATAATTAGTAATAGTTTGGGTCTTGGGCCTTTGGGCTCATATCCCACCACACATTTATTTGAGATGGGCCCCTAAAACCTATAATATATATATATATATATATATATATATAAACTTATAAGTTATATAATGTATTTATAATATAATAATTAATAATAAATCATAATTAGTAATAGTTTGGGCCTTGGGCCTTTGGGTTCATATCCCACCACACATTTATTTGAGATGGACCCTTAAAACCTATAATGTATAAATATAATATATATATATATATATATTATATGTATAAACTTATAAGTTATAAGTTATATAATGTATTTATAATATAATAATTAATAATAAATAATAATTAGTAATAGTTTGGGCCTTGGGCCTTTGGGCTCATATCTCACCACACATTTATTTGAGATGGGCCCCTAAAACCTATAATGTATTAATATAATATATATATATATATAAACTTATAACTTATAAGTTATAATTTATATAATGTATTTATAATATAATAATTAATAATAAATAATAATTAGTAATAGTTTGAGCCTTGGGCCTTTGGGCTCATATCCCACCACCCATTTATTTGACATGGGCCGCTAAAACCTATAATATATAAATATAATATATATATATATATATATATATATAAACTTATAACTTATAATTTATATAATATTAATAATAAATATTAATTAGTAATAGTTTGGGTCTTTGGGCTCTTATCCCACCATCTATTTATTTGAGATGGACCCCTAAAACCTATAATGTATAAATATAATATATATATATATATATATATATATATATATATATAAACTTATAACTTATAAGCTGTATAATGTATTTATAATACAATAATTAATAATAAATAATAATTAGTAATAGTTTGGGCCTTGGGCCTTTGGGCTCATATCCAACCACCCATTTATTTGAGATGGGCCACTAAAACCTATAATGTATAAATATAATATATATATATATATATTATATATATAAACTTATAACTTATAATTTATATAATGTATTTATAATATAATAATTAATAATTGTAACACCCGGGTTTAGGGGTTAGGTGAAAATAATATTTTAATATTATCTTGGGTTCGGTTCTATGATTTAAATAATGGTCCGGGTTTGGCTTTCAAATTAATTAAATTAATGATAGACTAAGTTTTGGAATTAAAAACCCTAAATGACCATGGAAAATATGTTCTTGTGAATAATCTATTTCATTAAGGGCAAAGTAGTCCTTTGAGCCCTAAAATAAGTCACATGCCAAATAAACACCCACTTCCCTACTATTCATTTTCCTCTCCAAGAACACACCAACGGGAAACCAAACTCCCTTCTCCATTCACTATTCCATTCCCAAAGCTTCTTCATTTCAACTCCGAATTTAAAGGTGAAGAATCAAGTTTGGGCATCGGTGAAGCATCGGAAGTGAATCCGGAGAATTGAAGGTTGTGCTTGCTTGGTCTCGTGCTTGGAAGCTTAGGTGAGTGGTTAATTGTTTTAAACGGTTTTAAATTGGTTGGTTCGAGTATATGGACTAGGTTGGGCTTGGTAGACCCACCTAGAGTTAGGATTAGGGTGGTAGCCTAATCCTAATCTTGATCTAAGCCTTTGGATGAACTCAAATGCATGAAGTATTTGCCTCGTATGTCTTGTGTTATGAATGCTTATGTATATTGTTTTATACATGTGAATTGAGGCATGGATTGTATTGCTTAAAGCATGCATGGTGATGGTTCATGGTTGTGTCCATGGTGAGTACGTGCTAAGCACGGGAATGATTGAAATGAGTAATGTGGAATGAGTAAAATATTGGCACTAGTATACTTAAATACAAATGATCGATCATTAGGATGTTAGTGTGTACACATGAGTCAAAGTCGCGCATGGCCTTGGTGGCGTTGAGTCACCAAGGAGGAGTACGGGTACGCCCGGAAATGGTATTTAAATATAGTAGGTGATGAGTGGAATCCCATCGACGGGGCGTGAGGATGAGTGGAATCCCCTCCGCGAGACCGGTGATGAGTGGAATCCCACCGAGGTAATGTGGTTGTTGGATATGAGTTTCCAACGTGTCTATCCGCGTATTTGAGTCATAACTAGGTTCCAATGTGGATTGATATGTGTATCGATGTGTTGTGATATATGAACTGTTGGATGTTTAAATGTGATTACATGTATGGTAGTGTTGAGCTCATGATTATGGCATTTGTGATATATTGCTCATGCATCTATATCTTGTGGACTCTTGGTAATGTAAGTTGCTTGGCTAGATCGTGCTCGGACCCTGCAGTGTTGAGGTTTGTTTTAAGAGCTTACCCTCACTAAGCATTATTGCTTACGCTCTCTTTGTTCAACATTGCAGATCCTTAGTTCGTGGGTTGCTCGGGCAAGTGGAGGGCCTCCAAGTGTGATTTTGGACTGTGTTCATCAAGTATGGTTTTAATGCTAAGACATGTAATAGTTTAAGCAATGGGATGTGTAAGGTTTTGTCGGATTGTTGTTGGTTGTTTGGAGCATGTGTAGACTCCTTAGTATCTTGCTTTTGCATGGTTGTGTTGCCGTGTTGATTGTTACCTCATGCCTAATTGTTTACTCGCATGTTAGCCTTATGCTTTAGGAGTTATATATGTGTTTGACCTATGTTTGAATGAATGCATGTTGTGGGAATGTTGCCTTTGTGATAGACATGCCTAATTAATGTCGAAGCATGCTAATATGGTTGTTATACCTTAGGACGTCTTGTCTTAAAGTTGCTTGGTTGTTGTATGGTGCTTTGGGGATGTTTTGGGGCATCCTTGTGCCTCAAAACAGCCCAGAAAAATCTGCAGACAGGGGGTGTTTCGGAACGGGTCCCCGTGTTCCGAAACGGTCCCTGTGTTTATGGCCTGCCGTTTCGAAACGGATGAGGGTCGTTCCGGAACGTTTTCGCTACTGGAATTTTGAGAAATTGGCGAGATGAAGCCGTTCCGAAACGGGCCTTTGAAGTTTCGAAACGGTCAAATCTCGTTGACCACGAGATATTGACCGTCAAGGTCGTTCCGATACGGGTCACCCCTGTTTCAGAACGGTCACCTTGTGGTTGACCCAGGTCCGTTGACCAGGTCAGGGCGTTTCGGAACACCCTATAGGTGTTTCGAAACGGCCTGCTGAAATGAAGTAAAATGGACTGTTTGTGTTTGTTTGGTCGGTAAATGTTTCGTTGATTGTATCTTCCGCTGTTGTGCTTCACATAGGGATTAAATATGCATCTAGATAAGATTAATGTTAAAAGAAATTTTTGGGTCGTTAACCGAGGGGAAGCCTTAACGGGTTTCGCTTCGGTTTTCCCCGTGTGGCCCACTCGGACCGGTCATCCGACCAGACCGGGACGAGAGGGTTACACTTGTTGGTATCAGAGCCTAAGGTTACCGAGACCTTGGGCAGGTAAGTGAGGTAAGTTTAAGTTTTTAAGTTGAATTGCACGGTGTTTGCTTGTTCTACAAGAATGGTTGCGTATGTGACAAGTATGCTGATTGTTTTACTTTTAAGCATGTGTGTGTGGGTCCCATTGCTACTATTACATTGGAAAAATGATTTTTAAGTGAGGAAACATACTTGGACACTTGGAAGCCTTGCCTTGCTAACCCAACTTGTATGTTTGTTTGTTGTGGTTGTAGTTAATATCTGAGAGAGCAATGTCTAGACCGAGAGGTAGACCGAGGTTGGTTCGTCAGGAACCGCGAGTTGTGGCTCCCGTTGAGCCGGTAGTTGGTGCGGGAGCTCACATAGAGGGACCAGGGGCAGCGGGAGTTGGCGCTCCTCCACCACCTCCACCACCACCACCACCTCCACCGGGAGTTGGGGGCGAGGATGGAGCCGGAGGAAATGGACCTCAAGGTGGCCAAGGTGGCCAAGGTCCAACTGGAATTGATATGACTCCGCTTGTGCAAGCAATAGCGGGAGCGTTCCAGGCCGCAGTTGCGGGAGCCCAGGCTGCAGCTCAGCCTAGGGGTGATGATGCTAGCTTACCGTTGGAGAGGCTCCGTAGCTTAGGGGCCGAGGAGTTTAGAGGATCTACTCCGGAGAGGTCGGAGTTATGGTTAGAGAAGACAGTTCGTATTTTGGCTCAGATGGGTTGTGCGGGCGCACGTAGATTGGGTTGTGTGATCTCACTGCTTCAGGGTGATGCCTACACCTGGTGGGTCACCATCACTACCGGGATTCCAGAGGCCGAGATAGATTGGGATTTCTTTGAGTCTGCTTTCCGGAAGAGGTACTTAGGACCGAGGTACCTAGATGAGAAGAAGAGAGAGTTCATGGCTCTCACTCAGGGAGATGCTTCAGTGACTGATTATGAGATCCGCTTTGTTCGCTTGAGTCAGTATGCCCCAGAGTTGGTTCCTACTGAAGTGGAACGCTGCAAACGATTCCGATACGGATTGAATGAAGAAGTTAAGAGGTACACGTTGGCTTCTGACTACTCAGACTTTGATGTGTTGGTCGCGAGGGCCAAGGATTTGGAGCATAGTTTGGGTTCAGCCAAACGAGCTGGTGGTTCTAGTTCTGGAAAGAGGCATAACCACTTTGATGGTAGAGATGCTAAGAGGCACAGAGGTGGCGGACATCAGTTTGATCAGAGACGTGGCGGTGGCCACCATGGTAGGGGCCATCAGGGCCATAGAGGAGGAGGGCGCTTGCCCGAGTGTGCACAGTGTGGGAGACAGCACACTGGAGAGTGCTGGGGTAACTTTCATGCTTGTTAGAACTGTGGTTCGAGGGACCACTTTAGGAGGGACTGTCCACGTCAGGCGGCTCAGGCACCGAATATTGCTCAGGCTCCTGCGAGAGGTAATGAATTTCAGAGAGGCCGTGGGCGCGGTCGTGGCTACTTCCAGCCGAGGGCTGATGCACCTAGGGTAGATGCTCAAAGGAACCTTGCGCATGTTGTGGCTGTGCAGCCAGAGGCGGGAGGACCAGCGAGGGTCTATGCTCAGAGAGAGGCCGGGAACGACACCGATGTGATAGCAGGTAATTTTGAGTTACAGTCTATGTCCTTGCTTTCTTTGGTTGATTCGGGTTCTACGCATTCCTACATTTTGAGTAAGCATGCACAAAAGTTAGATATTCCTGTTGAGATCTTAGATGTAGGTATGCATGTTACTAGTTCATTTGGTGAGACAGTTGTGGTTAGACGTATGTATAGGAGGTGTCCACTGAAGATTCAGGGTCATGTGTTCTCAGTTGACATGATGGAACTTCCTTTCTACGGTTTTGATATCATTTTGGGTATGGACTGGTTGGTTGAGCATCGGGCTAGTGTGGATTTCGAGACAAAGAGAATCTCCTTGAAACTCTCTGATGATTACGAGGTAGTGATAGTGGGCGAGAACATTAAGTTCTTGTCTAATGTGGTGTCAGCTTTAGAGGCTCATAGGTTAATGGACTCTGGATATGGGGCCTATTTAGCTTATGTTATGAATCCGGATATGAGTGAAGCCAGACCGAAGGATATCAGAACAGTGTGTGACTTTCCAGATGTGTTTCCTGAAGAGTTGCCGGGTTTGCCTCCTGACAGAGATGTTGAGTTTGTGATTGAGACAGTTTCAGGGTCTAGTCCGGTTTCGATAGCTCCGTATCGTATGGCTCCGAAAGAGTTGAAAGAATTGAAGAGTCAGTTGCAAGAATTATTAGACCGTGGTTTCATTAGGCCTAGTAGTTCTCCATGGGGTGCTCCAGTGTTGTTTGTGAAAAAGAAGGATGGTAGCATGCGCATGTGTATTGACTATAGGCAGCTGAATCAGTTGACTGTGAAGAACAAGTATTCGTTGCCTCGTATAGATGATTTGTTTGATCAGTTGAGAGGTGCTTCAGTATTCTCGAAGATAGATTTGAGATCCGGGTACTATCAGTTGAAGGTGAAAGAGTGTGATGTTCCGAAGACGGCTTTTAGGACTAGATATGGTCACTATGAGTTTCTTGTGATGCCATTTGGGCTCACGAATGCACCAGCAGCATTCATGGACATGATGAATAGAATTTTTAGAGACTATCTAGACCGGTTTGTGGTTGTCTTCATTGATGATATACTTGTGTACTCGAAGACAGAAGAAGAGCATGATGAGCACTTGAGATTTGTTTTGCAGAGATTGTTGAGCAATCAGTTGTATGCGAAGCTCAGTAAGTGTGAGTTCTGGATTCGAGAGGTTGTGTTTCTTGGCCATGTTGTTTCGGCCGAAGGTATCCGAGTTGATCCATCGAAGATTGAGGCTATTGTTGAGTGGAAGCAACCTAAGTCCGTGACTGAGATTAGGAGTTTCCTAGGATTAGCTGGTTACTATAGGAGGTTCGTTGATGGCTTCTCTAGAGTAGCTGCTCCCCTGACTAAGTTGTTGCAAAAAGGAGTAAAATTTGAATGGTCAGATGCAAGACAAAAGGCCTTTGAGAAATTGAAAGAAGCTTTGACCAATGCTCCAGTGTTAGTGCAACATGTTTCAGGTAAGGAGTTTGTGATTTACAGTGATGCTTCCTACGTAGGCTTAGGATGTGTTTTGATGCAAGATAGGAGAGTTGTTGCTTATGCTTCTAGACAGTTGAAGATTCATGAGAAGAACTATCCTACTCATGACATAGAGCTAGCCGTAGTTGTGTTTGCATTGAAAATTTGGTGACACTATTTGTATGGTGAGAAGTGTATAGTCTACACCGATCACAAGAGCTTGGAGTACTTGATGACACAGAAAGAGTTGAACTTGAGACAGAGGAGATGGCTAGAGTTGTTAAAAGATTATGATCTGACTATCGAGTACCATCCGGGTAAAGCAAACGTAGTAGCCGATGCTTTGAGTAAAAAAGTGGCCGTTGAGCTGAGAGCTATGTTTGCTAGATTGAGTGTGTCCGATGATGGTGGTTTGATCACCGAGTTGCAAGTGAAGCCTTATTTGATTCAGTTGATTAGAGAGAAGCAGTTGCAAGATGCGAGCCTAGTTCCTCATGTTCAAGACATAGCCGAAGGAAGACCGACTGTGTATAGTTTCAGTGGTGAGAGTTTGTTGTGCTTTAGAGATAGAATTGTGGTACCGGAAGATGTTGAGCTGAGACGTCAGATTTTGAGTGAAGCACATTCGAGTCCCTTTTCTATGCATCCGGATAGTACCAAGATGTACCGGGATTTGAAGAATGATTACTATTGGGTTGGTTTGAAGAGAGATGTAGCCGAGTATGTGAGCCGTTGTATGGTTTGTCAGAGAGTGAAGGCAGAACATCAGGTTCCTTCAGGTTTGCTACAGCCTTTGAAGATTCCGGAATGGAAATGGGAGAGAATCACCATGGATTTTGTATCGGGGTTGCCTTTGTCCCCTTCGAAGAAGAATTCAGTTTGGGTGATTGTTGATAGGTTCACTAAGTGTGCTCACTTCTTAGCAGTGAACACTACGGATTCCTTAGATAAGTTGGCAAACTTGTACATTCGTGAGATTGTGAGACTTCATGGGGTTCCAAAGTCTATAGTTTTAGATAGGGATCCTAGATTTACTTCGAGGTTCTGGAGTTGTTTGCATAGTGCTTTGGGAAGTCGTTTGCATTTCAGCACATCTTATCATCCGCAGTCCGATGGGCAGTCAGAACGAGTGATACAGATTCTAGAGGATATGCTTCGTTGTTGTGTGATTGATTTTCAGGGTTCTTGGGTGAAGCATTTACCGTTGGTTGAGTTTGCTTACAACAACAGTTATCAGTCTAGTATTCAGATGGCATCTTATGAGGCTTTGTATGGTAGACGGTGTAGGACTCCGATTTGCTGGGCTGAGACAGGTAAGAGGTTGTTACCTATGCCAGACTTGCTTAAAGGAACCACAGAAAAAGTGAAGTTGATTTGTGACCGTTTGAAAGCAGCTTCGGATCGTCAGAAGTCTTATGCAGATTTGAAGAGAAAAGAGATTGAGTACGCAGTAGGTGAGAAAGTGTTTCTGAAAGTATCTCCGTGGAAGAAGGTAATGAGGTTTGGCCGGAAAGGCAAGTTGAGTCCGAGCTTCATTGGTCCGTATGAGATAGTGGAGCAGATTGGGCCCGTAGCTTATCGTTTGAGGTTACCTTCTGAGTTGGAGAAGATCCATGATGTCTTTCATGTATCTATGCTTAGGAGATATAGATCAGATCCTTCTCATGTGATGCCCGTTGAGGAGATAGAGTTGAATCCGGATTTGTCTTATAATGAAGAGCCCGTAGAGATACTTGCTTCTGATAGCAAGGTATTGCGTGGCAAGACCATAGAGTTGGTCAAGGTGTTGTGGAGACATAGAGGTGTGGAAGAGGCCACGTGGGAGAGGAAAGCTGATATGGTTGAGCAGTTTCCGTATTTGTTTCCACCAGGTAATTTCGGGGACGAAATTTCCTTAAGTGGGGGAGAGTTGTAACACCCGGGTTTAGGGGTTAGGTGAAAATAATATTTTAATATTATCTTGGGTTCGGTTCTATGATTTAAATAATGGTCCGGGTTTGGCTTTCAAATTAATTAAATTAATGATAGACTAAGTTTTGGAATTAAAAACCCCAAATGACCATGGAAAATATGTTCTTGTGAATAATCTATTTCATTAAGGGCAAAGTAGTCCTTTGAGCCCTAAAATAAGTCACATGCCAAATAAACACCCACTTCCCTACTATTCATTTTCCTCTCCAAGAACACACCAACGGGAAACCAAACTCCCTTCTCCATTCACTATTCCATTCCCAAAGCTTCTTCATTTCAACTCCGAATTTAAAGGTGAAGAATCAAGTTTGGGCATCGGTGAAGCATCGGAAGTGAATCCGGAGAATTGAAGGTTGTGCTTGCTTGGTCTCGTGCTTGGAAGCTTAGGTGAGTGGTTAATTGTTTTAAACGGTTTTAAATTGGTTGGTTCGAGTATATGGACTAGGTTGGGCTTGGTAGACCTACCTAGAGTTAGGATTAGGGTGGTAGCCTAATCCTAATCTTGATCTAAGCCTTTGGATGAACTCAAATGCATGAAGTATTTGCCTCGTATGTCTTGTGTTATGAATGCTTATGTATATTGTTTTATACATGTGAATTGAGGCATGGATTGTATTGCTTAAAGCATGCATGGTGATGGTTCATGGTTGTGTCCATGGTGAGTACGTGCTAAGCACGGGAATGATTGAAATGAGTAATGTGGAATGAGTAAAATATTGGCACTAGTATACTTAAATACAAATGATCGATCATTAGGATGTTAGTGTGTACACATGAGTCAAAGTCGCGCGTGGCCTTGGTGGCGTTGAGTCACCAAGGAGGAGTACGGGTACGCCCGGAAATGGTATTTAAATATAGTCGGTGATGAGTGGAATCCCATCGACGGGGCGTGAGGATGAGTGGAATCCCCTCCGCGAGACCGGTGATGAGTGGAATCCCACCGAGGTAATGTGGTTGTTGGATATGAGTTTCCAACGTGTCTATCCGCGTATTTGAGTCATAACTAGGTGCCAATGTGGATTGATATGTGTATCGATGTGTTGTGATATATGAACTGTTGGATGTTTAAATGTGATTACATGTATGGTAGTGTTGAGCTCATGATTATGGCATTTGTGATATATTGCTCATGCATCTATATCTTGTGGGGGTCGTTCCGAAACGGCCCCTGTGTTTATGGCCTGCCGTTTCGAAACGGATGAGGGTCGTTCCGGAACGTTTTCGCTACTGGAATTTTGAGAAATTGGCGAGATGAAGCCGTTCCGAAACGGGCCTTTGAAGTTCCGAAACGTTTTCGCTACTGGAATTATAATGTATTTATAATATAATAATTAGTAATAGTTTGGGCCTTGAGCCTTTAGGCTCATATCCCACCACCCATTTATTTTAGATGGGCCCCTAAAACCTATAATATATAAATAAGATATATATAAATATATAAACTTATAACTTATAAGTTATACAATGTATTTATAATATAATAATTAGTAATAAATAATAATTAATAATAGTTTGGGCCTTGGGCCTTTGGGCTCATATCCCACCACCCATTTATTTGAGATGGGCCCCTAAAACCTATAATGTATATATATATATATATATAAATATAAACTTATAACTTATAAGTTATATAATGTATTTATAATATAATAATTAGTAATAAATAATAATTAGTAATAGTTTGGGCCTTGGGCCTTTGGGCTCATATCCCTCCATACATTTATTTGAGATGGGCCCCTAAAACCTATAATGTATAAATATAATATATATATATATATATTATATAACTTATAAGTTATAAGTTATATAATGTATTTATAATATAATAATTAATAATAATTAGTAATAGTTTGGGCCTTGGGCCTTTGGCCTCATATCCCACCACACATTTATTTGAGATGTGCCCCTAAAACCTATAATGTATAAATATAATATATATATATATATATATTATAAACTTATAACTTATAATTTATATAATGTATTTATAATATAATAATTAATAATAAATAATAATTAGTAATAGTTTGGGCCTTGGGCCTTTGGGCTCATATCCCACCACCTATTTATTTTAGATGGGCCCCTAAAACCTATAATGTATAAATATAATATATATATATAAACTTATAACTTATAATTTATATAATAATTAATAATAAATATTAATTAGTAATAGTTTGGGCCTTGGGCCTTTGGGCTTTTATCCCACCACCCATTTATTTTAGATGGGCCCCTAAAACCTATAATGTATATATATATATATATATATATATATATATATATATATATATATAAACTTATACCTTATAATTTATATAATGTATTTATAATATGATAAATAATAATTAGTAATAGTTTGGGCCTTAGGCCTTTAGGCTCATATCTCACCACCCATTTATTTTAGATGGGCCCCTAAAACCTATAATGTATAAATATAATATATATATATATATATTTATATATATGTATATATATATAAACTTATAAGTTATAAGTTATATAATGTATTTATAATATAATAATTAATAATAAATAATAATTAGTAATAGTTTGGGTCTTGGGCCTTTGGGCTCATATCCCACCACCCATTTATTTGAGATGGGCCCCTAAAACCTATATTGTATAAATATAATATATGTAACCCCCTCGTCCCGGTCTGGCCGAATGACCGGTCCGAGTTGGCCACACAGGGAAAACCGAAGCGAAACCCGTTAAGGTTCCCCCTCGGTTAGCGACCTTATTTTTTTCTTTCATTTTAAATCTTGTCTAGAGGATTGTTAAGCCCTAAGTGATCACGACAGTGGAAAACATCCAAAGGAAGTCACATTCGAACCATGACCATACACAATCAGTCCATTTTTAAGCTTACAAGGCAGACCGTATCGGTACCCTAACCAGGGGTATCGGTACGCCCTGACCAGGTCAACCCAAAGAGTCAACTCCGGGAAGACCGTATCGATACAGCCCTTGAGCGTATCGATACGCCCTTCTCGGTCAACTCTTCTTGGTCAACGGAGTAGACCCGTATCGATACGCGTGAACCCCGTATCGGTACGCCCTACTCTTACCCAATTTTCACAAATTCCAGTAACTTTGGAGGGTATCGGTACGCCAAGAAAAAATCGTGGCCTTTGGGCAAGGCCGTATCGATACGGCCCTTAGGCGTATCGATACGCCCTGCTCTGTAAATACACAATTTTCAACTTAACGACCTCAACCACGACTCTGAAGAGGAGAGTTTGAAAATATTATTACCTTTGAGAATGGCCTTGGGAAGAGGTTGGAAATTAATGGAATAGTGATTTTAGTGTTGGGAGAGTGTTTGGGGGGTTTTTCACGTTGGGGAAGGGGAGAGAGTAGAGAAGATGACATTTTTTTTCTTTTATTCAAAAGTTGTCTTGCTTTTTAAATCATTTGGGTAAAATTACAACATTGGTCCCTCCCCTTTTTATACAGCCCATTTAGACCCTAATTAGGGTTGAATTTATTTAATTTTATTTTACTAACTCGAACCGCAAACCTCTCTAACTCCTAACCCCAAAACACGGGCGTTACAACTCTCTCCCACTTAGGGAATTTCGTCCCCGAAATTACCTGACTGAAAGAGATACGGAAACTGCTTTTCCATATCCTCCTTCCTCTCCCAAGTGGCCTCGTCCACTCCTCGACGTTGCCACCGCACCTTCACCAACTCAATCGATCTACCCCGCAACACCTTACTGTCAGAAGCTAGAATCTCAACTGGTTCTTCCTCATAAGTCAAATCCGGATTCAATTCAATCTCTTCTACGGGCATAAATGTGATGGATCGGACCTATACTTACGAAGCATCGAAACATGGAACACATCGTGTATCTTCTCTAACTCGGATGGCAAACGCAACTGATAAGGAACCGGACCAACCCTCTTCACAATCTCATACGGCCCAATGTATCTCGGACTCAACTTCCCCTTTCGGCCAAATCTCATCACTTTCTTCCACGGAGACACTTTCAAGAACACCTTCTCACCCACTGAGAACTCAACTTCCTTTCTCTTCAAATTGGTATAAGACTTCTGCCTATCCGAAGCGGCTTTCAAACGATCACAAATCAATTTTACCTTGTCAGTTGTCCCCTTGAGCAAATCCGACATAGGTAACAACTTCTGTCCCACTTCGGCCCAACAAACTGGAGTCCTACACTTTCGGCCATACAAGGCCTCATACGGAGCCATCTGAATACTCGACTGAAAGCTATTATTGTACGCAAACTCTACTAGAGGCAAATGCTTCTCCCAAGTACCCTGAAAGTCAATGATACAACAACGCAACATATCCTCTAAGATCTGAATAACCCTCTCTGACTGACCATCTGACTGAGGATGATAAGACGTGCTGAAGTTCAAGCGGGTACCCAAAGTTGTATGCAGACACTCCCAAAATCTAGAAGTAAACCGCGGATCTCTATCTGATACAATGGACTTCGGCACACCATGCAGTCTAACAATCTCACCAATGTACAAATCGGCCAATCTATCTAAGGTGTAAGTAGTATTGACTGCCAAGAAGTGAGCACACTTCGTAAAACGATCCACTATCACCCAAACTGAGTTCTTCTTCGTAGGAGTCAAAGGCAAACCCGAAACAAAATCCATGGTGATGTTCTCCCATTTCCATTTCGGAATTCTCAACGGCTGTAACAAACCTGAGGGAACCTGATGTTCCGCCTTCACTCTCTAACACACTAAGCACTTACTCACAAAGTCGGCTACATCTCTCTTCAAGCCAACCCAAAAGTACTCATTTTTCAAATCACGGTACATCTTCGTACTTCCAGGATGCATAACAAACGGACTACTGTGGGCTTCAGTCAAGATCGTACGTCTCAAGTCACTGTCCTCTAGCACAACTATTCTATCCTTGAAACACAAAACCCCATCAGTACTGAAACTGTAGTCTGAAAATCTACCCTCGGCTATATCTTGCACGTGAGGTGCCAAAGATCTATCTAAGAGTTGTTTCTCTCGAATCAACTGACCTAGAGTAGGTCTAACCTGAAGCTCGGCTACCAAGCCACCATCTCCGGACAAACTCAATCTAGCAAACATAGCTCTCAAGTCCACGGCCATCTTCCTACTCAATGCATCGGCCACTACATTGGCCTTACCCGGGTGGTACTCAATGGTAAGATCATAGTCCTTTAGCAACTCTAACCACCTACGCTGTCTGAGATTCAAATCTCGCTAAGTCATAGTGTATTTCAAACTCTTGTGATCGGTGTACACTGTGCATTTCTCACCGTACAAATAGTGCCTCTAAATCTTCAGAGCAAACACAACTGCAGCTAACTCTATGTCATGGGTCGGATAGTTGCGCTCATGGGTCTTCAACTGTCTTGAGGCATAAGCCACTACTCTCTTGTCTTGCATAAGAACACATCCTAGCCCTACATAAGAAGCATCACTGTAGACTACATAGTCCTTCCCGGATTCTGGCTGAATCAAGATCGGTGCTTGGGTCAAAGCTTCTTTCAATTTCTCAAAGGCTCTCTGTCTTGCATCTGTCCACTCAAACTGAACACTCTTCTGAAGTAACTGTGTCAATGGAGCGGCTAACTTAGAGAAACCCTCTACAAATCTTCTATAGTATCCGGCTAAGCATAGGAAGCTATGTACCTCTGTTACAGACTTCGGTTGCTTCCACTCAACAATGGCCTCAATCTTCTTCGGATCAACTCTAATCCCATCGGCTGATACTACATGTCCTAGGAAGACTACCTCTCGGATCCAGAATTCACACTTGCTTAGCTTCACATACAACTGATGATCTAGCAAAGTCTTCAAAACTAGTCTCAAGTGTCGGTCATGGTCTTCTTCGGTTCGCGAGTACACCAGAATTTCATCTATAAATACAACTACAAACTGATCTAGATACTGATGAAAAATCCTATTCATCATGTCCATAAAAGCAGCTGGTGCATTAGTCAACCCAAATGGCATGACTAAGAACTCATAGTGACCATACCTAGTCCTAAAGGCCGTCTTCGGTACATCGACCTCTCTTACCTTTAGCTGGTAGTAACCCGATCTCAAGTCAATCTTCAAAAAGACTGATGCTCCCCTCAACTGATCAAACAAGTCATCAATTCTAGGCAACGGATATTTATTCTTCACTGTCAATTGATTTAACTGTCTGTAATCTATACACATTCTTATGCTTTCATATTTCTTCTTCACAAACAAAACCGGTGCACCCCAAGGTGAAGAACTAGGCCTAATAAAACCTCTATCTGTCAATTCTTGCAACTGAGTCTTTAACTCTTTCAATTCTTTTGGAGCCATGCGATACGGAGCAATCGAAACAGGAGCTGAATCAGAATAAGTCTCAATGGTGAACTCTACCTCTCTGTCCGGTGGTAACCCTGGCAACTCTTTCGGAAACACACTAGGAAAGTCACATACTGTCCGGATGTCCTGAGGTCTAACCTCACTCATGTTAGGGTTCATCACATATGCCAAGTATGCTTCACACCCCAACTCAACTAACCTCCTAAACTGAAACCACATTGGACAAGAACTTCACGTTCTCACCCACCACTACAATCTCATAGTCATCTGTGAGCCTCAAAGAAATCCGCTTAGTTTCAAAATCTATCCTAGCTCTATGCTCCGTGAGCCAGTCCATACCCAGAATCACATCAAAACCATAGAAAGGAAGCTCCATCATATCCACTGGAAACACATGCCCCTGAACCGTCAACGGACACCTTCGGTACATCTTCCTAACTACTACCGTGTCCCCAAAGGAACTAGTAACACTAACTCCTACCTCTAACATCTCACAAGGCAAATTCAAAGACTGTGCATGCTCACTCAATATGTAGGAATGTGTAGACCCAGAGTCAATCAAAGAAAGCAAACCCAAAGACTGTATCGAGAAGTTACCTGCGATCACATCGGTGTCATGTTGATCCCTACGCTGAGCGTAAACTCTGGCCTGACCTCCGCCCTCTGGCTGAACTGCAACTACATGTGCTATGTTTCTCTGACCATCGTTCCTCGACTGGAAGTTACCTCTACCGCGCCCGCGGCCTCTCTGAAAGTCATTGGCTCTAGCAGGAGCCTGAGCTGGTGCCTGTCCCACCTGATGTGGACAGTCACGCCTAATGTGGTCTCTAGCCCCACAACTCCAACAAGAATGAAAATTTCCCCAACACTCACCGGTGTGGTTCCTCCCGCAAGTAGCACATGTGGGCAACTTCCCACCAGCTCTCTGGCCCTGATGGCCCCTACCGTGGTTATCGTCACCACGTCTATGATCATAATGATGCTTGTTGTCCCGATGCCTCTTGGCATCACCTCTATCAAAGTTACTAGACCTCTTACCCGAACTAGATCCACCAGACCGCCTGGTCAAACTCAAACTGTGCTATAAGTCCTTGGCCCTCGCGACCAAGACATCAAAATTAGTATAGTCTGAAGCTAAAGTATACGTCTTGATCTCTTCACTCATCCCATAACGAAAGCGGTTACAACGCTCCACCTCAGTAGGTACAATCTCAGGTGCATACTGACTCAATCTGACAAATCGGATCTCATAGTCTATCACGGACATACTCCCCTGAAGTAATGCCAGAAACTCCCTCTTCCTCTCATCGAGGTATCGCGGACCCAGATACTTCTTACGGAATGCTATCTCAAAGAACTCCCAAGTGATCTCGACCTCATCCATACCCGTAGTAATGGTGACCCACCAAGTGTAGGCATCACCCTGAAGCAAAGACTCAACACATCCCAACTTGCGCTCACCAGTACACCCCATCTGAGCAAGGATACAGACAGTCTTCTCAAACCACAACTCTGATATCTCTAGAGTAGACCCTCTGAACTCTTCGGCCCCAAGGCCTCGAAGTCTCTCTAAGGGCAATCCAGTGCCCTCTCCCTGATGATGTGCTGCCTGACCCCCAGCTACTGCTGCCTGAAATGCCCCGACTATCGCCTGAACCAATGGAGCTAAGTCTATCCCAGCCGGTCCTTGGCCACCTTGGCCTCCTTGAGGTCCCTCTCCTTCGGCCCCGGCCTCGCCTCCCACTTCAGGTGGAGGAGGTGGTGGTGGAGGTGGTGGAGGAGCTCCAACTCCAACCACATGCTCTCCCACTTGAGCCTCAACCCTAACTACTGGCTCAACTCCTGGAGCCGCTGCCCGTGGTTCCGGTCGAACCATCCTAGGCCTCCCACGTGGTCTCATGATACCGCTAGCAAGGTATAAACTACAACAACAAATGAATAGGGATTACGTTAGCCAAAGCAAGGGTCCAATAGTGCTCAAGTACTCCTTTTACAAAAAACCCTTTTAAATTAAGTAATAGTAGCAATGGGCACACACTCTACACCGGACACAACAACGCATGCTTCAAACATCATACGAACAATCAAATATCAAGAATTCATGGCAAGGCATGCATCGAACAACACAATCATTTAACACATCAAGCTTACCTCACTTACCTGCCCGAGGTCTCGGTAACCCCAGGCTCTGATACCAACAAATGTAACCCTCTCGTCCCGGTCTGGCCGGATGACCGGTCCGAGTAGGCCACACGGGGAAAACCGAAGCGAAACCCGTTAAGGTTCCCCCTCGGTTAGCGACCCTATTTTTCTTTCATTTTAAATCTTGTCTAGAGGATTGTTAAGCCCTAAGTGATCACGACAGCGGAAAACATCCAAAGGAAGTCACATTCGAACCACGACCATACACAGTCAGTCCATTTTTAAGCTTACAGGGCAGACCGTATCGGTACCTTAACCAGGGGTATCGATACGCCCTGACCAGGTCAACCCAAAGAGTCAACTC
This sequence comes from Hibiscus tridactylites, assembly GCA_958450335.1. Classification (NCBI taxonomy): domain Eukaryota; kingdom Viridiplantae; phylum Streptophyta; class Magnoliopsida; order Malvales; family Malvaceae; genus Hibiscus; species Hibiscus tridactylites. The sequence goes on from OY288288.1 coordinate 13,549,613, forward strand.
CGGGAAGACCGTATCGATACAACCCTTGAGCGTATCGATACGCCCTTCTCGGTCAACTCTTCTTGGTCAACGGAGTAGACCCGTATCAATACGCGTGAACCCCGTATCGATACGCCCTACTCTTACCCAATTTTCACAAATTCCAGTAACTTTGGAGGGTATCGGTACCCCCAGGGTATCGGTAGGCTAGGAAAAAATCGTGGCCTTTGGGCAAGGCCGTATCGATACGACCCTTAGGCGTATTGATACGCCCTGCTCTGTAAATACACAATTTTCAACTTAACGACCTCAACCACGACTCTAGATGCATCTTTGGACTCTCCTATGCACATACAAACATTTAAGCAATCATACTAGAGCCAAAGAAAGCAATCAAACATGAAACAAGGCATCTAATCATGGCATTCATACAAGGGCAACATTTTAGCATTTAAGGTCATACATGAAAGCTCAAAAGGCCAAAATGGCACAAGTTAGCACATAAGAGGTTTGCACCCACTAACAAGGCAACCTAAACATCTAGAAGGCATGCCACCACACACAAACATTCATCATAGCATATCATGCTTTACAAAACAAGGTCAATCCAAAACATCAACATACATGAGTCATACATAGCTCATACAAAACACCCTTGCCACATTGCTAACTAATACATAATTAACAACCGTACTTGAGCCACAAACTTGGAAAGCCCTTCTTGCCTTGCTCTAAGCTAACACTACGCTAATGATCTGCATTGTTGAAAATTGAGAGCGTAAGCCATAAGCTTAGTGAGGGTGCTCTAAAACCGAAAACATCAACAATGCAGGGTTCAAGCATGTATCCCCTAAATCTCATAACTAGCATGCATAGATAATTTCACAAGCAGACCTAGCTAGTCCTTCAAGTGTCATGTATGGCATCTCACATCATACTAATCTCAAACATCAACATCATATATCACAATCATATAAACAAGTTTAATTGGCCACTATTAGTTACCCGGATGTGCGGATTTAACCTCAACAATCACATTAACTCGGTGGGATTTCACTCATCACCGGACCTTGCACGGGTGGGATTCCACTCATCACCACATGCCCTACGGATGGGATTCCACTCACCATCTCGTAGAAGTATATAAAAGCTTCCGGTGGAATATTACATCACCGTACTCCTCTGTAACACCCGGGTTTAGGGGTTAGGTGAAAATAATATTTTAATATTATTTGGGTTCGGTTTTATGATTTAAATAATAGTTTGGGTTTTGTTTTCAAATTAATTAATTTAATGATTGACTATGTTTTGAAACTTAATCCCAAATAGCCATGGATAGTGTGCCCTTGTGAATATCCCATTTCATTAAGGGCAAAAGGGTCATTGGGCCTTTAAATTAAAACAAAACAAAAACACCCATTTTCTACTATTCACTTCCTTCTTCAAAACACACCAACGGGAAACAAAGAGCTCTCTACCCAATTCACTATTTCATTCAAAAGCTCCCTCATTTCAACTCCGTTTTGAAAGGTAATGGTATTTTTGACTTCCCCTCATCTCCCTCTCCATGAAAGTACCTTTTATTTTCATTTTCATAAAGATTTTAGAAAATGGAATTTTTGAAGGTTTGGATTAAAAATAGAAACTTTATGTGATTAAGTGAAGTATTTTGATTTAATATGCTTAGTTATGGTATATAGAAGTCAAATGGTATGTCATATGTGAATTTTAAGTGATTTTGGGAAATTTTCGGAATTGGGTATCAAGGGGGTTTTGGAGGGTTTTAAAGTGGTTTTTGGGGTGGTTTAATGTTGGTTTTTGAGGGCTGGTGCTAGTATGATATATGAGGGTTACTTTGGGTGTATTTGATGGTTGATTGGATGCTTGAAATGGAAGATTTCAGAGGGTTTTGTGGGTTGCTCGAAAATTCTGTTTTGGACTTGTTTTGGGTGTTAAATGCTTGAAAATGTTATTCTGGGTTAGTTCCGATGATGAGCTTTTGATTGTGGATGTTTTGTTTGTGTTTGGGATTGATTAGAATCGAGTTTGGGCATCGGTGAAGCATCGGAAGTAAATCCGGGAAGTTGAAGGTGGTTGCTTGCTTGGTCTTTGAGCTTGGAAGCTTAGGTGAGTGGTTAATTGATTTAAATGGTTTTAAAATGGTTGGTTCGAGTATATGGACTAGGTTGGGCTTGGTAGACCCACCTAGAGTTAGGATTAGGGTGGTAACCTAATCCTAAGCTTGATCTAGAGCCTTTGGATGAACTCATTATGTGGTTGTGTATGTCTCGTATGAAATGTGGTATGAATGCTTGTGTATATTGTATTATACATGTGAGATGAGATATGACTTGTGATGCTTGAGACATGCATGATGATGGTTGTCGATGAGTACGTGCTAAGCACGGAATTGATTGAAATGAGTAATGTGAAATGAGTAAATGTTGGCACTAGTATACTTGAATACAAATGATCGATCATTAGGATGTTAGTGTGTACACATGAGTCAAAAGTCGCGCGTGGCCTTGGTGGCGTTGAGTCACCAAGGAGGAGTACGGGTTCGCCCGGAAATTGTATTTAAATATGGTCGGTGATGAGTGGAATCCCATCGACGGGGCGTGAGGATGAGTGGAATCCCCTCCGCGAGTCCGGTGATGAGTGTAATCCCACCGTGAGGTAATGTGGTTGTTGGATGTGAGTTCCAACATGTCTATCCGCGTATTCGGGTCATAGCTAGGTGCCAATGTTGATTGATATGTGTATCAATGTGTTGAGATATATGAACTACAAATTGAATGTTAAATGTGATTACATGTATTGTGGAGTTGAGCTTATGATCATGGAATTTATATTGTATATTGCTCATGCATCTTTATCTTGTGGCTCTTGTGGATCCTTGGTATAATTGTGTAATGCCTTGGCTAGATCGTGCTCGGACTCTGCAATGTTGAGGTTTGTTTTTAGAGCTTACCCTCACTAAGCATCATTGCTTACGCTCTCTTTGTTCAACATTGCAGATCCTTAGTTCGTGGGTTGCTTGAGCAAGCGGAGGGCCTCCAACTGTGGTTGTTGTCTTGATTACTTCAAGTATGAGTTTTTAAGTTGAACATGTAATAGTCTAAGCAATGGGACATGTGTTATTTTGATGGCTATGTTGTGATTAATGTTGCTTGGGAGCATGTTAGACTCCTTGTATGTGTTGGCTATTTTGACTTGGGATGTATGCCTTGCTTGATACTTTGTTAGCATGTTACTATTTTGAAGTTGTCTAAGTGTTGACCTTTGAATGCTTAATTCCTTAAATGAGTTGTATGTAAGCATGACTTGTGTTGTTGTGTCTTAGTGTTTAGTTCGTTTTGTTGATGTTGAAGCATGCTTGAATGTTGGGTTGCCCTAGGTTTTATTGCTAGTGGGTTGTTAGAGGTTGTGGAGGTGTTTTGGGGCACCCTTGTGCCTTAAAACAGCCAAAATGAGCCTGCAGACAGGGGGTGTTTCGAAACGGGCCACCCTGTTTCGATACGATCCCTTTGCAATTGGCCTGCCGTTTCGAAACGGATGGGGGTCGTTTCGGAACATTTTTGCTACTAGAATTCTGAGAAATTGGCGAGATAAAGGCGTTCCGAAACGGGCCTTTGATGTTTCGAAACGGTCAGATCTTGTTGACCACGAGAAATTGACCGTCAGGGTCGTTTCGATACGGGTCACCCCTGTTTCGAAACGGTCACCCTATGGTTGACCCTGGCCTGTTGACTAAGTCAAGGCGTATCGAAACACCCTAAGGGCGTTCCGATACGGCCTGGTGTAAAGGGCTAAAATGGGCTGTTTATTGTATAGTTTGTTTGGTCGATGCTGAATTGTTTGTATTTTCCGCTATTGTGCTTCACATAGGATTTAATTATGCCTATAGACAAGATAAAGTAAAAAGGAAATTTTCTGGGTCGTTAACTGAGGGGGAACCTTAACGGGTTTCGCTTCGGTTTTCCCCGTGTGGCCCACTCGGATCGGTCATCCGACCAGACCGGGACGAGGGGGTTACACTTGTTGGTATCAGAGCCTAAGGTTACCGAGACCTTGGGCAGGTAAGTGAGGTAAGTTCAAGTTTTGATTGATATGCACAGTATTTGCTTGCCTTGAAAGAATGATTGCTTGTTTGACAAGTATGATTGACTGTTTATTCAAAAGTATGTGTGTGTGAGTCCCATTGCTACTATTACATTGGAAAAATGATTTTTAAGTGAGGGAACGTACTTGAACACTTGGAAGCCTTGCCTTGCTAACCCAGCTTTGTATGTTTTGTTGTTGTTGTTGTAGTTGATATCTGTGAGAGCGATGTCTAGATCGAGAGGTAGACCGAGAGTGGTTCGTTAGGAACCACGGGTTGCGGCTCCTGTTGAGCCGGCAGTTGGTGTGGAGGCTCACATAGAAGGGTCGATGGCCGCGGGAGTTGGCGCTCCACCACCACCTCCACCACCACCACCTCCTCCACCTAGAGTTGGGGGCGAGGATGGAGCCGGAAGAGATGAACCTCAAGGTGGCCAAGGTGGCCAAGGTCCAGCTGGAATTGATATGACTCCGCTAGTGCAAGCGATAGCGGGAGCATTTCAGGCCGCAGTTGCGGGAGCTCAGGCTGCAGCTCAGCCTAGGTGTGACGATGCTAGTCTACCTTTGGAGAGGCTCCGTAGCTTGGGGGCCGAGGAGTTTAGAGGATCTACTCCGGAGAGTTCGGAGTTATGGTTGGAGAAGACAGTTCGTATCTTGGCTCAGATGGGTTGTGCGGGCGCACGTAGGTTGGGTTGTGTGATCTCGTTGCTTCAGGGTGATGCCTACACCTGGTGGGTCACCATTACTACTAGGGTTCCGGAGGCAGAGATAGATTGGGATTTCTTCGAGTCCGCTTTCAGGAAGAGGTATTTGGGACCGAGGTACCTAGATGAGAAGAAGCGAGAGTTCATGGCCCTTACTCAGGGAGATGCTTCTGTGACTGATTATGAGATCCGCTTTGTTCGCTTGAGTCAGTATGCCTCAGAGTTGGTTCCTACTGAAGTGGAACGCTGTAACCGATTCCGCTACGGATTGAATGAAGAGGTTAAGAGGTATACGCTAGCTTCTGATTACTCAGACTTTGATGTATTGGTCGCGAGGGCCAAGGAGTTAGAGCATAGTTTGGGTTCGGCCAAACAATCGGGTGGTTCCAGTTCTGGTAAGAGGCATAACCACTTTGATGGTAGAGATGCCAAGAGGCACAGAGGTGGCGGACATCAGTTTGACCATAGACGTGGCGGTGGCCACCATGGTAGGGGCCATCAGGGCCATAGAGGAGGAGGGCATTTGCCCGAGTGTACCCGATGTGGGAGACAGCACGCTGGTGAGTGTTGGGGTAACTTCCATGCTTGTTGGAACTGTGGTTCGAGGGACCACTTTAGGAGGGATTGTCCGCATCAGGCGGCTCAGGAACCGAACATTGCTCAGGCTCTTGCGAGAGGAACCTCTAAACCGTGGGCGCGGTCGTGGCTACTTCCAGCCTAGGGCTGATGCACCTAGGGTAGATGCTCAGAGGAACCTTGCTCATGTTGTGGCTGTGCAGCCAGAGGCGGGAGGACCAGCGAGGGTCTATGCTCAGAGAGAGGCCGGGAACGACACCAATGTGATAGCAGGTAATTTCGAGTTACAGTCTATGTCTTTGCTTTCTTTGGTTTATTCGGGTTCTATGCATTCCTACATTTTGAGTGAGCATGCACAGAAGTTAGATATCCCTGTTGAGATCCTAGATGTAGGTATGCATGTTACTAGTTCTTTTGGTGAGACAGTCGTGGTTAGACGTATGTATAGGAGGTGTCCACTGAAGATTCAGGGTCATGTGTTCTCAGTTGATATGATGGAACTTCCTTTCTATGGTTTTGATATTATTCTGGGTATGGACTGGTTGGTTGAGCATCGGGCTAGTGTGGATTTTGAGACAAAGAGAATTTCTTTGAAGCTTTCTGATGACTACGAGGTAGTAGTAGTAGGCGAGAACATTAAGTTCTTGTCTAATGTGGTGTCAGCTTTAGAGGCTCATAGGTTGATGGACTCTGGATGTGGGGCTTATTTAGCTTATGTTATGAATCCGGATATGAGTGAAGCTAGACCGAAAGACATCAGAACAGTGTGTGACTTTCCAGATGTGTTTCCTGAAGAGTTGCCGGGTTTGCCTCCTGACAGAGATGTTGAGTTTGTGATTGAGACAGTCTCAGGGTCTAACCCAGTTTCGATAGCTCCGTATCATATGGCTCCGAAAGAGTTGAAAGAATTGAAGAGTCAGTTGCAAGAATTATTAGACCGTGGTTTCATTAGGCCTAGTAGTTCTCCGTGGGGTGCTCCCGTGTTGTTTGTGAAAAAGAAAGATGGTAGCATGCGCATGTGTATTGACTATAGACAATTGAATCAGTTGACTGTGAAGAACAAGTATCTGTTGCCTCGTATAGATGATTTGTTTGATCAGTTGAGAGGTGTTGCGTGTAAAATAGTCTATCGCAATGGTAGTGCAAGTGTACACGTCGCAAGTAATAAAGTGATACTAGAGTATCAGATATCGTCTCCACAGGGACTGGGCTAACCCTTTCCTTTGCTATATGCACAAGGGGAAAAGAATAGTTTAAGATATTGCCACGAAAAATAATAAAGAATACTTAAATAAAAGAGTGAGAGAATCAAGATAGATAGAATGGGCTGGTATTGAATTGCTCAGTAGTGCAGGTATTGCAGAGTTTAGGAAATCCAGTTCTGTCGTCGCGCCCGTCGCGGCAGCACCTATCGCGGCAGCAGTCCGTTGGTTGTCGCGGCAGCAAACACACCAACTCAGTACTTTCAAGTTTGGCAAGAATCCCAGATCTGCCTTGGCCTATCCCTAGGTCCAAGTCTGTCGATGATCACGTCTTGATGATACCTCCCGGCGTGAATCGAAGGATGAACACCGATGTGTATGAATTCTTCTTTAGCCACTTAACCTCGCCCTATCCCTAGGCACGAGATAGTTCAACTATAAACTAGAGAACTTGTTCTTATTTCTTTCGTATACTTAACTCTCCCGATGCTAAGTAAATAGATAACCTCACAATGCTCTCCCGATGCTCTTGCAAGATATTAATAACCAAAATAAGAGAACTTAAAGTTTATTTTATTGAACTGAAAATTCCTAAAACAAAACAACCCTTGCAACTACTTTACAAATCAACTCGTGGCCCTAGGGGGTTTTAGAACATATCGACGGCGGGTAAACGGCGGAGGGTTTTTGGTTGTCGGTTATGGGGAAATCGGCTATGGGTTATGAGATATTGGTTATCCCCCATGCCCTAGGTTAAAATACATGCCCTTATATAAGCTTTGGGCTCAAGTTTTCTAAGTTAACAAGGATTACAACTTTAATTAAAAGTATGATTCTAATAAAGACTTAATCTTCAAGGAATCTACTTTCCAGCCGTCCTCCTTGTTTCTTGGGATTTTCTCTCCTTGAACTTTGGGCTTGACATATCTTTTGATCCGGGGCTTGGAAAAATATATGGTTTTCACACGACAGACGAGCAGAATTTTCTCTATCTATCGAGGTCCACTTTGCTTTTTCTCCACTAACTTGCTGTCGTCCTCTACTGTCACGGCAGCACCATGGCAGCATCGTCCTCTTTGTCTTCTTGTCCAGTTCAGCTCTTCTGCTTCTCTGCCCTGCACCCGCCTTCACCGTCTACGACGGCGGCAACCTGTCAAAAACAGCCATTTTTAGTAGAATCTGTGCCTTTTATATATTTGTGATGTTTTGCTGTAAACTAACCTAAATGCAATGAAATGATGCTTGAATGCAGCAGAAATATGGGTTAAAAAGGGTGTAAATAATAGAACTTTTACACACTCAACACACCCCCAAACTCAAGTTTTTTCTTGCCCTCAAGCAACTAAGAACTAAAAGAAAAAGAAAATTTTGTTTTGGCTTTCAAACAGTGAACTTTCCCTTACCCGTCGTTCGTTCCCTGTGACGGCAGCAACCTGTCGGATAATTTAGGATCTGTCCGGAATCTCACTATAGTCCTCGTGCAGTGTGTGCATGCTTGTGAACAATCATATGCCAAGACTCTCTTAGTTTCACTAGAATATTCAACTCTTAACTCGAATTTTTATGCCAAAGTTTATCTTTTGAAGGCACTTTTTTTTTCATGCTCCTTGATTTTTTGTTTTGACTCGTTGTTTCTATTTTTTTTAAGCTAAAGTTTCACTAGAGCCAGTTTTGGGCACCTCTAGTTAACTTCCTAGAGCCAGTTTCGGGCACCTCTAGGGCTGTTGAGTCTCTTTTTCTAAACTTCTTTCCTAGAGCCAGTTTCGGGCACCTCTAGGGGCTATCCAAGTGCTAAGCTTCCTATTCTAGTTTGGCTAAAAGAAATCTAAGCAGTATAACAGTCACAATGGTGTTTAAGTTTTCAGAACTTATAGAAAGGCTCTAAACTTCTCCTTAAACTATCCTAAAGTTTCTGCCACGACAGAGCTGTCACGACAGATAAGTTCGGTTCATAGTTTTAAGCCAAAATTTTCAATATTTTCAGTTTTTTTTATAGAAAAATACTAAGTAAAAGACACAAAATTTAACTAAGATGTACTCCATGAATATGGAGGGTTGCCACCCCCAAACTCGAGGGTAGCATTGCCCTCAATGCAAATGACAAAATAAAAATGAAAACATATGAAGGCAGTACATCACAAAATATATATGGCAGGTAGCAATAAGAAGATAAGAAACTTAAATTTTAATCACTGTCTTCACTGCTGCTGCTGAGGCAGATCTGGCGGCGGGTTCTGGTTCGCGGGGCGGGCTGGGGTGGTTGCTGTACAACCTGAATATCAGAGCTGTTGCCGCTGCTGTCACTGCTGCTGCTGGCCCTTGACAGAGTTTTCTTATCTGCCATTCTTTTCTGCCTCTTTACCGGTGTAAATTCTTTCGACAGGTCCCTCCGAATAGAGGGTTCAGCATCGCTGTCGGCCCAGACGGATGAGGAAGAGAACCCAGCGACAAAGGCATCAATATCATCTGAGGGAACTGGTCGCTTTGCTCCGCGGGCGGATGTTTCGGCATAAGGGCTGCCGGCTGCCGTCGGGGCAGGTGATGGAATAGAGGCAGCAGGTGGTGTATGTGGTGTGGCAGCAGGTGTAGGTGTGTGGGCAGCGGTGTTGACAGTGAAGTAGTAGGAAGGGAAGGTGGGAAAGACAACATCAGGGAAATTTAAAGTATTGTGAATGAAGTTTACCGTGGATGCGGCAAAGTCCTTGATGAATGTCATGAGGCCCAGCTGTCTGTCCTCCATCCCTTGAATAGCATCTAGGTTCAGGAGTTGGCTGCTCTGAGGATTCAGCGGGGGCGGCAGCAGGGTTGAAGGAGGAGAGGGGGGTTGCTACTGTCAGCTCCATGAGGCTGATGATATTTTTGTCTGTCCAGCCCCGTCCCTTCACTATGCGATCGGTGTTGGCTTCTGGCACGGTAGAACAGCGGTAGGGGGACGTGATAAGGTAGGGAAAGCAGAGGAGGGCCGTCGATCTCTGCTGGTCAACGGTGGTGTGATGTGATGACGGCAGAATCCTCTTCTTAATGAAGGCGTTCCACAGTTTGGCCTCTGGCAGTAGCTGCCCCCTCTTCACTGTGTGGGGATTTTTTTTTGCGGCTTGTGTTCCATTCAGTCCCTCCTTCCGTTACTTCTGCCATGACTGCGTCATAGGCAGCATCATCTAGCGTGTTAAGGAATTGCTGGTGGGCATCATCGTTGGGGCTGAAGTGGAGGTCATAGAAAGAGTTAATGCGTTCGGCTGTGAACTGCACTTCTGTCCCTCGGACAGTCACTGCTGTTGTCGTCCTGCTGCCGATGGCAGCATAGAATTCCCTCACCAGCGTTTCGTTCATCTCTGCTGGTTGCTCTGCAAATTGTTCCCACAAGAGAGCTCTAATCGTCCTTGCAATGAAAGGCTTGAGGCCCATATTGACTGCTCTTGGGGTGTAGATAAAGCCTCTTTCCTCCCAGAGATCCTTAGTTGCGAAGGACTGCGGGGTGGGTGTTGCCGGTGAAGAGGTTGAAGCAGCACTGCGGCGGGTTTTTTCTGGAAGACATGTTAGTGCAAGGGTTGTGAAAAGTAATTGAAAGCAAATGAAAACTAAAGATGGAGAGCAAGTAAGGAAAACAGAAGTGAGTGAAAATGGAAATGAAATGGGGTTTTATAGAAAAGGAATTGATGCCCGTTGAAACTGTAACGGCAGGCGCGAATAACGGGGCGGCTGTCGAGCTTTAGCGTGTCTGATGCATCTGACACACGTTTCCACGTCTGTTACGCGTCTGTCGTGACAACATGGTGACAGCCTGTCTTTTCCGCGTCTGTCATGGCAGCCGTAACGACAGGCTTCAATATTGGGCTTTGTTGGGCTGATGGATGGGTGGTGGGTTGAGTTCACTTCTCCTGTTCTTCTTGGCTCCTTTATTTCCTAAAAGCATTATTCGAATAAAATAAACCTTATTTCCTAATAAATAATAAGTAATAAAAATAAAAATAAAATTTAGGTTAAATTAGGGATGCCAAGTGGGGCATCTTCTAAGGTAACCACTTCCTGCATTCCTGGGGCTGCAGTCCCTTGATAATGCTTGAGGCGTCGTTTCCGGTACTTCTTGAAGTCCATCCGTACCCTTCATCTGGTGATTATTCTCATGGTGGGGGATCCTTTCTTTCTCTTCCCTTTGTAGTCCATGAAGTCCTCCCTTCTTGGTAATGTTTCTGAGGGCATGGATATATGATTAGAAAAAATCAAATTGACATTCGGCCACAAACTTACCTTGTTTTTGTTGAATAATGTTGTGGTTGAATGTAGCCCTTGCTGTCGTGTCTGCTGCTGCGGCAGCCAGTTATTTTGACAGTCCGTTGTCAGGTTACTTTGCAGGTCAATGGGACATTGGTAAGTGCCATCACTCTCTAAACCAAATTCTGTTGACCACTCGTAGATCTCCATCAGTAGAGACTTTGATGATTCTGTGTCCACCGGCTTTGGTTCCTCAAATACCTGCAATGGAATTGGTGAGTTTTCATATAATTCAAAAGGTTCGTTTATTACCCGCTCATATTCCATCGGCGAGGCATTGCCATTGGGTAGCTCTTCTAGGTGGTTGTGCGAGTGCCATGACAGGGATGGATGTGTGCAATCTTGGTCAGGCATAATCGAGGTAGTGGGTTGAGAATTTGCTTATGATATGGTTGCTGCTTCAGCATCGGTTGCTGTCGAGGCGGCAGTTTCTGCCGAGGCGGCAGTTTCCGCTTTGACTGGGGTTTCTGCCTCAGAAGTGGTTGCTGCCGTGACATTCTCTTGAATTTCACTCAGCGTTGTCGCAGTGTTGCTCCATTCCGGCTCCTCGATCATTACCATGGCAAGTTGTTGCTCAGACTCATCATATGTTGGGTATTCCTTCACATTGGCGTCCTCGTCATCTTGCCTCGGGATTTCAGGTTCAGTCGTGGCATGAATGAGGATCAGTCTGCTCAAGAGTTCATCCATCTTGGCGATACTTGCGTTCGTAGAAGCCGACACTTTTTGAGTGAGTGCCAAGAAGGCTTGCAGTGTGTCTTCTAAGGATTTTGACTCCTCTTGAGGGTGATGACATTGCCAGGGCTGGTCGGGTTCTGCAGCAAAACTGTTATGGTATAAAAAATTTTGCGGGTTTTGATCGTACCAAAAAAAATTTTGCTGTTGCGGCATCGGCAGTTGCTGCCCCTGTTGCTGTTGTGGCAGCATATCTTGTTCTTGTTGGTTCCCTCGTTGGTTGTCCATATATTCACCGAAAAAATAGGGACGACTTTCGAATGCATTATTACCTTTACGGTAATTGCAAGAACTTTCCCACATCAGCTCTCGAATGGTTTTTCCTGGCATGTTCATGCTCCTTAAACCTGTATTTCACCTGAGTTTTTTTTTATAAAAATAGAAAATGAAAAAGAAAAAAAATAAAAAAAGAAAAGGAAAAAGAAAAAGAAAAGAAAAGTGCAGAAGCTAGGGTAAGAGTGTGTTGCCAGTCCCCGGCAACGGCGCCAAAAACTTGTTGCGTGTAAAATAGTCTATCGCAATGGTAGTGCAAGTGTACACGTCGCAAGTAATAAAGTGATACTAGAGTATCGGATATCGTCTCCACAGGGACTGGGCTAACCCTTTCCTTTGCTATCTGCACAAGGGGAAAAGAATAGTTTAAGATATTGTCACGAAAAATAATAAAGAATACTTAAATAAAAGAGTGAGAGAATCAAGATAGATAGAATGGGCTGGTATTGAATTGCTCAGTAGTGCAGGTATTGCAGAGTTTAGGAAATCCAGTTCTGTCGTCGCGCCCGTCGCGGCAGCACCTGTCGCGGCAGCAGTCCGTTGGTTGTCGCGGCAGCAAACACACCAACTCAGTACTTTCAAGTTTGGCAAGAATCCCAGATCTGCATTGGCCTATCCCTAGGTCCAAGTCTGTCGATGATCACGTCTTGATGATACCTCCCGGCGTGAATCGAAGGATGAACACCGATGTGTATGAATTCTTCTTTAGCCACTTAACCTCGCCCTATCCCTAGGCACGAGATAGTTCAACTATAAACTAGAGAACTTGCTCTTATTTCTTTCGTATACTTAACTCTCCCGATGCTAAGTAAATAGATAACCTCACAATGCTCTCCCGATGCTCTTGCAAGATATTAATAACCAAAATAAGAGAACTTGAAGTTTATTTTATTGAACTGAAAATTCCTAAAACAAAACAACCCTTGCAACTACTTTACAAATCAACCAGTGGCCCTAGGGGGGTTTTAGAACATATCGACGGCGGGTAAACGACAGAGGGTTTTTGGTTGTCGGTTATGGGGAAATCGGCTATGGGTTATGAGATATTGGTTATCCCCCATGCCCTAGGTTAAAATACATGCCCTTATATAAGCTTTGGGCTCAAGTTTTCTTAGTTAACAAGGATTACAACTTTAATTAAAAGTATAATTCTAATAAAGACTTAATCTTCAAGGAATCTACTTTCCAGCCGTCCTCCTTGTTTCTTGGGATTTTCTCTCCTTGAACTTTGGGCTTGACATATCTTTTGATCCGAGGCTTGGAAAAATATATGGTTTTCACACGACAGACGAGCAGAATTTTCTCTATCTATCGAGGTCCACTTTGCTTTTTCTCCACTAACTTGCTGTCGTCCTCTGCTGTCACGGCAGCACCATGGCAGCATCGTCCTCTTTGTCTGCTTGTCTAGTTCAGCTCTTCTGCTTCTCTGCCCTGCACCCGCCTTCACCGTCTACGACGACGGCAACCTGTCAAAAACATCCATTTTTAGTAGAATCTGTGCCTTTTATATATTTGTGATGTTTTGCTGTAAACTAACCTAAATGCAATGAAATGATGCTTGAATGCAGCAGAAATATGGGTTAAAAAGGGTGTAAATAATAGAACTTTTACACACTCAACAAGAGGTGCTTCATTGTTCTCGAAGATAGATTTGAGATCCGGGTACTATCAGTTGAAGGTGAAAGAGTGTGATGTTCCAAAGACAGCTTTTAGGACTAGATATGGTCACTATGAGTTTCTTGTGATGCCATTTGGGCTCACGAATGCACCAGCAGCATTCATGGACATGATGAACAGAATTTTCAGAGACTATCTAGACCGTTTTGTAGTTGTCTTCATTGATGATATACTCGTGTACTCGAAGACAGAAGAAGAGCATGATGAGCACTTGAGATTTGTTTTACAGAGATTGTTGAGCAATCAGTTGTATGCGAAGCTTAGTAAATGTGAGTTCTGGATTCGAGAGGTTGTATTTCTTGGCCATGTCGTTTCGGCTGAGGGTATCCGAGTTGATCCTTCGAAGATTGAGGCTATTGTTGAGTGGAAACAACCTAAGTCCGTGACCGAGATTAGGAGTTTCCTAGGATTAGCCGGTTACTATAGGAGATTTGTTGATGGTTTCTCTAGGGTAGCTGCTCCTTTGACTAAATTGTTGCAAAAAGGGGTCAAGTTTGAATGGTCAGATGCAAGACAGAAGGCCTTTGAGAAATTGAAAGAAGCTTTGACAAATGCTCCAGTGTTACCTGTTTCCGGTAAGGAGTTTGTGATTTACAGTGATGCTTCCTACGTGGGCTTAGGATGTGTTTTGATGCAAGAAAGGATAGTTGTTGCTTATGCTTCTAGACAGTTGAAGATTCATGAGAAGAACTATCCTACTCATGATATAGAGCTAGCCGCAGTTGTGTTTGCATTGAAGATTTGGCGTCATTACTTGTATGGTGAGAAGTGTATTGTTTACACCGATCACAAGAGCTTGAAGTACTTGATGACACAGAAAGAGTTGAACTTGAGACAGAGAAGATGGTTAGAGTTGTTAAAAGATTATGATTTGACCATTGAGTACCATCCGGGCAAGGTAAATGTAGTAGCCGATGCTTTGAGTAGAAAAGTGGCTGTTGAGTTGAGAGCTATGTTTGCTAGATTGAGTGTGTCCGATGATGGTGGTTTGATCACCGAGTTGCAAGTGAAGCCTTTTTTGATTCAGTTGATTAGAGAGAAGCAGTTGCAAGATGCGAGTTTAGTTCCTCATGTTCAAGACATAGCCGAAGGAAGACCGACCGAGTATAGTTTCAGTGGTGAGAACCTGTTGTGCTTTAGAGATAGAATTGTTGTACCGGAAGATGTTGAGTTGAGACGTCAGATTCTGAGTGAAGCTCATTCGAGTCCCTTTTCTATGCATCCGGGTAGTACCAAAATGTACCGAGATTTGAGGAATGATTACTTTTGGGTTGGTTTGAAGCGAGATATAGCCGAGTATGTGAGCCGTTGTATGGTTTGTCAGAGAGTGAAGGCAGAACATCAGGTTCCTTCAGGTTTGCTACAGCCTTTGAAGATTCCGGAATGGAAATGGGAGAGGATCACCATGGATTTTGTGTCGGGATTGCCTTTGTCTCCTTCGAAGAAGAACTCTGTTTGGGTGATTGTTGATAGGTTCACTAAGTGTGCTCATTTCTTAGCAGTGAACACCACAGATTCCTTTGACAAGTTGGCAAACTTGTATATCCGTGAGATTGTGAGACTTCATGGAGTTCCGAAGTCTATTGTTTCAGATAGGGATCCTAGATTTACTTCGAGGTTCTGGGGTTGCTTGCATAGTGCTTTAGGTAGCCGGTTGCATTTCACCACATCTTATCATCCGCAGTCCGATGGGCAGTCAGAGCGAGTGATACAGATTCTTGAGGATATGCTTCGTTGTTGTGTGATTGACTTCCAGGGTTCTTGGGAGAAGAACTTACCGTTGGTTGAGTTTGCTTACAACAACAGTTATCAGTCTAGTATTCAGATGGCACCTTATGAGGCTTTGTATGGTAGACGATGTAGGACTCTGATTTGTTGGGCTGAGACAGGTCAGAGATTGTTACCTATGCCAGACTTGCTTAAGGGGACTACCGACAAAGTAAAGTTGATTTGTGATCGCTTGAAAGCAGCTTCCGATCGTCAGAATTCTTATGCAGATTTGAAGAGGAAAGAGATTGAGTACTCAGTGGGTGAGAAAGTGTTTCTGAAAGTATCTCCGTGGAAGAAGGTAATGAGATTTGGCCGAAAGGGCAAGTTGAGTCCGAGGTTCATTGGTCTGTATGAGATAGTTGAGCGGATTGGGCCTGTAGCTTATCGTTTGAGGTTATCTTCTGAGTTAGAGAAGATCCATGATGTCTTTCATGTGTCTATGCTTAGGAGATATAGATCGGATCCTTCTCATGTGATGCCCGTTGAGGAGATAGAGTTAAATCCGGATTTGTCCTATAATGAAGAGCCCATTGAGATACTTGCTTCTGATAGCAAGGTGTTGCGTGGCAAGACCATAGAGTTGGTCAAAGTGTTGTGGAGACATAGAGGTGTGGAAGAGGCCACGTGGGAGAGAAAAGCGGATATGGTTGAGCAGTTTTCGTATTTGTTTCCACCAGGTAATTTCAGGGACGAAATTCCTTAAGTGGGGGAGAGTTGTAACACCCGGGTTTAGGGGTTAGGTGAAAATAATATTTTAATATTATTTGGGTTCGGTTTTATGATTTAAATAATAGTTCGGGTTTTGTTTTCAAATTAATTAATTTAATGATTGACTATGTTTTGAAACTTAATCCCAAATAGCCATGGATAGTGTGCCCTTGTGAATATCCCATTCATTAAGGGCAAAAGGGTCATTGAGCCTTTAAATTAAAACAAAACAAAAACACCCATTTTCTACTATTCACTTCCTTCTTCAAAACACACCAACGGGAAACAAAGAGCTCTCTACCCAATTCACTATTTCATTCAAAAGCTCCCTCATTTCAACTCCGTTTTGAAAGGTAATGGTATTTTTGACTTCCCCTCATCTCCCTCTCCATGAAAGTACCTTTTATTTTCATTTTCATGAAGATTTTAGAAAATGGAATTTTTGAAGGTTTGGATTAAAAATAGAAACTTTATGTGATTAAGTGAAGTATTTTGATTTAATATGCTTAGTTATGGTATATAGAAGTCAAATGGTATGTCATATGTGAATTTCAAGTGATTTTGGGAAATTTTCGGAATTGGGTATCAAGGGGGTTTTTGGAGGGTTTTAAAGTGGTTTTTGGGGTGGTTTAATGTTGGTTTTTGAGGGCTGGTGCTAGTATGATATATGAGGGTTACTTTGGGTGTATTTGATGGTTGATTGGATGCTTGAACTGGAAGATTTCAGTGGGTTTTGTGGGTTGCTCGAAAATTCTGTTTTGGACTTGTTTTGGGTGTTGAATGCTTGAAAATGTTATTCTGGGTTAGTTCCGATGATGAGCTTTTGATTGTGGATGTTTTGTTTGTGTTTGGGATTGATTAGAATCGAGTTTGGGCATCGGTGAAGCATCAGAAGTAAATCCGGGAAGTTGAAGGTGGTTGCTTGCTTGGTCTTTGAGCTTGGAAGCTTAGGTGAGTGGTTAATTGATTTAAATGGTTTTAAAATGGTTGGTTCGAGTATATGGACTAGGTTGGGCTTGGTAGACCCACCTAGAGTTAGGATTAGGGTGGTAACCTAATCCTAAGCTTGATCTAGAGCCTTTGGATGAACTCATTATGTGGTTGTGTATGTCTCGTATGAAATGTGGTATGAATGCTTGTGTATATTGTATTATACATGTGAGATGAGATATGACTTGTGATGCTTGAGACATGCATGATGATGGTTGTTGGTGAGTACGTGCTAAGCACGGAATTGATTGAAATGAGTAATGTGAAATGAGTAAATGTTGACACTAGTATACTTGAATACAAATGATCGATCATTAGGATGTTAGTGTGTACACATGAGTCAAAAGTCGCGCGTGGCCTTGGTGGCGTTGAGTCATCAAGGAGGAGTACGGGTTCGCCCGGAAATTGTATTTAAATATGGTCGGTGATGAGTGGAATCCCATCGACGGGGCGTGAGGATGAGTGGAATCCCCTCCGCGAGTCCGGTGATGAGTGTAATCCCACCGTGAGGTAATGTGGTTGTTGGATGTGAGTTCTAACATGTCTATCCGCGTATTCGGGTCATAGCTAGGTGCCAATGTTGATTGATATGTGTATCAATGTGTTGAGATATATGAACTACAAATTGAATGTTAAATGTGATTACATGTATTGTGGAGTTGAGCTTATGATCATGGCATTTATATTGTATATTGCTCATGCATCTTTATCTTGTGGCTCTTGTGGATCCTTGGTATAATTGTGTAATGCCTTGGCTAGATCGTGCTCGGACCCTGCAATGTTGAGGTTTGTTTTTAGAGCTTACCCTCACTAAGCATCATTGCTTACGTTCTCTTTGTTCAACATTGCAGATCCTTAGTTCGTGGGTTGCTTGAGCAAGCGGAGGGCCTCCAAGTGTGGTTGTTATCTTGAGTACTTCAAGTATGAGTTTTTAATGTTGAACATGTAATAGTCTAAGCAATGGGACATGTGTTATTTTGATGGCTATGTTGTGATTAATGTTGCTTGGGAGCATGTTAGACTCCTTGTATGTGTTGGCTATTTTGACTTGGGATGTATGCCTTGCTTGATACTTTGTTAGCATGTTACTATTTTGAAGTTGTCTAAGTGTTGACCTTTGAATGCTTAATTCCTTAAATGAGTTGTATGTAAGCATGACTTGTGTTGTTGTGTCTTAGTGTTTAGTTCGTTTTGTTGATGTTGAAGCATGCTTGAATGTTGGGTTGCCCTAGGTTTTATTGCTAGTGGGTTGTTAGAGGTTGTGGAGGTGTTTTGGGGCACCCTTGTGCCTTAAAACAGCCAAAACGAGCCTGCAGACAGGGGGCGTTTCGAAACGGGCCACCCTGTTTCGATACGATCCCTTTGCAATTGGCCTGCCGTTTCGAAACGGATGGGGGTCGTTTCGGAACATTTTTGCTACTGGAATTCTGAGAAATTGGCGAGATAAAGGCGTTCCGAAACGGACCTTTGATGTTTCGAAACGGTCAGATCTCGTTGACCACGAGAAATTGACCGTCAGGGTCGTTTCGATACGGGTCACCCCTGTTTTGAAACGGTCACTCTATGGTTGACCCTGGCCTGTTGACTAAGTCAAGGCGTATCGAAACACCCTAAGGGCGTTCCGATACGGCCTGGTGTAAAGGGCTAAAATGGGCTGTTTATTGTATAGTTTGTTTGGTTGATGCTGAATTGTTTGTATTTTCCGCTGTTGTGCTTCACATAGGATTTAATTATGCCTATAGACAAGATAAAGTAAAAAGGAAATTTTCTGGGTCGTTAACCGAGGGGGAACCTTAACGGGTTTTGCTTCGGTTTTTCCCGTGTGGCCCACTCGGATCGGTCATCCGACCAGACCGAGACGAGGGGGTTACATCCTCCTTGATGACTTAACGCCATCAAGGCCACGTACGTTTTGACTCAATTTGTGTGCACACTAATCCTAATGATCGATCATTTACACCCGGTAAATTATTAGTGCCAATTTCCATTTATCATAACTCATACCCATCACCACATCTCATGCTCATCACATATACATATCATAGAATACATGTACAAATCAACCACATATTACAAGAGCATGAATAGGCAATACACATAGCATTCAATGGAAATCAATAACTAAAATCAACAACTTGAATTATATAGAAATGGCCTACCAAGCACATTTCACTCACACTCTACACACACTCGAACCAAACTTTAAACCATGATTAAAACCACTCACCGCCCTTCCTTAGCAACCAAAGCAAAACTCCTACGAGTCCGGATTCGGTCCCGATGCCTCTCCAACGCTTCCTCTTGCTTCTAGCCAAACAAAACACATTAATTACTTCACAATTCAATGCTAAAACTCAACTATCAACTCACTTCACCCGAATTCTAATCCAAAATACCCATTTTCGAGCTTCCCCAAAACCTAGCTGAAAACTCCATTTTCAAACCTCCAAATGACCCCCAAAAGGTCCCAAAACATCCTCCTAACTTATGTAAACCATCAGCCCTTTAATTTTCACTTAAAACTCACCCAAAAATCAAGTTTTGACATCTCAATTTTTGCTTTAAGAACCCACTTCGGGTTTTCAACAAAACTCAACTAAATTGACATATATAATACATCTTAATGTGATTAAGATAAAACTTAACTTCATTTTTCAAAACAAGATGAAAATCCCCATAAAAACCCAAACTTTAAACCAAACCCTAATTTTCAAAAGCTCATGGTTTGCAAATCTATGACTATGTATGGATAGGGAATGAAGAGGAGAGTTATAAAATATTATTACCTTTGAGAGTGGCCTTGGGAAGAGGTTGGAAATTAATGGAATAGTGATTTTAGTGTTGGGAGAGTGTTTGGGGGTTTTTCACGTTGGGGAAGGGGAGAGAGTAGAGAAGATGACATTTTTTTTTCTTTTATTCAAAAGTTGTCTTGCTTTTTAAAATATTTGGGTAAAATTACAACATTGGTCCCCTCCCCTTTTTATTACAGCCCATTTAGACCCTAATTAAGGTTGAATTTATTTAATTTTATTTTACCGACTCGAACCGCAAACCCCTCTAACTCCTAACCCCAAAACACGGGCGTTACAATATATATATATATATATATATATATATATATATATATATATATAAACTTATAAGTTATAAGTTATAATTTATATAATGTATTTATAATATAATAATTAATAATAAATAATAATTAGTAATAGTTTGGGCCTTGGACCTTTGGGCTCATATCCCACCACCCATTTATTTTAGATGGGCCCTAAAACCTATAATGTATAAATATAATATATATATATATATATAAACTTATAACTTATAAGTTATATAATGTATTTATAATATAATAATTAATAAATAATAATAATTAGTAATAGTTTGGGCCTTGGGCCTTTGGGCTCATATCCCACCACCCATTTATTTGAGATGGGCCCCTAAAACCTATAATGTATATATATATATATATATATATATATATATATATAGGATAAATATATATATAGGATAAATATTCTATACACAGGCGGTGGAAACTTTTAATTTCTACAAGCGCCTTAGTTTTAGGGTATAAGGACTTAGCTTAGGGTGTAGGGTTTAGGGGTTTAGGTGTAGGGGGTTAGAATTTTGGGATAGTTGTTTCAATTTAAGGTTTAGGGTTATAATTTAGGGTTTATAGCTTAAAACCTAAATCCTCACCATATTACCCTAAAAACTAAACCCTAACCTATAAACCCTAAATTATAACCCTAAACCTTAAATTGAAACAACTATCCCTAAATTCTAAAGCCCTACACCTAAACCCCTAAACTCTATACCCTAAACTAACACCCTATACCCTAAAACTAAGGCGCTTGTGGAAACTTTCAGTTTCCACCGCCTGTGTATAGGATATTAATCCATATATATATATAGGATTAATATCCTATACACTGGCGGTGGAAAGTTTTTATTTCCACAAGCGCCTCAATTATAGGGTTTAGGGTTAATGTTTAGGGTTTAGAGTTTAGGGGTTTTAGTGTAAAGGTTTAGAATTTAGGATTCATGTTTAGAATTTAGGAATTAGGGTTAGAATTTAGGGTTTAGGGTTAGGGTTTAGTTTTAGAGTAATATGGGTGGGGATTTAGGTTTTAACCTATAAACCCTAAATTTTAACCCTAAATTCTATCAACAATCTCTAAATTCAAAACTACTACACTTATACCCCTAAATTTTAAACCCTAAACGAAGTCCCTAACCCCTAAAACTAAGGCGCTTGTGTAAAAAACTTTCCACAAGCGCTTGTGTATAGAACAATTGCCCATATATATATATATATATATATAAACTTATAAGTTATATAATGTATTTATAATATAATAATTAATAATAAATAATAATTAGTAATAGTTTGGTCCTTGAGCCTTTGGGCTCATATCCCACCACCCATTTATTTTAGTTGGGACCTAAAACCTATAATGTATAAATATAATATATATATATATATATATAAACTTATAACTTATAAGTTATATAATGTATTTATAATATAATAATTAATAATAAATAATAATTAGTAATAGTTTGGGCCTTTGGGCTCATATCCCACCACCCATTTATAATAATTAATAATATCAATAATAAATAATAATTATTAATTGTTGGGCTTTGAACTAAATATTTTAGATGTGCTAAATATAATAGTTAATAATAATTATTAATTGTTGGGCGGGAAAATTAATATATATGGGCGGGAAAATTTATTTTGAAACCGCCCAATTCCCAAATTGAATTTCAATTTGGGGTAAATTATGAATAAAGCCCTTTATATTATATAGGTTTTTTATTCAAGTCCTTTAAGTTTTAATTCAATTCAATTGAGTCCTTAAAATTTTATTTTTACTTCAAATTAACTCTTATTTATTATTTTTTCACTATAGTCCATAAAACTTTGTTTTTATTCAAAATTGAGCCTATTATAGTCCTTAAAACTTTATTTTAGTCCAAATTAGCTCTTATTTATTATTATTTTTTGCACTATAGTCCCTAAAACTTTGTTTTTATTCAAAATTGTTCATTTCTAGTGAACCCGAATTAACCAGAACTAAAATGAACCCGACGACCTAAAATTACCCGACCTGAAATAAACCCACCTGAAATGAAACCGACCTGAAATGAACCCGAACTGAAATGAACCTGACCTGAAATTTACCCGACCTGCAATTTACCTGCCAATTAACTGATTTTACCCGACCTGTTTTTACCCGATCTGCAACGAGTTTGACCTGAAATGGACCCGACCTGAAAATTGACCCGACCTAAAATGGACCCGACCTGCAAATTACCCGACTGCAATAGACCCGCACCCGATCCGAGTCGAGTCAATTTTTTTTTTACCTGAAATGACTTGTATCCGATTTTACTCGACCTGACAGAACCCGACCTGAAACCTGTCCGATTACCTGTTTTTACATCCCTACACAACAATACGACTTTAATCCATGTGGGACTCTTGAATTCCATTATAGCTGGAAAAATAAATAATTCCAAAACCAACAGAAGCAAAGCAAACTTACTCCACCCACTATTTATGGAAATATAAATACACTAACAGTAACAGTAGCTTTGGCACCTGTAAGTTCCACTACTTTTACACACACAAGCTTTGGTGTAGGCTAACCAAAATCCAGACTGAAACTCCTAAAGCCATCTCAACTCCAACCCATCTCTTCACTCTTCCTCCCTCACTCTTCTCCGCAGCACTCGATGATCCGCTACTCGGCCTCCCTGACATCCGATATTCAATAGTCATATTATATCTTAAAAAAAATTAATGCATAATTTCTTTGTTCACAACATTCGAATTTCAAAATAAAAAATGAATATATATGTTACCGGTGGCAGCTGGGTTAGTGGCATGTCCCCCTGTCAGCTTTCCATATTGTTCAAATAACTTTGCGTCCTGGGAGTTGGGTGATAAGTGCAGGAAGGCTGAATTCACAAAACAAAACAAAGACAATCCAATGTAATGTAAGAACAATGGGAAAAATCAAAGTTGTAAATGTTATATATATTATGTTGTACTTACAGACACAGTCAGTTAAGTTAATTGGGGCACGACAAGTGCTAGGAAGGGTGGCTGCAAGAGTGGTGTCGATCTTAAGGCCAAGGCTCGGGTCATCTTTATCTTTAAGCAGCACACACAGGCATTTCTCGCTCTTATCCAGCACCTGTTTCAGCCCGCCGCAACAGTCGACGGTTGGGGCTTTTGCCTGTCCACCGACGTACGGGAGACACGGGGCGAGCCCCGCGAGCTGACTAGCGCATTCTGCTTTGTCTTGATTGACATCGGAGATCGCGAAACCGAGCAGCATCGGAAGCAAGACAAATGAGAGTGTCAAACTTTGATGTTTGGACTCCATAACGTGGGATATCTAGTAGGAAGTAGGGAAAGCAGAGGAGAAAACGTAAGGAGGGGAACTTGGAAGCAAATAGATTGTTGCAGGGCTTTTTATATGCGATAAATATAAAAAAAGCAATTAATACAGCGATCAACTGAAAAGAAATTCTTCGTTCTTTTTTGTACCTTTATTTATGTCCCAGAATTAAAGAAAGTTTAGAAGTTAAATTAAGGATTAGGGTTAGAGTTAAAAATTAGAGTGTAAGATGTATAGTGTATAGTATATTTTTAGGGTTTATGTAAGGACGGAGTTAGGATTTGAGATTGGGGCCAAAACATAAATATTTGAAAGGGGATTCATAAATAAACCAATTTTTAAAAAATTTATATAAGAGGACCAAAGTGAAAAAAAATCTTTGGGGTGGGGGCAAATTCATAAATAAAGTAATTTTTAAAAAAAAATTATATAGGAGGACCAAAGTAAAAAAAAAAACTTAAAATTAGATTATAATTTTTTTTGAATAGTTTAAAGGTGATTAAACGGTAGTATCTGTTCATAGATATTTTTAACTCTTTAACATTGCACACACATCTTGTAGCATTGCGATTAAACTCGGGTCTCCTATGATAAATATCATCCGTTTTTCCAGATCACTTGTTGAATTTAATTTATTTTTTTATGTTGAAATATAAATAAAGGCAAAAAGACAGGTCATGTTTGGCAATTAGCGGATAGCTGATAGCGGATTACATTAGCTGGTAACTGATTGCATTAGCTGATTTGACTAGCGGATTGTATTAGCTGATTCTATAAAAGTGTTTGGTAAAAGTAACCGATAGCGGATAGTTGTTAGATTATTTAAACAAGCAAAATGACATATAAGGATATAATTATATTCAATACTTGTTTGAATAGTTTATTAGTTATTAATATTTTGTATCTAATTAATATTAATTAGATCTATAAAATTATTTTTAATATAACACTTTTTTAACATATTCCAATGATTTATATATTAATTTATTATTTATATAATTATTTTAATATAATTTAATTAATTAAAAAATTTAAAATAAAAAGAAAAAAAGAGTAAATAGGATTAGCTTATAAATATGGTGAGAAAATATTTAATTTAGGTTATTTTGAGATTTTTGGTAACTGGTAAGGGTAAAAGAGTCTTTACAACTCTAATATCAAACCTCTAATCTCAAAAACTCTTATTATGAGCTTTTTCAAAATTAACGGTTTCACCTCAATTCGCTCTTTCAATCCGTTGTTCACCAAACATCAATATTAACGGATTTGACTGGTCAAACCTTTAGTTATACTTTAAACCTCTAATATTTACCCAAACCTCTATTTACCAAACAAGTCCATAAAATTTTTGTTCTGATAAACTACATTACACATTAACTCCGCGTTAACTCTTTTATTGAATGTGCAACATAAACAGATTGATTTATTTATTTAAAACAGAGCTAAAATACATTCAAGACTGGCAACTGTCTAACCCAACCATAATATGGATCACATTATTGAACAAAAATAATAAATAAGAGTTAAAAGAAGTTAATTTCACAGCAAGTAAAAGTTAGGAATAATGATAAATTTAGTCTTTAGTTTTCACTGTCTTTTGTTAATTTAATTCTAACATTTTATAATTAAATTTTATTTTCAACTTTTTTTAGTCAAATTCCTGTGTTTTCCCAAAAATGCTAATTAAATCGTTTTTTTATGCTGACATGATAACTTATGTGTATTTCATTGCTAGCATAACATGACTTTACAAACATTATGTGCGAATCTAGGATTTTAAATTTGGTGGTTAACCTATTTACCTTATTTAGAGGCTTAAGGCTTTGAATCCCTCTAGACAATTAATTTAACTACCACAGACTAAATAGCATCAAAAAAATTTATTTTGTTAAAGAAATCTCCTTACTTAAAAAAAGAATTAAAAAAGTAATGACAATTCCCGATTGGTAAAAATAACAAGTATGGTTGTAAACGAACTAAACGTTCAGCGAGCCGTTCGTGAACCGTTTGAAAGGATGTTCGCTTATGTTCGTTTATTTATTAAACGAACGAATATGAACAAGATTTTATGTTCGTTTAATTAAATGAACGAACACGAACAAAGGGCTTGTTCGTTCAGTTATGTTCGTGAACGTTCGGTAATCCGTTCGTTTAAATTTATTCACATACATACATCCATTTATATTTATTATTTTTCATAACAAAAGTATTATATTTTAAAAATAAAATTAAATTTATTCACATATGTTAGTTTAAATTTATTCACATATGTCCTTTAATGTTCGTTCGTTTACATTCGTTTATCATCTTAACACACGGACATGAATGAACACGAACAAGCTACATTCTTTAGCAAACGAACACGAACAAGCTACATTCTTTAGCAAACGAACACGAACAAAAAATTATGTTTGTTTAGTTGTTCATGTTCTTTGTAACCCCTTCGTCCCGGTCTGGTCGGATGACCGGTCCGAGTGGGCCACACGGGGAAAACCGAAGCGAAACCCGTTAAGGCTTCCCCTCGGTTAACGACCCAAAATATTTCTTTTAACTTTAATCTTATCTAGATGCATATTTAATCCCTATGTGAAGCACAACAGCGGAAGATTACAAACAAAGAAACGTTCTCCGACCAAACAAGACATAAACAGTCCATTTTATACCATTTCAGCAGGCCGTTTCGAAACACCTATAGGGTGTTCCGAAACGCCCTGACCTGGTCAACGGGCCTGGGTCAACCACAAGGTGACCGTTCCGAAACAGGGGTGACCCGTATCGGAACGACATTGACGGTCAATATCTCACGGTCAACGAGATTTGACCGTTTCGGAACTTCAGAGGCCCGTTTCGGAACGGCTTCATCTCGCCAATTTCTCAAAATTCCAGTAGAGAAAACGTTCCGGAACGACCCTCATCCGTTTCAAAACGGCAGGCCATAAACACAGGGGCCGTTTCGGAACACGGGGACCCGTTCCGAAACACCCCCTGCCTGCAGACTTTTCTGGGCTGTTTTGAGGCACAAGGATGCCCCAAAACATCCCCAAAGCACCATACAACAGCCAAGCAACTTCAAGACAAGACATCCTAAGGTATAACAACCATATTAGCATGCTTCGACATTAATTAGACATGTCTATCACTAAGGCAACATTCCCACAACATGCCTTCATTCAAACATAGGTCAAACACATATATAACTCCTAAAGCATAAGGCTAACATGCGAGTAAGCAATTAGGCATGAGTTAACAATCAACATGGCAACACAACCATGCAAAAGCAAGATTCTAAGGAGTCTACACATGCTCCAAACAACCAACAACAATCCAACAAAACCTTACACATCCCATTGCTTAAACTATTACATGTCTTAGCATTCAAACCATACTTGATGAACACAGTCCAAAAACACACTTGGAGGCCCTCCACTTGCCCGAGCAACCCACGAACTAAGGATCTGCAATGTTGAACAAAGAGAGCGTAAGCAATAATGCTTAGTGAGGGTAAGCTCTAAAAACAAACCTCAACACTGCAGGGTCCGAGCACGATCTAGCCAAAGCAACTTACATTTACCAAGAGTCCACAAGATATAGATGCATGAGCAATATATCACATATATGCCATAATCATGAGCTCAACACTACCATACATGTAATCACATTTAAACATCCAAACAGCTCATATATCACAACACATTGATACACATATCAATCCACATTGGCACCTAGTTATGACTCAAATACGCGGATAGACACGTTGGAAACTCATATCCAACAACCACATTACCTCGGTGGGATTCCACTCATCACCGGTCTCGCGGAGGGGATTCCACTCATCCTCACGCCCCGTCGATGGTATTCCACTCATCACCGACTATATTTAAATACCATTTCCGGGCATACCCGTACTCCTCCTTGGTGACTCAACGCCACCAAGGCCACGCGCGACTTTAGACTCATGTGTACACACTAACATCCTAATGATCGATCATTTGTATTTAAGTATACTAGTGCCAATATTTTACTCAATCCACATTACCCATTTCAATCATTTCCGTGCTTAGCACGTACTCACCATGGACACAACCATGAACCATCACCATGCATGCTTTAAGCAATACAACCCATGCCTCATTTCACATGTATAAAACAATATACATAAGCATTCATAACACAAGACATACGAGGCATATTCATTCATACATTTGAGTTCATCCAAAGGCTTAGATCAAGATTAGGATTAGGCTACCACCCTAATCCTAACTCTAGGTGGGTCTACCAAGCCCAACCTAGTCCATATACTCGAACCAACTAATTTAAAACCTTTAAAAGCAAACAACCACTCACCTAAGCTTCCAAGCACAAGACCAAGCAAGCCACAACCTTCAACCTTCCGGGTTCACTTCCGATGCTTCACCGATGCCCAAACTTGATTCTAATCACACAAAACACATACATTACTTCTCAACCCAATGCTAATTCAATCATCAATCTACTTCGCAACTCACAACCCATTTCCACAATTTTCCAAACCACATAACATTTCCAAAACCCCAATTTTCGGACTCCCACAACCAAGGGCTGAAATACCCAATTCCAAGCGCCCAAATGGCTTCCAAAACATCCCAAAACACCCTCCTAACATAGGTAAACCATCAGCCCTTCAATTCCAACATTAAACCTCTCAAAAACCCAATTTTTCATACCTTAAAATTTGCCCTAAGGACCCACTACGAAATTTTACCCAAAATTGACCAAATTCATATATGTTGTGAGTTTCATCATGACTAAGCATAACCCCAAAACAATTTCCCAAAATAAATTGAAAAGCCCCATCAAATCCCCAATTTACCATAAGAACCCTAATTCCCAAAACTCATTATTTTCGAAATCTAAAACAATAGGTGAGTAGAGAATGGAGAGGAGGTTAAGAATTTATGTTTACCTCTTGATTTGATGATGAAATCGATTAGCCAACCCAATGGAATAGTGATTAGGGTTTTAGGAGAGTTTGAAAATGGGGAGGGGGTTTGAAATTGGTAAAGAGGAAATGAGGAGAAAGATGACAACTTTTATGGAAAAGTTGTCTTCCTTTATTTTAAATGGGGTAAATCGCAACTTTGGTCCCTCCCTCTTTATTTAAATTCAAATAGGTCATTAATCAAGATTGGTTTATTTTAATTAGACTTTATTTGACTCGAACAACAACCCGGCTACCTCCTAGGCCCTAGACACGGGTGTTACATTCTTTCATTTGTTCGGTTAAATATAAACAAACGAACATGAACATACCCTCGTTCGATTTGTTTACAGGCCTAACGACAAGAAAGTTGAATTGATAAAGGAATGAGTCGAGAAATTTAGGATCAACCATTTTTTCTTGTCAAATAGAACGTTTTAAAGAGATAAGTGTGATATCGTAAAAGTTCTTCGGAGTTTCAAAGACAAATGTTATCAAAAGTGTGAACATTTGAGGATTGACCAAAATGTATTTTTTAATATGAAGGGTGACTCAAATGTAACTTTACCCATAACTGAGTGACCCAAATATAACGTTACCCATTTTGAGTGACTCAAATGTAACATTACCCATAATTAAGTGATCTTCGTAATAGTTTACCAAAAAAAATAGTGGGTCACGCGAACGACCAGGTCCTTAATAGATTCGCACATGACTAACATGACTACCTACATCATCTTACATTATAACATGATAAACATTTCCAATTTCTTTTTTATAATTTTGAAATTATTTATTGATGTGACATTATATCACATTAGTAATGAAATACACCTAAATTGTATCATTGTATTATCATATTATTTTTCTAAAAAATTTAATGGTCTAATCATTATTTTTATTAAAATCATAATAGATTAGGAAAAAAACTTGAGTGCAAAAAAAATTATTAAAAAATACAAACATTGGGTTAAGATTGGATGAAAATCGCTAGCCTCTAACTACGCCTTTTTTTATGCCTAATTTAAAAATTAAGTTTCAGATTTAAGGTTAACAGTTAGAGCATAAAAAATTGAAGGTATGATGTATATTTTAGGGTGTAAGGTTTTTTATTTGAAATTTAGAGTTAGAGTTCATAATTTAATTTTTTAATGTTGAGATATAAGAAACGACATATTTAAGAACAGAAGATTTTTGTTCGTTAAAATTTATGATTTTGCCCGATATTTTTAGGGTTACTAGCGTGAATGATCGTGTAATTTTGTTTTCAATGTAAGTTTGGGGAAAAGTGTAACGGTAAATAATTATATAAGAAAACAAAACATTGTAAGTAATATTATATGACGTACTGAGTATGAAAGCTACAAAATCAGTGGACCGTAATAATATAGAAGTTGAGAGTGATCCACCATTGATTGGTGGGAGGTAGTTCGGAGTTGAATTTATTGCGGTCGGAAAATAAAAAATTTCGGATGTTTCGTGAAAAATAAATACTATTTTTTTTTAACTTGGATGATGTGAAAATAAATAAATTTTGTTGTGTATGTTGTTTTAATTTATTTTTTTAGAGTTTGAATAGAAATGAATTTGAATTAATAATTTTTTTGGCCTAATGTCAAAATAAGTTTTCAAACTATCATGTTTTTTTCTTTTAAGTGTCTAAATTATTTTTTTGCCCCCTTTAAGTGCTCAAACTATTATTTTTTGTTCAAAGTAGATGCCTAAAAAATAATAGTTTAGGCACATAAAAAAATAGTTTAGGCACCTAAAAGGAAAATGTGATAGTTTGAGCACTTGTTTTGGTATTAAGTTTATGTTTTTATTTCTTTTTAATCTTTTCTTCGGTTGTTAAGAAATTTGAATAGAATAAACTTTACTACTTTATTAATAATTGGCTTGATGTTAAAATAAGTGCCTAAACTATCATATTTTTCTCTTTTAGGTGCCTAATTTTTTTTTACACTTTTTTAAGTGCTAAAACTATCTCGGTTTACCCTTTTATATGTCTAAACTTTTTTCCCCTTTTAGGTGCCCAAACTATTATTTTTGGCCCTTTTAAGGTCAATTTGAGGCACATAATTTGACGAAAAATGATTGTTTTGGCACCTGTTTTGACCAAAAAATGATTGTCTGGGCACCTGTTTTGATAAAAAAAATGATTGTTTGGGCACCTAAAAAGAGTAAAAAAAATAAGCACCTAAAAGGAAAAAACGAGATAGTTTGGACACTTAAAAGTAGGGGTGGCAATCGGATGGGAAATAATCGAAAACTGTGGGGATCGAACCGACGTGTATGGGGAATAACCGAAATATTCACCCACAGGGATGGGGACGGGTGAAGTTTTATCACTAAAGCTCAAATGGGGATGGAGACAGAGATTGCTATATGCGAATCGTGGGGATAACCGAATCATACCCGTATAAATCTTCGTGGGTTTCCCTAAAAACTATCCGCTGGGGTCCACAATATTTTACAAAGTTGGATGGACATAGGGTAATTTACCCATTTTTCAACAAAAATCTAATCTCCCATAATCTGAGTATGTCTGTCACTTCAGAAATTTGCCATAAATCGTACAAATAAAATTAGAAGAGGTAATTTATATGGTTGAAAAGATTATCGAATCTAGTTTCTTTTAGAACAACCATATCATGATTTGGAACTCTAAATTATTAGTTATATATTTAATAGTTAATATTTTAGTTATGTTTTATAGTTTTGAAATGGTTTTTCCGTTGTTGGTAAAATTAAATTTATCATTTATGTTTGTTTATTTTTTGGGTACGGGGATTAACCGAACACCGTAAGGATTCGTAAGGGATGGGTATGGAGACGAAAAAAGTCCCAAAACCGTTTAATGGGGATTCCCTAAAATCGTACCAACAAATGTTGAGGACGTAGTGGGGAATGCAAAACCGTCCTCGACCCACCCTATTGCCACCCCTACTTAAAAGGGGTAAAATAAAAATTAGGTTCCTAAATAGGAAAAATGTGATATTTTGTGCACTTATTTTAGTTTTAAAACTTAATAATTTGAAAATTATATTCATGTTCGTTTATTTAAAATAAAATAAATTATTTACATTGTCATTTAACTTTTAGGATCCTATTGTCACGGGCCGCCAGTTCAGACCCGGGTCATATGCACAAATAGTTGCCCAATGGGTTCAAATCGAGGAATTGGGCTTGAAGAGACCACCAGACTTAGCACGGTCCGTAAAAGATCCTGGGAGACTTAGTCAAACATTACCCTTTTGAATTATTTCAAATGATTTATTAAGATAATGTTTAGATATTTAGAGATTTTGTAAAGATTATGTTGTAATGTCGTCCGTCGATGTAAATCAGTTTTGAC
This sequence comes from Hibiscus tridactylites, assembly GCA_958450335.1. Classification (NCBI taxonomy): domain Eukaryota; kingdom Viridiplantae; phylum Streptophyta; class Magnoliopsida; order Malvales; family Malvaceae; genus Hibiscus; species Hibiscus tridactylites. Next base: position 13,581,331 of record OY288288.1, read on the forward strand.
CGTCAGATCTGGGGAGTTCAACTATAAATAGAGGCTCCTCACCTCACTTGTAAATAACTCAATCTTTTATCTTCAGAGTAATCAAGGCATTCACTCTAAAAACCCTCTGTGTTGTTCTTCTTGTTCTTGATTTTCTTCTTTTGAATTTGAAGGTCATTTTTTATAGTTTGCTTCCGCTTAGAACGATCTTGCTCTCTTGAATATCTTGAAAGTTTTGATCTTTCGGAGCGGGAATTCAGGCTTACTTAGGCGTTTGTATGGTGAAATTCGCCTAAGGCCGCGCGGTTTGCTAGTTCGAAAATCTAGCTCCGTGACAGTTGGTATCAGAGCGAGTGTTCGTGGAAGGCACTGATCGAGATGGCACCAAAGAAAGGAGAAAATGTTGCAGTAAAAAAAGGGTGCGGAGACCCAGGCTGCTGATGGAAAAATGACGAGTTCGAAAGATATCCTAGAGACGTTGAGGAAAAGGTAACCAGGCTCGAGGGTCCGGTGAAGGACTCGGGTGAGCGACTCGATATGGTTGATACACACCTCGAGGAGCTGGAGAACAAAGAGGTTCATCTCAAGCGAGAGATGGAGGACGTTCTCGGTGAGACATATGAGAAGTTGGATAACAAGGATGATGCGCTTGAGGCTGAGTTGAAGGCTGCAAAGTTATAGTTGGAGGAGATGAAGGCAGACATGGCTATATTCAAAGCTGCCTTGAAAAATGTGACAGAGCCTATTGCATCCTTGTTGAGGAAGGACATCCTAAAGTCGAAGGAGTTTAAGGGGAATAGGTCGGCCTAAGATGTTGAGAACTTCGTTTGGGGCATTGAGTAGTACTTTTGGGCGATGGGCATCAAGGATGATGCAGAAAAGGTAACTATTGCTTTCATGTATTTGACTGACGTCGCTCTTTTGTGGTGGCGACGCAAATGCCCTGAGGAGAAGAGCAAGGACATTCCTATTGAGACTTGGAAGGAGTTTCAAGTTTAGTTCAAAGATTAGTTCTATCCGACTAACGCTCAACACGAGGCTCGAAAGAAGTTGCGGCAACTGAAACATGAGGGTTCCATCCCAGAATATGTTAAAGAGTTCATTGAGCTCAAACTCTAGATTTCGAATTTGAGTGAAGTTGAAGGCTTCTTTACTTTCACACATGGACTCCAAGGATGGGCCCAAATGGAGTTAGTGCGGAGGGGAGTCAAGGATCTTTCTAATGCATTGACTGCAGCTGAATCTATTGCAAAATTTGAAGTTGGGGAACCCAAGTCTTCCAAGCCCCGAGGCAAGGGCAATGGTGGGGGAGACAAGGATGATCATCGTTGCAATGATGTTGACGAAAAGCCCAATAAATTTGTCAAACCATGGGAAAGGAAGGAGCGAGGAACCGTAAAATGCTACCATTATGGTAGTCCACACGTGGTGATAGAGTGTCCCAAGAAAAGCCGTGCCAATGCCATCGACGATGGGGACGACGGACAAGAAGAAGGGGAATGTCGACTTGGTCCGATTGCCAGTGTCAAAGTAATCAAAGCAAGTGTAGAAGGAAGAAATTGAAGTGTTACCGCTGCAAGGGGCCTCATATTGTGAAAGAGTGCTCGGATCGAGTCAAGCTGTAATCCCCTCGACCTGGCCTAGGCGATAGATCGAACCGAACATGTCACATGGGAATATTGAAGTAAATCGAGAAGGTTTACCTCAATAAGCAACCCTATTTTTTCTATTTATCTTATCTAAATGCTCATTAGTTTCCTAAGTTTTTGTCGCCGCAACGTAACATATATAACATCAATCGAACATTAATCAAAACTCAATCGCCTTCAAATACAATTTTAGGGACCATTTTGTAAACTTATCAAATTACAAGGGATTCCTCCAATTTTTAAATTACCAACTTTAAATTAATCATGATACATGCATCTCTGCCAAATTTCAGCTCAAGACAATCATTCATCTCATTTAATTGCATCCACAACATTCAGGGACTAAAACGCAAAGAATCAGAACTTTAGAATATACCATTAACTAACATAACAACCAACCATTTCGGTACAGGCTAACCCTGTATCAAAATAGGTGTATCCAAACAGTACCTCACGGCTCGGAACACGGGCCCGTATCGAAACACCCTTGAGGTGTTTCGAAATTGTGGTTTCCAGTAGCAAAACGTACCAGAATAGACCTACCGTGTTTCGAAACCCTTAGGCCGTTTCAGGCTCACCGTTTTGGTACAAGCTTGAGTGTACCGAAACACATGGGCATGTAATGACACTTTTTGCTGGTTTTTCACACTTAAATCCATCCTAAACCAATCCAACAAGCTTCCAACATGCATACATCATACTTAAACATTAATCCTCAAACATTCATGACATACTTAGCATTAAATCATGGCAAAATGCATCCAAGATAAATTATAGGCATGCAACATAGAAAATAAGCCACTCAAGATTCAAAACTCAAACCAATTCACAAACCATCAAATATAGGCCTTTTACAAGAATAAAATCATAACGCAAACATGCTCAAAAAGGGTGTTCATACACATCAGCCAAATAAACCATGGACCCCCATTGCCCTTATTAATTTAGTCCATAACCGAAACATACATTCAAGGTGAACTCTCCTAAGATCTCCTTGCAAGTTGCTGCCTCCAAGCACTCAATTATCTGCATTGATGGACAAATAGAGCGTAAGCATACAAGCTTAGTGAGGAATGCTCAAAACCAAAACACCATAAATGCATAAAAACAATTTTCCATCATTTGAAATTGAAAACCATCACGCCCTCTTTAAAAACCATGCACTTTCCTTACCAAATCAGCATGTTAAACACCATGCAACAAGTATTAAATACTCAACAACAATTCCATTTGCTAACACTCAACTTAAGTTTTTCCATGCATAGCTACCATATGCAAAGCTTAAAGAGTAAAACATGCATTTTCATATTATGCATCCATATACATTCCACAACAATTTATCAATTATATTGGCTCACAAGTGTTCATCAACGTACTCATTTCTCAAAACCATATCAGATGTACGAATTCCCAAGTGTTGTCCCAACAATTTATACATTCTCAACGGCATCTCAAGGTTCACACACGGGAGCTACCCTCTACCATTGTGACACCCGTGGTGGAGTATTCGGTACCTTACAACCCATCAACACCACTCATCGGTAGATGTATAACCCTAATAACAAGAGACGGGACACAACTCAATTTCCTCAATTGTTAGGGTACTTGGATGTAGTATTCGGTACACTCACAACCACTCAACATCCAAGGCGACTTGTTTATAGTGCACTCAATCCTATAGCCGGCTAACTATATCCGTTTTCATTTATAAACTACTTTTCACAACATCAATTGCCAATATAATTCTCATTTAGTACAAACTTCATTGTTTTCAAAGCATTCACAATAAGCCACATTTCTTAGCATCAAACTATGCCTCATAAAACATGTATAAGCATATACATACAAGGATCACTTACCATGTGCATCCTTCATCGATATGGCATCATAAAAAGCAAATCTCTCACTTTAAATCATGCTTAAAATAGTAGGTAAAACACATTTTAAATCAAGTGCAACAACAAACTCATAATAGCACAATCCGAAGGAGAAAATCACTTTACTTACTTTCGAACTTATTACAGCGTTTCAAGCTTACACTAAGTTCCCAAAACCACCTTTAGAGTGTTTCATAGCTGGAAAACTCGTTTCCACTCACCGACTCGTGAAACTGAGATATGCTGACGCGAATTTAAGCGTATAAAGCCCCCAGATTTTCACCGATTGCTTCCAAAGTATTCTCCCATGTTTATACCACACAAGAACAGAGGATCAATGCATCATAATGCATTAAAACCACCAGGAACTTAAAAAATCTCGTTGCTCTGCCCTAAAGCACCAAAATACTCATCCAAAACAACAAAAAATCACCTTCGATTGCTCTCTAAACTCAGCACAGCCATAATCTAACACTTTCGTCACATTTTGACCATCAATCAACATCCAAAAACATCCTAATTTCATCCTTATACCTCCAGCAACTCAGATTTCATAATAACATCCCAAAACCCCAAAATCTAATAATCTAACAATTAGAGATCCAACTCAATTCGGGATTACATTCATAAACCTTTATTTCCTCGTCATTTAACATCCAAATTATGATTAAAATCATTCACAAATCAATCAAAATAGTGACCAAAAATCTTGAAAATTCTTCTTACAAAGCTTAATTTAGCAATTTTCATCAAATCAATTACAAAATCTTGTTATTGAACAAAACTAGAGAGCCAAAGACTTGGGAATTTCAATAAAGAACCTTGATTAGAGGACAGAAAAGAAAGATCACCTCTAACACAAACTTTCCCTTTGATTTGCAATGATTTTGGTGAAATCCTTCAAGTGAACTCTAACTATTTGAAGTAGAAATCCATGGGAATCATTTAGGAATCAAAAGTAAATGAGATGAGACCATTCTCTAAAGATTTTAGTGATGAAAAGAGAGTTTGGCTGCTGTGAAAGTTGAGAGAAAAGTTTTGGAGAAAAGTTGTTACGTAAGAAAATGTTTAGGTAATTAAAATCTCTTTTAATGAAACTCTTTTAATTAAATCATTTAAAACACCAAATCAAGAGAAATAGATGATACCACTTGGTGTAATAGCTCCGTAGGGATTCTACGTTTTGGCTCCCTTCGATTTAGCCCTTAAATAGAACTTTCAATTTTTCATTTTAGTCACCAAGCTGAAATGTCAACTTCCCAAAAATCATTTTCCAAAATTGATTTTACTTTCCATCACTACATATTTAATTAGGATTTTAGAAATTTTCCACATGATTTTATCACATCCCGAACCAAAATTTCCCTAAATTGACTCCGAACTGACTCAAATCTCTAATCAATATTCGTCGGACCCTAAACCATCCTTTAAAACCTCTAAGCTCAAAATCAGGGCGTTACACAAGTCGTCCAAGGAGGATGACAAGCCTGAGGACAATGAGGCTTTATATCTTGGTTTGATTTTTTCGAGTTCTGCCAAGGCGGGCAAGAACCAGAAGAAGAAGGGGTTGATGTATTTAGACATCAACGTGGCGGGTCAAAAGAGAAGTGATCTTGTGGACACTAGAGCATCTCATTTGTTTGTGTCGAAGAAAGCTGTCGACGAGATTGGTTTGAAGGTTGCAGAGTCAACCAGGGTAATCAAGACCGTCAATTCCAGAAGTGTTCCAATCGTGGGCATGACACGAGGCGTGGAGTTGGAAATTGGAGAATGGAAAGGCAAGGAAAACTTTGAGGTAATTCACTTGGATGACTATGATTTCGTCATCGGTTTAAATTTCCTTGATCGGATAATGCACTCCTTGTCCCTTTTGTCGATTGTGTTTGCATTTTGGATCCCCGCAAATAATGCATTGTACCGGTTCATCGAATTGTAAGGGATGAGAACAAGGTTCTTAATGCTGTTGAGCTAACCAAGAATGCTGACTTGGTTGTTGCCACTGAGGAAACGACCTTGGAAGGGTTAGGGGAGTCGAAGTCTTTCGAAGACATGGGATCCGTTAAGTGTCCACCAGTGAGTAAGGTGGATGGGGCATTGAGCTTCATGGACAAAGAAGCACCAGTCCGAGCCAAGGTGTCGGACTTCAAGATTAAAGAAGTGTCGATGTTGTCGATGAGCGACGAGTTCCCGATAGGCGATGGTGCACCAGGCTTTGTGAGAAAGGAAGTGTTGATGCGAGTTAGAGTGAATGCCAACCGGAGTAGTCCAAATGAGGTATATCTTGAACACAATTATGGTGTTTTATAGTTTGATTTGCCTGGTTTGCTGGGTGTAGGAAGCGGAAAACCTAACCTAACAGATGGAGTTGCCAAGACTTGGCGAGAACCCAAGCAACCTTTCAAAGTCATGAGGGTCCGTTCGGTGTTCAATGTGACGGGGTCCGAGTACTTGCGCAAGGATCGAGGGGATCCGAGTATAGGAAATTTGCAACTTGTAGGAAGGAGTTCCTACGATCGAGATGTACGAGGTGAGGCGATGAAAGATGTTACATGGTGGAAGCGATTCCAGGATCACAGAGTCAAGTTTCGTTCCAAGTGCGCGACGAGGGCGTCGCCAAGTTTGGTGGGGGAGATTGTCACGGGCCGCCAGTTCAGACCCAGGTCATATGCACAAATAGTTGCCCATGGGGTTCAGATCGAGGAATTGGGCTTGAAGAGACCACCAGACTTAGCATGGTCCGTAAAATATCTTGGGAGACTTAGTCAAACATTATCTATTTGAATTATTTCAAATGATTTATTAAGATAATGTTTAGATATTTAGAGATTTTTTAAAGATTATGTTGTAATCTCGTCCGTCGATGTAAATCAGTTTTGACCGTCAGATCTGGGGGAGTTCAACTATAAATAGAGGCTCCCCCACCTCACTTGTAAATCACTCAATCTTTTATCTTCAGAGTAATCAAGACATTCACTCTAAAAATCATCTGTGTTGTTCTTCGTGTTCTTAATTTTTTTTCTTTCGGATTTGAAGGTCATTCTTTACAGTTTGCTTCTGCTTAGAACGATCTTGCGTTTTTGAGTGCCTTGGAAGTTTTGATCTTCCGGAGTGAAAATTCAGGCTTACTTAGGCGTTTGTGTGGTGAAATCCGCCTAAGGTCGCGCGGTTTGCTAGTTCGAAAATCTAACCCCGTGGCACTAGCATTTTGCTCACCTACACGGCTAAACGTCGAACCCCTAATAGTGATTAACATTTTAGCCATCCAACTTTTAGATGCTAATGTTTTGGTCACTCTAATAATTTTATTTATATATTTTAACCAATAAACCATTAAAGTCCTTAATAAATAATCATATCTATATTTTTTTCCTTTATTGATAAAATTCCGAATTCTGTTTAAAATAAGGCATATTGAAGAGGAATAAAATGGGTCTAAAACTTGGAATATTTAATGTGGGTGCTCACATGCAATGTGTAATATATAATCAATTCAATTTGAGGAATTATTAATGCAACTTTTACCTGTTTATTCAGAAGGATTGATCTTATATATTTATGTGCGAAAATATGATGACTACTGCTAACCGATTTCATTTATTTCAAATAAATTATCTTAAACACGTACGGCTTTGAAACTATATGATTGACTTGTGCATGATGTGTCGACTTTCGTTTATCAATTTAAATGCCATTGATGTAAGGTAAAGATGTACCATACCATGAGGGGACACGTTTCTATAGAGGCATGAATAAATAAATTAGAATATCTTGTTGTGAGGAACGTGGTGTACACAGATATACATTATTTTTTTTTAATATACATGTTTGTCTTATGGACTATGTTCGGAGTGTAAGGTTGTTCCTCTGAACAATGTCGTCTATAAAGTTCAAACTCGCGTCGTTTCTTTGGGTGGGCAATGTGCCTTACCAATGCACTCAACACTTGTTGGTTACACCACTTAAATTTAATTTAAAAAAAATCTAAAAGTTAAAAGATTTTCATTTTTCCTAATTAATGTCATTAACATATGAGTTAATTACATGTTTGATGTATAAATTATACTCGATTTCTTAATGACATATTTTTTAAAAAAAATTCTTAAGACATAGTAGTAAGATTAGTCCTCAACAATACACTATTTTTAATTTCAGCCTTGAGATTTAAAAATTAAAAAAATATTAATTTTAAAAAGTTATAAAAAATATTCAAACTAATCTTAATTAACACGTGGCCCTAATATGAAAAATTAAAATTAATTTAATTCTGATATTTGTATGTTTCTTCATCTTTCCCTTTTTTTTATCTTCTTTCATTAGAGCTTCTTAAAAAACCTTAAAGTTCTAATTTTCGATTAAATGAAATACAGAAATATATAGCTATGAATTTTTAATGTTAGTATATAGTTGTTATAGCTGTTAAGGAAGTTGTAACAGCTTAGATGATGTGCTGTCATCGTCTGTCATCATCCAAAGAAATATGAAGATCAAGAATCTGTTATAGAGTCTGTTATTCATTATGTGTATATAAACAAACATCTTGTATTATGTAAAGCTAAGTTGTATTCGATCTACTTTCAAGATAATAAGAAAAGCCTTTGTTTCCTTTTTTGTTTTCTCTCTGCACTTCTTCTTCTTCATCCTTACCTCATCCATGTCCAGTCTATATTTCATCATGGTATCAGAGGTATCTGAGAATTCGAAGCCCTTCACCAACAAATCCATTTCCATTCGATTGGATGATACAAACTATCTCCTTTGGCGTCAACAGATTCAATTCGCCATTGAGAGCCTGGCTCTTCAGGATCATCTTGATGAATCTTTCTCTGTTCCTGAGCAATACGTCACTAGAGATGGTGGTCGTCGGTCGATCAGCCCGGAGTATGCCAGATTCAAGCAAGAAGACAGTGCTCTCTGTTCTTGGTTGTTGTCATCCATCGAGCCGTCCATTCTTCCTTCTTTGGTGAACTGTAAGAGTGCCCTTCAGATTTGGACCAAGATTCATCAGGTATTCTCTGTTACATCCACAACTCGAATAATGCATCTACACTGCTCTCTCAAGAATATCCGCAAACGTGATCAATCGATGCATGAGTATTTGGCCCAAATCCAAAGCGTCTGTGACAGTCTTGCTGCGTGTGGAAATCCATTAACAGAGACGATGCATATCTCGGCTATACTTACAGGGTTGCCGCCGGAGTATGAGCCGGTGGTCGCCATCATGACGTCGAGTCAACAACCGTATAAGCTCGACGGTGTTGCCAATGTTCTGCTTGATACTGAGTCCAGGCAACTCGAGTTCCTGTCTCATGGGTCTTTGGTGAATTTTGTTCATGGTCCGTCTGGGTCGTCTAGTGGGTATCAGGTTAATTAGCAAAGCCTATTTAGTGGCCCAAGTTCTAATAATAACCCTAACACGGGTTATTCTAATCATTTTGTTTACTCAACTCCTCAACGGCCAGCCGCACCCGGATTTCATCCATCAAACCCTAATCGAGGGATGCCGTTCAGAGGCCGTGGAGGTCGATTTTTTGGCGGTCGGCCTCGTCCGCAGTGTCAGATCTGCGGCAAGATAGGGCATCTTGCTGGCAGATAGTACTTCCGCTTCGATCAGGCGTTCGAAGGTGTTGGCAGTTCCGTTAATCAAGTCACCTATTCCGAAGATTCCGGCGAGGATCAGCCTTTTCAAGGCTCGTTCAGTCAAGCAGCGTGTTCGGCGTATCAGGGAAACGTCTTTCAAGGTCAGGGAAACATCTTTTAAGGCTCGAATCAGTCGGATCAGTCTGGTTCAGTTGCTCAGAATGCCACAGAACCTGTAGTCGCTTCAGTTGTTGCGGTGTTCGATGAGTTCGTGTTTGGAGATGCAGCCTGGTACCCTGATTCCGGTGCGACTTCTCACCTCACGCCCGATGCAAGTAATATCTATTCATCTTTACCTTATTTTGGTTCTGGTAGGGTTAGTGTAGCAGATTGGTCTACTGTTCCTATCTCGAGTATTGGTAATTCTGCTATCAATTCGTCTGTTAGGCCCTTAATTCTTACCAATTTGCTTCATGTTCCGTCTATAAAAAAGAACCTATTATCTGTATCTAAATTTACTAGAGACAATAACGTTTCGATTGAATTCTTTCCTGAGTCTTGTGTTGTTAAGGATTTGACAACTCGTCAACAGATACTTCGAGGTTTTCAAAATGAAGGTTTATACAAGTTTGTATCTGATGAGTCTGTTGTTCCTGATGGTACTTCTGGTGGTTTCTGTGGATCTGCTGTTAATGGTCCAGGTTCTTTGAATAATACTCCCTCCGTCCCACTAAAACTGTCACATGTTGACATTTTTCTGGTCAAATTTTTTCAACTTTGACTATAATTTATTTAAATATTTTAATTAATTAAAAATTATAAAAATATATTTAAAAACTAGTTGATTCAAGGTTTTAAAATATATTTTTTCATATTTTTATCAATAATAAATTTTAAACTATAAGAGGTCAAAGTTGAAAAAGTTTGACCCAAAAAAAGTCAACATGTGACAGTTTTAGTGGGACAGAGGGAGTAGTACTTTTTCTGGTTGTAAAAATTCTGTTGTTAATAGCTTTGCTTGTAATTCTTCTGTTGGTTATCATGTTTGGCACAGAAGGCTTGGGCATCCTTCTGTTGATACCCTAACCAAGTTCTCCAAAATTTGTAATTTTTCTAATATCAATAAAGAGGAATTTCTTTGTGAAGCCTGTAAACTTGGTAAGAGTCATAAGCTTCCTTTTCAGAAGTCTATTTCTATTTACAATAAACCTTTAGAGCATGTTCAAATGGATGTCTGGGGCCCTGCTCCTCTTTTATCTAATAATTATGCTTATTACATTAGTTTTCTTGATGCCGCTACCAGGTATACCTGGATTTATTTTGTAGCTAGGAAATCTGATGTGCCTAATATTGTTATGAACTTTCATAATATGGTTGAAAGACAAACTGGTTGTGAATTAAAAGTTATTCATTCTGATTGTGGCTCTGAGTTTAAACCTTTAGGTCAATATTTCTTGCAAAAAGGTATACAGTTTGTTAATACATGCCTTTATACTTCTGAGCAAAATGGTAGAATTGAAAGAAAGCATATGCATATAGTTGAACTTGGTTTAACTCTGTTAGCTCAAAGTGGTGTACCCTTTAAGCACTGGTCTGATGCCTTTTATACTCCTGTTTACCTTATTAATAGATTACCTACTAGGGTTTTAGGAGGCATATCACCATATGAATTTTTTTGGCAAAATTCCTGATTATGGTTTTTTAAAAGTGTTTGGTTGTTAATGTTTTCCTCTAACCAGACCCTTTAATCAGCATAAGTTGCAGCTTCGATCAAAGCCTTGTCTTTTTCTGGGTTACTGCCCTGCTCAGCATGGTTATAAGTGTTTAGATAGTGAAGGTAAGCTTTATGTGTCTATGCATGTTCAGTTTAATGAAAGTTATTTCCCTTGCTTGCAGAAGAAGCAATCTCAGTCTAGTCTTTCTAATTCTAAGGCTGTAAAAGTCAAGTATATCTCTCCCAGGTCTTGCAGTCCTTCTTCTTCTCAGGACAATTCCAGTTCAAGTTTTCATTCCAGTTCTAGCATGTCTGGATTTCATTCTTCTCAGGATTTTTCTACTGCTCCTTCTAACTCTTCTCCTGATTCTCCTGATTCCACTCCTTTGGTTCCTTTTGTATCCACTGTTCCTTCAATTCCTTCAGATCAGTTCTCACCAGTCTCCTCTAATACTCCTCTACATGTGTTGGCTGAAAATCAGACTATTGAAGCTGAGAATCAAGATGGTGTAGAGTCTAGTTCTTCTCAAACTTCTAACACTAATCAGAGTTCCCTTCCATCTACTTCTTCTCTTCCTAGTCAGGCTTTGCAACAGATTCCTACTCACTCTATGGTAACCAGGTCTAAAGCTGGTATATTCAAGCCTAAGGCTTTTTTGTCTGAAGTTGAAGTTTCTACTCCTGATAATGTGTATCAAGCTATTTCTTCTGATGAGTGGAAAGATGAAGTAATGAAGGAGTTCAATGCTCTGGTTTCTAAGAATACTTGGAAGATTGTTCCTTTGCCTCCTGATAGAGTGCCTATAGGTTGTAAGTGGCTGTTTAAAGTCAAAAGAAATGCTGATGGGAGTATTTCAAGATATAAAGCTAGGCTTGTTGCAAAAGGGTTCTCTCAGCAAGCTGGTTTTGATTACTCTGAAACCTTTAGCCCTGTAGTTAAACCAGTTACAGTGAGAATTCTCCTTAGTGTTGCCTTGAACAATGGATGGACTTTAAAGCAAATTGATGTGGATAATGCCTTCTTGAATGGTGATATTTCAAAAGAAGTTTACATGCAGCAGCCACCTAAATTTGAACAAAAAGATGCTACTGGTCAACAACTTGTTTGTAAGCTTCAGAAACCTCTATATGGTCTCAAACAAGCTCCTCGAGCTTGGTTTGAAAAAAATTCAATGGGCATTTGGTTTCTCAGTTGAATTTCACTTCCTCTCTAGCTGATTCTTCTTTATATTTTAGAGAGTCTAAAGGCAACATAGTATATATAATGGTCTATGTTGATGACATAGTGGTAACTGGCAACAGTACTGAAGAGATTGATTCTGTTATTCAGCAAATTAATAGTACATTTTCTCTCAAAGATCTAGGAAAACTCACCTTTTTTCTTGGCATGAATGTTGTTCCTGTGGACCAAGGGATAATACTTAATCAGAAGAAACATATTTTGGAATTATTGGATAAAACAAAGATGCTTGAAGCTGTGCCTACACCAACTCATATGGTAACTTCTCCTTCTCTTTCTCTGAATGATGGAGACCCTTTTGAAGATTATACTCTTTACAGACAAGTAGTAGGGACACTGCAACACATATGTACAACTAAGCCAGACATTCAGTTTTCTGTTAATAAGCTTAGCCAGTTTATGCAAGCCCCTCGTGACAAGCACTGGAAAGCTATTAAGAGAATTGTTAGGTATCTTAAGGGTACTATAGAACATGGTCTATTCTTCAGCAACAATTCATTGACTAAGGTTTTAGTTTGCTACACTAACTCTGACTGGGGAACAAACGTGGATGATAAGCGATCAACAGGTGGTCATTGTCTATTTTTAGGTGGAAACTTAATTTCATGGTGTTCAAAGAAACAATCAGTTGTTTCCAGATCATCTACTGAAGCTGAGTTTAGGAGTCTGGCAGATTCAATATGTGATGCCATGTGGGTTAAATCTCTTCTTACTGAGCTCAAGATCCAGCTTTCTAAAACTCCAATTATCTGGTGTGATAACACCAGTGCTATTGCACACTCAGCTAATCCAGTTCACCATGCAAAGCTCAAGCATGTTGAGCTTGACCTCAGCTTTGTTAGAGAAAAGGTCTCTGAAGGGTCATTTCAAGTCAACTATGTTCCTGCTTCCGAACAGGTAGCAAATGTTTTCACCAAGCCCTTGTCTGCAGCCTTTTTTTTTACATCTTCGTCAGAAGCTTAGAGTGTTTTCACCTGCAGAGCTTCAGTTACAAGTCAATAACATTTTCTATTTTGAAGAGTTTTGTTAAAGTCATCTCTCTTGTTTCTTCTCAGCCTGTTTGTCTTTATCTCTTAGCAAAGGAAGGAAGATAGGAAGTATGTTAGTATATAGCTGTTATAGCTGTTGTAACAACTTAGATGTTGTGCTGTCATCGTCTGTCATCATCCAAAGAAAGATGAAGATCAAGAATCTGTTATAGAGTCTGTTATTCATTATGTGTATATAAACAAACATCTTGTATTATGTAAAGCTAAGTTGTATTCGATCTACTTTCAAGATAATAAGAAAAGCCTTTGTTTCCTTTTTTGTTTTCTCTCTGCACATCTTCTTCTTCATCCTTACCTCATCCATGTCCAGTCTATATTCCATCATTTAAAAAGTCAAAACTTAACTGTTACCGATAGGGGTGTGCATAATTAACCATAACCATTAACTGTAACTGTTAACCGATATAACTGTTATATTTTATAGATTAATTAACTGAACCGCTAAGATTAAACGGTTTCGATTAACTGAACCGCTAAAAATGATGGTTAATGGTTACGATTATAAATTTTGATAAATGATTAACCTATAGGTTAACCGTTATTAAATTATTTTATATATTTATTTATTAAATTAAATTGTGACTTGTGCATATTAACTCATGGAATTTTCATTTACCTTATGTTTGTTTTATGTTAGTTAAATATTTGTGTTTAAAACTTTGATGATGTCTTTTTATGTCCTGAAATTCGATGGTGTACTGTTATGTGCTAACATTGTTGAAACTTGGAATTTTAAACTTTAAAATATTGTGATGCTTGTGTGTGTGTTGTGTTGTATTGAAACTCTTAATATGTATGTACTTTTTTTATTTAAGTATGCAGTAAATGTTTACTATCTCTATTTAAATATTTTTCTGAACATTTTAATTAAATAATTACCGGGCAGACAATTTCATTATTCTAGTGAACATGTGAAAAAATTTGTAATAGGTTATAGGTTAACCTATAATCGAACTATCGGTTAATCATGTTCTAATCGTTAACATGTCAACGGTTAACCGTTTTTTAATGGTTAGGTTATGATTAACAAAACTTAGTAACCGTTATAACGATTAACCCACCGTTTAGGCTAAACTCTACAATTAACCGACCATGAACATCCCTAGTTACCGATTCCAATGATATTGATATTCATAAAATTGGGATTCTTTATAAACTAGATATCAATTTCTAACCCTAATTTTCCATTTCTCTCCAATCTTCAAATTCGATACAAACGTAAAAAATTGGGGTAGATATTGAGATAATACCAGGCGACATAAAATTTTAAAAATATTGTTTTATATACCAAAATTTGAAGCTAATTTAATGAATAAACTCTAACACTAAAAGGGTAGAAACATTAAGTAAATAAAAGTTATTTACAATAAATAAGATGTAGTCTCAATATTTAAACCTTTAATTGTTTAAATTAGCAATGTGAAATAACAAATCACACAATATAGATCGATTTATAAACCCCACGTAAAGTCAGATTTCATAAAAAATATCATCTCCATCTATGACTCTGTAACCCAAAATTAGACGATTGAAACCAAATTATAAATCAGACGGTGGGAAGTAAGGTGCTGGATTGGATAATCAGTTGGATCACTTTTTTTCTTCAATTGGTCTTCAACGGTAATTGAACCAGACTAGCTTCCGTCGCTTTCGGTTTTGCTGGGTTAAATAAGGAGAATACAGGAAGCAAAGATTTTGAGGGGGGATTTAATCAATCGAAAAAATATTTGTAAGTTTTTTAATATAATTTTTAAAATATTTTTTTTTATTTTTAAACCGTAAGGGAAAATATTTATAGAATATGCAAATATTGAAAGTTAAATTTATTGGATTATTTTTCAAATTAAGACCAAATTAATTGAATGTATAAATTTTGGGACTAAAATTATTATTATATCATGTTACATTATCATTTCTGTTAGTGTTAGCGATTAGTGACCAAGGTATGATTAAAATAAAAAATATAGTACGATGACCAAAATAAAAGAGAAGTGATAATTTGGTGGTTAATAATATAGTTTATCTTATTTCATATTAGTAGTTTATATCAATATATGATATTAGTAGTGTATATTGGTGTATGACATTCATTGTAAACTCATCTTTACTCTAAACAACAGACCTTAGTACAAGTACGGATGGTCATGGGTCGGATTGGGTTGGATTTTAGGTTGGCTCGCGTTAGACCCTAAAATTTAACATCTCCACTCGAACTCGACCCGACATTTTATGATGTTCTACTCGACCCGAATCTAATCCGAATTTTAGAGTAAAAGCTCGAACCCGAACCCAAATCGACCTGACATAAATAAAAAAATGATTTTCCATTTTTATTCGATAAAGCAAAGAGTTAATTGAAAAAATATGAATAGAGAGAAGACATTATAATAATTATTTCATTTTTATTAGACAAAATATGGAGATAATTGAAAAAATATATCTAAATAGAGGGGCATTATAGTAATTATGCCTAAATATATAGAATAAAATTAAACTACAATTTATGGTTGGGTCGAAACAATTAAACTAATATTTAGAATAGTTTTAGAGTAAAAATCTGAACCCGAATCGACAAAATAGGAAGATAATTGAAAAATATTTCTAAAAAGAGGGGCATTATGGTAATTATCCTAAATATTTAGAATAAATTAAACTAAACAATTAAACTAATATTTAGAATAGTTTTAGAGTAAAAATATGAACCCAAATCGACAAAATAGGGAGATAATTGAAAAATATTTCTAAAGAGAGGGGCATTATGGTAATTATACTTAAATATTTAGAATAAAATTGTACTATTATTTATGGTCGGGTCGAAATAATTAAACTAATATTTAGAATAATTTTAGAGTAAAAAACCAAACTCGAACCCGAGGGGAGACCTGACATAAATAAAAAAATATTTTTTTACCATTTTTATTCAAAAGAATAGAAAGTTAATTGAAAAAAATACAAATAGGGAAGATGCATTGTAATAAGTATTTCATTTTTATTAGACAAAATAGGAAGATAATTGAAAAATATTTCTAAAAAGAGGGGCATTATGGTAATTATCCTAAATATTTAGAATAAATTAAACTAAACAATTAAACTAATATTTAGAATAGTTTTAGAGTAAAAATATGAACCCAAATCGACAAAATAGGGAGATAATTGAAAATTATTTCTAAAGAGAGGGGCATTATGATAATTATACTTAAATATTTAGAATAAAATTGTACTATTATTTATGGTCGGGTCGAAATAATTAAACTAATATTTAGAATAATTTTAGAGTAAAAAACCAAACTCGAACCCGAGGGGAGACCTGACATAAATAAAAAAATATTTTTTTACCATTTTTATTCAAAAGAATAGAAAGTTAATTGAAAAAAATACAAATAGGGAAGATGCATTGTAATAAGTATTTCATTTTTATTAGACAAAATAGGGAGATAATTAAAAATATATCTAATAAGAAGGGTATTATAATAATTATAAATAAATATTTAGAATAGAATTAAACTATTATTTATGACCAGGTCAAGTATTTTTTACATTAAACTTAAACCCGAACTCATTTTAAAATAACAACTTGAACCCAAAATTTTCTTAAAAAACCTTGACCATATAGAGTTGAGTTAGGTCAAAACTTGTCAAGTATAGTTCAAATGATCATTCATTAAGTATTAGAAAATGTTATATAACAAATTGATTAGATCATATATTTATAATCCAACGATTGAATCATCGCTTCAATAATAATTAAATAAATTGTTTAATCGGTAAAATAAAAAAATTACTACGGTTTTTTTTATTAGAAAAGGGAAATAAAATACCATGACAAGCCTCATTAAAAACCTCTCTAACTTAGATAGAGGAAAAGAGTACTTGCCAAGGTATTACAACAATAAGAAAACAATACTGAAACTACTAGTCCGAACTAGGCAAGTTTGCATGCAACACATTTAAAATCGCATCAGGCGGGGACCCAAAAAACATAGGTTCATATCCCTGCCAAGAACCTAATTTAGCCAGCGCATCCGCAACCCTATTTCCCTCACGATACACATGACGGACGTCACATCGCCTAAACCGACTCATCAAACACCGGATCGCATGCACAAACGGTGAATTCACCATGACCCCTCCATCCTTTTGCAATGCCCGGACAACCTCAATACAATCCGATTCCACAATGAGAACATCAATATGGTTATCGATCGCATACCTTAGCCCCTCGTGAACCGCCCAAAGCTCCGCTTCCACTGCATTACACCGGCCTATGAACTTCGAAAAACCGCCATGCCACGAACCGGTGCTATCTCGGATCACCCCACCACATGATGCCAAACTCGACACCTTGTTGTACGCCCCGTCTACATTCAGCTTCAAGGCTGAAATATCTGGTGGTTCCCATTTACGCAGCCGCGAAGTTGATGGAACGACAGGGTCCCGTATCGCCCGGCGCATCCCCAACGCACGCTCAACATCCTGCACAAACTGTCGGCACCGTTCCGCGATCTCCCCAGCAGTCCGAGCAACACCCTTAAAGATCAAGCTATTCCTCGCAAGCCATAGATGCCACAGCACGATACCAAAGAGTAAATCCCAACGTACGCTTCCTCCCCATGCAGCCGATGTTTGCTGCAGATTCTGCTGCATCCAATCACTCAACGGGCAGTTAAAAAACGCCGGCCTACTCCTTGCTGGAACGAACAGCGACCAAACCTGCTGTGCCGTTGGGCATTGTCGAACCAAGTGGTCAACACTTTCCTCGCTTGCCCCGCATACCACACAATCCGACGATTCTCCCATATGTCGTCGGACTCGTTCGGCATTTGTCAAGATCCGTTCTTTGTATACCAACCATAAAAAGCACTTGATCCTCTGTGGCCCTTGGAACCCGTGTATCAACTTCCAAATACGACTAGCATTAGCATCATCCATCGGCTGCTGCATTGCGTACGCCGATCGCACCGAGAACGCCAAGTTTGCGTTCCATCTCCATCCCGGCGTATCAGCAAGCTCACCATCGCAAGGCCCCGGTATGGCCATGATACTCTCGATCACCTCCTGGCCAAATAACCTTCGCAGCCGGCTCAAATCCCACTGACCACTATTAATTGTCATTGATTCAAAGGCGTAAAAGAATCCGGAACCATACCCATATCCGTAACCACTCGTGCAAGGGGACCAACGCCTCGAACCCAGTTGTCATGCCAAAAATCAATAGTACCACCATGCTCGACTCGCCAAATGATACCCTCACGTACCATATTCCAAATAGCCGAAACCCCACGCCATAGATAAGAACAATTATTCTGGTTAATAGAGTCCGGCAATACCTCCCTGCATTTATACTTCGCGCGCAAGAAACGCACCCATAAATGATCTCGTTTATCAATCAAATTGAACCCAATCTTCATAAAAAATGCATCATTCTGAACCCTTAATTTTTTGAATCCCAAACCACCACAACTAACCGGTTTACACAACTCCTCCCAATTCACTAAGTGCACACCTTTCTTTCCAGGTCTATTTCCCCAGATAAAATCACGAATCAATCTTTCGATGTCCTCACACACCCCAATAGGTAGTTTAGTATATTGCATAGCATAAAAAGGAATAGTCGACAACACTGCCTTCGCAAGGGTAATCCTCCCCGCAAACGATAAATATTTAGCCTTCCAACTAGACAGGCGGTCACGTACCTTCTGGATAAGGTAACCATAGGTTGCTCGGGTTACCCGTTTATGAAGCATCGGCACCCCTAAATATCGCCCAAGGTCAGACACTTCGGAGAACCCCACCACATCGCTTAATAGACTCTGTATATCACTTGGTACATTCTTGGAAAAGAAAATACTGGATTTCTGAACACTAACCTTGAGCCCAGAGAACCTGCAAAACTCAATCAGTACTTCGCGTATTACGTCTAACTGTTCCCTAGAAGCCTCAGCTAAGAGCACCATATCATCTCTAAACATCAAATGAGAAATAACCGGACTACGTCTGGACGTGCAAAACCCTTTCCATTGTCCCAAAGCCACCTTCTGATTAATCGCCTAACTCAACCGCTCCATACATAGCACAAATAAATAGGGAGATATAGGATCCCCTTGCCGGATACCTCGAGTTGGCGCAAAAGAATCAGTGAGAGATCCATTCCAGCTAATCTGAGTCGAAACATTAGAAACACAGTGTAGAATCAGCTCCGCAAACTATCCGGAAAGCCAACATCCTGTAAAGTATCATCTATGAAGCTCCATTCCAACCTATCATAGGCTTTCTCCAGGTCGATTTTCAAAGCCATCCACCCACGTCTCCCCGATTTTATAGACATCGAATGAATAACTTCTTGACCAATAATTATATTGTCAGTTATTGCTCGCCCAGGGACAAAACTTGTTTGACTCTCTGAAATCCAATCTGATAAGAAAGGCTTAATTCGGTTAACAATCACTTTAGTGATTGTTTTATAAAGGATCGTACAGAGACTGATGGGCCTGAACTGACTCATAGATTCCGGCGAGGTAACTTTCAGGATTAAAACCATAATAGTCCTGTTAAACTCTTGCGGAAACGACTCCCCCTCAAACACATTCCGAATACAACGGCACACACTATCACCCACTACACTCCAATTATGCTGATAAAACCCCACATGCAAGCCATCAATCCCAGGTGCCTTCACGGGATCCATATCAAAAATCGCGGCCTTAATTTCGACATTTGTTACCGGAATACTCAAAGCTTTCCACACATCAACCTGCAATTTAGGGAACAACCCACGAATATTGTAGTTACCAACACAACTCGGATCCGCCGAAAACAGCTTCTTGTAGAACTCAACCGCCTCTGAACGCAACAGCTCCTGATCCGTATTCCACGTACCGTTCTCTGATTTTAACGCCACAATCATATTCGCTCGTTGACGTGCCATCGTGGAAGCATGAAAAAAGCGGGTATTCCTATCCCCACCTAGAATCCACTGACTACGAGATTTCTGAAACCACAACGTTTCCTCTTGTTCCAGAATCACATCTAATTCAACCCGTAATGTACCCCTCAAATCCATCAAGAAATCCGAATGCGATCGTTGGAGCGACTTTTCAATCCCCCGAAGCCTCGCCAAAATCCTCTTTTTCTTCTTGGCGATATGCCCAAACACATCCACATTCCACTGTTTAATCTCGTCTTGCAACCTCTGAACATTGTTCACCACAGATCCCGATCGTTCCCACACAGATTCAAGAAACTCACGAAATCCAGGGTGATCCTGCCAAGCCGCCAGAAACCGAAACGGGCGTTCTCGAACATGAACCAAAACGCCATTCGGCTTTAGAAGAAGAGGACTATGGTCACTCCATACACGGTCCAAATGAATCACTAAAGAAGAAGGAAACACCCCCATCCATGTACAATTAGCTAAGCACTTGTCTAGCCGCTGATACAAATTACCCCGGGACCAAGTATAACCATCGCCCTTAAAATTAATCTCTATCAGACCTGTATTAATAATAAAGTCCTGAAAAAGTGAACTAGTGCCCAACACATCACTCGAACCACCACAACGTTCTTCCTTACGCAAAATAGCATTGAAATCCCCGCCTAAAACCCAAGGAACATCATCCCCAGGACTCAGACAGCTCAGCTTGTTCCACAACTGACGCCTAACACCAACATTCGGACTAGCATATACCGCAGTAAAGAAAATCCAGTTATCAGAACTAACCTCTCGAGCTTTTCCGTGCACGAACTGATTAGATACTGGCAAAATAATCACGTCCACATCATTGCGCCATAAAAGCCAGACACCACCACTAAAACCACGTGCCTCAACCCGATACGAGTTCGGAAACCCAAATCGCTGAATTACTCGATCAGCTTCACCATAACTCACACGAGGTTCAAAAAGAGCAACAATCTGCGGATTATTCAAGAGAATAAAATTCCTAAAATGGCGCCGGAATTCGGCACTTCCTGCGCCCTGAGTATTCCAAAACATAAAATTCATTAGATCTTGATAGAGAAAAAATAAAGCAATCAGCCCTTACTGAGAGGGCGGGAGGTTTTCCTTCCCCACTGATACACTGTCACCACCACTAGCCCCCTGATCGAGGCATAACGCCTGGCCGTCCACACCATTATCCTCCCTCGGAACATTATTCTGACCTGTATCTTGCATCTGATCAAGTTTCGAGGAAAGAGAAGAAACCCATTCTGTCAAAACAGGGCGTGGGGGCACTCTAGATTCCGACTTCTTCGAAACCTTCAAGCTTTTCCGTTGTACCGCAGAAAGAGACTTCCCAACTTTGCTCGAACCCACACCTCCACGCAAACGTGATGTCGACTTAAAATCATTCCTACCCTCCACTATGGATATTGCCCTATGCGACCTCAACAAAATACCCGGATTGTGTGGAATAGCCTGTGTATCACCTCTCGTCACCGACGGCACTACTACCACCGGTTGATGCATCACGTTACTTACCGGAACCTGCTCAACCCCATTTTGCGAACGGCATAACCCCTCACGGACACCATCACCATCGTGCATTGCACCCTTCCCCTTATCCACCCTACTTGCACTACTAGCCGCCTCTTCCCGCACCATAACCGACCTATCTTTGATAACCAAACCACTCTGCCCAGCGGCCTCTATTGGCTTGTGCCCACCCGGTGAATTTCCCACTTTTTTTGGCAGCACCACTCGCCCATGCACGGACGTCACCCCGCTAGCCGAACCCTTCCCATGCACGGACGTAGCCCCGCGCTGCGGATCTCCCCCAGCTCCATGCTTGGCAGCATGGTCATTCCTGCCGCCTTCACCCTCACCCAAACTTTGCAACACCTCAAATCGAGAACCACTTCTAACACCCTGGCCAGCACCATCGTTTTTAGTCGTTACCCTATTCGACTTGCGCCGAGCCCTTTCGACTACCATCCACGGTCCAAATAAGTCCTCCTTCGACATCTCCTCATTAGCCTTAACGCTCGACTTATTTTTGTCCGTGCGAGTCACTTCTTCACTCCTGCCCTCTATATTCTCCGTTGTACACAATTCGACGGAATGGCCATATTTCCCACATCTAAAGCAAATTAAATGTAGTCCTTCATATTCCAACTTTTGGATAAAACCATCAATCCCAATGCACGGCAGTAATGGCTTACTAAGATCCACCACCACCGCTAATCTCGCGAAATGACCCCTTTCCCCTAGCGACGTACTATAATCAATCTTTATAACACGGCCAATCACATCCGCAATCCTTCGAAACAAAGCCTTCGAATAGTACCGGTAAGGAAGTCCCGGCAACCGAATCCAAACGACAACCTTCGAAGGGTGCTTCTCTGCCGTAGTAAAGTTTCGACTCCACGGTTGTACAGTTAAATAACAACTAAATAAAGTCCACGGACTGCCCGTGAGAACCTTCGTGTAATCATCCAATGATTCGAATTTCACTAAGAAGTAGTTGTTATCCAAATCAATTACTTGGAAATTCTTCTCCGTTCTCCATAGCGCATGCACCCGAGACACCAAAGTCTTAAACCCTATCGTTCTACCAAGCGGCCAAACAATTATAGTCCTCTGCATACTATCATCGATACGTGCATGAACCCTCTTCGAAAAAGCAATGCAGGGAAAGAGACCACTACGGTCCACCACCATGTCGGTGTCCAAAACCTTTAAACCATCATCCAAATCCCCTTCAATGGCACTGCCCCCGCCTTTCGATGAATCCGCGACCGTAGCCGCATAAGATTTCCTACCACCGCCAGCACCGTCGACCATATTCTCGACCACCTCCCTAGCAACCTGCTCCGTCCCGGCTTCCATAACAATATCCCCTACCGGCTGTCCGCTGCCCGACTCAGCAACCAACGGTCCACCTTCCACCGACTCCATCTGTTCTAACCCACCTACCATATCGACTTCACCACCAATCTCCATGGCATCGATATCCTTCGTTTTCTTCAAAGCCGGCTGATCCGACACGGCTACAGGAGACCCTGGTCTCTCCAACGGGGCCGTTAGGGCGACATCCACCATCTCTCCCGGCGGTTGTCCGCCAGAATCATTGAACAATACCGCCGTTTTGGTCTTGTCGATCTCCGGAGAATTAGGAGAAAAAACGAAAGTCATCCTAGGGTTTTACCGTAAATTACTACGGTTTTTAATTTTAGCAGTTCACACAATTTTTTAATTTTATTTTATGTTTCAACTGATCAGACCATTAATTATTGATTTAAATAATTAGTCCGATATAGTTCCCAAAACTATGACCGAACGGCTTTGTCTAACATTTAATATTATTAATTAAATTATTTTTTATCATTTAATAAGAAAATAATTAATAAGATTATTTCTTGTTTATTCAATAATAGAAAATTTTTACGACAGGCGTCGCATACCGCTGAACACCACAACGTAATATACCGCTGAAAATTATTAAATTTTTAATAGGATTATCATCCTATACACTGGTTGTGGAAACTAAAAATTTTCATAAGTGCCTTAGATTTAGGGTTTAGGGGCTTAGTTTAGGGTGTAGGGTTTAGGGGTTAAGTATATGGATTTAAAATTTAGGAATAGTTGTTAGAATTTAGGGTTTAGAGGTTAGGGTTTAATTTTTAGGATAATATGGTGAGAATCTAGTTTATATATATAAACCCTAAATTATAAATTTTAACTACTATCCCTAAATTAAAAACCCATACACCTAAACCCCTAAACCATACACCATAAAGTAAGTCCCTAAACCCTAAAACTAAGGCACTTGTAGAAATTGTAGTTTTCAGCGCCAATGTATCAAAAATTACCCTTTTTAAAAAGATTAAAAATCTTAAGGACTAGATTTATAATTAAAATTATTTTTAAAAAATTAAAAATAACATTTAATAAATCTTTTATATTTCTTTATAGTATTTTTAATTAATATATTAAAATTAAATATCCCAAAATCACGTTAATATCAAAACCCCTAAACCTAACCCCTTTATTTTAATGGAGTATTCACAAAATCATCTTTTTGATAAACTAATATGGAATATATCCAACTTACCAACCTACTGTTTTTTATTAATAAAAAGAGTAATTCTACTATAGGCCTTTATAAAAAAAATTTAATTAAATTTAGGCGGAAGAAAAGAGTACCAACCTACTGTTTTATTTTGTTTTGATAAATATGATTTGCCTTTTCTATTTTGAGCATCCTATTGTTTTGTTTTAAATATGCGATCCATCCAACTAACAAATATTGATGCATTTATCAATACTCCTTTGAAATAAAGTTGGCGGCAGCGGCAGAGGCGGCGGCGGTAGAAGGAGGATAAAGGGGTTGGGTTTAAAATTTTTTATATTAAAGAGATTTTGGAGTATTTAATTTTAATATATCAATTAAAAATATTATAAAAAAATATAAAAGGGTTTATTAAATCTTATTTTTAATTTTATTTTGAAATAATTTTAATTATAATTCTTGTCCTTAGTTTTTAATCTTTATTAAAAAATTTAATGGTGTTCATATTAAAAATAATTTTATAGAATATAACCCTTAATAAGATATCTTTAAGATGGGCTCCGAAATCTTAGGAAACCCTAGACGTGATGAAAGCAACCCTAGCCTAGGGCCAGCGGGGTCAACGGTGGGGAGGCCACCGGACTTAGTGTCGCCTGTGCAACAGGCTGGGGAGTCGGTGGACGCTGATGGTAACAGACGGGCGGACGTCGATGGGGGATTAGAGATCACGCCTGGCGGGGATGTTTCTGGTGTTAGGGCTGGTGCGGATGGGTTTGTCTCTTCTGAGGGTGACACGCAGATGCATGAGGAGGCGCAGGCCACATGTGATGTTCAAGGGCAAAACGGGACGGCACCGGTGATGGAGGATGCGGTGAAACCGTCCTTTAGGGACATGGTGGTCGGTGATACGGAAGCGAGATTGGAGATGGATGTGTTGGACGTTGAAGTCTCGCCGGAGGATGTTCGTATCAACCTTGATGGTCCATTGCCTAAGATTGATTTCTCGGATAGGGTTCATAATTCTATCGATGAAAAGCTGGCGAATTCCCTTGTGGTTAGGTTATTAGGGAAGGAAATAGGGTACCGGGCGCTGCTAAATAGGATCCAGGCACTCTGGAATCCTTCCGGGAAGGTTTCGTTGATCGATTTGGATAATGGATATTTTCTCGCGCGTTTTGAAAAATCATTGGATTATGAGAAAGTGTTATCCGGGGGTCCTTGGGTGGTGTACGGATGCTATCTAACTGTCCAACCTTGGTCGCGGAGTTTTTCTACGGCAGAGGAATATCCCCGCAGTATTGTGGTGTGGGCAAGGCTCCCTGGTCTTCCGTATAGGTATTACACAAGAAGCATGTTCCGGCAGATTGCAAGTGTAGTTGGTAATGTTGTCAAAATCGATTATAATACGTTGGAAGGCAAACGAGGAAGGTTTGCGAGATTTGCGGTTGTGGTGGATCTTGATAAACCTCTCATTTCTGGTGTGGTGATTGATGGGCATCGTCAGAATATTGAGTATGAGGGTTTGCCGTTGATTTGCTATGGGTGTGGAAAATATGGTCATGCTAAGGAGTTGTGTCCCAAGGATAGAAAAGAGCAAGTTCAGGATTCGGTGGTTCCGAGAGGGGAAGTGACGGTTGATGAGGTATATGGTCCTTGGATGCAAGTTAGTAACAGGCGTAGGCGTGTGGCAAAATCGGGTTCGGCACACCCCTTGTCGGTGCAAAGGAGTCGTACGCCTAAGAATGTGGAAGGTTCGCGCTTTGCGGTTCTTGTGGAAGATGGTGATCACAGGATTGATTCTCCGGGCTCGTATGCAAAAGATGGGGATTGTATTGAAGGCCGGGGGGATGATAGATCCGTGCGGGAATTGAAGGGGAAGGCTCCGATGGATAGTGGAGGTGTTTTGACAACGGGTAGGGGTAGTCGTAAGGAAGGGAGTGAAATCCTTATGGGAAATGGTAGGGGTGGTTCCGGTGATGTGGCTGGACCGAGCGCTGAAGGGATGAGGGAGAAGGAGGGCGACATGATGAGTGATGATGTGGTTGATATGGACCATGAGGTGGCGGTGGCTCCGTCACAGGTTGTTGTGGTGGAAGCATCGTCGCTCGATGCAACTAACCACAAGGTGGTTCGGGTGGTAGATGCGGATGAACGGGGAGTGTTGAGTGAACGCAATGGAAGGACGCTGAAAACCGGTTTGAAGAAAAATGCACCTAAAGTTAATTCTAAAAATCCGTTAGCGGCAAAGGGTAGTGGCGCCAAGGGTCTTAAATCAAAAAAGCGTGATGAGAAGGGTCCATCCAAACCAGTTTTGGCGGAATGGATCAACAACATGTCTGGGGAACTCAATAGTATAGCTGGTAATTCGAGTGGGGGAGTCCGCGATTTGAAGGGCTCGGCTCCGATGGGTGGTCGCAAGGTTGTCTGGCGCGAGAATGTGTCTTTTGAGGGGGCTCCTTCGGATCCTCAGTAGATTTTGTGGTATGTTTCGCCTTTCTGTTATTTCTTAAATGGTTAAGTCTATATTTTGGAATGCTCAAGGGGTGTTGGACTCCGAGTTTCTGCGTTATTTTAGATTAATGGTGAAGGTGCAAAAGCCTGATATTGTTGCCGTGGTGGAGCCGCGCATTAGTGGGGTTAAGGCGGATAGATTTATTCGCTTGTCGGGTTTTGATTTTTCCTATAGAGTTGAAGCCAATGGGTTTTCAGGTGGTATATGGGTGCTCTGGAAGCCTACGGTTCGGTTTGATGTGCTGGCTGTGTCGTCGCAGTTTATTCATGGATGGGTTTTCGATGTTCTTGAGAGGAAAACAGTAGCCATGACATTTGTATACGCAAGCCCTAACAGTGGTAAGAGAGCGTTGCTTTGGAATTATCTACGAGCGCTGGATCCTGGAAGTAATATCGGATGGGTTCTTGGGGGTGATTTCAATGCGATTGCTTGCACTTCGGAGAGGAGGGGAGGATCACAGAAACGGGATGGTGTTTGTGGTAAGTTTGGCGATTTCTTATTTGATTCTGGATTGATTGATATGGGGTTTCAGGGGCCTTGGTTTACTTGGGAGAGAGGAGATCTGATGCAGCGGTTAGATCGGTGTATTTGTAATGACGCGTGGTATGCGGCTTATCCGGGCTCTGGGGTCTTTCATTTGCCGATGCTGGGGTCTGACCATCGGCCTATTTTGCTTGACACGGGGATCGATGCTGCTGTCGGGAATTTAAGGCCGTTTCGTTATTTAACCGCTTGTAATGATCATCCTGACTTCCAAAGGCTTGTTCAGGAGAGTTGGGATCCGGAACGTTTCATTTATGATAATATTCTGAATTTTCAACAGAAGAGTGGGGAGTGGAACAAAACAGTGTTTGGGCACATAGGAAGGCGGAAAATGTTACTTCTGGCGCGTATTAGAGGTATCGAGAAGGCACGGGCTAGACATTGCTCTCAATTTTTAGTTGATCTTGAGGTGGAATTGAAGCGTGAACTTGCTGTTGTGTTAGCGGAAGAAGAGAGTATGTGGCACCAAAAGTCGCGAAGTCAATGGTTGGTGGGCGGTGACCGAAACACCAAGTTTTTCCACCGGAGCACCATGGTCCGCCGCCGACGGAATACGGTCCGAGCTTTGATGATAGAGGATGGCCGGTGGAGCTATGACATGGATGAATTGAAGGCGCACGCCATTGAGTATTTCCGCACGCTGTTTTCCGCGGGAATACAAGATTGCACAGTTAGTATGCCTGCTGGTAAATTCTATTCTTTTGATGATACATCGATGCGGAAATTGGTGGGTGAAGTGACGAAGGAGGAAGTGCGGAAAGTGGTTTTTGATATGGATCCCCTTAAAGCGCCGGGAATTGATGGTGTTCATGTGGATTTCTATCAGCGACACTGGGATGTGGTAGGTGATTCGGTTTTTAATTTTGTTAAAGCTTTGTTTGCTGGAGCGCCGCTTGAGGAGAGGATAAATCAAACCTTGATTGTGCTCATTCCCAAAAATGATGTACCGGAGGGGATTAGCCAATTTAGGCCTATCAACCTGTGTACGGTTCTATATAAGATTGTCACTAAGACCATTGTTAATCGGCTGAAAGAGTATTTGCCTCGGTGGATTTCGTGGAATCAAGTCAGCTTTGTCCCGGGGCGGAATATTACTGATAATGTTATTCTGGCTCAGGAAATTTTTCACTCAATGGCGCATAAAACCGATAAGAAGGGTTGTATGGCGATAAAAGTTGATTTAGAAAAAGCTTATGATAGACTGGAGTGGCACTTTATAGAAGAAACATTAGGTGAAATTGGTTTGCCGGCCCGTTTGATTGATTTGATCATGCAATGTGTGAGTTCGGTATCTTCCCGGGTCCTTTGGAATGGGGACATTACGGAATCGTTTAGGCCTACTAGGGGTATCCGGCAAGGGGATCCCCTCTCTCCGTATCTTTTTGTTTTATGTATGGAGCGGCTTGCGCATCGTATTGAGGACTGCATTGGTGAAGGAAGATGGAAGCCTATTCGGTTATCGCGTGATGGCCCAGGTATTTCGCATCTCTTCTTTGCGGATGACTTGGTTCTTTTTGCCGAAGCGTCATCGGATCAGTTAGAACTTATTAGAGGTGTATTGGATGATTTTTGCTTGTGTTCGGGTCATCGTGTTAGTGTGGCGAAAACGCAGGTTTATTTCTCTAAGAACTGCTTGGCAGATATCAGGGAGTTGGTTGGTTCTACGCTTGGCTTTGCGGTCGTGGAAGATTTGGGGAAATACCTGGGGGTACCCTTGCTTCATAGTAGAGTGACAAGGTCCACGTATGCGTATGTCCTGGAAAATATGCGTAGGCGTTTGTCCGGTTGGGCTGCGAAGTCCTTATCGTTAGCCGGGAGGGTGACGTTGGCGAAATCGGTTCTCCAAGCTATCCCGTCGTATGTCATGCAAGCGACGTGGCTGCCTAAAGGTTTGTGCAAAGAGATGGAAAAGCTAATCCGTCGCTTTGTGTGGGGTGGTTCGGAAGGAAAGCGAGGAGTGTCGTTGGTTGGTTGGGACGTTATGCAACAACCTGTGGAGGAGGGTGGTATGGGTATGAAGGATCTTGAGCGACAAAATGAAGCTTTCTTGATGAAAGTGGGATTTGAGCTTGTGACGAATCCGGATAAACTGTGGGTACGGGCGCTTCGGGGTAAATATGGTTGGCAAGATGGTGTGCCGATTAGCATTAATCGCGGAAGTTGTTCTCGCTTGTGGAGGGGGCTGAGTCGTGTATGGGAGGAGATTAGGAGGAGTGTGTGTTGGAATGTACGTGATGGTAAATCCACGGACCTGTGGTATGATGTGTGGATTGATAATGAGGGGCCTTTGTGTGCACATTATATACTACCGGGCATGCCGCCACCTATTATGGTGGCTGAGATGGTTTCGGATGAGGGCACTTGGAAGTGGGAGGTACTTCGACAAGTGCTTCCGGAGCCGATTGTACAACTCTTTGCTGCGATCCCTCCCCCACGGCCGTGGTTTGGAGGGGACTGCCCTGGATATCAATGGACAGACAATCGGACCTGTACAGTGCTGTCCGCGTATTCTGCTTTGTCCGAGCGGCACGAGGGGACGAACCAGCAAGTGTGGAAACTAATCTGGGGTTTGAATATCCCCGCCCGGGTCAAAACTTTCTTGTGGTTGGTTGCGCGGAAGGGCTTGCTAACCAATATGGAACAGCAGCGTCGCCATATGAGTGCGGATGGATCGTGTGCGATTTGCCGAATGGGCCAGGAAGATGCAGACCACGCGTTGCGTAAATGCCCGTTTGCGCGCCAGGTTTGGAGCCAAGTGGTGCCGACGGGACACATTGATAGGTTTGAGGTTATGAACTTTGATGCATGGCTTCAATACAACTTACGCAATGAAGGTAAGATCCCGGAGGGGCAATCGAGTTGGGTGACGAAGTTTGCCGTGATTTGTTGGTAGATTTTGAAACGCCGGTGTAGCATGGTGATGAACGATGGCGTTGTGAACAATAAACCTTTTGTGCCGATGTGCCTTGAGTTGGCTACGGAATTTACCAGGGCGGCTGCGAGTGTTGGCGCTGGCACAAGGCGTTGTGCTCGTGGGACGCGATGGTGCTGTCCTCCGGTAGGATGGGTCAAAGCAAATGCGGATGGGGCTGTGTTTGGTAGCCTCGGCAATGCGATGATCGGGGGTGTGTTGCGGGACGAGAATGGTCACTGGTTGTTTGGCTTTTCGCGTAAGGTGGGGAGATGCTCGGTTCTACGAGCGGAGTTATGGGCGGTATACGACCTTTTGCTGCATGTTTGGAGACTTGGGTATCGAAGGGTGGTGGTGGAAACGGATAATATGGCGGTGGCTAGCATGCTTCGGAATGAATCATCGGCCTTACGAGGTGATGTGTTGATAGATCTTATTGTGGGTTTGATTTGTCGGAATTGGGAGATTGTTGTCCATCACGTGGGACGCGAGATGAACCGGGTAGCGGACTGTTTGTCGCGCTTGTTGAAGACTGACGATCGGCATGAGGTATGGCTGCCGGAGCCACCACAGGCGGTGCGGGAGCTGCTGGCTGCAGACCAACGACACTAAACGCTGGTGTTTTTTTTCCTCTGTATTAGCAAAAAAAAAATTAATGGTGTTCAGCGGTGTATTGCATTAGTAGTATTTAACGGTGTGCGACGCTCGTGGTTAGTAGACTCATCCTTAATAATATCATTTATTTAATCTCTAAAACCTCTAAACTATAAAATCACAAACCCTAAAATATAAAATCTTAAATCCTAATTCTTTAACACTAAACCATAAACTCATAGACCATAACCACACATTATAAACCATAACCCACAAACCCTAAACTCTAAAAACACTAAACCATAAAACTAAACCCTAAACCATAAATGTATAAACACTAACCCATAAGCATTGAAATATAAAAACCACAAACCTTAAATCATAAACTATAAAATCTAAAACCATAAACCCTAAACCATGGACTCTAAAAATAGTAAACATTCTAAACCCTAAAACTAAACACTAAATCATAAACTCTAAACACTCTAAAACCAACCATTAACCCTAACACAATAAACACTCTAAACCATAAACACTAAAACTAAACACTAAACTCTAAATCATAACCTCTAAAACTCTAAACCATAAACCCTAAAACCCCTAAAACCTTAAACAACTCAATGTGAGAATTAATATTATTAAGATTACATGCATAGGTTAAGGGTCATTTAAGAGCTTGCATTAAATACAAGATTTCATTTGAAAAAATCTCTATCATTCAATGTACTGTAAAACCTTAAAAGATTCCATTGAAAAGAATTCTCATTTAATGTATTAGGGTTTATGGTTAGGGTTTCAAGATTTAGGATTTAGGGTATTATGGGTTAGAGTTAGGATTATGAGTTTATGGTTTAGGATTTAAGGTTTAGAGTTTATGTCTTTAAGGTTTATGGTTGATAGTTTAGGGTTTAGTAATACATTGAATGAGTATTTTTTCAATAAAATGTTTTAGAGTTTTGTAATACATTGAATGATTGAGTTCTTTTCTTCCAAATAGAATCTTGTATTGAATGCAAGCTCTTAAATGACCCTTAACCTATGCATGTATGCATAGGTTAGACAACCTATTATTAAACAAGTTAAATAATCAAAGAATCCTCTTAAATGAGATTCTTATTAAATGTTTCTTATTAAATACAATAATAAAATCTTCTACTTAATTAATGCTATTAAATACACTTTAACCTAGCTATGGGGCATAGGTTAGACAAACCATATTAATATAATGTTTTTATCTTTTAAATAAAAAAGTTAACTACAAGTCTGCAACACACATCCCTAAACTACGACCCTCATTATGAATTGGTCCTTAAACTAATGAATGTTTTAATTTCGTCCTCAAACTACGACTCTCATTTTAAATTGGCCCCAAACTTCTGAATGTTCCAACTTCATCCCCACACTATGACCCTCATTCTAAATTAGAACCCAAACTTTTGAATGTTCAATTTTCATCCTAAACTTATCATTTATGCCACATTATATTACTACATAATAAATATAAGTGTTTACATGACATTTAACAATTTTTATAATGGTTTTATTAACTTGAAATATTATTAGCATATACTAATAATTTCGGGATAAAATTAGAATGTTAAAAAGTTTGAGACTAATTTAGAATGAGTCATAATTTGAGGATGGAATTAAAATGTTCGAAAGCTTTGGGCCTAATTTAAAACGGGGTCGTAATTTAAGGATAAAATTGAAATGTTAAAAAATTTGGGAACTAATTTAAAGTAAAAAACATCTAATATAAATTAAGTTAAATATTGGAAGAGAAAAGTAGAAGATTAATTATGGACTAATGATAAAACATCCGAAAAAAACAAAATGATGTAGTACTTTATGAATTTTGAGT
Source organism: Hibiscus tridactylites (assembly GCA_958450335.1). Lineage (NCBI taxonomy): Eukaryota > Viridiplantae > Streptophyta > Magnoliopsida > Malvales > Malvaceae > Hibiscus > Hibiscus tridactylites. The sequence continues at coordinate 13,613,843 of OY288288.1, forward strand.
TATGTTAAACTTAGCATTAGATATTACAATATGGAAAAAAAATGAGAGTGGTGAGCGAGGGACGATCGCAAGGGCAAGGAAGACGGGTGTGGACTCTGTTCATCGCCAATCTCCCGGATCAACTGCATTGGAAGGGCGTGTGGTAAGTGTTCGATCGCCACGGGGTAGTGGTCGATGTTTTCGTGCCAAATAAGCGAGAAAGGGACGGTACGAGATTTGGCTTTGTAAGAATGGGATCTAAGGAGGACGCAAATAGGGTCATTAGCCGATTTGATGGATTCTGGTTATATGGATCAAAGATTAGGGTTTCGATGGAAAAGAGGGAAGGGAGGAATGCGGATTGGAGAGGGAGGAATCCGACTTACGCTGTAGGAAGTGTAGAGGAAAAAACAACGGGGTACACGAAACAAAGGGAATCGAACATCAGGAGCTCCTTTAGGGTAGGAAATGACATAGGGGAAAGGCAAACAAAATCATCAGATGAAGAGGGATTTAAGGAGGAGAGGCGGAAACAGGTTATGGGTGTTATAGATGAGGAGAAATGGGAGATCCTTCAATCATGTGCAGTAGGTTTTTGTCGAACGCCATGTCAAGTGGCGGATTTAGCCAAAGAATTCCACAGAGCGAAGATCGAGGGGTTTTCAGTGATGCGCGTAGCGGGGTCTATAATGTTACTAATGTTTGAAAGTAAAGTAGTGCACAAAGAGTTATTAGCATCTGACAAACTCGATACGTGGCTAGAGAATGTCATGGAATGGACGCCACAATTGGTGATGCCAAATAGGCGATTGTGGTTATCGGTAAGTTGACTGCCGATACATGTATGGTCAGAGGAAACATTCAGGAACATCGCGACGCTCTGGGGAGAATTAGTTCGCATTGATATGGAGACATTGGCACCGTCATCATTTGACCGTACACGATTTCAAATTGAAACGGACTGGAACCTTTACATCGACGAAACAATTGAACTGAAGGTGGGCGAAAATGTGTTCCACATACGAGTGACAGAAGTTGAAGAAGCGATTGGGCCGAAGTGTGATTGCTGTTGTGAATTGGAGGTGAGCTCTAATGGAAAGGCAAGTACACGTGACAATGAAATGGAATGGAAATTAAATTCGTTGTACAATGATTGTGAGTCTATCCCGGGAGAGACTTTTGTTCCAAATTCAATCATGAATAAGGACAATTCGACATCAGGGGGGAATAAGCATATTGATAAAAGCTATATTGATAGAATATGAGAGGATAATAAAACTGTAGACTGGAGGGTGAAGAGTACGGCGAGTTGGATGGAGGAGGAAAATGTGGTGTTGTTAAGTCAAGAGAGGGGGAACGATCGAGTTGCGATGTGCTTTGCAATATAGATGAGCTTAATAGGGAGAGTGTATCTCGTTCTAACACAAATCAGGAGTCGGAAAAGGACAACAGCCTGTTGGCGAATGGGCCGAGAGTAGAAGCACCTAGGGCCAATAAAGCTTCTATGATAGATGTTAATGGGGAGAGCCGTCGAGTTAGGCAATTGACGAAAATTATATCAAGTCGGGCACCTTCGATGGAGCTGATCGACGACAAAAAAGGTCCTAAACATGGGAGAGGACAACCGAGAAAAAATAGACCAGAGGTGCAATCGGATTCGGTGGCTATTGCGAACGGGTCTTTATTTGATTCGGACTTTGTATATCGCAAACATGCGATCTTAAGGGAGGCTCGCGAAACTGTTGATCTGGGAAAATTAATAGGAGCAGTCACCAAAGGTAGGGAGGAGGCAATAGTGAAGGACATCGCGCGCATAATTGAAGCGCGCAAAAAGAAAAATTAGCAACGTAGGATGAAGGTGTTGTCATGGAATGTTAGGGGGATTGGCGCGGCAGCAAAGAGACGATGCATTCAGCGAGTTCTATGACAACAGCGGTGTATTTTGGCTCTAATTCAAGAGACCAAAATGGAATTGGTGACAGAAAGAGTGGTCCGTCAATTGTGGTACACGAACTCCTTCGAGTTTGCTTTTGCGCCATCGACGGAGATATCGGGTGGGGTGTTGGCAATATGGGATTCTGTGGGGTTCAAAATGGACGTGGTAGAGACAAGGCACAACATGGTGGTAATTGAGGGGAGAGGGGTGCGTGAAAACTGGCCCTGCGGTGTTGTGGGCGTTTATGCGCCATGTACACTGCCCGAGCAGCGCGAGTATTAGGGGGAGCTACTGGCAGTTGTGATTGCAAGGAAATTAAATTGGTGCGTGGGGGGAGATTTCAACATAGTGATGAAACCAGGGGAGAGGCTCAGATGTGTGGATTTAAATAGAGGTATGTCTGTATTTTGTGAATTTGTAGAAAGAATGGCGTTGATAGATGTGCCACTGCAGGGGAAACGATTTACGTGGTTTGGTCTGGGTAGAAAATGTAGTAGATTAGATAGGTTCTTGGTATCGAATGGTTGGGTACATCGATATGATTCACTTGTGGTGCGAAATCTCCCAAAGGAACTCTCGGACCACTCGCCTATTGTGTTGGAGAGTGATGCCATGGATAGTGGTCCGAAACCTTTTAGAATTTTTAATGCGTGGCTGAATGAGCTCCCATTGTTGGAGAATGAATGGCAGCGTTTGACGGAGGGCGATAGGTTGGCATCGATTGTGCATAAATTGAAGAAATTAAAGGGCATGCTAAAAGGTTAGAATCGCTACTACTTTGGGGATATTGAAAAATAGTACCGTGAGCTGGTTACTAAAATTGAGAACTTTGATATGCGAGCTGGTTGTGGGGAGGACACCACGGCTGAGTTGGTGGAACGTAGGGAGTTGCATTCGAGGTTATGGAAGGTGGCGAACCTAAGGGAATCGTTATGGCGTCAAAAATCTAGAGCATCTTGGTTGGCCGAGGGAGATCGCAATACTCGTTTCTTCTATAGGGCAGCGAAGGTGAGAGCCATGCAAAATGCGATTTCAGGATTGAGTGTCGAAGGGCGTTGGATCACTAATCCAGAGAAGTTAAAGTTCTTGATCCGACGGGAGTTCAAGAAACATTTTAATAGACCTATGGTCGCAGGAACTTTTCTCCCGGAGGTGAATTTTGCTAAGTTATCAGTGGAACAAGGTGAATCGATGGAAAGAGCTTTTGTTGAGGAGGAAATAAAAGCAGCAATCTGGAGTTGTGAGGGAGCTAAAGCTCCGGGTCCGGATGGGTTCACATTCGAATTTTTCAAGAAGGGATGGGAGTTCCTCAAGACGGATTTAATGCAATTCATGGATGATTTCTTCCAATCCGGGCGTTTTCCGCAAGGTGTGAATTCAACCTTTGTGGTTTTAATAGCAAAGATGGATAGTCCGAAAGGGATTGGGGATTATCGCCCAATATGTCTTTTAAATTCGATATACAAAATTCTCGCGAAGTGTTTGGCGAAGAGATTACAGAGTGTGCTGCCCGTGTTAATCAGTGATGTACAAGCCACGTTTGTGAGTGGGCGACAGATTTTGGATGGGATCCTATTAGCTAATGAAGTTATACACTCGATGAAGCAGAATCGGTTGGGTAAGGGAGGAGTAATTCTGAAGCTGGACTTCGCTAAGGCGTATGACTGTATCAGCTGAGACTATTTAGGCAGAGTAATGAGTCGAATGAGTTTCGGGAAGAGATGGTGTGATTGGATACGGGAATGTGTCGAATTCGCAAGGTTGTCAATTCTAGTGAATGGTAGCCCGTCAAATGAATTTGCGATGCGGAGAGGCTTGCATCAAGGGGACCCACAATCCCCTTTGCTTTTTGTAATGGTGGCCGAGTTATTACATCAATTTCTCCTAAATGCCGAGCAACGGGGGTTAATCAGGGGGATTCAAGTGGCACGGGAGGTTTCTATTTCGCACCTACAGTTTGCGGATGACACGATTCTGTTCATTCAAGGTGAGTTAGAGTATGCACGTAATCTAAAGCGAGTTCTCACATTTTTTGAATATGCATCCGGGCTCCAAATGAACTATGAAAAATCATGTGTGTTTGGTATTGGAATTGAGGAGGTGTTGTTAGTGAACATTGTGGATATTTTGGGATGCCAGAGAGGTTCCCTCCCTATGAAGTACTTGTGCATTCCGATGGGGGTGCATCCACGGGGTGTGGAGATTTGGAATCCCCTAGTTCAACGGTTTCGACATCGATTATCAGGATGGAAGCAAGATTTATTGTCATTTGCGGGTCGATTATTGTTAGTTAACGCAGTTTTGTCAGCATTGCCGGTGTACTATATGGGGGTATTTTTAATTCCGAAGAGAATAATACTGAAAATTGACCGTGTCCGTAGGAATTTTCTGTGGGGAGGGAAGGAGGAGCGTGTGAAACTAAGTAGGGTGAACCGGATGGTGGCGTGTTAGCCGAAACGTTTTGGAGGGCTGGGCGTGGTGAATCTTCATACTAGAAACTTGACAATGCTAGCCAAGTGGGTGTGGCGTTATGCTCAATCGGATGGTTCATTATGAAAAACCATTATTGTGGCAAAATATGGTAATGATGTTCTTTCATGGCGAATGAATTCTCGTGGCCTATCACGTATGTCAGCAATGTGGAAGCAAATAGTCGCGGTTCAAAATGATGAGTAAGTGGCCCGTTTCTTAAACACCACCCAATTCTCATGGACATCGGGCGATGGTACTAGTATTCTTTTCTGGAGAGACTGTTGGTGCCTTGCGGAACCATTGAAGAATGTCTTCCCACGGTTGTTTAGTTTGGCTATCGATAATATGGCGAGGGTGTGTGATTATTTGGGTTTGCCGAGGGACGACTGGTCCAGCTATTTTAGACGACCATTGCGGACATTTGAAGCTGGCCAGGTACGTGAACTGCAATCATGTGTTGCTGGCTTTTCATTGCGTGACCGAGCAGTGGATAAGTTGGTGTGGGTTCATGATGTGGCGAGGCATTTCTCGGTGAGTGCACTACACAAATTGATGGCAACGTTTGGCATAAACGATGCGTCCGATGTTGGCATGGTGTGGAGGTTGCCGTTGCTACCGAAAATACAATGTTTCATTTGGTTTCTACTGCTGGGTCGGCTGCCTACTTTGAGGATGCTGTTGGAGCGAGGCATTCCGATAGGGATGGAGGGAATTGGGTGTCGATGGTGTGAGGTGGGTGAAGATAACACGAATCATATTTTTAGGTAGTGTGAGCTTGCGTGGGGGGTATGTAACTTGTTCTTCGGATGGTGGAAGATGTCGACCGTTCGACCGTGGCGTATTGGTGAGTTTATTTATCAGTGTTGTGTGGGTTACTTCGAAGGTGACTTGCGCATGTGGTGGATTATCGGTTGCGCGAGTGTATTATGGTCACTTTGGCTCGCACGGAATGAGCTGATGTTTCAGGATAGGAAGGCTACGTGTCAATCGATTTTTTTCTTGGTGCAACTACGGTCCTTTTATTGGACTCGTGCGCATTTTGAGTCTATGCCTTGAGTGAAGTATCATGGTGGGAGAGCCCCCTTTTGTGCAGGCCGTCGATGCTGGTAAAGAATGGTAAACGAGTGGGTGTGGAATGGTTGTCGCCTCCAATGAGAGTGTGGAAGTTCAATGTGGATGGAGCAGCTTGGGGTAAACTGGGAGAGGCTGGTTGTGGGGGTGTTCTTCGTGATTGGAATAGTCGGATAGTGGCTTTATTCTCTGGGTCAATTGGGGTGGCGGAGTCAAATGTAGCTGAACTACAGGCGATTGCATATGCGTTGAGGATGTTGCAGGAACTTAATCGGACTGAGGTGAAGTCCGTGGTGATCGAATCTGACTCGGTCGTAGCCATTTCTTGGATATTAGGCACGAAGCGTCGGCCTTGGAGGTTGGGGAGTTGGTTTAATCAAATTGATGACGCGTGTGAAGTGATGCCATTTGTATGTTTTACTAATGTTTTTAGGGAAGCTAATTGTGTCGCGGATGCGTTGGCAAAGAGTGGGGTCTTGCGCTCTAAGTGGGTTTGGATGAAATTGGGATGATATCGGGGTTTCGTGTTGTTGGTTCTGGCGTTGCACCACACGCACGAGCACTCTTTTCCCCCAATTAGGCGTAGGGGGGTTTTTAATGAGGCCGGTGCGGTGGAGTTTGCATGGTTTATTCAATAAAATCAAATCGTGCTTTTGCTGATCAAAAAAAATTTAAAGTTAAAATCAAAGAATGAGAAAAATAAATAATTTGAGCGAGTCGGACCAGAACATTTTTTTTTAAACTAGACTTACACAATCCAGCCCTATACACCTCTAAAACTTACTAATCCGTTGTCCGTTGATAATAATAAGGGTTATGGTAATTAATATGGCCTTAGATGTTTCTATCAAAAGTGAATTAGGGTGGTTGCGGCCTCATTTGCTAGAAATTTATTGGTAAAAAGTTAAAATACAAAAAATAAGTTCGGGTAAACTACATGAATAATCATTTAATTATGAGGTGGTTCTAATTAACCATCGATCTTTTAATTTTGTCAATCAAACCACTTAATTGTGGGAGAGGTTTTAATTTTTTCACTCTATGATTGGATGAAAAATTTATTAAATAAATATATAAATTTAAGAGTAAAATCCTCCAAGTAGATGATGAAACATGTCATAATCTGATTGGAGGATTAAATTTATTAAATTAAATTAAATTAAAATTAAGATCAAATTGATAGAATATTTAAATAATAGATCACATGTGTAATTATACAATTTTTCGTTAATTGTCACGTCACCTTATCCGTTAAATTTCAACGACAAATAGCTTAATTTATACCATTTAAATAGTTAATTAGTCTAATTGACAAAACTAAAAGGTCAGTGGTTAAACTAGAACTCCCCCATAGAACACATTCATCACTGAAGGATTGATCAAAGTGGTAAGTAGTTTGATATCGCTCAAGGGTGGTTCCTTGAAGGTATTAAAGAGGGTCATGGTCTCCCAAAATTTTGAAAAACTTTAATTTAACCCCTAAATTTTTAAAACAAATCAATTTAGCCCCCTCAAAATTTTTAAAAATCATATAAACTTGAAAATTTTGAATACTTTAATTAAATTTCTTCTCATATTTTTTTAAAGCTCTTATTAATCTCTCAAAATTATCAAAAAATTTAGTTAAACTCTCAAAAATTTTGAAAATTTTAGTTTAAACATCAAAATTTTTTAAAAAAATTAAAGTTCCCCCCCTAACTTTTACCCAAGTTCCGCCACTAGTATTGCTTAAGCAGGTCTCGAGTTCAAAGTTTTGTTTATGCAGAAAATCTCCGTTTGGACACTCACCCACCAAAACTAGATGTGCTACACGGTTCGATCCAGATAAATTAAGGTAAAACCTTAGGGAACCAGAAAGATAAAAAAAATATTAACACATTCATCTGTGTTAATACTCGTCTCTTTAATCAACTCTATGAGGATAACAATTATTTGCTAGGCTTAGATGGAATTCTTTGGCAAATAATTGTTGACTTACGCAACTTAAGAATCATATATTCATACGTAAACTATGATCGCGATTCGCGATGAACAAATTTCTGGATTTTATATGACAATGGCAAAACTTGTCTACTGCCGTTTGCCTAATAGGTTGTCTAATTCTAATCATTTTTTCCTTTTTTCTTCCCCTTGATTTTTTCTATCATATAGTTTTTTTTGGGATAATTCATATAATTTTGTTTTTTTATTAAATAAAGAGTTATTACATTCCCTTGTCGGAATTTAAACCATATAAGATAAAACAATATAAACATCCTTAGCCACTAGGCCAATTAGTAGATTTCATTTTGTTTTTTTCTTTATTTTTTCCCTTATTTGGCTTGATTCCTTCGATTTATTTATTACATTAACTGAACTACCAACAGTGTTTTTTATTGGAGAACGGAACAATTTTGTAGCCGATAAGTTCGGTTTATCCTATGTATCTAAAACACTAATGCATGCAAAATTATCGTGGAAGGCAACGTACCAATAAGGGAAAGGTAGTTGTATGGGAGTACATCATGAAAACAACAGGCGGGTTGAACCCTAATTTAATTAGACTTGCTGATGTAGGTAGTGACTAGTACGTGCTTGAAAAGTCATTGTGTAATAGAATTTAAATGTAATTGAATGTAACTAAACAGTTGTGGTGTGTTTAAAATACTGTCGTAATTTGTTGGTCCAGTTATTTTTTTTGAATGGTCTAAATGTGATTATAAGGTAGTATTTATTTATACATATTTTTAACTTTTTAAAATGTACATACACCTTGTAGACAAAGCGATTTGAACATGTGTTTCTTTAGATGAGTATCATCCGCTTTTCTACTGGGACACTTGTTGAGTCGGAGTTTCCAATCACACTCTTTAATTCTTAGAGGCAGAGTTGATGTAGATATGCGCGTAAATACATTCTTCAAGTTTATTAATATTTTATTTTTTATTTTTTTTCTATTTATGTAGTTACAATTTATACTATTATACATGACATGAAGAATATAATATAATTACAATTTATTGGTCAAACATGTACAGAAAATTAAAATTCTTTGCAGTTACATTTTCATACCATTGTACTCGTAGAACTATTGAGATTGGACTGAAAATTAAAGGACTGAGCATTTCAAGTTATTGAGCAAAGCAGTGCACTACCCAAGTCAAGCCATAGAGTTGTTGTGATCATTGAGAATAAAGGGGATATGACAGTCCATCAACTAGAGTTGGAATTCAACGTTGTTTATTGAAAAGATAAATTTATAATATTTTAATTTTAGAGGGCAACAATAGAAATCATTATATGTTATTAGAAGACTAAAATTTAGGAGGATGGTCACCCGGTGTTGGACTAGAGTGTTTGTGTATGGCCTAGTGCCTTTGTTCGTAGGGGTGAGCAAAACTCGACTCGAAAACCTAAAATTTTCGATTCGACTCGAGGTGAAAAAACTCGACTCGTTTTAACTCGACTCGAAATTTCATAAACTAGACTCGACTCGAAAAAATTTCAAATAAAATTTGAGTTGTAAAATAGAAATTCGAGTCGTGGAGTGTGTAGGGAGGTTTTTAATGAGGTCGTGGAGTGTGATGGCACTGTATTATACTTATTAATAAAATCATACTCTTTTGCTGATAAAAAATGGAATTTCGAATAACTAGAAATTTTTAATAATTAGTGGATTGATTTTTATGTTCGAGTTGAGACCCTCAATTTTTTCTAGTATATATATATATATATATATATATATATATATATATATATATATATATATATATATATATATACCAATATAAAAAATATGAAGAAATATATGTCACATATGAAAAATATGAAGATATATATATATATATATATATATCTTATATGATTAAAGAAAATCGTTTAAATTAGAATCAATTTGTACTATAACATGATAAATAATTACAATTAAATTTGTATAGGAACTCAAAAACTCGACTCGAAAAAAATTAAATAAAGTTTGAGTTGTAAAATATGACGTGTCAACTCGAATACCTCAAAACTTTTTAACTAGACTCGACTCGATCGAACGCCCACCCCTATTTACTTGTTTGCCGAGACATTCTCGCTTGAATTTGTTGTTTCTTATATTATCACATGTACTTTTAATGAGGCACGTGATAATATCAATTTTTCATAAAAAAATATATTTTTACCATTACTCTAATTTAAATCTTTTCTAATTTTTAATTTTTTAAAAAAAAATTATGACCCCGCCTATCTCTATTATGTACCGTCCTTGCCTACAAGCCGACACAACAAAAGAGAAAGACGATGACCAACCAGAATTGAAATAGGATAAACAACATGAAGGAGGTGGCTAAGAGAATATTGCCAAAAAAAAAAAATACCCTGGACTTACACACCCTCTTAAACTATTTTTTATAAATATATTTTTATACAAAATATTTTCCTTAAGAATATTCCAATAAAATTAAAATGATCTTTTCAAGTGTGTTTTGGACGAACAAAAACTTTCTGTACATTTTCAGTGTTTAATTTTATGTGTTAATACTAAAAATTAAAATTTAAGTTAACCATAAATTATAAACCATAAACTATAAACCCTAAAAATATATTAGCCCTATTTGGCAAAAAGAGGTTTGAGCAAAAATTAGAGGTTTGAGGCATAATTAGAGGTTTGACCAGTCAAATCCGCTAATATTGTTGTTTGGTAAATAGCGGATTGAAAGAGCGGATTGGGGTGAAACCGCTAATTTTTAAAAAAGCTCAATAGGAGCTTTTTGAGATTAGAGGTTTGATATTAGAGTTGTAAAGACTCTTTTACCCTTACTAGTTACCAAAAATCTCAAAATAACCTAAATTAAATATTTTCTCAACCTATTTATAAGTTAATCCTTTGAATCATTTGAACATGTTTAGAAAAGTTATATTCAATATAAACATATTTATATATGTATTTAAATTTATTAATTAATTAAATTATATTAAAATAATTATATAAATAATAAATTAATATATAAATCATTTGAACATGTTTAGAAAAGTTATATTAAAAATAATTTTATAGATCTAATTAATAATAATTAGATACAAAATATTGATAACTAATAAACTATTCAAACAAATATTGAATATAAACATGTCATTATATGTCATTTTACTTGTTTAAATAATCTAACAGCTATCAACTATCAGTTAATTTTACCAAACACTTTTCTATAATCAGCTAATACAATCCGCTAGTCAAATCAGCTAATGTAATCAACTATCAGCTAATGTAATCCGCTATCCGCTAATTGCCAAACATGGCCATTATACTTTAATTTCTCTAAATTATAATCCTAATATTTTAATGTGTAGACATAAATAGTGTAAAAAAAGGATTTCTTCCGTAAGTATGGTCTCCACTTTTGTGACTGACCTATGGGTTTGAGTGATTCCAAGGTTATAAGTTACAACGGCTTCGCTACCATTTTTAAAGGTTTGTATCTTAAAGGTGAGAAGTTGTGTATTTAGGTGATTTTTTCCTTATGAATTGTCAATAGGTGTTAGATAGGGATTGTTGGAAAAATGTCAAGAAAATGATTACTTGAGCCATATTTCGAATGGGTAAAGGTGGAGATTCGAATAAAGATTCTTTTGGGTCTTATTCTACTCTATGAGACCTTTACAACGGTATCTCATATGCTCAAAATGGTTGAGTATCGAATGAGAAATTCATGCTCAAAGTAAGAGAGTCGTGAATTGAATAAAGGAAAATGAAACCCTTATATCCCACATGGATGAGATAAAAGGAAATTGTGTCTCATGTGTAGGGGGTGTGAATCCAATCTTATTCGGGTTGGAGTGCACTCGTATGACTTGGGTGACATAATTGTCCAAATTGGTTGGGCCCTTCTTGGGCTTGTGAACATTTTACCATATTGAATTAATTTTTTCCTTTACGATAGCATATCTTTAGTGAATATCTCGTATTTAAAGGGATAATATTTGGCGTGTCTCGTCTCTTTACACTGATGGTTCTTTTAGGAATCCTTCATCTTTTTCTTCGATCATGCTTAGATTTCTAAATTTCGCTCTTCATGAATTGGATGAACTTCTTAAAGAGATGAACCATCTCTTCATCTTCACTTTCCTCACTTGATTTTTTGTGTTGGCATGTGGAGGATGGAATAGCAATACCATTCACATCAATGCCTTGCTCTTTGGTCTTGTTCTCCTTCTCCCTCTTCAAGGGTGTAGACATCATTTCATGGGTAAGAAGAGACCTAATTAGCTCATCAAGTTTGAGCTCCTTTAGGTTCTTGGCTTCAATGATAGCCGTTGTCTTGCCCTCCCATGATTCGAGAAGTGAATAAATCAACTTCCGAATGAGCTTGCCTTCTGGAATCCTCTCTCTAAAACCTTTGAGTTTGTTGATGATTGTGGAGAACCGATCGAACATGCTCTTGATGCCTTCTTCCAGGTCTATCTTGAAGTTCTCATACTCAAGGTTGAGAAGACCGATCTTGGTCTCCTTTACTTTGTTTGTTCCCTCGCATGTGACCTCAAGTTTGTCCAATACTTTCTTAGCACTTTCAGAAGATGATGTATTTGCATATACATCCGAGCCAAAAGCACAAAAAGAATGTGCAACGCCTTACAATTAAGCTCCATCATCTTCTTGTTGTTGGCATTCCAATCCACCTTTCTCCTTTGTGGCACGAATGGTCCATCTTCGACAAGGTCCCAAAGTCGATAATCCTTTGCCTTGATGAAGTACATCATCCTATACTTCCAATAGGCATAATGCTCCTCGTTGAAGAATGGAGGCTTGTCGATTGATTCCGTTATTTACTTCGGTTGATTGTTTGTTGGCCGAGCTTGCCGGAATCGCCTCAATAGGTGGTTAAATTTTCTTGATTGAGCCTTTCTCTAATACCAATTGATAGACTCGATGTCCTTCAACCGAATTACTTGCCAAGTGTGGAGAAGATTGATTTTTGAGTGTTTATGGTGGAAGCAAAAATTGAAAGAATTTGGACAAGGATTTAGAGTGGTTCAACTTTCTAACCAAAGCCTACATCCACTACCTTAGCTTCCCACTAACGATTTCCCAAATTCACTCTTGAATTTCTTCCCCTTTTCTAGGCTAAAGAGGCAACCTTTACACACTCAAAGCTTTCTAACCCAAAGCTTGAGCAAACCCTCTTGTATAAAGAGAAATTCAAAGCAAACAAGAAATCCCTCTAAAAGGTATATGTTTGCACTAATTAAGCCCTCACCCAATCCTAAAACACTTGAGCAAATATAACAATGTAAGCTCACAAGTGTTGCCTATACAAAGGATAGAAAATTAAGCTCTAGGACAAATTATCATCATAATGTTGTTGACTTGTGGATCATTAGTCTTCCATAGATGCTTGGAGGTCACTTTTATACTCCCAATTAAGTTCCTAGCTATTGGAGACCGTTGGGGCCTTTATTTCCCGCAATAAATGCTGTTATGGAGCTGTCTGTATTGATACGCGGGTAGCCGTATCGGTACACCCTTCTTCAGAACTAGCCCTTGAGCTCTTCTCAATTGATGTGTATCGATACGCCTGGGAACAAATCGACACGACCTGATATCCAAATGACCGTTGAGAAACTAGCCGTTAGGGTAGTTAAAACTGTATCGGTACGCTACAAAGCGTATCAGTACGACACTGCTCCGTATCGATATGAAGAAGCATTATCGGTACGGGTTTTGGCTACTAGAATTTTCCTATAGTTTGAAACCCTAAAGTGTATCGATATGGTGTATACCGTATCGATACGGTTACTTGAAAAACTCGAGTTTGGCTACTTTAAAGACATTTTAAAACATTCCAAAGCCTTATAAAATCCATCAAACACATTTTCAAGTTGTTTGGACTTATAAACATTTTTGAAATCTTTTCAATTTAGTCCAAAACAATTTTTCTATTATTATATCAAAACAAATATCTCAACATCTTCGGACTATAGATCAATGTTGTGACAATATGTAAAACCAAATTTGATTTTGATATAATAATATTTTTCAAGGACTTAATTGCAAATGAAATAAATTTTTAAATACTCAAAAGACTCACAAAATGACAAGGATTTGAACTTTAAGAATTTCTAAATCAAAAGCCAAGTATCCAAAATATTTTCTAAGTTTTTTCCGAACTAAAATTTTGAAGTTTAGTCCAGGCGTACCGATACAGCTACAACCGTATCGATACAGTTTTTGGCTACATGAAACGAGTCACAAAAAGTGTACCGATACACTGCTCGCCGTATCGATACAATTTTCAGACTCGATGAAAACCTGGAAACTAAAAACTAGTAACCGTATCGATACACTCATTTCCGTATCGATACGAGTTGGTAAGATTTGAAAAATCTTGACATTTAATTTTTGACTGTTGCCTTGTCAGTATATTGGAACCAAACTTTTTGAAAATTGGTTAACAGTACCAATATGCCTAACAACCATACCGATACACTTTTTGGTTAACTAATTCTCCAGATTCTAATGAGCAAAATCGGTACTGGTACGCACTATGCTATACCGATCCCCTATGTAAAATATGGTTTTCGTACCGAGATGCCTCTTCGTGTATTGATACGCTATTTGTATACAACGACTCTGATGTGATCCAATTCAAGGACTTTCTACCACCTTAATGAAAGATTTCTACAAGGATCAACTGACCTTTAATTAAGGGAGTTCCTTCATCACCTTGCTTTAATATTAGTTTTATGATGATAGAATTTAACATGTGAGTTCACAATTTCAACTTAACTAATTTTCATTATTTTAAGTTATATTCCCCAGTTCAGTTCATGATTAACTACCTATATTCTGAGACACATTTCACTTACCATTGCTTATTATTTTGCAAGGACCAAAATTCATACGAGAGATAGATATATGAAGATGAGAACCAAGCTTTTGGATGGAAAAAATACCAGCCATGCACGTAGAATAAAATCATAGAAGATGCCTACTTGAATTCAGCTACAACAAGGAAGAAAGCAAAATTTTCAAAGTGAAACATTGTGTTCTTTAGACTCCAACGTTCAAATTAATACAAGAAACATGAAATTGATCAACAATATAATTATAAAATAAGCAAGAATTCAAGCCCAATTAAGAAGCAACTATTCAGCAGCCTAAGGAGACTCTTCATTCTAGCCGAACCAATGCAACCATTCAAGAGCAATTGTTTCATTTTCAAATTGGAACCCCTTCATGGCCGAATAATTTCATGTCTTTTCGGCTAAAGGAGAATTCTAGAGGGTCCAAGTCCACCCCCAAGCGGCCAGATAAGTGTCACAAGATTAGGGTCTTAAGTATCTAATACTTAAGGTTCATCTTACCTTTGAAAGCCACCCTTCTTTCCTTCTAATTTCATCGATTTAATTCTCCATCTACCATCATCTCTTCTTCCATTTCTTTTATTCATTTTCAACTTTCATATTTTAATTTGAGATCTGGAAACTTTCATCTCATTCTATTCTTTCTAGCCCCTTCAATTTCACCCATCTTTCACCCTACTTCATCACCAAAACACCAAAACAACCCATTCTTCCTATCCTTCGAAATATTTCAATTCTCAACCAAATTCTTCAAATTCTTTCCAACAATCTCTTCATTTATATCCCAGTTGAAAATCTGGAAAGTTTCATAATTTTCCAATTTCATTTGGTCGGTCAATTGAAGACTTCTTTCCAACCTACCCTTAAAGACAACCCTTCCAGCCTGGTTCAACCACCATACTTTCCAGCCCTATAACTTTCTCATTCCTAAACCTTTATCCAAAATTCTTGACCCTATACTATAGCCTTACATCCCATATACGACATACAAAAAATTATGCCCTTTCCAAAACCGTTTACCCTTCCAATCGAATCCTCAAAGTACCCTACTCGAAAACTGTCCAACTAGCCATATTCGACCCTACCACCCTTGCTAGACAAAATTCTCTTAATTGGTTCCGCTATTCTCTATACTAACCTATACCAATATTGTAATTTGTTGTATCAAGTATTTGTTTGTGCAGGAATACTTACATTCGAAGGGAGATTGGCTTGCCTTCTAGGTTCGGGAACAAACATAGATCGAGTTGTCCCTTCAAATGAAGACATCACCAATTCAGTCCTTGATTGCAACAATTAGACCTCCCAAAGGGGTTCGTATCAAGTGGTATTAGAGCTAGTTGAAGCGAAGAAAAGTCTCCATCAATTGCACAACAAAAATTAAGTGCAATTATTGAAGAAAAGAAAATACAAGGAGAGTGCCTGTAACCGGTCTCCTACAAAAGCAAAGGAAAAAGAAAGAAAGAAAAGCAACGGAGAGTGCCCGAAGCTGGTCTCCAACAATCAAATTGAAGAATCAAAAGGTGGAGTTACTAATCTACAAGAAGATAGCAACCGAATTTTGGAGGAACGTCAAGACATTAATTGTTCTCGTGCCAAGGAGGTTGGTGAGTCTTCCAAAGAGTTGTAAGTGATACCTTTTCAAACATTGCTTTTCATTTTCCTTCCTAACCTTTTCTTACATGTTTTCATCATTTCTTTTCACTTCCTACCCTTTTATTCTTACCTTTTCAAACCATTCCTACCCTTTTCTACTATCATAACTCTTCACCAAATCATTTGGATCCTTTCACCCATCTTGGACTACAAGTACACTAACATTTGAAGACTCCATAGTCTACAATTGTTTTCCTTTGACATGTTTGAGTTGTTCAAACAAGGACTTTGTTCAAGGAAATAGAGTGGTAAAAGGCATTTGAGCGCGTGAGCCTAGAAGAGGAATTAAAAAAAAGCCAAGTACATTCCCGAGTGCAAACACGAGAGATTGCGTGAAGTGACATCAAATTCTACTTTTTAAAAAGTGACTAAGTGAGGGTTTATTTATATTTTTGTTTATTTTATTACTTTGTTTGTTTGTTTTTAATCATGTCTAGCAGGGGAAGCATACATGGTCAAGAGGCTCAAGAAGATGGCATACAAATCTTAATGAGGGAATTTACAAGAGTCATGAAAGCCGAGCTAGAGCCTATTCATGCACGCATAACACAACTCAAAATTTCTCAAAGAGATCGTACTACTCGAGTTAAACCAAAAGAGGAACAAGAGGTTGAATCTAGAGCCAATAATGTCCATCAAGCACCTCAACCAAATGCTAGGAGAAATGATCAAAGGGGAAGAGAGCCCTAGGATGATGACCTTAACAACATCAAAGTTAGTGTGCCACAATTTCAAGGAAGATCTGATCCCGAGGCATACTTAGCATGGGAGAGCAAGATTGAGCACATCTTTGATTGCCTTTACTCCCCGTTTAATGTTGTTGTGTAGTCGTTGTTGGTGTCAAGCCCCACGTGATGGTTGTCGTTACTAACAGTGATGTGTAGTCCCACCGGTACTGACTAGTAGAAGAGTACGATGATGTGTAGTCCTATCGGAAAACTACTAGATGTTGTGAACGGCGATGTGTAGTCCCACCGGGAATGGTTGTGCATGTGCAAACCATGTTTGGTCAATGCTTCTGATTAGTTCATCTCTTATTTATATGATTTTGATTTTCAAAACTAAAGTTTGTTTTAAACTGCATTGTTGTTGTATTTAGAGCTCCGCTCACTAAGCTTTTAAGCTTACACTCTCTCCTTTTCCAACAATGCAGATCGTTAGAGGCTTGGGAGGCAAGTGGGCAGATCGTATACCCTGCTCGGTTCGTATCTGTGTCCACTTTTCCGCTTTTGTTTTCACACTTAGGATTAAATGTGGTATTTAGACAAGATAAATAAACGAAAAAAAGATCGGGTTGCTAATCGGAGTGAGGCCTTAGCAGGTTTCGCTTCGATTTTCCCCGTGTAACCCATCCGGTTCGGTCTGTTGGCTAGACCAAGATGAGGGGGTTACATTTGGTGGTATCTGAGCCATGTTTATGAGGTCTCCCAGATAGGGAAGTTGAGTTTGCTATTGAGACATATTCAGACTCTGCACCCGTGTCTATTGCTCCGTATAGAATGACACCGAAAGAGTTGAAAGAGTTGAAGACACATCTTCAGGAGTTGTCAGATGGAGGTTTCATTAGGCCTAGTATTTCTTCGTGGGGTGCTCCGGTCTTGTTTGTGAAGAAAAAGGATGGCAATATGAGGATGTGTATAGACTATAGACAGTTGAACAAGGTAACTGTGAAAAACAAGTATCCTTTGCTTCGAATAGTTGACTTGCTTGATCAGTTGAGAGGTGCTTCAGTGTTTTCGAAGATTGATTTGAGATCCGATTACTATTAGTTGAAGGTAAAGGATGTGGACATACCAAAGTCCGCTTTCCGTACACGTTATGAGCACTATGAGTTCTTGGTAATGCCTTTCGGTTTGACTAATTCTCCAGCTACATTTATGGATATGGTGAACCAAGTGTTCCATGAGTTTTTGGATATGTTTGTGGTAGTATTCATAGATGATACCTTAGTGTACTCTAGGACCGAGGAAGAGCATGATGAGCATTTGCGGCTAGTGCTTCAGACTTTGCTTGAGAATCAGTTGTATGCCAAGTTGAGTAAATGCAAGTTTTGGATTAAGGAGGTAGTATTCCTAGGTCATGTGATCTCGGCCCATAGAATTAGTGTGGATCCCAAGAAGATAGAAGCCATAGTGAGTTGGAAGCAACCGAAGTTGGTGACTGAAATCTGTAGTTTCCAAGGCTTGGCGGGATACTACCGAAGGTTTATCGAGGGATATTCGAAGATTGTGACACCTTTAACTAAATTGCTTCAGAAGAATGTTCCGTATGAGTTGTCAGATGCAAGACAACAAGCGTTTGAGAAGTTGAAGAAAGCTTTGATCGAAGCTCCTATTTTGATTCAGCCTGAACCGGGAAAGGAGTTTGTGATTTACAATGATGCATCGTAGGTAGGTTTAGGTTGTGTGTTTATGCAAGAAGGTAAAGTTGTAGCTTATGCTTCGAGACAGTTGAAGGTTCAGAAGAAGAACTACCCCACCCACGATATTGAGTTAGCCACAGTAGTGTTTGCTTTGAAGATTTGGAGACACCACCTTTATGGTGAGAGGTGCACAATTTATACCGACCACAAGAGTTTGAAGTACTTGATGACTTAGAGAGAACTGAACCTTAGACAACGTAGGTGGATAGAGCTCCTTAAGGACTATGACCTTACGATAGAGTACCATCCGGGTAAGGCAAATGTAGTGGCCGATGCTTTGAGTAGAAAAGTGACAGTTGAGTTACAAGCTACGTTTGCAAGATTGAGTGTGTCGCGAGATGATGGTTTGATAGCCGAGTTACAGGTTAAACCCTCGTTGGTCTAGTTGATTCGAGAGAAACAGTTGCAAGATGAGTCTTTGGCACCTTACGTGCAAGATATAGCCGAGGATAGACCTACAGATTTCCGCTTCTGTGAGAATGGGATCCTATGTTTCAAGGATAGGATAGTAGTTCCAGAAGATGACGAGTTAAGGCGCACCATCTTGAATGAAGCTCATAATGGTCCTTTTTCTATGCATCCGAGTAGTACGAAGATGTACCGTGGGTTAAAAGAAGAGTACTACTGGATTGGGTTGAAGAGAGATGTGGCCGAGTGTGTGAGTAAGTGTATGGTTTGTCAACAAGTCAAGGCCGAGCATCAATTTCCTTTAGGTTTGCTACAGCCGTTGAAGATTCCGGAATGGAAGTGGGAACATATTACCATAGACTTTGTGTCGAATTTACCGTTGACTCCTTCGAAGAAGAATTCAGTGTGGGTAATAGTCGATAGATTTACTAAGTGTGCCCATTTCATACATGCCCATACTACCTACACCTTAGATAAGTTGGTCGATCTGTACATCAGTGAGATAGTGAGATTGCACGGGGTACCGAAATCGATTGTGTCAGACCGAGATCCAACGTTTACAACTAGATTTTGGGAGTGTTTGCATCGTGCCTTGGGTACTTGGTTAAACTTCAGTACTTTGTATCATCCGCAGTCAGATGGTTAGTTAGAGAGAGTTATTCAGGTGTTGGAGGACATGTTGAGGTGTTGCATCATCGACATTCAAGGTTCTTGGGAGAAGCATCTACCGTTAGTAGAGTTTGCATACAATAATAGTTATCAGGCTAGTATTCAGATGGCACCGTATGAGGCTCTGTATGGTAGGAGGTGTAGAACACCTATTTGTTAGGTCGAGACCAGAAAGAAGCTAGTACCGATGCCAAACTTGCTTAAGGGCACTATCGAGATGGTAAAATTGATCTGTGATCGCTTGAAGGCAGCTTCAAACAGACAAAGATCGTATGCCGATTTGAAGAGGAAAGAGATAGATTATGCCGTGGGTGAGAAGGTGTTCTTGAAAGTCTCACCTTGGAAGAAGGTGATGAGGTTTGGTAGGAAAGGTAAGTTGAGTCCGAGATTCATTGGTCCTTACGAGGTAGTTGAGAGGATCGGTCCCGTTGCTTATAGATTGAGACTGTCGATGGAGTTAGAAAAGATTCACGATGTGTTCCACGTTTCGATGCTTCGAAAGTATAGATCGGATCCGTCTCATGTTATACCAGTGGAAGAGATTGCGTTGAATCCCGACCTGTCATATGATGAAGAGCCGGTTGAGATTCTAGCAACGAATAGGAAAGTGTTGCGTGGGAGATCTATCGAATTAGTCAAGGTCTTATGGAGACACCGATGGGTGAAAGAGGCTACTTGGGAGAGGAAGGAAGACATGCAAAGACAATTTTCGTATCTTTTTTCGTTAGGTAATTTCGGGGATGAAGTTCCTTAAGAGGGGGAGAGTTGTAACGCCCCGATTTAGGGCCCCAAAGTTTATCGGTTTTGATCTAGGATTAGTTTCGGGTTAAAGTTAGATTAAAATGATAATTTTATAAAAATTTGTCATTATTTACAAAAATGCCATTAATGAAATTTGAAGATGGGAATTTGTTAAATGAAATAAAGAAAAGTTTGAGAGAAAAGCTATCTTCTCCAAAAAGAAAATCCCCTTTTCACCAAAACCTCTCCTAAAACCCTATTCACTATTCCATTGCCTCAAATCCCTCATCCAAGCAAGATTTTTTCCAAGGGGAAACGAGTTCGGGTACTTTGGATGCGGTACCTGGTGATACGGGGGCTTGAGATCGGCGTTTCGGCTTTCGTTTGGGCTCAATCGGTAAGTGGTAATTTTTGAAGTTTTAAATGATATCAAAGTGGATTCTTGGGGGTTTGGGTAGAGCCTTAAGGGCCAACCTAAACCCAAGTGTAAGTTTGCTAATTCACCTTGCTTGTTAAATGTTGGTGTGTGCGATTATTGTGTTGTTGTGCGAAATGTGGATTGCCTTTACTCCCCGTTTAATGTTGTTGTGTAGTCATTGTTGGTGTCAAGCCTCACGTGATGGTTGTTGTTACTAACGGTGATGTGTAGTCCCACCGGTAATGACTAGTAGAAGAGTACGGTGATGTGTAGTCCCATCGGAAAACTACTAGTTGTTGTGAACGGTGATGTGTAGTCCCACCGGGAATGGTTGTGCATGTGCAAACCATGTTTGGTCAATACTTGTGTTTAGTTCATCTCTTATTTATATGATTTTGATTTTCAAAACTAAAGTTTGTTTTAAACTGCATTGTTGTTGTATTTAGAGCTCCGCTCACTAAGCTTTTAAGCTTACGCTCTCTCCTTTTCCAACAATGCAGATCGTTAGAGGCTTGGGAGACAAGTGGGCAAGGGAGGAGCTTCTTGGAGTTCTTGATAAGCTCAAAGTATGATTTATGTTTTGTAATAATGCTTAGACAATGGGATTGCTAGGCTAGTTGTTAGGGAGTTGGTGTTCAAACTTCTATAATTTGGCTTTGCTTATGTTGCTAGCATGTTTTAAATGTCTATTCTATGTTATGTTGAGGTGTGATGTGACCTTGTATGAGTTGCCTTGCGTTTTGCCTTATTAGTGTTTTGAAACTAAGTTTCCTTGTGAGCTTTGGACTTGAAATTCATTTTGTTGCTGGAATGCATGTTTGATGATGTGATTAGGATGTTTGTATCTAGATCATATGTATTATATGTTGCATTGTGGGTTGTGATGTTTCGGGGCGAGTTTGGGAACGTTTGGAGATGCTAAAACATGTTTTCGGGCCAAACTGTATGCAGCCGTTTCGAAACGCCTGATATGGTTTCGGAACCGTCGAGCTCCAGGGGTACCCGCATCAAAACGGGGGTAGTGCCATTTCGGTACGATTTGCCACTGGAGACTCCCGTTCTGAAACAAGGTGGGACTGTTTCGGAACGACTTGGTTTTACATTTTGAATGCAGCCCGCGTTTCGGAACGAGCAAGCCTGTTTCAAAACGCAGTCAGTTAAATCAGTTAAAAGGCATCTTCAAGGGTTTTTGAATGTTACATTTTAGTCCATTGTCTTTTATACTTCCTAATTGAGTTGTATGTGCCCCTTTGTAAATGTTTTGCCTCGTGAGCATAAAAATTGACAAATAAAATATTGGTAAGTTTAAGGTAATCATATGCCTTGCTCGGTTTGTATCTGTGTCCGCTTCTCTGTTGTTGTTTTCACACTTATGATTAAATGTGGTATTTAGACAAGATAAATAAATGAAAAAAAGAGATAGGGTTGCTAATCGGAGTGAGGCCTTAGCGGGTTTCCCTTTGGTTTTCCCCGTGTAACCCGTTCGGTCTGGTTTGTTGGCTAGGCCGGGACGAGGGGGTTACAAGGCCATATAGGAGCAATCCAAGTGCTTCAAGTTAACGATAGAATCCCGAGCCTCCTAAGAAGATCACGCTCATTCCAAAGGAGTCATTGCCTAAACCAAAGCAAACTTTAATGGAGGACAACAATACTAAGCCTATGGTCAACCAAGAAAGGACAAGAGACATTCGGTGCTTCAAGTGCCTTGAAAGAGGACCCATTTCTAGCCAATTTCCTAACAAGAACACTATGCTTGTCCTAGATAATGGTGACATTATGTCCGACCATAAGGAAGAGGAAAAGGAAGTCCCCCCACCAAAAGAAGAAAACTTAGAAGAAGAGGAAGAGGAGTTAGAGGAACTCACAATGCCATCTGGAGAAATCCATGTAGTGAAGAAGGCCTTAAGTGTTCAAGCCAAGGAAGAAGATAAAGAGCAAAGGGAAAACATTTTCCACACAAGGTGTCGAGTGGAAAAAGAGATATGCTCTTTAATAATTGATAGTGGTAGTTACACTAATGTGGCTAGCACTTTCTTGATTAGCAAGATAGTTTTGAAAACCTACAAGCATCCAAATCCTTATCAACTTCAATGGCTTAACAATGGAGGAGAGTTGAAAGTGAACAAGCAAACCTTAGTGCCTATCTCCATTTGACACTATAAAGATGAAGTATTGTGTGACATGGTACCCATGCATGCGAGTAATCTACTATTTGGACGTCCTTGGTTGTATGACAAGAAGGCCATACATTATGGTTACACAAATTGCCATTCATTCAAGCACCAAGGCAAGTTAGTGAACCTTACACCCTTGACGCCTAAACAAGTGAGATATGACCAAGTGCAAATAAAGAAGTACATTGAAAATTCAAAGGTCAAACTTGAATGGGCACAAAACAAAGGGAAAAGAAAGGTCTCATGATGAAAAGAGGCCTTTTGAAATGAAGAAAGGTGACCCTACACATGAAACATTATGTTCTTTCAAAAAGAAGGGGACACGTTCAGGGATGAGAAGGCCACCTTGACAAATACATTTCTCTTTCATTTCTTATATTTCGAAAAGGAAACATCATTACAAAGAAGAGGGATTCCGAGAAGACAACATCACTCCTACACAAGTCTTCAATTTGGGGACAAATTGCCTCAAAGAAGGGGGGATGATGCGATCCAATTCAAGGACTTTCCACCACCATAATGAAGGATTTCTACAAGGATCAATTGACCTTTAATTTAGGGAGTTCCTTCACCACCTTACTTTAATATTAGTTTTATGATGATAGAATTTAACATATGAGTTCACAATTTTAACTTAACTAATTTTCATTATTTTAAGTTATATTCCTTAGTTCAATTTATGATTAACTACCTATATTGTGAGACACATTTCACTTACCATTGTTTATTGTTTTGCAAGGACAAAAATTCATACGAGAGATGGATATATGAAGATGAGAACCAAGCTTTTGGATGGACAAAATACCAGCCATGCACGTAGAATAAAATCATAGAAGATGTCTACTTGGAATCGGGTACAACAAGGAAGAAAGCAAAACTTTCAAAGTGAAGCATTGTGTTCTTTGGACTCCAACGTTCAAATTAATGCAAGCAACATGAAATTGATCGACAATATAATTATACCATATGATATAATTATAAAATAAGCAAGAATTCAAGCCCAATTATGAAGAAACTATTCGGCAACTTAAGGAGACTTTTCATTCTAGCCGAATCAATGCAACCATTCAAGAGCCATTGTTTCATTTTCAAATTGGAACCCTTTATGGCCGAATAATCTCATGTCTTTTTAGCCAAAGGAACATTGTAGCATTATAAATAACCTTGTAACTTCAATTGAAAAACATCTTTTTTCATACCCTTGAATTATTGAAATCAAAATTCATTTGTGGGGTTTTTCCTTCAATTTGTTCTTTGCGAACATATCACTTTCAAGGCAACATTGTTTACTTTGGTGTCTTCAATTCCATCCATTGATACTTGTGGTTCCAAGATTGCTATCTTTAGGGTCCAAGTCCACCCCCAATCGGCCAGATAAGTGTCACAAGATTCAGGTCTTAAGTATCTAATACTTAAGGTTCATCTTACCTTTGAAAGCCACCATTCTTTCCTTCCACTTTCATCGATTTAATTCTCCATCTACCATCATCTCTTCTTCCATTTCTTTTATTCATTTTCAACTTCCATACTTTAATTTGAGATCTAGAAACTTTCATCTCATTCTATTCTTTCTAGCCCCTTCAATTTCACCCATCTTTCACCCTACTTCATCACCAAAACACCAAAACATCCTATTCTTCCTATCCTTCGAAATATTTCAATTCTCAACCAAATTCTTCAATTCTTCCCAACAATCTCTTCATTTATATTCCAACTGAAAATCTAGAAAGTTTCATAATTTTCCAATTTCATTTGGTTGGTCAATTGAAGACTTCTTTCAAACCTACCCTTAAAGACTACCCTTCCAGCCTGGTTCGACCACCATACTTTCCAGCCCTATAACTTTCTCATTCCTAAACCTTTATCCAAAATTCTTGACCTTGTACCATAGCCCTACATCCCATATACAACATACAAAAAATTATACCCTTTCCAAAACCGTTTACCCTTCCAATCAAACCCTCAAAGTACCCTACCCGAAAACTGTCCAACCAACCTTATTCGACCCTACCACCCATGCTAGACAAAATTCTCTTAATTGCTTCCGCTATTCTCTATACTAACCTATGCCAATATTGTAATTTGTTGTATCAAGTATTTGTTTGTGCAGGAATACTTACATTCGAAGGGAGATTTGCTTGCCTTCTAGGTTAAGGAACAATCATAGATCGAGTTGTCCCTTCAAGTGAAAACATCACCAATTCAGTCCTTGATTGCAACAATAGGACCTCCCAAAGGGGTTCGTATCAAGTGGTATCAGAGCTAGTTGAAGCCAAGAAAAGTCTCCATCAATTGCACAACAAAAATTAAGTGCAATTATTGAAGAAAATAAAGTACAAGGAGAGTGCCCGTAACCAGTCTCCTACAAAAACAAAGGAAAAAGAAAGAAAGAAAAGCAACGGAGAGTGCCCGAAACTGGTCTCCAACAATCAAATTGAAGAATCAAAAGGTGCAGTTACTAATCTACAAGAAGATAGCAACTGAATTTTGAAGGAACGTCAAGACATTAATTGTTCTCATGCCAAGGTGGTTGGTGAGTCTTCCAAAGAGTTGTAAGTGATACCTTTTCAAACATTGCTTTTCATTTTCGTTCCTAACCTTTCCTTACATATTTTCATCCTTTCTTTTCACTTCCTACCCTTTCATTCTTACATTTTCAAACCATTCCTACCCTTTTCTACTATCATAACTCTTCACCAAATCATTTGGATCCTTTCACCCATCTTGGACTACAAGTATACTAACATTTGAAGACTCCATAGTCTACAATTGTTTTCCTTTGACAGGTTTCAGTTGTTTAAACAAGGACTTTGTTCAAGAAAATAGAGTGGTAAAAGGCATTTGAGGGTGTGAGCCTAGAAGAGGAATTAAAAAAGCCAAGTACATTCCCGAGTGCAAACACAAGAGATTGCGTGAAGTGACATCAAATTCTACTTTTCTAAAAGTAACTAAGTGAGGGTTTGTTTATATTTTTGTTTATTTTATTACTTTGCTTGTTTGTTTTTAATCATGTCTAGCATGGGAAGCATACATGGTCAAGAGGCTGGTCGAATCAATTTTACAAAATAAGTTTTTGAAGTGGTACATTTTAGGTAGTGACCAAAATGTAAAGTTTTAAAACTGTGGAAAAATGCAAATTTCAAAAGAGGAGTCAAAAATCTTAGAACCTTTAAGGAGCTCTTGTACAATTAAACATTTCCTTAAATTGACATGTGTTTTAAATGAGTTTTAAAATAATTAAATGAAAGGATTTTTTTTTAATTTTATTTAATTGCTAAATAGTAAGATGAGAAGTTTTTGACGTAACTAACTTTCATTTTCAGAAAACCCATTTTCTCAATCCATTTCTCCATATTTCTTTTCTCCCAAACACCCTCTCTTTAGTTTCCCATCTTTTTCCAAGAACTCTCTTAAATTTCTTCAAGGTTTGTGGAGCAAAAACTTGTCAATCTTTAAAGAAGGCAAGGATTGGAGGTAAATCTTGTTCTCAACCTCTAATCTAGGTTCTTTATTGAAATTCCCAAGATTATTGGCTCCTAATTGTTGTTTTTAACTGAGTTTTGATTATAGTTTTGATTTAAGATCAAAATCTTGCAAAATAATGGTTTAAATCTTGATTTTCGGAGTGTTGTTGATGAATTTTGTTTTAGATTGATTCTAATTGAGTTTTGAGATGATTATGATGTTGAAAAAGTGTTTTTATAATATAGATCCCGAGATCCTTGAGATTCTTTCGTTTCATGATAATTTTAGTTGGGTTTTTGAGGTGTTTTGATGGTATTATGCTTGTTGGAGGTACACAGAAGGATTTATGTTGTTTTTAGATGTGTTTTGATGATTATTAATGGTTGGAAGTGATGTATGTTGGCTGGGCTTGGTTTAGGAAGCAATCGATTGAGTTTTCGGTTGTTTCAGATGGGTAAATTGGAGTAGTTTTGTTGGGCAACGAGTTTGTGATTAGTTGCTGGTGTTGGAATGCATTTTAATGCATTTGGATCTCTGTTTTGATGCTCTAAAAACAAGGGATCTTGATATGGAAGCAAGGGACGCATTTTTGGAGGCTTCAGACGAGTGATCTTCGCGTTAGCAAGCATAGTTTCACGTATCGGTGAGTGGAAAAGAGTTTTCCAGCTTTGAAATGCTTTGAGCGTGGTTTTGGGAGCTTAGTTTAAGTTTGAAACACTTAGCTAAGCTCAAGAGTAAGTGAATCGAAAGTCTCTCTCGGATTGTGCTATGTTTTGGTTTGAAATGCACTTGATTTAAATGTGGTTTGATTACTGTTTTAAAGCATGTTTTAAGCAATGATGTTGCTGGTTGTAAATGCCATTTTGTTAAGGATGCACGTTGTAAGTGATCCTTGAGTTTATATGATTTATGCATTTGGTTTTAAGCATGTTAATGCTTGTGAAAATGACATTGTGGTTTATGCTTGTAAAACAATGAATCAATGATGATTAATGATTATATTGGCAAGTGATGGTAAATGGTTTTGGTTACTTTAATTGGATATAGTTACCTGACTATAAGATTGGGTGCACCGTGAAAAAAGTCGCCTTGGATGTCGAGGGGTTGTGATTGTGCCGTAAACTTCATCCAAGTACCCTAACGATTGAGGCTAAGATCGAAACGGTGGATGGTTTAATCTCGTGTGTGAATCTTGTGGTTTGTGTCCCGTGCTCTCGTTAGTATACAACTACCTATGAGTGATGTTGAGGGGTTGTGATTGTGCCATAAAATCCATAACGGATGTTGAGGGGTTGTGATCGTGTCATTATACTCCACCTTGTGAATCCGGTAGTGTGTATGAAGCGTGTGTGACAACGCTTGTAATCCACGTATCCGATTGTGTCATTTGTGTTGGTTTTGATATGCGTTGTTATTGATCACTTGCGAGCCAATATAATGATGTGAATATAATGACTTAATGTTGAACTATTATTTGAGAAAGCATGAGATGCTTGAGAGATATGCTTGGATTACGCATGAGAAAAGGTTTTTGCTGTTGTAAATAATGATGCTATGATCATGTGGTTTTGAAAGTGAAAATGATGTTTTAAAGTGCATGCTTTAAAGAAAGGCATATGTCTATATAGAATGATGATTTGGTTTTATAAGATTCATTGATGAATGCTTTGTTGTTAGCGGTCCTCACTAAGCTTTATGCTTACACTCATTTGTTTCATCAATGCAGAGAATTGAGCATCTTTGGCAGCAAGAGAGCAAGGGGAATCCAAGTGATTTAAGCTAAGCAAAGTATGTGTTTTCACTTTAGTGTAATAGGAGGCAATGGGAGGGGTTTCTATTCATGGTTTTGTTTGGTGATGTTACACACCTTGAGCATGTTTGGTTTGTATTTTGGGACTTGTAAATGGTCTCTATATGGTTTGTGGTCTTACCTTTGGTGTTTCTGGCTATGTTATGGTTTGTGTTTAGAAGTATGCTTGTGTAGTTATTGTCTCTTCCTGAATTGCCATGCTTGATGCATATGTTGTGAATGTTTGATGATGCATGTATGTATGAATGTTTTAAACATGTTTAAATGTTGTTAAATGTGATTTAAGGGCTGTGGAATGTGATTTTCTAGTATGTGTATCGATACTCGGGGTTGAGTATCGATACACTAAGGCAAATTCAGGCAAATTGATACTAGGGTATCAATATGAGTTGCCCGTGTATCGATACGCCTAGGCAGAAATTTGAAGGTCGTACCGATACGCAGGGAAGCGTATCGATACCTTTTTCCCCATTTTGGCTACTACCATCCCGCGTATCGATATTGGCTTAGGTGTACCGATACCCATTAGTTATTTTCTGTTAAAAGTATCTTCTAAAGTTCTGGAAATTTGTATTATGGTCCATGAATGTTGTATGTTCAATTGGTTGAGTTGGGATGACTCGTTTGTGATGAAATTTGACATGGAAGTATGACATGACTAATTAAGGTTTGGTAATCCTAAATTTGGATTAGTCCCTGTAATTTTCAGAAATTACAGTTTAGTCCCTAAAAGTTAAAGGTATGCAATTGAACCCCTAATCAAATTCCGATCGCTGTGCTGTTTTCTTCTAAGTGTGTTGCTGATCACATAGGATCTTAATGTGCATCTAGAGAAGATAAAAAGAAAAAAGTGTCGTTAACCGAAGTCGGCTTTAACGAGTTGGCTTTGGTTTTTCCCGTGTAATCTTCTTACTTCGGGTCGGGCGTTTAGGCCGGGCTAAAGGGGTTACATTTATTGGGGCAGAGTTGCTCAAAAGTGCATCCATCCTGGCAAGTTTTGCCTCCATAAAGGTTGACACGTCTTGAGTGAGCGCAAGGAAAGTCTGAAACGTGTCTTCTAAGGAATTTGATTGCTCTTGAGGAGGATTGCATTGCCAGGGCTTGTGTACTGCTGCAACGGCATAATTATCATAGTAAAAGAAATTTGAGGTTGTTGATCGTACCATGAGAAATTCTATTGCGGCGGCAGATTCTACAATCCTTTTTGCTACGAATGTGGCATCTGCTCTTGGTCCCATTTTGGTTCGTCCATGTCTTCTCCGAAAAGTAAGGTGCAATTTTCGAACACATGATTTCCCTCACATAGATTGCAAGAATTTTCCAACATCAGCTCCCATATAGTTTTCCTCGACATTGTGATGCCCTTGAACTTGTAGCGTACTTGAATTTTTTTTGTTTTTTTATATATACAAAAGAAAAAAGTTAAAAACCTGAAATTTAAATGCAATTAAATACAGAGTGCAGAAAACAAAACAAAGTCGCTATTGCCAATCCCCGGCAACGGCGCCAAAAACTTGTAGGACGTTTAGGTGTTCTCTTTTTATGAGCGCAAGTGCACACTCCTGTCAAGTTATATTATAAAAGATGTCGAATCCCACGAGGATTGGAATAGTTCCTTCGAGTGTGTATCTGCACAAGAAATTTAAATGCACAATTAATTTCAGGTTTGGTTAAAGGAGTAAAGCTAAAAATACAATTAATTAAAGAAAGGGAGATTAGAGTGATAGAATGGGCCATGTTATTGCTGCTCAGTAGTGTGTTGACTGTGTTGTGAAGAAGTAAAGTTATTTTTGCGTTGCCTCGATTGCGGCCTTGGCGGGTATGGCAGGCGGCAGCTACGACCCTGTCACGCGGCCGTAGTGGGTCACTACCCCTGTAACTTTCGCTATCTCGACAGGTGGAACGGAAATAAGTCCTAGCGGCAAGTCTGGCAGATATTCTAAGTTCGGCGAGATAGTCGACAATGTTCCTCCCTATTTCTAGGAAAGGATGCTGGAAAGCTAGCGTGATGTAGGCAATACCTAGCAATCTCAGCGTAAACCTAACATAGGCTAGTCAACTCGGTTGGTGATCCCTTTTAGCCGCTGAAACTTGTGAACTTTTGGAACCAAGTTAGTAACGCCTTAGCACGTTGTGATCGTGCTTAACCCTTTCGTGAAGTTGACACTTTCGTGCCCCCTAAGTGGATTCTCTCAACTGACGGTTAGGACTAATTGAAAGAATGAAGTGCAAAGATTAAGCAAACTTGGAATATTTATTGCAAAAATAAACTCACAAACTTTACAATCGTTTCTCACAACTACTTTGCAAGCAAAAACCTAAACCCTAGGGAGTTTAGAACATAGCCGACTCCCTCTCTCTCTCTCTCTCAACTCCTACAACTTTTACCCTCTTCACTTTACCTTCTTCCCTAGTCGTTTACTCTTTCTCTCTCTCTCTCCCCATTCCAAGAAAATAAAGCCTTTTTTTTTTCTTTGTCCATAGCCATGTCGTCTTCATCTAAGCCTTTTCAAAGATTTTTCAACGAAGAGATAGAGAAGAAGTACCATGATCAATTCACCTCGAATGTGTAAAGTTTGATGAAGGAGCCATCAATATTATGCTCAAACTAGACGGAGAAGATGACCATGGCAGGTTCGTGGATAAGATGACAGATGCAAAGCGCCAAACGCTGTTAAAAGATTTATGTTAGCAGAGCACAAAATGGATTGTATCCTCCAAGGGCACCCGAATAGTCAATAGAGAGCCCTCCAACAGCAAGCAAAGGGCTAGAATCACTTTCTCAAGGCTAGTCTGATGCCGACGAACAACAATGAGACTATTTCAGATGGCCGTCTGGCATTGCTGCATCCCATTCTTTTTGGCCAAAAAATCAATGTTGGCCAGATCAACCTCAATGCCAGAGAATTCGATGGCACTACTTTCTCAGATCTCCTAGCGCCAAGAATTTATTCTCCTTAATTTGTAGAAAATTGAGGAGAACTAGAAGAAGCTATGGCAGTATATGCATGCCCGAGATTTGGCCATGAAAGAAACCCTGGTGCGCCTTTCTCCGGGTATTCTACCAGCACATCATGCCTTTCTGGAGGAGCTCTTTGCCGATGAGAGTGCCATGCAAACCAGTCTAGTCACCAGTCTAGTCCACAATCCAGTGACCTCCAATGCCACATAACCGATTCCCCCGCTCATGATGAATCTAATAAGTTCGCCTCTCTGCATGAATCTGCTACTGAAAGTGAAAAGAAACCCACTGCCACGCCGACTACCTCCGAGCCTGTAAAGATTGTCAAAGAAACTACTGCCTCGACGGTCGCTTCTAAGCCCGGCTAGGGTGGAAAGAAGAGAATTCCTTCTGAACGTGGGAGCCTTACTCAAAGGAAGACCCTTGCCAAGATGGCCGAGGAAGCATGTGCCCACCAAGAAGAA
This sequence comes from Hibiscus tridactylites, assembly GCA_958450335.1. Taxonomy (NCBI): domain Eukaryota; kingdom Viridiplantae; phylum Streptophyta; class Magnoliopsida; order Malvales; family Malvaceae; genus Hibiscus; species Hibiscus tridactylites. The sequence goes on from OY288288.1 coordinate 13,645,319, forward strand.
GTCTCTAAAGGGGAGACATCTTCTTTCTAACTCTTTGCATTATCATTCATTTTTCATGCATTTTTATATGTTTATGCATTTTCTATTTTCTGTTTTTTCTTGTATATATGTGGTGTTTCATGCATTGAGGACAATGCACATCTTGGTTTTGGGGTGTTTATATCCTCATAGTTATTCCATGCCATGCATTCACGTTTAAATTTTGTTTTCATGCCATGCTATGTAGTTTAGGATATTTTGCATACCGAACCGCTAAAAAAAGAAAAAGAAAATTTTGTCTCGGCAAATTTTTGGACGCAAGTTAAGATTTGTTAGGCATGTTTAGTTTGACCTAGGTGCTTGTCCGATGAGGAAATTTAAATCTTTTGATGCCTATGCCACCAGAGTAGTTATGCCAAGATTGCTTGCCAATTGATCTGTAGTTTAGGAAATTGAACCTTCACTTAACACACGATATGTATCTAGTTCCCTAGCAACCTTAAACCTTTTGAAACCATGCTCGAAATTAAAAGAAGAAAAAAATGTTTATGCTAGGGTGATTAAAAAAGAAATAAATAAGGCAGAAATGTTCTGCCATGACACTAAATATTTTTTGAACTGTCCTCTCCCTTGAGATAATAAGTTACTTGGGGCTTTGTGGTATGCTCCCTCTTAGTTCTCAAGTCAAAAACTTTAGGGTATGAGTTAAAGAGAGAGCCTAGTGATGTCTGGATTAAGGTGGGGATTCGTGGTATGCTCCCTCTTATCACTCATGCTAAACAGTGTCACGAAGGTTAAATTAATGCCAAAGACCCTCTGCAAGAAAGAAAAATGAAAATAAATCTTGAGTTTGAGTTGTAAAATTGGTTAGGGGAGTTAGTGGTTATTTGATGTATATTGCTTACACTTCATGCACTTTTTTTCATGACCTTGGACTAGAGTTATATTACTACTCTTGAGTTTATTGTCTGCCTGGCATTACTGCACTAAGATTACCGAGGATAGATCTATGCTAAATTCTGTTTGCCTGCATCTGTTGGCGTGCTGACCAAAACTTTGACGATGTATTATTTTCACATTTTTAGTTTATTCTATTTTCCTTTGCATTACATAAGGACAAGAAATGAGCTAAGTGTGGGGGATTGTTGACGCTCCAAAAGTACTGATTTATATACCAATTTCACATGTTTTTACTTGTCTTTTAAATACATTTATTTGCATTTTGCCTTAGGAACCATGCATTTGCATTAAGAGTTAGGATTTTGTGTTATGGCAGTTTGAAAGGTTGTTTTTCACACCTTTTTGCAGGATGGCATATCAAGAGGCACAATTTTCGGCATGACAAAGCAAACCAAGAAAGGAAGGAGATGATGCTTAGAAGGATACCGAGTAGCTGTTGGCACATAAGGACCTTTAAATTCCAAGCACCGATTGGCAGAGAAGAGCATTTTATGCCAGGCCAAGAAGTTGTTGACTCCGAAAAAATAGGACCAGATTAGGCTGCGAAAAAATAGGGATTGGATCAACCCTCGAAAAAAATAGCCAGCAGTGCCAAGTGCAGTTGGTAGAACCATGCCAAGTTGCGATGCCAAAGGGTGAGATCTTTCCAAATCTTGTTTGAGAAGTTTATGCACATTTAACTACTAAGTCCAATCCCTTTTTAATGATTCGAGGTGAATGTGTAAGGTTTGATGAAGGAGCCATCAATATTATGCTCAAACTAGACGGAGAAGATGACCATGGCAGGTTTGTGGCTAAGATGACAATGTCAAGCGCTAAACGTTGTTAAAAGATTTATATGAGTCGGACACAAAATGGATTGTATCATCCAAGGGCACCCGAACGGTCAAGAGAGTAGCCCTCCAACCGCAAGCAAAGGGCTGGAATCACTTTCTTAAGGCTAGTCTGATGCCGACAACACACAACAAGACTGTTTTGGATGACCGTCTGGCATTGTTGCATTCCATTCTTTTTGGCCAAAAAATCAATGTTGGTCGGATCATCATTAATGAAATCTACAAGTGTGCAAATAAGCCGACTGGAGGTTTATTCTTCCCGCTATTGATTTGTAACATTTGTAGGCGCTACGAGGTGCCCGCGACTGAGGAAGACGTTGCCCTTAAGGTGAAGGGCTAGACTATCACGTCGGTCGGTTGGAAAAACCTTACTGGAATTGATGTGCCTGACAAGGGTAAGGGCATGGCTGCTTCGCCAAAGCCTAGGACTAAAATGCCAAGGAAAAAAATCATTAGCCTCAATGCCAGATAATTCGATGGCACTACTTTCTCAGATATCCTAGAGCCAAGAATTTATTCTCCTTAATTTGGAGAAAACTGAAGAGAACTAGAAGAAGAAATGGCGGTATATGCATGCCCGAGATTTGGCCATGAAAGAAACCCTGGTGAGCCTTTCTCTGGGCATTCTACCAGCACATCCTGCCTTCCCAAAGGAGCTCTTTGCCGATGAAAGTGTCATTCCAACTAGTCCAGTCGCAAGTCTAGTCCACAGTCCAGTGCCCTCCAATGCCACAGAACCAATTCCCATGCTCACAATGAATCTACTAAGTCTGCCTCTCTGGATGAATCTACTGTTGAAATGAAAAGAAACCCACTGCCTCTCCGACTTCCTCCGAGCTTGTAAAGATTGTCAAAGAAACTCCTGCCTCGACGGTCGCTTCTAAGCCCAGTTGGGGTGGAAAGAAGAGAATGGCCCCTGAATGTAGGAGCCTTACTCAGAGGAAGACCCTTGCCAAGATGGTCGAGGAAGCCGTGCACACCAAGAAGAAGTCTCTAAAGGGAAGTCATCTTCTTCCTAACTCTTTGCATTATCATTCATTTTTCATGCATTTTCTATTTTATGTTTTTCTAGTATATATGTGTTGTTTCATGCATTGAAAACAATGCACATCTTGGTTTCGGGGGTATGCATTTCCTCATAGTTATTCCATGCCATGTATTCACATTTAAATTTTGTTTTCATGCCATGCCATGTAGTTTAGGATATTTTGCATACTGAACCACTAAAAAAAGAAAAAGAAAATTTTGACTCGGCTAAGTTTTGGAAGCATGTTAACATTTGTTAGGCATGTTTAGTT